>CP106712.1:85730823-87032155 GCA_025503065.1 Gossypium bickii
AACTCAAACTTTTGAAAAATTACAATTTTACCCCTAAACTTTTGCATAATTATGATTTTGCCCCTAGGCTCGAAAATTAAACTTCATCCCTTATTCTTATGTTTTATAACATGCTGACCATTTCTCTCTTTTATGGCAACATCAAATTCTTACTCTAACATGCACTTATGTACATTAGGTATTTTTGCCGATTATGTCGTTTAACTCGTTTTCACTTAAAATCGCTTAGTAAAAGTTGTTTAACATAATTCTAAGCTTCTTATTCTACCATAAAACACCAAAATAAACACATTTCACCTATGGGTATTTTTCCAAATATGAACCTTAGGTTAAATTATTGCAAGAATAAGCTAAATCAAGTTATCGGGACTCTAAAAACGTAAAGAACATGAAAAACGGGGCTAGAATGGACTTACCATGAAGCTTGGAAAGCTTGAAAACCCTATCCATGGCTTCCCACATGTTAAATTCGGCCTAAGCTTGAAGATGGACAAATTTGGCAATTAAAATTTGATTTTAATTCATTTAATTCACTAAATTACCAAAATGCCCCTTAAAAAAATCTTTAACCAACATACCCATCCATGTCCATTTTTGTCCACCAACTTAACCAATGGTCTAATTGTCGTTTAAGGACCTCCAATTTAAAATTTCATAACAATTGGACACCTCTAACATGTAGAACTAAACTTTTTCACATTTTACAATTTTGTCCTTTTGACAAAATTGAGTGCCCAAACGTCAAAATTTTCGAATGAGATTTTCACGAAATCATTTTGTGAAATTGTAGACCATAAAAATATAAATAAAATAAATTTCTCAATATCGGATTTATGGTCTCGAAAGCACTGTTCCGACTAAGCCCAAAATCGGGCTGTTACATGGTCATACACGCCCATGTCTCTTACTCGTGGTCGACACTGATTTATTTCACACGGCCGGACACACGCCCATGTCCCTGGCCCATGTCCCTCAGATGGCTTCGACACGGCCGTGTTTTAGACCGTGTGCCAAAACCTTGGCATTCTGTTTATGACGTCATCACCTCACTATGGTCACACGGCCAAGGCACATGCTCGTGTCCTTAGACCGTGTGTCAAATTAAATTCCTAAATTCAAGTGCAAACTTCACACGGCCTGGGCACATGCCCATGCCTTTGGCCGTGCCTCCCACACGGCTGAGACACACGGCCGTGTCTCTGCCCGTGTGCTCACTACTGAGCTTACTGGCTTGCAATTGACCGTGTGTCACACACAGCCTAGACACACGCTCGTGTGCCTACCCGTGTGGACAAGAACAAGGCTATTTGCCAAGCTTTTTCATCACCCTAACTCACTCAAGCATAATTCACCCTCTACCATCAATTCATTCTTGCATATTCATACCCAAACAACTCAACCATATACTCTACACACTTATGAATAACCTTTCATTCCATTGATTGATAGTAAGGAGCCATTTCCTATAGCAATGTACAAAAGATTTCATCTATAAAAAGCCAACACATTTGGCCAAAATAACAGAACAAGATACCTACTCTAGCTCATATACATGCCATTGCCATACTCAAAATGCTAGTTCTAAATATATCGAGATGAGCTGATAGTGTGGGTGATCTTCCAATTATCTCCGTGTCCTAACTCGACTCTTTGTCACTATAAAACAAGGGAAAAGAAAAGGGGTAAGATTTAAGCTTAGTAAGTTTACATGTAAGCAATAAACATCATAACATGTGCTAATCAATAAATAGCATTTCACAATCCAAGATCATGCTTACTCATTCATCTCTTACCACAATCCAACCATATCACAACCAAATGCTCTTATTATTTAACATACATCCCTGCACTTGATCACCACATGATCACATGAAACAACACATCACAATTATACAATAAACCATTCTTAGTAATACCAAACACTCGGTGGTATCGCACTTAGTCCACTATTTATCATTACCAGGGTGGTATCGCACATAGCCCACCAAAAAGAATATTTACAGTGGTATCGCACTTAGCCCACTAAATAATAATACTAAAAATGGTATCGCACACAACCCATCGTGCATAAGTGATAAGGTGGTCTCGGACATAGCCCACCAACAAAAATAATTAAGGTGGTATAGTACATAGCCCACCATTATTTACTACGAATAATATTTCACGCCTACATATTTATTTCAACATTCATACGGGGTTTTTTCACTTTCTACCCAATTTCCATCCATTTAAATCGTATGTGTTCTCAATCATACAATGCACCAATAAGCAATTACATGTGTATTTAAGATGCATTGTTTACACATAAACTTACCTCGGTGCAAAACGCGTTAATCAAAGGTCTATTCCATAACCTTGCCTTTCCCTCGATCAAGGTTGATTCCACGCTCTTCTTGGTCTATAACAACCAAATTCACTCATTCAATCATTTTATAATTATAATACATCATAATCTCTACTTAGGCAAAAATGACCATTTTGCCCTTGTACTATGGCAAAATTACAATTTTTCCCCTAGGCTCATAAATCATTTTTCATCACATTTTCTCATTAAACAAGCCTAGCTGAACATTTATTTCTCTTACAACAACTCACAAATCTAACTATTTCATTGATTTATTACTAAATCATAACATTTACAACTTGGTCCCATTTAGGTGTTTTCATGATAACACCTTTCACAAAAGTTGTTTCTCATCTCATTAGCATTCAGAAACTCTCTTATGGCAAGTCCCTAAACTTTCAACCATATTGCAAATTAGTCCCCTCATTAGCTAGCTTAAGCTTTGGGGGTTCTAAAAGTACAAAATTTATCAAATAAAATCACCAAAATCACTTACTCGCAAGGAGATAGCTTGGATGAAAGTTTGGTCTCTAAAATTCCCTATTTTCCCTTCAATTTTCGGTGGAAGAAGAAAGATGAATAGTGAAAGATGATATCTTTTCTTTTTATCTTATTTTATTCATCTTTTCATCACCTAATTTCACCAAATTTGACCAAAAATTTAATGCCCTTGTCTCCCTAGCCTCTATGGCCGACCAACACCTCCCAATTGGACTAATTGCACATTAAGGACCTCTAATTAATATTCTATGACTATTAGACACCTCTACCTTGAATAATGGAACTTTCGCACTTTATGCAATTTAGTTTCACAATTAAGCATGCAATCATTAAAATTAAAGCACCAAAATTTTCATATAGCCATATATTAATGTCATACAACATAAAATAATATCAAAATAATTTTCCTCAACCTCAGATTAGCAATCTCGAAACCACTGTTCCGACTAGCCCCAAAATCGGGCTGTTACAACTCTCTCCTCCTTTAGAGATTTTTGCCCTTGAAAATCTTATCGGTAAAAAGGTTTGGATTTTGTTCTCTCATGGCTTCTTCCGGTTCCTACGTAGCTTCTTGCACACCGTGTTTTTGCCATAACACTTTTAGTAAAGCTATGCTCTTATTCCTCAATTGTTTAACCTCCCCAGCTAATATCTTAATCGGCTCCTCTTCATAAGTCATGTCTGATTGTATCTCAACTTCCATTGGAGGGATCACATGCGAAGGATCGGAGCGATATCGTTGCAACATTGACACATGAAACACGTTGTGTATTTTCTCTAACTCTACTGGTAAAGCCAACCGGTATGCCACTAACCCAATCCTTTTGGTAACATCATACGGTCATATGAATTGCGGACTCAATTTGCCTTTACGACCAAATCTCAATATTTTCTTCTATGGGGATACCTTTAGAAATACCTTGTCACCCATTTGAAACTCAATTTCTTTCCTTTTTAAATCCGCGTATGACTTTTTTCTATCCATAGCAACTTTCAGACTATCTTGGATCGCTTTCACTTTCTCCTCGGTCTCTTTAACTAGATCGACCCCATGAATTTGCTTCACACTAAGCTCGGTCCAATACAAGGGAGTCTGACACTTACGACCGTATTAAGCTTTGTACGATGCCATCCGTATACTAGATCGATAATTATTGTTGTAGGAAAATTCGACCAAAGGTAGGTATCTTTCCCAACTACCTTCAAACTCTAACACACAGCATCGGAGACCCTTTCAGATTGGCCATCGGTTTGAGGATGTAACGCAGTACAAAAATTCAACCTTGTACCCAAGGCCTCCTGCAACTTCTTCCAAAATCTCAAAGTAAATCTAGGATCTCTATCCGAGATAATAGATACAGGCACTCCATGTAATCTCACCACCTCAGCAATATACAATTCGGCCAAATTATCAAGTGAATAATCAACACGTACCGGTATAAAGTGAGCCGACTTCGTTTGTCTATCAACAATAACCCACGTAACATCTTTCTTTTTCGGAGTCATAGGCAACCCTGTTACAAAATCCATGGTGATATGATCCCACTTCCACTCGGGAATCATCACCAGCTGAAGTAATCCCGAAGGTACTTGGTGCTCGGCTTTTACTTGTTGACAGATCAAGCCTCTTGTCACGAACTCAGAGATGTCTCTTTTCATACCTGGCCACCAATAAAATCTCTTCAAATCATTGTACATTTTCGTGCTACCAGGATGTACTGAGCAATGACCACTGTGTGCTTCATGTAAAATTTTCTAGATCAATTCATCATCTTTTGGTACACAAATCTTGTCATGAAACATCAAACAACCATCCGAACTCACTCAAAAATAAGAATCATTTCCCGATTCACACTTAGCTCTCTTAGCTTGCATCTCATCATCTTTCTCTTGAGCCTCACATATCTGTTGAATATGTAATGGTCTAGCCTTCAACTTGGCTAATATAGCACCACCATCAGACAACGTTAAGCTCGTACTCATGGCCCTTAAAACGTATAGAGATTTTCTACTCAAGGCATCCGCCACTACATTTGCTTTCCTCGGATGATAATCAATTACCAGCTCATAGTCCTTCAATAATTCAAACCACCGCCATTGTCGAAAATTCAAATCCTTTTGATCCATCAAATACTTCAAACTCTCATGATTAGTGAAAATTTAGCATTTCTCACCATATAAATAATGACACCAAATCTTTAATGCGAAAACAATCGCAGCTAACTCCAAACCATAAGTCGAATAATTCTTCTCATGCGGTTTTAGCTGCCCCGAGGCGTAAGCGACTACATTACCCTCTTGCATCAACACACAGCCGAGACCATTAAATGATGCAGCACTGTATACTACAAACTCATTACCCGACTCAGGTTGCACTAAAATTGGCGCTTCAGTTAACAATACTTTCAATCTCTCGTAGCTCTGTTGGCATTTCTCAGTCCATTCAAACTTGACATCCTTATGCAACAGTTTCGTCATTGGGGTAGAAATCATGGAAAACCCTTTTACGAACCGTCTGTAGTACCCCGCTAAACCCAAAAAGCTTCTGACTTCTGACACATTTCTTGACAGTTTTCACTCCACAATAGTCAAGATCTTACTCGGATCAACTCTAATACCAGCACCCAACACAATGTGTCCTAGAAATATGATCTCTCGGAGGCAAACTCGCTCTTGCTGAATTTAGCATACAACTGCTTGTCTCTTAAAGTCTGCAAAACAATTCTCAGGTGCTCTGCATGATCATTTTCATCCCGAGAATAAATCAGTATTCATCGATAAAGACAACTACAAACTTATCCAAATACGGTCAAAAGACATGGTTCATTAAATCCATGAAAATTGCAGGGGCATTCGTCAAACCAAATGCCATAACAAGAAACTCCTAATGGCCATACCTCGTCCGAAATGTAGTTTTCAGTACATCTTGCTTCTTCACCCTCAACTGGTAATAGCCAGACCTTAGGTCTATCTTGGAGAACACTGTAGCTCCCTTCAGTTGGTCAAATAAATCATCTATTCTAGGTAAAGAGTACTTATTCTTCACCGTCACTTTGTTGAGCTGTCTGTAGTCTATGCACAACCTCATCGACCCATCTTTCTTTTTTACAAAAAGTACAGGAGCACCCCACGGTGAATAGCTCGATCTTTCAAATCCCTTATCCGTTAACTCTTGCAACTGAACTTTCAATTCTTTCAACTCTAATGGTGCCATCCTATACGGAGCAACTGAAACAGGTGACGTTCCCGAAATTAACTCAATTCCAAACTCGACCTCTCTAACTAGAGGTAATCCGGGTAATTTTTCTGGGAATACATCTAGATACTCACATACCACCGGTCTCAATCTTTATTTCTGATTCTTGGGCATTCAACACAAAAGCGACGTAGGACTCGTATCCTTTCCTCAAGTCTTTCTCGGCTACCATAGAAGAAATTATCACCGGTAAACTATCTGACTTACTTGATTCAACCAGAATAACATCTCCATTTTCATATTCCAATTCAATAAATATACTACCACCATTCACTAAAACACTATGAGTAGTCAACCAATCCATACCAAGAATCAAATCAAACTCATCAAACGGAAACAACATAAGATTTGCCGAAAAACAATGACCTCTAATTGTCAAAGGACAATTCCTACACACCTTGTCAACTAGCACATGTTTGCCTAACGGGGTTGACACCTTTACTACAAATTCCGTAGACTCAACAATCATACTCATACTAGATGCCAAGCTCATGCAAATGTAAGAATACGTAGACCCCGGATCAATCAAAGCAATAACAGAGGTGTCGTGAAGAGAAAAAGTACCGGTTATCACATCTGGAGATGATGCCTCTTCGCGAGCGTGAATGACATAGGTCCTTGCAGTTGCTCGACCCTCCAGTCTCACAGCAGAATCTCGAGACGTACCTGTACCACTAGTCCTATCTCCCGGGTTCTTTTGTGATCTACCCCTTGAAGATACATTGTTGGATCTTATCTCTTGCTTCTTTTCCTTGTTATCCCTCTCAGGACAATTTTGAATAAAATGATCGGGGGAACCACACTTATAACAATTTTGGTTGTTTCCCCAACACTCTCCAGTTTCCGGTTTAGACTTCGGATTGCCCACACTTGCCATCGAGTAGCTTGAACTCTCGAGCCCTTGTAGGTATTACTTCGATCTCTATGTGAATATCTAACTGACGCGATCGTTCAAGGGTTTACTTCCTTGGACCTCTTCGATTGAGCTTGGTATGATTTACTCATCGACCTTTTTCTTGCATCCTAGGGCTCACTCACAACTTTCCTATTTTCCTTATTCAGTTCTTCACCCTTACATTCCCTATCAACTAACACTACAAACTCTTTTAATTCTAAAATCCCAACTAGAAGTCTGACATTCTCATTCAGTCCATCTTCAAACCTCTTGCATAAAATAGCTTCTGTAAACACGCACTCTTGTGCATACTTGCTGAGCCTAACAAACTCGCGCTCATATTCTACCATAGTCATTTTTCCTTGCTTCAATTCAAGGAATTCTCTCCGTTTCTGGTCCACAAACATCTAACTTATATACTTCTTTCAGAACTCTTCCAAAAAGAAGTCCCACGTTACCCTCTCTCTTGGAACCACTGAAGTCAACGTTTTCCACCAATGGTATGCCGAGTTCCTCAACAAAGGCACGGTGCATTTTAAGCTCTCCTCGGATGTGCAGGACAGTTCATCAAATACCCTCATTGAGTTCTCAAGCCAAAACTCCACCCTCTCAGGGTCATCGTCTATATTATCTCTGGACTCCTTAGCCCCTTGCTTTCGAATCTTTTCTACCGGGGGTTTGGTCATCCTCACTAAATCTATACCTTGAGGAGCCACAGGAACTGGCTGAGGTATAGGAGGGGGTGGAGGAGGTTGAGCATTAGGGTTCGCTCATACATACTCCATGTACCAATTACTCATCATTTAGAGAAAGGCTTTTCGGGCCTTTTCTCCTTAACCCCTAGTCTTGGGTCCACTCTCTATAGGAGCAGTCTCTTGCGGGAGAGCTGGCGCGTTAGTAGCTGCGTCATCAGCAGCTACTCGATCGGGATCTATTTACTATATAAAAATAAAGTTTAGAATGGTCAGAAGCCACCATACTATCAATATACGCTTATGGTATGTATAGCTAGACTCTTACACATGCTACTGTAGTCCAAGAACCGACTAAACCATAGCTCTAATACCACTAAATGTAACACCCCTTACCCGTAATCTATGCCGGAACTGGGTACGAGGCGTTACCGTACTTGACTCACATGGTCATACAACTTTGGGTTATCAAAATCCATTCCAAATTAAAACTTTTCCATTCTCATATCTAACCTTATTATAATGCTACAAGGCCCTAAACATACTTCCGAAAGGTTTTGGAAATAAATCGAAAACTTTTACACACTTAGAAAAATTTTACCCAAACAGGGGCCACACACCTGTGTGAAATGGGACACGCCCGTGTGGGCAGGCCATGTGGTCACACACTCTCATGCCCCTCACTCGTGGTCGACACTGACTTATTTCACACTGTCAGACACACGCCCGTGTCCCTAGCCAGTGTCCCTCACACGGCCTCGACACTCCCGTGTCTCAGCCCGTGTGCCAAACCTTGGCATTCTGTTTATGACGTCATCACCTCACTATGGTCACACGGCCAAGGCACATGCCCGTTTCCTTAGACTGTGTGTCAAATTAAATTCCTAAATTCAAGTGCAGACTTCACACGGCTTAGGCACATGCCCATGCCTTTGGCCGTGCCTCCCACACGACTGAGACACAAGGCCGTGTTGCTTCCCGTGTGTTTACTACTAAGCTTACTGAGTTGCAATTCTAACATACAAGGGGACACATAGCCTGGTCACACACCCATACAATTGACCGTGTGTCACACACGGCCTAGACACATGCCCGTGTGCCTACTTGTGTGGACAAGAACAAGGCTATTTGCCAAGCTCTTTCATCACCCTAACTTACTCAAGCATAATTCACCCTCTACCATCAATTCATTCATGCATATTCATACCCAAACAACCCAACCATATACTCTACACACTTATGAATAACCTTTCATTCCATTGATTGATAGTAAAGAGCCATTTACTATGGCAATATACAAAATATTTCATCTATAAGGAGCCAACACATTTGGCCAAAATAACAAAACAATATACCTAGTCTAGCTTCTATACATACCATTGCCATACACAAAATGCTAGTTCTAAATATATCGAGATGAGCTGATAGTGTGGGTGATCTTCAAATTATCTCCGTATTCCAACTCGACTCTTTGTCACTATAAAACAAGGGAGAAGAAAAGGGGTAAGCTTTAAGCTTAGTAAGTTTACATGTAAATAATAAACATCATAACATGTGCTAACCAATAAATAGCATTTCACAATCCAAGATAATGCTTACTCATCCATCTCTTACCACAATCCAACCATATCACAACCAAATGCTCTTATTATTTAACATACATCCCTGCACTTGATCACCACATGGTCACATGAAACAACTGATAAACCGCAAAAGTAACATATTTTACACCCATATTTAGCATGCTTTTGGATGATTTAAGCCTTGAATTATGTAATTTGGTGGTCTTAATCCTTTGTTTTCATGTTTTATACTCAGAAGAGCACCGGATGATGAAAAGAATGAAAAACGGGCCCAAAACGTAGTAAATGGGCCATATCAAGAAATCCACACGGCCTAGGCCCAAGACCACTTGGCCGTGCCTCATTCAACAGTTTCGAACATGGCCTGGCTACGACTTACACGGGCGTGTGCCATGGGCGTGTCCCTGCTGTGAGAAAGAAGAGTTTCACTCGGATTAGGATACTTAGGGGCAAAGAAACACATTCAGAAGCCTATATAAACACCCTAAGGATGACCTAAAAGGGGGGAACCCAAGGCTTTAGTCGGGCGCCCGGCTAGGCCAAAAGAGGCGATTTGTGGGGATTTACTCGAAGATAGCCAGTTGATTCATCTCAAGAAGTCAGAATCATACTCAAGATGGAGGATCTCTCCTTCAATTCTTTCAGGGGTTTTTAGGGATTTCTTATGTTTTGTTTTATCTTTTATTTTGAGATCTTTTCTTTTATTATTATGAACTAAACCCTCAGATACCTGAGGGGGATGAAACCTAAGATGAATCTTGTTATTGTTTGCTGAACTATATGATAAATATTTGACTTGTTCTTAATTATGTGTTCTTAATTCTTGTGTTGATATTTTCGGGATATTAATTCAAGTGTGATGTACTTAGGTGGAGGAGCAAAACTCCCTGCCTAAGAGTAGATCTAGCATAATTAAGCGGAGTTGATTGTACGCCTAGAGATAGGGTGACGAGATTTTACCGGATTAGGGTGAAACCTAATATGGGAGTCCATAGATTGAGTTAATGCAATTCTAGAGGTTTTAATTAGAAAGGGATTTCGATTAATCAACCTAGGGTTAGACGTTAGTCGCCTCGAGAGAGGGATTGATATAACTTAGGGAATCTTACGGATCAAGTCAAATGAATAAATCATCTGGTTCAAAGTTAGATAACAAGTGAAATCTAGGTGGATTCTTCCTTGGGTATCATCTTAATCAATTGGTTTTTCCTAAAAGTTATTCTCCAAATTCATTCTTATTTGTCTTAGAGTCTTTAGTTTAATAGTTAGTTAAAGTTTAGATAAACAATTCCCTTAATTCTTAGGCTAAATAATAAAAAGAGAGTTAGTATTAGTACTTTTGGTTCCTTTGGGTTCGACATTCCGGTCTTGCCTTAACTATACTACTGTTCAATAGGTGCGCTTGCCTCAAATCGTTATCATAGTTAGTTTCCAGGTTTAATCATTCTTTATATAAAATTTAAGACATTGACATCGCATAAAACAACGATCAAGTTTTGGCGCTGTTTCCGGGGAACTGAAATATTAAGAACGCTTAATTTTTATTACTTTAGCCATATTTATTTTATTTTTGCAATTTACTTTTATTTTTAACTTTTCTAAATTTTCTTCCTTTTGTTCCTTTCAGGTACCTCTAGTTTATGACTAGAAGGAACCCGACAGGACCTCTACTTTACGACAGTGATATTGAAGGTACCGTTCACAGAAATCGCAGAGAGATAAGGCGAAGCTTAAACTATATAGAAGAAGAGCAAGAAGCCGAGATTAATACCACCGAAGAGATGGATGAGAATAATCTGCTACCTCTAGAGACGGCAGAACATCATGCTCCTCGAACTATGTATGATTATGCTAAACCTAGTTTAATAGGAACTGAGTCAAGTATTGTTAGGCCTACTATTACTGTAAATAGTTTTGAACTGAAACCTAACACTATACAGATGATACAACAGTTTATTCAGTTTGATGGTTTGTAGCATGAGGATCCTAACACACACCTAGCAAATTTTCTAGAATTCTGTGATACCTTCAAAATAAATGGCATTTCTGATGATGCCATCCGTCTTCGGTTATTTCCCTTTTCTTTGAGAAATAAAGCCAAACAGTGGTTGCATTCCCTTCCACAAGGGTCAATCACTGCATGGGATCAAATGACCGAAAGATTCTTATTAAAATATTTTTCGCCGGCCTAAACATCCAAGTTAAGGAATGATATCTCTTCCTTTGTGCAGATGGATTTAGAGACACTTTATGATGTATAGAAGAGATACAAAGATTTGTTGAGGAGGTGCCCACACCACGGATTACCTTTGTGGCTATAGGTCCAAACTTTTTACAATGGTGTGAACTTTTCAACACGGAAACTAATCGATTCAGCCGCCGGTAGAACCCTGAACAACAAAACTCCTGAAGTGGCCTACGAGTTTATAGAGGAGATGTCATTGAATAACTATCAATGGCAAGTTACAAGGACAAGGCCAGCCAAAGTAGCCGGAGTTTTCAGCCTTGACGCAGTAACCGGACTATCAAATAAGGTAGAGTTGTTACATAAACAATTTGATGGTGTATATGGTTCTTTGCAGGCACATCCAATTTTACAGTGCGGCGCAAGTGAAGGAGTGGCGAATCGTGAGTACCCACCTTACGGACAGGGCATGGAGAGCGAACAAATGAACTATATGGGTAACAATTTTCGATCTAGCAATAACCCTTATAGTAATACTTATAATCCAGGTTGGAAGAACCACCCCAATTTCTCATGGGGTGGCCAAGGAAATCAAAGACAACAACCATCCCAAAACTTCCAACAATAGCCCTACCCACAGGAAAAGAAGCCAAACCTCGAGGAGATGCTGATAAAATCCATAGCAGCCACAGAAACACATTTTTAGAATACTGAGACATCCTTTAAAAATCAACTTGAAAAATCGACACAAGAGCTGAAGGATCAAATTGGGCAACTTACTAAGATAGTTTTTGAAATACAATCAGAAAGCTTGCCCAGAGAAAAAGAGCAGGTAAAGTTAGTGACGCTAAGAAGTGGAAAGGAGTTAGTCGAAACGAAGAAAAAGATTCCACATGAAACCGATAAGGCAAAGGCAACCCTGACCCATGAGAAAATTAAACCAATGATCTCATATTCAGCGAAGTTGAAGAAAGACCGCTTAGACGCACAATATGGTAAATTTCTTGAACTTTTCAAACAGCTACATATTAACTTACCTTCTGTTGAAGCTATTTCGCAGATGCCTACATATGCAAAATTTTTACAGGAGCTTCTAACAAATAAGAGGAAGTTCGAGGAAATTTCAACAGTGGAACTTAATGAAGAATGCTCAACTATCATCCAACACAAGCTGCCAACCAAATTGAAATATCCAAGAAATTTCACTACCCCCTGTTTAATTGGTAGTTTGAACATAGAGAAAGCACTAGCTGATTTAGGTGCCAGTATTAATTTAATGCCTTATAGAATGTTTAAGCAACTTGGTCTTAGGGAACCAAAACCCACTAGGATGAGTATTCAGTTAGCTGATAGATCTGTTAAGTATCCTAGGGAAATTATCGAAGATGTTCTGGTAAAAGAAAATAAATTTATATTTCCTGTTGATTTTGTTGTGCTTGACATGAATGAGGATGTAGAGGTACCTTTAATTTTGGGACGACCCTTTCTAGCTACTACTAGAGCTGTCATTGATGTTGGTGATGGTAAACTTGCACTAAGGGTAGGCGATGAGGAAATTGTTTTCCAAATTTATGATGCCATGCGATATTCTAGAGAACAAGATGATTCTTGTTACTTTTTTGATGCCACTGGTCATATTTTTCAAGAATCTTTGCAGGAAATCATACACAATGACATGATCGAACTGTGTCTTTCACAAGGAGAGGAGATAGATGACAATATCGATGAATTAAATCCTAATACATCATCCTTTAGACAGATGAAAATAGAGGATATTGAAATCAACGACGAACAAAAACAATAATCTTCTGTTGATGAACTGCCCAAATTAGAATTAAAACAATTGCCAAAACATTTAGAATACGCATTCCTAAGGGATAATTTTACACTACCAGTAATCATCTCTTCAGAACTAGGACCCAAAGAAAAAGAAGATTTGCTAAGGGTATTAAGGAAACATAAAAGAGCAATAGCGTGGAAAATGTTTGACATTAAAGGAATAAGCCCATCATTCCGCACCCACAAAATTTTAATGGAAGATGAGTATAAACCGTATGTGCAACCTTAGAGACATTTGAACCCCAATATGAAAGAAGTTGTCAAAGCTGAGGTAATTAAACTTCTAGATGTAGGAATAAGTTATCCTATTTCTGACAGTACTTGGGTAAGTCCTGTGCAGGTAGTTCTAGAGAAAGGAGGCATGACTGTTGTAGCCAACGAAAAGAATGAATTGATTCCTACAAGAACAGTCACAAGTTGGAGAGTCTGTATTGACTATAGGAAGTTGAACGATGCCACTAGAAAAAATCACTTCCCTTTGCCCTTTATTGATTAGATGTTAGAAAGATTATCTGGGCATATGTACTACTGCTTCTTGGACGGACTCTCCAGCTATTTCCAAATCCCAATACCTCCTGAGGATCAAGAAAAGACAACATTTACATATCCATGCGGCATGTTTACTTATCGTAGAATGCCTTTTGGATTATGTAATGCTCCTGCTACTTTTCAACGCTGCATGCTAGCCATCTTTGATGAACTTGTGGAAGATATTATGGAGGTATTTATGGACGACTTCTCGGTATTTGGTAATTCTTTCTACCTTTGCCTTAAAAATTTAGAACGAGTTCTAATAAGATTTGAGGAAACAAATCCTGTCTTGAATTGGGAAAAATGTCACTTTATGGTTAGAGAAGGGATTGTGTTAGGACATAAGATTTCTAGTGAAGGGATCGAGGTAGATAAAGCAAATATTGAAACCATAGAAAATTACCTCCTCCTAGTTCAGTTAAGGCTATTAGAAGTTTTTTAGGACATGCTGGATTTTATAGAAGATTCATTAAAGATTTCTCTAAAATAGCTAAGCTTTTAACAAAATTACTAGAAAAATATGTTCCTTTCAATTTTGATCAGGAATGTTTAGATGCATTTAATATCCTTAAAGATAAACTAATAAATGCTCCGATTATAATTGCACCTGATTGGAATTTACCCTTTGAACTAATGTGTGATGCGAGTGATTTTGCAGTAGGTGCAGTTTTGGGACTACGAAAAGACAAGCATTTTTAGCCAATTTATTATGCTAGTAGAACATTGACGCCCGCACAAGAAAACTACACCACCACAGAGAAAGAATTGCTAGCTATAGTTTTTGCATTTGACAAATTTAGACAGTATTTAATATTATCTAAAGTTGTCGTTTACACTGACCATTCAGCTCTTCATTATCTCTTAACTAAATTTGATGCAAAACCTTGACTCATACAATGGATCTTACTCTTACAGGAATTTGATTTGGTAATACAAGATAAGAAGAGAGCTAAAAATCTTGCAGCAGATCACCTCTCTAGGCTTGAGAACCCACATATCGAAGAGCTCGACAAAAGTGAGATAAACGAATCGTTCCCTGAGGAACAACTCTTTTCTATAACCAACTCCGAGGTACCTTGGTTTGCAGATATTGCGAATTATTTAGTTGCTAACATCTTACCAAAAAGGTTAACACATCATCAAAAGAAGCGATTCTTTGCTGATGCGAAAAGCTATTTTTGGGAGGATCCCTTTCTTTTCCACATATGTGCAGATCAAGTAATTTGGAGATGCGTTACAAAGGCGAAAGCAAGTAAAATCCTAGAACATTGCCATTCAGGACCTTCAGGAGGACATTACAGCGGGATTAAAACAGCACACAAAATGCTCGAATCAGGATTTTATTGGCCAACTCTATTTAAAGACACCA
The DNA here is from genome assembly GCA_025503065.1 of Gossypium bickii. Taxonomy (NCBI): domain Eukaryota; kingdom Viridiplantae; phylum Streptophyta; class Magnoliopsida; order Malvales; family Malvaceae; genus Gossypium; species Gossypium bickii. The sequence goes on from CP106712.1 coordinate 85,746,019, forward strand.
ACAGGTATGTCGCTTTGTGTGATAAATGCCAAAGGACAGGTAATATTTCTAAACACGATGAAATGCCTCAAACATATATGTTATCATGTGAGATATTCAATGTATGAGGTATTGACTTTATGGGTCCGTTCCCTAGTTCATTCGAAAATAAATGCATCTTAGTAGTAGTAGATTACATGTCAAAATGGGTGGAAGCCCAAGCTTTACCTACTAACAATGCTAGAGCTGTAGTGAAGTTTCTTAAGAGACTTTTCTCTTGTTTTGGAACACTCAGAGCGATCATCAGTGATAGGGGTACTCACTTTTGCAATACTCAATTTAATAAAGTCTTAAGAAAATATAGAGTACACCACAGAACAGCTACCCCTTATCATCCTTAAACCAGTGGGCAAGTGGAAGTGGCAAATCGAGAGCTTAAGCAAATCCTAGAGAAAACAGTTGAATCAAACAGGAAAGGTTGTGCAGTAAAAGTAGATGATGCTTTATGGGCCTATAGAACAGCATTTAAAACCCCTTTAGGAACATCCTCGTACAAACTTGTGTATGGAAAAAGTTGTCATCTACCATTTGAGTTAGAGCACAAAGCATACTGGACTATAAAATTCTTGAATTACGATCTTAAAATCACAGGTGAGAAGAGGATGATGCAGTTGAATGAATTAGATGAATGGCGAGCTGAGACCTACAAGAACTCACGACTATATAAGGAGGCAACAAAATGACACCATCATGCTCGATTAAAATAATCAAAGCAATTCGAAGTAGGAGACTTGGTCTTGCTGTACAATTTAAGACTCAAGCTATTTCCTCGAAAGCTAAAATCAAGGTGGTCAGGCCCATTCGTGATCAAAATTATTTTTCCTTACGGTACAGTCGAGGTAACCCGTCCAACTCAAGGAACAATTCAAGGTAAATGGCCATCGACTGAAACTTTATAATGGTGAAAATTTCAAGGAATTAAGAGAGGAGCTTCAGCTCCGTGAACCTTTTTTTAGAAATGAAAATAGAGTGAGTCTAGCTTAAAACTTTAAACGAGTGCTTCTCGAGAGGCTACCTGAGTACTGACTGTACTAACTCCATTAACTTCTACATTTTTTTATCTTATTTATTTTATTTTATTCTTTCCTTATAGCACCTAACTGTAAACTAACCAAAAGTACAAAATTTCAAGCCACACGGCCTAGCATACGACCGTGGCAGTGGCCGTTTGGATACCCCGAATCTCCGTACTGACATGGCAGAGATGGTACGAGTCAGAACAAATCATATCTTCAAGTCACGCACTCCAATTACCACGCCACGGTCGTGCGATGCGACCATGGCTGACACTGTTAGATCATACATGAGCGTGGAAGAAGCGGACAAAGCAAAACACGGCCGTGTGACACAACACACCCATGGTACATGGGCGTGGGGACGTACCAGACCTAAAAATTCTATTTAAACCCATCCATTTTCTTCTTACCCATTCCCCATCTCCTTTATCCCATCCCATCCTTCAGATATCCCCCTCCCCACACTTTTCTTCTTTAGCTATTACCCAAACCCTTAAGCTATACCACATCTATGTCAAAGAAACGGAAGGATCCTGGCGCAGTCTCCATTTGTGAGACCGATCTATATAAGTTCATGCCGGCCGTTTCATCCATTCGACAAGCCAAGGGTCTTTGAGGCCATTTAATTCTTCTTCTTCTTTACTCTTCTCCTTTATTTTCCTTCTCTTTGACTATCTTATGCTTAAATTAGTTTATTTTATCTTAGTTTCTTTGATTTAGGTTCTAAAGGCTGCTAGGGAATCACACCGGAACCACGACCACTACCTCACTACAGCCTTAGAAGTCACACCCACCTCGCGAACCATCCAAAAATAAGGACTCTTCGGTCCATTCATCTTTCATTTTAATTTTATTTACATCTCTATTTTCTTTCTTTTTATCCTTTTTTTCTTTAATTATATATTTAGTTTATTTTAAATATATCTTAATATTTCTTGTCTAATTCTCTACGAGCTTCCCAATTTCTTCATCTAGTGCAGAGCTAGGTAGCAGCCACCACACCTCGAGACTCCCAACTCAAGGAAACCATCCAAATTCAGGAAGTTTCACCTCTCCCTCTCTCCTAAATTTCAATACATCTTTCTACATTGAGGGCAATGTACATCTTAAGTGTGGGGGGGTGAATATTTATTTTAAGAAAGTGCCTAACTTTCTTCGTTATTCTCAAATCCCTGAATTTTGCCATGAATGATATCTTGTCTTAAAGTAAGTTTCTCATATTATGATTAAAATGAAATTTCCTTTGATTTATGATTTTTATTGATATGTTTTGGATTAAGTCATTGATAATTGTGCATTAATGATTAAATTTGAAGGATACTGGAGAATCAAGCATGATAAGTCTATTTTTCAGAATAAAAATTTTTTTTAGGTTGTCTACCTGAATTTGAATATTACTTTGAAGTTTGAAATTTACAAGGTTGACATCAAAAACCTATAATTTTATATGAGATTTTAAGCCTTATACAACATATATTCTTTTTCTTCCTCACCTTATTGATTATGAGTGTGTCAACATTTATTTGTTATTCTAGAACTTGCTTCGATTATACATGTCAAGACCACACCTTTGATTTGATATACAGAGATGATAAAGGCACCTAGGTTTTAACCCACTTACTCCATTAAAAAGCCTACCTTCATAACTAACCCCTAGTGAACCACGTTGATCCTAACAACCCTTTTTATTGACTCACCCACTAATATTCCCCCACAACCCTTTGTATTTGTTATCACCATTCTTTTTTACTACCCTTATATCGAGATTTGATTTGATCGGTTGCCTAATTATTTTTTTCAGTAGTAAATTCATCCTTTATTATTATTTGACTTGTTCTTAATTAAAAAAAAGTCGAAGTATCTTTATTATGAGTTATGCGATTAAATAAGCTTATACGTTTAATTTCCAATTGTTAAAGAAGAAGCTCGTGTCACTAGTATTAGTAGTACAAATTTTCATTTGATGTAATTATTTATTATTAGTTCGTGTTTCTAGTTAGGTAATTTGTCAGGTCAATCTCGATTCTAACCCTCTAATTCAGCCTTTGTCCACACCTTTAACCTAATCCTCGTTACAACCCTGTTAAAGACCTTTTGATTTGTGTATCATTTTATATTATAGTGGTGGATATTTGATTTTCATGCAAGCCTATGGGATTAACTCTTCATGTTTGACTTTTTAGTGCTTAATTCTGAACCTTAAACACTTTGAGTGATTTGAGTGAATCTTTAGTGAGGATGTCAACCCTTGTCGGTTTTGAATCAGAGGTAATTATTCAGGTAAGGGGAAACACCTATGTTTTCATACTATAAAAACTATGACTTTTATTGTTTGAATTTTTAGGACTTTTTGAGTTGAATTATCCATGTATGAATTATCTTTGAATTATGACGAAACATTATTAGTGAATATTATGAATCGGGGAAGTTTGTTTTAATTATGAGTTGAGAATTTTTCTTGAGGACAAGAAAAAGCTTCAATGTGGGGGTATTTGATAAATCGTAAAAGTAACATATTTTAAGTCCACATTTAGCATGCTTTTGGATTATTTAAGCCTTGAATTATGCAATTTGGTGCTCTTAATCCTTTGTTTTCATGTTTTATACTTAGAAGAGCACCGGATGACGAAAAGAACGAAAAACTGGCCCAAAAAGGAGTAAATGAGCCATATCACGAAATCCACACAGCTTGGGCCCAAGACCACACGGCCGTGCCTCATTCAACAGCTTCGAACACGGCCTGGCTGCAACTTACACGGACGTGTGCCATGGGCGTGTCCTTGCTGTGAGAAAGAAGAGTTTCACTCGGATTAGGATACTTAGGGGCAAAAAACACACATTCAAAAGCCTATATAAACACCCTAAGTATGACCTAAAAGAGGGGGAACCCAAGGCTTTAGTCAATGGGCGTCCAGCTAGGCCAAAGAGGGCAGATTTGTGGGGATTTACTCGAAGATAACCAGTTGATTAATCTCAAGAAGCCGGAATCGTACTCAAGACGGAGGATCTCTCTTTCAATTCCTTCAGGGGTTTTTAGAGATTTCTTATATTTTGTTTTATCTTTTCTTTTGAGATGTTTTCTTTTATTATTATGAACTAAACCCTCAGATACCTGAGGGGGATGAAACCTAAGATGAATCTTGTTATTGTTTGTTGAACTATATGATAAATATTTGACTTGTTCTTAATTATGTGTTCTTAATTCTTGTGTTGATATTTCTGGGATATTAATTCAAGTGTGATGTGCTTAGGTGGAGGAGCAAAAGTCCCTGCCTAAGAGTAGATCTAACATAATTAAGCGGAGTTGATCACACGCCTAGAGATAGGGTGACGAGAATTTGCCGGATTAGGGTGAAACCTAATATGGGAGTCCATAGATCGAGTTAATGCAATTCTAGGGGTTTTAATTAGAAAGAGATTTCAATTAATCAACCTAGGGTTAGACGTTAGTCGCCTCGAGAGAGAGATTAATATAACTTAGGGAATCTTACGGATCAAGTCAAATGAATAAATCGTCTGGTTCAGAGTTAGATAATAGGTGAAGTCTAGGTGGATTCTTCCTTGGTTATCATCTTAATCAATTGGTTTTTCCTAAAAGTTATTCTCCAAATTCATTCTTCTTTGTCTTAGAGTCTTTAGATTAGTAGTTAGTTAATTTTAGTTTAGATAAACAATTCCCTTAATTCTTAGGCTAAATAATAAAAAAGAGAGTTAGTATTAGTACTTTTGGTTCCTTTGGGTTCGACATTTTGGTCTTGCCTTAACTATACTACTGTTCGATAGGTGCGCTTGCCTCAAATCGTTGTCATAATTAGTTTCCAGGTTTGATCATTCTTTAAATAAATTTTAAGACTTTGACATCACATAAAACAACAATCAATAACACATCACAATTACACAATAAACTATTTTTAGTAGTACCAAATATTCGGTGGTATCGCATTTAGCCCACCATTTATCATTAACAGGGTGGTATCGCACATAGCCCACCAACAAGAATATTTACGGTGGTATCGCACTTAGCTCACCAAATAATAATACTAACGATGGTATCGCACACAACCCATCGTGAATAAGTGATAAGGTGGTATTGCACATAGCCCACCAACAAAAATAATTAAGGTGGTATCGCACATAGCCACCATTATTTACTACGTATAATATTTCACACCTACATATTTATTTCAACATTCATACGGGGTTTATTCACTTTCTACCAAATTTCCATCCATTTAAATCGTAAGTGTTCTCAGTCATACAATGCACCAATAAGCAATTACATGTGTATTTAAGATGCATCGTTTACACATAAACTTACCTCGGTGCAAAACACATTAATCAACAGTCTATTCCGTAACCTTGCCTTTCCCTCGGTCAAGGTTGATTCCACGCTCTTCTTGGTCTATAACAATAAAATTCACTCATTCAATCATTTTATAATTATAATACATCATAATCTTTACTTAGGCAAAAATGACCATTTTGCCCTTGTATTATGGAAAAATTATAATTTTGCCCCTAGGCTCGTAAATCATTTTTCATCACATTTTTTCATTAAACAAGCCTAGCTGAACATTTATTCCTCTTACAACTACTTACAAATCTAACTATTTCATGCATTTATTACTAAATCACAACATTTACAACTTGGTCCCATTTAGGTGTTTTCATGATAACACCTTTCACAAAAGTTGTTTCTCATCTCATTAACATTCAGTTTCTTCCATAAAAACTTAGCAAACAACATAAAATCTCTTATGGCAAGTCCCTAGACTTTCAACCATATTGCAAATTAGTCCTCTCATTAGCTAGCTTAAGCTTTGGGGGTTCTAAAAGTACAAAAATTATCAAATAAAACCACCAAAATCACTTACTTGCAAGGAGATAGCCTGGCTGAAAGTTTGGTCTCTAAAATCCCCTATTTTCCCTTCAATTTTTGGTGGAAGAAGAAAGATGAATAGTGAAAGATGATATCTTTTCTTTTTATCTTATTTTATTCATCTTTTTATCACCTAATTTCACCAAATTTGACCAATAATTTAATGCCCTTGTCTCCCTAGCCACTATGACCTGCCAACACCTCCCAATTGGCCTAATTTCACATTAAGGACCTCCAATTAATATTTTATGAGTATTAGACACCTCTACCTTGAATAATGGAACTTTCGCACTTTATGCGATTTAGTCCTTTTTCATAATTAAGCATGCAATCATTAAAATTAAAGCACCAAAATTTTCATATAGCCATATATTAATGCCATAGCACATAAAATAATATCAAAATAATTTTCATCAAACTCGGATTAGCGATCTCAAAACCATTGTTCTGACTAGCCCCAAAATCGAGCTGTTACAGATTTGATCCGACCTACTACAACTTCAGAGGTATAGGATTTGCAACTCATATCTTTAATCTATTCCACTGCAACTTCAGGGAAATAAGATTCGCTATCTTCAATTTGCTTCACTACAACTTCAAGGAGATAAGGGTAATGGCTTCAATCTGCTCCACTGTAACTTCAGGGAGATAAGATTCGCCATGGTAGATTTGATCTGACCTACTACAACTTCATAGGTATAGGACTTGTAACTCGTAACTTTAATCCATTCTACTGCAAGTTCAGGGAAATTAGATTCGCTATTTTCAACTTGCTTCACTGCAACTTCAGGGAGATAAGGGTAACGGCTTCAATCTACTCCACTGTAACTTTAGGGAGATGAGATTCCTAGATTCATCGATCTTGTTACATAGCCCTCTGGGGGACCTAACCTGTAGAATCGATTTTATGGGCCTATGCTTATGCCAATGATTAGGATGCAATGATCAGAATGAATCGAATGCTTCTAACTAGATGTTTTATGGATGATATTTGCATGAATGTAGAATGTCATGAGAATGATCCCTTTTTAATGTCTAGGTTGTCATTGCTCGTTGTTCTTCAAGGTTGTATTACTGACGTAATATCTTGTCCTCTTGTTCAACTGATATTTTGACAGAAAATCTGAAGAAATAGTCACGTCTTAGACTTTTCTTTCTCAAATATTTCCAACCCTTAGGCTTGGTAAGTTCTAAATAATAGTCCTGTTTCAGGTTCTTGTACTATTTAGAAGCTTCCCGATAATATGCAAAACTCCTCTTGTAAAAGTATTATTAGTCCATTAATCGTTATTTCAATGCAAAACGCTTGAAAAGGGTCATAATGCAGGACAAAACTGAGATTTATTAGGAACAAAATCTGAAAAGAATAGATTAATTAAAGAAAGCAAACATTGCTAAAATACAAAATAGGTGAGGAGAAAAAGTATGTGTTTAGGAGATCTAGAGTACTTTGTCAATGCCCCAAAATGTAGCATACCCTCTCTTCATTAGTTCAGGCATAACAAGACCACCACATGCCCCACCTTTGATCAAAATTTGATCCGCCATTTTCAGGTTTTCGATTGAAAACCCTTTTGGTCTCAAGACGCCCTTTGTAGGTTTTCACCTTGGCCTCTCCGTTTTTTTTAGAGAAGGTCTCAAAGCGCCCTTTGCGAGTTTTCACTTTGGCCTCTTTTCTTGCTTAAGTGTAGTACTTCTTCACTGAATCCGAATTTACAGGATTGAGCAAGTTTTCCCATCCATTTCGTCAAAATCAGTGCTTCTCTAGAGAAAGCCTTTTTTACCACATAAGGTCCTTCCTAATTTGGCATCCATTTCCCTCTGAAATCCTTTTGTATGGGGAGGATCTTTTTCAATACCAGGTCCCCCTCATGAAATTCTCTTGGGTGAACCTTTTTGTCATAAGCTCGCATCATTCGATTTTGGTACATCTGACCTTGACGAATAGCCTTTAGCCTCTTTTCCTCAATCAAGTTCAACTGATCATATCGAGACTGGATCCATTCTGCTTCATCTAACTTTAGCTCTGACAAAACTCAAAGGGAAGGTATCTCTACTTCAATGGGTAAAACCGCCTCCATTCCATAAACCAATGAGAAAGGTGTTGCCCCGGTGGAAGTGCTGATAGATGTTCGATAAGCATAGAGGGCAAATGGTAACTTCTCGTGCCAATCTTTATAAGTTTCAGTCATTTTACCCATGATCTTCTTAATGTTTTTATTAGCTATTTCCACTGCACCATTCATTTTTGGACGATATGATGATGAATTGTGGTGTCTGATTTTGAAATGACTGCAGACTTCCGCTATCGTGCTGTTGTTCAAGTTTAATACATTGTCAGATATGATCCTCTCAGGCATTCCATATCGACATATAATTTCCTTTTTTAGGAATCTACTGACTGTCAACTTAGTAACACTGGCATATGAAGCAGCCTCTACCCACTTGGTGAAATAGTCGATGACTACAAAGATGAATCGATGCCCATTTGAAGCTTTTGGCGAGATCGGCCCGATGACACCCATGCCCTACAAAGAGAAAGGCCATGGGGAAGTCATAACATGCAAAGGCGAAGGAGGTACATGAATTTTGTCTCCATAAAATTGGCATTTGTGACATCTCTTAGCATAATTGATGCAGTCTCCCTCCATGGTAGACCAATAGAACTTGAATCTCATAATTTGTCTAGCCATTGTGAAACCATTAGAATGTGTTCCACGAACACCCTCGTAGACTTCTTCCAGAATTTTCTTAGCTTCAACAGTGTCCACACATCTTAATAATACCTGATCCTTTTTTCTTTTGTACAAGATCTCCCCGTTTAAGACATAGTCACAGGCTAGTCTTCTCAACGTCCTTTTATCATTCTTGGTTGCCTGATCAGGGTATTCACGATTTCTCACTTATCGTAATATATCGTGGCACCAGGGGTGATCATCTCTTTCTTTTTTCTTCACGTTGTAACAATAAGCCGAGGCCTCGTAAATACTCATTTGAATGGGTTTTACATCTTCTTGTTTGCTCACTTTGATCATGGAAGCCAAAGTAGCCAAAGCATCTGTCATCTGGTTTTCGTCTCACAGGAGATAATTGAAAGTAATATCATCAAACTCCTCCATTAACCCCAAAATTATCCTTCGATAATTGATCAATTTGGGGTCTCTTGTCTCCCATTCACCTTTCAGTTGGTAGATCACCAGCGCGGAACCTCCATATACTTCCAGCACTCTGATTTTGCGTTCTATGGCTGCACGAAGTCCCATGATACATGCTTCATACTCTGCCATATTATTTGTACAATCAAAATCCAATTTGCATGTGAATGGATAATGATCTCCTTTTGGGGATACCAAGACTGCCCCAATTTCATTGCCTACAACATTTGATGCTCTGTCGAAGTTCAATTTTCAAAAGTTATCTTTTGTACATCTTCTTCAGTAGCTTCCACATACATTAGTTCTTCATTGAGGAAGTCAAAGATCAAAGGCTCATAATCTTCTAGAGCTTTGCTGGCCAAAAAATCTGCTACTGCACTTCCTTTCATGGCTTTTTGGCTCACATAAACTATGTCAAATTTAGAGAGCAGAATTTACCATCTAGCCATCCTTCCATTCAAAACAGTTGACTCCATCATATATTTTAGAGGGTCCAACTTTGAGATTAGCCAGGTTGTATGGTATAGCATGTATTGCCTCAACCTCCAAGTTGTCCAAATCAAGGCACAACATAATTTCTCAATTGGCGAATATCTCATTTCACACTCAGTGAATTTCTTACTGAGGTAGTATATCGTCTTTTCTCTTCTTCTCGAATCATCGTGTTGACCCAGCACACATCCCACAGAGTTAGTAAACACTGTCAAATACAATATTAATGGCCTATCTGTGCATGGAGGTGGCAGTACTGGAGGACTTGACAAGTATTGTTTAACCTTATCAAAAGTTTTCTGGCATTCATCATCCCACATGCCTGGATTGTGTTTCTTAAGAAGACGAAATATGGGATCACATTTCTCAGTTAATTGCAAAATGAATCGAGCAATGTAATTTAGCCTTCCAAGGAATCCTCGAACTTCTTTTTGAGTAGGAGGCGGAGGCAATTCTTGTATAGCCCAGACCTTGTCTGAGTCAATCTCAATTCCTCTTTCGCTGACTATGAAGCCCAACAATTTTCCTGATCTAGTTCCAAAAGTACATTTTGTTGGATTGAGCTTTAATTGGAATTTCCTCAGTCTCAAGAATAACTTCTTCAAAACTTGGATATGTTCCATTTCTATTCGGGACTTTGCAATCATATCATTGGCATAAACGTCGATTTCTTTGTGCATCATATCATGGAACAAGGTCACCATGGCCCTTTGATATGTCACTCCTGCATTTTTCAGCCCAAATGACATCACCTTATAACAAAATATACCCCACAAGGTTATGAAGGTAGTTTTTTCCATGTCTTCAGGATGCAGTTTTATCTGATTGTATCCCGAGAATCTATCCATGAAGGAAAACAGCAAATAGCCTACCGTATTGCTTACTAGAGTATCAATGTGAGGCAAGGGGAAATCATCGTTCGGGCTGGCCTTATTTAAGTTTTTATAATCTACACACATTCCCACCTTCCCATCTTTCTTAGGGACCCATTCTGAGTATTTGACCTCCTGTAAGAATTCGGCATCGAACTGCTTTTTGACTTCCTCTTTTATTTTTAGCACAATGTCAGGCCTCATTCTCCAGAGCTTCTGCTGAACTGGCCCGTAATCCTCTTTTATGGGGAGGCGGTGTACAACAATGTCAATGCTTAACCCAGGCATATCTTGGTATGACCATACGAAGACATCTTTAAATTCTTGAAGTAACTCTACGGTTCTAACTTCGTTTCTTCGGTTATACATGTTCCAATTTTCACTACCTTTCCTTCTTCCAAGGTCACAATCTTTACTATCTCTTTATGAGGTAGAATTTGTTTTTCCTCTTGTTCTACCATTCTTAGCAAGTCCGGAGATAAGCCATAGTCTATGTCATCTTCAAAGTCCTAGGATCCTTTTAAATGCATGTCTTGCTCAAAAGGAAGTTCTGATTCCTTGGCAACGTTACTGAAGAACAAATGAATATAAGAATAATTATTTGTATGGTATGATTATGAATGAAGTGAAAGAACGATTTGGAAAAAAAGGTCCAAGGAATGAGAGAATCTAACATAATTACTTAAAAGAATCTAAAAGAATGAAAGAATATTTACTCAAAATGATATCAAATATATACTTCATAATGATGTTTGGACATAAGCATATTTCACAAAGGAATTCTTATTGCTTCTAAGCTTAAAGCAACAAGTGTGTTTTGAACATTACTCTGAGTAAGCTCTAAAAACTACAGGAATTTCTTCTGCAATCCAATTGTTCAGAACACTCCCAGGTTCATAAGGGCGGATATCTGACAAGGTCCCTCCTTCAGTTGTTTCTTCATATATGGCATTGATGTGAACATTTCCCAGCATTTCTTCAACACTTTCTTTCCTTGGCATCATTCGCTTGGGATGAATAATCCCTCTCGATACGAAAGTTTTAGATATGTGGGGGAATATCATTGGTTTTCATTTGACTTCTTCCCCACTCATGCGTGCCCTTCTTCTTTCTTGCCTCCTTTATAGTTCCTTCCTCTTTTGTCTCGCATCTGGCTTGTATCCTAAGCCAAAGCGGTCATACTTGTCCTTCAGCATTGGAGCCTCAACTCTTTCCTGAAGATGTCTCTCTAGTCCTTTTCCCAGTAAAGCTCCCTTTCCTACCATCAGCTGTAATCCCATCCTGGTAGACTTGGATATTTTTGGCACTAGAATCTTGTTCCCCTCAGTAATGAATGTTGCATTCACAAACTCTAAAGACCGGAAAGAACATTCAATTGCCTCATCGTTTGTCTCGAAGTACAGAGCATCACTGGTTACGGCCGCGATAATATCTTCTTCGACATTTATCGTCATCAGCCAACCTTCTGATACTAGCTTTAACTTCTAATGTAGTGACGAAGGCACTATCCCTACTGAATTTATCCAAGGTCTTCCCAATAAGCAATTATAAGAGGGCTTGATATCCATTACTAGGAAGCCCACCTCATAGGTAGTTGGGCCAATCAACAGAGGTATTTCGGTTCTTCCCATGACCCTCCTTTCTGTGCCATCAAACACCCTCACTATACTCTAGCATACTTTCATGTGTGAGCTATCCACAGGTAACCTATTAAGTGTGGATAGGGGCAATACGTTCAGTGCCGATCCATTGTCGATCAGAACCCCTGGAAATGTGTACCCTTTTGCATCGGGTAGTAATGTGCAGAGCTTTAGTAGATCCCGTACCCCCTGGTGGTATTTCATCATCGTTGAAGAAGATAAAGTTATCGACACTTATGTTATTAACCAGCTGATCCAGTTTATTGACAGAGATATCATTGGCCACGTACGTCTCGTTCAACACTTCATCAATGCACTTTGGTGTACCTCTGAACTCAAGAGTAAATCTAGTACAGATATGCGAGCTGATTGTTTATGCAATTGTTCCACAACACTATACTTGCTGTGCTTCAAAAACTTCAGGACTTCCTTAGCTTCCTCCCCTTTTACTGGCTCATTAACAAGCGACTCAGGTCTAACTGCTTTTTCCTTTTTTTAATCCACCGTTAAGTTCTTTCCTTTTACGGGTTCTGCTCAGGCATTTATCAAATCATAATGCCTTCCACTACACATATGAGAACCTACATCTTGATTCTCTTTTGAAGCGCTACCTGAGTTCTCCTTTCCCTGGATTGTCACATTGCAATCATAATTCTAGGGGACCCTTTTGTTATCCTGATAAGAGAAGACCGCCGATTTTTGAATTATGATTTTTGCCGTCATCTGTACTCCAACTTCATTGGTTTTAAGCTGCGAGATGTGGCCATAGGATAATTGACTTTTGCGACCTTCATTGTTGATTCTGACGCACATATGCTTCATTCTTCTTTAACTTCTTCACAAAACTCTATCTCTTTATTGTCCATCACACCTTGTACGAAGGCCCTAAATTCTACGCATTCTTGGATCTTATGCCCCTCTTCATGATGGAACTCACAGTAGTTCCTCATATTTTCACAACTCCCTTCGGGATCCGAAATGCTTAATCCCCTTTTTACCATTTTCATCCAGACCCATCTTAAAGGAATATTTTACTTTTGCAATATCTGTCTTGATTCTTCTCCCCACATTTCCATCCATCGCAGGGCAACGGATTTTTGACACTAAGTGTATCATCAAATTTTACAATGCATATTTTAATAAGTCTTTCAACTACTTTCTTAAAGACAGTGTAGTTTTCTATTGAATGCCCTGGAATTCATGCATGGTAGTCACATTGAGCATTTGCATCGTACCATTTGGGGTATGGAGGCTGTAATGGTTTTAGGTAAAAAGGGGATACCACGTGGGCGTCAAATAAACTTTGATACAACTCTCTATATGTCATTGGGATTGGAGTAAATTGGAGCTTTTCAGTGTTTTTCTTTGTTCCGGATTCTTGCCTTGATAAACCTTGTTGACCAGTAACCACTTCATCAAGGCAGGGATAACAATATTGTTATCCAGCCATGTACATCTGTCCTTGCCCTTTCCTTTTCTGCCACTTCATCAAGATCAAGGATAGCAATATTAGTTGGGTTATCCCCTAGGTTAGAACCTGATCCAGTTTGAAAGTTCATCGGCACCGGAACACCATCCTGAAATTGTTGAGGCCTAATCGTGACGGATGTTCTTTGAGGGTACTCCTCCTATTGTGACTATGAATTTGTTGGAGTAAAACCTGGATGATAGAGAGGTTCCTTATTATCTTCTCCCGCAATAACCATGGGGCCCTTTCTTTTATCTATTCCTCCAGTCAGCAGTTGGGTCAACTAAGTCATCAAATTTCTTTGGGATTCCAACATTCGGTCCATCATGTCTTGTTGGATTTTAGCCAGTTGCTCTTGCATTTGCAGTTGTAGTTGATCTTGTATCTCTTTTTGGAGTTGTTCAAGTCTTTCCAATCTTTGATCCATGTCTTTTGTCTTTACTTGGGTACCGTAATGATGTTTGGTTGGTAAGTTTTTGTTAGTTTCCAGATTAACTTTGAAATGATTTTATCCAATTAGGGTCTTTTCATGAAATTAAATGCACATGATGTGATGTAATGGGAATGCATGAAATGAATGCAAAAAAGGCGTCGATTCTGATTCAATTTCATTTAGAAAACTTTGCTAGAAAACAAAATTCTTTACATGAAACGAATTACCTATACGGCTTTGCCTTAATACTCAAAGCCTTAACCTTCCTAAGAAGCCAAGCTAACTCTTGACCTCGATTTGATTCTGATTCATACTTCAAGCTTAGCACATCAGCCTGAACTGCTAGGGTTTGCAAATGATCGTCCACTTCTCGTATTTGAACCACAGCTTCACCCATAAGGTAGTCTCTATCCCTGACTTGACCTTGAGAACAGTGAAGTTGCTCCTTCCACTGCTCGTTACTTACTTCAAGGAGTTCAACTCAGTGTTCACAATTTTGCAATGTGATTTCAAGCTCTTCTATTTTCCTTCTCAGCTCTTCAATCTTGTTTAAACTTGCTTTCAGCTCAATTGTGGAGTTGCGATTACGATACTGATGAAGTGACTCTTCTAGTTCTACAACCCTGGCTTTTAATCTGACCTTTTCATTTTGGCATTCTAATAGGTCTTTTTCTAAGGCATTTCCTCGAACCTGGACGTCTTGGCATTTCTTTTCTAATTGCTCGGCTTTGTTCTTTTCTTCGTTGATCTCTTACCGCCATTGTTCTGATATCTTTCCCAGCCCGGTAGTCCTCATTGATAAGCGCAGCTTCTTGTAATCTGTTTTTAAATTGTCTAAATTTTTTTCGGCCTTATTCTTTCCTTTTCTTAGCTTATTAGCCTCTAACTTCTGAACATTAAGGTCTAGTCCTAATTGCATCTTTTCTTCTTCTAATTGCTTTATTCTCTTTCCTAGTTCTGAATTTATTCTTTCAAAATATTGTTTTATGATCTCTAACTCAAATGGGACCACTCGCAGATATTCCTCTATTGGTCGAGTATCTTCTTGACTTGGCCCTAGAATGTTATCATTGACTCTTTTACCCCCACCATCCGTTATATTCGGGGGTCGTCGTCAGACCTGCAGCAAATCTCTTCATCTGGCAGGCTTGGTTTCAAGCGTTAAACATTTCTCAGATCTTTTTCTTGTAGTTATCGCTTTTGTGCGGAAACTTGCATTGAGCCAGCCCTTGTGTTACTGGTATGAATTGCCTCGATCTATACTGCCTTAACACGAGTAGAGGAGCATATCCAACAGCTCTCCAAATCCCAAGTAAAGGGACCCAGTCAAAATCTCCACACCGATATAGAATCTCGTCAGGGACCATCCAAGGGACTCTCCATTCGACGTCTTCGTCTTGTAGATTTTGGAGAATCATCATCCATTTCTCTTCCGTAATATCATCTCGTCTTGATATGGCCACTAACTCTTTTAGCAGAGAATATTTTTCGAAAAAGATTTGGTATGAGACATTTTCTATTTTCCAAAAATGGCTGTGGAACCACGCTAGTAAGAGTTGTGCGTATCTGATGAATCTCCCTTCGTCCGCTCTTCAGCATGTGCTCAAGGATCTGAGAGTTTTGACCAAAATTGCGGGAACGGGTGTGACCCTTTTATCAAGTCGATCAAATAAATCGGAGACCGCCTCGTCTATATGCCCTAAAGCCTTAGGGAAGATAACCAATCCGTAAATACTTAATGCGAAGACATCAACCCTTTTCTTTACATCAGGGTGTGCTAGGATCAAATCTCTCAAATTTCTCCAAGGAATGCACTTACTATCACTTTTCTGCTTGATTCGGGCTGCCACCCACTGCTCGCTCATCCCTATAATGTTCATCAACTTTTCTAAAAACATCGGGGCATTAGCAGCTCTAGAATAGGCCTTGTCAATTTGAATCATCGGGCAACAGAGCAAGGTCGTGTACTCTTCCACAGTAGGTACCAAATCCACCCTTCCAAAAGTAAAACAACTATAGGCAGGGTTCCAAAATTGAGCCAAAGCTCGAAACAAGTGCTTGTCTACTTTAATATCAAGTAGATAGGGCAAACTCACCATAATTTTCGTAAAATAACTGCTTGATTTCTTCATCCCAATGGACCCATATCTTTTTCAATTCCTAGAGGTTGTTTTAGGTCACACCGATATGAGTGAAATCCCATAATTCTGATACATATCTTTCCATCAGACTATCACCTTTCTTTAGTTGCGTTCTCTTGGACCATATTCAGACAGCCGCATTATCTTCCACTTTATCAAGAAACCCGTTCTCCATGGCAAGCTCTCTATTTAGGAACCGAATATGAATCAACACCCTTTTTTGTGATGAAAAATGCCATACAATTACAAACAAAGAAAAAACCAAGTAAGTCAGTACTTTATACACAATTTAAAGTAAGCAAAGAATAATAAGTAAGGCGCCTATTCAGGTGATTACTAGGGTTCGGCGCGGCTCTACCTAAGGTGGGTTCTTAAGGCTCACTATATGTGGTTCAGTTCTAAAGTAAGGGTACCTGAACCGGTAGATTCCTCGATCCTCACCCATTATAGGCTCATATGGATCGAGTTCAGTTCAGGGGAATACATTTCCCTATGGCTGCACGGAGATGAAAATCTCACGAAGACATAGATACGGATGTATCCTGAAAGCGATCCACTATCCTGCACGGAGGTGAAGACCTCACGAAGGAAGAGTTTCTCACTCCCACTTAAAGAGATAAGACCAAACGGTCCTTATGCAATATGATGCGAAAATATTCTACGAGACTCAAACCACAGCAATCATATGAAATAACACAAACAAATGTAATAAAAGGATCGTAATTTTTCAAATCAGATTTTTAATTTTCGACAACAAGATAAAAATAATCAATTTTACGGCTTGACTCTCTTATATTGCCCAGTGGAGTCGCCAAGCTATCGAAACCATTTTTTTTTGAAAAGCGGTTCGACTTTGATTTTGAAAATGAATAAACGGGATCGCCACCAATCCCTTTTTTATGAGGTGTGATTGGGTCACCTCGTAATTCAGTCATTTTAATAATAGATTAGATTTATTAAAACAACGATTTTGGCCTACGAAATTCAGATAAACGGGTTTGGGAGTCGGTTACGCACGAGGAAGGATTAGCACCCTCGTAACGCCCAAAATTGGTACCTAGTTGATTAATTAGTGTCTTAGTGTCAAAAAATTAAAAAGATTTTAAAATACGATCCTCTTTATTTAAAAGAAAACTTGAGTAAATTAAATTGGATCCTAAGACCCTCTTATTTCGAAGAAGTAAAATGTCGCGCCCAGTGAGTTAGGATACGACCTTTTAAATCCGAAACTAAGCTTGTCTTTTGACTTTTAAAACTCATGCATTTAAGTTTAAGAAGGATATTTGGTTATTTAGGTCAAATGAAAAATCGGAACCTAGTAAGTTAGGGCACAATTTCTCAAAATTCCAAATACAGAATATTACCTTTATTTTTAGAAATCTTTACCTCAAGATAACAAAATGTCACATCCAGTGAGTTAGGACACAACATTTTTGAATTCCCGAGAATAAGCTTTTATTTAACTTATATGCTTTGATTTAAAAAGGATAATTGGTTCTTTAGACTCGACGAGAAAAATCAAAACCCAGTAAGTTAGGGTACTGCTTCTCAAAGCTCCCAAATTCCGAGCATTGCCTCATTGTGAAAACATTTTGAACCAGAATGTAGCAATAAAATGAAATGCATTTTTATTTAAAATGATAGTTTGTGAATAAAATCATTACACCAATAAATTACAAGATATGAATATAAAAGGAACACTTCGAGAAAATTACACGACACACTAATCTTCAATGCTAATACAAACAATCAAAAGAAAGTATTATAACATAAAATAGCTAATAACACTAACAGTGCAATGACAATGCTATGTCTAATATAAAAATAATAATAAAGGTGACGAAATAACAATGAAAATAATAATACTAGCAATAGTAGTAGTAGTAGTAGTAGTAGTACTAGTAATAATAATAATAATAATAATAATAATAATAATAATAATAATAATAATAATAATAGAAACAATAATTAATTTAAATTTTGAAAGTATATGAAAAGTAGTAAATAAATAAATAATGGAATAAAATAACAATGATGATGGCAAAAATAAAATAAACAAGCCAATTTTTTTAAAAAAAGAAATGAGTGAATCAATAAATAAAACTAATATAAACTTGATTTAAAAAAGAAATCAACTTTAAAAAAACAGAATATTAAAAAAATAGTTTAAAAATAGATAAATAAATAAAAGTTTAAAATAAAAGGATAGGTAACTTGAATAAGGTATTAAATAAAAACAAATTAAAAGGTTAATAATAATAATGAGAATAATAATAAAAATAATAATGGTAATAATAATAATTATTATTTAATTTAAGAATAATATAAATTTAGAAAGTATACAAAAGATATATATATATATGTAAATAAATAGATAAATAACAAAATGACAATAATAGGAATAATGATAAAATAAGTAAAATTTGTTTAAAAAAGGGTAAATAAACAAAAATATTTGATACTAAATCAACCAATTTAATGATATAATAATATTAACTAAAAAAAAGAATAATTAGACCAATTAATAAACAAATAATAAAATAAATTAATCAGAGGACTATATTGAAATCAGAATAAAATTAGGGGGCTAAAATCGTAATAAATTAAAAGAAAAAAATCAAAAAAGGACTAAAAATTAATGCGCCTAAAGAAGGAGGGGTCATCGGGGAAATTATTCCCTTTCCCAAAACTGTGCCGTTTACTTCGGAACTGAAATGAAACGCAAGTTAAAATACAGGGGCAAATTAAAATTAAAAAAAAAAACTGAATTCGGGAGAGTAAAAACGCAGAAGGGCTGAACATGCAAATAGCCCCAAAATACCAAAACACGCGGATCCTTCAGCTGACTGGTCGGGTCACGCGCGGGTGGCCTGAAACGGCATTGTTTTGGCACTGGTGCTTAAATAAAAAACGGCTCCGTTTGGGGTTCTATATAAATAACAAATTTCAGAAAAAAAAAAACATTCTCCTTTCATTTTTCTCAAAAATAAAAAATCTGAGTTCTCTCCCCTCTCTCTCAAGCACTCCCCCTTCTGGCCTTGCTTCGGTCACGAGCCACCGCCGTTTGCCACCATCGACCGCCGTAAACGGCGGTCGGAGCTCGGAAGGTAACTCCCCCCCCTTTTTTTTATATTTTTGAAAATATATGTATCGTATAAAAAAATAAAAGATCTGTAAGTATACATTAAACGGTTTCGAAAAAAGAAAGAAAAAAAAATGAAGAAAAGTAGATAACAAATATGTAAAAGGGTCACCTTTGAAGTTTCGTTTTCTGATTTGATTTCTTTTTTTTCTGTCCAAAAATTGTTACAAAGTGTGTATTGGCTTTTTATAGCCGAAACCGAAAAAAAAATATTTGCTCTCTGCTTTCTTTTTTTGTGCTATTGTTTTTGTCCTTTGTAGGTACGTGATGCGCGGTGGGCAGAGGTACGGAGGCCGTACGTGGTGGCGACATGGAGCGTATGGAGGCGTGCAGCGCAACAGCTGTTAGGGATTAGAGTTTTCTGATTTTGGTTTAAGTTTTGGGCCATCTGGGCCTAGGGTTTGGTTAGGTTATTTGATTTGAGTCTGTATTGGGCCTTATAAAAAAAAAGACTAGACTATTTATTTGGGGTTTATATGCTAATGGGCCTCAGGCAAATTTGAGCCTCTACATTTATTATTAAATAACTTATTAACAAGTTGAATTGGCTTCCATAATAAATATAATAATATAAGGGTGAATATTTGATACATTAACAATGTATTTTTTTTATTCTCCAAACATCCTTAAAAAAAAATTGACATTTGTATTTTTTTTTAAATATTTCTTTTATCATTTTACTTAAAAATTATCTCCCCTATCATACTTATCGAATTTAAAAATTTCCCTACCAAATAATTTCCAAGTATCCAGTGAGTATATCTTTATTTTATAAGAGAACAGTTTAATAACTCACCTCCAATCCTTTTTCATCCTTTCTCCACATTTATCTTCATCTAGCTGGAATACCTTATTGTTAATTGCCAGCATTTTCATCCATTTATTATCACATGCTTCCAACTTAGAATTTTATGCCAATTTATTATGAGGGAATAGATATATACTTATATCCCTTTTTTAGAAAAAATAGAACCCCTATATATCCTATCATTGTTATGACTAATATTACCAAGAATATATATATATATCTAGTTAATTAAACTGCTCCTCTCTTCAAATAGTGATACAGTCAATAGTCAAATGGACCCAAAGTTATTAGTTATTACAGCACTTTGTGTTAAAAATAAATGAGTATCATTGATGATAAGGAATCGTGGTTTGATTATTATAAACCCATATATAATAATAGGCACTACATAAGAATTACTTGTATACGTTAAAATGATTCATCATCTTTTTATTACAATGAAAATAAAAATGGGAAATATAAATTTTTAAGATTGAAGTGATTGAAAAGAAGTCTCATTACATAGATTTTTTTAATATTTAAATTTAATTTAAACATTAAAATATTACATTTTATTTAAATATTATTTCGATTCGAATAGAGTTAATTTTATATCATAAAACAAATTATAACAGGAAAGGATCCCAACCATAATATTTTTGGGGTTTACCGACAGAACTTACTCCACACCGAAAGGAGTTAATATGTTTTTTACACAACAGTTTGAGCTTTGTTTGTCAAAATTTCAAATAAAGCACAATATTAGCAATCCTTGCGTTTTCTAAACTACATGCATACTTACCTAAAACTAAACACAGGGTTTTATGTAGAAATAAATTTATTTGTTAATAAAGTGTCTTAACATTTAATTAAAGTAAATCCATGCAACATGAAGCTATGGAAGCACGTTAAGGGGGATGGTTATAGAGGAAATCAAATAGGGTTAGGTGGGGGTAGGGCCATATCATAAGGCAAAATGTAACATCGAGAATGGAATGAAGGGTACCATCTATATGCATGGTTTATAATAATCTTTTGATAGATAAGTACGTCTATAAATAAAGAGGGTGTAAGGTTGAGTTGAGAAAGCTAATCCATCGTTTTCATCATCATCATCATCAACATATGGAATCATTTCTTTAATCTAATGTGATTATAAGTTTAAAAAGCCACTACTTTCTCCTTTTCTATGATTAGCTTTTCGGCTTTGTGTACGTTGTATTATATTTTTTTATTAAAATTTTAACACATTTACATTAACCATATATTCTTAATCATATCTAAATATTTCTTATTACAAGAATGCTCTTGTCAAACAAACTCAAAAGGGGATTTTGATGCTGGGGACCTACCTGCTTGACTTTGCTCTATATGACATTTTTTTCTTAATTTAGTCCATAAACTTGGATTTCTTAAAAGTGTGATGACATACATTATAATATTATGCCACATTATCACCTAAAAACTAATATATATATATATAATTTACTTTATTGGAAACCAAATTCAAAGACCAAATTGGAAAAGAAATTATCAAATTCCAAGAATAATGTGAACCAAAACAAAGGTTATGTATCAAAGTTGACATAGTTGCCAAGTTTAACAGCCAAAACTTACATTAACCCAATATGTTAAAATATACTCCAACTCCCTATACTCTTTTTACATTTGAAAATTAATCCCTACTTTTATTTCAAACAATTTAATATCTACACTTTTTCATATTTACAAATGTAAGTTCAATTGTTACTACAATTAAAATTCTTCTACTCAATTCAAATTTTTTTTTTTCAAAATGTAATAGAAGAATTTTAATGGTGCTAAGAATTTAACTTGAATTTTGATTTTGAATAAGTAGAGAGAGTAAATTCCAAATATATGAAGAATACAAGGGCTTAAAGCATACTTTAACCTTTAAAATAATATCAAGTTACCAAGAAGCAATATCCATTGGGCCATTAGCCCATTCCTCGGCAATCGTAGTGAGGCCATGGGAAAAGTCAAATTTTAGCTGAAGAAGATGAAAAGGTGAATCAGGAATTCCAAGTTTGAGATGAAGAAAAAGAATACTAGTAAATCTTTGTATGGAATTCCAAGCTTGAGAAACCATTTCAGGAAAGCTTAGGGTCAAGAGAAACACTTTATAGGGTGAAAATAGATCCATATTATAACAGCGGGTCCATACCATGAATGGTGTTTCATCATCCTCTTCATTCTAGAACAAAGTGGCACAAACATTTTTTACTACTTTAACCTATTTCAGTTCCCAAGCTCCTTCAATTTTCCATGTAATAATGATTGAAAACTTCAGGAGAATTCACAGTTAATAAGCTAAAACTACAGAGAGGAAGCCCTCCTAAGCAACAACTATCAAATAGTAATTTCCACGCATTTAGAAAAAAGGACTACAGGAATAAAAGTTAAAATCATAGACCTAAATACCTAATACACTAGTCAACTATAATATATCTATCGATCTATACTCTATATACAGAGCACAAACATGACAAGCGACAAGAGTAAGCCTTAAACTAAAACAGACTGAATGCTTATTACCAAGTTAATTTGTTTCCAGAAACCTACACCATGCTAAGGTTTCCCGGGATGATAGGGTGTGACAAATTCCAGCTGATTAAACTGATTATCGATCAACATCCACCAGCCCTCTAAATACCCTATGTTTGCAATTGTCCTTCATTAATTGCCCTATGTAAGGCCAATAGCACTTCTACCTGGTTCATGATGTCCATTTCAAAGCTTACAAGTACCATTATCACATTATGAATTCAGTTCAATTCTCCTTATTAACATGATACCTTAGCAACCTATTTTGTTATGCTCCTACAAGTACCAGGAGCAAGCAACT
This sequence comes from Gossypium bickii, assembly GCA_025503065.1. Classification (NCBI taxonomy): domain Eukaryota; kingdom Viridiplantae; phylum Streptophyta; class Magnoliopsida; order Malvales; family Malvaceae; genus Gossypium; species Gossypium bickii. The sequence continues at coordinate 85,768,949 of CP106712.1, forward strand.
TACCAAAGAATTCCTCAGCACATCGTCCTTGCCACACTTTGACAAAAACACCTCAGTTAGTTAAGAAATTAAGATTCAACTATAATATTAGCTTCAAGCCCTCAATTATGATAGTAATAACATTTAAAGTACATTGAGAATCAGCTACATATCACAGTACCCTTGAAAAGAAAAAAACAAAAGATTCCATAACTTTGTCATGGATGATGATAAGCCTGTATAAAGTTTGACAAATCCTTTCAAGCATCTTCTTGAGGATGATTTGTATCATTCTTCATTAACCCACACAGGTGAAGTCTGTGAAAGCAACTTTGTTTCCATAATGGAGAATTTCAACAAGCTTCTGTAACTTGTATCATTATTAATAGACAATCTTATTTACGTTTAGCAATCTTTTCAAACCTCTAACCTAGAGAATAATTATATAAACTATTAATCCACACTTCCACAGTAGTAGTAAAAGATTTCCAATGGCAATATGATACATAACCCTGTTAAAGATCTTCAAAAGTCTTTTCTTCCAAAGTAGAAACAAAGCATTGCTAGAATTACTAAAATTAGCATAGCAAAAACTATTTCATATAAACCAACATAAAGATTAAAATCAAAGGAGATAGCTGCAAATAAGGTTAAAGCATATAAGCATGAAATCAAACTCCTCAACATTAATGATTATTAATTATGCCAAAAGTAAACCCCATAATTCATCAGCTACAAATGGGGCAATGCATGAGACCGTTCTCATTACACTCAGTACACCTGACCACCACCGTCCTCGGCTCCTTCACCGCCACTGCCATCTTGCAGCTCCCGTTACACCGAAAACACGGCAAGAACCTCACATGTCCGCAGCCACTGCAAACCTCCCCTGCTCTTCTCTTAGACAAACCTTTAAGTAAAGCATCAAACCAACATTCGTCCATGATCCTCATCACTCCATCGGCTCCCCCGATGTAACGTCCTTTAATAAAAACTCGGGGCAGCGTCATTTGGTTCGTTGATTCTTTCCCTTTCCCATTCATTAATTCCTCAACTCTTCTTTGAACCCAGGGTCCATAGAAGCGTCCCGTTCGCAAATTATAATCCCCAAACTTTCAATCGCTGATCTATCCGCATTGCAGTTTTCGAGTCTTACGGATTCCCCTCAACGTCGTTGTATAAATCACCACTCTATTTTCCCCGTTTGGAGGGCATATTTGGTAGAACTTGTCTGAAATGGGATGGTTCTAAGCCAGTGTCATTTCCGGATTCGAGTTTTTTTTAGCAAGGAAGAAGGATGTTTCAAGAAGGTGCTGTTTCTGTTTAATTTAGGATGAGTGTTTTCTTTTAAGTTAAAGAGTTAAAAATTTCGTTGTTGGGAATGGGGGGAGAGGCGGAAGCTATCAGCTTCGAGGCCGAGGCAGGAGTTAAATGACGTGGGGTCGGGAAGGGACGGATCTAGGTTCGGACCAAAGTGATATAAAATTCAAAAAATTTATCATATAGTTGTAATTCTAAAAATAAAATTAATAAATTTAGCCCTAAATATTTATAAAAATTTTTAAATTTAATTCTAAATCTAGAAGTTAAAAAATTAATTAAAAAATTTATTTTAGATAAAAAATAATAAAAAATTCTAAAAAGTATAAATAAATAATAAAGAAAAAACCAGAGCATATGTATTAAAAATAATTATATTAATACTAAACAAAATAAATTATAAATGATGTAGCTCTCAAAATTGCTTCTTCCCTTGCGGTTATTTGCTTGCCCTTCAATTTCATCCTTTCTTTTATTTGTTTTTTTATAGTAATGAAGTCCAACCAATTTAAGCAAATTTCAGCTTTGGTTTGAACACGAACCCCAATTTCAGGCATTCGATCGGTTTCGGAGTGATTGGGATTGTAAACATTGTTCCACAAATTTAATAAGCGAATCACCTTCCCCTCCAACCCTACCATCATTTTTATTTATGGTTTCCAAACAATTGAGCTTGCTTAATATATTTAACTCCATTGGTTTACTTCAACACTAATAGTTTCACTGCAAAAGAACTGGAAACACCCATTGCAAAGCTATGAGCCAAAATCAACAATTCCAAAGCTAAATTACATAAAAGAAATCTTTAAAAACCTTGAAGTCTTCATACAAAAGAGGCCATCTTTGTTTGAATAAGGGCTCCCTCCCTCCACACCCGAGAACAATAGCTCAAGGAGGAAAGACCAGACACCTGACAATCCGACAACCCAGAAACCATGTTTAGATTCTACCGATATCCAGAAAGATGACAAGAACAAAAAAATTTGGAACCTTGTGAGAATATATATATATATATATATATATATATATATATATATATATATAATAAAACAAATAAAAGAAAGGATGAAAATGAAGAGCTAGTAAATTACCGCAAGGGAAGAAGCAATTTTGAGAGCTACATCGTTTATAATTTATTTTGTTTAATATTAGTATATTTGTTTTTAATACATATGTTTTATTTTTTTTATTTATAATTTATTTATGCTTTCTAGATTTTTTAAATCATTTTTGTCAAAATAATTATTTTTTTAAATATTTTTCCTTTTTTAAAACTTTTAGATTTAGAATAAAATTGACAAATTTTGTAAATATTGAAAACAAAATTTGTTGAATATTAGATTTAGGATCAAGTTGATAAAATGTGTAAATACTGGAGAGCTAAATTAGTTATTAGGCCAATAAAGATAGACCCACATCAACTTTCCATTAAGAATTTATTTGTGGGTGGCTAAAATTTTAGATTTTGAAAACATTGGTGATGGAATTGAAAGTTTTTGAAGTTGAGTAACCAAAATAAAATCTACTTGAAAGTTGGATGAACATTCAGGTGGTTATATCCTTAATTTAAAAACTCAATCCAATCATTATTGTCTTTGATAGTTTCTATCAAAATTTGTCAAGTTAGCATATTTATTTTATGTCAATTATATGTCATGTCATATGAGGGCCACCTAATCAAAATTAGAAGTTGATAAATTTTTATAGAAAATAATAAAATTTTAATAAATGGACTGAGATTTTTAAAATAAATAAATGGGAACTTAATTTTCACTTTTTTAAGTACATAACTTAAATCTTGAATTTTGTTAAAGTGTGGGGACTAAGAACATATTTTGTAAAAAAGCTCATTTTATCAACTTAGTTTAATTTAATTTAATTCAAATCAAAATCTGAGTAAATCAACTCTTGAATAGTCCTCAGTGGAGTTAGCAAGCTATCATGACGTGGTAGATGAGAATCTAAAGAGTTAGACACAAAAGTTTAAAAACATGGAGTCACCACTAACCAATTTGAGCTATGTCGATCAGCCACCTATCACCTAAAGTTTTAAGACTAACCCGAAGACTAATCTAAGGAAAAACTTAAAAACTAAGACTATGCCTTATTACCAAAATTTGAGTTTAGGAGTACTGTCACACCCCAAAAGCGGTGGACCCAAAAAGGTGAGTAAGGTATGTATGTAAACTATTTTGGCATTGTGATAGTATAATCTACCACCATATTGATTTGCTTGTGACTTAAAGTTAGAGTATTAGCGCATACTAGCGTTAAAGTATCTGCCCGTTAGCGATACCTAAGGATTTAGTTATAGGGTATCTTCAAGTGAAGAAAGAGTACATCCCAGAGTTTTGGCTGAGCACTAAGAGCCTATTAAGTGTATGAGGAAGAGGTAGGAGATTTGATTGTCTTTAAGACCATTCCATATGTGAGTCACCACTAAGGTATAGTACGCCTGGTTTACACGAGCATTGTTCTAGTTGGTGTTCGTAATGGGATTAGTTGGGAGTCAATTGGATTGATTAGACTCTCTCTGTGACTAGTCAAATAGTAACAAAGATCTTCATCGAATTCTCTTTACCTTTCCTTAGATTTTTGTAGGAAAATCAAGAGATTTAGGTTAGGTAAGCATCGTCACTTTTCAAAGTCCACAGTAAAGGGGATATGGAGTTTATATCTATTAAGGGAGAAAACATTTCAGATGACTTTACTTTCTACTTTACATTCTAGTTCTTCTTTCTAACCTAAATGTTCTCTCCTTCTTTGTTAAGATAGAGCTAAGACCTCATTTAATTAATTGATGGTTCAACCCCCTGGTAAGTCTTATAGCCCTGTATGTTATGATTGTTGATGAGTAATGATGTTAAAAGGTGTAAGAACAGTAGGGTGTGAGTGAAAGGCCCTGCATGGAGGTCTTACGTAGTTGAAACATTAGTAAACTATTTGTAAATGGGGATTCTAATGGAAATGATCTTGTAAGCAGTTGCTGATGCTAGATTGGGAAGGAAAATCGAAATAGAAACTCTAAATTGAGGTAAAGGTAGGTCTCTGGTGAGTCCCTAGACTCGAATTCTACACGATATATTATAATGATTCCTTGTATGATCGATGTTCATATAGATGCGCATATCTTCTTGAGTAGTTGTATGTATGTATGGTTGTGTGTGTTCTCTGTGAAACACTTTTATGTATGTATGTATGTATTGAAGTGAACGATGCACTACATGAATATGACGATGTATGGTAAGCATGCATGAGAAATTATGTGTTAGGAAGTATGATTCTATTAAGATTATAAGCACAATCTGTGTAAATATGTCCATTATGTTATTTGAGTGATGCATGATTAAGTATGGTTGGTGATAAGGGGGTTCAGGCGGAGTATTGGGTAAGTATGTGATACAATGATGGACCCCGCGGTAGTGCTTTGATGACGTTCGCTGAGATAGTAAACAAACAGTCCAGTATGGTGAATGTAGTCCACCGGGGCCATAAACACTAGAATCGCTGAGACAGTAAAAATGAGAAAGGCTAGTGTGATAGATATGTGCAAAAACCATGACCAGGTCACATTTTGGGAATGGCGGATGAGCCATACTTGTCTACTAGGGTTTCTGTGTGTCCCGGGGGCGATTATGGGCAAACCTCAGGCAATTCTAAGTTTAGGCAAATCCATATCATAAAACATGACAGTTTACATGGTGCCTTTGCTGCGATTCATTTGGGAAGCCTTTGTGGCGAGTCACCTTTAAAGCCTTCGAAACACCCTTTACCCGGTTCGGTTGTCCAACTCGAGTAATGAGATGTTTTGTAACACCCCTAACCCATATCCGTAACTATAACAGGGTTAAGGAGCATTACCGGAGTTTACAGAACAATTTCAATTAATTCATGTCAATTAATATTCATATCAGAAACCAATCATATTTAGTCATAATGTCTTTTGGATAGGCCCTCGAGAACCAATTTATACTTTAGAAACAAGTCAGGACTAAATCGGGAACTCAGAGAATTTTTTGAAAAATCTCAAAATTTTTCTTAGGTGTTAGGGACACACGCCCGTGTGGTTAGGCCGTGTGGCTCACACGGCCAAGTGATACACCCAAGTCCCAGGCCATGTGGGTATTCGATGTGAGGCACAGGGTAGTGTCCCAGTTCGTGTCCATGCCAGTGTAACTCTTTGACTTGGGTCACATAGTCAGCCACACACCCGTGTGCCAAGCTGTGTGGAAAATTTTAATTTTCGAAAATTAGGTGCAGGGGTCACACGGCCAAGTCACACGCTCATGTGCTTGGCCGTGTGACACACATGGCTGAGACACACGCCCGTGTCTCTGCCCGTGTGAGCAATTTGAAGCATTCTGTTTCTCAAATTTTAAGATGCAGGGGACACATGGCCAAACCACATGCCCGTGTGCATGGCCGTGTGTCACACACGGCTGAGGCACTTGCCCGTGTCTCTGCCCGTGTGGACAAAATAATGCCATTTTCAAGCCTTATTTCTCACCCAAATTTGCCTTGCACCTACATTAACATTTTAACACATTCCCAAACCAATTTAAAACATTTAAATCAAGCCAAAACCAATTCTTATGCATCACATATCATCATATATTTTCAAGTGACCAACTTACCAAAGTGGTCAAATATTCATTTAAGCATGTTATTACCTAATATGTATATTAATTCAAGCACAAAACACATATCAAACTAATATGGTCTCATACACATATATATATATCAAAACATACCATCACTAGCCATTCCAATGGCTAATTACAACCAAATATTAATATGCCATCATTTGGTCAATTTAACATATACATGCCATTATACCAAGGGAAATTTTACTAATTATACCAAAATGAGCTGAAGGATAGTGTGATTTGCTCCGACCTGCTTCCAACCTTTACGAGCTTCCGAGTACTATAAAACAAAGGAAATAAAACAGAATAAGCATATTATGCTTAGTAAGTTTCTATAACGGAAAATCAATTTACCAATCATTTATATTTAATATAAGCATACAAAATTTATCCAAAGAAATTTGACAATTTACCTAAACACATATAATCTCAAGAAACTTGTTAGTGAGATATTACATTTAAACATCAAGAATCAATAATGAGCTCATCATGTAATAACTTTCATAAACATATGCTTTTCATATCATATTTACATATAACATGTGCATTTTCATAAAAAATCATCTTAAGTTCAGTTTAACCATGTCAGAACTTTACCCGTTGAATTTATTTGAAATATCGATGGATACACATGTAGTACACTCGAAGTGTACAAAACTGTAGTTCGTCAACTCATATTCAGAGGTACCCATTAGGGTACATAATCAGGAAGCACTCTCTCGAGTCATATAATAAGATGCTCATGTGAGCCATGTAACAGGAAGCTTATCCGAGCTATAACAGGATACTCATAAGGGTTTAAAACAGGAAGCTCATTGAGCTTAACAGGTAACTCCGAAGAGTTATTATCAGAGAGCTCCAGATAGTTATATAACAGGAAGTTCAAGTGAGCCATATCAAGAAGCTCATAAAGAGCTGCGGTATGTCCCCATTATATGCAGGATCCATAGTGATCATATAACAGGACACTCACAAAGAGCTGCGGTATGGCCGAAACACATGCAGGGTCAATACCGTCCGGGATGCTCACAAGAACCATGTAACGAAAAGCTCGAGAGGGCTTATAACAGGATGCCTGTAAGAACTATGGTATGTCCGTAACATATGCAGGACCACAACCAATACGGGAAATCTGTATCCATCGAATTTCATTTATTTAAATAGGACTTATTACTTTTTGGACATTATTGAACATGTGATCAATTTCATATTTCATAGCATTTATACAATTCACATATACACAATATTTAATTCAAACATATAAATATACACAAATTAGTTATACGAACTTACCTCGTCACTTGCTCGTATACGGAGATCCACTAATCCGATACTTTTTATTTTCCTCGATCTAACTCTTCATTTGATATTTCCGGATCTATATAAATGAATTTAACATCAATTTAACACATTTCATATTCAATTCAATCCAACTTACATCTTAGGCAAAAGTACCATTTTGCCCCTATACTTTTAATTAATTTCAATTTCGTCCCTAGACTCGGAAAATAAAATTCATGAAATTTAATCCTTATTCCAAGCGTAGCCAAATTTTTCATATAACATTTACAGCCCATGTAATTCATAAGATTCAAAAATTTTCCATGAATTTTACACCTTTACAATTTAGTCCCTAAATCATAATTTCATGAAAATTTCCTTTACAAAAGTTGTTTATCTATCAACAACCTTTCATTTTCTATCATAAATTTCAAAATTTCAGCATACTCATCCATGAAAATTTTTTTATACTTTGATAACTTTGCAATTTGATCCCCGAAATAGATAGATTAGGTTATTACAATCTCGAAAATATAAAAATTACTAAAAATGGGAGATGAATTCATACCTAGTTGAGCCAAAACAACTTGCTTGAACTCACTTTCTCTTAGCTAGGGTTTCCATGTATTTTTAATTTTGGGGAAGATGATGAAATAAGATGATATTAGCTTATTTCCATCTTTAATTAATTCAATTTCCAATTTAGTCATTTTCTTTTTCTAATTTTCCATTGATGAATCATCATAAATATCTACTAACTCTATCTAATGGTCTAATTTCCATATAAGGACATCAAATTTTGAATTTTATAGCTATTTAATCCTTTTAGTTACTAGAACTCAACTTTTTCATTTTATGCAATTTGGTCCTTTCCTCCTAAGTAAACATGAAATTGGTAAAATTTTCTTAACGAAATTTTCAAACGTTATTTCTATCATAATGCAAAACATGCAATAATATTAAAATATTTTTTCTTTCTGACTCGAATTTGTGGTCGCGAAACCACTATTCCGATTTCACTGAAAACAGGCCTTTATAACTCTCCTCTTGAAGAATTTTAGTCCTCAAAAATCTTACCAGTAAAGAGGTTCAGATATTGCTTTTTCATTGTTTCCTCCAGTTCCCAGGTAGCCTATTCTATTCCATGTCATTGCCAAAGAACTTTTACTAAAGCTGCCTTTTTATTTCTTAACTCTTTTGTCTCACGTGCCAGAATTTTGATCGGTTCCTCACTGTAAGTCATGTCAGGTTGAAACTCAACTTTTGTCGGAGAAATAACATGTGAAAGATTTGACAGATATCGTCGCAACATAGACACATGGAAAACATTATGGATTTTATCAAGCTCTGGTGGTAATGCTAATCTATACGGAACATGTCCAATTCTTTCAATGATCTCATATGGTCTATTGAACCATGGGCTCAGTTTTCCTTTACGGCCAAACCGAATAACTTTCTTCCAAGGCGATACCTTCAAAAATACCTTATCACCAACTTGAAATTATATCTCTTTTCGTTTAATATCAGGATAAGACTTTTGACGGTCAAAGGTTGCTTTCAAACTATCCCGAATTACCTTTACATTTTCTTTAATTTATCGGATTAAATCAACTCTGTGTATCGTTTTCTCACTAAGCTCAGTCCAATATGACGGAGTTCTACATTTACGACCATACAAAGCCTTATACGGTGCCATTTTAATGCTGGTCTGATAAATATTATTATATGCAAATTCAACTAAAGGCATATACTTTTCCCAATTACCTTCAAATTCTAGTACACAGTACCAAAGCATATCTTCTAAAATCTGAATCACACGCTCAGACTGACCATCAGTCTGAGGATGGAATATGGTATTGAAATGTAACTGAGTACCCAAAGCTTCTTACAACTTTTTCCAGAATCGAGATGTAAACTGAGGATCCTTGTCTGAAATAATGGAGACCGGCACTCCATGTAGTCGGGCAATCTCAGAAACATATAACTCTACTAGTCTGTCTAGGGAGAAATCCATACGAACTGGAATAAAGGGTGCAGACTTTGTTAAATGATCAACTATTACCCAAATAACATATTTCTTTTACAGGGATAGGGGTAATCCTGATACAAAGTCCATGGTAACTCTTTCCCATTTTCACTCCAGTATCGTAACCGGCTGCAATAATCCCGAAGGCACCTGATGTTCAACTTTAACTTGCTGACATATCAAACAGTTAGATACAAATTCAGAAATATCTCGTTTCATTCCCGGCCACCAGTACATCCTTTTCAAATCATTATACATTTTGTTACTCCCTAAATGAACAGACATAGTACCACTATGAGCTTCGAATAGAATCTTCTGTACTAGTTTCAAATTCCTCGGTACACATACTCAGCCCCTGAACATAAGACAATCACCAGATCCAATCTGAAATTCTAAATCGAAAATTGACTTACATTGTACACGTTTAGCTTGTAATTTTCATTATTTTTCTGAGCCTCACAAATCTGTTGCAAAAATGTCAATTTAGCTTTTAACTCAGCTTTGATTGAACCATCATCAGAGAAAGATAACCGGGTATTCATTGCTCGCAAAGCAAGCAAAGATTTTCTGCTCAAAGCATCTGCAACCACATGGGCTTTCCTAGATGATAATTAATAACCAAATCATAATCTTTCGATAATTCATGCCACCTGTGCTATCTTTCTGCGACATTAGGTACTTTAAACTCTTGTGATCAGTGAATATATGACACCTTTCACCAAATAAATAGTGCCGCCAAATTTTCAATGTAAACACAATTGCTGCCGATTCTAAATCATGTATCGAGTAATTCTTTTCATGTGGGTTTAGTTGTCTAGAAGCATAGGCTATTACTTTACATTCTTGCATAAAGACACAACCTAAACCATTCAATGACGCGTCACTATAAATCACAAGTTCCTTACCCGATTCAGACTGAACTAGCACTAGTTCTTCAGTCAACAAGGTTTTCAATCTGTCAATACTCTGCTGACATTTATCAGTCCAATCAAACTTCACATCTTTCTGTAATAATCGTGTCATCGGAGAGGCTATCATTGAAAATCCTTTTAGAAATATCTGATAATAACCAGCTAATCCCAGAAAACTTTTAACTTCAGATACATTTTTCTGTGGTTTCCAATTAACAATTGCTGAAATTTTATTCGGGCCTACTCTAATGCCTTCAGCAGATACTATATGCCCAAGAAAACTAACTTTTCGAAGCAAAAATTCACATTTACTAAATTTGGCATACAAATGTTTCTCATGCAGTATTTGCAGAACAATTTTCAAATGATTAGCATGTTCATTTTCATCTCGAGAGTATACCAGGATATCATCAATAAACACCACAACGAATCTATCCAGATACGATTTAAAAATTCTATTCATCAGATCCATAAATACTGCAGGTGCATTAGTTAAATCAAACGGCATCACCAGAAATTCATAGTGTCCATACCTCGTTCTAAACACTGTTTTCGATACATCTGAGTCTTTCACTCACAATTGATAGTAACCAGAACGAAGATACGTCGAAAATACTGTAGCACCTTTCAACTAATCAAACAAGTCATCAATACAAGATAATAGATACTTATTCTTTATTGTGACTTTATTGAGCTGCCAGTAATCAATACATAATCTCAACAACCCATCTTTCTTTTTAACAAACAAAACCGGTGCACCCCAAGGTGATAAGCTAGGTCGATCAAGGCCTCTGTCAGTTTATTCTTGCAAGTATGCTTTCAATTCTTTTAACTCTGTAGGGGTCATTCTGTAAGGTACTATAGATATCAATGTTGTCCCCAGAATAAGATCTATAGAAAATTCCACTTCCCTGGCTGGCGGTAATCCGGGTAATTCTTTCGGAAACACATCAGGAAACTCACAAACAACTGACACTGACTCAATCTTCAATTTGGATACTTTATTGTCCAACACATATGCAAGATAAGCATCATACCCTTTCCTAATATATTTTGTGTTGACATAGCTAAGATCACATTAGACAACCCATCCAATTTATCAGATTCAACACGGAGCAATTCACCATTCTAACATTTTGATACAATATATTTCTGTTTACAATTTACCACTGATCTTGCTGAGTTAGCCAGTCCATACCCAGAATTACAACAAAATTATCAAATGGAAATAACATCAAATCAGCCAGAAAACAGAAACCCCGTATCATTAGTGGACATTTCTTGCAAATTTTATCCACCATCACATACTAGCTCAGGGGGTTTGATACTTTGACTACAAATTCAGTGGATTCAACAGATAAATTTTTAATAAATGCTAAATTCGTGCAAATGTATGAATATGCTGAATCAGGATCAATCAAAGTAGTAATATCAATATCAAGAAGAGAAAAAGTACCAATAATAGTGTCTGGTGCAGAGGCATCCTCTCTTGCACGAATAGCATATGTTCTTGCTGGTGCTCGTGCTTCAGCTTTGGCAATTAAATCTTTTCTTGTACCTCAATTATCACTCATATTACCGAGGTTACGAGGTGGTCTACCTCTCGAGGCGAGGTTGCTCGGCCTTGAAGTCTAAACTGTATCTTTTTCAATCCTTTTTGGGCAGTTTTTGAGATAGTGGTCAAGAGAACCAAATCTAAAACAGGCTCCGCTTCTCATGTGGCACTCACCAAAATGAAATTTATTACAATGCTTAGATTTAGGTTTGGAATTCCTGACACTTCCAACACTTACTACTGATGGGGTCAGAGATCTTGGATTAGAGCATTAAGAGCTTCGGACTTTCCCAGAATACCCCATAGAGTGGTAGAATGATCATGATATTTCTTTGATTTCTTTGAAGCTGACGATTATGACTTTCCCATAAATCTTTTACTCAAGGTTTGAGCTTCCATCTCTGCCTTTCTCTTTTCTTTACTTAATTCTTTGGCTTTATGTGCCTGATCAACCAGTACGACAAATTCTTTTAATTCCAGAATCCCAACTAATAGCTTAATGTCTTCATTTAATTGCTCTTCAAACCATTTACACATGGCAACTTCAGTCAGGATACACTTTCTAGCATATGTACTTAATCTGAAAAATTCCCACTTGTATTCAGATACAATCATGTTCCCCTGTTTGAGCTCTAAAAATTCCTTCCGTTTCTGATCCAGGAATCTCTGGCTAATATACTTCTTTTTTAATTTTGTTTGGAAAAATTCCCTTGTAACATTCTCCCCCAGTACAATAGAAACCAGAGTATTCCATTACTGATAAGCTGAATCTTTTAGCAAAGATACAACACATTTCAAACATTCGTCAAGCGTGCAAGATAATTCATCCAGAACCCTGATGATATTTTCCAACCAAAATTCAGCCCTTTCCGGATCATCCTTAGCAGTATCCCTAAATTCTTCTTCCTCATATTTCTGAATTTTATCTATTGGAAGCTTACCAGTTCTAATAGATTCAATACCTTTTGGCATTTCAGGAACCAGTTAAGGAGCATGAGGGAGAGGTTGTCGTATAGCGGGATTTGTTCTCAAGTAATCAGTGAACCATTCGTTCAACATTTGAAAGAAGGATTCTTTAGCCTCCTCACCTTGACCCTCAGATACGAGCCTTGTACTACTTGATGCAGCTCTTTAAACTGAAGCTTGAGCATTGCTCCCAACTTCCTCGGATTCTATAACAACCCAATTTTGGGGCTATTCAGAACAGTGGTTTCGAGACTACTAACCCGAGGTTGAGGAAAATTATTTTCATATTATTTCATGTGTTGTAGCATGATTATATGGATGCATGAAAATTTTGGTGCTTTAATTTTAACAATTGTATGTGTAATTGTGAAAAATGACTAAATCGCATAAAGTGCGAAAGTTCTATTTTACAAGGTAAAGGTACCTAATAGCTATAGAATGTTAAAATGGAGGTCTTTAAAGTGAAATTAGGCCAATATAGAAGTGTTGGCTGGCCATATGGTATAGGCAGACAAGAACATTTAATTTTTGGTCAAAATTGGGTGAATTAGGTGAGAAAAGATAAATAAAATATGGTAAAAAGAAAAACTATCATCTTTCACTATTCACTCTTCATCTCCACCGAAAATTTCATGCTTAAAGGCATTCTGAAAGCTTGAAAATTTTAGTAACTCATCTTCTCTACAAGTAAGTGATTTTGGTGGTGTTATTTGATAATTTTTGTACTTTTGGAGTCCTCAAATCTTAATCTAGCTAATGAGAGGACTAATTTTTGATATGGTTGAAAGTCTAGGGACTTGCCATGAGAATGGTTATGTTGTTAGCTGAGTTTTTATGGAATAAAATGAATGTTAGGGAGATGAGAAACAACTTTTGTGAAAGGTGTTAGCATGAAAACACCTAATTAGGACTTGAATGCAAAGAATGAATTTGTGTCATAAATGAATAAAATAGATGGAATTGTGAGTAGTTGTAAGAGAAATAAATGTTCAGCTAGGCTTGTCTAATGAGAAAATGTGTTGAAAAATGATTTACGAGCCTAGGGGCAAAATCATAATTTTTACCATAATACAAAGGCAAAATGGTCATTTTGCCTAAGTGTAGATTTTGTTGCATTATGATCATAGAATGATCTAAATGAGTGAATTTTATTGTTATAGATCGAGAAGAACGCGGAATTAACCTTGACCGGGGAAAAGGCAAGGTTACGGATTAAACTGTAAATTGAAACGTTTTGCACCGAGGTAAATTTATGTGTAAATGATGCATTTTATATATACATTGTTGTTGCTAATTAGTGCTTGGCACAATTGAGAACTTGTATGATTCAAGTGGATTGAATGTGGTAGTTATTGAATAGTTTTCGTATGAATGATGAAATAGATATGTAAATGTGTAATATCAATACTTGACAGTGAGCTAAGTGCGATATCACCTTAATAATTAATTGCGATGGGCTGTGTGTGATACCTGTCTATTTTTCATTTAGTGGGCTATGTGCGATACCATCATAACTATCCTTTTGTTGGACTATGTGCGATACCACCCTAATAAAGACTGATGATGGGCTAAGTGCGAAACCACCGAGTGATTGAATTATGAATGGTTGATTAAGAAATTGTGATGTGTTGTAAAATGTGATATTGTGGTGCTAAGTGCAGGGAAGCATATTAATGAATGTAAGAATTAAGCTTGTGATATGGTTGGAATGTGGTAAGGGAAGAAATGAGTAAGCATGATTATGAATGTGGATTGTTCTTGTTTAGTATGTAGTGCTATATATTGTTTAGCACATACTATAATGTTATTTGTTTACATGTAAACTTACTAAGCTCAAAGCTTACTCCCCTTTTCTTTTCCCTTGCCATATAGAGTTAAAGAGTCGGGTCGGGGTACGAAGATAATTGGAAGATTGCCTACACTATCAGCTTACCTCGGTATATCTAGACTTAGTACATTTGAGTATGGCTTGTATAGGGGCCAGACTAGGTATATTGTTTTGTTATTTTGGCCAGGAGTGTGTTGGCCCCTTTGTTGAGAAACTCTTGTGTATATAGCCATAGTTGTTGGCTCTTTGTTATATATATGGAAATATGAAGTTATTCACGAAAGGTTTTATTGCAAAATATAAGTTGTTTAGTGATATGTTGAATGGATTCATGTTGTGTGAGCTAGAGGGGCGAAAAGAGCTTGACAAATAGCCTTGTTCTTGTCCACACGGGTAGGCACACAGGTGTGTGTCTAGGCTGTGTGTGGCACACGGTCAGCCCCATGGGTGTGTGACTTGGCCATGTGTCCCTTGCATGTTGGTGTTGTAAGTCAGTGTCGACCACAGGCTAGCGACACGGGTGTGTGCCTAGGCCGTATGACTTTTATAAAGTTGCTGACGTCACAAATAGAATACCCAAGTTTTTACACACGGACGTGTCTAGGCCGTGTGGAGCACACGGGCCAAGCGCACAGGCGTGTGCCCGGCCGTATGAAAACCCCTGTAGGTTTGAAATGAAAATAAATCCCACACGGGGTAAGGACATAGGCATGGTGACCACATGGCTTGCCCAGACGGGCGTGTCCCATTCCACACGGGCGTGTGGCTCCTATTTAGGTGAAAAATTTTTAAGATCGTAAAAGTTTCCAGTTGGATTCCGAAATCCCTCGTAAGTATTTTTAAGGCCTCATAGGTCCTTAATGAGGTTGTTGTGATGACGATAAAGCTATGTCAAGTTGGGATTGAAAGTTTATAAACTAAAGTTGTTGATTAAGTACGGTAATGCCTTGTGCCCGGTTTCGGAATAGGATGCGGGAAGGGGTGTTACAGATTCAGCTCAATTGGACAACATTATTATATGAAAAACATGTTTTAAATGGTCATGAGATATCACGCTATCATAAATTATATAATGGCATGTATAGCTAAACTCGTACTTGCTACGTTAGTCCGAGAATTGGCTAAATCGTAACTCTGGTACCAATAAATGTAACACCCCTAATCCATATCCGTCGCAGTAATAGGGTTAAAGAGCATTACCGGAGTTTACAGAACAATTTCAATTAATTTATGTCAATTACTATTCATATTAGAAACCAATCATATTTAATCATAATGTCCCTTAAATGGGCCCTCGAGACCCAATTTATACTTTAGAAACGAGTTGAGACTAAATTGGGAACTCAAATTTTTTTTTTTTTGCAAAATCTCAAAATTTTTCTTAGGTGTAGGGGACACACGCCCATGTGGTTAGGTAGTTTGGCTCACACGGCCAAGTGACACACCCGTGTCCCAAGCTGTGTGGGCATTCGATGTGAGGTACACGACCATGTCCCGGTCCATGTCCATGCCCGTGTAACTCACTGACTTGGGTCACACAGCTAAGCACACACTCGTGTGCCAGACCTTGTGAAAAAAAGCTAATTTTCGAAAATTAGGTGCAGGGGTCACACGACCAAGTCATGTGCCCATGTGCTAGGCCATGTGACACACACGACTGAGACACACGCCCGTGTCTCTACTCATGTGAGCAATTCGAAGCATTCTGTTTCTCAAATTTTAAGATGCAGGGACACATGGCCAAACCATACGCTCGTATGCATGGCTATGTGTCACACACGACAGAGACACACGCCTATGTCTCTGCCCCGTGTGGACAAAATAATGCCATTTCCAAGCCTTATTTCTCACCCAAATTTTCCTAGCACCTACATTAACATTTGAACACAATCCGAAACCAATTCAAAACATTTAAATCAAGCCAAAACCAATTCTTATACATGGCATATCATCACATGTTTTCAAGTGACCAACTTACCAAATTAGTCAAATATTCATTTAATCATATTTATACCTAATATGTATATCAATTCAAGCACACAACACAACATAATATGGTCTCATACACATATATATCAAAACATACCATCACTAGCCATTCCAATGGCTAATTACAACCAAATATTAATATGCCATCATTTGGTCATTTTAACCTACACATGCCATCATACCAAGGGAAATTTTACTAATTATACCAAAATGAGCTGAAAGATAGTGTGATCTTACTCATACCCGCTTCCAAACTTTATGAGCTTCCGAGTACTATAAAATAGAGAAAATAAAACAAAATAAGCATATTATGCTTAGTAAGTTCGTATAACGGAAAATCAACTTACCAATCATTTTTATTTAAGATAAGCATACAAAATTTATCCAAAGAAATTTGACAATTTGCCTAAACCCATATAATCTCAAGAAACTTGTTAGTTAGATATTACATTTAAACGTCAAGAATTAATGATGAGCTCATCATGTAATAACTTTCATAAACATATGCTTTTCATATCATATTTCCATATAACATATGCATTTTCATAACAAATCATCTTAAGTTCAGTTTAACCATGTTAGAACTTTACTCGTTGAATTTATTTGAAATATCGATGGATACACATGTAGTACACTTGAAGTGTACAAATCTGTAGTCCTTCAGCTCATATTCAGGGGTACCCATTAAGGTACATAATCATGAAGCACTCTCTCGAGCCATATAATAGGATGCTCATGTGAGCTATATAACATGAAGCTTAACCGGGCTATAATAGGAAACTCATAAGAGTTTAAAAGGAAAAGCTCATTGAGCTTAATAGGTAACTCCAAAGAGTTATTATCAGGAAGCTCCGGATAGCTATATAACAGGAAGTTCAAGCGAGCTATACAGGAAGCTCATAAAGCGCTGTGGTATGTCCGCATTATATGCAGGATCCATATTGATCATATAATAGAACGCTCACAAAGAGTTGCGGTATGACCGCAACACATGCAGGGTCAATACCGATCAGGATGCTTGCCGGAACCATGTAAGGGGAAGCTCGAGAGGGCTTATAACAGGATGCTCGTAAGAGCTATGGTGTGTCTGCAACATATGCAGGACCACAACCAATACAGGAAATCTGTATCCATCGAATTTCATTTTTTCAGACGAGGCTTGTTACTTTTTGGGCATTATTGAACATGTGATCAATTTCATATTTTCATAGCATTTATACAATTCACATATACACAACATTTAATTCAAACATATAAATATACACAAATAATTACACGGACTTACCTCGTCACTTGCTCGTATACGGAGATCTACTAATCTGATACTTTTTATTTTCCTCGATCTAACTCTTTATTTGATCGTTTCAGATCTATATAAATGAATTTAACATTAATTTAACACATTTCATATTCAATTCAATCCAACATACGTCTTAGACAAAAGTACCATTTTGCCCCTATACTTTTAATTAATTCCAATTTCATCCTTAGGCTCGGAAAATGAAACCTATGAAATTTAATCATTATTCCAAGCCTAGCCGAATTTTTCATATAATATTTACAGGCCATGTAATTCATAAGATTCAAAAATTTTCCATGAATTTTACACCTTTACAATTTAGTCCATAAATCATAATTTCATGAAAATTTCCTTTATAAAAGTTGTTTATCTATCAACAACCTTTCATTTTCTACCATAAATTTCAAAATTTCAGCATACTCATCCATGGAAAAAATTTTATACTTTGATAACTTTGCAATTTGATCCCCAAATAGATAGATTAGGTTATTACGATCTCAAAAATATAAAAATTACTAAAAACGGGAGATGAATTCATACCTAATTGAGCCAAAGCAACTTGCTTGAACTCACTTTCTCTTAGCTAGGGTTTTCATGTATTTTTAATTTTGGGGAAGATGATGAAATAAGATGATATTAGCTTATTTCCATCTTAAATTAATTCAATTTCCAATTTAGTCCTTTTATTTTTCTAATTTTCCTTAGATGAATCATCATAAATATCTACTAACTCCATTTAATGGTCTAATTGCCATATAAAGACCTCAAATTTTGAATTCTATAGCTATTTAATCCTTTTAGCTACTAGAACTCAACTTTTGCATTGTATGCAATTTGGTCCTTTCCTTCTAAGTAAACATGAAATCGATAAAATTTTCTTAACGAAATTTTCATACGTTATTGTTATCATAATGCAAACCATGCAATAATATTAAAATAATTTCTCTTTCTGACTCGAATTTGTGGTCCCGAAATGAATATTCCGATTTCACTGAAAACGGGTTGTTATAACTCTCCCCCTTAATGAATTTTCATCCTTGAAAATCTTACTAGTAAAGAGGTGTAGATATTTTTTTGTCATTGTTTCCTCTAGTTCCCAGGAGCCTCTTCTATTCCATGTCATTGCCAAAGAACTTTTTCAAAAGCTACCTTTTTATTTCTTGACTCTTTTGTCTCACGTGCCAGAATTTTGATCGGTTCCTTACTGTAAGTCATGTCAGGCTGAATCTCAACTTCTATCGGAGAAATATCATGTGAATGATTTGGTTGATATCGTCGCAACATAGACACGTGGAAAATATTATGGATTTTATCAAGCTCTGGTGGTAATGCTAATCTATATGAAACAGGTCCGATTCTTTCAATGATCTCATATGGTCCAATGAACCGCGGCATCAGTTTTCTTTTACGACCAAACCGAAGAACTTTCTTCCAAAGTGATACCTTCAAAAATACCTTATCACCAAGTTGAAATTCTATCTCTTTTCGTTTAAGATCAGCATAAGACTTTTTACGATCAAAGACATCTTTCAAACTATCCTGAATTACATTTACCTTTTCTTCAGTTTCTCCGATTAAATCAACTCCGTGTATCTTTTTCTCATTAAGCTCAGTCCAATGCAACGGAGTTCTACATTTGCGACCATACAAAGCCTCAAACATTTCAACAATTCAAAATTTCGTCATTCAACCTCAATCAATATGTCCCTAATATGAGTCTATGAGGCCCTATTCATGCATTGGAAGTGGTTCAGGACAAAACGGATAACTTTTAAAACCATTTGAGCATATAGAAAAATTTTCTCCAAAACAGGGAACACACTCTCATGTGACCAGGCCGTGTGAGACACACGGCCACTAGACACGCCCGTGTCACAGGCCGTGTGGACATTCGAAATGGGATCACATGGTCGTGTCCTAGCCCATGTCCTACCTCGTGTCCAAACAAGTGATCTTACTGACTTGGGTCACATGGCCAACCACACGCTCGTGTGTCTAGCCCGTGTGCCCTTCGAAGTGGCCACACACGACTGTAAGCCAGGCCGTGTAACAGTCCGATTTTAGGGCTATTCAGAACAGTGGTTTCGAGACCACTAACCTGAGCTTGGGGAAAATTATTTTCATATTATTTCATGTGTTGTAGCATGATTATATGGATGCATGAAAATTTTGGTGCTTTAATTTTAACAATTATATGTGTAATTGTAAAAAAAGAACTAAATCACATAAAGTGCGAAAGTTCTATTTTACAAGGTAGAGGTACCTAATAGCTATAGAATGTTAAAATGGAGGTTTTTAAACTGAAATTAGGCCAATAGAGGAGTGTTGGCCGGCCATATGGTATATGGAGACAAGAACATTTAATTTTTGGTCAAAATTGGGTGAATTAGGTGAGAAAAGATAAATAAAATATGGTAAAAAGAAAAACTATCATCTTTCACTATTCACTCTTCATCTCGACCGAAAATTTCATGCTTAGAGGCATTTTGAAAGCTTGAAAATTTCAGCAACTCATCTTCTCTACAAGTAAGTGATTTTGGTGGTGTTATTTGATAATTTTTGTACTTTTGGAGTCCTTAAAGCTTAATCTAGCTAATGAGAGGACTAATTTGTGATATGGTTGAAAGTCTAGGGACTTTACATGAGGATGGTTATGTTGTTAGCCGAGTTTTTATGGAAGAAAATGAATGTTAGGGAGATGAGAAACAACTTTTGTGAAAGGAGTTAGCATAAAAACACCTAATTAGGACTTGAATGCAAAGAATGAATTTGTGTCATAAATGCATGAAATAGATGGAATTGTGAGTAGTTATAGAGAAATAAATGTTCAGCTAGGCTTGTCTAATGAGAAATGCGTTGAAAAATCATTTACAAGCCTAGGGGCAAAATTGTAATGTTTTCATAATATAAGGGCAAAATGGTCATTTTTGCCTAAGTGTAGATTTTAATGCATTATGATCATAGAATGATCTAAATGAGTGAATTTTATTATTATTGATTGAGAAGTGCGCGAAATTAACCTTGACCGGGGAAAAGCCAAGGTTATGGATTAAACCACAAATTGAAACGTTTTGCACCGAGGTAAGTTTATTTGTAAACGATGCATTTTATATACGTTATTGTTGCTAATTAGTGCATGGCACAATTGAGAACATGTATGATTCAAGTGGGTTGAATATGGTAATTATTGAATAGTTTTCGTATGAATGATGGAATAGATATGTAAATGTGTAATATCAATACTTGACGGTGGGCTAAGTGCGATACCACCTTAATACTTAATTGCTATAGGCTGTGTGCGATACGATCGTCTATTTATCATTTGGTGGGTTATGTGCGATTGATAAACCACAATATGTTCATATTTTAATCCCACATTTAGCATACTTTTGGATGATTTATTCCCCGAATTATGGAATTTGGTGCTCCTAATCTTTTAATTTCATGTTTTATACTTAGGGAAGCACCGGAGGATGAAAATAACAAGAAATGGGCCAAAAATGGAGAAAATGGGCCAAAGCACGAAATTGACATGGCCTGGGCCCAAGCCACAAGGTCGTGCCTCCTTAGCAGACTCGAACACGACCTGGCCTCGATTTACACGGGCGTGTGCCACGTGTGTGTCCCTGCCGTGACCTGTTTTAATTCCACTCGGATTAGGATACTTAAGGGTGAAGAAAGACATTTCAAAAGCCTATATAAACACCCTAAGTGTGACCTAAGAGGGGGGCGTCCAGGTAGGCCAAGGAGCCAAGCAAAGAGGTCAAAATTGTGGGATTTACTCGAAGAAAGCCAGTTGATTCATCTCAAGAAGCCGTAGTCATACTCAAGACGGAGGATCTTCCCTTCAATTTCCTTCAGGGGGTTTTAGGGTTTTCTTATGTTTCGTTTTATATTTTCTTCTGAGACGTATTCTTTTATGATTATGAATTAAACCCCTCAAATACCTGAGAGGGGTGAAACCTAAGACGGATCTTGTTATTGTTTTCTGAACTATATGATAAATACTTGATTTGTTCTTAATTATGTGTTCTCAATTCTTTCTTTGATATTTTAGGATATTGATTCATGTATTGATGTGCTTAGGCAGTGGAGCAAAAGTCCCTGTTTAAGAGTAGATCTAGCATAGTTAAGCGGAGTTGATCCCAACCCTAGAAATAGGATGACGAAAATCTGTCGAATTAGGGTCAAACCTAATATGGGAGTCCATAGTTCGAGTTAATGCAATTCTAGGGGTTTTAATTAGAAAGAGATTTCAATTAATCAACCTAGGGTTAGACGTTAGTAGCCTCGAAAGAGGTATTAATATAAATTAGGGAATCCTACGGTTCAAGTCAAATGAATAAATTGTCTGGTTCAGAGTTAAAGAACAAGTGAAGTCTAGGTGGATTCTTCCTCGGGTATTGTCCTAATCAATTGGTTTTTCCCAAAAGTATTTTCCCCAGTTCATTCTCTGTGTCTTAGCATCCTTAGCTTAGTAGTTAGTTAATTTTAGATTAAACAACAATTCCCTTAATTCTTAGGCTAAATAATAAAAAGAAAGTTAGTATTAGTACTTTTGGTTCCCTTGGGTTCGACATTCCGGTCTTGCCACTAAACTATACTTCTGTTCGATAGGTGCGCTTGCCTCAATCGTGGTGATAGTTAGTTTCTAGGCTCGATCATTCATTATATACATTTTAAGACTTTCCCACTACGATCAAGTTTTTGGCGCTGTTGCCGAGGAACTGAAATATTAAGAACGCTCAATTTTTATTACTTTAGCCATTATTTTTTATTTATTTGCAATTAAATTTTTTTATTTTCACTTTTCTAATTTTTTCTTTTCTTCTGATAGGTTTTTCTAGTTTATGACTAGAAGGAACTTGTCAGGACCTTTGATTTTTGACAACGATATAAAAGGTTTCGTTCACAGAAACAGAAGAGAAATAAGGCGAAGCTTACAATACATAGAAGAAGAGCAAGAGGACGAAATCAATATTACCGAAGAAATGGCTGAGAATAATCCACTACCTCCAGAATTGGCTGAAAATCATGCTCCTTGAACTATGTATGATTATGCTAAACCTAATTTAACAGGAACTGAGTCAAGTATTGTTAGACCTGCTATTGCTGCAAATAATTTTGAATTTGTTTAGTTTGATGGTTTGCAGGATGAAGATCCAAACAATCACTTGGCGAATTTCCTAGAAATTTGTGACACTTTCAAAATAAATGGCGTTTCTGATGATGCCATTCATCTTCGGTTGTTTTCCTTTACTTTGAGGAATAAATCTAAACAGTGGTTGAATTCTCTTCCACGAGGATCAATCACTACATGGGAACAAATGACCGAAAAATTTTTATTAAAACATTTTCTGCCGGCTAAAACGGCTAAGTTGAGGAATGATATCTCTTCTTTTGTGCAGATGGATTTAGAAACACTTTACGATGCATGAGAGAGATACAAGGATCTATTGAGAAGGTGCCCTCACCACGGTTTACCCTTGTGGCTACATGTCCAAACCTTCTACAACGGTGTGAACCCCTTAACCGAGCGATTAATTTATTCATTGCCGTGTGAACTCTGAATAACAAAACACACGAAAGTTCGCCTATGAATTCATTGAAGAAATGTCACTGAATAACTATCAGTGACAAGTTACGAGGACAAGGCCAACAAAAGCCGCCAGTGTTTTCAACCTCGACACAATGACCATGCTATCAAATCAGGTAGAGATGTTCAATAAAAAGTGATAAACTGTAAAAGTAACATATTTTAAACCCACATTTAGTATGCTTTTGGATGATTTATCCCTCGATTTATGTAAAAAGGTGCTCTTAATCTCTTCTTTTCATGTCTTATACCCAGGAAAGAACCCGAGGATGAAAAGAACACAAAAAGGGCCCAAAACGGAGTAAATAGGCCATATCACAAAATCGACACGGCCTGGGCCAGAGACCACACGGCCATGCCACACCAATCATCTAGAACATGGCCTTCTCCCGATTCACACGACCGTGCCTCATTAAAGAAGTCCGAGCATGGCCTAACCATGATCCACACAGGCGTGTGCCATGGCCGTGTCCCTGTCGCTGGAAAGAGCGATTTCACTCGGATTTGGATACTTAGGGAGAAAGAAACATATTTCAAGAGCCTATATATACCCCCTAAGTACCACCTTTGACAAGGAGCCAAGCCGGAAAGGTCAGAATTGTGGGAATCGCTCGAAGTTAGCCAGTTGATCCATCCCAAGAAGCCGGAATTATACTCAAGACGGCGGATTTCTCCTTCAATTCCTTCAGGGAGTTTTAGGGATTTCTTATGTTTTGTTTTATCTTTTCTCTTGAGATGTTTTCTTATTTTGTTATGAACTAAACCCTTCAGATACCTGAAGGGGATGAAACCTATGATGGATCTTGTTATTATTTTCTGAATTATATGATAAATACTTAGTTTGTTCTTAATTATGCATGCTTAATCCAAATTTGATGTGCTTAGGTGGAGGAGGAATAGACCCTACCTAAGAGTAGATCTAACATAATTAAGCGGAGTTGATCGCACGCCTAGAGATAGGGTGACGAGATTTTTCCGGATTAGGGTGAAACCTAATATGGGAGTCCATAAATCGATTTACTGCTATTCTAGGGGGTTATTATAAGAGAACGAAAATTCCACTAATTAACCTAGGGTTAGACGTTATTCGCCTCGAGAGAGGGTTTAATATACGTTAGGGAGTCTTACGGATCAAACTCAGTAAATAAATCATATGATTCAGGGTTTAATAACAAGAGAAGTCTAGGTGGATTCTTCTTGAGGGTATCATCTTGATCAACTGAGTTTTTCCTAAAGTTATTTTCCCAATTCGTTCTTTTTGTCTTTGTTTCTTTAGCTGAGCAGTCCTTAAATTTAGATAACAACTTCACTTAATATTTAGGCTAAATAATAAAAAGAAAGTTAGTATTAGTACTTTTAGTTCCTTTGGGTTCGACAATCCGGTCTTGCCTAAGCTATACTACTGTTCGATAGGTACACTTGCCTTTAATCATTGTCAGCGATCAAGTTTTTGGTGCCGTTGCCGGGGAGCTAAAATATTAAGAAAACTCTATTTTTATTACTTTAGCCATTATTTTTTTATTTACCAATTTATTTTTGTTTTTAGGTTAAAGTTTAATTTTGCTAATTTTTCTTTCCTTCTTTTTCTTTTCAGGTACCTCTAGTTTATGACTAGAAGGAACCCTAGATGACCTTTAGTATACGACAGTGATATTGAAGCTACCGCTCATAGGAATCGCCGAGAAATCAGGCGAGCCCTAAACTACACAGAGGAGAATCAATAAGGCAGATCCAATCCTACTGAAGGGATGGACGAGAATATTCCACAACCCCATGATGTGGGGGAACACAATGCTCCATGCACTATGTTTGATTATGCTAAACCACATTTAATAGGAGCAGAATCAAGTATTGTTAGGCCCGGTATAGCTGCTAATAATTTTGAATTAAAGCCTAACACAATACAAATGATTCAACAGTTTGTTCAATTTGATGATTTGCAGGACGAAGATCCAAATACTCATATAGCTAACTTTTTAGAGTTCTATGATACCTTCAAAATAAATGGCGTTTCTGATGATGCTATACGTCTTCGGTTATTTCCCTTTTCATTAAGGAATAAAGCCAAACAGTGGTTAAACTCGTTACCACGATGGTGAATCACTACATGGGAACAAATAACTGAAAATTTTTTATTAAAATATTTCCCACCGGCCAAAACGACCAAATTACGGAATGATATCTCTTCTTTTGTGCAGATGGATTTAGAAACATTATACGATGCATGAGAGAGATACAAGGATCTCTTGAGAAGGTGTCCACACCATGGTTTACCCTTGTGGCTTCAAGTCCAAACATTCTATAACGGTGTAAACCCTTCAACGAGGCAACTAATTGATTCAGCCGCCGGTGGAACTCTGAACAACAAAATTCCTGAAGCAGCCTACGAATTTATAGAAGAGATATCGCTGAATAACTATCAGTGGCAAGTTACAAGGATGAAACCGACAAAATCAGCCGGAGCTTTCAACATAGACACAATAACCATGCTATCAACACAGATAGAGATGATGAATAAAAAGATTGACAGTTTGTGTTCTTCATAGGCACATCCAATCATGCAATGTGACGCAAGTGGAACTGTGGCGAATCCTGAGTACCCACCCTACCAACCAGGAGTAGAGAATAAACAGATGAACTATATAGGTAATAATTTCAGATCTAATAATAACCCTTATAGTAATACTTACAATCCAGGTTGGAGGAACCACCCAAATTCTTAGTGGGGAGGCCAAGGAAATCAAGGAAATTAAAGACAACAACCTCCTAAAAACTTCCAAAATCAGCCATGTCCGCAAGAGAAGAAACCAACCCTCGAAGAGATGCTGACAAAATTTATGGCAAACATAGAAAACCGTTTCCAAGAAAATGAGAAAATACTTAAAGATCAACAAGTGTCGGTTGAAAAAGTTATTAAGTCAGCCAGGGATGTTACTAATGCAGTCGAACAACTTGCAAAGCTAATGTCAGAACGAACGCAAGGAAGTCTACCAAGTAACACCGAGATTAACCCAAAGGAGCAGATTCAAGCCATCACAGCTCATGACAGTAAAGGGTTAGACGAATCCAATCCAATACAAGAAACCAAGGTAGATGAAGGTAAAGTAGAGGTAACGCAAGAAAAGCCAAAACCAGCAATCAAAGAATACCAACCTCGCATACCTTACCCCGAAGCGATGAAAAGAGACGTTTCAGAGGAGCATTCGGTAAGTTTCTTAAACTTCTAAAGAAATTACATATTAACTTACCTCTTCTTGAAGCTCTTTTCCAGATGCCAGACTCAAGAAAATCTTTAAGATGGCTCTTGACAAACAAACACAAATTAGACGAAGAGCCACACGTGGAACTCAACGCAAAGTGCTCAGCAATTCTACAAAATAGACTACCACAGAAGCAAAAATATCCAAGGAGTTTTACAATTCCATGTTTAATTGGTAGTTTAACTATTGATAATGCATTAGCTGATTTAGGGGCGAGCATAAATGTCATGCCTTATAAATTGTTTAAACAGCTAGGTCTAGGGAAGCTTAAACAAACTAGGATGAGTATTCAATTAGCTGATAAAACAGTTAGAATTCCTAGGGGTATTATCGAAGATGTTCTTGTCAAAATCGATAAATTTGTTTTCCTAGTAGACTTTGTTGTCTTAGACATGGAAGAGGATAATTCAATCCCCTTAATATTAGGAAGGCCATTCTTAGCGATCGCCGAAACTAAAATTAATGTTGATGCAGGCGAACTTATACTTTGTGTAGGCAACGAGACAGTCACTCTTTAAGCTCTTGACTCGGCCAGGACAAAAATCGATGAAGGTAAGAAAGATAATATCTTTGATAATCAATTTATTCAACCTTCACCATAGGAAACACTACAAAGATACAAACCTGAGCCGAAACACAAACCCCAAGCCAACAGAGAAGAAATAACTCACGAGAAGCAAAGGATACAAACCCATGACTTAGACGAGTGGAAAACTCACTTCAAGGAAAAATTAGGAATACAGGAAACAGAATCAAAACCACTTGACGAGATAGACAAGTCCAAAGTCAGAGATCAGGTATTGTTAGATAAAGTAGACCCACGACTATTCCCTCTAGACCCTGACACAAATAAAGAAATCCTTTTTAAGGTAATCAATGATCTTCCACACGAAACAATCGAGGTAACCAACCCTATTTTTGGCACTTTTAAAATAAATGCTACTCGACCTCAACCATGCAATGAAAATAAAACTGATAATACGAGGGAAGATATTCAAACCTTTAAACCTACCTAAATCTTTCAAACACAAGGAAAGTCTAGCTTAAGACTATAAACGAGCACATCTCGGAAGGCAACCCGAGCACTAACACTAATTACTTTCAATTTTATTTTCAGTTTCTTTTCTTCCCTTCTTTATTTTTTTGAAAATTCAAT
Source organism: Gossypium bickii (assembly GCA_025503065.1). Taxonomy (NCBI): domain Eukaryota; kingdom Viridiplantae; phylum Streptophyta; class Magnoliopsida; order Malvales; family Malvaceae; genus Gossypium; species Gossypium bickii. The sequence goes on from CP106712.1 coordinate 85,796,762, forward strand.
TTTACACTAACACAAAAGTGCAGATTTTCAAGCCACACGGCCTTACACACGATCGTGTCCGTGGCCGTGTGGACCACCGGAATCTCGGTACTAACATAACAGAGGCTGTGCAACCCAGTCCCAACCACTTTCCGACGTCACAAATCCAACCACTCCCCCCATGAACACCGACAAAGTAGCACGGCCGTGCCCCACCGTGCGAAGCTACTGACTTGCCAACCACGGGCGAAACACGCCCGTGCCTTTCAACCGTACCTACATATTGACTTCTGCAACACGGGCGTGGTTGGCTACAAACTGGGTACGGGGTAACCACCCACCCAAACACACGGCCGTGCGAGGCGGATGTATAAATCGACACGCCCTTGGTACACGGGCGTGGGCACGTACCAGATCTGGAGCCTCTATTTAAACACTAAACCCCTTTCTTCCCATTCCTCCCATCCACTATCCACCGTTCATCTTCCTCTCTTTCAGATTTCTCTATTTAACAAACCTCTTGATCCTTGAAGCAATCCACTATCATGACGAAGAAGCGGAAAAAGGCAAGCATCATCTTACTGAGGGCAACACCTCTACATGAGTTCATGCCGGCAGCTTTGTCCACTCACCAAGCCAAGGGTCTTTGAGACCATTTTATTTTTTCTTTTTGTTTCTCTTCTCGTTTATTTTCCTTATCTATACTTCTCTTTTGCTCCATTCATTTAATTTTCTTTTAGTTTCTTAGTGTCAGGTTCGCCAGGCTGTTTGGGAATCACGCCGACCACCACGATAACCACGCCACTTCCGTCACCGTTAGCACCTCCCCAACATTTGAATTGATTCCCACCTCGCGAACTATCTGTCAATAAGGACTTCTCAGTCCATTAGTATTTTCTTTTCATTTTAGTTTTCTTCTTAGTCTCCTTTCCTTTAGTTTGCTTTTCTTCAATTACATACTTAGTTTATTTTAATTATGCCTTAATAAACCCTGGCTAATTCTTCATAAGCCCCCCAATTTCTTCATATAGCGCAGCGCTCGTAATCCAACACCACCACCATCTTAACGCCTCTATCATATTTCCCACATCCTCCACAGGAATCCATCCAAAATTCAGGGAGTATTCTTTCCCCTTCTCTTTTGATTTATCCCATAACTGTTATTATTTATCTTTGTACATTGAGGGCAATGTACATCTTAAGTGTGGGGGTAAAAGTACCTAACTTTCTGCATTATTCTCAAATCCCTGAATTTAGTCTTGTTTTTAAGCAAATTTGTCATATTACTAATTAGGATGAAATTTCTGATGATTTATGATTTTTAGTGATATGTTTTCGAATAAGTCATAGTTAATTGTGCATTGATGATTAAATTTGAAGAATACGAATCAAGCATGATAAGTCTAATTTTCAAAAATTTAAAATTTTAGGTTGTTAACCTGAATTTGAATGTTATCTTGAAGTTTGAAATTTATAAGGTTGATGTAAAAAACACCCATAATTTTTGTGAGACTTTGAGCCTTATAGAGCATCTATTCTTTTTTATGCTCATTTTTTTATTATGAGTTTGTCAACTATGAACTGTTATTCTAGAACTTGCCTTGATTATACATGTCAAGACCAAAGTTATGATTTGATATATAGAGATGATAAAGGCACTTAGGTTTTAACCCACTTACTCCACTAAAAAGCCTACCTTCACAATTAACTCCTAGTAAACCCCGTTGAGCCTAACAACCCTCTTATTGACTCACCCACTAATATTAACCCAAAACCCTTTGTATTTGTTATTACCATCCTTCTAATTACCCTTTTTGTCGAGATTTGATTTTGAGCAGTTACCTAACTATATCTTATATTTCAGTTGTTATAGTTTGTTCTTAAAAAAAAATAATTTCAAATTCAAAGTATATTCAGTATTAGTGTTATGAAGAGTGAGCTTAGTTAAAATCTAATTATCAAAAGAAAAAGCTCATATTATTAGTATTATAAAATTTCAATTGTTGTAAATTATCTTAGATCAGTCTATGTTTTTAAATAGGTAACTTGTCAAATCTTGATTCTAACCCTCTAATTCAGCCTATATCCATACCCTTAACCCTAACCCCGTTACAACCCTGACAAATACCTCTTGATCTATTTATCATTTCATTTTACAGTGGTGGAGATTTGATTTTAAGGCAAGCCTACGGGATTAGCTTTTTAGGTTCGACTTATGAGTGATCTTTTAACTTTGAAACTTAAACACTTCTTGAGTGATTTGAGTGAATCTTTTGTGAAGATGTCAATCCTTGTCAGATTTGAATTAAAGATAATTATTCAGATAAGGGGAGACACCTATGTTTTCATGCTACAAATATATGACTTTGATTGTTTGAATTTTTAGGACTCTTTGTGTTGAATTATCCATGTATAAATTATCTATGAATTATGATGAGACATTGTCAGTAAGAATTATGAATTATGGAAAGTTCGTTTTAATTGCAAGTTGAGAATTTTGCTTGAGGATAAGCAAAAGCTTAAGTGTGGGGGTATTTGATAAACCATAAAAGTAACATATTTTAAACCCACATTTAGTATGCTTTTGGATGATTTATCCCTCGATTTATGTAAAAAGGTGCTCTCAATCCTTTCTTTTCATGTCTTCTACTCAGGAAAGCACTCGAGGACGAAACGAACACAAAAAGGGCCCAAAACGGAGTAAATGGGTCATATCATGAAATCGACAGGGCCTAGGCTAGAGACCACACGACCGTGCCACGCAAATCATCTAGAACACGGCCTTCTCCCAATTCACATGGCCGTGCCTCATTAAAGAAGTCCGAGCACGGCCTGACCACGATCCACACGGGCGTGTGCCATGGCCGTATCCCTGTCGCTGGAAAGAACGATTTGGATACTCAGGGAGAAAGAAACATATTTCAAGAGCCTATATATGCCCCCTACGTACCACCTTTGAGGGGGTGTGGAGCTAAGCCAAGGAGCCAAGCCAGAAAGGTCAAAATTGTGGGAATCGCTCGAAGTTAGCTAGTTGATCCATCCCAAGAAGCCAGAATTATACTCAAGACGGTTGATTTCTCCTTCAATTCCTTCAGGGAGTTTTAGGGATTTCTTATGTTTTTTTTTATCTTTTCTCTTGAGATGTTTTCTTATTTTGTTATGAACTAAACCCTTTAGATACCTGAAGGGGATGAAACCCTGTGATGGATCTTGTTATTATTATCTGAATTATATGATAAATACTTAGTTTGTTCTTAATTATGCATGCTTAATCCAAATTTGATGTGCTTAGGTGGAGGATGAATAGACCCTACGTAAGAGTAGATCTAGCATAATTAAGCGGAGTTGATCGCACGCCTAGAGATAGGGTGACGAGATTTTGCCGGATTAGGGTGAAACCTAATATGGGAGTCCATAAATCGATTTACTACTATTCTAGGGGGTTATTATAAGAGAACGAGAGTTCCACTAATTAACTTAGGGTTAGACGTTATTTGCCTCGAGAGAGGGTTTAATATACGTTAGGGAGTCTTATGGATCAAACTAAGTAAATAAATCATATGATTCAGGGTTTAATAACAAGAGAAGTCTAGGTGGATTCTTCCTGAGGGTATCGTCTTGATCAACTGAGTTTTCCTAAAGTTATTTTCCCAATTCGTTCTTTTTGACTTTGTGTATTTAGCTTAGCAGTCGTTAAATTTAGATAATAACTTCACTTAATATTTAGGCTAAATAATAAAAAGAAAGTTAGTATTAGCACTTTTAGTTCCTTTGGGTTCGACAATCTGGTCTTGCCTAAGCTATACTACTGTTTGATAGGTACACTTGCCTTTAATCGTTGTCAGAGTTAGTTTCTAGGTTTGATCATTCTTTTATAAATTTTAAAACTCTGATTTCAGCGATCAAAAAGATTGATGGTTTATGTGGTTCTTCGCAGGTACATCCAATTATGCAGTGCGATATGAATGGAGGAGGGATGAGTAATACAGAATATCCATCTTACAACCTAAACGCTAAAAACGAGCAAGTTCACTATATAGGTAACAATTTTAGACCTCAAAATAACCCTTATAGTAACACTGATAATCCAGGTTGGAGGAACCACCCCAATTTTTCATGGGGTGGTCAAGGAAATCAAAGACAACAACCCCCTCCAAACTTTTAACAGCAACCCTACCCACAAGAGAAAAAAACCGAACCTTGAAGAGATGCTGACAAAATTCATCGCGATGTCAGAAACCCATTTTTAAAACACTGAAACAACACATAAAAATCAACAAGCACCGATTAAAGGGATCGAGAACCAATTAGGGCAACTTGCTAAGCTGATCACCGAAAGACCACAAGGAAGCCTACCAAGCAACACTGAAACTAACCCAAAGGAGCAACTTCAAGCCATAACAGCTCATGAAAGTGAAGGGTTAGATAAGCTCAAATTAAGGCAAGAGAAAATGGTAGAGGAAGGAAAGGTTGAGGTAAACCATGACAAGCCAAAACCGGTAATTAAAGAGTACCAACCTCGTATACCATATCCCGATGCGATGGAGAAAGACAACACAGATGAACAATTCGGTAAATTTCTTAAACTTTTAAAGAAATTACATATTAACTTACCATTTCTTAAAGCCATTTCGTAGATGCCAGATTCAAGGAAATTTTTAAAAGAGCTTTTGACAAATAAACGGAAGTTAGACGAGGAGTCACATGTGGAACTAAACGTAGTGTGCTCAGCAATGTTGCAAAATAGACTACCACGAAAATTAAAAGATCTAGGGAGTTTTACAATTCCATGCTTAATTGGCAGTTTATCTGTTGATAATGCTTTAGCTGATTTAGGGGCAAGCATAAATGTTATGCCTTATAAAATGTTTAAACATCTAGATCTAGGGAAACCCAAACAAACTTGGATAAGCATTCAATTAGCTGATAAAACTATTAGAATTCCTAGGGGTATAATTGAAGATGTACTAGTCAAAATTGACAAATTCATATTCCCGGTAGACTTTGTCGTTTTAGACATGGATGAGGACAATATTATCCCCTTAATTTTAGGAAGACCCTTTTAAGCAACTGCTAGAACTAAAATTGATGTTGGTATAGGAGAAATCATACTTCGTGTGGGTGACGAATCAATCAGTCTTCAGGCTCTTGACTCGTCTAGGAAGGTGAGAAAATTAATTTTATTGATGACCATTTGGTTAAACCTTCTTTTTAGGAAGCACCACTGAACTATACAACTGAGCTAAATCCTATACCTCTTGACAACAAAGAAATAACTCACAAGGAACGAAGGCTTTAGATCGATGAACTAGACTAGTGGAAGACACATTTCAAAGAAAAACTAGGGATACACGAAGCAGAACCAAAGCCACTCCATGGGACAAACAAATTTAAAATCGGAGATCAGGTACTGCTGAATAAGAAAGACCCTCGACTCTCCCCTTCTGACCTTAATACAAACAAAGAAATAGCTTTTAAGGTACTCAATGTCTTCCCTTACAGAATTGTCGAGGTAAGTAATCCTATATTCAGCACTTTTAAAGTAAATGCTACTCGACTCAAGCTATATATTGATAATAGAACTGATAGCATGAGAAAGGACTTCTAACTCCTCAAACCATCATGATTATGCAAATGAGAGGTAAGTCTAGCTTAAGACTTTAAACAAGCGCTTCTCGGGAGGCAACCCGAGCACTAACCCCATTAATTTTTTACATTTTTATTTTTACTTTTATTTTTCCTTTTTAACACCTAACTACAAACTAACCAAAGTGTAGATTTCCATACCACATGGCCTTGCACATAGCCGTGGCCGTGGCCGTGTGGATACTACAGATTTCAGTACCCATGTGGCAGAGATAGTACGAAATAGGATGAAAAATATCTTCAAGCCACGGGCTCCGACTAAACACCACGGTCGTGCGATACAGCCGTGGTCGACACTGTTTTAGCAACACGGGCGTGGCGACCTACACACAGGCGTAGGAGAAACAAACAAAGCACAACATGGCCGTGCGATACGACCGTGTGACTCAGCACGCCCACAGTACACGGGCGTGGGAATGTACCAGATTTGAGATTTCTATTTAAAACACCCCTCTCCCCTTCTCACCTACTTCCCATTCCCCTTCTTCTTCCATACCCTTTACATTCCCCTCCTTTTTTCATTTTTTACTTTTCTTCATTCTCCTAACTCTTGATCTAACCATATCCATGTCGAAGAAACATAAGGATCCTAGCACTGTCTCCCTCTATAAGAGCGATCTACATAAGTTCATGCTGGCCGCTTCATTAACTCGACAGGACAAAGACCTTTGAGTCTATTTAACTTTTCTTTTTATTTCCCCTTCTCTTTTATTTTCTTTTTCTTTATTTTTCTTATACTTAATTTATTCTATTTTATTTTGTTTTCTTTGATTTAGGTTCTAAAGGTTGCTTGGGAATCACAACACCACGGCCTTAGAAATCACATCCACTTCGCTAACCATCTAACGATAAGGACTTTTCAGTCCATTAATCTTGTCTTTTAATTGTATTTTACTTTTTATTTTCTTTCTCTTTCTCTTTCTTGTCTTTAAATATATAATTAGTATATTTTGAATTATTCTTATTATTTCCTGGCTAATTCTTCACGAGATTCCCAATTTCTTCATCTAGCGCAGAGATTGTGGGCGGCCACCATACCACCACCGAAGACGCCTCCTCCAACATATCTTTCACCTCTGAATCAAGTTTCCACACTTCCAACTCAAGGAACTCATCCGAAATTCAGGAAGTTTCACCTTTCTCCCTCTCTTTTGATGTTTCCACTGTATTGTGAATATCTATCTTTGTACATTAAGGGCAATGTACATCTTAAGTGTGGAGGTGAATTTTATTTTGAAAAGTTCCTAACTTTTTGCATTATTCTCAAATCCTTGAATTATGTCTTTTTTTTAAGTAATTTTCTCATATTACTATTAGAACAAAATTTCCTTTGATTTATGATTTTTATTGATATGTTTTGGATGAAGTCATTGATAATTGTGCAGTGATGATTTAAACTTTAGGAGACTAGAGAATCAAGCATGATGAGTCTATTTTCAAAAATTAAAATTTTGTTAGGTTGTCTACCTGAATCTAATTATTACCTTGAAGTTTGAAATTTACAAAGTTGATATCAAAAACCCATAATTTTGTGAGATCTTTAACCTTTTAGAGCATACATTCTTTCGTGCTCACTTTTTGATTGTGAGTGTGTCAACATTGATTTGTTATTCTAAAACTTGCTTTGATTATACATGTCAAAACCACATCATTGATTTGATATAAAGAGATGATAAAGGCACTTAGGATTTAACCCACTCACTCTACTAAAAAAACCTACCCTCACAATTAACCCCTAGTGAACCCCTTTGATCTTAACAACCCTTTTTATTGACTCACCCACTAATATTAACCCAAAACCCATCTTGTATTTGTTACAACCATTTCTTGACTCCCTTTTTATCGAGATTTGATTTTGAGGAATTGCCTAACTATGTTCTATATTTCAGTTGTTAAAGTTTTTTCTTCTTAATTGTAAATATTGTTCTTAAAAAAAATGAAGTTATTAATTGTTATTTCTATGTTTGAGCTTAAGCAATTAATTCCACATTCTGAGAAAAAGCTCGTGTTATTAGTATTTCAATTTTTCAATTGATGTAATTATTCAGGATTAGTTCATTTTTCTAGTTAGGTAAATTGTCAATTCAATCTCGATTCTAACCCTTTAATTTAGCCTTTATCCACACCTCTAACCTAAGCCCCGTTATAATCCTTTTTAAATACCTTTCGATCTGTGTATCATTTCATTCTATAGTGGTGGAGATTTGATTTTCATGCAAGCCTATGGGATTAACTTTTCATGTTCGAATTTTGAGTGCTTAATTTTGAACCTTAAACACTTTGAGTGATTTGAGTAAATCTTTAGTGAGGATGTCAACTCTTGTCGATTTTTAACTAAAGGTGATTAGTTAGGCAAAGGGAAACGCCTATATTTTCATGCTACAAAAACTATGACTTTGACTGTTTGAATCTTTAGGACCCTTTGAGCTAAATTATCAATGTATGAATTACTTTTGAATTATGATGAAACACTATTAATGAATATTATGAATTGAGGAAGTTCATTTTAATTGTGAGTTGAGAATTTCGCTTGAGGACAAGCAAATGCTTAAGTGTGGGGGTATTTGATAAACCATAATATGTTCATATTTTAATCCCACATTTAGCATACTTTTGGATGATTTATTCCCCAAATTGTGGAATTTGGGCTCCTAATCCTTTAATTTCATGTTCTATACTTAAGGAAGCACCGGAGGATGAAAAGAACAAGAAACGGGCCAAAAACAGAGAAAATGGGCCAAAGTACGAAATTGACATGGCCTGGGCCCAAGCCACACAGCCGTGCCTCCTTAGCCGACCCAAACACGGCCTGGCCTCGATTTACACGGGCGTGTGCCACGTGTGTGTCCCTGTCATGACCTATTTTAATTCCACTCAGATTAGGATACTTAGGGGCGAAGAAAGACATTTCGAAAGCCTATATAAACACCCTAAGTGTGACCTAAGAGGGGGCGTCCAGGTAGGCCAAGGAGCCAAGCCAGAGAGGTCAAAATTGTAGGATTTACTCGAAGAAAGCCACTTGATTCATCTCAAGAAGCCGGAGTCATACTCAAGACGGAGGATCTTTCCTTCAATTTCCTTCAGGGGGTTTTAGGGTTTTTCTTATGTTTCGTTTTATATTTTCTTCTGAGATGTATTCTTTTATAATTATGAATTAAACCCCTCAAATACCTGAGGGGGATGAAACCTAAGACGGATTATGGTCCAACCTAATATGGGAGTCCATAGATCGAGCTAATGCAATTCTAAGGGTTTTAATTGGAAAGAGATTTCAATTAATCAACCTAGGGCTAGACGTTAGTAGCCTCGAAAGAGGTATTAATATAAATTAGGGAATCCTACGGATCAAGTCAAGTGAATAAATCGTCTGGTACAGAGTTAAATAATAAGTGAAGTCTAGGTGGATTCTTCCTCGGGTATTGTCCTAATCAATTGGTTTTTCCCAAAAGTATTTTCCCCAATTCATTCTCAGTGTCTTAGCATCCTTAGCTTAGTAATTTAGTTAATTTTATATTAAACAACAATTCCCTTAATTCTTAGGCTAAATAATAAAAAGAAAGTTAGTATTAGTACTTTTTGTTCCCTTGGGTTCGACATTCCGATCTTGCCACTAAACTATACTACTGTTCGATAGGTGCGCTTGCCTCAATCATGGTGATAGTTAGTTTCTAGGCACGATCATTCATTATATAAATTTTAAGACTTCCCCACTATGATCAGCGATACCACCGTAACTATCCTTTTGGTGGGCTATGTGCGATACCACCCTAATAAAGACTGATGGTGGGCTAAGTGCGAAACCACCAAGTGATTGAATTATGAATGGTTGATTAAGAAATTGTGATGTGTTGTAAAATGTGATATTGTGGTGCTAAGTGCAGGGAAGCATGTTAATGAATGTAAGCATTAAGCTTGTGATATGGTTGGAAGGTGGTAAGGGAAGAAATGAGTAAGCATGATTATGAATGTGGATTGTTCTTGTTTAGTATGTAATGCTATATATTGTTAGTACATACTATAATGTTATTTGTTTACATGTAAACTTACTAAGCTCAAAACTTACTCCCCTTTTCTTTTCCCTTGTCTTATAGAGTTAAAGAGTCGGGTCGAGATATGAAGATAATTGGAAGATCGCCCATACTATCAGCTCACCTTGGTATATCTAGACTTAGTACATTTGAGTATGGCATGTATAGGGGCTAGACTAGGTATATTGTTTTGTTATTTTGGCCAAAAGTGTGTTGGCCCCTTTGTTGAGAAACTCTTGTGTATATAGCCATAGTTGTTGGCTTTTTGTTATATATATGAAAATATGAGTTATTCATGGAAGTGTATATTGCAAAATATGAGTTGTTTAGTGATATGTTGAATTGATTCATGTTGTGTGAGCTAGAAGGATGAAAAGAGCTTGGCAAATAGCCTTGTTTTTGCCCATACGGGTAGGCACATGGGCGTGTGTCTAGGCCGTGTGTAGCACATTGTCAGTCCTATGGGTGTGTGACTTGGCCGTGTGCCCCCTGCATGTTGGTGTTGCAAGTCAGTGTCGACCATGGGCTAACCACACGGGCGTGTTCCTAGGCCATGTGACCTTTATAAGGTTACTGACGTCACAAGCAGAATACCTAAGTTTTTACACACGGGCAAGGACACGGGCGTGTCTAGGCCGTGTGAAAACCCCTATAGGTTTGAAATAAAAATAAATCCCACACAGGGTAAGGACATGGGCGTGTGTGACCACTCGGCCTACCCACACGGGCGTGTCCCATTTCACATGGGCGTATGACCCCAGTTTAGGTGAAAAAATTTTAAGATCGTAAAATTTTCTGGCTGGGTTCCAAAACCCCTCATAAGTATGTTTAAGGCCTCATAGGTCCTTAATTAGGTTGTTGTGATGACGATAGAGATATGTCAAGTTGGGACTGAAAGTTTATAGACTAAAGGTGTTGATTAAGTATGGTAATGCCTTGTGCCCGGTTCTGACATAGGATACAGGTAAGGGGTGTTACAGGCCGTGTGCTAGGCCGTACCAAACCTATAGTGAAACACCCCATACCCGGCCCACGAGCCTGGACCGGATCTGGTATGTTCCTCGATGAAAATCGGTTCAAATTCTTTTGTTACTTAGGAAAAACTTGTGTGTTTTGAAAGAAAGATTGTGTTGGGTCGGGCTTGAGTTGAAAACAAGTTTATTTCATTATTAAAATCCTTTACTTTAGGTAACAAAACGTTTAGGCTTTGTTTTAAAATAAATCTACTTAAACTTCACTTGATAAAAATTCGTACATAGTAATTAAAAGAAAAATTAAAGTAATTCAACTATGGCCTTATTACATCAAATAAATCCCCAAAATTAAAACCAAAGTACTTAAAATAAAATAGTCCAAATAAAATGAATTTCTTGCTGAGCATGGCCATCCCTAAGCTTCTGCCGACCCTGGTCCATCACTTTTCATCACCTGAAAAATGTTCCTACAACGGGGTGAGTCAATAGACTCAATGTGTACTACAACACTAACTCTTAACAAATTCAGGCATACATTATCATATCACATACGTATTCATATAACAGATAGAAAAGATGATGCAACCCAAACCCAAACCTAGATGCCATCTGCTACACATCACCCGTACCAACCTGCACACTGTGGGGACTACTAAGTCAACCCTCCATCCGCTACACACCATCGAAGGCAGTCGCTGCAGTCGATGTGCTCATCGCCCTTATAAATATTCGTGGCATAGCCACCAGATTAAATAATTGTGACCGAATTCACCATATTCAGATATCGTGGTCTTAAGACACCACATTCAGATAATGTGACCGAAGTCACCATATTCAGATATCGTGGTCTTAGGTCACCACATTCAGATATCGTGGTCTTAGGTCACCACATTCACTTCCCCTTTTCATATAACCCATATGCCCCATATCATACATATTATGCATTAACATGCCTAATTTCACATTCTTATCACTGTTCACATAAGAGTCATAACATATATTCATATTCCTAGTAGGAGTAGGAAACGTACCTGAGTACTTTTGTACCATTACATGGTACCTTAGCCATATTCACATTCTTATAAACATACACATATTAAATATTTCCATAAATCTTATTAAAAGTTAGTGTGGGGTACACACCTGATTCGCTTAACAAATTCACTGAAATCCCGAAATCCGATCTACTGCCTTAGATCCTTAACTCCCTACATTCGGCCATTACTCAAAAATTTAATGAAGACCATTCGGCCATAAAACCAAATCCTATTAGGATTGTAGTAACTCAAAACTTACCTTGGTGCCGATTTCACTACTAATCAAGTCCCGAAATCTTTTCTATGCTCCTTCTTGTATTCGGCCAAGCACTAGATCTCTTCATAGGTTAGTTTCCGGCTTTTAAGATAATGAGAAACAACTCTAAATACTAAAATAGGCCCTTGGTCGAATGTGTGAGTACACTTACCTTGAAATTCTCAAATCCCGAAAAGTATCCCTTGCCTTAGGTGTCTGTCGAAATCCCCATGGATATATGTTAGATCAATTTTAACATTTAAACACATTAAGAATGGCCTATGGCTGAATATCATCTTACCCTGAATCTTAAAAATCCCGAAAGATCTTCTCTTGAAGTCGACAACACCTAAATCCCGAAACCTCCCTTCCATAATTCGACCAAGATTAATAATAGGGATTAGTCCCTAAATTTCGATAAGTATAAAGAATGGAAACCAATATTTGGATCTTACCCTTACTTGAAGAAACCGACAGCACCTATGCTTGAAGCCCCTCAGAGATTCGGCTATGAAGACTTGAAGAATAATCGGCTATGAGCCACCTATGTATTCGGCTTTTCAAAGATGAAAGGAGAGAGGGATATTAGGCTTAGAAGGAATCGGCACTAATGGAACTTGGAAGAAGTTTCGGCTAAAACACGTAGTATTTCAGCTTTAGTAAAAATAAAAGAAATGAAGAGATGCTTAGAGAATTCGGCATATGAGAAAAGGAGAAGAAAGAATGTTAAATGGCCTTAGTTTTCCTCCTTTTGCCGAAATTACTAGGCCAAGACTCCCCTACTTGGCTATCACTTCTCCCTTATTTTCCTAATTAAAGAATAATTCATCATTTATCATCTTTTATCCTTAAATAAAATAAAAGGGATAAAACTCCTAAAATTTAGTCATGTGCCGTCCCCCTATTCCCTCTTATTGACGCCACTTAGCAAAATAAAGGCTTTAAAATTTTGCTCTCCACGCGACTCGAACACAAGTCCTTCCCCCTAGCATGTGGCGTCATTTCCAGAGCTCAAAGTGGTGCCTCCAAGCCACTTTTCCAAGCTCATTTGTGTGTCATGTTTTGCATACAATTCCTCTTAAGACCACCTTGCTTCATGTCCCTCTTTTAAACTTTAAACTTATCATTTCTAAAGCATTTCCTTACAGTTCCAAGACATTTCCTTACATTTCCAAGACAAGACATTTCCTTACATTTCCAAGTCATTTCCTTACATTTCCAAGACAAGACATTTCCTTACACTTCCAAGTCATTTCCTTACATTTCCAAGACAAGACATTTCCTTACATTTCCAAGTCATTTCCTTGCATTTTCAAGACAAGACATTTCCTTACATTTCCAAGTCATTTCCTTACATTTCCAAGATTCTAAAAATGCACACATCATATCCATAACACATAAGACATACTAATGCATAGGCTATAATCTAGGATGTTACATATATGGTATACTGACTTATGCAACACGACCAAGTCACACACCTGTGTGCTAGGCCGTGTGCCAATTAGGGAGTGTACTGACTTGTGCCACACGGCCGATCACATGCCCGTGTGTGAGGTCGTATAGAGCATACTCACTTCATTTCATTTTTAACACCAAGGGACACACGGTCGTGTAACATGACCATGTGTCACACACGACTGAGACACACGCCCGTGTTTCTACCAGTGTGGACAAAAATAGGCTATTTACCAAGCCATTTTGCCACCCATTTTACACATACCTATACAAGCTCAAATGGTACCATTTCAAGATAAAAATATGCAACCAAATACCACCAACCAAGGTTCAAAATATACCATTTCTTTACTATCAACACAAAACACAAATAAAAGACAATTTGCCATCTAACTTCATACCTAATTTACAAAAACAAATCATTTAACTATACTATTCCAATCATGCATTATCATGTACCAATTCACAAGCATAAAGCTTCTCAAATATCTATCATTTACCTAATATCATTAAGCATCATAAACCCAACTTCAAGCACACAACATAAGTCATATACCAAAAATCAACACAATACCATTGGCACATCTATATACATTATCAAATTCATCATCATAAGCTAACTCAAAAGGGCCAAAATACATATTTATCAAACATACCAAAATGACCAAAGCCTATACATGCCATATACCATATATACACACTTCAAAAGTACCAAAATAGATGTCCGATAGTGCGATGAAGTCCTTGTCGATTCCTGGTTTTGAGCTAGCTTCGAAATACTATAGAACATAGAAGAAAATAAACAAAGTAAACTATAAAGCTTAGTAAGTTTGTATATAAATATGAAATAATCTCATCATTCATTAGCATTTCAAATAGATAACATATACTGCATTAAAGCATCAATCACTAAGTTAACATAAAATTTAACCACATATTAACTCATAAATTCTCAACCCCTTTAACTCGTTACTCGAATAGTTTTCCGTACGTACCTGTACAGATACTTATCTATTTCTCAACAATTCTCTCATCAAACCACTTCAGCTTATAAAAGCTTACAAAACAAATACATCGATTTTTCGATACCATAATCCAACTATGGTCTTACACATACATTGCCAAGGCCCTGCCGTGGTCTTACATTCATATGCCATAACCCAGTTATGGTCTTATTATCCAATTGCTACAGCCCAGCCATAGTCTTATTTGACATTTCGCTTTACTTAAATCGTACATTTAATTTAATATCTCTACATTTAACTAATAGAATAAATACCATATCAATTTCATCCATCAAAAAAATAGATACACATTTAAGTTCAATTATACGAACTTACCTCATGTACGGAAATTACGAAACGAATCGACTATTCAATTACTTTGCTTTTTCCTCGATCTAAGTCCAAATTCTTCTTCTCTTGATCTAAGTAATAAAAATCAACTTATTTATTCTTCTATTTATTCAATTCAATCCAAAACACGCATTAGGGCTATTTTACACATTTGCCCCTAAACTTTTACAATTTTACAATTTAGTCCTTATTTCATCCAAAATATTTATTATTTTATTAATAATTTTTTTTAATTTAGTCCTAAGCTTTGAATTGTTGATCGAGGTGTCAATTGTATAATATTGGTTAGGCACTTAGGATGGTGAATATAATTGATAAAATTAGCTTGTTTTGATTACTTTTGGAATGGTTGGTTGTGGTTTAAAATGAATGACTTGTAGCCAGAGTGAAGCATGTTAAAAAAACTTGTTTTGAAAGGTAATTACGGGTACACAAGGCCTAACACACGGTCGTGTGCCCTACATGGTTTGTAGACATGGTCATGTAGCCTATGAATTTTGGTAATTTTTGTTGCATATGGTCTTAGAGAGTTACACGAGCTGGCCACACAACCATGTTCTAGAGTCACACAAGCTAAGCTATGTCACACAGTCGACCCACACAGCTGTGTGACCCCAATTTCACACGGCATCAAGTTGTTACACGGTTTGCTCACATGACCATGTGAGCCATCCACACGTCCTCAACTCTTCCACACGGTCTCAGGACATGGTCATGTGTCCCTTGTTCCCAAAATTTTCCCCACTTTTTGTTTTTAATTCAAATTGATCTCTGTTCATTCCAGAATTGTTTTTAAGCATCTATACACTCAATATTTACCTGAAATAGATTGAATAATGTATTTATACATCCTTGTATGTATTTGTTTTTTTATTTATTTGAGAATTTTATTAATAAATTGTATGAAATTGCATACAATAATAGTTATCAGTCCAACATTAAAATTGTAACAGCTCATTTTTGGTCAAACTGGAACAATGGTTTCGAGACCACAAATCTAAGGTTGAAATTATTATTTTATTATTATTTTAATGTTTACAGCATGATAGCATGTATGTGTGAAAATTTCGTGAAATAATTTTATCGTTTAAATGGCCGATTTGAGAAAAAGGACTTAATCGCGTAAAATGCAAAATAAGTGTTCTATTAGTTAAAGGTGTCAAATAGCTTTGGTTTTAAAATATGGTGGCCTTAAATGGTAATTTGACCATTTTACACATGATTGGACATATTTGGTCATTAAATGGATGTTTTAAATGGTTTTTCATTAAGGGTATAATAGTAATTTCTATGTTTTTGTGATCATTGCATCTAGTACTAGCTAGCCCAGGGACTAATTTGCAAAAATATTACAGATTTTAGATGATTTCATTGATGAATATTTGATGTTAGTTAAACAAGTTTTGTAAAGTGATTTTTAGTGAAAATGCAAAACACATACCTAAATGCCAAGATTAAATTTACCGAATGAAAAACCCTAAATTTTTTCCTTTCTTCTCTTCAATTTACGGTAAAGGAGAAATAACTTCAATACAAAATGGGAAAGCTTCCAGATTTGAAGAACACTTGCGTCACCCATAATTTCATATATGCCAAGCTCTCTTTCTGACCGATTGAGTTACTATGGCAGATTTATCAGTTGAGTACACTGCCGAGGACTCTTTCAAAAAAATGTCTCCAAGGCATACCCAGATCTCTCTACAAAGGCAGGCTAACAATTCGCCACTTAGGCATTACAGAATTCCCCTAATAGGCTTTCCAAATGAATCACCGCAAAGGATTTAAAGGTGACTCGCCACAAAGGCTTTACATGTGATTCACCATAAAAGCTTTACAGGTGACTTGCCACAAAAGTTGTAACGACCTGAAAGTTAGTGGTATTGAAAAGTGTGGTTTCGGGCCTCCGTTTCTGTGATCCAAACCAATAGGAGTGAATTAAATTTCAGATAGGTAATTTCATCAAAATAGTTTTTAATTAGAGTATAGTGACTAAATCGCGTAAGTGATTAAAGTAAGAATAATTAAGAAATTACAATTAGAATTTAATATGTAGGATTTGTAAAGCAAATAAACCATTATATAAGAATATATGTGTGGCCGATTAAAATTTAGCGTTATATATTTTGCTTCGAAATATTTTGGATGAAAAAAGAATAATGTTTCTCTTTCAATTCACTAATATCATCTTTTAAATTTCTTTTAATTTCATTTGTTTTTATTTTATTTTTGTTTTTTAATTTAACTAAAATTTAATAATTTAGTCCTAAGCTTTGAATTGTTGATCGAGGTGTCAATTGTATAATCCACTAGTCGAGCAGAACGTGTACAAGGTGGTTGAGTTAGAGGTCGACGTATTGTAACACCCCTAACTGGTCTCCGTCACCCGATTAGGGTTACGGAGCATTATGGAATATATTAAAACAATTAACATCTTTAATTCATTTGTTACTTAATCTACAATCAAATATTCAAATCTCATGACATTCACAATGTATATACATTTATGAGCTTTATAACGAACTTACAAACCTAAAAATTAGTTTAAAAACAATCAGGGATCAATTTGAAATAAAAAAGAAAAATATAGAAAAATTAGAAACGGGGGTTACACAGAACTTAAAAACCGTGTACAGCACGAAATAAGTGTCACACGGTCGTGTCTTTAGGCCGTGTAACAAACTATGCTCGTGTGACAAATCCTGCAACAAAAATCAAGCAACCACACGGCCGTGTGGGTGACCGTGTGTGGCACACGGCGATGTGACAATTTGTGTCCCAAGCTGTGTGCACTTAAAATGACTTCCAAAACAAGCCAAAACAATGCTCCTTCCTTAGGTGCCAAGCCAACACAAATTCAACCACTTACATGCATTCAAAGCACATTTGACACTACATTTTATAAAAAAAATTAATCCACATCTAATGCTACAAGTTCATTCCTTAAACATAAACCAACCATACCAATTTATCCATTCCATTCACATTCCATTCTACCAAAGCCTATTCACTTTCAAGAAGCACAACAAAGTGACCAAAACACATATATATAGACATTTACAAGCCAAAACCAAGGTCATATATACAAGTAAGTTAGAAGTATGCTTAAACAACATCATAATGACAAAATAGCTTAAAAGCTCCTAATACATGCCATTTATAATCAACATCAGAAGACCAAAAAATCTACCGAGATGAGGGACGTATAGTGTGAGATCCGTCTTAAACTTCCAACTATACGAGCTTTTAAAGATCCACAAGAGAAAAGTGAAAATAATATAAGCAATAAGTTCGAATAAAAATATAAACATAACTCACCGAATAAAAGTTAATTTACTTTAAACATGCATTATTCCAATTATCATCTATGTGTTCATTCAATTCCTATTTACATAACAAACCTCAAACCATTAATAAACCATCCATTCAATTTGTGTACCTTTCTAAATAATTCACTATTCAAATGATGTCGTGGTATCTTTCAACCATGGTTTCACACATTTTCGAAGTAGTGCCACAGTATCTTTCAACTATGGTCTTGATTTTTAGCCCGATGTATTGCCATAGTATATGTCAACTATGGTCTTATTCATTTCGGATTTAATATCATAGTATCTTTCAACTATGGTCTTGTTCATTTCCAATATAGTGCCATAATATCTTTCAACTATGGTCTTATATATTCCAGTTTAATGCCATAGTGTTTTTCAACTATGATCTTTCTTGTTTCGGGTATAATGCCATAGCATCTTTCAACCATGGTCTTTCTTGCTTCTAAAGTCAATGAATCCAATCACCAAATATATGGATAACATCAAATTATAATCAGCAACTAAATAATTACTTTAATTAACTTACGAACACAAAACTGATAACTATTCTACTACTTTGGCTTTTCCGTGATTAGCGCCCGATTGATTTGTCTCTTGATCTTAATAATAATTTCCACTCAATTAATACATTCAAACATCCCAATTAATTAATCCTAAGCTAATAAGCCCATTCATTGATATTTACATAATTACCCCAATAATTTACCCTTTAAGCAATTTAATCCTTAAATTCAAAACTTATAAATTATCCACATTTAGACAAAATCCAAGGTAACTAAATTTCATAGGACCTCAATACACATAGGACCTCAATACAACCCATATCTAACACAATTTCACAAAAATTACCATGCAACTTTACTAATTTCACAATTTGATCCTTGAACATCAAAATCTTCAAAAACTATTTTACAAAATACTTCTATTTGACTATCAAGCTTAATAATCTATCCTCCACAATCTAAAACATTCAAAAATTTCACAATTTAACCCCCAGGTTATCTAGATTAAGCTAATACGAGCTCAAAAACGTAAATATAATGAAAGATGGTGAAATAAAACACACCATGCATGTGAAAATACTATGGCCGAAAGCTTCCTATTTCGTACAATAGTGTTTTGGTTTTAGGTAGAACAAATTGAGAAGATGTTGATTAGTTTAACCTTTGTTTTGTTTTAATTTCTTATTGATTTATCAATTTAAATTTTTACCTTCTAAAAATTAATTAAATTTATTTTAAATGGTATATTTACCAATTAAGTCCACTTATTTACTTTTCCATAGCCATTTACCACATATAACTAATAAAAAATAATTTTTATAATTTTTGTAATTTATTCCTTTTTAATTAATTAACAATCTACACGTTAAAATTTTCTAATAAACTTTCAATACGACTCTAATATAACTCTATAAACATTAAACAAACAATAAAAATCGATTCACTTGTCATAATTATGGTCACAAAACCACTAATTCTGACACTACTAAAAATGGGTTGTTACAACTCTCTGCCCCTAAAGGAATTTTCATCCTCGAAAATCTTACTAGAAAATAGGTTCGGGTATTGTAATTTCATAGCTTCCTCCGGTTCCTAGGTAACTTCCTCAACCCCGTGACGGTGCCAGAGAACCTTAACTAAAGTTGTGCATTTATTTCTCAACTCCCTGACTTCATAAGCCAAATTTCTAACTGGTTCCTCACTATACGACATGTCATGTTGAAATTCCACATCAACCAGAGAAATAACATGTAAGGAATTAGATTGATACTGTTTCAACATATATACAAGGAAAACATTATGAAATTTCTCTAATTTTAATGATAAAGCTAAACGATAAGCCACCAACTCAATTCTCTCTATAAATTAATATGAACCAATAAAATGCGGATTGATTTTTCCTTGTCATCCAAAATGAAGCACTTTCTTTCAGGGTGATATTTTCAAAAACACTTTGTCGCCAACCTAAAATTCAATATCTTTTCTTTCCAAATTAGTGTACAATTTATGGTTGTAACAACCCGTTTTTAGTGACATTGGAATAGTGGTTTCAGGACCACAAATCCGAGTTAGAAATAAAATTTATTTTAATATTATTGCATGAATTGTATTATGATAGAAATAACGTATAAAAATTTCATTGAGAAAAATTTACCGATTTCATGTTTAATTGTGGAAAGGACCAAATTGCATAAAATGCAAAAGTTGAGTTCTAGTAGCTATAAGTATTAAATAGCTATGGAATTCAAAACTTGAGGTCCTTATATGGTAATTAGACCATTAAGAAAAGTTAGTAGATATTTTTGGATGAATCATCCATAGAAAATTAGAAAAAGAAAAGGACTAAATTGGAAAGATAAAAAAAATAAAAGATGATATTTTAAGTATAATAGCCCGATTTAGGGCCTAGTCAAAATAGTGGTTGCGAGACCACAAATCTAAAGTAGAAATATGTGTTTTATGATTTTTATGAGGTTTATGATATGTTTGCATGATTGAGTGAAAATTTCATAAAGAAATTTTATGAATTAGTGATCAATTTGCTTATTAGGACTAAATTGAAAAGATTAGAAAATATGAGGTTCTAAAAGATTTAAGCATGAAATAGAATTATAAAAATTATTAGAAGTCCTTATTTAGCAATTAGACCATTAAATTTTAAGATGGACAAAAATGGGCATGGGAAGGAAAAATCTCAAGAAAGGGGCTTTAAGGGCAATTTGGTCATTTGGTTAATTAGTGAATTAAAAACGGAAAATTAGTCAAAATGGTGCCCATCTTCTCTAATCTTGGCCAAAAATCAAACGGGCTCCATAGTTAGGGTTTCTTCAACTTTCAAGCTTGATTGTAAGTACCTCCTAGCCCCATTTTTAATGTTCTTCGTATTTTTGAGATCCTTGTAGCTCGATTTAGCTATTTCTAGCTATATTTTGAGCTAGGGTTTATGTTTAAAATTTACCCATGTATGGCATGCATGTATTTTGATGATTTATGGAATAATGTGAAAGTTTGAGGTATGATAAACATCTTTTTCTAAGTGATTTTCATGAAAATTGCATAAAAAGACCAAATTGTAAAAAGTTGTAAAAATGGTCATACATGAGTGAATTAGTGGAAATGGAGGGCTGTTGTAGTTATGAAAATGATTCGGATAGGCCTAAAATACAAGAAAGTTGAATAAAAATCATTTTACGAGCCTAAGGGCAAAAGTGTAATTATGTGAAAGTTTAGGGGCAAAATCATAATTTTTCCAAAATATGATTCATGGATCAATTTAGTCAATGTGAGTATTAAACAAGTGAAATTGTTATTATAGATCAAGAAACACAAAGCCTCGACTGAAACCGAGGCAAGAACAAGGTTGTGGACTAAATCGAATACCTACACACATTTTGAGTACCGGGGTAAGTTTGTATGAAATTAAAGCTACATAATGTTATTATGTTTTTAATTGCTTTATAATATGAGAAATGTATATTATTTCCATGAAGTTGATTAATGATGCCTTGATGAAATTATAATGAGATCATGTTAAGTTGAAGTCCCGGTTGAACATTCAGAATAACAAGGATACCTATGTCACAACATGAATAAGGAAGGTCCTGTATAAGACCATGTCTGGGACATGGCATCGGCACCGAATAAGGAAGGTCCTACATAAAACCATGTCTGGGGCATGGCATCGGCACCGAATAAAGAAGGTCCCGTATAAGACCATGTCTGGGACATGGCATCGACACCAAATAAGGAAGGTCTCGTATAAGACCATGTATAGGAAATGGCCTCGGCACCAAAGGAGGATCTCATGTAAGACCATGTCTGGGACATGGCATCGACATCTATATGCGATCACGTATAAGACCATGTTTGGGACATGGCATCGACATCGAGTTATGAGATCCCGTATAAGACCATATCTAGGATATGGCATTGGCCTTGTAATACATGTATGATGAGATTGAGTATCCTCCGATATTCTGAATAGTTCAATAGGCAAAGAGCTACATTTAAGATAAGGATGATAATGAGTTAAGTCTATGTTCAAGATAGTATAAGTGCTAAACTATGTGATGAAGTGATACAAGTATCCATGAGTAAAATACGAGTTATGAAACCGTAATGTGATATGTGATGGGTAAGAGTAAGTATGAGTAAGTATGTCAAAGCACTTGAGAACTTGAGTTGTTATTGTTCAATGAGATGAATGGATTTTATTATGAGCCCTTATGTTGCTATTTTAATTCATGCAAACTTACTAAGCTATATGCTTACCTCTCTCTTTTCTCTTTTTCTTGTAGTATCGTCAAGCTAGCTTGGGAATTGTAGAACGTCGGAGCTCGGATCACACTATCAATCATTCTTTTGGTATAGTAAAGTTGATTTATTTTGGGTATGGCATGTATAGGAACATGGTCATCATGTGTTATGTCATATTTGAAAGCCAAAGTGTTGGTTATTAATGTTATACACTCATTTTGTAAATGGCCATTGAAGATTGGCCAATATTTGTCAAGTTTCATATATTTAATGATGATGAGTTTGATGAAGTGAAAATTCATGCAATTGAGGGATTAAAATGTGAAGTGTATGAATGATGATTTAGTGATTCTTCATAGTGTACTATTGCCATGTTATGTGTTGCTTGTGGTGGTTTATGGGTGTTTATGTTTCAGGGTGGCAATTGGCTTGGTAAATAGCCTCCTAATTGTCCACAAGGGTAGACACGCGGGCGTGTGTCTAGGCCGTGTGACACATGGTCAGCCCCATGGGTGTGTTGATAGGCCGTATGTCCCCTGCATCAAATTTGCGAGAATTCGATTCGTCACACGGGCCATCACACAGGCGTGTGTCTAGGCCGTGTGTCCTTAAAAGGTTGCTGATGTCATAAATAGAATGCTAATGTTTTCACACACCGGCGTGTGTCCGACCATGTGAAAACCCCTGTAGGTCCAGAATGAAAAAAATAAAATCCACACGGGCTATGAATATGGGCGTGTGTAACCACACGGCCTGCCCATACAGGCGTGTGGCCCTATTTAAGGTAAAAATTTTCTAAGTGCGCAAAAGTTTCCAGTTCAATTCCGAAACCTCCCGTATGTTTCTTTAGGGACTCATAGGCCCATAATAAGAATGTTATGTATATGAATGAAGAGGTTTTAGGTTGGAACGAAATTTTATGGCTCGATATTGTATGTTTGATCTGGCTAAGTTTAGTAATGCCTCGTACCCGGTTCCAGCGTTGAATACGGGTAAGGGGTGTTACATTAATTAAATAGAAAAATATCATCATTTTATATCATCTTCCCCAAATTAAGAAATGGAAACCCTAGGAAAGAGAAAATTGTTCAAGCAAGCTTAATTGGCTCAATTGGGTAAGCATTCTTGTCCCGTTTTTAGTAATTTCTATATTTCTAAGTTCATAATAGCTTAATCTATCTATTTTGGGGATCAATTTGAAAAGATATTAAAGTATTGAAAATTTTCCATGGATGAATATGCTGAAAATTTGAAATTTATGGTAGAAAATGAAAGGTTGTTCATAGATAAGCAACTTTTGTAAAGTGAATTTTCATGAAATTGTGATTGAGGGACTAAATTGTAAAGATGTAAAATTATGGAAAATTTCTGATTTTTATGAAATATATGTGCTATAAATGTTATATGTAAGATTTAGTTAGGCTTGGAATAAGGAATAAATTACATGAATTTCATTTTCCGAGCCTAGGGATTAAATTGGAATTAATAAAAAGTATAGGGGCAAAATGGTACTTTTGCCTAAGATGTGAATTGGATTGAATTAAGTATGAAATGGATTAAATTGATGTTAAATTTATTTATATAGATCCGAAAAACTCAAATACGAAGTTAGATCAAGGAAAAAAAAGAATCGGATTAGTAGATTTCTGTATATGAACAAGTAACAAGGTAAGTTCGTGCAACTAAATTATGTATATTGATATGTTTGAATTGTATGTTGTATTTGTATGAATTGTATAAATGTTTAATGTATGAAATTAATCACATGCTTGATATTACTTGATAAATGATAAGTCTGGTTTGATTAATGAAATACGATGGATACAGTATTTTCCCGTAGTGAGTATAGTCCTGTATATATTGCGGACATTATGGCTCGAATGAGCATCCTGTTAAAAGCCTTCTCGAGCATTCCTGTTATATATAGTTCATGTGAGCATCCTGATCGGTAGTGATCTTGCATGTGTTGCACACTACCGCAGCTCTTTGTGAGCGTCCTGTTACATGATTCGATCGGTTGTGATCCATCATTTATTGCGGACACAAATGCAGCTCTTCGTGAGCGTCCTGATATAGGCTCATATGAGCTTCTTGAAATGGCTCGCTTGAACTCCTTAATATGCTATCCAGAGCTCCCTATTAATAACTCTTCGGAGTTACCTGTTAAGCTCAATGAGCTTTCTATTCTAAACTCTTATGAGTTTCTTGATTTAGCCCGGATAAGCTTATTGTTACATGGCTCACATGCGCATCCTGATATATGGCTCGGGAGTGTGCGTCTTGATTACGTGCCCTTATGGGTACCCCCAAACATGAGTTGATGGATCATTGATTTGTATACCTCGAGTATACTACTTGGTTATCCATTGACATTTCAATAATTCAACGGACAAAATTTCTGATGTGAGGAAAATATAAGAACTAAATGGATTATATCTCGAAAATTTCTGAAATACATGTAAATCTATGTTTGATGAGCTCATCTCTATTTTCTTGAAATTCATGTGAATTACATGACTACCTGTTTTGATGAGTATATGTGATTAGGCAATTGGCCAAAATGATTGGATGCATGTTTTGTATGATAATCTTAAATGTAAATTCATGGTAAGTTAAATTCCTGTTATACGAACTTACTAAGAATTAAATGCTTACTCTGTTTTATAGCACTCGGAAGCTCGTAAAGGTTGGAGACCGGTCGGAGCATCATCACACTATCTGCCAGCTTGTTTTGGTATAAATAGGAAACTTATTTTGGGATAATGGCATCTATAGGCTAATGGTGACAAGTAAGGGTATGTAAATGTTTTGATTGTAATTAGCCATTGGAATGGCTAGTGACAACATATTTAGTATATTTATGCATGAAGTTATATCATGTTTGGTATGTGAGTATGATTGGATTAGTAACTAGATATAACCATGCTTGGGTATGTATATGATTAGAAAAGGATAAGATGAATACTTGAAAGTGTGAGCAAACATGTCATGTATAAAACTTGAATATTAGTTTGATTTATATGCCTTGAATTGGTTGTTGAATATAAAGAAGTGTTGATGTAGATGCAAGGTAAAAAGGGTGAGAAATAAGGCTTGGAAAATGGCCTTATTTTGTCCACACGGCCATATACACGGGTGTGTGGTTTGGCCGTGTGTCCCCTGCATCTTAAAAATTGATAAATAGAATGTTCAGAATTGGTCACATGGGTAAAGACACGGGCGTGTGTCTTAGCCGTGTGAATCCTGCTCCTATTTTTGAAATTTAAATTGTCCACACGGCCTAGCACATAGGCGTGTGGCTAGCCATGTGACCCAAGTCAGTAGCTACCTTAATTTGAACACGGGCTGGGACACGGCTATCTGCCTCACATCGAATGCCCACACGGCCTGAGACATGGGTTTGTCATTACGGCCTGGCCACACGGGCGTATGTCCCCTACACCTAAGAAATATTTTGAGATTTTGAGAAAATTTTTATGTGATTCTGGTTTAGTCCTGACTCAATTTTAATACGTATTTTGGGCCTCGAGGACCCATATGAGGGACATTGTGATTGATTCTGATTGATTTTCAGAAATGAATAGTAAATGACATAAATTAGCTGTAATTGAACTGTAAACTCCGGTAATGCTCCATAACCTTGTTCCGGCGATGGATAAGGTTAGGGGTGTTACAATGGCCATCAGAAGCAGCTTTCAAACTGTCTTGTATCAGTTTCACTTGTTTTCAGTTTCGCGAATCAAATTAGTAGCCAAAAGCTTTTTCTCACTCAATTTAATCTAGTATAATGGATTTATGCAATTTTGACCATACAAACCTTCGTACGGGGCCATTTTAATGCTCAATTGATAGTTATTTTTATAAGCAAACTCTACCAATGGAAGAAATTTCTCCCAGTTACCTTCGAACTCCAAAACATAACTATGAAGCATATCTTCGAGTATTTGAATAATACTAATTGGTTATCTGTCTGAGAGTGAAATGCTGTACTAAAATTTAATTTAGTGCCCAAAGCCTTGTGTAACTTACTCCAAAATTTAGAAGTAAATTGCGGATCCCAATTAGAAATATTCGACAATGGCACACCGTGTAGTTTGACAATCTCAGAAATATATAACTCTATCAATTTCTCAAGTAAAAAATCTATACGTACATGAATGAAATATGCAAATTTAGTTAACTGATCAACAACAACCCAGATTGCATCTTTCTTCCTCAGACATAATGATAACCCTGACACAAAGTCCATGGTAACATGTTCCCATTTCCATTCCGAAATCATAACAGACTATAGTAACTTTGAAGTTACTTGATGCTTGACTTTACCTTGCTGACAAATCAAACATTTTGATACAAATTCCAAGATCTCACGTTTCATACCTGGCCATTAATACATTTGATTCAAATCATTGTACATTTTATTACTACCAGGGTGAATCGAGAAACTGTTGTTGTGATCCTCCTACAAAATCTCTTGTTTAGCTTTATAATTCTTTGGAACACACAATCTATTTCGAAAGTACAAGCTGTCATCAGTACCTATATGAAATTATGAATCTGATAATTTCCCAATCTGTTATTGGTTAACAACTAATTCAAGATCATTTTTCTGAGCTTTACAAATCATTTGTAGAAACATTGGTTTAACTTTTAATTCAGCTAAAATCAAACCATCATTAACAAGCGCCAAACAAGTATTCAAAGCTTTTAAAGTAAACAATGACTTCCAACTTAGAGCATCTGCAACAACATTAGTTTTGCTCAGGTGATAGTCGATAATCAAATCGTAATCTTTTAACAACTCCAACCATTGGTGTTGTCACAACTTTAGTTCTTTTTGAGACATCAAATATTCCAAGCTTTTATGATGGGTGAAAATGTGGCATTTTTCTCCGTATAGGTAATGTCGCCATATTTTTAGGGCAAACACAATACCTACAAGTTCCAAATCGGTGTCGAGTAATTTTTCTCATGCGGTTTCAATTATCGAGAAGCATAAGCTACAACTTTACCTTATTGTATTAAAACACAACCTAAACCGTTAAGGGAAGCTTCACTATAAATCAAAAATTCTTTTTCGGATTTTGATTTGGTTAACACAGGAGCTTCGGTTAACATCTCTTTCAACCAATCAAAGATCTGCCGACATTTATCAGACCAAACAAACTTAACATCTTTCTAGAGTAGCTTCGTCAAAGGTAAAGCAATTATCAAAAAAAATTTAAAAAAATGTCGAGAATATCCGGTCAAACCTAGAAAACTTCGTATTTCGGTGACATTTCACCAAGGTTTCCAATTCAATACAGTTGAAATTTTTCTCGAATCCACTCTTATACCATCTACCAATACCACATAACCCAGAAAACCAACTTCCCAAAGTCAGAACTCACATTTATTGCATTTTGCAAATAGTTGTTTCTCGCGTAATATTTGTAACACGAAACTCAAATGCTAGACATGATTAGTCTCACCTCTCGAATAAATTAATATGTCGTCAAAGACAATAACAACAAACTTGTCTAAATACGGTCAAAATATTTTGTTCATCAAGTCCATAAACATAGCAGGAGCATTTGTTAATTTGATTGGCATAACTAAAAATTTGTAGTGGCTATACCTGGTTCTGAGAGCTAATTTTGGCACATTTGAATCTTTAACTCGAAGCTGACAATATCCTAAATGGAGATCAATTTTAGAAAATATTGTTTTACCTTTCAGCCGATCAAATAAATCATCAGTACGAGGCAATGGATATTTGTTCTTAATTTTGAGTTTATTACGTTGCCGATAATCAATACACAAATGCATCGACCCATCCTTTTTCTTAACAAATAATTTGGCGCACTTTAGGGAGAAACACTAGGCCAAACAAATCCGTTATCTGACAACTCTTGCAACTGTGCTTTTAACTTTTTTAAATTCAGCTAGAGTCATTCTATATGGAGCGATCGATATCGGAGAACTTCCCGGTACTAACTCAATAGCAAACTTAACTTCTCTAATTGGTGGTGTAACAGTCCGAATTTGACCCTAATCGGAACAGTGGTTTCGGGACCACGAATCCGAGTTCGAGAAATTTTTAAATATTATATTCCGTGCTTATACTGTGTGAATTAATGTGTGTGAAAGTTTCGTAGAAAAATTTTATCGTTTGAGTGTTTAATTTAACAAAAAGGATTAAATCGCGTAAAGTGAAAAAGTTGCATACTATAGTGTAAAGTACTAGAACGATGATGGCTTCTTAATATGGGGTATTAAAAGGGCAAATAGCCCATTTTACAAGTTAGTGGATGGCTTTTGACTAATGTGCCATTATTATATATGATTAGTTTTATTTTTTATTTAATGGTTATAATAGTAAAATAGTAAATAACATAATGTAAGCTTAAATTAAATAAAGAGAAAAGCCATTATCATCTTAATTCATATGCCCGAATGTGGGAGAAAGAGAAAGGGTTTCATTTTCTTTGATTTTCGGCAATAAGAAGCTTAAATTCAAGGTTAGTTTGATTTCGGTTCTTGTTAATTTTTACGTTTTTGAGATCATTGCTTTGAACCGTAGCTGACCCATGTTGAAATTTTCAAATCTAAGCATGCTTGATATTTGGCCATTGTCATGTTCATGTGATTTTTGGGTGGTTTTAAATTAAAGATATATTGAAGATTAGTATATTTTGTACTAGAGGTTTTGGTGAAATTGAGTAATTAGGGCTAGATTGTAAAAATAAATTTTAGAGGGATTTATTTGCAAAATAAATGGAAGATATGGACTTGTATAGTCCTTAGGAGTATTCGGCTGTAACAACCCAAACCCGGCCCAAACTTTAAGGCCGATTCTAGCTTGTTACAGTAGAAAATGTTTTTGAGAAGTTCGTTTTTCTAAATCAATTTAAGTTGTTGAAAACCTTTTGTTTGAATATCTTGTAAAAACTTTATTTAGTGTTTATTAAAAAAAATTATTTAAACCAAGTTAATATAAAATTCCAAATGTGCCGGATGGCACATTAAAAACAATTTCCGTTTTAACTTGGAAAACATGTGATTTTAAATTTAATAATAATAACATAGTTTAAAACAAGTATCCAACATATGAAAAATAGCAAAAAAAAATAAAGTGTCAGGAGGCCTTATTACATTCGAAATAAAATTTAAATCAACAATCCAAAAATAAATAAACTGAGATTCAAAGTCTATTAAAATTTAAATTCCACTGCATGGCCACCTCGAGTCAACCCGGCTCCACATCTGCGATCTACGTGTCACCTGAAAAATGTAAAGGAGAAGGTGAGTCACCAAGACTCAGTATGTAACCCTTCCCCCGTATTTAAACAATTTCATACACAGCGTATAATCAATCATCATGTACTAAGTCATGCACCCGACCTAGCCAACCAAACGCCTTTGTCTACCTCGTGTGGTACCAAACCACTGGTGGTGCCAAACCACTGGTGACATATAGTCACGATGTGTTACCAAAACACTGGTGTCCGTAGACACGAATCGATTGATGGGGCCAACCCATCGTGTGATACCAAATCACTCGCAGACGATCCCATATCTCAAGTGGGGCCAACCCACGGTGGTGTTAACCACAGGGACGAGTCGCTATGAGGTGCCAAACCTCTGGAGGTACCAAACCTCTGGTGACCGTAGTCATGGTGTGTTACCAAAACACTGGTGCCCGTCGGCACGATTAATACTGCCCCCTCCACTCATCAATCCCACATCAGTCACATATGTATATGTTTCATGTCATCACATACTTAAATCTCATGTATCAATACATCATGCTTCCCAAAAGCATCAAATAACAAATTCATATTAATGGTACTTACGGTTCCTTGCTTATACCATTCATGGTATTAATCCCGAATCTACTGAGATCCAGGTTAGCACACACAATGATTTAACACATTTAATTAATTATAAGTGTGTATGTACACACACGATATTGATGGAAGTCCTAAATCGAAAAAGAGAGTCGGCCACCCTAGATCTCCCTGCACCTATATTCGGCCAACCCTTAGTATTAGTATTATGGCCTATTCGGCCAACCAAAACGAACCTAGAGGGTCGGTTGTGATCCCGAATCCTTACCCTTTTGCTTTTTGGCTATCGGCCTCGGTAGCTCAATAAGCGAATCTGTTGTACCAAAATAATCGATTAGTCACTATTACTCATAACCAAAGCTTTGGCTTTTGAATACTAACATAGGCCTTACCCACACTTACCAACCCGGTTGACAGAGGATGGAGGCTTAGATCGAATACCTTAAAATCCCGGCACCTAAGCAGAATCGATCCCACATTAATTAGCCACCATAATAATTGGCTTTTCCCATTTGACCAAGTCGACATAGGGAGATAGGAAGATGAAAGATTTTTGGCATACTTACCCCTTGCTAATCGGTTCTGAAGAAGAAATCCCGAAGAACCCTTATGACTTCCTGGTATTCGGCCAAAGTGAGTCTTAACAGGAGAAGAGATTTTCTGACAGCAGAGGAGTGGATATTCGGCTAATAGAAGAAGGGAAATTGAGAAGAGAGAAGAGGGAAAATAGATGGGAGATTATGGTAGAGAAGATTCGGCCAAGGTCTAAGAGAATGGAGAGAAAAATAAAAGAAGAACAAAGGGGAGGTTAGGGATTTCGGTAAGTAGTAAAAATGAAAAAAAAGAAAACAAGGTGATGGATGGGGCTTATAAAGGAATTCGACACCCCCTTCCCCTAATGCATGCCGTCCCCCAATTAAGGAGTTCAAATTCTATTCAACTCCTTAATTCTCTTTCTTAGCCTCCAAGTTAAAAGTATTCAAAAGATTTTGAACTCCCAAATGCCTATTTTTCCTCTGCCACCTCTTAGAGATTAATCCACTAGTTAATCTATTGAAAAAGCTAGTTTAATCCTACTATTATCTTATTATCCAAATAGATAATTAATAGAAAATAAAAAGAATTTAAGGAGAGAATTTCTCTCCCCTTGTGCCGTCCCTTTAAAGAGCAAAAAGGGAGAACCTTGTGACTCGAACCAAGGTTCCCCTTGCCCCCTTGTGGCGTCATCCATAGCTCTTATGTGGCCTTCTTTTTGCCACTTTTCCAAGCTGATTTTTGTGTCAAATTATCCACATTTAATCTTATAACACCCTTCTGCTAAGGCTCCTTACCTTTTAAGTTAAAAACTGAAATTTTCTACCAAACCATGCCAACTCAAAGCCTTAATTAACCTTTATTATTCCATAAATAATATCACAGCGGTTCATACATAAGAAAAATAATTAAATTCCAAATAGCCCCGTTTTTAGGATGTTACAATTCTACCCCCCTTAAAATAAATTTCGTCCTCGAAATTCACTGATCAAAAGAGGTGGGGGTATTACTGCCGCATCACATCCTCGGGCTCCCACGTAGCTTCTTCCACACCATGGTTCCGCCATAGCACCTTCACCAAGGGCACTGACTTCCTACGTAGAACCTTCACATCTCGGTCTAAGATCTGAACTGGTTCCTCTTCAAAAGATAAATTCGAATTTAGCTCGATCTCTTCTATTGGCACAACGTGCGAAGGATCTGACCGATACCGTCTCAGTATCGATACATGAAATACGTCATGGATCTGATTCAGTTCTGCCGACAACTCTAGCTGATAAGCTACCGGTCCTACTCGCTTTACAACTGTATATGGCCCGATGAACCTTGGGCTCAGCTTCCCCTTTCGCCCAAATCTCAACACCTTCTTCCAAGGCGACACCTTCAGAAAGACCTTGTCTCCTACATCATACTCCATTTCCTTACGCTTCAGATTAGCATAAGACTTCTGTCTATCTGACGCTTCTTTGAGACGAGACGAATCACCTTGACTTTATCCTCAGTTTCCGCTACCAATTCTGGACCCAACACCTGTCGCTCACCCAACTCCGTCCAACACGTAGGAGTACGGCATTTTCGTCCATATAGGGCTTCATATGGGGCCATTTGAATACTCGCTTGATAACTATTATTATAAGCGAATTCCGCTAATGGTAGGTACTCCTCCCAACTACCACTAAAATCCAAGACACACCCTCTTAACATGTCTTCTAAGATCTGTATCACCCTTTCCGATTGTCCGTCAGACTGTGGATGGAAAGCATCTTTGAAATCCAATCTTGTACCCAAAGCTTGATGCAACGCTTTCGAACCTTGAGCGTGAATCGGGATCCCTATCCGAGATGATCGATCTTGGCACACCATGCAATCTCACTATTTCCGACACATACAACTTAGCTAGCTTCAAGAAAAATCCACCCCTACTACAGGGTATGAAGTGAGTCGACTTAGTCAGACGGTCCACTATTACCCAAACTACATCCTTCTTGCTGGGCGTAAGGGGTAGCCCACTGACGAAATCCATAGTGATCCTCTCCCATTTCCATTGAGGGATCTTTACCGGTTGAAGTAGCCCTGATGGCAATTGGTGTTCAGCCTTAACCTGCTGACACGTCAAACACCTACCCACAAATTCAGTTACTTCACGCTTCAACCCGGGCCACCAGAACTGTTTCCGTAGATCTCCATACATCTTGCTTCCTCCCGGATGCATAGCGTATGGGCTGCTATGTGCATCATGGAGAATTTTCCGCCTCAACTCCATATCCTTTGGCATACATGCTCGCCCTTGAAAACATAGCACTCCGTCACTAGACAGACTGTACCCTCCCAAACCACCATCCTGAACTTGTACCCTCTTAGCGTTCAAGCCTTCATCCCCTAACTGCTTTTCCTTAATCTCCTCAATCCATGTTGGCTTAACTTGGAGTTCCGCCAAAAGACTCCCATCATCATATAAACTCAACCGAGTGAACATTGCTCTTAAGTCCGTCACAACCTTCCGGCTTAACGCGTCAGCTACCACGTTAGCCTTACCCGGATGGTACTCGATTGAATAATCGTAGTCCTTTAATAGTTCAATCCACCGACGCTATCTCAGATTCAGATCCTTCTGAGTCAGAAGATACCTCAAGCTTTTGTGATCCGTGTAGACTATTGACTTTTCACCATACAGATAGTGTCTCCATATCTTCAGAGTAAAGACGACTGCCACTAACTCTAAGTCGTGCGTCGGGTAGTTAACCTCATGCGGTCTTAACTGACGGGATGCATAGGCTACTACCTTCCCTTCCTGCATCAGCACACATCCCAAACCAGTATGGGATGCATCACAATAGACGGTAAACAACTTTCCTGCTTCAGGCTGTACCAAAACCGGAGCTTCCGTCAAAATTTTCCTTAACTTATCAAAACTTTCTTGTTGCTTCTCTGACCATACAAATGGAACACCTTTCCTCAGTAGCTTAGTCAATGGCGCTGCGATTAAAGAGAATCCTTCCACAAATCTCCGATAGTACCCCGCTAAACCTAGAAAACTTTGGATTTTCACCACCGACCTAGGCGGTTTCCAATCCAACACCGCTTCAATCTTGCGAGGATCTACCCTGATTCCCTCCGCCGACACCACATGTCCTAAGAAAGCCACCTCCCTAAGCCAAAATTCGCACTTTCTGAATTTGGCATACAATTGCTTCTCCCTCAACACTTGTAGGGCTACGCGCAAATGCATATCATGCTCCTCCTCCGTCTTAGAATAAACCAATATGTCGTCTATGAACACCACGACAAATTGGTCTAAGTACTGCTGAAACACCCTATTCATTAAGTCCATGAATGTTACCGGTGTATTGGTCAACCCAAATGGCACTACGAGGAACTCGTAGTGCCCATACCGAGTTCGGAACGCCTTCTTGTGAACATCAACTTCCTTCACCTTAAGTTGATGATAGCCCGACCTAAGGTCTATCTTCGAAAACACCGAGGCACCCTTCAGTTGATCGAACAAGTCGTCAATCCTAGGCAACGGATACTTGTTCTTGATCGTTAACTTGTTAATCTGGCGGTAATCAATACACATCCGCATGGACCCGTCCTTCTTCTTGACAAACAGCACAGGTGCTCCCCACGGAGATATGCTGGGTCGGATAAACCCTTTATCCAAGAGCTCCTGAATTTGAGCCTTCAGCTCCACCAATTCTTTTGGTGCCATTCGGTATGGTGCTATAGACACAGATGTCGTTTCGGGTAGCAAGTCTACACCGAATTCAACTTCCCGATCTGGAGGCAGACCCGGAAGCTCTTCTGGGAACACATCAGCGAATTCCCCAACCGTTCGGACCTTTCCAACTACTGACTCCTTAGCTTCCAAAGCACAGATTCGAACCAAATACGCCTCACAACCCTTCTTGACCATCTTTTCAGCCTTCAAGGCAGACACTACATTGGATAAGTAATTCCTTCTATCACCTATCATAACCACTTCATCATCTTCGGCCGTCTTAAGAACCATGCGCTTAGCCGCGCAATCCAAATTCGCCTGATACTTAACCAGCCAGTCCATTCCAAGGATCAAATCGAACTCCCCAAACGGTAGTTCCATCAGATCAGCCACAAATACTACCCCTTGGAGTTCTAGGGGTACGTCTCTATAAAGTTTATCTACGACTACAGAGTGACCTAGGGGGCTTAGTACAGTCATCTTTCTAGAAGTAGTCTTAGAGTCTAGGTCCATAGTTCCTACCACACTACTAGCAATGTACGAGTGCGTCGAACCCACATCAATTAATGCAACATAAGGAAGACCAAAAATTAGAAACGTACCGGTTATGACATCCGGTGCGTCACCCTCCTCGCGACGCCTCGCTGCGTAGACTAAGCCAGGCTGCCTAGCCTCTGTGTTGCCTGAACCTCTGCCCTGAGTTCCACGACCTCGGTTAGGACCGTTGTTTCCTCTGCCATTACCACGACCCCTCTGTGGTGGTCTAACATTTCTGCCCTGAGCACGGATCTGTCCCTCAGGCTGATTCTTAGCTAGTTTCTGGGGACAATCTCTGACCCGATGCTCCAAAGACCCACACTCAAAACATCCTCTATCACCGGTCCAACAACCTCCCCAATGAGTCTTTCCACAGCGGTTACACTGAGTCGGCCTCTGATTAGTAGTCATGGGCCTTGCCGCCTGATTTGGCCCACTTGGCCTAGCCTTTTTCTGAACACTACCACTGGATCCAGCTGACCCAAATCCTCTCTTCTGATTATTCCTACTATAACTTTGCCTCACAGCCTCCTTGATCCCTTCGGCTACCTTAGCCTTTTCCACTAGAGATGAGAACTCACGAACCTGCTGCGGGGCAATCAGTAACCTCAAATCATCTCGGAGTCCATCCTCAAAGCGGGCACAGCGCTCGTGTTCAGTAGCCACGATGCCTCTAGCATACCTACTCAGCCTTAAAAACTCCGCCTCATATTCTGACACTGGCTTAGTTCCTTGCACTAGCCCTAGAAAGGCTTTCCTCTGAGCATCCGTATAGCTGGTGCCCACATACTTCATCTGATAGGTGGTTTTGAAATGATCCCAAGTCAGACCATCTGCCGTGGCTCCATCTTGGACCGTCAGCCACCACTGGTACGCTTCATCCTTTAGAAGCGACACAGCTCCTTTCAGCTTTTCCTCCTCAGTCAGGTCAAGATCATCCATGATCCTTTCGGTTGACTCTAGCGATACTCGCAGACTTTGGGTGCCACTCACGACACACCTGGAATACCTCCGCTCCGTTAGATCGGAGTCGCTCGGGAAACGATTTACGAGCTCCCAAGTTTCCACTGACCCGACCACCATTTCCAAAACTCACAAAGCGGCTTGGGATACGACCTCACTGCCGGTGCGATCTCGCTCTTCACTCTAAAAGTAGGAGGCGGTGGTGGCGGTGGTACCTCATTTTCAGAACCTTGACCCGACTGGCGGGTTTGGACACCAAATCATCCTACCCCTACCGCGCGTCCACGGCGTCCACGTCCTCTAGAACTCATTCTATCTACCGCGCTTTTAATCTGATTAAGAAAAATTTTATGCGTTAGCATTTGTTCCACTTTCTTATTCGCGAAGAAATTTTATGGATAGAGTTTTAATCAAAGATTCTTTCGAGCAAACAAGGTTTCAGTTTTCTATCCTAGTTCACACAAAAGAGTTCATGCATCCATTCCTTAATACTTTCTATACCTATTCACTCTTCGGACATTTCTGCCCATTTCTAACCTAGGGGTATTTTCGTCATTTTCCTACAGGGGTATTTTCGTAATAAAAGAAGTTTTAAAACTTTAGTAAAGTAGGTCGTTTTGAAATTCCCAAAACTGGAGGGTTTTTCTGAAAAATTTGTGAAATTTAGAGGTATGGCATCGTTTTGAAACCAGGGGTATTTTGGTAATTTTATCATTCAGGGGAAATTTTGTAATTTCAATAAGTCAGGGATACTTTTAACAGTTGCAAAACTCAGGGGTTTCTTTCTGAAAATGTTCTTTTTCAAATAGTGTTGTTTGTAAAGATTTCCAAAACCAGGGTCATTTCGGTAATTTTACAACTTGAGGGCATTTTCGTAATTTTTCAAGACCAAAATATTTTGTTGATGATTTTCAAAGCTAAGTTGTTGAATATTTGTAAAATAGTTGAAATTTTGAGCAAAACCATTGAACTGATATTTTATGAGTCAGGGGCATTTTAGTAATTTTACCCCTAAGGGCATTTTTATAATTTTCCACAAATCAAGTTTTTCGAGGAAAACGTTGTAAAAAATGATGTTCTCCATTTTGAAAAAAAAATTATTGCAAAAGTTTTGAAACCATTCGGGTTGTTGTTGTTCCTATTTTTTTTTTCGAAAACATGGCTAATTCCCTTTTTCGGGTTTTAATCATTCTGTTTAGCCTATGACCGAGCCCTCTTGGTCGGGGTGAACCAAAGCTACGCACCAGGCGGGATTCGAGTGAAGAGGAGGTGAGTCACGATTTGCTTAAATACCAAGCTCTCACTGAACCTTTCTAGACATGCGCGCATGAGGTTGCCACACCACTGAGAGCCCTGCGAGTTAGAGTGAACCGAAGCTACGCACGGGTAGGATACTGCTGCGAAGAGGAGGTGAGTCACGAGGGCTCGCTTAAATACTGTGCTCTTAGGATCCACTCCTAGACATGCGTGGGGTTACCACACCAGCTCTCGATGAGTCATAGTCATAGGTGGGTTAAGTTCCTTAAGTCTTATGTCTTGTTTGTGTGTTTGAGTACTCTAACCCTAGGGTTCAAGTTCCTATAAGTCTATCTACGTTCCATGCTTCCTACCCTTCTACAGAATATAATTCACAAAAAAAAAGGTTTAGATGTACTTACCTGGCGGATCGGTGCCGGAGACTCGGGCCATGCTGTTCAAAAAAAACCAAAAATCATTCATAAGGCCTACCAAAACATTTTTAGGCCTTGGGCACCCACAGCCGAGCTTTGAACTGGGCTCTGATACCAATTTTGTAACAACCCAAACCCGGCCCAAACTTTAAGGCCGAATCTAGCTTGTTACAGTAGAAAACGTTTTTGAGAAGTTCGTTTTTCTAAATCAATTTAAGTTGTTGAAAACCTTTTGTTTGAATATCTTGTAAAAACTTTATTTAGTGTTTATTAAAAAAATTATTTAAACCAAGTTAATATAAAATTCCAAATGTGCCCGATGGCACATTAAAAACAATTTCCGTTTTAACTTGGAAAACATGTGATTTTAAATTTAATAATAATAACATACTTTAAAACAAGTATCCAACATATGAAAAATAGCAAAAAAAAATAAAATGTCAGGAGGCCTTATTACATTCGAAATAAAATTTAAATCAACAATCCAAAAATAAATAAACTGAGATTCAAAGTCTATTAAAATTTAAATTCCACTGCATGGCCACCTCGAGTCAACCCGGCTCCACATCCGCAATCTACGTGTCACCTGAAAAATGTAAAGGAGAAGGTGAGTCACCAAGACTCAGTATGTAACCCTTCCCCCGTATTTAAACAATTTCATACACAGCATATAATCAATCATCATGTACTAAGTCATGCACCCGACCTAGCCAACCAAACGCCTTTGTCTACCACGTGTGGTACCAAACCACTGGTGGTGCCAAACCACTGGTGACATATAGTCACGATGTGTTACCAAAACACTGGTGTCCGTAGACACGAATCGATTGATGGGCCAACCCATCGCGTGTGATACCAAATCAACGCGCGGCGATCCCATATCTCAAGTGGGGCCAACCCACGGTGGTGTTAACCACAGGGACGAGTCGCTATGAGGTGCCAAACCTCTGGAGGTACCAAACCCCTGGTGACCGTAGTCACGGTGTGTTACCAAAACACTGGTGCCCGTCGGCACGATTAATACTGCCCCCTCCACTCATCAATCCCACATCAGTCACATATGTATATGTTTCATGTCATCACATACTTAAATCTCATGTATCAATACATCATGCTTCCCAAAAGCATCAAATAACAAATTCATATTAACAGGTACTTACCTGGTTCCTTGCTTATACCATTCATGGTATTAATCCCGAATCTACACAGATCCGGTTAGCACACACAACAGTTTAACACATTTAATTAATTATAAGTGTGTATGTACACACCTGATATTGATGGAAGTCCTAAATCCTGAAAAGAGGAGTCGGCCACCCTAGATCTCCCTGCACCTATATTCGGCCAACCCTTAGTATTAGTGTTATGGCCTATTCGGCCAACCAAAACGAACCTAGAGGGGTCAGTTGTGATCCCGAATCCTTACCCTTTTGCTTTTTGGCTATCAGCCTCAGCGCTCAATAAGCGAATCTGTTGTACCAAAATAATCGATTAGTCACTATTACTCATAACCAAAGCTTTCGGCTTTTGAATACTAACATAGGCCTTACCCACACTTACCAACTTCGGTTGACAGAGGATGGAGGCTTAGATCGAATACCTTAAAATCCCGGCACCTAAACAGAATCGATCCCACATTAATTAGCCACCATAATAATTCGGCTTTTCCCATTTGACCAAGTCGACATAGGGAGATAGGAAGATGAAAGATTTTCGGCATACTTACCCCTTGCTAATCGGTCTGAAGAAGAAATCCCGAAGAACCCTTATGACTTCCTGGTATTCGGCCAAAGTGAGTCTTAACAGGAGAAGAGATTTTCGGCAACAGAGGAGTGGATATTCGGCTAATAGAAGAAGGAAATTGAGAAGAGAGAAGAGGGAAAATAGATGGGAGATTATGGTAGAGAAGATTCGGCCAAGGTCTAAGAGAATGGAGAGAAAAATAAAAAAGAAGAACAAAGGGAGGTTAGGGATTTGGTAAGTAGTAAAAATGAAAAAAAGAAAACAAGGTGATGGATGGGGCTTATAAAGGAATTCGGCACCCCTCCCCTAATGCTTGCCGTCCCCCCAATTAAGGAGTTCAAATTCTATTCAACTCCTTAATTCTCTTTCTTGGCCTCCAAGTTAAAAGTATTCAAAAGATTTTGAACTCCCAAATGCCTATTTTTCCTCTGCCACCTCTTAGAGATTAATCCACTAATTAATCTATTTAAAAAGCTAGTTTAATCCAACTATTATCTTATTATCCAAATAGATAATTAATAGAAAATAAAAAGAATTTAAGGAGAGAATTTCTCTCCCCTTGTGTCGTCCCTTTAAAGAGCAAAAAGGGGAGAACCTTGTGACTCGAACCAAGGTTCCCCTTGCCCCCCTTGTGGCGTCATCCATAGCTCTTATGTGGCCTTCTTTTTGCCACTTTTCCAAGCTGATTTTTGTGTCAAATTATCCACATTTAATCTTATAACACCCTTCTGCTAAGGCTCCCTACCTTTTAAGTTAAAAACTGAAATTTTCTACCAAACCATGCCAACTCAAAGCCTTAATTAACCTTTATTATTCCATAAATAATATCACAGCGGTTCATACATAAGAAAAATAATTAAATTCCAAATAGCCCCGTTTTTAGGATGTTACATCGGCCCTTGAGTAGTATTGAAAAATTTCGTGTATTTTGTGTTTTATGCAAATAGAACTAAATTACTAAATTGTAAAAATGTGAAACATTAGGGTTAAAATGGTAATTTGCCCATTTACATGTTTAGGGACTAAATTGAAATGAAATGTACTTGAATGAGCTGAATTTTAATGTGTTTAGATCAAGAACAAAGAAAAAACGGATTTGGATCGGGGAACGACGAAGGTTATCGAATAGCCGGTCTACGCGGTCCGTTGACAATCGAGGTAAGTCCCTAAGCTGGATTATATTAAAGAATGCATTATGAATGTATTTAATGACAATATTTGATAAATTTGGGTATATTTTGATGTGATAGCCGAATGTAAAGA
Organism: Gossypium bickii; assembly: GCA_025503065.1. NCBI lineage: Eukaryota > Viridiplantae > Streptophyta > Magnoliopsida > Malvales > Malvaceae > Gossypium > Gossypium bickii. The sequence continues at coordinate 85,837,340 of CP106712.1, forward strand.
CATTACATTAAATTCGATATGTTTTGTTAATACAATGTGAATGTGTATAATCGATATGATATACAGGTTATACAATGTTATAATGGTTTAAATTGTGAAAAGTGAATAAGCTTAGTTGAATTGGAAATGTAATAGAATTATGAAATTTAAGTGATAAGTGGTTAAGATACTATTGAAATGTTCATTGAAATGTTGAAAATGTTGATATTTCGGGCTCTAAGCCTAGCAGGCCTTGTGCCGGTGAATGTATCGGGCTTAATGCCTAGCAGGCCATGTGCTGGTGATTTATTTCAGGCTTAATGCCTAGCAGGCCTTGTGCCGGTGAATGTATCGGGCTTAATGCCTAGTAGGCCATGTACCGGTGATTTATTTCAGGCTTAATGCCTAGCAGGCCTTGTGCCGGTGAATGTATCGGGCTTAATGCCTAGCAGGCTAAATGCTGGTGTTTTAAATCTCGGATTTCAAGTCTAGCAGGCAAGGTGCCGGTATATGCGATTCGAACTAGTGCATAGCTTGTTATAAGCTGGTGAGTGTTCAACTTCCGAACTTTAGCTAAGAAATGATAAAGGTATGAAACAAACTATGGAAGTTTACGTTTATGAAAGTGAAGTTTTTAGTTCGACTATAAGGTATGTATTAAGCATACTTTAAGGTTATGTTTATATGCTATGATAATAATTAAATGAATTGATGAAAGATAGTGTTATACATATGATAGATGGAATTTGATTATATGTGTACTATGAGTGAATTGATTATAGAAAAGCTTGAAGGAAATAAGTAATCATACCAGCATAACGTTATGCATAAGTGAGTTATTATTTATTTGGTACAAAATAAACTATGGTAAAGAGGTGAAAGTTGACGTATGTTTATACAATAAAAAGGGATATTCGGTTTTGGTACATTAAATATCAAGTCATGAATGTTTGAGTTAAGTGTGATGTAATGAATTTGATAATACAAAATATATTTTATTTTGTGATATTGAGCCTATCATTGATAGGTATGAAATATATATAAATGTAAGATTAAGGCATGTACATGTGTTTATATCACTTGAAGTTTCGACTATAATTGAGGAGGATATTGGTAAAAGAAATCGATAATTATGACATGTTTATTTGAATTGTAATGTACGAATGTTTACGATATTCATATGATTAGATAATGTATATGTTCATGGTAGTAAAGTGTAAATAATTAAGTTAAGGGCATTGAGGGTATTCGGCCATGAAAAATTCACTTTTATAATGTTTATATTCATCGCTATGAACTTATTTATTAAAAGTTTAAATGTTGTATTCGCTTAAGACTTACTAAGCTAGTAAGCTTACTCCGTGTGTGTTTAATGTTCTATTTTATAGATTTGGTCTAGCTACGGGCTCGAGAAAACGACAGTGGAGTCAACCACACTATCATCTTTTTGGTACACCTTTAGTTTAGTTTATTTTGAATAAAGGCATGTATAGGGTGATTAATGTCCTTGTTTGAGTTGGAAACTTGAATAATATATGTACAGCCATACGAATATGGCTTTTATTTTATGTTTTGATGAGGATACATATGGTTTTCTTTTTAATGACTAGACGATGCATATGGTTATGTCATTGTGATGCAAAAGTGGTAAGGATTTGTTTACCATATATTCGGTCATGGTCTTGATGTTTATAATAGGTACAATTTGGTCTTGTGAATAATGACATCATAGGCTAAAATAATAATATCTTATTAGTATGAAGGTCGTCATGGACTATAAGGATGATATTTTTGTTATGTTTGTGTTTGTATTCAAGAATGATAAAATGGATTAGACATAATGGATGTAACCGAATAGGTAGTTATGTATTGGTTATTTATATGAATTTCGATTAAATTATTTGATCGATCGAATTTAGTGTATTTGTAATTGTTACTTATGCTAAAAATTTCTTAAAATGACTATAGACTATTTGATAATCTGTTAATGAAATAAAGTGGTATAATATATGGTAAGTTGGTATATGTATGATGTTATGTGCACTAAGTAAACGAATTTAGTATGATATGAACTGCTCTTTTTGTTGTTATAAGTACTATAAGATCATATAGATATACGATGCATGTACCCTGTAACATCCTTAAATTGGGCCTAGTAGGATTGGGCCATTTGGAGCTTGGGCTTTAGGAAAATTAGAATATTATTTATTTATTTGTGTTGGCTCGGGTATGAATTTTATGTGTTAGTATAGTCTTGTGAGGGCTTGATTTTATTTAGGAAGCTAGAATAAATTTTAGTATGGCTTATTTAATGAAGTGGATTAAATGAGCTTAGCACTTAAGTTAATTTAAGTGTAAATTAAAGCATAAGAGGAATAAGTGGCAAGATGGTTAAGGAGTTTGGAAAGTTGCTTGAGGTTAGAGGTTCGAGTAGTATGTTTAGCATTTTTAAAAGTTTATTTTTGTATGTTAGCATTAATGGCCGGTCAACCTAGGATTATGATAGGTTGGACTTTCATTTTGGTAAGTTGAATTTATTTTTAAGGAAAGCATGGAAAAAGGGATAAGATTCTTAAGGTTATGGTAAGATATCTTGAAGTTATGGTAAATTGAGGGGACAAAGGCTTGGTTTGTGGGAAATGTTTTGGAAACAAATTCATGGCCTTTATGCCATGAACTTGGACGGCAATGTGGCTAGGAGGGGAGTTTTGGCCGAATATGCTTGTGTTGGTAAGGCTTAGGAATTCTTTTTGGTCATTTCTTTCATTTGGTGCAAAAGTTGCAAAACAATTCTCTCTCAACTCTTTTCTTTTTAGCCGAATTTTACCATTTGATAAGCCTAATACTTTTTGACCATTTGGTCATTTTATGCTCAATTTCTATTTTCTTCATCTCAATCTCTCAAAACCGAAACCTTCATCAACCTTTTTGTTCTCCCATTTGTTTTGATTAAACATCAAAAACCTCCTATACTTACTTCTTGCCGAAACTCTATTTCTTTTCCTATTCTTTTCTTTTTGTCATAAAACCGAATATACCTCTTGTTGTGCCGAATTTTCTTCTCCTATCTTGATCAACTTTGGCCGAATATTGAAGGTAAGATAGTTATCATCGGGACTTCTCTAGAAAACGGTTGTGGTAGGGTGGTAAGGTTTATTTTGAAGGATTATTATTTTAAGTTTCGTTTAAGCCGAAGGCTAATAAACCTTATTGATGATGGTTGATTGTAGGGAAGTGAGGCCGATTCTTTTAGGAGTGTGTTGGATAAGTGTTCGAAGGCTTTGGGTAAGATTTTGGGTTCACAAGGAACCCTTCTCAATTATTTTGATTTGACCGAATAGGCCATGGTTCTAATATTCATTTTTGGCCGAATATAGGGGCAAGAATATTTGTGTGGCCGATTTGTCTATTCGGGATTTAGAACTCTTTTTGGTGCCAGGTGTGTATACATACACATCTTATAACTTTTAATATGCTAAGTGTTATTTTATGTCTAATCAAATTGTGTAGACATGGATGTAATACCTTCATGGTATTAGCAAGGACTCGGGTAAGTCTATATTGCTATGAGATTATTATTTGATGCTTTTGGGAAGCATGACTCATTTGGCATGTGTATTATATAATATATGGCTTATGATAATCGATCGGATATTGTTAAATAAATCTATCAACATGTTTTTTTGGTACATGCATATAAATGATTGTTATGGGTTGATGAGAGGAGGGGGCAGTGATATTCGTGTCGACGGACACCAGTGTTTTGGTAACACATCGTGACTACGGTCACCAGAGGTTTGGTACCTCCAGAGGTTTCGCACCTCATAGCGACTTGTCCCTGTGGTTAATTCCACCGTGGGTTGGCCCCACTTTGAAGATATGGGATCGTCTGCCAGTGATTTGGTATCACACGATGGGTTGGCCCCATCACTTGATTTGTGACTTGGTCACCGGTGTTTTGGTAACACAATTGTGTCTTGGACACGAGATTTGGTATCTCCGGTGATTTGGTATCACATTTGTGACTAAATGTCACGGTGGTTTGGCACCACACGGTGGTTTGGTACCACACGGGGTAGAGAAAGCGTTTGGATGGTTAGGTTGGGTGCGTCTTAAACTTATGCATGTTAATTGGTTATGATTTGTGTATGTTATTGCACTAAACCGGGAAGGTTACACATTGAGTCTTGGTGACTCACCTTCTCCTTTAATTTTTCAGGTGATTCGTAGATCGCGGGTGAGGAGCCGGATAGATTCGAGGTGGCCATGCAATGGAGACTTTTATAAATACATTTTGGATTTTATCTATTGGGTTTATGTTTGTAATAAGGCCTCCTAAAATTATTCTATTGTTCTTTGCATGTTTGAATGTTTATTTTAAACTACTTGATGATGTTAAAAAGGTTATACGTGTTTTTCTCAAATTAAGCATAAAATGTTTTAAAGTACCATCGGGTACAAATTTTAATTTTAAACAACCCGACTCAACAAATTTCTTTTAAGTGTGGTTTTTAACAAATAAATTTTTATTTGAAAGGCAATTCGACTAAGTTTTAAAAATGGTTTTCAAAATGTTCTCTCTCAGTAGCAAACCAAATTCGGTCATATGGTTTGGGCCGGGTTTGGGGTGTTACAAAATTGGTATCAGAGCCCAGTTCAAAGCTCGGCTGTGGGGGCCCAAGGCCCAAAAATGTTTTAGTAGGCCTATTTGAAATATTTTTGGTTTTGAATTAGCATGGCACCGAGTCTCCGGCACCAACCTGCCCAAGTAAGTATCTCTGATTTTTATGAATTATATTCTGTAGAAGGGTAGGAAGCATGGGACGTAGATAGTGATAGTATTTTGAACTTTAGGACTAGTTTACCCCAACAAAATTCATAAGACTTTAATGGCCTAATTAAAACCAACCCGTGACCAAGTCACCGAGTTAGGGTGTGGTAACCTTGGTGCGCATGTCTAGGATTGGATCCGGAAGAGCTTGGTATTTAAGCAGTCCTCGTGACTCACCTCCTCTTCGCGAGATTCCTACCTGGTGCGTAGCTTTGGTTCACCCTAACCGAGAGGAACTCGGTCCAAAGCAAAAACCCAAAATAAAACCCGAAAGGGACTAGCGTGTTTTAAGGAAAACTTTGGTTTTAAAATCACTAAATTATCTCTTTTTGATAATAGGACAAATTTATCTTTAAAAATTTTCAAATAATTAGGTTTACCAAAATTTAGAAATGCCCCCTAGTGGCAAAATTACTTAAAATACCCTTGATTTCTAAAATTTCCATATTACCCCAATTTTGATCAAACTTTTATTTTATAAAAGTATTCAAAAATGTTGTATTTCAAAATAATACCTTGACTTTGGAAATTTACAAAATTACCCCCGATTGACAAAATTACCAAAATACCCTAGTTTCCAAAATTTTGTTATATCTTCAAATTGAGAATTTCTCAAAAATACCTCACTTTAAAAATCACAAGATGTTTTGATTTATTAGAGTCTTAAAATTTTCTTGGTTTATTACAAAAAATACCCTGTAGGAAAAATGACGAAAATACCCACCAGGTTAGAAAGCGGATGAGAAATGCTAGAAGAGTGCATAGGTATGAAAGGTATAGGGAATGGATATACTTTTCTGTGTAAACTAGGATAGAAGGCCAAGATAGCCGAAGGAATAAAGGAAACCTGTAAGGCGAGTTACGACCAGGAATAAGCATAAGAGAGGTTACGAATCATGCAGGTCGGTAGAAGATTCTCGAGAAGAGGGCTAGGCAAAGTGGGTCGAATCGATGCGGGAGGCTCACATCGCTAATCTGGGACCGGCCCAGGCAACCGTTGTGGAAAGTTTCATTGGGGTGAATGTTGGACCAGGAGGAAAGGATGTTTCGAGTGTGGTTCGCTAGAACATCGTGTGAGGCGTCGCGTAAGCAAGCTAGGAATCGACCGAAAGTCAAGGTCGTGCTCGATTCGAAAGGAGGACCAGCACCACGGAGAGGTCGTGGTAATGGTAGAGGTGGTTATGGCTCTAGTGGAGGTCGCGGAGCGGTGGCGAGAGGTATTGGCAACACGGAAGCTAAGCGGCACTGGTTTGGTGTATCTTTGCGAGGCGTCGTGAGGAAGGAGACGCACCGGATGTCATAATCGGTACATTCTTAGTCTTTGGTTTTCCACAAACCGCTTTGATTGATGTGGGTTCGACGGATTCAAGTGTTGTTAGTAGTATAGTAATTTTTAATAATATCGAGTCTTGCAAACAAGAGCGTAGTGTGGTGAGATAGGAAGCACATTGTTAGTTAGTTGGAAATTTTGAGGACGAAATTTTCTTTAAGGAGGGTAGAATTGTAACATCCTTAAATTGGGCCTAGTAGGATTGGGCCATTTGGAGCTTGGGCTTTAGGAAAATTAGAATATTATTTATTTATTTGTGTTGGCTCGGGTATGAATTTTATGTGTTAGTATAGTCTTGTGAGGGCTTGATTTTATTTAGGAAGCTAGAATAAATTTTAGTATGGCTTATTTAATGAAGTGGATTAAATGAGCTTAGCACTTAAGTTAATTTAAGTGTAAATTAAAGCATAAGAGGAATAAGTGGCAAGATGGTTAAGGAGTTTGGAAAGTTGCTTGAGGTTAGAGGTTGAGTAGTATGTTTAGCATTTTTAAAGTTTATTTTTGTATGTTAGCATTAATGGTAGGTCAACCTAGGATTATGATAGGTTGGACTTTCATTTTGGTAAGTTGAATTTATTTTTAAGGAAAGCATGGAAAAGGGATAAGATTCTTAAGGTTATGGTAAGATATCTTGAAGTTATGGTAAATTGAGGGGACAAAGGCTTGGTTTGTGGGAAATGTTTTGGAAACAAATTCATGGCCTTTATGCCATGAACTTGACGGCAATGTGGCTAGGAGGGGAGTTTTGGCGAATATGCTTGTGTTGGTAAGGCTTAGGAATTCTTTTTGGTCATTTCTTTCATTTGGTGCAAAAGTTGCAAAACAATTCTCTCTCAACTCTTTTCTTTTTAGCCGAATTTTACCATTTGCTAAGCCTAATACTTTTGACCATTTGGTCATTTTATGCTCAATTTCTATTTTCTTCATCTCAATCTCTCAAACAGAAACCTTCATCAACCTTTTTGTTCTCCCATTTGTTTTGATTAAACATCAAAAACCTCCTATACTTACTTCTTTGTAGAAACTCTATTTCTTTTCCTATTCTTTTCTTTTTGTCATAAAACCGAATATACCTCTTGTTGTGCCGAATTTTCTTCTCCTATCTTGATCAACTTTGGCCGAATATTGAAGGTAAGATAGTTATCATCGGGACTTCTCTAGAAAGCGGTTGTGGTAGGGTGGTAAGGTTTATTTTGAAGGATTATTATTTTAAGTTTCGTTTTAAGCCAGAAGGCTAATAAACCTTATTGATGATGGTTGATTGTAGGGAAGTGAGGCCGATTCTTTTAGGAGTGTGTTGGATAAGTGTTCGAAGGCTTTGGGTAAGATTTTGGGTTCACAAGGAACCCTTCTCAATTATTTTGATTTGACCGAATAGGCCATGGTTCTAATATTCATTTTTGGCCGAATATAGGGGCAAGAATATTTGTGTGGTGATTTGTCTATTCGGGATTTAGAACTCTTTTTGGTGCAGTGTGTATACATATACACATCTTATAACTTTTAATATGCTAAGTGTTATTTTATGTCTAATCAAATTGTGTAGACATGGATGTAATACCTTCATGGTATTAGCAAGGACTCGGGTAAGTCTATATTGCTATGAGATTATTATTTGATGCTTTTGGGAAGCATGACTCATTTGGCATGTGTATTATATAATATATGGCTTATGATAATCGATCGGATATTGTTAAATAAATCTATCAACATGTTTTTTTGGTACATGCATATAAATGATTGTTATGGGTTGATGAGAGGAGGGGGCAGTGATATTCGTGTCAGCGGACACGGTGTTTTGGTAACACATCGTGACTACGGTCACCAGAGGTTTGGTACCTCGGAGGTTTGGCACCTCATAGCGACTTGTCCCTGTGGTTAATTCCACCGTGGGTTGGCCCCACTTTGAAGATATGGGATCGTCTGCCAGTGATTTGGTATCACACGATGGGTTGGCCCCATCACTTGATTTGTGACTTCGGTCACCAGTGTTTTGGTAACACAATTGTGTCTTCAGACACCAGAGATTTGGTATCTCCAGTGATTTGGTATCACATTTGTGACTAAATGTCACCAGTGGTTTGGCACCACCAGTGGTTTGGTACCACACGGGGTAGAGAAAGGTGTTTGGATGGTTAGGTTGGGTGCGTCTTAAACTTATGCATGTTAATTGGTTATGATTTGTGTATGTTATTGCACTAAACCGGGGAAGGTTACACATTGAGTCTTGGTGACTCACCTTCTCCTTTAATTTTTCAGGTGATTCGTAGATCGCGGGTGAGGAGCCGGATAGATTCGAGGTGGCCATGCAATGGAGACTTTTTATAAATACATTTTGGATTTTATCTATTGGGTTTATGTTTGTAATAAGGCCTCCTAAAATTATTCTATTGTTGCTGCATGTTTGAATGTTTATTTTAAACTACTTGATGATGTTAAAACGGTTATACGTGTTTTTCTCAAATTAAACGCAAAATGTTTTAAAGTACCATCGGGTACAAATTTTAATTTTAAACAACCCGACTCAACAAATTTCTTTTAAGTGTGGTTTTTAACAAATAAATTTTTATTTGAAAGGCAATTCGACTAAGTTTTAAAAATGGTTTTCAAAATGTTCTCTCTGTAGCAAACCAAATTCGGTCATATGGTTTGGGCCGGGTTTGGGGTGTTACATACCCTATAGACATCCTAGATTCAATTATATGCACGCAAATGAATCCATGTGAGCTTTGATTTGATTAGTTGTTTGGTTTAATCTGAATGTTGGTATGAAAAACTAGTTGGTAATCGAAGTTTAATCTCTGACTTTGGAAATTGATAATGTATGAATCGCGGTAATTGCCCGCGATGTTCACAGTCTAATTCGGTAATGCCTCATAACCTTTATCTGGCGACAGATACAGGTTAGGGGTGGTACAGGTGGTAACCTTGGCAACTCCTTAGGAAACACATTTGCAAAATCACAAACAGTCGAAACTAATTCCAACTTTATTCTAAAGCCCTGGTATCCAAAATATATGTTAACTACACCTCACACCCTTTTGGTATTAATTTCATAGTAGACCAAGCAAAAATAATATTAGTGGCACTGTCTAATCCATCTGATTCAACCCTAACTATTTCACCATTTTGACATTTTAAAACAATTTTCTTTCATCTACAATTCACAACTACATCATGTAAGGCCAACCAATTCATGCCGAAAATAACATCAAATTAGTCAAAAAGTTGTAATCCCGAATTTTTAGTGGACAATACAAACTTTGTCAACTAATATATATTGACCTAGTGAATTAATTACTTTGACCACAAACTTAGTTAACTCTGTAACATCCTGAATTTTTGGGCCTATGCGTTTAATGGGTGAACATGTGTAATGTGTTAATTTAAGTGATAGGGGTCCAAATTGGGCTCAGGACTAGGCAAAGGCCTTGGTTAAATTATCTGATTGGGCATTGTAGAGTTAAAAGGAGGTAATTGTGTTTAAAATACCAACGTGGGCTTGTGGCCCAACAATAGGTGGCACTACAAGGGAATTTGAAGGTGGCCTCATTAACAATTAAAGGGGCCCAAGTTTTGGCCACAAGGAGCCCATGTTTCTGGGCCATTTTCGGCACTTTGAGCAAGGGGTGACGCCATACACAAAGAGTTAGGGGCCCAAAATTTAAGTTTCATAGAGCCCAAATCCTTTAATTTAAGTTAGCTAAATTAGGCATTAGGGTTAGGTGAAGTGGACGGCAACAAGGCTCAAAAATAGGAGGATTTATGTGGATTTTATAATTGATAATATAGATGATAAAAAGGAGAAAAGATAGGATCTATCTGCAAGGCAAGGTGATGGCCGAAAATCCACCACCTAGAGGAGTAAAGAATTCGGCTACCTCATGGATAAGGGGTGCCGAATTTTCCCTTTTTATTAGCTTGACTTTTAGTTATCAGGAAGGGCATTTTCGATTTTAAGCAGTAGATGCCGAAATTTCTATAAATAGGGGCGATATCTCATTGATTCTGGCATTTAAACCCTAATTTCCTCTTCACTCTTTGTGCCAAAATTCTTAGCCTCTCCCTCTACAATTTCTTTTCTTCAATTTCTTCAAAAGCCGAAACCTCTCATTTCACGCTCTTCTCCATTCTTTTTCTCTTGAGCCGATTTTTCTAAAAAGCCGAAATCTCCATAGTTTTTCTCTATTCATCCCATTTGTGAGATAGTTCTATTCTTCCGGCATTTAATCTTTTCCTTTGGCATTGCTGAATCTTCTCTCTAGTGCTAGCCGAATCCCCTGTGTTAAGGTACGCGTCGACTTCTGTTTAGCTCTCACATTCTATTTTTGTTTTTGAAAGGCAAAAGCCGAAAAGCTAATAGTTTAATGGTTCTATGTTGGGCGGCATTCCGGGATTTGAAGGAAACTTGGTCGTCTAGATCTAAAAGCCAAACAATGTTAGTCTCTAATTTTGGGATTTTAAGGTAAGAAGATTTTCCCTAGATTTTTACTAGATTCGCTTATTATATGCAAGATCTTAACTTTATGATGAGGGTTAATGATCATAAATTGTGATAGTAGTTCTGAAAAGGACTTGTGATGGAATTAAATATGGATCAGGCAAAGGAGAGAATTCCTAAGTTTAAGAAACGAGCGGTATCCGCCGTTCGAGATTGGCCACTTGGTTGTGGACCGGGTTCTGAACAACACCTTAGGCAGATAGCAGTTGTGTCGACTAAGGATAGCGTTGACATAGAAAGCATCATTTTATCAGTAATCAGGTGTGTAGATCTCTAACACACTATTAATCCTGTATGTATGTCTATATATTTATGTTATAGGCTAAAAAGCCGGAAAGAGGCTGTATAGACAGTCGAATAGAACCCAAAAAAGGGTTATGCTAAGATGCCAGGTACGTAAACATAGAGCTCTCTATGTGCATCGAAATATGTATAAGTCTGCATGATGTTTCTTTTATGTGTATACATGGGGTGGGATTATGTTAATGAAGGGGAAGTGCATGATAGGTCACATAGTGATTGGTGGTAGAAAACCTACAAATATGAATGTTAGGTCACACAGTGATTGGTGGCTATGCCATGTTTAATGATTCTGAATAATGAAATAGGCGATGCAGTTACCATCGTTATGGTGTGTAGTAGGATGGAGGGTTGATTGTAGAAATCCCCAAGGTGTGATGGTTGGTACGGCTGAGTGCAGTAGAGGATAGAAACCTAGGATGGGTTGGGTTATTCATCATTTATTATTTGATATATATATATATATATAATCATGCTTGTTGCCTTCATGTATGGGCCAGGGCCCATAATGTGTTTGTGGGCTCAGGTCGTTGTGTGTTTTGAGATTTATACACCGAGTCTTGGTGACTCACGCTTTCCTTTTTCTCTACTCTTTCGGATGAGCGATGAGATCGTGGACATGGGAGCCGAGACGGACTCGAGGGGCCATCAAGCTTTTATTATTTTCTTTTTATAGACTATTTCGGCTTTTTCTTTAAGTTTTATTTTATTTCTATTTTGGAATTATCTATGTAATAAGGCACCATAATTTTTTTTTCAATTAAGTAGCTTTAATGTTTTGCAACTTATGAAATTGTGTCAAAGGTTTTATTATAATTAATAATAATAATTCAAAGGGTTTATTTTTAAAATGTCACTTATTCACTCAAATAATGTCTAATTAACTTACAACTTCCAAAATTGACAAAGTAAAAGTTTTTAATGTACAACTCGTAGCATACCAGATCTGGTCGAAACGCATGGGCCGAGTTTGGGGGTGTTACAAACTCTATTGGTGAATTTGTTGTAGTGCGTATATACGAGTTAGTTGACACTAGGTCAATCAAAGCATAAATAGTAACACCAAAGATAGAAAAAGTACTAGAAACCACATTAGGTGCTGAAGCCTATTTATGAGCTCATACCTTATAAGGCCTAGCAGATGTTTGTGTTTCAGAATGAACTGTAGTGTCTTTCATCCCACTTATACTGACTCCAGCATTTCCACTATTTCTTGATTGTCTACCTCTAGAAGACATAGATGCTGACCATACATTCTGAGCTTTATCCCTGTTAGATTTTTCTAAACAATCATAAAGGAAATGATCCAATGAACCACATTTAAAACAAGATCCCTCCTTCAAACTACACTCACCAAAATGTGCCTTATTACAATATTAACACTTTGGCTTGTTACAAGCGGTACCAACACTAGCTTCTAAGGTACCTTGAGGTTTCGAACTAACTTCCTTTCCTCGATCTCTACTAGAAAATCCAGATGAAGCTGACGTTCGACTGCAAAATTCCTTTATCTTCTTCGAAGGAGAAAAGAGTGATTTTTCCAGTTGTCTTTTACTTGAGTCCAAACATTCGAGTTTGCCCTTTTCTTTGATTTGCAAATATCTTCCGCTTTTTGCACCCTGCCTACTAACACAACAAACTATTTCAACTCTAGTATCCCGACAAACAATTGGATATCTTCATTCAAGCCCTCTTCGAATCGAGTACACATAAAAGCTTCTAATGGAATACATTGTCGAGCGTACTTACTGAGCCAGATGAACTCTCTTTCATATTCAGCTACAGTTCTACGGCCCCGCTTCAACTCAAGAAATTCTTTTTGCTTTTAATCAAGATATCATTGACTGACATATTTCTTCTTGAATTCAGTTTGGAAGAACTATCAAAGTACAACAACTATCAAAGTATTCCACCACTTGTATGCTTTGTCTTTTAACAACGAAATCACACACTTTAGACAATCGCCAGCTTCATTTGGATTTTCCAAGAGAGATCAAGGAAAGCAAGTTAGTTCGAAACCTCAAGCTATCTTAGAAGCTAGTGTTGGTACCGCTCATAACAATCCAAAGTGTCAATATTGTAATAAGGCACATTTTTGTGACTGTCATTTGAAGGAGGAATCGTGTTTTAAACTCGGCCTAGATGTTATGGTCGAATTTAGGTGTGTTACAAAAAAGGGTTTTAAATTATATATTTTGAGTTAAAACGTATTGTTTTAGTAGTGTACCATTCAGAGTCTTAATATTCAGAAAAACTTGAGTTTATAATCTTATTTGAAACCATTTTAAGTTATCAAGAATTTGTAGCGGAAGTTTGAAAATCGTTTTATCCGAAACGAAGCTCGTGTTTCCAAAAATCATTTGTTTGCGTAAAGTGTTTTTGTCAATGTTGTGGAAAAGAACACAAAACAAAATCCAAATTCAAAAGTTAAAACCATATACTCTAGAGAGTCCCAAAAATTACAAACTCTCAAGAAAAACCAGATTTAAAATGAAACCGATATTACTAAATAAAAGCAGTTCTCTGTCGAGTGGTCATCGCTGAGCCTCCGTCACACCGACGCACGTAAGTCTATGGATTACCTTAATAGAACAGACAAGCAAATGTGAGTTTTCGTAAACTCAGTGTGTAAGCCTACAGAAATAGTCATGCAACATACACATAATTTCATATACAGTCAGATATAGATTCGGACCTATGTCCATAATAGTAACGGGTATCAGAATCAAATAACAGATTAGACGTACAGAATCCTACCCCATCCTCTACACACTATCTCCATCCATCCCATCACACTATGTGGGGTAAAAAAAGACACCCACCCATCCCTACACACCATATAGTATCTATGCGACACATAACAGATAATATGCAGTCAAGCTGCCATAATATAGGCGAAAGGTCACCATATAGATCACTTCCTCCGCATGTACAAAACCCACCCCAAACACAGATATAAAATATAGATACAGAATTAACAAATTTAACATGCTTAACATGCTTGTATACAGATAACATACATGCTTAAACAGTACAGTCAAACATACATATCAGTTTTCTACTCAGATCAAACTATCATAATATCATGTCACATGAAAAAGGGTTTGATTACCCCCTTACCGACACTATAGTAAGCCCATAGTCGATCGAAACGACCCGTGCAACTCTAGGGAAAATTCCATATTCCTGCGCCCGCATGCCCCTATAGGCCCCACACAGCCTGGCCCAAACCCACACACCCATGTGGCATGTCTGTGTAGGCCTATATGCCCAACCTGGCCTAGCCCGTATAGCTTACACAGCCACACTCACACTGTCACAAGGCTGTGTCAAGCGCACGGCCACAACTTCATCAATCACACGGTTGTGTCTCACACACGACCAGCCACACGGCCGGCCATACGCCTGTGTTGCATTGATAGACCCAATTTTCAGCTTTAGCTAAACCTCGATATTTTGTGTTTAGGGTACACACCTGGTACGATTTTGATGCAAAAGTAATCCCGAGCCCTTCCAAACCAAAAAACCAGTACCCCAGACACTGATTTAGCAACCAAAATATAAATTCACGATAGAAATTCAACAATTCCCAAGAACTCACCGCCAACGATAAACCCCTGCTAACGCGTACTAAGCCGTTGAAGTACAATTTCCCACCTCACAACCTTCACCTAATCACAGATTTCATTGATTAATCACCCATTAATGACTACCATTTAACATTGCTAACATCTTAAAATCCAAACATTAATGACAAATGAAGTTCCACTTACCAAGCCGATTAAAAAACCCGACAATTCCAGTAGCACGGTTAAATGACAGGTTCACGAAAAGAATCAATGAAGAACGAAGCAAAGATTTACAAAGAAGGGGAAAATATCAGAAAGGGAAAAAAAAGAAAGTAGACAACGTTAGAAAATTGAAGAAACTAACGTCAGAGGAAATTTGGGAAGAAAGAGAAAAATAATAAAAATTAAAACAAAAAGAATCCCACAATTCCCCTAATTTTAGGCATAGTTCCTACTAACCTAATCCCAACTACCCACTCTGTCATCCACTTCTCTCTTATCCACTTACACAGACTTCCAAACCCATCCAAACACTTTTAGACAACCGAGACAAAAATTAACATCCACGCCCGCACGAGGATTTGAACATAAGACCTCCATCAAGGTAACTCTGTAACACCCCTTACTCGTGTTTGACGCCGAAAACAGGGTATGACGCGTTACCAACTTACACACATACTAACATACATTTCTGGGTCATAAAAGTTCATTCAAATTTAAAAATTTTCAAACTTTGTCTTAAAATCCCTAATATGAGTCTACGAGGCCCAAAACATATAATAAAAGCAGATCAGGACTAAACCAGGAACAGTAGAAAACTTTAGAAAATATCATTGAAAATAGGGGCACACGCCCGTGTAGACTTGGGGCAGAAACGTGTGGCTCGCATGGCCATGTCCTTAGTCTGTGCGCGAGCCTAACTTGTGCTTCGCGATAATTTAGGATGTCACATGGCAATGGCACACGCCTGTGTCCATAGCCCGTGTCCCTCACACGGCCATGACACGCCCGTGTCTCAGCCCGTGTGTTAAAACCTTGACATTCGATTTCTAACGTCGGCAATAATTTAGGGTCACCACGGCCAAGGCTCTCGCCCGTGTGCTAGGCCGTGTGGCAAATTTAATTTTGCATTTAAGATGCAGACTACACACGGCCTAGGCACATGCCCATGTCCTATGGCCGTGTCTTCCACACAGTTGAGACACACGGTCGTGTCTCAGCCCATGTGGTTACTACTAGGCATTCTGTTTAGCCAACATAAGGTGCAGGAGACACACGGCCGGACTACATGCCCATGGGGCAGATCGTGTGTCACACACGGCCTGGACACATGCCCGTGTGTCTACCCGTGTGGACAAAAACAAGGGTATTTACCAAGCCCTTTTTCCACCCTTACTTGCACGAACATAAACCACAACAAGTAACACCATTCCACACATAAACCTCTAAGCAAATCAACCGCAACCAAGACATACACACATCAAGGCCACTACACTCCATTCACATGCAAAACTTATCACATACTTTATCAATCCAATCATGCAATTTGCTCTATCATGAAAAACATCATCATTTGCATATATCAATAACAAGTATTAGCCATCACCTATGGCCTTATACAAAATGAATCAATCTTCAAGACAAGCCAACACATTTGGCCAAAACAATATGACACTTGACAAAAGACCAAGTCCCTATACATGCCATACTCAAAATGATAAATCTAATTATACCAAATGTTCATATTGATAGTGTGATCGAGCCTCCGACGTCCTTTGATCCCCAAGCTAGCTTGGCGATATTATAAGAAAATGGAAAAGAGAGGGAGTAAACATAAAGCTTAGTAAGTCGCATGTAAATAATTAACAACAATTTCCATGCATTATCATACTCATAGCATATTATAAGCTTGCACATAATTCTCAAATGATTAAATGCATAACTTACTCATTTTCATCCTTACTAATCATACAACATAGTTCGAGCTCATTTCTCATGAATTTCATATAGGTATCTGTATCACTTACAACATAGTCATAACTTTTCTCACTTTGACACAAGCTCTAATTACCCGTTGAACCAATTGGAATACTAAAGGATACCCGACTAGCCTCACACAAGAGGGTACGATGCCGATGCCATGTCCCAGACATAGTCTTACACTAGCTCACATATCAAGGCCGACTCCATGTCCTAGACATGATCTTACACAACCTCTCATATCAATGCTGATGCCATGTTCCGGACATGGTCTTACACTGGCTCTCATAATATGGCCTATGCCATGTCGCAGACATGGTCTTACATTGGCTTACATATCGAGGCCGATGCCATGTCCCAGACATGGTCTTACACTGGCTCGCATATATCCCTAATGTCAAGGCATGGATATCCGATCTATTCCTAAGGTTCAACCGGGAGTTTTTACTGTAACACTCCAAACCTGACCTAGTCGTTATGGTCGAATCTGGCGATGTCACATTGAAGTATTTTTCGTAAAATATGTTGTTTTTGAAATCCTCATTTCTATTTAATCACTTTTTGTTATTCAATGATGAGTCAAAAATGGGTCGTTCATTTTTAAAGCATGAATCATTGAAAAGTCATTTATTTTTAAAAATGTTATAAATTTTCAAAGCGTCGGTTATTGCGGAAGCTTTTAAACCGATTGCGTATTTGAGGAAATTTTGATAAAACATTTGTCTTCCTGAAAACTCACAGCTTTTCCTACTGCTAACAGTTATAAACCAAAACAAACATAAAATCCCAAATTAAAAATATAAATCCAAAGGCCCTTATTACAATAAAATACCCAAAAATTAAGTTGAAATTATAAAATACTAAATCGAATTAGATAGGTCCTGTGGCCATCATTGAGTCCTCCGTTGCACCGATCCGCTTATGACTGGGGATTACCTGTACAGTTAAAACAAATGGGTGAGTTTACGAAAACTCCGTGTGTAATCCCATAATAGAAAACAAACATAAAACAAATACAGTCTGGGCCTAAGCCCCGTATTCAGTATCAGTGACAATTTTAGTTTGGGCTTTGGCCCATCTCAGTACAGAACAATCATGTTCTTGGGCCTTGGCCCATTATAGTAACATTAATCAGTGCAATAAATTATGAAACAGTATACAAGTCCTACCCATCCAGCCTCTACACTCCATCTCCGTCCAACCCTACACTCCATGTGGGGATATAATCAACCCACCCATCCCTACACTCCAGAAAGTACCGAATGTGGTACTATACAGAGATATGCAGTTGGGCTGCCAGTAATTTAGGCTCGAAGCCTTTCAATACGCTTCCTCCGATCAATAACAACCCATCCCCATACAATGCATCATGCAATCATGTCATAGTATCGTGTATGTATTCAGTACAGTCTTTATAGCATGCTAAAATATAGCCTTACATGTACATTAATATAAATATATCACACAGGGGCATAACAGTCATTCAGTAAATTAGGGGTCTTAGTAAGCTTACCGACCCAACAGTAGGTCCACAGTCGACTCGGGTGACCCGTGCAACCTTAGCAATCAAACAGTGAAAATGGACCTATGAGCCCATGTTGCTAGCCCATGTAGACCCACACACCCGTGTGGCCCACACAGCCCATAATGGCCTTGGCCATGTGAAATGCACGACCTGGCCCAACAATTTCCACAGGCCCGTGTGGTTTGCTCATGTAGGGCCCACACGGCCCAGTTCGGCTCGAGCCATGAAATCGCACATGGCCGGCCTCGTCGATGACACACCCATGTTTAGTCACACGGCCTACCATATGGACGAGCGCATGCCCGTATAGCGTTGATGTCCACTTGTTCTGGCCTTTGCCGATTTCCATAATCATGATTGTGTTTACACACCTTGTTTGCGAAAAAGCGTACCCAGTCCTTGAGCACTCCAATCTAAATTCAATCATAAAAAATCAATTAGTCGCAAGTCCAAGGAATTTATCACGACCCTACGCGAAATACTTAATCACTTCACCATCATTCATTTACCCTGTTTGAACAACCAAGGCCTGCCCACTTAAACTGTCAAAACTGAATAACCACAAATTTCTACAATCCAACTGAAACACTTATTAACCAATATTCGTATGACTGGATTCAATCAAAATGAAACACCACTTACCAAAACGTAAAATCCTAGAATAGAATTAGCACCCAAATTTGGCAGAGCAAAATAGGAAAGAGTTGAAACAGCGAGGGTAAAAGAAGGAGAGAAAACCTGATAATAATGGAGGGGAAGGTTTGCCTTGAGAAGGGTCAAAACTGAATCGAAAAGGAGATCAAAGAATCGAATAGCAATACCAGTACCAATGAGCGCAGGACAGTCAGCTGAGGTTTGAGAAAACCAATAGCCCAAAGCTGAAATTGAGAAAAGGTTCAATTAGAGAACAAAAGCACAACCAACACACAACTTCGACACAAGAGAAGGGTTCCAGAAAGAAGAAGAGGAGGGAAAAAATAACAAAGTGGAGAGGGGAGAACGAAATGTAATTCAGTAGAGAAGAACACAGTTACCAAAAATTTTAGAGAAAAGAAAAAAAAAAGCTAAAGCTGAATTGCCAAAAAGAGATTTCAGCTAAAGGGAAAGGGTTTTACTGTCAGAACTTAGGGAATTTGGGAAGAGGGTGTCGAAATTTTGGAAAAACAGAGTTCAAGTTCAGCTCAATCTCATCCCATTCTCTAATCCTCTCCTCAAAATCCACAACACCAACCGTCCACTTTCCTGACGCACTTCAAATTCCTTAATTTCCTCCACCAATCCCACAACTACTCAACCATTCAGTATTTCAACTGCACTAAAACACTTACACGGCACAAGCAGCAAAAACAACTCCTTTGCTCACGCAAGGACTCGAACTCCAGATCTCTAGCTCATTTACACTCCCCTTAAACACCAGACCAGCAGGCCCTTTCTGACATAAATTAACATTTATTTATAAGCATACTATCTAAAGATAGGGGTTTATTCAATAAAACAAAATTTTTTCCCAAGCTAAGGCTTGAACTTGGGACCTCTCAAACACACCCAGAACACTTAACTACTGAAGTAGATACACATTTGTCACAAACATATGAAAATAAATATGTAAGAGATTTTTGGGGCGTTACATTTTCTACATCAATTCTCACCATGCATATTCACATCAATAATCAAACATTTTATGCAATATCAATTGTTTAATTCATAATAACAATGGAGTTCTATTATTTACGTACAACTTACCTCGCTATACAAATATGGGCGACTATTTCGATTTAGTCCAATAGCTTGGTTTTCCCCCGGTCTAAGTCCTGACTCCTTTTTTCTTGATCTATAATGACAAAATTTACTAATTTAATCACCACATGAATCAAGACATTCCAAAATTCCTACTTCGACAAAATTACCGTTTTGCTCTTAAACTTTCACATAATTATGATTTTTCCCCTAGGCTCATAAAATGATTTTTGATCAAATTTCCTCTTTTAACAAGCCTAGTCGAACCTTTATTACTCTTATAGAAACTCATAATTCCAATTATTTCATACATTTACTACCCATTTTATAACTTTTACAAAATGGTCGTTTTAGGTGTTTTCATGAAAAATCCTTTCACAAAAGTTGTTTATTTAACAACCAAGATTCCAGATTCATTTTCTTCCATAAAAATTCAGCAAACAACATGAATACTCACATGGTAAAACCCTAGACTCTCAACCATTTTGCAAAATAGTCCCCTCATTAGCTAAATTAAGCTATAGAGGTTCCAAAAGTACAAAAATTATCAAAAACAACCACCAAAATCACTTACTTGCAAGAGAAATGCTTGGCTGAAATTTGAGCTCTCAAAACCCCCCCTTTTTGCTAAAAATTTCGGTGGTGAAGCCTCTTCTCTTTTTGTTTTATTTTTTTTAATTAAGCAAGTCACCTAATGTCACCTAATTTTAGACTATTTTATGATTTTGTCTCCAATTAAAATTTCCATGTCCAGCCACCATAAATTTATTGGTCTATTTACTCAATAAAGACCTCTACTTTAGTGTTCCATAGCTATTTAACACCTTTAGCTTGTAGAACAAAACTTTCACACTTTATACGATTTAGTCCTTTTTCAAAATTAAGCATGGAATCGCTAAAAATTAATTCACCAAAATATTCATGCACTCATATAATCATGTTATAACAGATAAAACAATATTAAAAACAATTTCTCTGGCCTCGGATTAGTGGTTCTGGAACCACTGTTATGACTAGCCCCAAAATCGGGATATTACAAACTCCTTACCACTCGAACCAGCAGGCTCATTCTGATATGAGTTTACAAACAATATAACATAAGCCTACTCACCAGAAATAAGGCTACGATAAAAATAACAAAATTTTCCACAAATAGGATTTAAACCCAAGACCTCAAATACACCCTCAAATCACTTATCCACTGGAGCAGATACTTATTTATGTTAGGATTTACAGAAACATAAATAAATTTTTCATAGAAATACAATATTGACACTCTGGCTTGTTACAAGTGGTACCAACACTAGCTTCTAAGGTAGCTTGAGGTTTCGAACTAACTTGCTTTCCTCGATCTCTCCTAGAAAATCCAGATGAAGTTGACATTCAACTACGAAATTCCTTTATCTTCTTCGAAGGAGAAAAGAGTGATTTTTCCAGTTGTCTTTTACTCGAGTCCCAAACTTTCGAGTCTACCTTTTTCTTTGATTTGCAAAGATCTTCCGCTTTCTGCGCTCTACCTACTAACACAAAAAACTCTTTCAACTTTAGTATCCCGAGAAGCAATTGGATGTCTTCATTCAAGCCCTCTTCAAATCGAGTACACATAACAGCTTCTAATGGAATACATTGTCGAGCGTACTTATGGAGCCAGACGAACTCTCTCTCATCTTCAGCTACAGTTCTACGACCCTACTTCAACTATAGAAATTATTTTCGCTTTTTATCAAAATATCACTACCTGACCTATTTCTTCCTAAACTTAAATTGGAAGACTTCCCAACTTATACGATCTTCCCGTACAACAACTATCAGAGTATTCCACCACTGTTATGCTTCGTCTTTTAACAATGAAACCACACACTTTAGACAATCCTTGGGAGAACACAACAACTCATCGAAAACTCTACTAGTATTTTTTAACCATAATTCAACCTTTTCTGGATCATCCTCCACTTTACCGCAGAACTCTTCTGCCTCATATTTGTGATTTATATCAATAGGAGGCTTGTTCACATGTACCTTTTCTAACCCTTGAGGAATAGAAGGTATCTATAGGGGTACTGCAAGGGGCGGGGGTTGTTGAACCATTGGATTAGTTCTCATAAAGTCAGTGAACCACTCAGACATCATGTGAAAGAAGGCTTCTCGTGCTTCACTTTTAAGGCCCTCAAGAATGGGCTTACTATGAACAGCCCCCTGTACCGAAGCTTGAGCATTGCTCTCAGATTCATCAGAAATAGTTCGATTGGATTCAACTAACTTCTTTTATCTATACAAATAACAATATCATTTCAAGTCAGGAGACATCATACTATCACATGTTATAAAATAACATGTATTTCTAGACTCTATACCTACTACATTTAATCCAAGAACTGATTAAATCGTATCTCTGAAAGCACTAAATCTAACATCCCTAACCCATGTTAATTATTGAATTAGGGTTATAGAGCATTACGAAACATATCATAACAATTAAAATATTTAATTCATTCGTTACTTAATCTACAATCAAATATTCAAATCTCACAACATTCATGATGTATATAGATTTACGAGACTTATAATGAACTTATGGAACCTAAAAATTAGTTTAAAAACAACCAAGGATCAATTTAAAATAAAACAAAAAAACATAAAAACTGGAAACAGTGGTCACACAGCCGTGCGGCTAGGCTGTGATACAAAGCCCAAGCCGTGTGGCTCATGGACATGCCTGTGTGGCCAAACTGTGTACAACTTGAAATTAGGGTCACACGATTGTGCTTTTAGGCCGTGTAACAAAATGTGCCCATGTGACAAATCATGTACCAAAAATCAAACAACCACACGGCCGAGTGGTCCCAATCTGTGTGCACCTAAAATGGCTTCTAAAACAAGCCAAAATAATGCCCCTTCCTTAGGTGCAAAGCCAAAAAAATTCAACCACTCACATGCATTCAAAACATAGTCAAGCAAGCTTAAAACATGTCAATATATTCATCTTAAATGCCTAACCAATATCCCATCATTTGACACCACAATTCATATACCAAATTATTTCTCATCTAATGCTACAAGTTCTTACCTTAAACATAAACCAACCATACCAATTTGTCCATTCCATTCGCATTCCATTCTACTTAGCCTATTCACTTTCAAGAAGCACAACAAAGTGACCAAAACACACATATATAGATATTTACAAGCCAAAACCAAGGTCATATATAAAAGTAAGTTAGAAGTATTCTTAAACAACATCATAATGAAAAAATAGCTTAAAAGTTCCTAGTACATGCCATTTATAACCAACATCAAAAGACCAAAACCATCTACCGAGATGAGGGACATATAGTGTGAGCTCCGACTTGAACTTCCAACTGTACGAGCTTTTAAATATCTACAAGATAAAAGTGCAAATAACATAAGCAATTAATGCTTAACAAGTTTGAATAAAAGTATAAATGTAACTTACTGAATAAAAGTTAATTTAATTTAAGCATGCATTATTCCAATTATAATCTATGTATTCATTCGATTCCTATTTACATAACAAGCCCCAAACCATTAATAAAGCATCCACTCGATTTGTGTACCGTTTCGAATAATTCACTGTTTAGAGGATGTCATATATTTCGCCCATGGTCTTACACATTTTTGAAGTAGTGCCACAGTATCTTTCGACTATGGTCTTGATCTTTTTCCCAATGTATTGTCATAGTATCTTTCAACTATGGTCTTATATATTCCGATTTAATGCCAGGGTCTTTCTCGTTTCGAGTATAATGCTATAGTATCTTTCAACCATGGTCTTTCTCATTTCTTATCTCAATGAATCCAATCACCAAATATATGGATAACATCAAATTATAATCATAAACTAAATAATTATTTTAATTAACTTACAAACTTACCTAGATAGAAACGGTTACAAACACGAAACCTTTAAGCAATTTAATCCCTAAATTCAAAACTTAAAAATTATCCACATTCAGACAAAATCCAAGCAAACCGAATTTCATAGGACTTCACTATAGCCCATGTCTAACACAATTTCACAACAATTACCATGCAACTTTACTAATTTCACAATTTGATCCTTGAACATCAAAATCATCAAAAATTATTTTACAAAATACTTATATTTGACTATCAAGCTTAATAATTTATCCTCAAACTTCACAAACACCTCCAAACCATCTATGACACAATCTAAAACATTCAACATTTTCACAATTTAATTCTCCAGTTAGCTTGATTAAGCTAAAACGAGCTCAAAAACATAAAAATAGTGAAAATAGTGAAAGAAAACATACCATGCATGTGAAAATACTATGGCCGAAAGCTTTCTATTTCCTACAATGGTGTTTCAGGTTTTGGTTGAACAACTAGAGAATATGTTGATTAGTTTAGCCTTTGTTTTGTTTTAATTTCTTATTGATTTATCAAATTACATTTTTACCCTTTAAAAATTAATTAAATTTCATTCTACTAAACATAAAAATCGTCCACTAAAATTCCAAATGGTATATTTACCATTTAAGTCCATTTATTTACTTTTCCATAACCATTTACCACATATAACTAATAGAAACTAACTTTTACAGTTTTGACAATTTAGTCCTTTTTAATTAATTAACTATCAAAACGTTAAGATTTTCTAACCAACTTCTAATATGACCCTAATATAACTCTATAAAAATTAAATAAACAAAAATATATTGACTCACTCTTCAGAATTGTGGTCCCGAAACCACTGTTTCTGACACCATTGAAAATGGGCTCTTACTCGTATAATTATCTGCCAAGAATTAGAAAAGTATCATCCAAAATTTGAAAGGAAGTCCAGAATTGTTAAGTCAAGGAATTCAACATTATCGTTTAAAGGTAAAACTAGTTGAGACTCATTAAGTTCCATTGAACTTTTAAGTGTTTATTTGTAATGCAGGTTCTTGAACTGAACCAATTCACTAGGGTGGCAATTCAAAGAGCGATAGTATGCATACATAGGGGCACTCTTGGAAACGTGGCGAATAGTCCTCTACGCCATGATTATGTTTGTCTCACTAAAGATTTAACTTGTAACGCTTCATACTACTTTTAAAAGTTTGTTAAAATTAGTAAATGTTTTGTTCAAGTTTTTTAACTTAGAAAAGATTATAAATAAATAAGTAAATTCAGTATGGTTTTCGCCAGTCTTGTAATTTTACTAAGTATTGTGACGTCCTATATCAAGGTCTAATTATTTGGGTCTTGTTTAGGGTACAATTACATGTAAAGAAAGTTAGAACATTCCTTCAATGTCTATCTAAACATAGCCTTATAAAGTTTGATGTTTAGGATTTCTAAATATAAATTCTAAGCTTGACTCCAAACATAACTACCTTCAAAAATTAAATGAAGTAAACCTGAAATCCAATACTTACTATCTAATATTTAATTCTAAACTTAACATCTAAAATTGAAAATCTAAAAAATTAACTTAAACAGTAAAATTCTAAAATTGAAGCTGAATTTAACTTAAAATTCTAACACATGAGGATTAATGTAACACCACAAAATAGGGCCTAGGAGTTTTAGGGGTATTTTAGGAATTTTGGCCTTAGAGTGCTCGAAATGATGCGACATGGTATATCGGTGATTTTTTTTATTATAGTTTTTAAAAGGCTGAATCAATTTTGAAAAAGTGTTTTAGAAACCTTTGATTTTAGAAAAAGGACTGATTTGTAATAGGGTCAAAATTGTGAGCATTTATGTTATAATTTTACAATTTTTTAAAATTGAACCTATTTCTTTCCCCACCAACATATTTTCACGTCATTTTTTCCCCTTTCATTGTGCTTGTCATCCCTTTGATTACCCCAGCTCTCCCTACTCGATTTTGACTTAAACTGTGATTCTTTAATTTCTACTATTATTTAAGCCTTCAACCTCCATAAAATCTATTCAAGACACCCAAAAACTCCATTGATTTCACCATTGTCAAGTTATTGGGTTTTCACATGTTCATATCGAAAGGTCAATTTTTGTTAATCAAAGGTAACCATTCGTCTACCTATTAGTTTTCAATGTTATCTAGACTTTAAAATCGAGTTTTTAGTAATTAAATTGCATGTTTTAAATAAAAGTCGAAAATAAAGTCGTTAATGGTGGATTTCAAATTTTTGAGTAAAAATGTGATTTTAAAGTGTATTTCAATTAATTTCTATGTGATTAAGAGGTTTCCAAATTTACTTTGAAGTTTCGTTAAGAATTTCTAACGTTTTAATAAATTTTCAAAAAATAGCTTTAAAACATCTCAAAAATGTCAATACCATGAATTGTGTATATTAAAATTTGGGAATCAGTCGTAGGCGAATTATAAGATGAAGGGAATTGGTTTTCGGCGAAAAGACTGAGTATAGACCAAGATATTCGAATTTAAAGTTTGTTATGTTAAGGGTTTTGGTTACATGAGAGCTTAGATTATGCTTGTGTTTTGGTTGGTTTAAGTGAGTCCTTGGTTGCAATTCGACTATGTTTATTGTCTGATTATTGTATGTGAAGCCTTGGATTCATTAAAGCCTCTTATGAGTTAAGGAAAAGTTAGTTGAGCTTTCGACTTTTCGACAAAAGCATAAAGTGGTGAGTGTTTGGAATCGGTCCTCGTAGACACGAGTCAAGTGTTATTTAGGAATTTAGTAGTAGCTTAAACCCCTACTCTAAATTTCGAGTGTAAGCTTTCTCATACCTATGTTATCTTGTGAATTATATGCTTATGTGTTTGTGAATATGTGAATTGGGATATGATGCTATAACATGTGATATGAGGTTATGATAATTGTTGTGAAAGTGCAAATGTGCACATGTTATGTATATGTTAAATTTAGTGACAGTGTTATGCTAAAAATGCAAATATGCGGTGATAGTGCATGGACAGTCGGTAAGTGATATGTGTTTGCTTTTGGGTATTTTGGCCCTATGATCTTGAAACCGTTGGATGTAGTTGGCATGCCATAGGATTATGAGTACTCACCTATATGTACAGTGATTTTGGGTATTAAGTCATAGGGACATGTTGGAGGGATAAGGGAATGTGACCTCAGCTCCATTCAACAAGACATGTGAGGCGAAATAAGGAAAGTGTTAGCTATATGCTTCATTTTGGATATGTTCAACTCTCTTCGAGTCATTCATTGTGATTGGAAATCCGTGTATCCGGTGAGTGATGGTAGAGTTCACTTTAAGTTTCATACCTCAAGTGTCAATATATCATTAAATGAGATTGTGTTATGTGATATATGTTTGAATGAGTAAGTAAATGCCATGTAATTGAACTAATAGATAAATCATAAACAAGTCATATATGACACTAGACATAAGAACATTGTAAATGTATATATATGGTTGTTTAAGGATGCATGATGATATGTTAGCGTAATGGTTATTCCATTCATCCACGGAGCTTATTAAGCTCACCCACACCTTTCTTTACCCATTGTAGATTAGTTATGTGCCGGTGTGAGAAGTGTGGCATTCGAGATGTGATCCAAGCAATGGTTTGTGATTTCGTAGGTGATCATAATTTAATTACGTTTTGGAGGAATAAGGCAATGTGGTAGATTTGATTATAACCATGATAGTTTCTAAACATTTTAGTTTATAAGGATTACATTTTATAGTTATGCTTGGTTCATGAACTTGAAGATAGTTTGAAGTTACTTGCTCGGATAAGATCTTGTGATTTTGAACTGTTAATTTGGTCGTTGGATGATTATTTGCTAAAGTAATTGTTGCTTGATGTTTAGAAACTAAATTGAGATGGATTATTTTCGTGAGTATGTTGTATTTTTGAGGTCTGGGGTAGAGGTATCGATAATCAGGTTTTAAAAATGATACCTCTGTGTCTTGAAACATGCAGAAAGTCATAATAGTGATTTGATATCGATACCTTAGCTCGAGTATAGATACTCGGGGTAAATTTATCAATATTTCATGATAAGTAGTAATTTTTTTTATACTTTAGTTTTTAAACTAGGAACAAAATGCAAGTTTGATATCATTTTTCCAGTTGGTATCGATACCACTTAAAAAAAATATCAATACCCTAGTGTCATTATTGATACCTACAAATATATTTTGAGAATTCTTCTAAACAAGCCATATGCATGTTGAAACATGTTTATATGACTAATTTATGTAAGATTAGCATGTACTAATGATACCTAACAAATATAATTGACTTAAAAACCTATACGAACAATAAACTGATGGATGTCATGTTAAGAATGAGCTTTTACTTGTTGTGTATGATGTGAAAAAGTGGTGTAGCATTTTGATATTCAGGCTTGGCAACAAGGCCAGGTATATGGTGTTACATTTGGTGGTATCAAAGATCTAGGTTCAATAACTCTTAGACCTAGGTGATTGTTGTGTATGTGGAGTTTTGAAACTCACGAGTTTAGATCTCTCTAGTTTCTTGAAATTGGTGATGTAACTCTGATTGAATGGCATGAAATTGTTTGAAATGATCTGATTGAATTGCATTTGGGGTAGGAACGTGAACACATTTCCTTAATCCTAAATTCTTCTTGCAGGAATAAGACTTGGATTATCTTCTCGCTACTTACATCGTTTATTTGCTTGTTTGTATGCTAGATTATTAGATATGCCTCCTAGACGTGTTAATGTGAGAGGTAGTGCTCAAGAGGATGGTACATCCTCTGCACCTCCTGTGCCGCCACGTACAGTGCACATACCTGATAAGGGTGTAGGCCCTCTAACGGAAGCTTTAATAAGAGCATTTTAGCAGATTGCTAGTGCTAACCCTGCTCCTGCACAGGTTAATCTAAGGTTGTCACTTAAACGTCTTTGACTGTTGGGTGGTAAAGAATTTTCTACAGTGAAGTGTACTGATCCGACAGTAGCTAAGTATGGGTTGAAAGGATCCTTAAGCAGGTGTCCTGTGCTGACGAGGAATAATTGGGTTGTGTTGTGTTCTTACTTGATGGTGAGGCTCATCGTTGGTAGAATATTATTAGAAGAGGTGCTGTTTTTGATAGATTGACTTGGAATTACTTTCTCGAGGTCTTTAAGAGGAAGCTTATGGACCAACAGTATATAGAGTCTCGTAAGCATGAGTTTTTTGGATTTGATCTAGAGTGATCTATCTGTGGCTGATTATAAGGTTGAGTTTGTGTGACTAAGTCAGTATGTTCCTCAAATGATACTTTTTGAAAGGGACTATTGTAAGAGGTTTTGTTTTAGGCTTAATCATGAGATTCAGGTTTATTTGGTAGCGTAGAATGTAGAGATGTTCAATGAGTTAATTGAGAGAGCTAAGGTAGTTGAGGAAACCTTAATTGAGCTGCCTCGTTCTGTGGTCACTGATTCTAGTAAGAGAGCTTTTAATGGTGCATCGGGTAGACTGCCTAATAGAGGGCGTGATAGTCATAGTTTCGATCGAGTCAGTCTAGACTGCAGGGTAGTACTGTGGTTAGTGCTAGTGGTTCGGCGGGTAGTTGTAGATGGCCGATTTGTGCACATTATGAGCGTAGGCATTCTAAAGAGTGTCGTAAGTTGATGGGTGGATGTTTTAAATGTGGTTTGAAGGAACATTTTCTTAGGGATTGTCTGAATAGAGTTGAGGTTTCGCAGACTTAAAGTTCGGCACCTACTTTTGCGTTTACTAAAGGCTGTGGTAGAAGTAGTATTAGACTGGTTATGCAGTGGATTGTTGCTCATTTAGTTGCTTCACAGGTTGAGTCTGGAGGTCTAGCTCGCTTTTATGCTATTAAGGAGTTGGAGATTCAGGATCCGACTGATGTTATCGCATGTACTTTCACTTTGCAGTCTAATCCATTATTTTCTTTAGTTGATTTTGGTTCGACGCATTCATATATCTTGAGTGAATTGGCATGTAAGTTAGAGATTTGTGTTGAGACTATTGGGGTAACAGCCCGATTTTGGGCCTAGTCAAAATAGTGGTTTTGGGACCAGAAATCTGATGTAGTAAAATTCATTTTTATTACATTTCCATGGTCTACAGTTTTACGACATGATTTTGCGAAAATTTCGTTCGAAAATCTTGACGTTTGGGCATTCAATTTAGTAAAAAAGGACAAAATTGTAAAAACTGCAAAAGTTAAGTTCTACAACTAGAGGTGTCTAATTTCTATGAAATTTTAAATTGAAGGTCCTTAGATGGTAATTAGACCATTTGTTAAGTTAGTGGTCAAAAATGGACATGGTGAGATAAAATTTCTAAGTTTTAAGTGAAGGGCATTTTGGTCATTTGGTAAACAAAAGAATAAAAAGGGAAAATAAAGCCAAAATTTGCTCATCTTTCTTCAACCTTGGCAAAAATTTGGGAGAACACCATAGCTAGGGTTTTGTCATCTTTCAGGCTTGATTGTAAGTACATCCTAGCCCGTTTTTAAT
The DNA here is from genome assembly GCA_025503065.1 of Gossypium bickii. Lineage (NCBI taxonomy): Eukaryota > Viridiplantae > Streptophyta > Magnoliopsida > Malvales > Malvaceae > Gossypium > Gossypium bickii. The sequence continues at coordinate 85,867,490 of CP106712.1, forward strand.
GTTCTTTACGTTTTTGAAGTCGTTATCATTCGAACAACCTATTTCTACCATTAATTTAAGATGCGGTTGATGTCTAGGGTTTGACCCATGTTAGAAATATGTGTATTTTGATGTTTAACGGTAGATTATGCATGTTTGATGTGTGATAAACCACTTTTACTAGGTGATTTCTGATGAAAATGCATAAAAAGGACCTTTATTGTAAAAAGTTATAAAACGGGTAGTAATTTAATGGAAAAGGTGGGCTGCTATAAGCATGAAAATGGTTCGGCTAGGCTTGGGTTACCAAGAAATTGAACATATTTCATTTTACGAGCATAGGGACTAAAATGTAAAATGTCAAAAAAGTTAGGGACAAAATAGTAATTTTGTCTAGGATGGAAATTAATGTAAATGTATGTGTAAAATGATGAATTGGTAGTCAAATTTGCTTATATAGACCCTAAACAACCGATTATAGAATTAGATCGAGGAAAATGAAAAGTTCTCGGTTTAATCTCGAACCACTTTCGATGCATGTTTTGTGCCTGGTAGGCTCGTTCTAGGGACGATATGAATATTTTTGAAAAGTTTTAAATTTGAGTGCAAATTTATGTCTCAATTTTGAATGTTTGCTTGTGAATAAGTCTAGTAATGCCTCGTACCCTATTCCAATGTCAGATACGGGTAAGGGGTGTTACATTTAGTGGTATCAAATCTACGGTTTAGTTGATTCTCGGGTTTAGCTATACATGCCATTATATAAATTGTGATAGTGTGATAACTCCTGACCATTTTCAAATGTATTTTCATATAGTAAATGTCTTCCAATCAAGCTCAAGATGAGTCTGAAGAAGCTGAGGACACTGCTCAAGCTTCTGTGCAATGAGCCGTAACGAGTAGTAGTAGGAGACCCATGTCAGAGGGTCGCGAAGAGGCGAAAGCAACCTTCTTCAAAATAATGGATGAATGGTTTAGCGAGTATATGAGAACACATCTCGCTATTCCACGACCTCCCCCACCTGTCCCTTAACCTGATTATGAGATGCCACAAGGTGTTAAGCCCAAAAGGATCAGAAAGGCTCCAATTCATAAACTAAGAAAATATATAGTAGAAGAATTTAGAGCTATTATCGACGATGATTCAGAAAAATTTGAATTTTGGCTAAAGAATACCATTCGGGTTTTTGAGGAATTGTCATGTACTCCCGCAAAATGTTTGAAATGTGCGATATCTTTACTGAGAGACATAGAATACTATTGGTGGAAAACTATATCTTCAGTTGTAGCAAAGGAAAATGTCACATGGGAATTCCTTCAAAAGGATTTTCGAAAGAAGTATATCAGCCAAAGGTTCTTAGATCAGAGAAGGAAAGAATTTTTAGAGCTTAAACAAGGAGATAGAACCGTGTCAGAATATGAACGAGAGTTTGTTCGGTTGAGTCGGTATACCAGGGAATGGGTTCAAATCGAAGCTGATGTAACACCCCTTACCCGTATTCAACGCCAAAATAGGGTACGAGGCATTACCGGACATAAACACAAGCAAACATACATATTCGTGTCATAAATTTACATTTAAATTAAAACTTTTCATACACAGTCATATCATCCCTAAAATAAGCCTACGAGGCCCAAAATATGCTTTGAAAGTGGTTCGGGTCTAAATCGAGATCTTTAGAAAAATATTTCTAGAAACAAGGCTTACACACCCGTGTGGTCCAAGGGACACGCTTGTACTCCAGACCGTGTTTGCTTTAGGGGTGCTCTCTGACTTGTGCTACACGGCCGTGCCACATGCTCGTGTGCTAGGCCGTGTAGCACACACGACTAAGACACACGCCTGTGTCTCTGCTTGTGTGCTCAATTCTGGACATACTATTTTGCAACAATTAAAGTGCAGGGGACACACGGCCGGAACACATGCCCATGGGGCAGACCGTGTGTCACACACAGCTTAGAGACACGCCCGTGTGTCTACCCGTGTGGACAAATTAAAGGCTATTTACCAAGCCATTTGCCACCTTTGTACACACATACACTTACACCAATTCAAGGCATATACATAACATACTTAGGTAACCAAATCAGCCACAATTATGACCAACACAATATCCACATCTATCATACTCACAACATTTACTAAGTCACAATTGACTACTTTCAAGATACCTAATTGTACACCACTTTATCATTTCATCAATAGACCACATTTCCAAACATCTCACATTCATGTCATAAATAACATTTCTATTATTCACCAAGCATACCATGACCATATCACCAAATTCATTAGTACACACACACACACATATATATATATACTTAGGCTTACAACCATGATGGCCCAAATAAACTAATCTACATGGCCAATTATCAAAACAAGCATTTGACAATCACAAGCCAACACATTGGCTACAATCACAATGACAACTTAATAAATGACTAAGTCCCTATACACGCCATAGACTCAAAATGCTTGAATTCATTTATACCCAAATGATAGCTTGATAGTGTAATAGGATCTTCGGCGAACTCCAACCCGAGCTAGCTTAATAACCCTAAAAGACATGGAAAAGAAGGGGGTAAGCTATATAGCTTAGTAAGTTCATATGCAAATAATAAGCAACTCTTACAAATCATTTAACAAGTTCAATAAATTTAAACACAAGATGATACAAATTGTTATAAAGCTCACAGTTATAATTTTCATTCAATCATAATGTTTATTCTATCACTTATAAGCATAATCTAACATTTCTTGACATTAGTCTAATAACCATAACCTCTCCATTATAACATACCAAAGCAATTCAACAAATCATTTCAAACCTCATAGTAAGCATGCACATTAATTATGTGTACTCATGTTTCCAAGCATATGTTTTAATATCTTTAAACTGCCTAAACTCTTATCCTCCCTTACTTCCATAACCATTTTAATAGGCAATTATGCTTGTAACACCCCTTACCCGAGACCATTATCAGAGTCGAGCACGAGGTATTACTAAACTTAACTACAGAATTTTTTTTTTTTAACTTATATATATATACCCAAAAACCAAATCAACCAAAACCACAACCAAACATGATAATCAAACCAAAATATAAATTCCAAGATTTAACAAGATGTACAAGCCATTTTCGCATGGCTTTACATATATATACAACTTTAACCGTATTGAAAGAGTAGTATAGCCTATACATGCCATAAATTTGTAATTCAGCTTTTAAACACCGAAAGCAGTCGATAGTGTGATAAACTTCGCTAACGATCCCCGAGCCTACAACTAGCCTCCAAAATCTATGAATATAGGTAAAAATACGCACATAGGGTAAGTTATCATAGCTTAGTAAGTCATAAGCAAATAATAACTCAATAACAATAATAATCTAATAAAACATAACCAAACCATACTTGTAAATTCAAATATCCACATGTAACTAAACATGAAATAAGTTTTGTCCAGACAAGCATCCGTTTGACCTAACACATACTATCATAATACATTTATACAATTCACATTACGTTAGTCATAATTTCACATTCAATTTCCTTATAGACAAATGCACATATAAACTTTTGTACGAATATGAATTTCGCATTTCCATATCATACATATATTTATATCATTAAACCGGATATAACCCATCATATGCTTAAACATATGGTTTCATTCACTTAATTCATAGCTTAACTTAATTCAAATATTACCTCAATGACATTGATAATTTATTACGGTATAAACAATCCATACTTATGAAATTTAACTACCAAACATTTATCTACACCTAAATTTTAACATTTCCAAACACACATGAATCATTAATATGTTTAATATCCCATAGACCTTATTTTTGCCCATATATATATATATATATATATATATCACTATAACCACGTTAAAGGTTCACATTTGAAATACCTACTAATCGAAGGCACATAAATCTTTTAATATTAATATAAATTTTACATTTCAATTTATTCCTCATGTAACATTAGGCCGAATATAAGCTCAAAAATCAAACATTAATATCACATATTTATGCATTAATCCATATGTAGCTTTTCATATACACATTCACTACCATTAACGTCATTTTTAACTTGTATCACATATCAATAATCAACTTACCTTATTTCTAAAAGGGAAATAAATTGTTACATACCTATTCACTTTAACTCATTTAGCACATTTGATTATTTTTACCGTTGCTCACGTAAAATTTACTAGGCATAAAGCATAATGCAATACACCGGCACCGAGCCTGCTAGGCAGTAAATTTGATATAATTTACCAACATAAAGCCTGCTATTATACACCAAATCATTTTATAACCTTAATAAAATCACATAGTACATTTTGATCATCTTAGTCGAATACCACCAATTTAATAGGTACCATATACAACTTACTCCATACAATCGAAAGTACATATATTTATATAAGTAATTCCACATGTCCGAATGTACATCCATAAAATCTCCACATGGCCGAACTGATTTATGTACAAATACTCATACATCCATTGAATACTCTAATGTTGCAAGTAAACAACATCAAATATCATATTATCCACCTATCCAAAAATATCGAATACACAAACACATTATCTATCAACTTACTTAATCAATAAACATCACATATAATTTGTACTTAAGTCAATACATACCTTATGGCCAAATAATCAAATTCACTTGAATAAGCTTAAGCTTGTTCATTTGCCACCACAATTCAATCATTCCGTAAGCATAAGCTCGTATTATAAGTCACCGGTATAAAACCTACTAGGCATGAGCCTGAATCACACACCGGCACTAAGCCTGCTAGACCCAAGGTCTGATAATCATTCACCTAAGCAATAAGCTGCTAGACCCAAGGTCTGATAATCATTCACCGGCAATAAGCCTGCTAGACCCAAGGTCTGATAATCATTCACCGGCAATAAGCCTGCTAGGCATAAAGCCCGATAAATTCACCAGCCCAAGGCTTGCTAGGCTCATAGCCTGAGTAGTAATACTTTAAATTTTCTCCCCTGAATCATTTCATATATCGAATCTTTTACGCATTTCGAACTCATTATACGAACATTCGATAGCACATATCACACAAATAACTTAACCGAATCAATTTTATACTTAGCTAAATTGGCTAATTCACATATAATTACAAAAATTCCAAATTTCAAGATATGCTAATTTACGAAAATAATATACGATAATTATTTACTTAGAGATTTGCTCGACACTTTCATTTACCTTTATTAGGTATTTTGGTCCTTGAAGAAATGAAAATGATAACTCACACACCCGATTGCTTGGTAAATAAATCCTTTCCTCAACCACATAAACATATATATATTTATATAATATATAAATATATGTTCACTATCCATATTTTCTATGCCTCAATAAAACATCTATTAATCGTAGTTCATGCTCCCATTTTAACCCACCATATTAAGCAACCATCAATACATATATATACTAAATTAATTATTCAATACCACCACCTATTTCCAAGATCCATATTTAAATACTACTACTCAATCCATAAATATTTATCCAATTTCTATGCTACCGAATTTCATACATAAATCAACCACACATTAATTTGTTATAAACGTTTAATCCCAATCCACATCACATTCGGCAATTAAAGAAAAACTGGATTTCCATATGCTTATTTCAACTAATCAAGAGATATACATATTTACATGCATATAATAAACCCCACTCATCTAGTCTATTTTAATATTCCCATGTATCATTCGGCAACAACTATTATACATAATATATATATATTTATATATATAAATCCACATTTTCAATTTCCAGCATCAATCACATTCCATTTTCACGTATAACTATACCTTGATACATATACAATTATTTAATCCACCCAATTAATTCAAGCTTACATATAATTATGCATTTTTATCTCATTTCGAATATAATAAAATATTTCCCATGCCTTACTCGGCTTTATACAATTAAGTTTATTATTTCACTTTAGCATATACAATTCCACATTGAATAAAATTTGTATCAATCCAATTGCTTATAACTTACCTGGAATTCAATAAATTCAAATGTCTCGGCTATTCGTTCACTTTGGCCTTCCCCCGATCTAGTTCCTTTTCTTTTTGGTCACGGTCTAAGAAATATCAAATAACATTTGTTCAATGTATTTCCAATTGATTTAACTCAATTCAAGTCAATTGCAAGGTTTTATAATCCTTACGAGATTACACTTGTAATTACACACTCGATTCAATTTAGTTCCTTACCTACCATTCACAAACAATTTTGCTATTTTACAATTCAATTTCCCCATTGCCGAATACCCCATATTACAAAAAGAATTCATACAATTCAATCTTTAATACAATTAAGCCATTCCATCCATGTTTACAACATTGTTTAATTGCAATTTAAATCCTAACAAAAAAAAATCACTAACTTTTCATTAAATTTGACTAATTCCCTTAATAGCCGAACCTTATACCTCACTTCCTAATTTCATAAAACCATTCGGTCAAGCCATTTAGCTTCCAACCGATTGTTTCCAAATATCCCAGCCATAACACATACCTATTTTCCTTAATTAACAAGTTAATATACTAACCAAGATCAAGATTTTCTTCATCAAACATGAATAAGACATGGTTCTTGCTAATGATCGAATCTAGGGGAAGCTTTAGGCTCAAAATTTTTCATATACAAATGATAGCATTCAAGATTTCTAACATAACCATGTACAAATCTATCAAAAATTATCTTGATTCCTTACCTTAAGAACACATGCATAGTCCGGCCATGGAGTTTTAAAATTTCACTTCTCTTTTTCTACTCTTTGTTTAGTGAGAGTGAGGAAGATGAGTGAAAAATAGAATAAAAAATAATAAGAACATGTATATATATATATATTTATCTTATTTTATTATACCTTAACCATTACTATTTTTAATATTCATTTAAAATCCCACTCTCCTAAATTTAATCATTTTATTCACATATTTTCTATCATTGCCGTCCACTTCCCAAAACATTTGGGTTATTTGACATGCATATCCCTTGCTTTACAAGGTACCTAAATTAGCCCCTTTTAATTAGTTAATGTCACTTCCATATTCTATCAAGTAAATCCTTTCTTTTAATTCAAACATATCAACCATCAAATTCACACAATCACACACACATAGCACATAATATACATATATATCTATAACATGACCAAATTTAAATAGGCTTAAAACATCAATCATAACTGATTCATTATGTACTTATCAAACACCTATTAACCAAACCATACATTCATACCATATCATCAAAATTATGCTAACACATAACTATTAAATTCTTGGTTCATTCTCCATGGCTGAATATCAAACAATTTGTAACCATTATTTAGATTTAATATCATAGCCAAACACCTTCATTAATCACATATGCCTTTAACATTTTTTTTTTATAGCTTCTATATTCTCCTTTCCTTGCTTATTCGGTTGAAGATAAGGAAGAAAAAAAAATAAACATTTATGTGGCTTTGTTTTATTATAATAAGTTTATAATATTTTATTTATTATTATGATAATAAACTTAACATATAAAATAATCATATAAATGCATTATCAAGACATGTTGTCATCCACTACTCTTGTAATTATAAATTTAACATGTAAAATAAACATATAAATGCATTGTAAAAACATGTTGCCGTCCACTACCTTGTAAAATGGGCTAATTGCCCTTTTAGTACCTCATATTAAAAAGCCATTATCACATTAGCACCTTTCACTATAGTTTGTAACTTTTGCACTTTACGCGATTAAGTCCCTTTTTTAAAATAAACACACAAACAATCAAATTTTCATACGAAACTTTCACACATAATAATTCACATATAATAAACATAGAAAATAATATTTAAATATTTTTCAGACTCAGATTCGTGGTCCCGAAACCACGGTTCCGATTAGGGTCAAATTCGGACTGTTACAATGCTAATCTTTCCTTTTATCTCATATTCGATAAATCACAATTTGTGTGAATAAACATCCTATATCATAACTCAATTTAGCCCAAAGGCCAATCACTAAATCGTCAATCGATTTTACCATGTATTTCATACATCACAAGTATGGACCAATAATCATAAGGTTTTCATAAAACATCACTGTAGAAATCATGAACTCACAATTTCATGAAGTCAATACTTATAAAATTTACGTACATACCTGTACCAATTCGTAATACTTACATACTCTTTCTCTTCTTTGACATACCCTTCGAAATTCCCGTTGAACCACTTGGAATACTAAAGGATGGTCGGGACATATCGCACACACATAGTACCATATCAATTCCATATCTAGATATGGTCTTACATGGGATTTCGTATCGATGTCGATAGCCCAGCTATGGTTTTACCGAAGTCACATATCGATGCCATATCTCGAATATGGTCTTACACGTAATCTTAGTGACCCTAATGTCATGACATTTGTATCCTAACTATTCCTAAGGTTCAACCGGGATTTACTTGCTTGTCAAAACTTCATCAATTTCATCCACAAAGTCAATCATACAATTCATGCAATAACAAAACATTATAAATTCAATTATAAAGTTGCATTATTTACATACAAACTTACCTCAACATAAAAATGGCAAAAAGGGCTATATCGTAAAATACTCGTTTTCCCCCGTTCTAGGTCCAAATCTCATTTTTCTTGATCTATAATATCACATTTAACTTATTCAAATATTATATAATTCAAATTATCCCAAAATCACATTATGGAAAAAATTACATTTTTCCCCTAAAGTTTGACATTTTTACAATTTAGTCCTTAGGCTCGTAAAATGATTTTCATTCAATTTCTTCATTACCCATGCCTAGTTGAACCTTATACATGCTCATAATAGCCCAAATTTTTCATTTATTCACATTTTTACACCATATTTTATAACTTTTACAAATAAGTCCTTTTAGGCATTTTCACCAAAAATCACTTTGCAAAAGTCGTTTATCATACACCAAACATGCATTTTCTACCATTAGACATCAAAATACACAAACATCCATCATGGGTAAAATTGTATACCTTGACATCTCTTCAAAGTTGAAATAGAAAGATCGAGTTACAACGACTTCAAAAATGTAAAGAGCATTAAAAACGGGGCTAGAACGGACTTACAATCGAGCTTGGAAGCTTGAAAACCCTAGCCATGGTTTTCTCTTATGAATTTCGGCCAAGAATGAAGAAGATGGACAAATTTGGCTTTATTTTGGCTTTTTAATACATTTTATTACCAAAGTACCAAAAATGCCCTTAATGAAAAAAAACTTTGAAAACATACCAAACCATTTCCAATTTTGTCTACCAACTTAACCAATGGTCTAATTACCACTTAAATACCTCTAATTTAAAATCTCATAGCAATTGGACACCTCTAACATATAGAATTCAAGTTTTGTAGTTTTTGCAATTTAGTCCTTTTGACTAAATTGAGTGCCCAAACATCAAAATTTTCGAACGAAATTTTCACAAAATCTTTCCATAAAACTGTAGACCATAAAAATATAAAAAAATAATTTATTCTTCATCGGATTTGTGGTCCCAAAATCACTGTTTTGACTAGACCCAAAATTGGGCTGTTACAACTGAGATGTACAAACGCTTTGAGGAATGGCTAAACGAAGACATTAAAATACTGATTGGGATTGTCACAGCCCGATTTAGGGCCTAGCCGGAATATTGGTACGAGACCAAAAATTCGAGGTGAAATTATGAGTTTTTAAAGTTCATATTATGTTTGCATGCTAGTATAAAAGTTTCATGAAGCAATTTTATTAAATTGAGGTTGATTGGTCCAAAAAGGACTAAATTGCAAAAGTTGCAAAATTTGAGTTTTTAGAAGTTTTTTTATGAAATAGCTTTAGAATATGAATTATGAGCCCTAAGTAACAATTTGCCCAAAATTTAATTTTTGGACAAAATTGACCTTGAGAGGGTATTATAGAATTTTTTAGTGATAAGGGCATTTTGGTCATTTATCTAATAAGTGATTAAAATAGGAAAAAGATGATAAAAATCTCATCATCTTCTTCCCCCATTGCCGAAAATTGAAGGAAGCCATAGCTAGGGTTCTTCAATTTTTCAAGCTTGCTAGTAAGTGCTCCTAAGCCCGGTTTTTGATATTATTCGTATTTTTGAAGTCCCAGTAGCATAAGCTATTTTTAGCTATTTGATGAGCTAAGATGCATGTTTAAAAATGTACCCATGAGTGACATGTATGCTAAATGATGTTTTATGGGAGTTTATGAGAGTTTGATGTTAGATAAACATCTTTTATTTAATGAATTTCATGAAACATTATAGTAGGGACCATTTTGTAAAAGTTATAAAATTGGTCATACCTATTGGAAATAGAGAGAATTGATGATTGCTATAGTAGAGAAAATGATTCAGCTAAGCATGTAGTTTAAGAAAGTTGCATGAAAATCATTTTACGAGCCTTGGGGCAAAAGTGCAAATATGAGAAAGTATAGGGGCAAAATAGTAATTTTTCCAAATTATGAGTTATGAGTCAATTTAGTCAATATGATTATTAAATGACCTATTTATGATTATAGATCAAGAAAAACGAAGCCCGGATCGAAACCGAGGCAAGAACAAAGTCGAGGACTAGATTGCATAACTACATACATTTTGTATATTGGGGTAAGTTTGTATGAGTTCTAAGCTTTATGATTTTATCATTTAATATACATTGCTTAGTATAATATACATTGTTATCATGAATGGTTTAATGTTATGTTAAACAAAGAAGTCAACAAGATTAAACAAGAGAAAGTCCCAATTGAAGATGAATTACCGGGAGATACGGTCTATTACATGAGATAAGAAAGTCCGTATAAGACCAAGCCAAGGCATGGCATCGGCAATCAAGCACGTTATCATGTAAGCCCAAGGACTCAAGCTTGGCATTGATCAAGTTATCAAGTAAGTTATCATGTAAGCCCAAGGACTCAAGCTTGGCATTGATCAAGTTATCAAGCAAGTTATCATGTAAGCCCAAGGACTCAAGCTTGGCATTGATCAAGTTATCAAGTAAGTTATCATGTAAGCCCAAGGACTCAAGCTTGGCATTGATCAAGTTATCAAGCAAGTTATTATGTAAGACCAAGGCAAGCTTGGCATTGATTCAAGAAGAGATCTTCCATATAAGTCCATATCTAGAGTATGGCATTGGCATGAAGTACATGACAAGAGATCTAGTATTCTCGGTAGTTCATGGAAATTCATCGGGCAAATGAGTAAGCTAAAATGTGAAAACAAGAATGTAAAGAAAGCATAGCTATTACCAAGTTGAAATTGAATATTATTCATGTTATGAATGATGAGTTAGAAGACATAATTATTAGGTTTAAGTATGCTGATCAATGTGATCAAGTGATATAGGTACCTCGTTACCTTACAAGTATGAGATTAGTGAGTACCATGAGACAAGTAAGAATCATGTATGAGTAAGTAAGCTTTATAGATGAGATAATGATACCATTCTTATGTCAAATGGTTTATCTGAAGCAAGTTTATTTATTACATGTTCTTCATGCAAACTTACTAAGCTAAATGCTTACGCCTTTGATTGTTTCTTTCTATATAGTTCCGCCAAGCTAATTTGTGGATCATTAGAGTCGGAGCTCGTAGCACACTATCAAACCTTATTTTGGTATAGCCAAATTATATTACTATGTATGGCATGTATAGGAATCATTCATTTTAAGAATATGTTTGTGTAATGCCATTGTATAGGCTATCAAGTTTATTATTCTTTTGTATATGGCTAAGTGATTGGCCAAACTTGTTTAAGTTGTTTGTATATAGATATCAATGAAATACGTAGTATTATTCTTGAAAATTGTTATTAATGAATTGTATTGTTTTGAATTGGGTTGATCTTAATTTCAGGGAGGCAAATGGCTTGGTAAATAGACTCTAGTTGCCTACACAGTTAGACACACGGGCGTGTGTCTAGACTGTGTTAACCCTGCACCTTAATGTTTTAAATAAAGTTAGACCACGGTCATTTTACACGGCCGTGTGTAAGGACTGTGTAAGACACACGTTCAAAGCATGGGCATGTGCCCAGGCCGTGTGGTTGAAGTCAGTATATGACCTAAAAGTACACGACCTCGACACGGGCGTGCTTGGTGGCCGTGGTGGGGAAGTCAGTATATGACCTAAAAGTATATGGTCATGGCACACGAGTGTGTCTCCCCTGTATTTTAGAAAAGTTTCAAATTTTCATGGAATTTCATGTGTGTTTCAGTTTAGTCCCGACTCGACTTATAAGTATGATCCAGGTCTCGAGGACCCGTTTAAGGGACATTATGTCTGAGAATGATGATTGAATGTATGATTTCATCTATGAATGTTTCCGATCTGTCTAGTAATGCTACTAACCTTAATCCGGCGACAGACTCGGGATAGGGGTGTTATATTTTAGTGGTATCAGAGCTACAGTTTAGTCAGTTCTAGGACTAACCTAGCACGAGCATGAGTCTAGTTATACATGCCATACGTAAGAATCTTTTTATAATGATAGTGTGACGACTCCTGACGACTTAAATTATGTTTATACACATAGTAAATGGATCCCGACAGAGATATGGTGGATGATGTAGAAAGTAACACACCAGCTCCTGCAGAAGGGACGGTGTCGAACGAGAATGAGAATAGACCCACAGGCTGAAACAGGTGAAATCAAAAGGCATTATGAGTCAAGGAGGAGAAGAGGCTAGAGAAGCCTTCCTCCACATGATGAACACATGGTATACAGAGTTCGTTCGGGCGAACCCGAATGTACAACCCCCTCCACCCCCGCCTGTTCCACAACCTGCTCCAGTAGCCCCTCAAGTAGTAGAGGTGATAAGAGGAGATAAACCTCCAATTGATAAGATCAGGAAATATGAGGCAGAAGAATTTCGAGCTAAAAGAGATGATGATCCAGAGAAAGCTAAATTCTGGTTAGAAAATACCATCAGGGTATTCAATGAACTGTCATGCACACCTGAAGAATGCATGAAGTGTGTAATCTCTCTCTTAAGAGATTCTGCTTATCAATGGTGAAACACCCTGGTGTCGGTAGTACCGAGAGAAAGGGTCACATGGGAATTCTTCCAGGAAGAGTTCAAGAAAAAATATATCAGCCAAAGGTTTGTAGACCAGAAGAGGAAGGAATTTCTAGAAGTGAAGCAAGGCAAGATGTCAAGAATCGATTATGAGTGAGAGTTTGTACGACTCGGTTAAGTAGGCTCGCGAATGTGTATCCACCGAGGCTATCATGAGTAAAAGGTTTGAAGATGGATTAAATGAAGATATAAAGTTGTTAGTTTTTGTCGGAGTTAAAGGAATTTGTTGTACTAGTAGAAAGGGCTTGTAAAAGTAGAAGAACTAGTAAAAGAGAAGAAGAGTTCGAAATGGAGTCTCGTGACTCTAGAAAGAGACAGATGGAATAAGTCATTCCAATCTTCGTCCAAGAAGTCAAGAGATTTCCTACTACCCGATCATTTTGCTTCCATGGGATTTTTAAGGAAAGACAAGAGTAAACAATATTCGGGAATAAAGCCTGAGACTATTTCGGTTGCAAGTGTTGGGAACATTCGACCTGACAGACCCGAGTGCCCACAGTGTGGTAGACGCCATCTTGGGGAATGCCAAACACGTGAAAATGCATGTTTTAGATGTGGTTCCCAAGACCATTTCATAAAAGATTGTCCAGAGATGACTAAAGAAGAGAGAATTCAAAACCCGAGATCCGGGAGTATGGTCAGAGGGAGACCGCAAAGGAACCCGGGAAATGGGGCAAGTGGAAGAGGTAACCCTCGAGAGCAGGCCACAAGACCTGAGGGTAGAGCGCCTGTAAGGACCTATGCCATTCGCGCTCGCGGAGAGGCATCCTCCCCTGATGTTATTACGGGTACCTTTTCTCTTTACAATACCAAAGTTATTGCTTTAATAGATCCCTGATCCACACACTCTTACATTTGTATGAAATTAGTATCTGATTTGAGCATGCCTATAGATTCTACTGAATTTATGATTAAAGTGTCCAATCCTTTAGGCAAGAGTGTGTTGGTTGATAAAGTATGTAAAGATTGTCTATTAATGATTAGAGGTCATTACTTTAAAGCAAACCTTATGTTGTTACCATTTGATGAATTTGACCTCATTCTTGGTATGGACTGGTTGACTACTCATGATGTGATTATAAATTGTGGGAAGAAATACATTGAGATGAGATGTAAAAATGGAGATATTCTTCATATAAAATCAGAGAAACATGAGGGATTACCGAAAATGATTTCTAGTATGACAGCACAGAGATGTTTAAGAAAAGGGTATGAATCATATCTAGCCTTTGTGATGAATGATAAAGAAACAGAGCTAAAGATTAAGTCAGTGCCGATAGTATGTGAGTATATGGATATTTTTCCCGAGCAATTACCAAGACTACCACCAGTTAGAGAGGTAGAGTTCAGCATTGAGTTAGCCCCTGGTACTGTACCTATATCCATTACCCCTTACAGGATGGCTCCAACAGAGTTGAAAGAACTAAAGATACAGTTGCAAGAGTTGACAGACAAAGGTTTTGCAAGATCAAGTTGTTCACCATGGGGTGCTCCGATTTTGTTTGTGAAAAAGAAAGATGGCACCATGAGATTGTCCATAGATTACCGTCAGCTCAATAAAGTGACAGTAAAGAACAAGTACCCATTGCCTAGGATCGATGATTTGTTCGATCAATTGAAAAGAGCTACTGTGTTTCCAAAATAAACTTGAGATCGAGATCGGGGTACTACCAGCTGAGAGTGAAAGATTCTGATGTATCCAAGACTGCTTTTCGAACGAGGTATGGGCATTATGAATTTTTATCATGCCATTTGGGTTGACCAATGATCCTGCGGTATTTATGGACTTAATGAAACGCATCTTTAGACCATACCTTGATAAGTCCGTAGTCATTTTTATTGACGAAATACTAATTTATTCTAGAGACGAGAATGAGCATGCCGAGCACTTACGGACAGTCTTACAGATTCTACGAGAGAATTAGTTGTATGCTAAGTTCAGTAAAAGTGAATTTTGGCTCAAGGAAATGGGATTTTTGGGACATATTGTCTCGAAATATGGAGTTCGAGTAGATCCAAATAAGATCTCGGCCATAATGGACTGGAAGCCAATAAAGAACATTTCTAAGATTAGAAGTTTTCTAGGCCTAGCCGGCTATTACAGGTGATTCGTCAAAGGGTTTTCCATGATTGCAACCCCGATGACCAAATTGTTACAGAAAAATGTGAAGTTTGAGTGGACAGAAAGATGCCAGAAAAGTATAGAGAAACTGAAAGCAATGTTGACAGAAGCACCAGTTTTGGTACAACCTAAGTCAGGGAAAAAATTTATAATTTACAGCGATGCATCCTTAAATGGATTAGGCTGTGTACTCATGCAAGAAGGCAAGGTGATTGCTTATGCCTTCAGACAGTTGACACCTCATGAGAAGAATTATCCGACGCATGATTTAGAATTAGCTGCCATAGTCTTCGCTTTAAAGATTTGGAGACACCATTTATATGGTGAAAAATGTCGATTTTTCTCGATCACAAAAGTCTGAAGTACTTGATGATGCAGAAAGAGTTGAACTTAAGGCAGCGGAGATGGTTAGAGTTGATAAAAGATTATGAGTTGGTCATCAATTACCATCCAGGAAAGGCGAATGTGGTCGCCGATGCTTTGAGCAGGAAGTCCCTTTTTGCTTTAAGAGCATTGAATTCAAGAATGATTTTATCCAATGATGGTTCTATTTTAGCTGAGTTGAGAGCTAGACCAATGTTTCTTCAAGAGATCTTTGAGGCTCAAAAAGAAGATGACGAATTGTAAGTCAAGAGAGTTTAGTGCGAGTTAGATGTCAAATCTGACTTTCGAATTGATTTTGATGGATATTTGATGTTTAGAGATCGGGTTTGTGTACCGAGAAAAGAAGACCTTATTTAGAGAATTTTACATGAGGCACATAACTGGTGTTTATCTGTACATTCAGGTAGTACTAAGATGTATAATGACTTGAAGCAACTGTATTGGTGGCCGAAAATGAAGAAGGATATTTTAAAGTTTGTTTCCAAGTGCTTGATTTATCAACAAGTAAAGGCTGAACACTAAGTACCTTCGGGTTTACTTCAGCCCATCTTGGTTCCTGAGTGGAAATGGGACCGCGTCACCATGGATTTCGTAACGAGTTTACCGTTGTCACCAAGTAAGAAGGATGCTATAAGGGTTGTAGTGGATTGACTTACGAAGTCAGCCTATTTCATACCAGTACGAGTGGACTTCTCCCTCGACAAGTTGGCAAACTTGTATGTTTCAGAAATAGTAAGGCTTCATAGAGTTCCTTTATCAATTATATCAGATAGAGACCCGGGATTTACATCCCAATTTTGGAAGAAGCTGCAAGAAGCCCTAGGTACAAAGTTAAACTTTAGTACGGCTTTTCATCCTCAGACTGACGGTCAGTCAGAGAGAGTAGTTCAAGTACTTGAGGATATGCTCAGATGTTGTATTCTCAAATTCCAAGGCAGTTGGGAAAAGTTTCTTCCATTGACAGAATTTGCCTATAATAATAGTTTCCAATCGAGCTTAAAGATGGCGCCTTATGAGGCCCTATATGGGCGTAAGTGTAGAACACCTTTGTTTCGACTAAACTCAAGGAAAACCAAATTCACGAGATTGATTTGGTTAGAGAAGCTGAAGAGAAAGTTAAAGTGATACGAGAATGTTTGATAGCTGCATCAGACAGACAGAATTCCTATTCGGACTTAAGGAAAAAAGAGATGGAGTACCAAGTTGGAGATAAAGTTTTCTTGAAAGTGTCACCATGGAGGAAAGTTCTCAGATTTGGCCAGAAAGGCAAGCTAAGCCCACTTTTCATCAGACGTTACGAGATCACTGGAAGAGTTGGGCAGGTAGCTTAACGTTTAGCTTTGCCATCAGAATTAAAAAAGATACATGATGTGTTTCACGTGTCAATGTTGAGACGCTACCGATCAGATCCTTCACATGTAATTACCCCGACAGAAATAGAGATTCTTCCCGACATGACTTATGGTGAAGAACCAATCAAGATTTTAGCTCGGGAAAACAAGCAGTTACGAAATAAAAGTATCGCTCTAGTGAAAGTATTGTGGCAAAGACATGGAATAGAAGAAGCTACATGGGAACCAGAAGAGAGCATGAGAAACCAGTATCCAAACATTTTTGCTGGTAAGATTTTCGAGGACGAAAATCCCTAAGAGGGGGAGAATTATAACAGCCCGATTTAGGGCCTAGTCGAAATAGTGGTGCGAGACCACGAATCCGAGGTGAAATTATGAGTTTTTAAAGTTCATATTATGTTTGCATGCTAGTATAAAAGTTTCATGAAGCAATTTTATTAAATTGAGGTTGATTGGTCCAAAAAGGACTAAATTGCAAAAGTTACAAAATTTGAGTTTCTAGAAGCGTTTTGTATGAAATAGCTTTAGAATATGAATTATGAGCCTTAAGTAACAATTTGCCCAAAATTTAATTTTTGGACAAAATTGACCTTGAGATGGTATTATAGAAATTTTTAGTGATAAGGGCATTTTGGTCATTTGCCTAATAAGTGATTAAAATAGGAAAAAGATGATAAAAATCTCATCATCTTCTTCCCCCATTTCCGAAAATTGAAGGAAGCCATAGCTAGGGTTCTTTAATTTTTCAAGCTTGCTAGTAAGTGCTCCTAAGCCCGGTTTTTGATATTATTCATATTTTTGAAGTCCCGGTAGCATGAGTAAGATATTTTTAGCTATTTGATGAGCTAAGATGCATGTTTAAAAATGTACCCATGAGTGACATGTATGGTAAATGAGGTTTTATGGGAGTTTATGAGAGTTTGATGTTAGATAAACATCTTTTCTTTAATGAATTTCATGAAACATTATAGTAGGGACCATTTTGTAAAAGTTATAAAATTGGTCATACCTATTGGAAATAGAGAGAATTGATGATTGCTATAGTAGAGAAAATGATTCAGCTAAGCATGTAGTTTAAGAAAGTTGCATGAAAATCATTTTACGAGACTTAGGGCAAAAGTGCAAATATGAGAAAGTATAGGGGCAAAATAGTAATTTTTCCAAATTATGAGTTATGAGTCAATTTAGTCAATATGATTATTAAATGACCTATTTATGATTATAGATCAAGAAAAACGAAGCCCGGATCAAAACCGAGGCAAGAACAATGTCGAGGACTAGATTGCATAACTACATACATTTTGTATATTGGGGTAAGTTTGTATGAGTTCTAAGCTTTATGATTTTATCATTTAATATACATTGCTTAATATAATATACATTGTTATCATGAATGGTTTAATGTTATGTTAAACAAAGAAGTCGACTAGATTAAACAAGAGAAAGTCCCAATTGAAGATGAATTACCGGGAGATACGGTCTATTACATGAGATAAGAAAGTCCGCATACCAAGACAAGGCATGGCATCGGCAATCAAGCAAGTTATCATGTAAGCCCAAGGACTCAAGCTTGGCATTGATCAAATTATCAAGTAAGTTATCATGTAAGCCCAAGGACTCAAGCTTGGCATTGATCAAGTTATCAAGTAAGTTATCATGTAAGCCCAAGGACTCAAGCTTGGCATTGATCAAGTTATCAAGCAAGTTATCATGTAAGACCAAGGCAAGCTTGGCATTGATTCAAGAAGATGTGTGTTGATGCAAGAGGGCAAAGTGATAGCTTATGCCTCGAGACAGTTGAAACTACATGAGAAAAATTACCCGACGCATGATTTGTAACTGGCCGCTATAGTTTTTGCCTTGAAAATTTGAAGACATCATTTGTACAGTGAGAAATGTCATGTTTTTACTGATCACAAGAGTTTGAAATATTTGATGACTCAGAAAGACTTAAATTTTCTACAACGAATATGGCTTGAGTTATTTAAAGACTATGAGTTGGTGATTGATTATCACCCGGGTAAGGCGAATGTAGTCGCAGATGCCCTGAGTAGGAAATCCTTGTTTGCCTTGAGAGCAATGTACACGAGGCTGACTTTATCGAATGATGGTTCGATTCTAGACGAATTGAGAGCTAGACCGACATTTTTTCAACAGATTTACGAAGCCCAGAAGTGTGACGATGAATTGCAAGCTAAAAGAGCTCTGTGTGAATCGGGCAATAACTTAGATTTTTGTATCGGATCCGGTAACTGTTTGATGTTTTGAGATAGGATCTGTGTGCCGAAAGGTGATGAACTTATTTAGAAAATTCTTCAAAAGGCCCACAGTGGTTGTTTATCTGTTCATCCAGGTAGTACGAAAATGTATAATGAGTTGAAGAAAATGTATTGGTTGTCAGGTATGAAAAGAGATATCTCTGAGTTTGTTTTGAAATGTTTGATTTTCCAGCAAGTGAAAGCCGAACACCAAGTACCTTCAGGTCTGCTTCAGCCAGTGGAAATGGGATAGAATCACAATGGACTTGGTAACGGGTTTGCCTTTGACCCCGAAAAAGAAAGATGTCATATGGGTCGTTGTTGATAGATTGACGAAGTCGGTTCATTTTATACCGGTACGTACTGACTACTCGCTTGATAAGTTAGCTGACTTGTACATTACTGAGATTGTAAGATTACACGGGGTGCCTATATTGATTATTTCAGGTTGAGATCCGAGATTCACTTTGCGATTTTGGAAGAAGTTGCAAGAAGCTTTAGGTACGAAGTTAAATTTTGGTACCGCTTTCCATTCACAAAACGAAGGTCAATCCGAAAGAGTAATTCAGATTCTTGAGGACATGCTTCGATGTTGTGTTCTAGAGTTCCAAGGTAGTTGGGAGAAATATCTACCGTTAGTTGAATTTGCCTACAACAACAGTTTTCAGTCAAGCATAAAGATGGTGCCATATGAAGCGTTGTATGGCCGTAAGTGTCAAACTCCTCTGTATTGGACAGAGCTCAGTGAGAAACAAATTCATGGGGTTGACTTAGTTAGAGAAACTGAAGAACAGGTGAAAGTAATTCGTGATAGTTTGAAAGCGGCTTTTGAAAGAAAAAAGTCATATGTAGATTTGAAAAGAAAAAAGATTGAGTTTCAAATTGGGGATAGAGTGTTTTTGAAAGTATCTCCATGGAAGAAAGTTCTCAAATTTGGCTGGAAAGGCAAGTTGAGTCCATGTTTTATTGGGCCGTATGAGGTGATTGAAAGAATCGAACCAATAGCATATTGATTGGCTTTACCGACGGAGTTGGAAAAGATCCATGATGTGTTTCATGTGTCTATGGTGCAGCGGTATCGATCTGACCCTTCACATGTGATTTCACCATTAGAGGTTGAAATTAGACCGGATATGACTTATGGTGAAGAACCGATCAAGATTTTGGCTCGAGAAGTTAAACAGTTGAGAAATAAAAGTATAGCCCTAGTGAAAGTTTTGTGGCAAAGACACGGTACGGAGGAGGCTACGTGGGAACCTAAGGGCTCTATGCCAAAATAATACCCAAACCTATTTTCTGGTAAGATTTTTGGGGATGAAAATCTCTAAAGGGGGAGAGTTGTAACAGCCCGATTTTGGGCCTTGTCAGAACAGTGGTTTTGGGACTACAAATTCGACGTAGTAAAATTCATTTTTATTACATTTCTATGGTCTATAGTTTTACGAAATGGTTTCATGAAAATTTCGTTCGAAAATTTGATGTTTAGGCACTCAATTTAGTAAAAAGGACTAAATTGTAAAAAGTACAAAAGTTGAGTTCTACATGCTAGAGGTGTCTAATTTTTATGAAATTTTAAATTGAAGGTCCTTAGATGGTAATTAGACCATTTGTTAAGTTAGTGGACAAAAATGGACATGGTGAGATAAAATTTCAAAGTTTTAAGTGAAGGGCATTTTGGCCATTTGGAAAATAAAAGAATAAAAAGGGAAAAAAAGCCAAAATTTGCTCATCTTTCTTCAACCTTGGCCAAAATTTTGGAGAACACCATAGCTAGGGTTTTGTCATCTTTTAAGCTTGATTGTAAGTACATCCTAGCCCCGTTTTTAATGCTCTTTACGTTTTTGAAGTCGTTATCATCCGAACTACCTATTTCTACCATTAATTTAAGATATTGATGTCTAGGGTTTGACCCATATATGACATATGTGTATTTTGATGTTTAATGGTAGATTATACATGTTTAATGAGTGATAAACAACTTCTACTAGGTCATTTCTGATGAAAATGCATGAAAAGGACCTAATTGTAAAAAGTTATAAAATGGGTAGTAAAAATCTGATCTAATGGAAAAGGTGGATTGCTATAAGCATGAAAATGATTCGGCTAGGCTTGGGTTACCAAGGCTTGGGACAAAATAGTAATTTTTTTTAGGATGCAAATTAATGTAAATTATGCGTAAAATGATGAATTGATAGTCAAATTTTCTTATATAGACCCAGAACAACCGATTACGGAACTAGATCGAGGAAAACGAAAAGTTTTCGATTTAGTCCTGAACCACTTTCAATGCATGTTTTGGGCCTCATAGGCTCGTTTTAGGGAGATATGAATGTTTTTGAAATTTTTTAAATTTGGGTGGAAATTTATGTCTCGGTTTTGAATGTTTGCTTGTGAATAAGTCTGGTAATGCCTCGTACCCTATTCCGACATCGGATACGGGTAAGGGGTGCTGCAATTGGTTTGGATATGATTGTCATTAGTTCTTTCGGTGATAGTGTAGCAGTGAATAAAGTGTACAGTAGATGCCCTCTTATGATTCAATGACATGTTTTCTTTGTTGATATTATAGAATTGTCATTCTATGGGTTTGATGTTATTCTTGGTATGGATTGGTTAATGGAACATAAGACTAGGTAGGTTTTGAGGCTAAGCAAATTACTTTAAAGAATAGTGATTGGTTGGAAATCGTTGTTGTTGGTGAAAGATCAAGTTTTCTGTCTAATGTGGTTTCGGCTTAAAGGCTGAAAAGATGTTGGGAAAAGATTGTGAAGCTTACTTAGCTTATGTGATGAATTATGTTGGTAAGGAGTTGAGAGTTCAGGATATTCGCATTATTAAGGATTTTCCTGACATGTTTCCTGAAGAGTTGTCGGGTTTGCCACCTGATCATGAAGTTGAGTTTGGTATTGAGCTTTATCTTGGTATTGCACTGGTGTCCATTGCGCCCTATCCCATGGCATCAAATGAGCTTAAAGAATTAAAAATTCAGTTGCAAGAGTTACCTGATAGAGGATTTATTCGACAGAGTGTATCACCGTGGGGTGCACCAATTTTGTTTGTGCATAAGAAGGATGGTATGAGGAGAATGTGTATTGAATATAAACAGTTGAATAAATTGACTATTAAGAATATATATCCTTTGTCTCAGATTGTTGACTTGTTTGATCAGTTTAAAGGTGCAACGGTATTTTCTAAGAATGATTTAAGATTTGGGTATTATCAGTTGAAGGTGAAAGAGTCTGATGTGTTGAAAACTGATTTTAGGATTAGGAATTAGCATTATAAGTTTTTGTGATGTTGTTTGGTTTAACTAATTCCCCTCATGCATTCATGGATTTGATGAATCTAGTATTTCATTCGTACTGGATAAGTTTGTGGTGGTCTTTATAGATGATATTTTGGTATATTCTCGTTCTGAGGATCACGATAAGCATTCAAGGGTTGTTTTGCAGATCCTGTGAGATAAGCAGTTGTATGCGAAGTTAAGTAATTGTGAATTTTGGCTTAAAGAAGTTGCATTTTTAGGACATGTTGAATCAGTAGAAGGGATTTGGGTGGATCCTAAGAAGATAAAGGCAATTTTAGAATGGAAGTCGCCTAAAAGCATTACTGAAGTTAGGAGTTTCTTGAGTTTGGCTAGTTATTATCATAGATTCATTGAAGGGTTTTCTCTTATTGCTGCACCATTAACAAAACTACTTCATAAAGATGTAGTGTTTGAACGGACTGATGCTAGGCAGAAGAGTTTTGAACAGCTTAAGGCAGTTTTGACTAAGGCACCAGTGTTGATTCAACTAGAGTTTGGAAAAAATTTTGTGGTTTATAGTGATGCTTCATGTTTGGGTATTGGTTGTGTGTATGTGCAAGAGGGAAAAGTTGTGGCTTATTCTTTGAGGCAATTGACAATTCATGAGCGCAATTATCCTACGCATGATTTGGAGTTAGTTGTTGTGGTGTTTACGCTTAAGATTTGGCTCCATTATTTGTATGGAGAAAAATGCGTGATTTACATGGATCATAAGAGTCTCAAGTATCTCCTCACCCAAAAAGAGTTCAATTAAAGGCGAAGGCATTGAATTGAGCTTCTAAAGGATTATGACTATGTGATAGAGTATTATCCTGGTAAGGAGAATGTAGTTGCTGATGCTTTGAGTAGGAAGTCGATAACAAATTTAAGAGATATGTTTGTACATTTGAGTTTTGTTAGTGATGGTGAGTTGTTAGCTGAACTTCAAGTGAGGCCAACATTGTCACTACAAATTAAGGAGAAGCAGTCTTTAGATGGGGAGTTATTGAAGAGGATTCGACAAGTTGAGCAAGGTATTAAGGGAGATTTTGGCGTTGATGGTAAAGGTATCTTGAATTTTCGAGGTAGGTTACATGTGCCGCATGATGTAGATTTAAGGCAAGCGATTCTTATTGAGACTCATAGTATCCCTTACGCTATGCATCATGGTAGTGGTAAGATGTATCATGATCTTAGAGATATTTATTGGTGGCCTGGGTTGAAGCATGATGTTATGGATTTTGTGACTAAGGCTCCGTTTGTTTCACTGAAAATAACTTTCGGAAAATTATTTCTGGAAAATGATTTACTTTTCTGGAAAAACTAATATTTTCTGGTGTTTGGATGAATCTGTGTAAAATATTCTCTGTTGTTTGGTAGATTTCTTAAAAATATTCCATAAAAGTTGTTTTCAATTAAATAAACATACATTTGAGATTTTTTTATTTTTTTATTGTTTAATTGAATTTATTTTTATATATAATTTTATATTTTACATTGTTTTTGCATATATTAAAAATATTATGTTAAATTCAGATTCATTACAACGTCATTTTTTAATTACATGACTACTAAGTGAGTATTTTTTATTTAAAAATGTGACATCAACAAAATTGACAAAAAAATTAACGATGTCAACAATTGGACTTGATTTTCAAATTTAAAAAGTAAAGTGACTAAATTCTTGAAAATAAAAGTACAAAGACTAAATTACAAATCTGTGAAGTGTACACAGACTTATGACATATTTTAATCTTCATACTACAAAACATTTATTATTAATATATTTATAATTGTAATAAATATTTATTATTAAAATATTAATATTGAATATTTTTAATAATATGTGAATAATATTATTTAAAATTATTATTTATAAATTTATTATTAAAATAAAATTGAAATATTAAATAATTTATTAAAATAATAAATTATATTTATTATATTATTAATTTATTATATGACTAAATATAAATAATTATATATATGTTTAATAATATTGAAAAATATAATATTTTAAATATTTTTAAAAATAAAAGTAAAATTTATTATCAATATAATAATATTAAGCTTGATTTAAGTTAATTTTTATAAAAATAAAATAAAATTATCTATAGATGAGCTCTTTTCCAGAAAATGACTTACGCTTTTCAAAAGGGTAAGTCATTTTACAGGAAAAAGGGTTTGTTTTACCTTGACATGTAAGTCATTTCTGTTGACCAAACTATTTTCTGTGAAACAAACACAGGAAAATAAAGAAAACATTTTCCGTAAAACATTTTACATGTAAGCAAACGGACCATAAATGTTTAATTTTTCAAAAGGTTAAGGCAACGCATTAGTTTCCTTCGGTTTTGTTACAACCAATTGCGATTCCTAAATGGAAGTGAGAAATGATCATTATGGATTTTGTTTCGACTTTGCCTTTGACTCTATCAAAGAAGGATTCGGTTTGGGTTGTAGTTGATCGATTTTTGAAGAGTGCGCATTTCTTAGTTGTGCATACTAGCTATTCTTTGCAGAAGTTGGCTAAGTTGTATATTGCTGAGATTGTTCATCTTCATGGGGTTCTAATTTCAATTATTTCAGAGGGATCCTCTATTTACTTTGAGGTTTTGGAAGAGTTTATAAGAGGCTTTTATAACACCCCTAACCCGTATCCATCGTCGGAACAGGGTTTCAAAGCGTTACCAGAACATTCAAAACATTTATTGATTAATTCAGGCAAGTTACTATTCATTCACTGAGGTAATTCAAAATGTCCCTTAAATGGATCCTTGAGGTCCAATACGAGCATTAGAATCAAGTCGGGACTAAATCGGGAACTCAAGGAATTTTTCACAAAATTTCATAATTTTCCAAGGTACAGGGCTCACACGTCCGTGTGGTCCAAAGGACAAGCCCGTGTGACCCTGGGACACACCTATGCTATAGACCATGTTCAAAACTAGGTAGCTCTCTGACTTGTGCTACGCGGCCATGCCACATGCCCCTGTGTGTAACATCCTGAATTAATGGGTCTATGCGTTTAGTATAGGAATATGTTTAATATGTTAACTTAGGTGAAAGGGGTCTAAATTTGGGCTTGGAATTAGGGAAGGGCCCAGATTAAATTATTTTAAGGTGGCATCATTAACAATTAAAAAGGTGGTAATTATGTTTAAAATGCCAAACATGGGCTTGTGGCCCAACATTAAGTGGCATTATAAGGGAATTAGAAGTGACGCCATACACAAGGGATTTAGAGGCCCAAAATTTAAGTTTAACGAGGCCCAGATCTTTTAATTTAAGTGAGTTAAATTTGACATTAGGGTTAGTAGGAGTGGACGGCTACAAGGCTACAAAATAGGAAAATTATGTGGATTTTTAAGTGATAATATCATAGATAAAAAGGAGAAAAGTTAGGAGCTTATCTCCAAGGGAAGTGTTGGCCGAAAATCTATCACCTAGAGGAGTGTAAAATTGGCCACTCTTGCATGTGGCAAGAGGGTGCCAAATTCTCCTCTCCTTTAGCTTAAATTTTAAGGGCGTTTTCGGTATTTAGCAATAGGTGTCAAAAATCTATAAATAGGGGTGCTAGCTCCTTGATTCTGACATTTAAAAACCCTAGTTTTCTCTATTCTTTGTGCCGAATTCTTTAGCCTCTCTCTCTCCAATTTCTTTCTCCAAATTTCTTTCTTCAATTACTTCAAAAGCCGAAACTTCTCCCCACTTTCTTTTCCCTTGTGCCGATTTCTCTAAAAAGCCAAAGCATCCATCGCTTTTTCTTTTATTCATCATATTTAAGGAATTGTTTTATACTTTCGGGATTTAAATCTTCCATTGGCATTGCCGAATCCTCTCCCTAGTGCTAGCCGAATCTCCTAAGCTAAGGTAAGAGTCGATTTTTAATTAGTTCTTATAATCTATTTTAGAAAGGCAAAAGCCGAAAAGCTAATAGTTTAATGGTTCTATGATTGGACAGCAATTCGGGATTTGAAGGAAGCTTGGTCAACTAGATCTAAAAGCCGAAAATAGCTAGTCTCCAATTTCGAGATTTTAAGGTAAGAAGAGTTGTTTATTCAAATATATAAAATTGGGTAGAACACTAACCATGGCCGAATATAGGAGAGGCCCTAGTTTCACATCCTTCCGGCTTTTTGAAGCAAAGCTGTAGATCGGTTTAACGAGGGTATCGACATTAATCAGGTGTGTAGATCTCTAACACACTACTAATAAACCTGTATGTATATCTATTTATGTATGTTATGGGCTAAAAAGCTGGAATAAGGCTGTATAGACAGTCGAATGGAACCCTAAAAGGGTTAGGCAAGGATGCCAGGTACGTAAACATGAAACTCCCTATGTGTATCAAAAAATATTTAAGTCTGCATGATGTTTTCTTATGTATGTATGCATGGGGTGGGAATGATGATAATTGAAGGGGAAGTGCATGATAGGTCACTTGGTGATCGGTGGTAGAAATCCCACATAATATAAATGTAAGGTCACATAGTGATCAGTGGCTATGCCACGTTTAACGATTCCTACTTGATAGGAATAGGCAGTACGACTGTCGTTTTGGTGTGTAGCGGATGGAGGGTTGATTGTAGAAATCCCCAAGGTGTGATGGTTGGTACGGGTTGGTGTGTAGAGAATGTAAATCTAGGATGGGTTGGGTTATTCATTCCTTATTGTTTATTATGTGATTATGAATGATGCCTTCCTGTATGGGCCAGGGCCCATAATGTGTTTGTGGGCTCAGGTCGATGTGTGTTTTGTGATTTATACACTGAGTCTTTGTGACTCACGCTTTCCTTTTCTCTACTCTTCAGATGAGTAGTAGATCGAGGATATGGGAGCCGAGACGGACTCGAGGGGCCATCAAGTTCTATTTCTACAAGTTATTTTCTTTTGGGATTTCTTAAAGTTTAATTTATTTCATTGTTATTTTGAGAATATTTATGTAATAAGGCCCCTAGTGTTCATTCAACTCAGCAGTTATCAATGTTAAGCAACTTATGAATTTTATGGTAAGGTTTATTTATACTTAATAATAAAAATACAAAGAGGTTTATTTTCAAAAAGTCTCCCCTTTATTCAAATTTAATTAACTTAACTTGTGTTTTCAAAACGCGATAAAGTGTTATGTGTTCGATAACATGCCAGATCCGGTCGAAATGCATGGGCCGGGTTTGGGGTGTTACACTGTGCTAGGCCGTGTGGTTAATTAATTCAATTTGAATTAGGTGCAAGTTTCACACGGCCAAGACACACACCCGTGTTCAAGGCTGTGTCACCCACACAGTTGAGACACACGTCCGTGTCTCTACCCGTGTGCTCAATTCTGAGCATTCTGTTTCCAGGCAGTGTTACCAGGTGCAGAGACATACGGCCTAACCACATGCCCGTATTACCAGGCCGTGTGTCACACACAGTCTAGACACACGTCCATGTGTCTGCCCGTGTGGACAAAATAAAACCATTTCTAGCTTTATTTCTCACCCAAAATTTCACCCATGACCTGTACTTGAATCACATATACAAATACCAACCATTTCAAGCATTCAAGATGAGCAACTCTATCATTCAACATGATATATCATCACAAGCATTCATGTTTACAATCTAACTCTTTAATAAGCATACTTATTTCCCCTTTCTTAATCATACAATATATAGTACCAATGTTATCACCATAACATGAACTTAAATACATATATGCATGTACCAAAACATAATCATCACTAGCCATTCCAATGGCTAGATTACAAGCATCATTTACATTTACATGCCAATATGGCCAACAAATCCTATACATGCCATTACAATCGTAATTGAACTACCATACTATACCAACATGGGCCGATGGATAGTGAGAGTGATCTCCGCCAAGCTTCCAATCCAACAAGCTTCTGATTTACTCTAAAATAGGGGAAAATAAAATGGGGTAAGCATAAAATTCTTAATAAGTTCTTACATATCATCTCTTATTATTACAAGTATAGTTTCATAACAGTTCGTTTCGAGTTCAGATTATTTCATGTCAGGGCTTGTAACGCCCTAAAAATCTCGAAACCCCAATTTTTGTGCCTATGTGTGTATAGCACTTTGAATAATATTATTAAGTAGTATCGGGATTATTTGAAGCCTTAGAGTTAGGGGTGACCATAGGGAAAATTTTATTTTTTCTTACTTAGTGGACCCTAATCTCAGGCAGGAGGCCTCATAAGCAGATTAAGAGAAGAAAATGGACACAGATGGGCTGGTAGTCCAGTGGAAAGTGGCGTCATATAGGGGCTACGAGGTGGCATGTTAAGCAGTTAAGGAGGTCCAAGGTTCGAGGCTTAGGAGGGGAAATTAAGGAGTTTTATTTTTGTGCCTGGACAGAAGGAGTTGGCGTTGGAGGGGACTCTAAAATGGAGTGTTCAGGAGAGAAATTTAAGGTGAAGATAAGGGAGAAAAGATAGGGATTGGAAGGTCGATATAGCGGTGCCGAATTGGACTCTGAAGGAAGGGAAGTTTTGGCTAGGGGCTATATATATGAGTGTCGAATTAAGTTCCTAGGTTAATGCCAAATTTTTGCTTTCCTTTTGGCTGAATTTCTTCACTTGTGAAAGGCTCGGACGTTTTTTTTTCTCTAAGTGTGCCAAAGTCGAATCCTTCATACTCTCCCTTCTCAAATTCCCTTTTTGGTTCACTACTTGGTTCTTGCTGAATCACCTCTTTTCTTATTCCCCCTAGTGTTGTCGAATTGCATCTGTCACCTTATTAGTCGCAAAAGTTAGACTTAAGCCGCAGGGTCAAAGGAAGATTTCGGTAAGAGCTTAGTTGAATTTTTAGTGTGTTTTATTAAAAGTCGAAGGGCTATCTAACCCCCCTTTTTTTTGCCGTTACCATGTATTAACAAGAGTGAGGCTCAGCAATCGCAAGCGCGGTAGGTAAGTATTGCTATCAAGGCAGTAAGTATTCTCGACTCAGTTAAGGTTTAGTAAATGGACGAATCTATTATGGCTCATAGGTGTTTGGGTGCAGATCTAGAGGATAAACGCCGATAGTAGCAAAGGAAGGGCTACTAGAACGGGAGGTACACGGTAAGGGTACGGTGAGGTTTCGATTTTTGGTCAGTATATGTTAAAGCTTAGGTTAATCGCTAGTAATGTCAATTATAGGTTCGTGATTAAGGGGTTTGCAGCACGCGAGGTTACCAGGTGTGTACAAGCACTACACACACGATATCGGCAATGCCGAAAATTCGAAAAGCCAAAAGTGGCTAAATGGGCCCGGTGAGCCCTGAGGCTAAGTTTGATGAAATGGTTTGGTTTTTTAAACATATTGAGTTAGTCATGCATGATACACGAGTTGGATTTGTTTGGGGCCTAGTAGGCCGTATGATAAGATTTGGGCCTAATGGGCCGTAAGGTTGTAATTTGGGTTTGATGGGCTTTATGGGGACGTAGACAAATATGCTAGGGTTTATGGACCTAGGCCTAGTTTGAACAACTCTTGAATTTCATAACACTTAATCTAATTAAACATGTCTATGAACAAGTCACTGGGTTGGAGTGTGGTAACAGGCATACGCATGTCTAGGATTGGATATAGGGAGAGCTTGGTACTTAAACGGTCCTAATGACCCACCTCCTCTTCTCTGGAATCTTACCTAGTGCATAGTGTCTGTTCAATTTAGCCGCAAGGACTTGTTGATGGGCCAAAGTTCATAACTAAAACCCGAGAGGGACCAAAATACCCCTGTTTTAAAAAATTACCAAAATACCCATGTTTTGTGCAAGTACCAAAATACCCCTGTTTTGTACAAGTACCAAAATACCCCTGTTTTGCAAAATTACCAAAATACCCCTGTTTTGCAAAATTACCAAAATACCCTTGTTTGGCAAAAGTACCAAAATACCCCTATTTTGCAAAATTACCAAGATACCCTTATTTTGCCAAATTACCAAAATACCCCTGTAGGGTAGAATTATAAAATTACCCCTGGATAGTGAAATGATGAAAATATCCCTATGTGACAAATATGAGTATATGGGTGTTACTTGTGTGTTGATGTATTCATATGATATTCTACTTAGGATGCATATGGGTGGGAATTCTGGTACGAAGGAAGAATTGAGGATCGCATGGCCGTATGGTATGGATCCACCGGAGACTTTAAGCCCAATATATAACTAGCAGCTTTGCTACAACATCGTAGAGTACATGGCAACGGGCTACCCTTGGTGTGTAGCGGAGGGGTGGGTCGAGCTAGAATTCCCCACAGGAGTCATAAGGTTAGAAGGGAAATGGTGTGTGTAGCAGATGGATTTTTTCGGTGGATTTTGCATTATCTTGTTGAATATGATGCGATATGATATGATATGAGGTCATTGTGGGCTAAGGCCCAAGACCACCGATTTCGACAGGGCTTAAGCCCAATGTGAATATTTGCATGTGATTTGATTGCCAAGGGTTGTACACACTGAGTTTCGAAACTCACACCCTTATTTTTAATGTTTCAGGTGATCCTAAATAGACGACTTGACGTGGAAGAGGACTTGGAGATGGCCACACTACAAGCTGTTCAAATGTTTTAATTTGTTCAAATGAAATTGCTTTAAATACTTTGTTTATTTTCATTAGATTGTAATAAGGCCATGTAACTCCTAATGACTTTAGACTTTGAGTTTATTATTATTGTTCCAACTATCTGCTTAATAAATTTCATAAAATTTCTAAAGATGACATGGTTTTTGAAATAACTTAATATATGAATGGTTTCCTAAAATGTGGGTTTTTTCCCTCTTAACCTAATAGGATAAAAGGGTTTTGAGCTTTTGGGCCCTAAATTGTTAAATTGTAAAATCATTTTGCAGTGTTCTTTTGATGTGACATTCTCGGATTCGGGCCTAACTTCTAGGCTGGGTTTAAGGGTGTTACATTTAGTGGTATCAGAGTCCGATTGCAAAGCTCAGGCTGTGAAATGGGCCTTAGATTTTGAATTAAAATATTTTTGCAGGATTCTTGAAGTGTGGTCCATCGAACCTCAACGTCAAGCCAAGTAAGTTCTATGCACTATGATTGCCTAAATTATTGAATTGTGTAGATATTGGGCTACTTAAATAGGCTTTTAGAGACTAAAGCCCGTAGGGAACCTAAGCATGTAGTGGATTCTCGACCGCGGTATAACTTTAAGAAATAGCATTATTACTTACATAAGACATGTGTCCTAAACAAGTAGAACTAAGTACTAATTGCATAAAATTCTTAATTCAGAACTACGCAACGATGAGCGCTAGGCGAGGTGGAAGAGGCCGCAACAGAGGCCGTGAAGGTCTTAGTGCAGGATCGTCTGAGTCTGCCCATATGCCCAATGTAGGAGTAGGGAAGGCTCTAGCCTCACCAGTAGCTGAAAGAGGAGCAAATAAACGGGTCGCCGCTACAGAAGATGCCGTATCGCAGGTCAGGTTGAGAATCTTAAAAAGGGTCATTAGACCCAATAATGGTACGGGGAGTCATGGGTCCATCGTGGAGCGACTCCGAGCTAATGGGGCTGAGATTTTCAAAGGAGTAGCGAGGGTGGCCCCGAATGTGGCGGAGTATTGGTTGGAAACTACAGAAAGAATAATGGATGACCTTGATTGCACGGTTGAACAAAAGTTGAAAAGAGCAATATCCCTACTCAGAGAGGAAGCCTATCAGTGGTTGTTGACAGTTAAGGAGGGCAACCAACCGGAGCAGATCACTTCGGAATTCTTCAAATCAGCATTTTAGGGGAAATAGGTTGGAGCGGCCTATGTGGATGCCCGAAGGAAGGAGTTTTTGAGTCTAACTCAGGGAGATAAGTCAGTAGCAGAGTACGAGGCTGAGTTTTTACACCTCAGTCGATACGCCAAAGGGATAATAGCAACCGAGTATGAAAGGTGCGTGCGTTCTAGGATGGATTAAGGGATAGCCTTAGGGTACTGATAGCTCCACAAAGGGAGCGAGATTTTGCTGTCTTGGTAGAGAAAGGAAAAATAGCAGAGGAGGTAAAAAGGATGGAGCGCCGCAATCGAGAGAAAGAGAAAGGCAAGAACAAGTGGAATATAGAACCTATGGGAACCAAACAAAGGCCCCTGAGGAGGGCCAGAGTGAATGGGTCAGTTAGAGATGTGGCCCCTATTGCTGCTGCTAATAACGGAATACCACGTTGTGCTGAGTGTGCGAAAAGGCATCCAGGTGAATGTTGGAGAAGGACGGGAGCATGTTTGGGCTGTGGACCGATGAAGCATAGGGTTAGGCAGTGCCCGAGAAGGCTAGATCAGGAGCAAGCCTATGGTGGAGGTAATTTTTAGCCCTAGAAGGGTGGACAACAACCACCAAGGGGCCGTGGTCAAGCCAGAGGTGGAAATGGCGCAGGACGAGGGCGTGGAGCACTGGACAGAGGTGCAGGTCAGGCAGAGGCAAGACAGCCAATGTTGGCCTATGCTGCTCGTTGCAGAGAGGAAGGTGATGCACCAGATGTGATAACGGGTACGTTCCTTAGTTGTGAGCAACCTTATATTGCGCTTATTGATATGGGGTTGACACACTCGTACATTGCTTGTAATAGGACTGAAACTGTAGGGGTGGAGTTTGAAATAGTTGAGAATGAAATGACCGCGTTCAGTCCTTTAGGGCAGTTGGTGAAAGTTAGTAAACTGTTTAGGAATGTACCATTGATGGTTTAAGGAGTTATTTTCCTAGCGAATTTGATGGAATTTTCGTTTGGTGAGTTCGACCTCATCTTAGGCATGGATTGGTTAACGAGGCACCAAGCAACCCTAGACTGTGCTAGGAAGCGGATGGTATTAAGGAATGTGGAAGGTGATGAAGTGGCAGCGATCGGGGAACGACGTGATTATTCGTCAAACGTGATTTCAGCTTTAAGGGCAAAAAAGTTGGTAAGGAAGGGTTGCTAAGCTTACTTAGCTTATATCAGTGATTCGGAATCGAAGAGTGTTACTATAAAGGATTTGGAAACAATAAAGGAATTCCCTGTCCCAGAGGAGTTCCCGAGATTACCCCTTAATAGAGAGGTGGAGTTTGGAATAGAGTTGTTACCGGGTACGGCGCTAGTGTCTATCGCACCTTATAGGATGACACCAAAGGAACTAGTAGAGTTGAAGGCCCAGATTCAAGATTTGTTGGATTGCGGGTTTATTAGACCAAGTGTGTCTCCATGGGGAGCCCCGGTATTATTCGTAAAGAAGAAGGATGGGTCCATGAGGATGTGCGTCGATTACAGGCAATTGAACAAGTTAACCATTAAGAATAAGTACCCCCTGCCTAGTATAGATGAACTTTTCGATCAACTTAGAAGAGCTTTAGTTTTCTTGAAGATTGATTTGTGTTCGGGGTACCATTAACTGAGGGTTAAGGAAGCCGATATGTATAAGACAGCCTTCAGAACTCGTTATGGACATTACGAGTTTTTGGTAATGCCGTTTGGACTACGAAATGCACCTGCCGCTTTTATGGATCTCATGAACCGGGTTTTTCAATCGTATCTAGATCGGTTTGTAGTTGTCTTCATAGATGACATCCTGGTATACTCGAGAATGGAGGTGGAACACGATGCACAATTACGGGTTGTGTTGAAAGTTCTAATGGAGAAGCAACTGTATGCTAAGTTTAGCAAGTGCGAATTCTGGCTAAAGGAAGTCAATTTCTTGGAACATGTGGTCTCCACTAAGGGAATTAGAGTTGACCCTCGGAAGGTAGAAGCGGTGTTGGAATGGAAACGACCTAAGACGGTGTCAGAAACTCAGAGTTTTCTAGGCCTGGCAGGGTACTATAGGCGGTTTGTTGAAAGGTTTTCCCTAATCGCGGCACCTTTGACCAAGCTGCTACAGAAAGGGGTGACGTTTGCATGGACGGATAAATAGCAGGAAAGTTTCGAGAAGCTTAAGAAGGTTTTAATGGAGGCTCCTATTCTAATTCAGCCGGAGCACGGGAAGGAGTTTACGGTTTATAACGATGCGTCGCACATGGGCTTGGGCTGTGTTTTGATGCAAGAAGGGAAGGTGGTTGCTTATGCATCACGCCAGCTTAAGATTAATGAAAGAAATTACCCAACTCATGATTTGTAATTGGCAGCAGTAGTCTTCGTGCTTAAGATTTGGAGGCATTATTTGTATGGAGAGAAGTGCACCATCTATACGGATCACAAGACTCTGAAGTACCTCTTGACTCAGAAAGAGTTGAACTTGGGACAGCGCAGGTGGATTGACCTGTTAAAGGACTAAATTGCACGATCGAATATCACCTGGGCAAAGCTAATGTGGTGGCTAATGCGCTAAGCCGTAGGACTATGTTAGATTTGAAGGCAATGTTTGCTCGGTTGAGTCTGTATAACGATGGGAGTTTGTTAGCTGAATTGTAAGTGAGGCCACTATGGATTGAGCAGATTAAAGCTAAACAGTCATTGGATGAAACTCTGAGTTCTCGATTCAAGCAAGTTGAGAATAGGGAAATGGTGGATTTTGAAGTGAATGGTGAAGGTTTATTGTGTTTTCGTGGTAGAATTTGTGTGCCAAGGGACGAAGAGATAAGGAAGTCTATACTACTGGAAGCACATAGTAGTTCCTATGCTATGCACCCCGGAGGTAACAAGATGTACTGAGATTTACGAGAGCTTTACTGGTGGCCAGGATTGAAACGCGAGGTTACGGAGTTTGTGGGCAAATGTTTGGTATGTTAGCAACTAAAGGCAGAACATCAGTTGCCATCGGGCTTACTTCAGCCGATAAAGATCCCACAATAGAAGTGGGAGCGGGTTACTATGGATTTCGTTAGTAGGCTACCCTTGACGCCTGCTAAGAAGGACTTTGTGTGGCTCATTGTTGATCGGTTAACTAAGTCCGCCCATTTTATATCGGTCCGCACTGACTACTTACTACAGAAATTGGCGAGGTTATATGTGGCAGAAATTGTGAGGTTACATAGAGTTACGGTCTTGATCATATCTGATAGAGATCCTCGGTTTACATCTCGCTTTTGGAAGAAGCTGCATGAAGCACTAGGTACGAGGTTGGATTTCAAGTACGGCATTTCACCCTCAGACTAATGGTTAGTCGGAAAGGGTAATTCAAGTCTTGGAAGATATGCTTAGAGGGTGTGTGATTGAGTTTCAACGAAGTTGGAAGGATTACTTGTCGTTAGCTGAATTCGCGTATAACAATAGTTATTAGGCAAGTATTGGAATGGCACCTTATGAAGTACTGTATGGACTAAGGTGTCGTACTACGACTTGTTGGACTGAGTTGGGGAAGCGACGAATTTTGGATCTGGAGTTGGTAACAGACATAGAAGATAAGGCAAAGTTGATTAGGGATCGGTTGAAGGAAGCGGCAGATAGGCAGAAGTTGTACGCTGACCTCAAGCGAAGAGAGATCAAATATGCTATAGGGGACATGGTTTTTCTCAAGGTTTCTCCTTGGAAGAAGGTGTTAAGGTTTGGTCGGAATGGCAAGTTAAGCCCAAGGTTCATTGGGCCTTACCGAGTATTGAAGCGAATTGGGCCAGTTGCCTACCAGCTAGAATTGCCTTCAGAATTGAGCCAAATACACGATGTGTTCCATCGATTTTTCAATTATTCAATCGGGATTTAAACACTTTTCAAGTATTATCGGGCATTTGATTATTTCATACCTCCATAACATTTAAGTAATTCAAGTAAAACACATTCCACATTCATGTCAAGCATAACATTTTATTCATTTACCATTTTATCTGGCATTTTCATTTACCGGGCTATATCGAGTAGGTGATCATTTCACATATTTATGACATTGATAAAATTTACAAACACAACATTTAAATCAAGCATAAAAACATATACAATTTAGTTACACGTACTTACCTCGACAAAGATTCGTGTACGTAAAATCTACTAATCCAACATTTTCCTCATTCCTCATTCTAACTCCGACTTTGATCTATCTGGATATATACGAGTAAATTTAACATCAATTTATCATTTTTACACTTATTAGGACTCAATTTTTATCCTAGGCAAAATTACCATTTTTCCCCTAACTTTTCCATAAATTACCATATAAGGACCTATAGTTTTGAATTTCATAGCTATTTGATCCTTCTAGCTACTAGAATCTAACTTTTGCATTTTATGCGATTTAGTCCTTCTCGTAATTAAGCACTAAATTGATAAAATTTTCTTTTCAAAATTTTCACACGACATTGCTAGTAAACTATGGATCATATAATAAAATAAAAATAATTTTTATTTTTCGGCTCAAATTTGTGATCTTGAGACCACTATTCCGATTTCACCGAAATTGGGCTGTTACAGCTTTGGGGTCAAAGCTTACTTCCAGTACGGCTTATCAGCCCCAAATAGATGGTCAATCCGAAAGGGCAATTCAAGTTTTGGAGGATCTGCTACGAAGCTATGTGATTGAGTTCAGTGGTAGTTGGGAGTGATATCTACCGCTGGCAAAGTTCGTTTACAACAATAGTTTTCAAGTGAGTACTCGCATGACACCGTTTGAGGCATTGTATGGTAGAAAGTGTAGAACTCCTTTGTCTTGGACAGAATTGGATGAGAAACGAGTTGTTGGATTAGAATTAATTCGTGAGACTAAAAAAAAAAGGTAAAGTTGATTTGTGATCAGTTGAAAACAGCGTCTGATAAGTAGAAATCTTATGTGGATTTTTAACGAAGTGATATCAAGTTTCAAATTGGTGATAAGGTGTTCTTGAAAGTTTCACCGTGGAATAAGGCTTTGAGGTATGGAAGGAAGGGTAAATTGAGCCCAAGGTATATTGGACCATATGTTGTAAGAGGATTAGTTCAGTAGCTTATCGTGTAACAGACCGGTTTTAGCTAAATCGGAACAGTGGTTTCAGAACCACAAATATGATGTCAGAAAATTATTTTAATATTATTTTCGGTATTTATAGCATGTTATTTGATATGTGTGAAAATTTTGTGAGCTAATTTTATCATTTGAATGTTCAATTGGATAAAAAGGACTAAATCGCGTAAAATGCAAAAGTGTTGTTCTATTAGCTAAAGGTGTCAAATAGCTATAGAACCTTAATGTTAAGGTCCTTATGTTGTAATTAGACTAATATATTGGTGAGTGGACATTTATGGACATGATATAAATAGTTTTAAAAGTTAATATACAAGGTTAATTTAGTAAATTATGAAATAAGTTAATATTAATAAAAAAAATCATAAAATGTGTCCATCTTTCATCTTCTCCACCAAATTTTTGAGGAGAAAAGAAGCCATTTTAGGGCTTTCATTCGGCCAAGTCTCTATTGCTCATTAAGGTACGATTTTTGTCTCGTTTTTAATGATTTCTACGTTTTTAAGATCGTTGCGGCTAGTACTAGCTAGCCCAAGGACTAATTTGTAAAACTGTTAATGATTTTGAGAGTTACCTTTGTTCAATCTATGCGTTCTTTGACGTCTAATATTGAAATATGAAAGCTTGATGATAGTTTTACATGTTTTGTTAAGTGATTTTTGATGAAAATGCATAATAGGGATTAAATTGTGAAATGTGCAAATTGTGTGGTTGAAATGTGAAATAAATGAAAATTTTGGACTGTTAGGGACCTATATATAATTCGGCCAAGCATGGGTTTTGTTGAATTGTGTGAATTTTGTGTATTTGTGTAATAGGGACTAAATTGATTAAATGCAAAAGTTTAAGGCTAATGTGTAAAAATACCCAAAAGTGTATTATTGGATTAATTGAATGAGTAGATAAATAAATAATTTAATTTTAGATTCATATAGATCAAGAAAGAAAGAATTCGGATTTAGATCAGTGGAAAAGCAAGGTTAACAAGTAGTCAACCCGATCCGTAAATTCTGAATACGAGGTAAATTCGTATGTGATGATTGCATTATAAATGTATGTTAAAATGCTTTAATATTGCATAAATTGTTAAAACGGGATTATGGATAATGTATGAATTGTGAAAACGACTTTACAAATGCATTCGATGATAGAAACGAAAAGTGTGAAAGTTCGGTTGAACCTTAAGAACAGTTTTGGATACTATTGACATGTCAGTAAGTGGTACGATGAGTTGGCTTCGGGCCATGATATTAGCACTTTGGGTGTGTATTTTGCTGATTTGGCTTCGAGCCATGCATATCGGATGATTTGGCTTCGGGCCATGATAATAGTTCTTCAAATAAGTTACCTTGATTTGGCTACGGGCCATGGTATAGGTACTTATCGTACGAGACTCCTGAGTATTCAATTTCTATTCTAAATGATTCAATGGGTAAATGAATGATGTGGTTGAGAAAGAAGTTAGTACGAGGCGATACAAGTACGTGTAGAACCTATTCGAGTATTAAATAGTGAAAGTTCGATGAGTTTGTATTTGATCATGTTTTGAGACATGAGAAAGGTTTGTAGTTAATGTATATATGGTTTTGTCATGTGTAATTGGTTGATTTGCATTTATTCTATGAATTAAGTTATTCACATACTTTACTAAGCTGTGAAGCTTACTCCGTGTTATTTTTCTATGTTTTATAGTGAATCAAGGCTAGCTCAAATCTAGAGTCGTCTAGAACATCATCGCACTATCAAACATCTATGTTGGTACTTTTGAATTATACATTATGGTATATGGCATGAATAGGCTAGATGTGATATTTTGGTTGTGATCATAGCCATGAGATTTGGCTTGTAAATGATGTTAATATTGATGTGTGTTTGGCTATTAGAAATGGCTTGTAAATGTATATGTTTTGGTTTGTTTATATATAGCCATGAGTGATGGCTTTTTTTGGTTTGTTTTGGCATGGTTGTAACCAAGACATTATGGAAGTTATAATGGTTATGTGAATTATGGTAAATGAACCATATTGTTTGATATTGTTTTGGCATGTATTTGGCTAAGTAAATGGTAGTGATTTAAGAATTGGAATGGTACCATTTTACCTTGTGTAGGTACACTGAAGTTGGGGTGGCAAATTGGCCTTGCAAATGGCCTATTTTTGTCCACACGGGCATGCGTCTCAGCCGTGTGTGACACACGGTCATGTTACACGGTCGTGTGTCCCCTAGTGTTGAAATTGAATTAAAGTCAGTATGCTCCACACGGTCTCACACATAGGCGCGTGACTGGCCGTGTGGTACAAGTCAGTTACCCCCTAATTGGCACACGGCCTAGCACACGGGCATGTGACTTGGCCGTGTTGCATAAGTTAGTATACCCTTTAGGTTTGGCACAGCCTGGCACACGGGCATGTGTGGCCAGTTCGAAAGGCACACGGGCTAGACACACGGGTGTGTGGTTGGCCATGTGACCCAAGTTAGTATGTATGCCCTGTTTCCACATGGCCAGAGACACGGGCATGTCTGGAATCATGTAAGGCACACGGCCTGTTCACACGGGCGTGTGACCCTTGTATGGTTGAAATTTTTCTAAGTTTTCAAAAATTTTCATATGTTATCAGTTTAGTCCCGAACCACTTCTAAAGCATGTTCATAGGCCTTTATAAGGGACAATGTAATTGTGTTGAATGATTTATGAGAATGAATGCTTTATGTTTGATAAATGTATGCTAAATGTTGTGAATTGTTTAGTAATACCTTGTAACCCTACTCTGGCAACGGATACGGGTTAGAGGTGTTACATATCGTCTCAAGTTGATGACGGGACTTGTGCGAATTCATGATATTTTTCATGTGTCAATGTTGCGAAAGTATCGTTCAGATCCGTCACATATAGTGCCAGTTGAGGAAATTGAAGTTCGAGATGATCTTACTTATGAAGAAGAACCAGTTGAAATTGAAGAGATTACTTAGGAAACCGAGGAGGTGATGAGACAAAAATACCCTTATTTGTTTAGTTCAGGTAATTTCGAGGACGAAATTATTTTTAGAGGGGGAGAATTATAACACCCCAAAATAGGGCCTATGAGTTTTAGGGTATTTTAGGAATTTTGGCCTTAAAGTGCTCGGAATTATGTGACATAGTATATCGATGATGTTTTTTTATTATAGTTTTTAAAAGGTTGAACCAATTTTGAAAAAGTGTTTTAGAAACCTTTGGTTTTAATAAAAGAGATTATTTATAACAAAGTCAAAACTATGAGCATTTATGTTGCAGTTTTATCAATTTTTAAAATTGAACCTATTTCTTCCCCCACCAACATGTTTTCACGTCAGCTTTTCCCCTTTCATTGTGCTTGTCGTCCCTTCGATTTCCCTAGCTCTCCCACTCAATTTTGACTTCCAAACTGTGATTCTTTTATTTCTACTATTATTTAAGCTTTAAACCTCCATAAAATCCCTTCAAAACACCTAAAAACTCCATTGATTTCACTATTGTCAAGTTATTGGGTTTTCTTGAGTTCATGTCAAAAGGTCAATTTTCGTCAATCGAATGTATCAATTCATCTACCCATTAGTTTTTAATGTTATCTAGACTTTAGAACCGAATTTTTAGTTATTAAATTGCATGTTTTAAATAAAAGTAGAAAATAGAGTCGTTAATGGTGGATTTCGAATTTTTGATTAAAAATGTGATTTTAAAGTGTAATTCAATTAATTTCAATGTGATTAAGAGATTTCCAAACTTACTTTGGAGTTTCGTTAAGAATTTCTAATGTTTTAATGAATTTTCAGAAAATAGCTTTAAAACATCTCAAAAATGTCAGTACCATGAATTGTGTAGTTAAAATTTAGGAATTAGTCATAGGAGAATTATAAGATGAATGGAATTGGTTTTAGGTGAAAAGACTGAGTATAGACTGAGATATTCAAATTGAAAGTTTGTTATGTTAAAGGTTTTGGTTACATAAGAACTTAGCTTAGACTTGTGTTTTGGTTGGTTTAAGTGAGTCCTTGGTTCGGTTTAACTGTGTTTATTGTATGATTATTGTGTGTGAAGCCTCGAATTCATTAAAGCCACTTACAAGTTAAGAAAAAGTTAGTTGAGCTTTTGATTTTCCAGCGAAAGCATAAAGTGGTGAGTGTTTGGAATTGGTGCTAGTAGAAACGAGCCATGTGTTATTTGGGAATTTAGTAGTAGCTTAAACCCCTACTTTAAATTTCAAGTGTAAGTTTTCTTATACCTACGTTATCTTGTGAATTATGTGCTTATGTGTTTGTGAATATGTGAATTGGAATGAGATGTTATAACATGTGATATGAGGTTATGATAATTGTTGTGAAAGTGAAAATGTGTACATGTTATGTATATGTTAAATGTTAGTGACAATGTTTTGCTAAAAATGCAAATATGTAGATATAGTGCACGAACACT
The DNA here is from genome assembly GCA_025503065.1 of Gossypium bickii. Classification (NCBI taxonomy): domain Eukaryota; kingdom Viridiplantae; phylum Streptophyta; class Magnoliopsida; order Malvales; family Malvaceae; genus Gossypium; species Gossypium bickii. Next base: position 85,909,342 of record CP106712.1, read on the forward strand.
CGGTAAGTGATATGTGTTTGTTTTCGGGTATTTTGGCATTGTGATCTTGAAACCATTGGATATAGTTGGCATGCCATAGGATTGTGAGTATTCACCTATATGTACAGTGATTTAGGGTGTTGAGGCCTAGGAACATGTTGGATGGATAAGGGAATGTGAGCTAAACTCCATTCAACGGGACATGTGAGGGGAAATAAGGAGAGTGTTAGCTATATGCTTCACTTTTGGGATATATTCAACTCTCTTCAAGTCATTCGGTGTGATTGGAAATTCGTGTATCCGATGAGTGATGATAGAGCTCACTTTAAGTTTCATACCTCAAGTGCCAATTTATCATTATATGAGATTGTGTTATGTGATATATGTTTGAATGAGTAAGTAAATGTCATGTAATTGAACTAATAAATGATGTATAAACAGGTCCTATATGACACTAGACAAAGGAACATTGCAAATGCATATATATGGTTGTTTGAGGATGCATGATGATATGTTTGCGTAGTGGTTATTTCATTCATTCACCGAGCTTATTAAGCTCACCCACTCATTTCTTTACACATTGCAGATTAGTTGTGTGCCAATGTGAGCGGTGTGGTTTTTGAGAGGTGATCCAAGAAATACTTTGTGGTTTCGTAGCTGTTCATGGTTTAATTACGTTTTGGGGGAATAAGGCAATATGGTAAATTTGATTATAGCCATGATAATTTCTAGACATTTTGCTGGTTTTTGATTCAGTTTATAAGGATTACATATTATAGTTATGTTTGGGTTCATGAACATGAAGATGGTTTGAAATTACTTGCTCAAATACAATTTTATGATTTTGAACTGTCAATTAGGCCATTGGATATTTATTTGCTGAAGTAATTATTACGTAATGTTTAGAAACTAAATTAGGATGGATTATTTGCATAAGTATGCTGCATTTTTTAGGTTTGGGGCAAATGTATCAATAATCAGGTTACCTCTGTGTCTTGAAATGTTTAGGAAGTCATAATAGAGATTTGGTATCGATACCTTAGCTCAAGTATCGATACTCAGGGTAAATTTATTGATATTTCTTAGAATTAAGTGACCCGAATCCTTATTTAAATAAAATACAATGGTAAAATAAAATAAAAGTAAAATCCATGTAGAACTACACATCTTTCATTTTATTTTAGAATAAGGTTTTTTAAACCTTATTAAATTCTATTTATTTTATATTAATTAGAATAAGGTGTTTCAATCTTACTACACTCCTATTAGAATATGGCTTTACAAGCCTATAAATAGACATAGTCTATTCCTCTTATAATCATTCGAATTCGACCTAGTGAATTTTCTTCTCCTCTACTCATGATTTTTTTCCCGAAAGGGTTTCCATGTAAAATCTGTGTTTTTTATTTTATTTTTCTTTTCTTTGCGATATATTGTAATTACCGATATTCTATTTTATTTTTACAAATTGGTATCAGAGCTTCCGGGTTGTTCATCTCGATCACAGTAATGGCGTATTTAAAGTATGAAATTCTGTTATTGGATCGTAACACAAGATTTGCGTTGTGGCAGATTAAGATGCAAGCAGTTCTAGCGCAGATGGATCTGAAGGATGCCCTGCTAGAGATAGATAAAATGCCTTCAACATTAACAAATGAAGAGAAGAAGCGTAAGGATCGAAAGGCATTAACACAATTTGTAACATCCTGGAAATGGCCTATGCATTTTCGGTTTAATTGTACGAAGTGACATGTTTTATGTACTAAGAATAAATTTTGAATATTTTTGGAAACCCGGAAATGAATGAAAATGATTTGGAAATGAACATTTTTGGAAACCTGAAAATGTATGGACATGATTTAGAAATGATTCAAAAGAGGAAAGTGAACATTTCTGGAAACTTGGAAATGTAAGGAAATGTCAAGTTTACAGAGCCGAACGAAAATTTTTGGAAACTTAGAAATGACTTAGAAATGTCGAGTTTTAAAGTTTAAAAGAGGAAACTAAAGCAAGGTGGCCTTAAAAGAAAAAGTTGGTGAAATTTGACACACAAATAGGCTTGGAAAAGTGGCCTGAAGATGTCACTTAGGGCCTATGGAAATGGCGCCACATGCAAGGTGATGGGCCTGAGTTCGAGTCACTTGGGAAGCAAATAAAGGAAGTTTTATTTTTGCTTCGTAAGCCTGAGAGGTGGACGGTACAAGCCTTCTAGAAAGGAGGAGTTTTATTCTCTTTAATATTCGATTAATAAGGTGATAAATAAGGGATTTAATTTGGATTATTTTTGAAGAGATAATAAAGGATTATTCTCTAATTATTTTAAATTAAGGAGATAAAGCTATCAAATAAAGAAGAGTGGTGGCCAAGTAAGGGACTCTGAGTAGTAGTTTGGCTATAAAAGGAAGAGAATAGGGCTACTCATCAAATTTTCTTCCTCCTCTTCTCTCTGCCGAATTTCTTAGTGCTCTCCTCTCTTCTCTTCTCTTTTTATTTTGTCAAGCCGAAATCTACTTCTTTTTTATCCACCATTGCCGATTCTTTAAGCCTCAAGAATCAAAAGTGTTGATACACCTCTAGGCCATAGTCGTCTAATCTTCAAGACTCCATAGCCGAATCTTTGAGGAGCTCCAAGCATAGGTGCTGTCGATTTCTCCAAGTAAGGGTAAGATCTAGACTCGGTTTCCATTCTTTTCTTTTTAAGTCTGTCATGAAATTTAGGGACTAATCCCTCATATTGTATTTTGGTAAACTATGGAAGGAATTTTGGGATTTAGTGTTGGTCAACTACAAAAGGAGATCGGTCGGGATTTTCAAAGATCTAAGGTGAGGCAATCGATCTAAGGCTATTTCTCATGATTAAATGATTGGAAATTAGATCTAATATATAAAAGCCTATAGGGATTTCGACAGAGGTATAAAAGGATTCCGGGATTTGAGAATTTCAAGGTAAGTCCCTATATACATTCGGCCAAAGGCCATGTTTTATGTTTTAATGTTAGATTAAATCTAACATATGGTTAAAGGAATTTCGACAATTCCTAGGGAAACAAGGATCAATTTCGGGATTTGTTGGTGTCCAAATCGGCAACAAGGTAAGTTTTAAGAATACTAATCCTACTAGGATTTGGATTTGTGGCCGAATGGTGATTAATCAAATGTAGGGATTAAGGATCTAAGCATTAGATCAAGCTTTTCGGGATCTCAAGGAATTTGCTAAGTGAATCAGGTGTGTACCCCACACTAACTTTTAATAAGGTTTATGGTAATATGTAATATATGCATGTTTATAAGAATGAGAATATGGCTAAGATACTGTTACGGTACAAAGTACTCAGGTACGTTTCCTACTTCTACTAGGATTACAAAATATGTTATGCTTAACATGTGAAAAGGGACATGAATGTGAATTTAAGTATGATATGCATAATATGAATATTATGGGGCATTCGGGTTATATGAAAAAGGGGAAGTGAATGTGGTGACTTGGTCTCACTATCTCAATGTGGTGACTTGGTCACATTATCTCGAATACTGGTAACCGGTTACATTATCCGAATGTGGTAACCGGTTACATTATTCGAATGTGGTGTCTCATGACACAATTATCCGAGTGGCTATACCACAAATTTTATATGGGCGATGAGCACGTCGATTGCAAATGATCGCCTTCGATGGTGTGTAGCGGATGGAGGGTTGACTTAGTAGTCCCCACACGGTGTGCGAGTTGGTACGGGGATGTGTAGCGGATGGCATCTAGGTTTTGGGTATGGGTTGCATCATTATTTTATCTGTATATGAATGTGCATGTGATACGTTATGGTATGCCTGATCTATTAAATTTTAGTGTTGTGTACACATTGAGTCTGTTGACTCACCCCGTCTTGGGAGCATGTTTCAGGTGACGAACAGTGATGGACCGGGTCGGCATGAGCTTAGTGGTGGCCATGCGAAGTTCAGATTTTCCTTATTTTGGACTCTCGTTATTTTAAGTATTTTATAATTTTATTTCAGGTTTTTATTTGATGTAATAAGGCCACAACTGAACTAAGTTATTTTCTGTTTTATTCGCTTTGTTTCGACATTTTTTTTATTTATTAAAGATTAAGTCAAATTTGATTTAAAATAAACTTTCAATATTTTGTCACTTGAAACAAATGGGCTTTTAATACAAAACAAACTTGTTTTCAACACAAGCCCAACCCAAAACGTTATTTTTCCTAAAATCGCACAAGTTTTCCCTAAGAAACAAAAGAACTTTGAACCGGTTTACTTGAGGAACATACCAAATCTGGTCAAAGCTCGTGGGCCGGGTTTGGGGTGTTTCACAATTACATCTGCATTTGTCCAACAAAATTTTGCAAGATGTGATGAATGAGAAGACCGCCGCTGCATTATGGAAGAGGTTGGAACAAATATGTAAGTCGAAAACTCTAATAAGCAAGTTGCATATGAAGCAGCGTCTTTATGCACACCGTTTGGAAGAAGGTGCATATGTACATGAATAGTTAACAGTGTTTAAAGAAATTCTCTCAACCTTGATCATATGTACATGAATAGTTAACAGTGTTTAAAGAAATTCTCTCAACCTTGGAGATCATGGAGGTTTAGTATGATAAGGAAGATATAGTGTTGATTCCACTTTGTTTGTTGCCCCCGTCTTATTCAACCTTTAGAGACACAATTTTATATAGCTACGAGTCTCTCACAGTTGATGAGGTTTATGATTCTTTGACCTCGTATGGTAAGATGAAGCATCTTGTAGTTAAACCCGACTCTCAGGGAGAGGGTCTCATTGTTCGTGGGAGACAAGATCAGAATGCTGATGATGATCGTGGAAGGACACAGGAATGGAATCATCGCGATAAATCTAAGGGTAGATCGAAGTCTTCAAACAGAGGTAAAACTTGTAACTTCTGTAAGAAGAAAGGGCACATTAAATCTGAATGCTATAAGCTACAGAAAAAGATTAAAAGGGAGGCTGCGAATCAAAAGGGAAAACAACCAAAAAATTCCGGTGAAGCTGATGTTGTAGAAGACTACAGCGATGGTGAACTTCTAGTCGTTTCTGTCAACAATTCTAAAGTGAGTGAGGAGTGGGTACTTGATTCAGGCTGCACCTTCCACATAAGTCCTAATCGGGATTGGTTTATAACTTACGAAACAGTGTCTAAAGGTGTTGTTTTGATGGGAAATAATGTTTCGTGTAAAATCGCAGGTGTTGGAACAATTAAAGTTAAGATGTTTGATGAAGTTGTCAGAACACTTAGTAACATACGACATGTTCCAGAATTGAAGAGAAATTAAATTTCATTGAGTACTCTTGATTTAAAAGGGTATAGATACACAGTGGAAAGTGTTAAAGATTTCCAAAGGTTCCCTTGTTGTGATGAAAAGGCAGAGAAAGACTGGCAAGTTATATGTTTTGCAGGGTTCTACTGTTACTGGTGATGCAGATGTCGCTTCCTCTTCCTTGTCAGATGATGATATTACTAAACTTTGGCATATGCGCCTAGGGCATATGAGTGAGAATAGCATGGCATAATTGAGCAAAAGAGGACTTATTGATAGGCAAGGAATTTGCAAACTGAATTTCTGTTAGCACTGTGTTTTTGGGAAGCAAAAGAGAGTTCAATTCACCAAAGGAATACATAACATAAAGGGAATGTTGGAGTATATTCATTCTGATTTGTGGGGGGGCATCTAAAGTGCCTTTGAGAGGTGGAGCTAATTATATGCTAACTTTTCTTGATGATTTTTCCAGAAAAGTTTGGGCATTCTTTCTAAAGTAGAAAAGTGATGTGTTTTCCACATGGCTTAGAGTTCTGTTCTGATGAGTTTAATAGACTATACAAGTCAGAAGGGACATGAGACACTTGACAGTTCGTCAAACTCCACAGCAAAACGACGTTGCAAAACAAATGAACAAAACTATCATGGAGAAGGTTCAATGTATGTTGTCAAATGCCGGCTTACCAAAGTTGTTTTGGGCAAAAGCGAATTTCATTGCATGTTTTTGCTCAACCGATCTCCATCCATTGCCATCGAGAAAAGACTCCACAAGAGGTATGGTCTGGTAATCCTGCTAATTATTCTGATTTAAAGATCTTTGGGTGTCTTGCGTATGCTCATGTTAATAGTGGAAAATTGGAACTGAAATCCATTAAATGTGTTTTTCTCGGTTATAAAGCTGGTGTAAAATGATATAAGTTATGGTGTCCTGAAAATAGAAAAATTGTTATTAGCAAAGATGTTATTTTTGATGAAACTGCTATGCTATCTAACTTATCTCTTAAAGACTCTTCCAATAAAGAAAATCAAAAACAGGTGGAGCATCAGATTAATACAAAGTCGACTCCTCAAGCCAATACAAAAATTGAGAATAGAGTTGCTTCTTCACCACAATACTCTATAGCCAAAAATAGAACTAGAAGAGAAATTAAACCTCTAAAGAAGTATGCCGAGGCTGATCTAGTTATTTATGCTTTAAATGTAGCTGAAGATATAGATGCAAACCAAGAGCCATCTAATTATTCTGAGGTGGTTAGCTGTGAAGACTCAGAAAAGTAGATGCTTGCTATGCAAGAAGAGATGGAATCACTCCACAAAAATAGAATATGGGATCTTGTGAAACTTCCTAAAGAAGGTTGTTCATTGTAAATAGGTGTTTAAAAAGAAAGAAGGGAATCTAAGAGTTGAAGAACCCAGATATAAAGCAAGGCTTGTTGCAAAGGGTTACAATAAAAGTCCAGGAGTAGACTTCACAGATGTGTTCTCCCCAGTTGTGAAGCATAGTTCAATTCGAGCTTTGCTTGGTATTGTGGCCATGCATGATTTGGAGCTTGAGCAGTTAGATGTAAAAACTGCATTTTTGCATGGAGACTTGAGGAGGATATTTACATGCAACAACCAGAGAGTTTTACAGTCTCAGAAAAAGAAGACTATGTTTGCTTGCTGAAAAAGTCTTTTTACGATTTGAAACAGTCACCAAGACAGTGGAACAAGAGGTTTGATTCCTTTATGACTTCTCATGATTTCAAAAGAAGTAGTTTTGACAGTTGTGTTTACTTTAAGAAAAATAGTGATGGTTCTTTTGTGTATCTACTTCTTTATGTTGATGACATGTTGATAGCAGCAAAAGATAAAAGAAAGATAAAAAAGGTCAAAGCCCAACTAAGTGAAGAATTTGAAATGAAAGATTTGGGACCAGCAAAGAAGATACTTGGTATGGAGATTTTCAGAGATAGAAAATAAAGTAAATTGTACTTAAGTCAGAAGGGGTACATTAAGAAAGTTCTTTGCAGGTTCAATATGCAGAGTGCTAAGCCTATTAGTATTCCTTTAGCAGACCATTTCAGACTTTCATTGGTTTTGTCTCCACGATCAGATGATGAGATTGAGTACATGTCACATGTTCCATACTCTAGTGTAGTGGGATCTCTCATGTATGCTATGGTTTGTTCACGTCTAGATTTATCATATGCAGTCACTGCAGTTAGCAGATACATGGCGAATCCCAATAAAGAACATTAGAAAGCAGTTCAATGGATTTTAAGATACTTACGAGGTACTAATGATGTTTGCTTACAGTTTGGAAGAACTAGAGATGGAGTCATTGGATATGTTGATGCTGATTTTGCTGGAGACCTTGATAGAAGAAGATCTCTCACAGGTTATGTCTTTACAATTGGAGGTTGTGCAATCAGTTGGAAAGCCACTTTGCAAACTACAGCCGCTTTGTCTACTACTAAAACTGAGTACATAGCGATTACTGAGGCTTGTAAAGAAGCTATTTGGTTGAAGGGACTCTTTAATGAACTCAATGAAGACCTTCAAATCAGTACAGTATTTTGTGACAATCAGAGTGCAATCTTCCTTACAAAAGATCAAATGTTTCATGAGAGAACAAAACACATTGATGTTCGGTATCATTTTGTTCATGATATTATTGCTCGTAGTGATATTGTTGTGAGCAAAATTAGTACTCATAAAAATTCTGCAGATATGATGACTAAGTCCCTTTCTATAACCAAGTTTAAGCATTGCTTAGACTTGGTTGGTGTTCATTGTTGAAGTTAAACCTTTAAGGGGTTTTATAGAAGAGGTGGAAAACTTGTTCGTTGAGAGTTCGCGATGAAGAACTTGTTCATTAAGAATTTGTGTCAAGATGGAGATTGTTAGAATTAAGTGACTCGAATCCTTATTTAAATAAAATGCAGTGGTAAAATAAAATAAAAGTAAAATCCATATAGAACTACACTTCTTTTATTTTATTTTAGAATAAGGTTTTTTAAACCTTATTAAACTCCATCTATTTTACATTGATTAGAATAAGGTGTTTCAATCTTACTATACTCCTATTAGAATATGGCTTTACAAGCCTATAAATAGACATAGTCCATTCCTCTTGTAATCACTCGAATTCAACATAGTAAATTTTCTTCTCCTCTGCCCATGGTTTTTTTCTCGAAAGGGTTTCCACATAAAATATATGTGTTCTTTATTTTATTTCTTTTTTCTTTGCGATATATTATCATTACCGACATTCTATTTTATTTTCAAAATATTTCATGAGAGGTACCGATAATTTTCGAGACTTTGGTTTTTAAATGAGAAACAGAATGCAAGTTTGGTATCATTTTTCTATGTGTTATCAATACCACTTAAAGAAAATACTGATACCCTAGTATTAGTATCGATACCCATAGACATATTTTGAGAATTTTGCTAAACGGATGACCATATGCATGTTTAAATACGTTTATAGGACTAATTGATATAAGATTAGCATGTACTAATAATAGCTAACAAATATGATTGACTTAAAATCTATACGAACAATAAAATGATGAGTGCCTTGTTAATGAGCTTTTACTTGTTGTGTAAGACGTGAGACTATGGTGTGACATTCTGATATTCGGGCTTGGCGACTAAGCCGAGTATAAAGTGTTACAATTAACACTTAAAAAAAATTCTAAGAATCCAATATTTAATCTAAAACCAAAAGAAAAATTAAATCCACGTACTATTGATGTTTAAATTCTAAATTAAAATAGAAAAAAATAAATCTAATGAAAACATAAGAATTAAACTCTGAACTCAAGTCTAATTTAATTTATTAAAGCCTAATATTTAAAATTCCAAAGACTAAAATGAAATGAATCTAATTTAACTTAGAAATCTAAATGAAGTCATCAAATCCTAAACATTTAAAATTTCTAAAACTAAGCAAAAATTGAAGAAGTTTTAAAACCTAAAATTCCAAAATTGAAAACTAATTAATCTAGATCTAATCCAAATTTGAAATTTAAACTTAAAATCTAATTGAAATTAAAATAAAAAATCTAATTTAATTTATAAATTTGATTGAACTTTAAAACAAAATTTTAATTTAAACTAAAACACCCTAATTGAATTAAAAGGTCTAAAATGTAATATAAATTTACAATTGAAATCTAATTGAGCTAAAGATCTAAAATTGTAATTGAAAGTCACAATTGAAAACTTAAAATCTATAGAGCACCAAAATTGGATCTAAACACATAAATTTAAAACCTAAACAAATCAAATTTAAAAACAACTTAACTTCTTGATCTAAACTTATCAACAACAAACTATCAAAATATCCTCAAAATATCAATTTTTTAAAACTATTTGTGTAATAAAAAAAAAATTACACTTCCAATATATCAAATACTAACTTATATCAAAAAATAGTGTCAACGTCATCATATAATCTAAAAAATATCTATACTAGAAAATATACCAATAAACACATTCAAAATATGCATGATAAAAAAATGAAATTGCAAATACACAAAAAAAATTGATTTTAATAAGTAAACTATAAAAAAAATGTTCCCTTTAGAAATTAAAATTTTAAATTCAAATCATATAAAAAAAAGGAAAAAAGGACTAATTTAAAATTAAAATAAAAGGCTTAAATTTTTTAAGAAAATATAAAAAACCAGAGGGATTTAGCTGGCAATTTTAAATTCAAATTTTGAATTAAATTGAAAAGAATAGGGACTAATATTGTTATTTAGAGCGGCGGAGGTCCTCAGAAAACAGGAAGGGACCTTGGGTGAAATTTAAAAATGTAGAGGTCCTAAAAAAATCTCCAAAACACAAGAGGACCTCCCTGCTTTTTCTTTTAGGGTGTCTAACTTTTTGTTTTTGTTTCTTGTATCTTGGTTTAGCCTTTCATTTTTTTAATCACGATACTGTGTTCCAACTATTTGTATAATTGTATTGCTGCAATGTGATTGGTTGAGAAAATTTTGCATTTCCTCACACTTCAAACTGGAAATTGAAATGGGCTTTGAGCCTACATCTAGACTTGGGCTTTAAAATGGGCTTCCATTGGAACGGGACCTTAAAATATACATTGGGCTTTAAAAACACTTCAAAATTGGGTCTTGGCTTTAACAAATTAGAAAGGATTTGGACTTTGAAAATAATTCTAAAAGGTAAAATCAATTTGAGGTTTTAAGACAAATTTGAAAACAATAATTTCCAAAATAAAATTTCAAATAGATTTGGGTTTTGATTTTCTTAATTTTCTAAAAGCAAATTTTAATTTTATTTAAAACAAAAACTTGGTTTTATCATCATCATCATCATCCAAATATCCACCCACTCCATGCAAAAATTTAAAAAAGTAAATTAAATTAAATTTTAAAAAATATTTAAAATTGATTTCAAATTAATTAATCTTGCCCTTATTCTGATTCCAATTTCAAATTAAATTAATAACAATTTAATTTTAAAATCAAAATAATTACACCCAAAAAAAAGAAATTCATAGTCCGTCAAAATTTAGTGTCTACACTAATGAAAACACTCTTTTGAAAACCCAATAATGCAAAATGGTAAGAGATTAGAGCAATTGTATTTAGCAATATTAACTAATTACAATTGTCTAATATGGTACACCTCCACATAAATTTTGAGTTGATAGTTGACTTGAAAAGTTACAAATCTTTGGAAATTTTATATATAAAAATATCCATTTAATTATTCTTTTTAGTTTGAGCTTTGACTCAAGTGATGGTCATTTAACTAATTATAAATACGACAAAAACAAGTGGACCTATCGAATAATAGTATAGCTACAGTGAGTAGAGATATCATATCCACAAGGACTAAAATTATTAGTAATTGCCGTTTTCTTATTATTTAGCCGACAATTTGGATTGATGTGTTTTTAAACTAAATTTACTAAACTAATTTAAGTAAGAACATAACAGAGAACGAATCAGGAAAATAATCGAAAGATAACCAATAAAAGAGACAATACCCAAGAAAAAATCCACCTAGATTCCTTCTATTATTATTATCTGATTTAAACGATTTATTCACTCGATATCTTGATCCGTAGAAATCCCTAAATTATGTTAATATCTCTTTAGAGAGTAAGAACAACTGACTCTAGGTTGATTAATTGAAATCCCGTTTTCAATGAAATCGAAATAGTGGTTTCAGGACCACAAATCCGAATTTAGAAAAAAAATTATTTTAATATTATTGTATGGTTTGTATTATGATAAAAATATCGTATGAAAATTTTGTTAAAAAAATTTTACCAATTACATGTTTAATTTAATAAAAAGGACCAAATTGCATAAAATGTAAAAGGTGAGTTCTAGTAGCTATAGGTATCAAATAACTATATAATTCAAAATTTGAGGTTCTTATATGGCAAATAGACCATTAAGAGGAGTTAGTAGATAAGTATGATGATTCATTATTGGAAATTTATGAAAAGAAAATGACTAAATTGGAAAGATAAAAAATTAAAGATGATAAATGGATTAAATAAAAAAAATACCATCATTTATCATCATCTTTCCCAAATAAAAACATGGAAACCCTAGCCATGGAAATTGGGTTTTGAGCAAACTTATTTGGCTCAATTAGATCCGGATAGACCAAATACAGAGTTAGAACGAGGAAAAGAGAATGTATCGGATTAGTAGATTACAAATACACGAACATTTATCGAGGTAAGTTCATGTAACTAAACTTTGTATATTTATATGTTTGAATTGAATGTTGTATATGTGAATTGTGTAAATACCATATATATGAAATTGATCACATATTCGATAATGCCCGACAAATATTAAGTTCCGTTTGAATAAATGAAATTCGATGGATACAAAGTTCCTGAATTGGTTGTGGTTCCGCATGTGTTGTAGACACACCAAAACTCGAAAGAGCGTCCTGTTATTAGCTCTCATGAGCTTCCCTATATATGGTTCTTGCAAGCTTCCCATTAATAGCTCTTCGGAGCATCCCGATATGGTTGTAATCCTACATGTGTTGTGGACACACCATAGCTCTTATGAGCGTCTCGATATATGGCTCTTCGTGAACTTCCCAATTAAAGGCTTTTTGTGAGCTTCCCGTTAATGGCTCTCCAAAGCTTCTTGTTACATGGCTCACATGAGCTTCCCGTTATATGGCTCAAAAGAGCTTTCCGTTATGTGTTCATATGAGCATCCCCGAATATGAATTGACGGATTACAGATTTGTACACTTCGTGTGTACTACATGGGTATCCATCGATATTTTAAATGATTCAACGGGCAAAATACTGATATGAGAAAATAAATGAATTCAAAGTGAATCGTTGTCTGTATATACACAAAATACATGGAAATTTGATATTTGATGAGCTCATACATGTTTCTGAATATTCATGTGAAATAAATGACTAACATGTTTGATGAAATTATGTGTTTAGGCTACTAGTCAATTTACTTTGGATGTACTTTGCATGTTTATTAGAAATGTAAATGCATGGTAAGTAAATTTTATGTTATACAAACTTACTAAGCATTTAATGCTTACTCTGTTTTATTTCCTTTGTTTTATAGTACTTGAAAGCTCGTAAAGGTTGGAAGCTAGTCAGAGCCACATCACACTATTCCTTGAACTTTTTGGTATATATATATAGCAAACAAATTTTGGTTATAATGGCATGTATAGGCTAAACGTAACCAATGGTGGTAATGTAAATGTTTGGTTGTAACTAGACATTGGAATGGCTTGTGATGGACATGTTTTGGTGTGTTTATATATGGTCTTAATATGTTTGATGAATTTTTGAATTGGTTAAGTGATGGAAACCATATAGGCTCATTGTTAATTGATTTGAGTTAGCATAATTAGTAAAATATGCATATATGTGAATTGGGTCAATTAGGTAAGTTTGAATACTTGGACATATGGGGTGTTATAATATGTACTAAATTTGATTTTGGCTTGATTTGAATGATTGGTATTGCCTTGTGAATGTGTTAAAATGTTGATGTAGGTGGAAGACAAATTGGGTGAGAAAAAATGGTATGTAAATGTCATATTTTCGTCCACAATGGCAGAGACATAGGCGTGTCTCTCTGCCGTGTGTGACACACGACCTAGCATATGGGCATGTGTCCTGGTCGTGTGTCCTCTGCATCTTAAAAATTGAGAAACAAAATGCTCAAAATTATCCACATGGCCTAGCACACGGGTGTGCGGCTTGGCTATGTGACCCTTGCACCTATTTAATGCAAGTTATTGTGTTCACACGGCCTAGCACACAAGCTTGTGACTTGGCTGTGTGACCTAAGTCAGAGAGTTACACGGGTACGGACACGAGCTGGAACACGGCTGTGTGCCCTATTTCGAATGCCCACACGGCCTGGCCACATGGGCATGTGCCCCCTGCACCTTAAAAAAAATTTGAGATTTCTGAAAAATTCTCTGAGTACCTGGTTTAGTCCTGACTTGTTTCTAATGAATGTTTTGGGCCTCGAGAGCTCTTGTAAGGGACTTTATGATTGATTCTTGATATGATTGTATAAATGATATGAATTGTCTGTATTTTAATCCATAAATTCTGGTAATACTCTAAAACCCAGTTCCGGTGACGGATATGGGTTAGAGGTGTTACACTCTTTCTAATTAAAACCCTTATTGTCGCATTAACTCGATCTATAGATTCCTCTATTGGATTTGACTCTAATCTAATAGATTTATGTCATCCTGTTTCTAAGATTGCATGCAACTCCACTCAATTATGCTAGATCTACTCTTAAACAGTGACATTTGCTCCACTGAATTAAGCACATTAAACATGAATTAATATCCCAGAAATATTAAAATAAGGAATAAGCACACATAATTGAGAACAAGAATCAAGTATTTATCATGTAAAACAGAAATTAAATAATAGAATTCATCATAGGTTTCATCTTCCCTAGATATCTAGGGAATCAGTTCATAATCTTGAATGAAAACATCTCAAAGTCAAAATAACCACAAGACATAAGGAACTCATAAAAACTTCAAAAGAAATTAAAAGGAGATCTTCAATCTTGATGGAAATCTGCTTCCGAGTTGGTTCCGATGGTGTTATTCGAGTGTTTTCTTCGATCTTCTCTGATGGCTCCCATATAAACTTTAGAATGCTCATAAAACCTAAAAATTGTGTTTTTCTGCGTATTTGGGAAGCAAGATACGAAATTGACATGGGCTAGCACATGGGCGTATGCCCAGCCCGTGTGGCTCTTAAAATCTTCTCTTTTTCTCCGATTTTCGCTCCTTTTGCTCCCAAATGCTCAACTAAGTATAAAAACATGGATTAAAGGGATTATGAGCATCAAATTCACTAATTTGCATAAATAATCATCCCAAAACGCATTAAGAATGAGATTAAAATATGTTAGTTTATCATTTATCACCAAGAGTCGTTTGACTTGACCTTGAAAACGAGGTGTTTACTTGAAAAATTGATTTAATTTGAATGCAATAATCGTCGAGACCTGATTTTGAAAATAAGTTTAAAGAAAATTTAAATCCAATGATTTTTAAGATTTGATCTTAGATAGATAAATCTACCTTAAATGTTACAGTGACTTGCTATTTAAATGGATTATCACGCACTTTCTTCAATTAATAAGTTTCACTCATAAAAACTTGGGTAAATTACCAAAAAATACCTTTTTTTTTTAAAATTTACGAAAAAAGGACATTCTTTTCCAATTATTTACTGGAATGGGTCATTTTCCCCGAAAGTGCGTCCATGTCAGCGCGATGTCAGGGGATGCAACAGGAAAACGCGTCCCTGAGGGAGCGTTTTTTGTCACATCAGCAAAAATCGTGTCCTTGAGGGCGCGCTTTACTGATGTGGCAAAAAACGCTCCCACAGGGACGCGTTTTTGCCTATGTTTTTTTCCAAAAAAAATATTCTCGAATTAAATTTTCAAAAAAGGTCATTTTTTAGATATTATAAAAATAGACCAATTTTTTTTTAAAAATTTTACGAGAATAAACCTTTATAAAGGCTCAAAGTGACAACACTATTTTTTTTAAGGTGTCACCAATTAATATGGAAATATAACTTACAAAGAAAATTTTTATATAGACCCAAAGTCTCATTTCCCTTGTTTTCTTAAGCAATGTGGGATGTGAGATATGTGTATACATAGACTCATGAATAGGTTTGGAGCTTGTTCCTAAATAATGTGAGATTTCTTCCTCTTTTAACTAACAACATGAGATTAAATACTACACTATATTTGATATTTTTTTTACAAAATAATTTCTATTTTTTTTATATTTTGTTAACATTTTCTCATATTATAAAATTATCTTTTGAGATCTTTAACCTTGTTGCATTTTAGAATTGTTAACATATACAAAAGAACTATTAAAAAAAAGAGAACAAATTGCATATATGAAACTTGTACATGCAATAATCTTCTATTCAATTTTAAATGTTTGAAGTTAATATCAATGCAATTCAAATTTTTAAAATAATTTTCCATTATTTAAATTTAGAATTTATACTTTTAATTTTTATTATTTATTTTATTTTATATTATGAATGTTTGATTAATAAATAAATGGTGAGTATTTGGTACTCAAATAGTATTTTTTTGTAATTTTAAAAAATTAATATATCTTTTTAAATATTTATTTATTTTTTATATTTTACTATACTAATTTTTTTAATTCTAATTTTAATTTAATTTTCATCACCTAATGAATGCCGATAAATTTATTTCAGATATATTTTGACTAGATAGATAATCTATTTAAACATAATATATAATTATGTTAAATAAGTTTTTTTTATAGAAATATATAATATACATAAAATATAATAATTATTTTTTATATTTTATATCTAGATTAAATTACATTAATAGTTACTTAACTATATTTTTTAGCTATCGAATTATAAAAACTTACAAAATGATCACTCAACTATTAGTAATTTTTTAAATATTTATTTTTTAATATTTTACCATACTCATTTTATATTTTATATTTTTTTTACTTATAGAGTTTAAAAGTTTTATTTATAATGTAACAAATGTTAACTTTTTGTAAAAAAATTTAAACTCTAAGTAAAAAAAAATATCAAATATAGTGTAGCCTTTAATCTCATGTTGTTAGTTAAAGGAGGAAGGAATCCCACATTGTTTAGGAACAAGCTGCAAAACTATTCATGAGTCTATATATACATATATCTCATATCCCACATTGCTCAAGAAAACAAGGGAAATGAGACTTTGGGTCTATATAAAGATTTGCTTTATAAGTTATATTTCCATATTAATTGGTGACACCTTAAAAAAAAGTGTTGTCACTTTGAGCCTTTATAAAGATTCATTCTCATAAATTTTTAAAAAATTGGTCTATTTTTATAATATCTAAAAATGACTTTTTTGGAAAATTTAATTCGAGAATAGTTTTTTTTAGAAAAAAACACGGGCTAAAACGAGTCTCAGGGGAGTGTTTTTGCCACATCAACAAAGCGCTCCCTCAAGGAAGTGTTTTCTACTGATGTGGCAAAAACGCTCCCTCAGGGACGCATTTTCTTGCTGCATCCCCTGACATCGCGCTGACGTGAACGCGCTTTCGGAGAAAATATTATTTTTCGTAAATTTTGAAAAAAAAATATTATTTGGTAAATTACCCTAAAAACTTAATCATAATTTCAATTTGAGACATATCAGTTCATGAATAATCCAAAAAATTTTTCTTCTAGGTGGGGGTCGTTTTTCCTATATGGATTGAAAATTAGAGAGGCGAAACACATGAAGGACCTTTTCAATTAGTCAGCTAGGCCCACCATGGGAAAAATTGGCGGTGGATATAAGTGCGTTAGTCGATAGGACAATTTCTCCTTTTCTAATTTTTTTTTTCTTTAATTTGGAAGGACGGGTACAAATTTACTGGGACAAAAGTACCACTCTTGTTTTTCCAAGAAATGAAATTACCATTTCTTCAAAGATGATTTGAAATTATAACCACTCTAAACTCCTAACAACTAGAAATTAGACATAGGCCAGATTTGGGTATTTATTGTATATGTTACTTTGTGAATAACATCCAGTCTGGAGCCTCTAAGGTCTTTTATCTCTTTCCTTACACCATGCCAGACCACTGCATTTCAAAGCGTTTTGAAAGGGCCTCAAGGGACCAGAAAATATCATTCCTTTCGCATGCAGATCCCATCCACGTTAAATTTCAAAACAACAATCATAGGAAACTAAGCCTGCAACACCCTCTTCGTGCTTCTAGCTTAGTACTATAGCAGAAACCTCCTGGATATCGCCACCAAACTTCCCTAGATGACAACCCTAAACCTCGAAATTGGACAAGGAATATTCACCAACTACACAAAACACAATGCATGGCACAGTAAAAATACCACAATTAAATTACACTCCATTAAATGTATTTTAGTTAATTCTATTTCATATATAATTTTTTTTATTTTTCATATCAAAGTTATTTTCGATTGAACTATTTTAACCAATAAACTTTTTTTTTTAAATTATTACTTCTGATTTTTATTTTTTTATTTTATGAAATGTAGGTAATACTATTACAATTTAATTGTCAATAACAATATTTTATTAAAATTATAAAAAAATTTATTAGATATATTCTAAACATTGAAACAGTGGATTTATTTAGTTTTAGTTCAAAGGTTAACTTATAATCAAAATAATCAATAAAAGGAACCCTAAATCCTAATGCCTTCATTGTTTTCCTCTCGTCCTTCTTTTCTCTGTTAAGGTTGTTGTAGTTTTAGTATATTTAGAATTTATTCCTTATATTTTTACTTATATTTTTATTTGAAAAAATTTAATTTTTTTTATTTTTTATATTTAGAAATATAAATTCAATTATTGACATAATTAAAATTCTTTTATTGAATTCAAATTCATTATATCATTTAACTTTTATTGTTACATAATTACTAAACTTTTTATTAAATTCAAATTTAAAAATGTAAATATAATAATTAATTGTTTTATCTATTAACTATATGATTCGAAATTCAATTCTCTTTAAAATGAAATACATTTATAACCAACTATTTACTTTTTCTTAAGAAATAGCTGTAGAATTAATTTCTACTGCCAGCAGTAAATCCCCAATTTCATTAAAAAAACACATTAATTGTCCAAAAAGAAAAACACAATACTGTCTTCATAACCTCTGTTCCAAAACAATGATGATGTAAGCTTCACTAAAAAGAATCAAGTCCTCCATAAGCGTTTTTTTTTCCTTTCCTAAAAAATGCTTTTCCTGTGTTGCAGTGGCAGCAGCATTAATTGACCGGAAAATAAGATAGACTCTAACATCATAAATAAAAAGAAAGGTTAAATATAAAATTCAAACCTAAACTTGTACGCTTAGATTGGTATTTATAACTTTTTTTATCTTAGATTAGTATTTAAATTTTTTTTTCTATTCACCAGTTTGGTATTTGAGACTAACAACATTAATTTTTTACTTACATGGTAGTGATGGCCAATTATGCACAGCCATGTGGCATCTATTATACCTCTTTTTAATTTTTCTTTTTTATTTTCCATCCTTCTCCCATTTTCTTTTCTTTTCTTATTTTTCATTTTCCAGCCTATTTCTACTTCATCTTTCTTCTTTCTTTCTTCCAATTAAAAACCCTCAAATTTTCCCTCGTTTTCTCACCATCTAATCACTACCAAAATCTCCATTTTTGTTATATTTATAAATATGTGTTATCACCATGTAGTATTAAATATTTCAAGATAAAAAATAATTAAGTGCAAATACGAAAAAACTAGTGGAGTTTAATTCATTTAAAAACTTCCCCTGAAATATGAACCATTATCATTTTTTGTAGGTCTCATATTCTTGTCATGAACGGCCTCTCTTCAAGTTTTCACTTGTCACCAATGCATGCCCATTTACTTTTAAATTAAACACCCCTAAATGTAAATTTAAAGGAAACTAATCGATCAATGCCATACTTTAAAATTTTTGGGCAACAAGTAAAGAATTTTTTTTGTTATTCCCCCTCCAAAAAAAATGGTGAACAGTGTAAATTACATCAAATAAAAAAGAAGTGGGGGTTATGAATAGACAAGCTAACAAGAATCATTGCAAAACCCATCAATCCATAATAACATAAAATCAAACAACAAGAAAATGACTTTTCCCTACACTCCTCTTTTTGCCCATCTTCACTCCTAAACCTGGACTTGGACTAGCTCGCTTAAAAGAAATGTACGAATGCAGCTTGAAAGAGCGGCCTTCATCTCGTGCGAAAGAATCATCCCAGGAAAGTCAAAGAAAAGGTCTGACAAAGTAGCGCCTTCGAGCAGTGCCCTCTACTCCAGTCGGTTTGAAGAAGAGCTGGCTTCTGACTGTAAGCTATCAACATATCGAGATTTAGGATGCTGTGTGGAGAAGCCACAGTCCAAGATGATTCAACGGTGGTGGCTCAGTTTGACGTCAGAGAGCAGTGGTTGTAACAACCCAATTTTTAGTGATGTCAGAAATAGTGGTTTTGGGACCACAATTTTGACGTGTGAGTCTAAAAATATTAATTATTTAATATTTATGAGGTTATTAATATTTTATTAAAATTTGGTTTAGAAATTTTGACGTTTGGATAGTCAATTAAATAAAAAAAACTAAATAGTAAAAAGTGCAAAAGTCAATTTCTATTAGAGTTTTAGTGCCAATTGGGTGATTAAGTAAAAATAGGATGGGTTAATATGGAAAATAAGCCATACAGTAGGTAATTGGAAATGGATTAAAAATATAAGGAATGACATTTCTGTAATTAAGTTGAAATCAAAACAAAAGGAAATAAAAGAAATTGGCCATCATTTGGTTATATTTTTGGCTGGAGAACAGAATGCCATTGTTGGGAGAAGAAGAAGCTTTGGTTTGCTAATTCTCCTTTGCATGTAAGTGAGTTTATCATTTGTTTTTCATGAATTTTACGTTTTTGAAATTATTGCAATTAGTTCCAACTAACTCATACCTTTGTTCTCGAAACTCTCAAATATTTTGGAAGATGCCATTGAGCTTAGGGTGTTTTTGAAGTTGAATGGTGGATTTCAATACTTGGGTGTTAGTTAGAAATACGTTGTTAAGATATTTTATATGATTTTTAAGTTTATGGATTTAATTAGAAAGAAACAAAAATACATATGGTTTTCTTGTGAAATTGCAACGTATATGAACTATTTTGATGTGGTTAAAATTTGGTTCTATGGGTTGAGGATTAAATTGTATAATTAAGCTTAATTTGATTTTAGGGATTAAATCGAATGAAGTGTAAATGTTTGGGTCAAATGTGCAAAATTATAAATAAGAAGTTATACGCATTTAATTGAATAGTATATGAAATTAAGATTAATAATTAAAATAAATTATATTATAGATCAAGAACAAGTTGAAAATCGAGAAAAAGGGAAGGTTGTTAAGTAGTTTCTGAATTTTTGTCATTACTACAATTTAGCTCTGGTAAGTTCCTTCGATTTATTTTGTTATATTTTACAATATGAATTGAATGAGAATTGAGTTGTTGATTGTTAAATTAAATATTTCGATGTTAAATTAGTATGAATGGGAATAATAAACTGTTGGACTTGGTTTAACAGTAATATCTCTTGAGCCGATGAACGTAGGATCGAGTATGATTGGCATGCCAATAGGTTATAGAGCACACGGTACGGGGATTGTTTTGAGATGAGATGATTCCTGACCTGTAATTTTACACATAATATACCGTAGTCCAACATTTGTTGCGGACTATCGTGATATATTACAGTAATTCTGGCGTGTTACCAGGGGCAGATGTAAAGCCTTCGGGCTTGACACTTAGTGCCTAGGTGTGTTTTCGGAGGGATGATAGCCTACGGGCTAGGCACTTGGTTTCGAGGCATGTTATCGGCTGGATTGGCTCGTTTGAGCGTTTGACGTGTTTCGGATGGATAACTGTATACTCCCGTATATCATTCATTGGGCAATATTTCTTGTGTTAAATGTCTTGTTGTTAAATTCTTTGGATGATTATTCATGACTTTCTTGATAGCATTGTGGCTTGTTAATGAATTATCTCGTATGGGTATCTCATACTCGTTTGTATATATACTCACCTATTATGGATTGTGGTTGACAGGAAATTCTAAATTTTTTGTATTGTTATGTTTAATTCGGTAAGCTTTATCGTTTTAACCGTTGAACTTACTAAGCTCTATAGAAGCTTACTTGTGTTATTTATCTTATTTCCTTGTAGATAACATTTTGTGGAGTCAGACGACCGGATTGACTTGAAGATCACACTATCCAGATACATTTTGGTAAATTTTGATATGTTTATTTTGGGTTATATGGCATGTAATAGGTTTTTTTTTTGCATATGTTTAGATACTTATTAAAAATGTTATTTTAGCTTGGTATAAGCTTACTTGTGTAGGTCTCTTTAATCTTGGTGTGAATATGTTCATATAAAATTGTTTTGGTCATGTGATATAAACCTTATTTAAGTGTTTGAGTTATGGTATGAATGAATGTGAATGATTAAGAAGAAATGATAAGTTTGGCATGAGTTTTATATATGAACTTACGAATTTGAATGCAAATTAGTTGATGTGTCATGTAAATTGAGGTTGATAATTGAATTGTGGTGTCAATGAGGACACATTGGTTAGGCACTTAGATTGATTGTTTAAGCATGTTTTAGACTTGTTTAAATGGGTTTTTGAAGTATGGAAATGGTTGGTTTTGATTTGGCTTGGAACCTAAGTGTTGGATGAAAATTTTGCCTTGTTTGGAAGCTTTTTAAGGTGCACACGGCTTGGCCACATGGCCATGTGTCTTATTAGTTCTTAGGTGCAAGATTTTTCACATGGTCACATTTAGTTACATAGTCTGGCCACATGGGCATGTGTGGAAGCCACACAGCCGTGTAACCCCTGTTTCTAAAAATTTCAAATTTTTGCATATTTTTCTGTTTTGATTCAAATTAATCTCGAATTGTTCCCAAACTACTTTTAAGGCCCCATAAGCTCGATTTAAGGCCTGTAAGTGTATTTGCACCTTGATTCTTATAAACTATTAAATGTTATCATTTATTTTATATTTTCGTTTCTATTTAATGATAAATGTCCTGATTTGTATAGTAATGCTCTGTAATCCCAATTCAGCGACGGAGATGGGTTAGGGAGTTACAGCGGCAGTGAAGCGGCGGCTAGGGGCTTTGAAAATAAAAAATAAAATAGAAAAGAAAAGGTTAAGAAGCGGGAGAGAGAAAGGAAAGGTGGATCGTTGGGTGCTTCTTCGATCGGTGGTGACTTAGAGGAAATGAAAGAGCAGAAGGAAAAAGTTGATCGGAGAACAAACGTCAGTGACAAGGTTGGAGCGCGGTTGTGGTGCATGCTAGCGGCTGCTAGGGTTGGGAAAGAGAAGTGGAGAAGAAGAAGAAAAGAAAAGAAAAGCGAAAATGGGAAAGAACAAAAGAAAAGGGAAAAACGAGAAAAGGAAATAATAAAAGAAAATGGAAAAGGAAAAAGGAAAAAGAAAATGACATCATCATGATGTCATTATGCCACATGTCACAATTTCATTATGCCATTTGTCTAAAACTTAATGGTGTTAAAACAAGTACCAAGCTAGTAGACAAAAAAAAAGTTCAAGTACCAATTTGGGACAAAAAAAAAAACCTAAGTACCTATATAAGAGAAGCGAACAAGTACGAATACAAATTTTATATTTAACCCTAAGTTGAATTGTTAGAGGCGTGTTATGTTGTTGGTTACATAAAATATTATGTAATTTGTAAAAATTCACACATTCAATACATGAGTAATTTAACATGTCATGTAAATTTCATAAATGAGCTCAAGAGATTAACGATTTTAAGATGTGTTCTAATTTTATGAGTGGGGATCAAATTTTCGATCGTATGATTAAAAGATGAGGTAAGCAACTATCACACTACATTTCATGATTAGTTGTGAATAATTAACACTCATGTGGAGCAAGTATTTATTTAATGCGAGTGTTTTGAGTTTTATTCTAATTTTCTCTCAATTATAATTATGGACCACAAATTTTTCCGAGGCTAAAATTAAATTATAATTTTTTGTAAAAGCTAAAATGTAATTTTATTACTATTTCATGATGACTAAATCATAATTTTAATATATTTGAGGAACTAAAGTGAGATTTCATCATATATAATTAATATCCGGGTCACCAACTTAGTTATAAAATTATAGACTCCTTTTATATATTCTTTAAATAAAAGAACTAAAAATTACAAATCCATGTTGAGTAGTATTAAAATAAAAATTCATTACCATTTTATCTATATTCATTATTAAATAAAATTTAAACAAAAAATAACATTTTATTTCACCCTCGAATGTGAAATTTATATAACTTATAAAGATATCGTGCATGTGTTCTATCTGAAACCCTAAATCCGTATAAAATGCAGCTCTCTCTTTCGGAATATAACCTAATTGAAACACTAGGGTGGTTTTAGAATTGCGCTAGGGATCACTGTGTAATGGATGCCTTGTTTAAATGTGATTAAAAGAAGTATTTCATGTTTTAATTGTTTGGAGACATGAAAGACACAATCCTAGTCTAATAGCATCCCAAAGTGGTTTGCTGAATTTGTTTTGTTTGATGGATACATAAAAATATGTAATCAAACAAGCATATCGTTAGCTAGTTGAAAGGCAAATAAATAAAGCAGGAAGAGTGATTAGCTTATGATTAATAAAGCCGATTGTGATGGCCATCGGATAGGAACTCTCAAGAAGAAAATGATTTCACTTGAAAGTGGAGGAGAATAAGTAGTAATGTTACATTTATAGGGCTTGGCTTCATGATAATCCATATTAAGAAAGGAAAAGTTTGATAAATAACTTCAGTGAAGCAGCAGCAAATTCAACTGCATCTCTGAAAGATAGCAGTCTTCAACATCTCCTCGCTTATAAATCCAGCAGGTAGTATGACAACAACATCTTGAAGCACTAGCTCATTCACGGTTGATACACTGGCATGGTGCACATGAAGCTCTAAGTCTCTAAGGGCATCCATCAGTCTCGCAGCTGGGTAGTTGACATCTGGACACTGAACTCGGATCATGGCTTCTGACCCTACAATCTTGACATCAACTTCCATTGTATTTGGTCCATAATCATAGGTCGGCCTTGTACAGTCAAATGTGGATGCATTTCTTTGGCTATTCGAAACATTGATGGCATTCAACTTGGATTTTTGGGATTGAACTTTAACATCCAGTTTATCAATCTTAGATCTGAGCTCCTTGATGTAGGCTACTGCATCTGAAAGCAAAGATGCTTTGTCCATCTTGGACACGGTAGGAACCACAGATCGAAGTGCATAGAATCGATGATTAAGTTTCTCGCGCCGCAGCCTCTCTGCTTCCACGTGGTTTAAAGGGGTTGTTTTTCCAGTCCCCGACTTTCTTCCTCTCTTCTTCGACCCAACGCTGAACTCCATCTCAGAATCAGCACCGGAGTCCGATGACGAGCGGCGTAATAAACCGCTAGTGTCCTTCTTGGCCTCAATTTGTTGCTTTCGGTCATCAAGAATCCACTCCTTTTGATCACTTGCAACCTTGCCAAAATCAAGAAAAGGGACAGTTTGGGTTGACATTTGGAGCTGAGATTCAAGGCCAGTATGATTGGAACCAAGACAGTTAATCTCAGAACCGAAGATTGATTTTGCAAGTTGCACTAAGCCCCAATTCTCTTGGATCATTTCTGAAGATCCCAATTCAACTACCCCGAAGGAAGTCGAAAGGAAGACTAAGGTCTGGATTCCTCGCATTCGAGCTTCTGTGACTCGCTCGCATTCATACAGTTGGAGCTCCTGATCTCCACACAACCAAATATAGGAGCCTGAGCCGAAAGCCTTCCCAAGAATGTCATCTCCTATAGCGAAAGATCGGTTTACTGATACGGTGTAATACCACTCGTAGTCAGTGACATCACCATCCACCATCCTCTCAATGTCTATCGCTTCACAGAAAACGGATTGAATCTCTTTCCCCGATCTTCTTCTACCAAATCTGGGTTGGCTTAGCTTATTTCCGGATTTGCCTGCAAAACCCTTGGTCCCTTGGAAATATCCATCACCCCATGATAACACGAGGTGGCCATGAGCATCCCTGGAAGCTTGCCAGAAGATGGAGTATACCCACCATTCAGGCCTGCTTTGGACGATGAACTGGAGGCGCTGTTGCAGTGTCGGCGGAGGGGCGTCTTGGCCGAAGCTAATCATCGAAGATGAAGAAGATGATGACATAATACTGCTGCTCCCTGATCCAACCCAATTTCTTTCTGATAAGGTTTTCCAAACTACTAAAAGCTAAGTAACCCAAAGAGGGATTCGGCTGCAGCAAGCTAAAATATACAAGGAAAAATTAAAGGGATCAGCAGCAAAAATCAAAAGGGCAATGGTGTGGGGGCGTTCGGAGAAAACAAGAATTTCCTGGGCATTAAAAGGCCATCGTTGTGGGAACTGTTTTTTGGGCATGCTTGGCACCTTTATCACGTGAAAAATCCTAGTATAGGCTGAGCTCCAAAGTTCAAGATGTGATGTGATATTGATGCGCATCGTCTCTATTCGTTGCGAGGTTCAGGCTTCCTCTGGGGTCGCAACTTCCGCTAGTCATTTCCAAATTCGATTCACTACTTCTGGACATTTCAATCTTCAACTTGTCTTCTAGTACCTGTGTTATACTCACTTTTTATTTTCAAGACTTTTCAATTTTTAAAATTAATATAATTAAATTAATTTTATTAAATTTAAGTTTATTATAATATATATTTTTTAATTACAGTACTATTAAGTAAGTATATTTTATTTCAAAATATCACATAAACTAAAAAAATTAATATTATTAACAAAGTAGACTTGACTTTTAAAAGTTAAAGAATAGAGGGACTAAATTTTTAAAATAAAAATATAGAGATTAAATTTAAAATTTGTGAAGAGTACAAGAACTTATAACATATTTTGGATAAAAGTATTAGTGAGGTTCCTATATTAAGAGTCAGATTGTATTTTACCACCTATACACAAAAAATGGGGATATTAGTTTCTTTACATTAAATGAAAGGGCAAACTAATTTTTTTATTCTACTATTAAAAATTAGTCATTAGACGTTAGCATGAAGTACACTTCAAATGGATAAAATTTTTAATTGGAAAAGATCAATTTTTATTTTGATTTAATGTAAAAGAATTAATTTTACTCATTTTTTTAATAAAAGAGAAAATTTTAATTTAATTTTTAACACAAAAAATTCATAATATTTTTATTATATTTTTAAGTTAAAATTCTATTTTTAATTATATATGTAAATAAGTAATTTAATCCCAACTTGGATAAGAGTTTTGTGGCCAACAAAACAATCTGAAAATCACAATCTTTTAACTTATATTATCCACTCATTTCTTAATTATTTGACCCTAAATCTTAACTACTAACTGACTAACTGGCCTTTATAAAGAAATGTCAATTCGTCAATAAGAAAGTTCAAAATCAGTATCAAGGTGTAAATGTTTAGAGTTATTGGTTTTACGATTTTCGTTTTCCTTTTTGTTATTAATGAAAAAGAATATTGAATAAAATGTGTTTAGTTGAAAGTTTTAAAAATATTTTTAGAAAACAAAAATAAAAATATATGGAAATTAAAAATAATAAAAAAATATTTTAATTGTTTTCATTAAAAATTATTTATAAAATTAAAAGAAATTGAAACCAATAGTTTTCTAGCTTTAATTAAGTGCCAATTGAATTAATTTATTATTATTAGATATACTACAACACATGTAAAAAATAATGTTCCTATCAAACATATTCGTTCAATTCCGTATAAAAAAAAAAAAAAAAAAAAAAAAAAAGAAATTTGTGCCCCTGATATAAATCCACATATTTTTTATTTCTCGAAGTTTCTATTATAGTAAGATAGGCGTATCAAACATGCTTCCGTTATTAAAAGAAATATTTTTATTTACTAATGTGTTTTCCAATTTTCAGAAAATAAAAAATAAAAAATGCTTTTAAAAAACAAAAAAACGAAATAAAATAAAAATATATTTAGAAACCAAACTGAGTCTTAATTTCCACTTCATGTACTAGATTTTGTTTTCCTTTTTGGGATAAAATGTAATATGAAGTTATTAATAAAAATTTGAGATTCTTTTTTGAAATAAGGACCACAAACGGTAATTCCATTTATCAAATCAAATAATATTTGCATTTGCAAAGTCACGAAGACTGTGAAGGTAATCCACTCTAAAACGGAGCTCGTTATCAGAAAAAAAAAAAAGCTAAGCCCATGTATCTAAGTATATCAACGACTTTATGGGCCAATCTACAAGTAAAAGAGTATTCTAAAGCATTAAAGTCTAAAAACATATAGTGAACCTTCGTAACAAATTTTTCTAGCAAAGACATATTAGTGTTACATGGGAAAACTAAGAAATTATAAAGTAAGAATTTGATTCAACATCAAGGCACAAGCCTTTGCTCAATTCGAGTCGAAACAATCAAGGCTTTCATTGCAACTCCACCCAAAACCAAACCATCCTCGTTTAGCACTATACATCCAAGCCCTTTTATGTGTCACGAGTCACGGATTAAAGCCAGTGACAAATGCACATAGAATGTCCCATGGTGGTCAGCTGAATAAATGAAGCTCATTTGGCCCACTTGAACTGGCCCAGTTTGTAGAACATGTGGAAAAGCCTATCAACTTGAAGTCTTGGTGGCTCAGTGGAACACTCTAATAAAGCTAGAGTTGCCATGGTACATATTGTAAATCCTAAGAGTTAAGAATGTATAAATTTTAAATCCTTTTGGACTCTCATATTATAGATTGGCTTTGATCTCAACCATCAATGTAATTTAAACTATATTGTTGGACCTGGGGGAGCTCAATTATTAATAGAGGCCTTTCCCCTCATTTGTAATCACCCCATTTAGTTGTAATTCTTCAAAGTAAAAGAAACATTTTAAGAGCATTTACTTAAACACTTGGTGTGATTAGTTTTCTTGTGGCTTTCTGTTTGGTTTTTGATTTTTTGCTTAAGAGTTTGGTTTTGCTTTATTTTGGTGCCTTAGAGAATTTCCATTTAGAATTATCATATTTTGAGAGTTAGGCTGACTTAGGCGGATTTGAAGCTAAGTTTCTATCTAAGGCTACAGGGTTTGCAAGACTTAAGTTCTAGCCCTATGATAGTTATGCATGTACTAGCACCCCACGTAACATTGACATTAATTTTCACACGACCTAAGCTTGGGTAGACTATCGTTGAGTTTGCAGTTGTCTTGGAAAGATTGTTCGATGAATCAAATTATGGACACAAAATTCTTCATTAGTGATTACACAAAATTTAGTGCTATGTAGGGAGTGGGGAGTAAGATTCCTATCCAGAACTTATTGTTTTGTACACTTTATAGCTGCCATAACAACATGCATAAACTAGGCACAATATAGGTTCATGTTGAACTAGGTTGCGAGCAATCTTAATCGCTGAAGTATTATCACAATATAGGTTCATTGAACCTTAAGGATAAATGTCTAATTCTTCAAGCAATTTTTTCAACCACAACAATTCACATACTCCAAAAACCATGCCTCTGTATTCTGCTTCTGCATTTGACCTTGCAACGACTGATTGTTTCTTACTTCTCCAAGTTACAAGGTTTCCTCCAATGAAAGTGAAATAACCTGAAGTCGACCTTCTATCATCAGTTGGTCCTGCCCAATCTGTATCATATAACCTTCTATTCTCAAATGATCATGTTTCTTAAAAATTAACCCTTTTCCTAGAGCATCTTTTAAATACTT
The DNA here is from genome assembly GCA_025503065.1 of Gossypium bickii. Taxonomy (NCBI): domain Eukaryota; kingdom Viridiplantae; phylum Streptophyta; class Magnoliopsida; order Malvales; family Malvaceae; genus Gossypium; species Gossypium bickii. Next base: position 85,938,513 of record CP106712.1, read on the forward strand.
TAATATGCGTTCAACAGCCTCCATATGAGACTTTTAAGGATCATGCATGAATTGACTCACCACATTTACTGCATAAGCAACATCAGGTCTAGTGTGAGATAAATAAATCAATTTTCCCACAAGTGTTTCATATATGTAACACCCATCCGTATCCATCGCCGGACTAGGGTTACAAGGTATTACCGATCGAATCATAACATTTAAACCACCATGGATCACACATCAACATATCATAGTTAATCAATAACACAATGTCCCTTTAGAAGGTCTACGAGACATTAAACATGCTTTCAAGAAGGTTCAGGACTAAACCGATCTCATACGAAAAATTTACAGAATTTAGGAAATTTTTCTTTCAAACAAGGCACACGCCTGTGTGGCTAGACCGTGTGCCTCACACGGCCATGCCTTAGACCGTGTCTTACCCCGTGTGCAACACTGACTAGGGTCACACAGCCTATCACATGCCCATGTGCTGGCCCGTGTGCAACACTAACTTAAATCACACGGCCTATCACATGCCCATATGTTTGCCCGTGTGCAAGACTGACTTGTTTCGAATTGGGACAGTGAAGGACACTGTTGAGACACATGCCCGTGTGCTCACCTGTGTGGACAATTATAGGCCATTTACAAGGCTAAATTGCCACCCAATTTGGGTCATCCCTACATGTTAAATTCCAACATCAAAGAGACATACAAATCATTCACCATCTCAAAACCACATCAAGTATGAAACATTTCATTTCTATTTCACCAAAACATACCATAATGACCATTTACACTAGACCATAAATACACATCAAATACACCATTTTCACATAGCTAAAACATGTACCAAAATCATTCCAAATTCTTAACCATTATCAAGCCATATCACATGGAAGGATTTATACATCTCAAAACATTCCACAACTCCACTAGCCTATACATGCCATATACCATAAATACAACTTCCAAAAGGTACCAAAATAGATGTCCGATAGTGTGATTGAGTCGCTGACGATCCCCGGATTCGAGCTAGCTTTAATCACTACAGCAAAACAGACTTTTAGCGGCGTTTTTAGTGGCGTTTTAAAGAAAAACGCCGCAAATATTATACATTAGCGGCGTTTGAAGGAAACCGCCGCTAAAAAATGAGTAATAGCGGCGTTTATTTCAAAAACGCCGCTAAAAATGATATATAGCGGCGTTTATTGCTCAAACGCCGCTAAAAGTCAGACCTGTAGCGGCGCTTCCACAAAAATGCCGCTAAAAGTCAGACCTTTAGCGGCGCTTCAGAAAAAATGCCGCTAAAAGTCAGACCTTTAGCGGCGCTTCAGAAAAAACGCCGCTAAAAGTCTAACCTTTAGCGGCGATTCTGTGAAAACGCCGCTAAAAGTTCGACCTTTAGCGGCGCTTTAGGGAAAACGCCGCTAAAAGTCCGACCTTTAGCGGCGCTTCAGGGAAAACGCCGCTAAAAGTTTGATCGTTTCTTTAGCCATTTTTTGGATTTTTTAAATTTATATATTAAATAATTTATTATATAATTGTAAAAGATTTAATTTTAAAATATTAAATTAATTATCATCATAGTTTAGGGTTTATGGTTTAGCATATATATATATAGTTTAGAGTGTAAGGTTTAGGAGTTACTATTTTAATGTTTAGGGATTATATGTGGTTTATGATTTGCGGTTTAAGGTTTAAGGGGGATGTGTTAGGGTTTCATAAGTGTTAATAGTTGAACCTAAATTTTCAAATAAGAAAAGCAACGAGATTAAACTCCTAAAAATAAAAGCATATTGACTAAATTCCAAATTTGTGAATATATATATAAGGAGTACTTATACCAAATTATAATTATATTTTACATTATTTAAAAGATAATAGATAAGCTTTATATATATTAAAATTAAAAAAAATTGTAACCCATGCATCTGTAGAGAAACAAAATTAATTAGTAAATTGAAAATGTTATTTAAATTTATTAAAATATTGAAAGAAATATTATATAATATTCAAAACTTATCTAAATAATTTAAGGTTTAAGGCTATAATATATTAAGGGTACTTTAGTCATTTGTATGGGTTGACTAGGGTTTCGAGTTCAGTATTTCAAGACTTAGGAATTAGGATTTAGGGTCTGTGGTTTAGAGTTTAGGGTTTCAAGTTTAGGGTTAGTTATGGCTTGGGTTTATATGGTTTAAGGTTCACAGGTTTAGGGTTTATCGAATGAAGATAGAATATCAAATTTCATTTAATCATTAAGAAATTATAAAAATATATGCTATAAATTAAATCGATTATACATCTCTAAAATATTATGGGTTTAGGGTTTAAATTTTAAAATTTAAGGGTTTAGGGTTTAGTGTTTGTGATTTCATGTTTAAGGGTTATATTGGTTAAGGATTAGGGATTAAATGATATAGGCTTATGGTTTCTAGGTTAGGTGTTAGATGTTAGGGGTTTAAGGGCTAAGAGGGAGAGAGGTTAGGGTTTAGGGTAAAAATATACATATGTTAACAATTTGAAATACTATTATTAAAATAAATTTAAAGTTTTTTGGGTATATGATGACTTTGTTTTTAATTTATATATTAGATAATTTCAAATTTTAAATAATATTCAAGATTTCAAATTTGATCTAATTCTTTTAAATATTATAATAATTTTTAAAAATTATTTATTTAAATGAAAAAATGAAAATACTATTATTAAATAATTTTATATTGTTTTTATTTTATATATTATTTTAAATATTGTTTTTATTTATATGAAAAAGTTTATATTGGTTTTTATTTTATATATTAAATAATCTTAATTTTTAAAGGCATTAGTGGCGTTTTTTAAAAACGCGCATAATAGGTCCCCTTTTAGCGGTAGCTTTGATTAAAAACGCCGCAAAGGTTATCTTTTAAACGGCGCCGTTTTATTAGTTTTTAGTGGCGTTTTGGTAAGCGCGCGCGCAATAGGTCCCCATTTTAGCTGGGCGCTTTGATTAAAAACGCCGCAAAGGTTAAATTTCTTTTGGCAAAACTGTGTCGTTTTGCTCTCTACCCACACGATAACTTTATCTAATTATTTTAAATATTACTTAAATTTTAAAAATTTATTTATTTAAATGAAAAAAAATTAAAATACTATTATTTAAAATAAATTTAAAATTTTTTAGGTATATGACTGATTTTTTTAATTTATATATTAAATAATTTTAAATTTTAAAAATTTCAAATATTAACTAATTCTTTTAAATATTACTTAAACTTTAAAATAAAGAAAAATTTGAATTGAATTTTTAAATATATATTAGTATCAAAAATATTAGCGGCGTTTTGTTTTCAAACGCCGCAAAAAGTAAGTATTAACGGCGTTTTTTTGAAAAAACGCCACAAAAGTTATTTTACTTTAATTAAAATGACTCTGCATTGTTAATTTTTTTAGTGGCGTTTTTTTATAAACGCCACAAAAGGATATACATTTTGCGCTCAACCTTCCCCGTCCTATATACCCCAAAATTCTTAATTTTTTCCCCCCAAAATTTCCCCCCAATTACTAAAACTTTCCCCAGCGAAAGGAAAGAGGAGAGCATCAAGGAAGCTTCGTCTGCGATTTTGGAACTGTATATTTTTAATTCATTCTACTTTTTTTTTTATGTATCATCTTCTTTCATTTTTTTTGGTTAATAATAATAACCAAAATCCCCAAATCTGCTTCCCCCACCGATCTTCCCCCACGAAACTCGAAAGCGCCGAGGATCCTTTAGAACAAGGAAATGCCGACTTCGGTGGTGTTTTGAGGATGTGGGAAGGTGAAGTTGTTCTTGATTTCTTGGAGGACCGCCGCCTCGCTCTCGAATCTGCCTGGTAGCACACGGTGTATTGAAATGGTGTTGAAGAACTTTGGACATTTGCTTATAATTGCCTACTTATTATGTGAAACCCTTATTTCCTACTGATTTATCAGCAGATTGAGAATTTATGGAAGAATGAATGTTGATACCTCCCGGGATTGATTGTTTGTTGTTTATATATATACAAGATCTTGTTTCTTTTACTTTTTGTTGAATTTGTAGCAGATGTGGAAGTCTTACTTTAAAGGGAATTTCATAGAGGGGATGAGATGGCGTGGTATGCGGATGAGGATAATATTGTGAGAAACGAGTATAATTCAGCTACTGCTTATGCTTTTGGTAAATGCCTTTTTTTTTAATTTTAAAGTTGAAATTTATTGCAGTTTAGTTTTTGTAGTCAATTTCTGCAATTGTTGAATCTATCCACTTGAAAAGTACTGTAATTAGATGAAGAAATATAACGCTTTGTTGGGTTTACTACTTTTTAGTTAAAATAATTTAGCACAATTATGATGTTTAGGCCTGGCAAGTGGCAATGAATGTGGATTTTGTATGAACATTATTTGATTTGGTTTTTACAAACAAAGTATTCGGACCTCAAGCAACATCGCAAAAGGTTTATGAGGTAGTGCTAAACCTGTAGTGAAGGTTGCAATGGAAGGTGTTAATGGTATGAAATTTGAATTTACGGAATGTTTATTGACTTCTTTCGGTTGATTTCTATTTGAATTTTAATTAAGCAGTATCTAAAGAATAATCTATTTTAAGTCATTTCTTGTCATCTTGTTCAAACATGTTTGTCTTTTTCAATTGTGAAATTATAGTTTGTAATTAATCAAGCTAATATTAACTTGATGGAATTATAGGAACTGTCTTTGCTTACGGTGTTACAAGCGGTGGGAAGACACACACTATGCATGTAAGTATAGTTGTCTCCACAAACTTCTTGCTTTCCGTATAATTACTTAAGAGTATTATAGGAATTCTTCAAGTCTAGTTGTACGTCAATTACATTTATTTTTAATAGCAAAATTGCTAGTTTATGTCGTATTGGATTGAATCTTCTTATATGGCAATTTGGGATGAACTCCTAACATAAATAATCGTGGGGTTTCCTTCCTAAATGGTAACAAGTATTCAACTAAATATGGTGCTTGATTGTACACATTGCAAAATTTCTCTTTTGGTATAAGCATTGCATTTGAGTTTCTTGAATCATTAATCGGTGGAATTCTTTTATCATGCTATATATTTATTTGTGATTATACTACATGAACTTAGTAACTTGAGAACCTCAATCAATTCTTAAAATTTTCTAAATTTATCCCTTGTGGATGTTAGTAATCACATATATAGTGTGGGTGTTTGTATTAGGAAATGTCCATCAATCGTAACATCTTTATTTATACATAACTAGTAATGAATCCTAACATATGTTCATATTATTTTCTGATATTATACTCTTTGAATATCTTACATGACTCTCAAGAAGGCAAAAAAAAAAAAAAACTATCTATCGTATTTGATTAACGTTTAGTTTTTACCGCTTTATGTCTATCCGGGATTTTGGTTGCATTAAAAGCTGTATATTCATTTGGGCCCTTATTGGTTAAAAGACTTTAGTAATATGCTCTTTATAAAATTTTAATCATATCAAGTATTTCAGTCTAATTAATATTAACAGTCTAATTAAAAGACTCAGGGCTTTTGTTTATATTTGTACTTTTGATCCTGTCAAAGATCACAGTTTTTAATAAAAGAAAGAAGCAGTAGGATGCTCATCAGAGCATTTTGGTACTTTAGCTAGATTGGTCATAAGTATATACTTAACAAATACTAATTGCATATAACCAAAATCGATTTGATTCAACACAAACCTTGACTTAACAAATAGTATGATTCATGTATATTTGAGAAATTAAGAGAAAAAAATTGATTAATTAAGAATTAGTATTTTGTATTATCTATATTTCTCATATTTTTAAATCAATAAAATTACATTCCTAACAAATTATTTATATAATAATTATAATGTAATTATAATTATTTTATTAATAATGTTTTAATTATCAATGTAATAGTTATTATCATTTAATTAGACTTTGGATCTATATTAAATTATACTTATTATTCTAGATTAATTATAACGTAATTAGTGTTATTTAGCATTATAAATATATGCATTGGGAAGACACTTTATTCAAAATAACTTCTAAAAACTTATGTAAAAAAGCATATTTTAGCATTATTTAATAGGTTTTGTTTCCATTATAAATAAAGATATGATTTTCATTACTATTTGAGTTAGTTTAGTTATTATTATTTAATATTCAATAATTGACTATTATTTAATTTTAATAATAGTGAATATCATTTACCATTATGTTTCAAAGGTAATGTAATGGCTTTTGTAGGTGAATTTTCTACTCATACTCGAATGAAAAATTATTTGATCGTATTACTTGATATTTTACTATAGGTTGTTTACCCTTTTCTTCATTTTCATTACTTGATATCTTATAACGCCTCTTTTATTGGATTTTGGTTATATAACTATGTAGTCAAGAGAAACATTGTGATTTTGTTCATTACAGTATTTTTTTCTTTGGAGATTGCCTTCAATTCCTTTGTGTAAGTTTTAAATAAAAAATTATTAGGAGTTCACTATTTATGGGCTGACTTCCATTGAAGATGCTGATACGTATTCCTTTTTTCTCTTCTTTTGTGCATGCACACGCCAATACCAGCAATTCCAGTTCTTTCAATGTAAGTGTAATTTGTTTCACGATTGTAATTTATTCAAGCTTCTTGATTTGGTTTGTAAACATTTTTATTTTTATTTTTTTGCATTGGTATGTGGGTTGAGACTTTCTAAGTATAGGAGTCATTTACATGAAATGGTTGCTCAAGCAAATACTATGAGAACTTTCATTATCAATTTAATATAATCTTTCTTTCCCTTTCACAAACATTGGAGTCATTAAATTATAGATTTCTTGATGTAGGTTTTAGAACTTGTTAGAGTAGAGGCAAATGGCAGACATTTGTTTTGCATTTTAGCCTACTAGTCTACTTGTAGTTTTAAGTTAAGATTTTAAGTAAGCTTGGTGTAGTTGTACCTCAATGTTCTTGATATCATAAGAATCTCTCTGTTGTGAATTTATGATAATCTTCCTTCTTGCGTATGAAATGGGTCTTTGAATTTGACATTCATTAACTAGTACTTCTAATTATTATTGCTGCTGCTATTAATATACTTTTTTTATGCATCATTCAGCTTATGTAAATTTTAGAAGGGCCATATCAGAAACTTTAGATTCTTGTCAGTTCTGCATACTTTTCTAGATGAAACTACTGTGTTCTAAGTTGCATAATTTGCTATATGTAATTTGCTATATGTAATTGAGGATCCTCAATACTTGGAGAATGAAAAGTGATATGAAGAGTTTAAGGAATCCATCCTTGGTGAGGAGTACGAGGATGAAAAGGGTTCAGATGCAGGTTCAAGTGATTTGCTAAAGTGATATGAAGAGTTGAAGAAATTCATCCTTGCTTCTTTTTTTAAAATTCTTGTTGAATATTGTTTGCTATCGATTTCTTTTTTTTGGTTTAAATGTTATGGGCTTAAAAATGTTTAATTTTTATTATTTTTTCCTTAAATATTTTTATAATATTTTAATATTTAAAATATTTTAATTTTATTCTTGACATTTTTTTTTTAATTTTCATGACTTTTAGCGGCGTTTTTCTGAAAAGCGCCGCTAAAAGCCCCTACCTTTAGCGGCGTTTTTCTCAAAAGCGCCGCTAAAAGCCCCTACCTGTAACGGCGTTTTTTCACAAAAAACGCCACTAATTTTTGCGGCGGTTTCCGTAGCGGCGTTTTTTGCGGCGCTTTCAAAAGCGCCGCAAGTACTATTAGTGGCGCTTAAAAACGCCGCTAAAGGCCCAAAAAAACGCCGCTAAAAGTCTGTTTTGGTGTAGTGAATGACACTGTAAAACAGAGAAAAACTTCACACAGTAAGCTTTAAAGCTTAGTAAGTTCGTAATATAACATGATTAATTTAACAAATCAAATTCAATATGCAAAATTAACTAACACTTAGTTCAAATCACATCACAACTCAATCCAACTCTTTTATCATTCATTCACATAATCTTCCATCTATCTCATACACAATATCATCAACCACATAGGTTCTGTATATACCTGTTCCATCACGTATTTATCTATCACATTTACCACTCAATGCTTGATGCCATAATTCATTCGATTCTCTTTAGACATTTCGATGAACTTGCACACTTAGTGCTAATTAATTAGCTGAAGTTATAATAATATCGCACACTTAGTGCCATCACATTGAACCTAATTTGTCTCGGTATCACACATGTAGTGCCAAATAATACAATCGATGCTTTCTTTATCTCGCACACTCAGTGCCATTTATCACTGTAATGATTCTATTTACGCACACTTAGTGCCACATATCTTCGAACTCGGATGTTGCATTATTAAATTCTACAATCACATTTCCATTCATTTAATCACATATGAACATTATTTAAACAATATGTATTATACACGAACTTACCTTAGACGTAGAAAAAACGATCTAGGTCCGAATTTCTCTTTTCTTGGTCTATATAACATCAAATTCAACTCATTCAATCTCATCTTCATCCAAAACAATTCATAAGCACATAGTTAGGGAATTTTACACTTTAGCCCTCATAATTCCACATTTTTGACATTTTTAGTCCTTATTTCACAATTATACGAAATACACATAATTTACTCACATCTAAGCTTAGTCGAATTTCATACTAGTCCCTAGCAACCCATATCTTTCATTTATTTCACATTTTAGCCCCTTAATTTCTCATTTTCATAATTTAGCCCAAAATAGTCAAATTCATCAAAAATTCAAAGACAAAACATATTAATCCATCACATGTCTTTCATTTTTTATCAACTATCAACACAAAGCTCACATATTCATCAATGGCACATCTCAAAATCATTATCAAATTCATAAATTTAGGCATGGGCTTGATAGAACACAAAGCAACGATCACAAAAATATAAAAATCATTAAAAACCGAGCTCAAATATACCTTAATCAAGATCAACAATGGCTGAACCCTAAAACCACATTTTTCTCTTCTTTTTCTCTTAATAATCGGTGCCAAGTAGATGATAATGGCCAACAATATGTTTTTGTTTCATTAATATTAACTTATTATCCTAATTACCAATTTAACCTTAATATAAAACATTTAAATTCCACTAATATAAGCCCATTTTTGTCCATCCATTAACCATATGGTCTAATAACAACATAATGGCCCCACACTTAATAAGACATAGAATTTAAGGACTTTTAACTTCTAGCACACAGCTTTTGCATTTCATGCGATTAGGTCCTTTTCACAAATCGGCACACAAACAATAAAATTTTCACACATATTTTTTCACATGCTAAAAGCATAGAAAATAATATTAAATTATTACTCCAACCTCAAATTTGTGGTTCCGAAACCACTGTTCCAACTAGGGTCTAAGTCGGGCTGTTATAACTCTTCCCCCTTAGGGATTTTCGTCCCCGAAAATCTTACCGTTGAATAGATTCGAGTACTGCCCTCTCATAGCATCCTGAAGTTCCCACGTAGACTCTTCAACCCCGTGTCTATGCCATAACATTTTCACTAAAAAAAATTTCTTATTCCTCAATTCCTTAACCTTACGAGCTGAGATACGGATCTGTTCTTCTTTATAAGTCATATCAGACTGAATCTCTATCTTAGACGGAGAAATTACATGCGAAGGATCAGATCTGTATCGTCGAAGCATTGATACATGAAACACATTATGAATCTTTTCTAGCTCATGTGGTAGTGATAATCTATACGCAGCTGTCCCGATACACTCAATGATCTCATACGGTCCGATGAATCTCGGACTCAACTTGCCTTTTCTGCCGAAACGGAGTATTTTCTTCTACGGAGACACTTTCAAAAACACTTTATCACCGATCTCAAATTCAATATCTTTTCATTTCAAATTTGCGTAAGACTTCTGACGATCTGATGTCGCTCTCAAATTGTTTTGAATCACTTTCACTTTTTTCTCAGTTTCTCTGATCAAATCTACACCATGAATCTTATTCTCACTAAGCTCAGTCCAGTAAAATGGTGTTCTGCATTTACGACCGTAAATAGTCTCACATGGTGCCATTTTAATGCTTGATTGAAAGCTATTATTATACGCAAATTCAATCAACGGCAGGTACTTTTCCCATGTGCCTTCAAATTTAAGAATATATCATCTTAACATATCCTCGAGTATCTGAATAATCCGTTCGGATTGACCATCAGTCTGTGGATGAAAAGTAGTACTGAAATGCAATTTTATACCTAAAGCTTCTTGTAGTTTCTTCCAAAATTGCGAAGTAAACCTCGGATCTCTGTCAGACACAATAGATAATGGCACCTCATGCAATCTTACAATATTAGAAATGTATAACTCAGCTAACTTATCAAGTGAATTGTCCCTTCTCACTAGAATAAAATAAGCTGATTTTTTCAATCTATCAACTATAACCCAGATTGCATCTTTCTTCCTCGGAGTTAAAAGCAAACCTGAAACAAAATCCATTGTCACTCTATCCCATTTCCACTCGGGAATCATAACCGGTTGTAACAAACCAAATGGCACCTAACGTTTAGCTTTAACTTGCTGACATATCAAACATTTCGAAACAAAATCTGAGATATCTCTTTTCATTCCAGGCCACTAGTAAATTTGTTTCAAATCATTATACATCTTTGTACTTCCTAGATAAACCGATAAGCGACTGTTATGAGCTTCTTTCAAAATCAATTGAATCAACTCTGGATTTCTCAGAACACAAATCTGATCTCAGAATCTCAAACTATCATCAATATCAACTCGAAATTCAGAATCAGAGTTCAAATCACACTGAGCTCGTTTTGCTAACATTTCATTATCAGATTTCTGAGCATCACAAATCTACTGTAAAAACAACGGTCTTGCTTTCAATTCAGCTAAAATTGAACAATCATCAGACAGAACTAAATACAGTGATTTCTAGCTCAAAGCATCAACAACAACATTTTGTTTTTTCAGATGATAATCAATCACAAGCTCGTAGTCTTTTAACAGTTCTAACCATCTTCTCTGTCGTAAATTCAAATCTTTTTGAGTCATCAGATATTTCAAACTTTTATGGTTTGAAAACACGTGATATTTCTCACCGAAAAGATAGTGGCGCCAAATTTTTAAAGCAAACATGATCGCAGCTAGTTCAAGGTCGTGCGTCGAATAATTCTTTTCATGTGATTTTAATTTTCTCGAGGCATAAGATATAACTTTGCCTTCCTGCACCAAAACACATAACTTTGCCTTCCTGCACCAAAACACATCTTAGACCGTTCAACGAAGCATCACAATATATCACAAATTCTTTACCAGATTCTGGTTGTACTAGCACTGGAGCTTCAGTTAATAGGCCTTTCAATTGATCAAAGCTTTTCTGACACTTTTCAGACCATTCGAATTTTACATCTTTCTGAAGTAATCTCGTCAACGAAGTTACAATCATCGAAAAGCCTTTTACGAATCGTCTATAATATCCCGCTAGTCCCATAAAACTGCAGACTTCAGACACATTTCTCGGAGGTTTCCAATCTAAAAGTGTTGAAATCTTACTCGGATCAACTCATATCCCCGCAGCTGACACTATATATCCCAGAAAACCAACCTCGCGCAACCAAAACTCACATTTACTAAATTTTGCACACAATTGCTTATCACGCAGAGTCTGTAACACGATTCTCAAGTGCTTCTTCAAGGAAGAGGATCCATGTAAACTTCTTCAATGAGATCTCCGTGAAGGAAAGCATTCTTGACATCAAATTGAAGAAGAGGCCAATCTTGATTAGTAGCCAATGATAGCAACACTCTTGCAGTATCAAGCTTGGCAACAGGCACAAAAGTTCTTTATAATTGACTCCATAAGACTATGTATATCCTTTTGCAACTAATTATGCTTTGAACCTTTGAACCGTTCCATCTACTTTATGTTTAACAGTAAATATCAATCTACACCCCACTGTTCTTTTTCTATCGGGAAGGGGCGTACCAGGTCCCAAGTAACATTTTTTTCAAGTGATGTCATTTCTTCTACCATAGCTTGGTTCCACCTTGTGTCACCTAATGTTTCCTGTAATTTACTAGGAATAGAGATAGATGATAATTGTAATAAATAAGATGTATATGACTTTCATAAATGGTCATAAGACACATGATTAGCAATGGGATATTTTGTTCATATCTAGCAAGAGGTATATCTCAATTAGCATGAGCTGGAATATAGTATTTAGAAGTTACCTCAGGTGAAGATTGACATGGTCGGTTTGGATGTGTAGAAGGATCAGTACTATTTGTGAGAAAATCATCTTGTAATTTATTACATCTACCCAGCTTAGTGTTTTCATTTTCATTACCTCTTTCTGTACTTTCCAGATCAGTATTTTCATTACCTCTCTCTGCAATTTTTGGAATATGTGGTTGCGCTCTCGGTGCAATATTTTTATCAGTACTCTTTTCATGCAATAGGATAAATTCCTACACTACATCATCAAGTTTAATCACTTCATTATTTTTCTCCCCCTGAAGTGAACAATCTGCAAAGTAGAAAAACTCATTTTCATGGAAGACAACATCCATAGTGACATAAAGCCTCTTAGAGGAAGGATTGTAGCATTTATACCCCTTTTGATAATTGTCATATTGTAACAGTCTGGTTTATACCCTAGTCGGAACAGTGGTTTCGAGACCATGAATCTGAGTCTGAATATTATTTTAATATTATTTTCTGTGTCATTGACGAGTGATTAAGCATGTGTTAAATTTCCGTAAGTTAGTTTGATTGTCTGTGTGATTAATTTGAAAAAAGGATTAAAATGTATGAAATGTGAAAGTTGCTTGCTAATTGCTAAAGCACCTATGTGTTGTGGTTTTATAAATGTGAGGACTTATGTGGCAAATAAGCCAATTTTATGATAGTGGATGATAATAAATGTGGCATATGCATATTTTTTTATATGATTATTAGTTTATATTATATGTTATAAATATATTATTACTTATTCATTAAGTTATTATTTTATTATATTATAATAAAAGAAACTTTGTTAGTGGATGGTTTTGGTCAAAAATGACCTCATTAGTTATGTTATAAAATTTTGTTTTTAAAAGGCTAGAATAGGAATTATGTTATTAAGATATTTTTATTGAAATAAAGCATGAAAATGGACATTTTCTCATCCATTTTTCCATCGAATTTGAGAAAGAATAGAAAGAACAAAAGCTTTCAAATTTTTAGCTACTACAAGCTTAAATCAAAGGTTAGTTATTGATCCGTTCTTGATAATTTCTACGTTTTTGTAATCGTTGTTTTGAAAGCTACAAAACCCATGTTTTAATTTGATGAATTGATGATGTTTGTGTGAGATGCCATTGATGATATGTCAAGCTTTTTGATGATTTTTGGTGTTAAATGAAAGATATGTGTTAGATGAACATACTTTGTTCTGGAATTTTTGATGAATTTAGCTAAATAGGGATAAATTGAGAAAATATTATTTTGGAGGACTGAATTGTGAATTTGATGAAATATTTGGACTTATATAGTCACTATAGAGGTTCGGCCAAGCATGTGTATGTATAGAGTTTGTGAGTTTAATGTTTTGTGAAAAATGGACTAGATTGATAAAATGTGCAAAAGTGAGGGCTAAATTGTAAATAGCCCAAAATATGTGTGTATGGATTGAATTGAATGAAATAGTGAATAAAAGGGTTAATTCTGAATATGTTTAGATCAAGAGAGAAGAAAACAGACTTAGGTCATGGGAAAGAAAATGTCGAGAGTAGCCGTTTTTATTTCGATATACCAAATCCGAGGTAAGTCACTATGCAAATAAATGTATATGTATGCAATTATAATTGTTTTTATAATTGATGTTGATCATGAATACTATTGATAAGCTATGCTTATGAATTCCGAGAAAAATTTGATATAGTGACTAAGTCCGAGAAGTCCCGTGTGAACCTAGGAGTAGATAGGATTAGTTATGTCATGACATAGGTGTCTGTTCTGTTTTATCATGTAAGACCACGTCTGGGACGTTGGCATCAAAATAAGTTTTACGAGTAAGACCACGTCTGGGACGTTGGCATCGATATAAGCTTTATGAATAAGACTACGTCTGGGACGTTGGCATCAAAATAAGTTTTAAGAGTAAGACCACGTCTGGGACGTTGGCATCGGTATAAGCTTTATGAATAAGACCACGTCTGGGACGTTGGCATCAAAATAAGTTTTACGAGTAAGACCACGTCTGGGACGTTGGCATCAATATGACTTTTACGTGTAAGACCCTGTCTGGGACAGTGGCAATAATATCTGAGTACATGTAAGACCACGTCTAGGACGTTGGCATTGTACAACTATTCCGAGCTATCAGAGTATCCTACTAGTTTCCTATTGGTTCAACGGGAAAATTTGTGATATGTATTGCACATTCAAGCTATGAACAAATATGTGATTGTAAAACCATTTCAGGTATGTTGATTATACACTAATTGTGTATACAAGGTAAGCATCTATGTGATCTTATTATGGTGCTATGAATATGAAACTGATAATATGATATGAAAAGTTTTGGTTAAATGAGTTATACGTTTTTGTGATTCTTGAATTGTGAATATGGAAAATGTGATCAAAAGTATATGAGTCAAAGCATATATGTGACAATTTACTAAGTGATTGATATGTGTTAATGTATTTAATTGCATATATGCCTCCTATGCTAAGTTTGTTTGTATATTGGCTTACTAAGCTTTTGGAAAGCTTACTCTGTGTGTGATTTCTCTATTTTGTAGGTCGTCAAAGCTACTAAAGGCTCAGGACCGTCAAGGATTAACATCACACTACGAAACTCTTTTTGATACTCTTTTGAATATGTATATAGCTAAATATGGCATGTATAAGCTAGGTCTATGTATATGAGTTGTAAGGTGAAATTAGCCATGTGATTTGGCTAGTTATGTTTTTAGTATTATGTTTAAAGGAACATGAGATGTGAAGTTGTTTTGATGTAAATATGTGCAAGTTTTGTGTTGATAAATGCTTAAATGAATGAGCCATATGATACATATTTTGATATGAGTTGATGCATATGAAATGGTTAAGTTTTGTGTGAACAATGGATGATTTTGATTGTGTATGAATTAGGTGTTTTTAGTGTGTTTTAATAGCCTAAAAATAGTGAAAATAGCAGTTTTCACACGGCCTAGACACATGGGCATGTGCCCAGGCCGTGTGGACAAGTCAGTAGCTAAGAAAATTTCCCACGGGCTAGTGCCACGGCCATGTTGACAGGCCAGACGGGCATGCCCCAAACCACACGGCCATGTGCCCCTATTTTCATGAAAAAGTTTCTAAAGTTTCTATTTTAGTCCCAAATCATTTCTTAATCACATTTTGGGTTTCGTAGGTCCATATTAGGGTCTTAAAGATGAAGTTTGACACAATTTTAAATTGTGTCTCGAGATTATGTCCCAATCTACTTGTTTATCTATGTTTAACTCTGGTAATACCTCGTAACCCTGTACCGGTGACGGTTTAAGGTTAAGGGGTGTTGCACATATCCCACAAAAATGCATTTTATAGCTCAAGATTAAAACTTACTTCTCTGATAGGGATGCAAACAAGCGTAAACAACAAATCAAAAAATTTTGAGAGGTAGATGAATAATAGGTGGAAGATTGCAATGGTCAGACAATACATCTAGAGGTCATCGATAATCAAGAGTACCTGAAGGAGTACGATCAATTACATAAATTGTAGAACTTAAGGCTTCACCCCATAAGTAAGATGGAACTTGTCCTTCAATTAAAAAAGGATTGAGTGACCTCCAAGAGTTGTCTATTTTTTTGTTCTGCAATGTCGTTTTACTGTGGTGAGTAAGGGCATGTTGCTTGATGAATCATGCCAACAGAGCCCATAAATTCTTTTAGTTCTTGGTTCAAATATTCCCCTCCATTATCTGATCTAAAAACCTTTATTGACATACCAAGTTAAGTTAAAATCATTTGATAAAAAAGGCAAACAATAGAACTTACATCACTTTTCTTTTTCATTAGATAAATCAATGTCATCTTAATGCAGTCATTAACAAAGGAAATATACCATTTCATTCCATTAATAGTTGAAATGGGTGTTGGCCCCTAAACATCAGAGTGAACCAAGGAAAATGGCATACTTGTTTAATTTTCACTTAAAGGAAATTGAGCATGATAACTTTTTGCATGGGCACAAGTTTTACAAGCAAAATATGAAACATTAAAACCAACAAGTAATGAAGGAAATAATCTTCTCAAATAAAAGAAAGATGGATGCCCCAAATATTTATGCCATAACTAGATCTATTTTTTTTCTTGTCAATTGAATTCTTTTGTACCACATAAGCCTGCCCCTTGCTAAACTATTGAAAACCATATTCTAGATAGTACAATCCACCCCTTTCTCTACCTCTGCCAATCTTCACCTTGGTGTGAAGGTCCTAAAAAATACAAGAGTGGGAAAAAATTAAAAGAAAAATTATGAGATTTAGTTAATTTTGTAGTGAAAGAAGGTTACAAATTAATGATGGCACAAATAAAACATTTTTTATATCAAAAGAAGAAGATAATGGGATAGTACCAATACCAACAATTGGAGAAGAAACTCCATTAGCATTAGTAACAATATTCATAGAACAATTAGATAATAGATTGGATTTTTGTCCATCACAAGTCATATGATCTGTTGTACCTGAATCAATTATCCATTCACTATTACTAGTAATGGATGTACCTAAAATAAAACCCCAACGCTTTCTTCCGCAAATCTTATTCTGGGAATTTAGGGACCACTCAATATAATTGGTTCTATCAAGGAGTTCTAAGGTGATTAGAGAATTTTCCTATGTTGGAAAAATAGTTGTAGGGTTGTTTTTCTCATGAGAACCATTGTCACCTTTTTTAGAATCAGACATAATGACTATTTGTATAAGGGCGAAGCTTACAACGAAAGTGTTAAACAAATATAATAATTGTGTCTACTTCAATTCCAAAAGAAATTGAAGGAGGCTTTGACACCATCTAAATTAACACAATTATGAAAGAATTTCTGTATCTCTCCAACAATAGAAGAGTTACAGTATATATAACCTACAACACATGAAGCTTTACGGGGAAAGAGTTGAAGAATCCCTATAATCAAGGATTGGCTCAATCCTAAAGAAAGGAATAAATAAAATCTTATCAAATTTGTCTCAATCAACTCCTTGATTTCTATCAATCTTAAATGTTAAAATATACCAAAAGTTCCTGTACTCTTTGTAGTTTTGTAATTTAATCCTTGAATATTTTCTTTTAGGAATTTAGTTCCTCAAATTTCAGAATTCAAGTTCAACTGCTAAAGTTATTTTGTTAAATTCAAGTTAATTACACTGACATTTTTTAGTTATATTTGCTACCAAGTAAGTGTTTCTTTTATTTCAAAATGTCACACCAACCAATTTAACAAAAAAGATTTAACAGTTAACAATTAGACTTGAACTTTGGAATCTAAAAAGTAGAGGGATTATTGAAACACCCCAAACCCGGCCCACGAGCCTTGGCCAGATCTGGTATGTTCCTCAAGTAAACCGGTTAAAAATTCTTTTATTACTTTGGAAAAATTTTGTGTGTTTTGAAAGAAAATTAGTTTTTTGGGTTGGGCTTGGGTTGAAAATGAGTTAATCTTATATTAAAAATTCCTTTTTAATTAAGGTGACAAAACACTTGGAGTTTATTTTAAAAATAAATTTACTTGATCCCTAAATAATAATTTGTAAACAAAATAAATAAAAGTAAAAAGAAATAAAGAAATTCAATCATGGCCTTATGGCCTTATTACATCAAATAATTCCCAAAATAAAAGTTCTAAAGTACTTAAATAAAATAAAATGTCCATATTGAATAAAACTTCAGGCTGAGCATGGGCACCTTTAGCTCCTGCTGACCCTGGCCCATTACCGCTCATCACTGAAAAATATTCCCCAACGGGGTGAGTCAAACAGACTCAATGTGTACACGACACTAAATCATAATAGAATCAGGCATACAATAGTTACACATTCAAAACATAAAATACAAGTTATGATGCATTCCCAAACCCAAACCTAATTGTCCATCCGCTACACACCCCCGTACCTGCCAAACACACCGTGGGGACTACTAAGTCGACCCTCCTTCCGCTACACACCAATTTACGGGCTTAAGGCTCCACTCTGTGGTATTAGGAAACCACTTTTCAGATTACTGTGGTCTTAGGTCACCACTTTTCAGATTACTGTGGTCGTAAGTCACCACTTTTCACTTCCCCTTTCAATATACAACCATATGCCCCATATATTAATATGCATAATATACCAGAGTTCACAATCATATAATATTCTCATGTTACGAATAACATATTTCATATGCCTAGTAGGAGTAGGAAACGTACCTGAGTACTTAGTACCATAACATGGTACCTTAGCCACGTTCATATTTCCATTAACACATATTTTAATACATATAACCATAATTCATATTACAAAGTAGTGTAGGGTACACACTGATTAAACTTAGCAAATTCCTTGAGATTTGAAATCTCATTCTCTCGCTTAATTCCTTAATCCCTACATTTGATTAATCACTTACTAATTTAATAAAAAGCCATTCGGCCATAAATCCAAATCCTAGTAGGATTAGTATACTTAAACTTACCTTGTTGCCGATTGGGACACCAACAAATCCCGAAATTGATCCTTGTTTTCCTAGGAATGTCGAAATTCCTATAACCTTGCGTTAGATTTAATCTAACCATTAAAACATAAAACATGGCCTTTGGCCGAATATACATATGTCTTACCTTAATCTTAGAAATCCGAAACCTTCTTCCTTGTAGTCAATGAGTTAGTAAATCCCGAAAGATCTCTTCAAAGTTTGGCAGCAACAAGATATTAATGGGGTTAGTCCTAGATTTGGCAAATCTTAAAAGAAAAAGGATGAAACCGAATGAGATCTTACCCTTACTTGAAGAAATCGATTGCACCTTCACTTCAACCTTCAGAGATTCGGCTATGGCTAGATGATGATCTCACAACTTTCGGTTTTGGAGGGATTAGAAAGAAAAGAGAAGGAAGAATAAAGATGGAGGATTCGGCTAGAATACAAGGTATTTCGGCTTGGCAAAAATAAAAGAAGAAGAAGATTTGGTGAAGAGAATTCGCAGAGGCTTTCAAAGAACAAAAATAATGCAGAATGGCCTCTCTTTTCCTTTTATATTTGAAATTACTAAGCTAGAGTCCCTTACTTGGCCACCACTCTTCTATTTTGATAGCTTTATCCCTTTAATTATCATAAATAAAAGAGTTTAATCCAACATTTATCTCTTCAAAATAATCCAATTTAAAAATCCTTTATTTATCACCTTTTAATCGAATATTTATGAAAATAAAACACCTCCTTTCTAGAAGCATGTGCCGTCACCTCAGTCTTACGGAAGCAAAAATAAAACCTCCTTTATTTGCTTCCCAAGTGACTCGAACTCGAGCCTATTCCTCTTGCATATGGCGCCATTTCCATAGGCCCTAAGTGACATCTTGAGCCACTTTTCCAAGCCTGTTTGTGTGTCAAATTTCACAAACTTTTTCTTTTAAGGCCACCTTGCCTTAATTTCCCCTTTAAACCTTAAAACTCGTCATTTCTAGGTCATTTCTAAGTTTCCAAAAATTTTCGTTCACTCTGTAAACTTGACATTTCCTTACATTTCCAAGTTTCAGAAATGTTCACTTCCTCTTTCGAGTCATTTCTAAATCATTTTCCTAGTTTCCATAAATGTTCACTTTCCTCTTTATTCCTTTACATTTTCAGGACATTTCCCTACATTTCCAAGACAAGACATTTCCTTGCATTTCCTTGCATTTCCTTACATTTCCTTACATTTCCTCACATTTCCTTACATTTCCTTACATTTCCTCACATTTCCATACATTTCCTTACATTTCCTTACATTTCCTTACATTTCCATACATTTCCTTACATTTCCTTCCATTTCCTTACATTTCCACACATTTCCATACATTTCCATACATTTCCTTACATTTCCATACATTTCCTTATTTCTAGAATTCACATAACACATTCATAATTCATAAAACATGCCATTTTACCACATGGTTCCTTGTGTCATGCTTCACACGAAGTTTCTTTTAAAGCCTCATTTACCTAGCTCCCCTTTTTACTTAAAAACCAATAATTTTCCAAAGCTTTCTTCTTCCATCCTAGAATTTTAGGAACCCTTAATACACTTCCAAACACTGCAAAAACCTACTAACTCATGAATTATGCACGAACGCATAACCCCTAATCTAGGATGTTACAATTATATTCCTAAAAATAAAATTACAAAGACTAAATTACAAATTTGTGAAGAGTATAGAGACCTATGACACATTTCAACTAATTAAAAAGTATATAAAATTCTAAAAAAAATTAAAATTAAAAAAAAATTCCAAAATGATAAATTTGAGACCTTGAACAAATAATTACTAAGTCAAATTTATGATACTAAATTATATTCTTGTTTTTTTTTCCCTCTTATCTTGTTTTGAAATAGTTTTCAAATATGTCATCTTAAATTTATACATTCTAACTTGAAATTAGTTATATTGTCAACGATATTTTAATTTGACATATTTAATTTTTTTTTTTAAATTAACTTGAATAATTTCACTCGTCTTGATTCAAATTTCATTTCACTTGACTTGATTAAAAAAAATTCAAAGCAAAGTAGGATGATAAAATACAACTCATCATTTCAACTAATTTAAATTATTTTCGTTTAATTCAATTGAACTCTCACTCTAAATGCAACCAATACCCTTATTGGAGTAATGGTTGAGGCTCAGTTGTTGACATCTCAAGGATCAATTCTTAAACACTAATATTACCATCGCCTTTCGATAATTTTTTGTTTGAAACCCCCTCTCTCTTAATATGGGTTATCTCAAAGTGATAGTAAATATTATTTAAATATCTAGATTAAATTTAAATTCTTAATAAAACGAATGAGGAATGAAATTGTAATATGAAGATAAATAATTAATCAAACCACATGAATTTTCTATTGATAATTGACAATCAAAATTCATTGTTAGATGACAATCAAGAATGTATCAAATGAATTTAAACAAAAACATCAAAAGAATTGACTTGACCCCGCATGTCTATTGTTGGTACTATGATGAGCACATGAAACATGCCCCTTTATTCGTACGATTTTCAAGGAAAGATACATGTGGGCATAATATTTTTGACCACCGATAACTTTTTTTTTGTTTTTTTACCAAATACGATATTAAGGGCAAACAATGTTTGATAGCAAAATCTAAATTCATGTTATCTAAATATTTGATGAAAAATTTTAACATTACTCCACTCAAGTGTCCGATTATTCTCTCATTTAGAAGCATAGTTTTAATTGCAATGAATCACATTCACTCGTAGATAGGGGACCATTTCCCAACGCCATCACCATTAGTTCCCCTTGAAGGATACATTTTCACCTTAAAAAGTAAAACATATCCACACTTGGAGGTTATTGTTCCACATTAATCAGTTGCTTTCATTTTGTTTTGACAAAAAGAGAAAAAATGATAGGGTTTCATTTGCCAATAATTATTTAGTTAATTAAGTTTAAATGTAATAAAAGAATCTGAAGAAAAAAAAATTAAGCAGAGGAAATTAAGAATGGTTGAATAGTGTGAGTGGTCAGAGAAGGACGCACACGTTTACTTTCGGACGTCGTTGACCAAAAAAAAAAGAAGAAAAAAGAAACACTTGTTAATAAACATATCTGTCGTCAAAAAGTAAGATTATGAGTAGGAAAACATGTAACAAGATTGAAAATTTGAAACAATCAATCTATATTTTCATTTTGGGGGCATTGGACACATGTCTACATTCTCTAATAATCTAGTATGGATCATCAGAAGTGATGTCATGACCCATGAGTAAGGCTAAAGTTTTAGACATAGGCAATAATCTTTTTACCGTGTGTACTACCATCTTTAAGGATACAATAAGGGAGGAATGTTTGGACCACCAATTGCATTTTTACTGGAAAACGATGTTAACAATCATACATATGGTTGTTTTGTTAGTTTGTGTCATAAACTTACACACCTAAATTCTCTTATTATATCTTTATAAATTTTCATAATCAATTATTTCGTCATTGTTTATTTGTCTTCGTTTCCTCCAATGGAAATTTGATCATTAACAATAATTTTATACTATCCTTTCATGAAATTCAAGTGTTGTCCATAGAACAAATTAAAATCTATTTATTATTTTTAGGATAAGTAGTTGATTTTTTTTATTTTAATACAATATTTTTTATTATTTCTAAACTAAGTTTTTACAAAAAAAAAATTAAAAGAAAAATCTCAAAATTATATATTAAATTTAATTTAATGTTCAATTATGCACATGAAATTTTGATTGTGATTCAGATATATACATGAAAATTTAATTTTGATTTAATCATACACGTCTAAAGAAATAAATACATTAAATTATTTTTATATTAGATAAATATAATTATTTGCGTATGCATTATATAAATATAAAATAATATTATATCAATAATTATATTAATAATTTGTGAGAATTGGATCAAACCAAAATTTCATGTAACACAAAATTAAAGTTCATAAAATTGCACATTAACTCCAAATTCATGTATAATTTTGAGATTTTTATCCTTTTTTTTTATAATACACATTTTTTTATAACTACCTCTACATTCATGGGTGTTGAGTTTCGTGGTGAAATTTGCAGCACAAAGTTTTCATCACCCTAATGGATTCTGAGTAATAATTCTCTAATGATTAAGTATCTCAACACTTGCTAATGATTAATTACTTAATTATTTTCTAATTAAAGTTTGGTTAAGTTAATGAGGATGCGTAACAGGAGCTTATGTTGATGATTGTTTCAAGTCTTTTGCATTGAGTATATTTTGTTCAACAAATTGTCAAATGGAAAGATTGTTGAAAAATATGAAACTAACAATTTGGTGGTTAGGGGAGTGGGTATTTGGTGTGAGAGGGAGTGCCCACTCCCCTAACCACCAAATCTGAATGGAGATAGTTTCCATATTTAAGGTGTTGAAAATTTATTAAACATATTTTTTAGCCTAAGTTGATTATATGATTGATATTTAGCCCATTATGGAAGATCATATTACTTGAGGAATCTTATATTGGTAATTGGATTGATTCGAAATTACCCAAGACAATTCATTGGATAGTGAACTTTGGATTGGATCGTGATTCTAGTTGTTGAGCTTCTAAGAGTCCATATTTACATTGTCTATTATTATAATGTATTAAACTTAATTTATTAATGTTTTAGTGGGATTGGTATATATCTTAATGTGTAAGTAATTCTCGAAATAAAGTCTATATAATGGTGAGACTTGCATAGGTAAATGTACTAAGATTTAAACATTTAATTGTTCTTGTGAGAACCTTATTGTAAGAGTGCAATTTTAGTTGTAAAACCTTGTGTTTTGGTTTTACTTGTTGAATTCACAAGGAATGAATTTAGTGGTGAGAATATCAAGTCTTTTGTTGCGTGACTTATATATATGTGATTGTTGTGCAAGTATACATAGTCGTCAACAATTAATAAAGTAGTGAGTTAGAGTATCGTCTCCAAAGGGATTGTATGCGTAAAACAAATTATTGTGAAATTATAAATTAACATGTTTGAGGTGAAAAATAAATAAAGTGTGAAGTGTGAATTAACTAATTAACTAAAATAAATGACTAAATATGCAAAGGCTAATGAAAGTGTAAGTGAAAAATAGAGTAGCAAATAATGAGGTTTAAAAAGTATGACATGAGTGAGCTAGAATAATTACACTCCTCAACTTAATTTATTCACAACAAAGTTTAATAAATGTTCCAGAAAAATCCATGGCTACTCAATTATTTATTAACTTAAATCTTTAGTCATAAGCTTCTGTCGAAGTTTTATGTTTATCTATTAGTCAATATGCATATGTCTATGTCATATTTAACTAAAGATTATATTATAAAGCATCATCCGGTAGAAATTATGTGAAGTAACAGTGATATGACTATACTGAAACAATTTATCACATTAATCCTAAAGCTATGCAATGAAATAAATACCTTTCGATATTATTACTAATTTGAACTAATTTATCATTAAAAGATCAAACAAGCACCATTCAAATATTGTGTCTACTAATTATCATCAGGTTCTGATTAAATAACTAGTTCAAATGAAGACAAACATTTATATGCATGAGCAACAAGTCTATGATTTTATTTGAATGAATAAACAATTGAGGTATAAAACATTATAAAAATATTATGAACAAAATAAGTCAAGAAATTGCAACCATTCTAGCATAAACAAAATTAAGTCATCATTATTAAATCAAAAGCAATAGAATAAATTGCAATCATGTATTTCAACTTAAAACAAAAATAAAGATTAAATGGAAGAAAAAACTCCAAGTAGAATCCAGTGGTTCTCCATAACACTGCTCATGGTTGTTTCCTCCTTTCTTCTCATTTTATCTGTTGAAAATTTACTCCTCAAGTAGGCGACCTTGAGAGCTTTAATACTTTAGAATTGCTCACTCAACTTTCTCTGAAATGTGGAGAGAATGTAGAAATGAAAATGAGATATGAGAGGATGAAATGAGAGAAGCGAGATTCTTGAAAGATTAAAGGGTGAAGGATATGAAGCCTTATTTATAGTGGAGATGCCCCTAACGCCCCATGCTAAAAATAGTATAGGAATCCCTTAAATATCTCCCTTGTGTGGCTGGTCTTTGAGTAGTTGCCAATTTTGGAGGAAGAATATGTCATCCCTTTATTCTCTCTTGGACGTTCCTTGATTCAAGGAAAAATGGACGAGAAAGGGTCTTGTGATGATTTTGCCCTTAGATGGATGGTTTGGGTCTCCTTGTGGATGGTTTAGGTTTTTTCCTCCCTTAGTGGACGATTTGGGCCCAATTTTTCATAGCAAGCTATCTAGCTTCAATGACCCAAATAAGAACTAGGTTAAGATGAAATTAGAAGTACAATAATCTTTATTTGGGAAGTCCCATGCTAGTAATTTATCATCCCAATTTATAAGTCCCTTTCTTGTGGAAATGTTGCAATATTAAGTCTCAACAGGTAAGCTTCGAGCCCTAATTTCCTTCCAATGCACAAAATGCTTCAAAAAGTATCGTATATAAGTCTATATTTTAGAGTTATCACACCCCCAAACTTAATTCATTGCTCGTCCTGAGTAATGCCCCTTGAACAAATTCTAAAGCATCTAAATTCAACACCCTTAGTATAATTAATTCTCCATTTTGGCCATGCTTTAGAATAATTATGCTCAAAAATAAAAATTGCAAATATGTAACTTAAGTACATATATCATCCAATTTCTCTGAAGTATTAAAATGCTAACAAAGATCATGAAGTGAATGCCTTCTCATCATAATTGTGCACTAAGTTCTTTCTAATCAATTTTTGTTTCCCTTAATTAATGTAACATCCTGAATTTTTGGGCCTATGCGTTTAATAGGTGAATATGTTTAATATGTTAATTTAAGTAATAGGGGTCCAAATTGGGCTCAGAATTAGGCAAAGGCCTTGATTAAAATTATCTGTTTGGGCATTATAGGGTTTAAAAGGTAGTATCTATGTTTAAAATACCAAAGTGGGCTTGTGGCCCAATCTTAGGAGGTGACGCCACACAAGGGAGTAAGGGACCCAAATTTAAGTTTCATGGAGCCCAATTCTTTTAATTTAAGTTAGCTAAATTTTGGGCATTAGGATTAGGTGGAGTGGATGGCAACAAGGCTAAAATTTAGGGGTTTTAATGTTTAAATTATGTGGATAATAAGCAGATAAAGGCTATTATTTAGGAATTTATTTTATGTGGATAATAAGCAGATAAAGGCTAAAATTTAGGGATTTTAATGATTAAAATATGTGGATAATATCTTTGATAAAGGAGGAGGAGTTAGAGATAATTAAGTCTCTTTTAGATGAGCTAGTAGATTAAGATAAAGGAGAAAAGATATGATTTATCTGCAAGGTTAGGTAAGTGCCGAAATTTCTATAAATAGGGGGCATTTGGGTTTTTCTCTCATTCTTTTCTCTTCTTCTCTGAGTAAAAGCCGAAAACTCCTAAAGTTCCATCTTCTTCTTCATTTTCTGCAAAAGCCGAAATCTCTAAGCCTAATCCCTCATCTTCACTTTGATTCAAAAGCCGAAACTCTTTCCATTCTTTTTCTTTCTAGCCGAAATCTTCAAGTCTCTTCCTTGTTTTCTTTTCTTCTTCTCTTTTCCTGTCGGAAACTGAAACTCTTCGCTCAAGTATTTTAAAAGCTAAAGACACATCAGCCTTCTCTTTTTCATACTTTTTCTGAGATTTTCCTAAAAGTCGAAATTCCTAGATCTCATCTCCTGTGATTGCCGAATTGCTTCTGTGGTGCCTACTTGTGCCGAAATCTGAAAGGAACTTTAGTGGAGTCAATCGCATAGATATCTAAGTTATAGATCGGTAGCACTCGGATCGTGTTACTTTCGAGATTTCAAGGTAAGAAGATCTATTAGTTTCAACGTGTAAATTCGAGATTTACTAACCCTTGGCCGAATATAGGAGAGGCCTTATTTTCACATCTTTCCGGCTTTTTGAGCAAAGTTGTAGATCGGTCTAGCAAGGGTATCGACATTAATCAAGTGTGTAACTCTCCGCACCATCTAGATCTATTTGTTAAATATATGATTATAAGTTTTATATGTTCTGTTAAATACCGAAATCCCGGCACAACGTTTGAAACCCAAAGAGGGTAAAGCAAATCACCAGGTTAGTGATCCCTGTCGTTCTAAATGAATGTTCTTATTAAATGATATGATATGCCGATTTTCTATAATTGCATGGGTTGGGTTTGATGAAAGGACGAAGTTATACGTTGTAGCGATTTTTACTGTGATCTGTTGTAGCGGTTCCTTACCGTGATCTGTTGTAGTGTCTACGGCCATGATCTGATGATGAGCAACACGACTGCCATCAAGGCGTGTAGCGGTGTGGGTTGATTGTAGAAATCCCCAATGGTGTGAATGGCTGGTACGAGGGCGTGTAGCAGATGGAAACCTAGGATTTGGGTTGGGCTTTACATATTATTTTTGTTATGTATATTAATTATTCTATTTTATGGGGCTAAAGCCCAAATCTAATGGTGCATGGGGGTTGCACACTGAGTTTCGCGACTCACCCTTTTAATTTAACACTTTCAGGTGACACCTAGTGCATCGGACCGGGCTGAGAGGACCGCGAGGTGGCCATGCAAAAGAGAGCAATTGAATTCAGCTAAAAGTCTTTAGTCTGTTATTTTATATTTTACAGATTTTAAGTATGGTTGTAATAAGGCCACGGGCCACTAGACTATTATTTTTGATTGGGTTATGTTGGGTTTTTAAGTTTTATGTTTTCAATTAAGTTAAGACATGTATGAAATTTCAGCTTTTATTTAAAAATCCATCAAGATAATTTATAACTTAATATTTTATACTTTAATGAATTCTTAAGCTTTCGGAAGAAAGGTTTTAAACCTAGTAATTGTTTTCCAAAATGCGACATGTTTTGTGAAGTGACATACCAGATCCGGTCGTAGCGTTTGGGTCGGGTTTGGGGTGTTACAAATTGGTATTAGAGCCCGATTCAAAACTCGACTCTGGGGGTTTGGGGGCTTAAAACGTTTTCTACAATCGCGTTTTTGAAACATGCATGTTTTTTTTAAATGATAACAGGTCTATTAGCTCGGTATGGCACCTGCGTCTCCGGCGCAAGTCCGCCAAGTAAGTATTCTGAACTCCTTGTGTGTTATATAGGTATGTGGGCTTGATGGGCTTTGTGGGACGTAGACTATTTAGACTATAACTTGATGGATTTTAGGCTTAGCTGAAATAACTCCTTAAATCTCATAAGACTTAATTTCACTAAACAAACCCGTGAACGAGTCGCAAGACTAGGGTGTGGCAACAGGCATACACATGTCTAGGATTGGATCCGGAAGAGCCTGGTACTTAAGCAGTCCTAGTGACTCACCTCCTCTTCACTGGAATCCTGCAGTGCGTAGGACTGTTCACCCTAGCCACGAGGATTTGTTGACGGGCCAAAATCTATAATTAAAACCCGAAAGGGACCAGCCACATTATTTTTACAAAATTGCTAAAATACCCTTATTTTGAAAAAAATACCAAGATACCATAATTTGCAAATATACCCCGATTTACAAAGTCAACAAAATTTTTCCTTAAAAAAAAAACACATACAACACACGGCAACAACCAAAAACCCACAAACACCTGAACACTACTATTATTCTTTTGAAATCAAATTCTCCAATATACCCTTGTTTTAAAATATATATATACCCCCTTAGTTTTGTAAAAAATTTTTGAAAATACCCCTGACTTGTAAAATGACCAAAATACCCCTGATTTGTAAAATTACCAAATTACCCTTGATTTGAAAAATGACCAAAGTACCCCTAATTTGTAAATTACTAAATTACCCCTGATTTTCAAAATTACCGAAATACCCTCAGATTTCAAAATTTCTAAAATACCCCCGAATTTCAAAATTACCAGAATACCCCGAATTTCAATACCCTCGGATTGTAAATTACCAAAATACCCTTACTTCACAAAATCACCAATGAACCCTATTTTGGAAAATTACGAAAATACCCCTGTAGGATAAAATTACGAAAATACCCCTGTGTAGTGGAATAACGAGAATACCCCTATGTATTGAGTGTGGATGTATGGATGTTGTCTGTATGTTGATTGTTGAATGTATGTAGTTTATAGAACTAGGAAAGGTGAACTTGAGACTGAATTGCGAATTCGAAAGAACTACTCTTAAAACTACTAATCATAAAACTGTTTGTGGATAATCAGTGGAAGAAAACCAATAATTCATAAATTTTTTTTGTCAGATAAACGCGAACCGATAGCATGAGTACAAGGGGACGAGGACACTCTAGATGTGAATACCGGTGCGTACTCTGCCATAGTGTACTAAGTGTCTATTTTGGGTTTAGAATTGGAGTGCGCAGCAAAAGCATGGTAGTGAGACTTAGGCAGTACGATTAATAGTTAGTTGGAAATTTTGAGGACGAAATTTCTTTAAGGGGGGTAGAACAGTAACATTCTGAATTTTTACGCCTATGCGTTTAATGGGTGAATATGTTTAATATGTTAATTTAAGTAATAAGGGTCCAAATTGGGCTCAGAATTAGGCAAAGGCCTTGATTAAAATTATCTGTTTGGGCATTATAGGGTTTAAAAGGTAGTATCTATGTTTAAAATACCAAAGTGGGCTTGTGGCTCAATCTTAGGAGGCGACGCCACACAAGGGAGTAAGGGGCCCAAATTTAAGTTTCATGGAGCCCAATTCTTTTAATTTAAGTTAGCTAAATTTTGGGCATTAGGATTAGGTGGAGTGGATGGCAACAAGGCTAAAATTTAGGGTTTTTAATGTTTAAAATATGTGGATAATAAGCAGATAAAGGCTATTATTTAGGAATTTATTTTATGTGGATAATAAGCAGATAAAGGCTAAAATTTAGGGATTTTAATGATTAAAATATGTGGATAATATACTGATAAAGGAGGGAGGAGTTAGAGATAATTAAGTCTCTTTTAGATGAGCTAGTAGATTAAGATAAAGGAGAAAAGATATGATTTATCTGCAAGGTTAGGTAAGTGCCGAAATTTCTATAAATAGGGGGCATTTGGGTTTTTCTCTCATTCTTTTCTCTTCTTATATGAGTAAAAGCCGAAAACTCCTAAAGTTCCATCTTCTTCTTCATTTTCTGCAAAAGCTGAAATCTCTAAGCCTAATCCCTCATCTTCACTTTGATTCAAAAGCCGAAACTCTTTCCATTCTTTTTCTTCCTAGTCGAAATCTTCAAGTCTCTTCCTTGTTATCTTTTCTTCTTCTCTTTTCCTATCAGAAACCGAAACTCTTCACTCAAGGATTTTAAAAGCTAAAGACACATCAGCCTTCTCTTTTTCATACTTTTTCTGAGATTTTCCTAAAAGCCGAAATCCCTAGATCTCATCTCCTGTGATTGCCGAATTGCTTCTGTGGTGCCTACTTGTGCCGAAAGCTGAAGGGAACTTTAGTGGAGTCAATCGCATAGATCTCTAAGTTATAGATCGGTAGCACTCGAATCGTGTTACTTTCGAGATTTCAAGGTAAGAAGATCTATTAGTTTCAACGTGTAAATTCGGGATTTACTAACCCTTGGCCGAATATAGGAGAGGCCCTATTTTCACATCTTTCCAGCTTTTTGAGCAAAGTTGTAGATCGATCTAGTAAGGGTATCGACATTAATCAGGTGTGTAATACTTCCCCACCATCTAGATCTGATTATTAATGTATGTTCATAAGTTTATATGTTGTGATAAATGCTGATATCTCGGTTTAATGTTGGAAACCCGAAAAGGGTGAAGCAAATCACCAGGTCAGTGAATGTTTTTGACTTTATATGATAAAAGTATATTGATTTTATGATTGCATGGGTTGGGTTGATGGAAGGAGGAAGTTATACGTTATATGTGTAGCGGTTTATACCGTGATCTATTATATGTTGTAGCGGCTAATGCCGTGATCTGTTATAAGGGCTTTGGCCATAATATGTTGATGAGCAGCATGACTGCCATCTTGGCGTGTAGCAGTGTGGGTTGATTGTAGAAATCCCCAATGGTGTGAATGGCTGGTACGGGGGCGTGTAGCAGATGGCAACCTAGGCAAACGGGTTGGGCCTTGCATATTATCTGTTATTTTCTTTTATAAATGAAATTATTAATCTGTTTTATGGGCCTAAGGCCAAAATCTAGTGGTGCATGATAGTTGCACACTGAGTCTCGCGACTCACCCTATTAATTAACCTTTTAGGTGATACCTAGTGCTTTGGACCGGGCTCGAGAGGAACGCAAGGTGGTCATGCAAAAGAACATCTGGATCCAGCAAAAAGACTCAAGTTAATACTTTATATTTTTAATTAATGGATTTTAAATCTCGTTGTAATAAGGCCATGGGCCACTAGTTTATGTTTTGTTTTATTTTGGGCTTTAATTACTTTTAGTTATTTAAATTCTTATTGAATTAATGCATTTATTTAAATTTGGGTTTTTAATTTATAAAGGCATATTTTATTTAAACTATCAACTATTAAATTTCTTTCGAATAAGAAGATAAACTTTAGAAAAATATTTTCTGAAAATACGACATGTTTTTTCAAAATTTTCTTAGTGACATACCAGATTCGGTCGTGGTGTTTGGGCCGGGTTTGGGGTGTTACAAAGTCTTTGTGCTTGCTCCTTTGCAAGCCTTATTTTGGATATATTGGTATACCAAAGGATTGTGAGTACTCACCTTTCAGTTCTATGATTTTGGGCATTGATGCCTTAGGACATGTGGAGTGATAAGAGAACATCGAGCTATGCTCCATTCACTGACATGTTGATGTGCATGATAGTGTATTGCTTCGCGCTACATTTATAAGACATGTTATAAGGACTCTTTGAGTCATTCTGAGGTGTTATAAGGAGATCCAGATATACAACGAGATAAGATTTTGATAAGTTAAGTGAGGGCGAGAACATGTTTTATGTTTCTTTGGCATTCTAATAAAGCAAGTGTGTGAGCATGTTTCATGCTATTTTAATATCTATTTTCAAACAAGTGCAAGCTAAGTTTTAAGTATTATTTTTAGTAAGTATATGCGAAGCTGTTTTCAAACTTATATGATTTTATGACAAACAGGTTCTGTGAACTAGGTCTCACACCTTCACTGCGAACCCAGCACGCGACAATATTTTCAGACTAAGTCTTCTTTCTATTTTAAACTCTATGTTTTAAGCATACTATGCTGATTCCTGATTATTCACTAGATTTGCAATGAACTCATCCATTCCTCTTTTACTTCTCAAGTAAGTAGGTCCCGGATGGCAATGGCAAGGTAGATGACTTGGTGAGGTTCATCCCTGAACAGATATTGGTGATCCTGGGAATTAAGTGGTGGGGTTTATTATTTTATACGAGTTTAGATTTATCATAAGTTGACTTTGTTATTGGAATTAAATTCTTCAAAGTTTAAGTTTATTTTATCTTTACAAACCATGTCTTAGAATATTTTTTATCTTTTATTATGAATCAAGTTGATGTTTATTCAAGCATAAGTTTTACGTGTATTTCCTTTTGTCATAATATGCGAGTCAGATTTATTAAGTACTATATTTTGTGACCTCAAAAATTACATGCATACCCTTGATAGAGATAGTCTTTCTACTTAACGAACTCAGGACTACTTAACGAACTCGGGAAAATTGTGCAAGTCCATATAGGTATGCGAACCCATGTATTTATGAAAGCCCTTGCATGCATGATTCCTTTGTTTGTGAAGTATATTTACTTGCGAAACCATACTATATATTGCGAACTATTAATATTTAGCAAACCTACAATATTGTGCGTGAACATGTGATTTTATGCAAATTCATGCTTTTATGTTTTACTGTGAACTCATATGTTATCTTGATAGGCGAACCTTTTTTGTCTTATGTGTGCAAGTTTAGAGTTGTGTTTACAAACCCTTAGGTCTTTCTACGGTTTGACAGGTGAGCTCTTAACCCTTAAGAGCAGCGGTGGTTTTGATAGGACAACGGTGGTCTCTAGGAAATGAAAACAAAAAAAAAAACACAAGGGAAAAACATAATAATAATATAAAAGTAAACCCTAATTTTACTTAGGTAAAACATTAACCTAATTTTTTTATTAATTAGGGATTTTTTTATTACTATTATTAGTCTTATTATTATTTATTTATAGGCTGCTCATAAAAATATTTTCTTTAAAATTAGCAGCTGACCTGCCCTAAAATTTCTTATAGATCGATTAGATTGAGTGAGTATTACTCTACTCAATTTATTTTCTCCAAAAATGTTTCAAACGATGACCGTTTACCTTAAACTTACCTTCATCCATGAAGATTTGATTCATAATGGAAATTCCTGGCCATCAAGGATTAATTTCACCTGGATCAAATACTCGAGATTGGGTCAATCTCCACTACCCTCAATGGTGGAAAATATTATTGTAGTGGTAAATGACCCTAACCATCGGGACTTGAGTTTCCCTAGATTAAATACCCGCGTTTGGATCGACCTTCTCTGTCCTTTACTTGTCCCATCTTTACCAACTTCTAGCAATCTCCTTTGTGTATACCAAGAAGAATTGTTATTTCAAGTATTTGCAATATGCCATCCGATGTCCTTATTGTGCCTTTTCAAAATCATAGGTAACTCTAATTCCTAGGCTTCAATCAAAACTAAAACGCTAACTCCAATGGTTCAAATCGGGGCTTTGGAATGAATTCTTTCGAACTGGTTTCCAACAAAGTCAAACTTTCAGCCTATTCATTGTCACTTGCCGGGTCATATGCTAAAAGATACTCCAATGGATCGTATACTAAATTGAGGTCCCAACCTATAGGGACCAACGACTTTATCTCAAATGTAGTATAACATTCCTCACCTGCATCAGGAATGTAACACCCCTTAACCCTAAACTGTCGCCGGAACAGGATTACGAGGCATTACCAGACATATCGAACAATTTACAAATAGTTTTTATATATATAACAATTATATTATAATATAATCATAAATTCATATAAATTTCTTCTAATTGACTTCTTTCATTTAAAAAAAAATTCAATATAACCCCTTTATAAATATTTAACCTTCCCTGCAAATTTCAAATGGCAACCAAACCAATTCCAGTGTTTCAACCAATGCATTTATATACTAAAATATACTTAAATCATACTTGACATATTGACTTAACAACTTAATTAATGAAAACCCTATTATCATTTCTAATTAGCTCATAAAACTATTCAAACCATTTCAATTGAATACCAATGCCATAAACAATTTCTACCATTTCACTAATTTAATCATCAAACACCAAATAACTTTCTTTACAATAAAATTATATAACATACCAAAATAACCATTATAATCTCTATGTACATGCCACTTTTGCTTAAAGGAAGAAAACATCACCAAAATCTTTATGCTGGAGTCGAGATCGTTCGGATGCTGGACCGGGACACTGGACTCCTATCAACTTGCGCACGGAAACAACTGTACGCTGAGTGTTTCATAGTGGTATTGCCATATTTCAAATTATAATACAATAACCAAGTAAATTAAATCATATAACTTTAAGATTTACCAAACTAATTCATATATATAACTTTTCATTTCTCAATATTTACAATTCAATTTAACTTTTCATTAGTTAACATCATATACTTTCACATAGAGCCTTTATTTATCTCCTGAACATTTAGTTCATGCTTTCCCTTCACATTTTCTAATTCAATTCACATTTTCAAATCATATTCCATAATCACATTTCTTTCCAATGGCTCAACTGATTCATTTCGTTCGATTTAAACTTTCATTTAATTACCCCTATTAACGGACTCGGACTTTGGTGGATACACGAATCCAACCATACATATCAAATTGGCACCCAATGCCTCATCAGATAGTTCAAAGCAATATTTGACACCCAGTGTCTCATTGGCCAAGCCGAAGAATGTTGGTACCCAGTACCTCATCAATCTATCCAAAGTAATATAATGACACCCAGTGTCTCATCGACTCGAGGTCGAAGAATCCTTGAACTGTTCCAATCCTATGGCATGCCAACAATATCCGACTTAGCTCGACTAGTTAATAGGGTTTTCAATTCTCAATTCAAGTTCACTTTCATTTCAAAAATTCACTTTCAATATCAAATTCACTTTTCCATTCATTAATCAAAATACAATTCGATACTAACACATATTTCTCATTCAATTTAATTTTCTAAATTCAATTCAATAAAGTCACTTACCTCAATATTTACTTACCATAAAATAAATAAATTTAAAATTAATATTTAATAATAAACAACTTGAATTATAGTAATACAAACTCGGATTTGTTCGATTATTCCTCGATAACTTTTTCATTTCCTTTCGGTGCCGATGCATCGGGTTCTTTGCTAGCCATGTAAATTAAAATAATTATACTATTAATTACAGTACTAATTATAATAAATAATTGAATTTCTAATCAATTCCTACCTTATTCCCAATTTAATCCTAACTAAGTTTACGTACTTTTCTAATTCAATTCACACTCTATTTCTATTCAAATTTCATCCAAACTCAAATTTAACTATTAAAATTTCAGCATATTTTCCAAATTTCAAATTTTCCTCAATTTAGTCCCTACAACATAAAACTTAGAGCCTACTTTACAATTTAATCCCTTTATCAATTCTAACTTGAATTTCATTCAATTAAATCCCTAATTCATCTTTTTGTCCAACATAAATTATATTTGAAAACCTATAAACTTCTAAACCATCAACTTAATTTTACTAAAACCTTGTTTTAAGACTTCTAAAACATCAAAATTAAGAGAAAATGACTTAATTAAGCTTACCAATTAAACTCCCAGCTTCAAATTCCCTATTTCCCCTTTTTCTTTCTTTTTCTTCTTTCTTTCTTCTTTCCCTGCTCTATTTCGTAAGCTTCTTTGTTCTTTTACCCTTTTGTTTCTTTTGTCTTTCTTTTTATTCTTTTATTATTTCGTTTGTTTTATTTATTTTATTAACTTAATATATTATAATTTAATTATTATAAATATCTATCATATAATTAATAATATAATACAAATGTATATATTTACTTTTCTACATTTGTACATGATCAATACCATACATTTGTCATGATTTTATCTAATTATTTCATAAAAATCTAAAAATAATAAATATCTATTTACTTTGATATTAAATAAATACATATATAAATTACAAATGTATATATTTTATTTAGTACACTTGGATTCATCATTACCTTACACTTGTCACCATTTAATTTATTTGTCATATAAAAATATTATAATATTATATAATTATAATAAATATCTATTTACTTTAATAAAAAGTAATTAAATAAATATGTTAAAATTGTATATATATTATTATTACATTTGTATATTTTTATCACCATCCATTTGTCAAAATCACATTTTATTTCATAATAATATTAATAATAATGTAATTCAATTTAATAACAATAATATAATAAGATATGCTAATACATAAAATCTTGGATTTTTATTACTTATATGACGCCTCATTCCTCTTTAATGGCTTAATTGCTATTTTGGTCCACTTTTCTTTCTATTAATCTATAATTAAACGTTTACCCTTTATTCAATTTAGTCCTTTTTCCTAATTTCTCTCAATTAAGCTAAATTCACCTAATTAAAACCTAATCAAGCACACGACTAGACTCCTAAATATTTCTAATAATTATTTTCAAACTCGATTTACTAAGACGGAGGCCCTACAACTCACTTTTTCGGTGCCTGTGAATTTTGGGTCATTATAAGGAAACCTCATGGATTTGAATACAATTAAAGGTTACCTAATTGTCATGTACTTACATGGTGAGTTCCCCTTTTTGGACATCTGCCAACATTTTCCTAGTTGCCAAGAAACGCCTTTCGAGAATGATGGGGACATTTTTATCTCCTTCAAAATCCAAAATGAAAAAAAAAATAGAAAAAAATAAATTTGTCAACACATACCGAAACATCTTCACTCTTTCCTTCTGGATGTGCTCTCAATATTTCTACTAGTTAAAGTGTAACAGTTGTTAGTCTAACCTCACCAATACCCAATTGCTTAAACACAAACATGGGCATCAAATTATACTTGCTCCCAAATCGCATAAAACCAGTCTGCAATAAGAGTCTCCAATGTAGCATGATATGATAAAACTCCCTAGATCCTTCATTTTGGAAAGCAGTTTGTCTTGCAAGAATGCACTGAATTCTTTTGTCAAATTCCCCCCAACCTCTTCTTGTTAGAGAGGTTGTTCTTTATGAATTTGACATAGTTTGACATTTTCTCTAGAGCTTCCATGAGAGGGATATTGATAACTAATTGTTTGATCACATCTAAGAATTTCTTAAATTGCATCTCTTTCTTTTGCTTCTAAAATCTCTACGGATAAGGTGGTGGTGGAGTTTTAACCTTAATCGAACAACGTTTCTGAGGTTATGATGTCTTTGTGTTTGTTTTGGGCGTGTTTCGATATGGTTCATAGGGGCAAGCTTTTGTACTATGAGAATTTTAAAATTTGGTTGAACTTCCTCCTTATTTTGAGTAATAGTAAGCTCGTCTTCAACTTCAACAACCCTAGGTTCTAACACCTTTCTACTACTAAAGGTGACAACTTTACACTGTTGTTTGCTTGTATTCCTCGAATTTTCAATGTGATTCAGTAAAAAAACCTTAGGATTGACTTCTGATCTCATGGGCTAACTATCCCACTTGGTTCTCCAAATTCTTCAATGTTGCTGCTTAGCTTTAGATCAAGGCATCATTCTTTTCCATGTAGGCCTTCAACAAATTCTCAAGGTTGTTCGGAGGTTCAGTGGGTGGAGGTTTCTGAACTTGTTAAAGAAACCCTAGCGATTGGTTTGGTCGAGATTGCATATAAGAGTTTCTAAGACCAACCTCTTAATTGCTCTATGATAAATTTATATGATTTTGCTACAAATTATTGTAGTAATTTGATTGTGGTCTTGCACCATTTCTATTTTGATTTTAATTACCCATGTAGTAGATTGATTCTGGGTTTGATGGGAAGTTTTCTAACATGTCACCATCTCCACAATAAACACAGGAGATATTTTCAAACTGTTGGCTGCTGACCTAACATGTTAGCATTAAAACCATTAGCAGTAATATTCTTAATCATGGAAGTCAAAAAGGATACATGGCTGTCAAATACATAAGTGCATCAACTTCGTGAACTGCAACCACTCTTCTTCCTGTGGCTAATCCATTGGTCGGCCACTAATAGTTTTTGCTTGATATCCTCTCAATAATTTCATGTGCTTCATTGTACGGTTTCGAAAGAAGAGCTCTATTAACTGAAGCGTCTACCAATAACTCTTGTACGTGCGTTGAGACCATTGTAAAATCTCTCCAGTTGAATGCATTGAAGAATGCCATGATTAGGAAATTTCTACAATAGCTCATTGAATCGCTCTCATGCATCATAGAGAGATTTTTCATAGAGTTGCTAAAATGTAGTGATTTCATTTTTGAGCTTGGCATTTTTCTCGGTGTAAAATACTTCATCAAGAATTGTTTAGTCAAT
Organism: Gossypium bickii; assembly: GCA_025503065.1. NCBI lineage: Eukaryota > Viridiplantae > Streptophyta > Magnoliopsida > Malvales > Malvaceae > Gossypium > Gossypium bickii. The sequence continues at coordinate 85,976,865 of CP106712.1, forward strand.
TCTTGCCATGTTAATGTTGAATAAGGCAATAAGGAATTCAATCATGCTCGTGCTCTATCTCCCAACAAGTATAGGAATAATTTCAATCTCAAAGCATCTACAGTCACTTTGACTAGCTTAAATGAATCACTTCCATAAATAAGCGGAGGTGCATATAAGGATCTTCGGTAGGAATTCCACCAAATTGGCCCATAGTTCGCAACATTTGGAACATAACCAATTTCAATGCAAACTAAGGGGCCTCAATTTCAGGCCTTACAATTCCAAGGTTGAGTTCAATGAATAAAGGTATGACATACTAATGGATGGCTCGATCTCTGTCATCAGCAACAATGATCGGGTTATAAGCGTTGTAAACATCTCCTTGATTCTGATTTTTTTATTCAAGATTCATTTTCATAGCTTGTCTTTGGGCTACTTGTTCCCTTCTTCTTCTGAAGGTTCTTTTAATCTCAAGGTCAACAAGCAGTAGATTGATGATTCGATCTATGTTCATAAACTATTGGTACCTGAGAGAAAAAAAAACACAATAAAGAAACCTTAACTAAAAAAAAAAATTAAACCAAATTGAAAAAATTCAATTTCACAAATAATGTCTAAAACAAAGTCCCTGACAACGGTGCCAAAAACTTATTGCATAGCTTATATATATGTTAATGTGCAAGTATACATAGTCGTCAACAAGTAATAAAGTAGTGAGTTAGAGTATCACCTCTACAATGACTGTATATGTAAAACAAATTATCGTGAAATTATAAACTAGCAAGTTCACGGTGAAAAAAAAATAAATTGTGAAGTTTGAATTAACTAATTAACTAAAATAAACGACTAAATATGCAAAGGCTAATGAAAATACAAGTGAAAAATAGAGTAGCAAATCATGAGGTTTAACAAGTATGACATGGGTAAGCTAGAATAAATTAGAGTTTATCATGGGCTGGGCCCAAACAAAATTTTAGGCCAATTTTCTAGCCTGAGCCCAGCCCGGCCCGAAAGATAGGCCTAAAAATTGTCCAAGCCCGGCCCAAAATAAAATTGCTAAGCCCGAGTCCGAGCCAGCCCTGCCCATATTAAATTTTTTTAGTTTATTTTATTAAATAAAAAATTTTAAAATATAATAAATCAAATACATTTAAAAACATAAAAACAAATAAAACTGATATTAGAACAATTCTTAAAACAATACACAAATTGAAAATATAATAAAAATTTGTTATATTAAAAATTTAAAATGATTAAAAATAAAATAAAATATAAATTATTAGCCCCGCCAAAAAAATCTTGCCTGAGGCCCGGCCCATTTTCTAAACGAGCCTCGTTTTTTTGTAAAAGCTCATTTTTCGGGCCTATATTTTTGCCCAAACCCTCCCCTTTTTCGGGTAGGCCTTCAGGGATCAGCTCTAGAATAAATACACTTCTCAACTTAATTTATTCACAACAATGTTTAATAAATGTTCCAGAAAAATCCATGGCAACTCAATTGTTTATTAATTAAAAATTGTTAGTCATAAGCTTCTGTCAAAGTCCTATGTTTATCTATCAGTCAATATTTATGTCTATGTCACATTTAATTAAAAATTATATTATAAAGCATCATTCGTTAGAATTTCTAAAAGCATCACGTCTTCCAATGTTAATAAGATGTATTCTAATTTGGGAAGAAAGAACTCAAAGTAGAATCCGGTGATTCTCCATAACATTGCTCATGGTTGTTTCCTCTTTCCTTCTCCTTTGCTCCATTGCAAATTTACTTATCAAGTGGCCACCCTTGAGATCTTTAACACTCTAGAATTGCTCACTCAACTATTTTTCAAATGTAGAGAGAATGTAGAAATGAAAATGAGAGATGAGATGATGAAATAAGAGAAGAGAGATGCTTGAATGATTGAGGGATGAGGGATATGAAGCCTTATTTATAGTGGAGATGCCCCTAACGTTCCATGCTAAAATAGTATGGGAATCCCTTGAAAATCTCCCTCATGTGGCCGACATTTGAATAGTGGAAGAGAAGGGGTTTAATTTACTATTTTTAGAGTAGGAATATGTTGTCCCCTTGATTCTCACCACTCGTGGTTGCCATCCCCCTTATTCTTTCTTGGTGGTTCCTTGATTTAAGGGACAAGGGAAGAGAAAGGTCTTGTGATGATTTTGCCCTTAGATGGATGGTTTGGGCCTCTTTGTGCATGGTATGGGCTCTTTCCTTCCTTACTGGATGGTTTAGGCCTAGTTTTTCACAGTAGGCTATCTAGCTTCAGTGACCCAAATAAGAACTAGGTTAAGATGAAATTTGAAGTCCAATAATCTTTATTTAGGGCATCCCAAGCTGGTATTATCAGCCCAACACATAAGTCCCTTTGCTGTGAAAATGTTGCAATATTGAGCCTTAACAGGTAAGCTTCAAGCCCTAATTTCCTTCCAGTGCACAAAACTGCTTCAAATTTACAAAAAAATATGTAAAATTAACTTGTAGTAAAGTAAAAATATAAAATTTTCCCTTAACTTTATTCGACTTGAAAATTTTGTAATAAAAGCTATAAATTTTGTTGCCAATTACTCAGAATTTGCATGAATTACTAGTTAAAAAGTACCATAGATAAGTCTATATTTTAGACTTATCATCTTCATAATACAAGGGTGAAAGAAATTATCATGGGTCTGTGATTGAGTGGGTTCACTTTGTAATTGTTGAAGAGAGTGTATATTACTTACTGAGCTAGACTTCGCAAATGTAGGGAAACGATTTGCGTAAACAACCCTGTTGTTTTATGTTTCTTTACTATTTTCATTTGGTGGTTAAAGGAGTACCTATTGCCTTAGGCACTACTTCACTTGAGCAATTTGATTCTCGACAACGATTTTATTTTTTCACAACTTTTTCATAATGATATTTTCTTTGTAAAAGTATCATTTTATTCAATAAGTATCGAATGTTTTTGCCCTAGATATTGGCATTTTGTTGTCTGTTTGTTTGAAATTCTTTCTATGCATATTAAGTGGAAGCTTGATCTTGGTGTGTCAAATTTTTGCAGTTTGCCTATTTATAGGATAAGTGTTGAAGTAGTGTAAGTTTGATAATGTCAAAATTTGGGTCTTTGATAATGTTACTTTATCCTTTTTATATGTTGTTAAGAGGTTTGATTAGGTGTTGTTTCATTCTAATTTTTCTCTTCCAATTTGTTGGTTTGCCATGAATTTTCCAGTAGGTTTCTCGAGTATGGCATTTTTTTTTCCTTTTTTTTTTTGCAGAAATTACACCACACTTGAGACTTTTGTCCTTGTTGCCTTAGTTGGGCTTTATTGGCATCAGAATCCATTAGGGGTGAACTCTCAAGTGGTACAACAATCTCTCTTTTTCCAAGCATCACATTTCTGTGACTTTCTTCTCTTCTAACTTTTGTAAATACTTCACGAATGGGAGGTAGAGGCTGCCGACCTATAATTCTCCCTTTACCTCATCAAATTCAGCATTTAATCTAGCCAGAAATTGGTAAATGTAATGATCTTCTGTAATCTTTTTATAGTTTTTGCAATCTTCCAGAGACTTCCATTCATAATCATTAAACAAATCCAAATCTTGCCATAATCTTTTCAATGAATTGAAATACTTGGTGACGTTGTCCTCTCCTTGACGAATCTCTCCAATTTTTATAGTTAACTCATAAATTTAGGACTGATTTCCCAAATTAGAATGCATCTTATTAATATTATCCCAGAGTTCTTTGTCTGTAGAATAACACATATAGTTGGAACAGGGATCTTCCTCCATGGAATTTATAAGCCATGTCATAACCATAAAATTTTCAACGTCCCAAATAGCATAAGAAAGGTCCTGCTTTGCTAGTGCTTCCTTATCTCCTATCAGGTAGCCAATCTTTCTTTGCCCTTGGATATACATTTGAATGGATTGAGACCAACACAAAAAAATATCAACATTTAATTTGATATTGGTGATTTGACTAGAATGCAATTCAGAGTTGAAAACATGATTTCTAATAGATTTTGGTTGGGCAGATGAGAAAGTGGAGTTTGATGAAGTTTTTGACATGGCTAAGATCGACTGAAAATATTTTTAGGGTTTCTATAAGAGCTGGGAAAAAATTTCCAGCGCTGATACCAAATAGAAACTAGATGGGAAATAAGAAAAGAATATTATTTCTTATATCTTTACAGTTGTGATACAACACCTATATATAGGTAATAGCAGCCCAACAATCTAGGAGTAATTTAATCATTTCCTAATCTATACAAGTTAATTATTCTATAATTACAATAATCTTACAGCTAACATATCTTAAATTAATCTACTTTCCTTTTTAACAGATTATGTTTACTAATTACTATCTGGTTCTAATTAAATAACTAGTTCAGATGCAGTCAAACATTTATTATGCATGAGTAACATGTCTATGATTTTAGTTGAATGAATAAATAATTGAGGTACAAAACATTATAAAAATATTATGAACAACATAATTCAAGAATTCGACATCATTCCAGCATAAACAAATCTAAGTCATCATTATTAAATAAAATCAATAGAATAAATTACAATCATGTCTTTCAACTTAGAACAAAAATAAAGATTAAAGGGAAGAAAAAACTCCAAGTAGATTCCGGTGGTTCTCCGTAACACTTGCTCCTGGTTGTTTCCTCTTTTCTTCTCCTTTGCTTCGTTGCAAATTTACTCCTTAGGTGGTCGATCTTGAGAACTTTAACACTCTAGAATTGCACACTCAACTTTCTCTCAAATGTAGAGAGAATGCATAAATGAAAATGAGATATGAAAGGATGAAATGATAGAAGAGGGATTCTTGAATGATTGAGGGATGACAGATATAAAGCCCTATTTATAGTGGAGATGTGCCTAACGTCCCATGCTAAAAATAGTATGGGAATCTCTTGAAAATCTCCTTTTTGTTGACAACCCTTGAGTAGTAGAAGAGAAAGGGTTGAATTTGCTATTTTTGGAGGAGGAAGATGTCGTCCCCTTGATTCTCTCCACTAGTGGTTGTTGTCCCGCATATTCTCTCTTGGTGGTTCCTTGATTCAAGGAAAAAAGGAGAAGAAATGGTCATGTGACAATTTTGCCCTTGGATGGACGATTTGGGCCTCCTTGTGAATGGTCTAGGTTCTTTCCTCCTGTAGTGGATGGTTTGAGCCCAATTTTTCGTGGCAGGCTATCCAGCTTCAGTGACCCAAATAAAAACTGGGTTAAGATGTAATTAGAAGTCCAATAATCATTATTTAGGGCGTCTCGAGCTTGTAATTTATCGACCCAACACATAAGTCCATTTGCTGTGAAAATGCTACAACATTGAGCCTCAACAAGTAAGCTTCAAGCCCTAATTTCCTTCCCGTGCACAAAACTTCTTCAAATTTGCAAAAATATGTAAAATTAGCATGTGGTTAAGTTCCTTAACTTTACTCAAATTGTAAAATTTGTAATAAAAACTACAAATTTTGTTGTCAATTACTCAGAATTTGCATGAATTACTAGTTAAAAAGTACCGTATATAACTCTATATTTTAGATTTATCATCTTCAAAATACAAGGGTGAGGGAAATTATAACGGGGTGTGTGATTGAGTAGGTTCACTTTGTAATTATTGAAGAGAGTGTATATTGCTTACTGAGCTAGACTTCGTAGATGTAGAGAAACCGAATTGCGTAAACAACCTTCTTGTTTTATGTTTCTTTACTATTTTCATTTGATTGTTAAAGGGGTGCCTATTGCCTTAGGCACCACTTCACTTGAGCAATTTGATTCTCAACAATGAATTTGTTATTTCACAACTTTTTTATAGTGATATTTTCTTTGTAAAAGTATCCTTTGATTCAATGAGTATGGAATGCTTTTGCCCTAGATATTGGCATTTTGTTGCCTGGAGGCTTGATCTTGGTGTGTCAATTTTTTGCAGTAGGATAAGTGCTGAAGCAGTGTAAGTTTGATAATGTCGAATTTTAATTCTTTGACAATGTTACTTTATCCTTTTTATATGTTGTTAAGAGGTTTGTTTAGGTGTTACATTGTTGTAATTTTAGTGTTAAATATTGAGCTATAAGCTTTTTGGCTCATAATGTTTTTGCTAATTTTGCCTCATTTTATTATTAATAAATTTTGGCTTAATTTTTTTTATCTCGAATTATTAATTTTGTTAGACAGGATTATATCTATACTAGTATATATAAAAGGCCATAAGGCCTTTCACAATGTACACCTGTGTCTATTGTTTTCTCTGCTTCTTTATACGTGAAAGCATAATGGGTAAATTTTAGTTCCAATCCCTCTACTTCTTTTAGGGAATAAGAATTGTTAAATTTCAATTTGATCTATATACTTTAATTTTGATATAATTTGGTACATTAACTTTTATAATGTTATTAGGTAGTCGAAATATTTTATTCTAATTAAAATGATTATGTGAATTTTTAAGAATTTTTAACATTGTTAAATTTTTTTTTGTTAAATTTAGATCCTTTACAATGTTATTTATTTTTGTTACATGAATATCAAGAAAATTTTTTTCTTTTTGTCAATTTTAAAATGTCACATTAATAAATTTAACAAATTGATCTAAATTTTTAAATTTCGAAAATCAAAAAAAAAATCTTAAAAGTAAAAGAATGATGAATGATTTTTAGATATATGAAATAAAATTATAATATTTAAATTTTTATTCGAAAAGTAAATAATTAACCAAGATGAGTGGAATCATGATGACAATCATGTCAATATCTACGTGTAGGTGTCCTTTCCCATTTACAGATCTCACCCAGGATGCATAGGTGTGGACATGCATGCATGCATGTATCATGTGTGTTTGAAGATGTATATTGACTATTTATAATAGAAAAAAAGTACCTTGCCATGGTGGAGGGTCCGACCTATCATTTTCTTTACCAAAATCCTTGAATTCCCAATTAATTAATTGATAAGGAGTTCATTGGATCTGTCTACTCGGCCTATTTTCAAGTAATAATGAGGCGGTGATTTGTTAGATCGTAGCGAACTCAAAATTAAATCTAAATTTTTTGTTTGCTTAAGTGTTAATTTTTTAAAAAATATTTTTATATAAGTTTTACTGTTTATATTCGGAGGTAAAGATTATATCTCTTCATAATGTTGTTTTTAAATTTTAAATTCGAATTTTCTCTTTGAAAGTTTAGTGTACCTTACAATTATACCTAATTATTTGCTGATTCAATTTTATTATTTAGATAATTAATTTTAATCTAAGTTGATCAAATTATTATATAAGTAAATTCATTTATTTAAAAAGCAATAGAAAAACTAATCATCTTACAATTATACTGTCAATTTTCTAAATTTAAGTCACAAAAGAAAGTCTGAAAAATAAAAATTCTAAGGTTGGCGCGGAGTTATCGTGTCGTCAATGAGGGATTCAGTATTTGACAAACATAGATAGACTTGGAAAAGTAAACCCAATAAAAACGTCATAACTAATGTCAGCATTTTCTTTTTTTCCATGTGGAACAAATTCAATAGAAGTTAAATCTAGAGGTAAGTATGGCCGGGTTCGGGTAGGACTCAACTTAAAATTCAGGCTTATTTGTTAGGCGTGAGTTTAACTTGGGCTAAAAAATAGGTTTAAAATTTTGTCCAAGTTTGATTCGAATAAAAATGCTAAAATCTAGACCTGACCTGATCATTATATTTTTTTATATAATTTTAAAATATATATAATACATAAAAAATACTGAAAACATTAAAATAAATATTTTCCAAAATAAATTTTAAAAAATATGTATACTTAAATAACATTAAGATAGATGCAACTTAACAAGCAAATGTTTCTAAAATAATAACAAAATTAACAAATGTCTTTAAAATAATAACAAAATTAACAATAAAATAAGTTTTATACAATATCCAAACAATAGCAACAAAATAGTTGTAACATAATAGTAAAATGGTAGCAAAATAGAGAGAAAATAACAAGAAAATAATATTTTAAAAATTAATTTTTTTTTGTCTTTTAGTGAATTCAGGTTGGACGGGGCCGGGCTTGGGCCAAAAATGCCTTACCCAAGACCTAATCGTTTTTTAAACGGGCCTTATTTTTTTGCCTAAACTCATTTTTTGAGCCTATATTTTTACCCAAATCCTCCCACATTTCGGGCAGACCTTGGAGCCGGGTTAGGTGACCCAACTCATGCTCACCTCTAGTTAAATCTAAGAATTTAAATAGTAAAAGAAATTAGAGAACCGAAATTATTTAATTTTATTTAAAAATAAATTAAATTAGAAATTCTTATGAATTAACTTGGAGTTATATTGATTTAAATGCAAAATAACGAAAAATTGCAAGTTGTTATCAAATCTGTCACCCCAAATCTCTACCTTCGAAGGTAAAAGCAACGTCATCCCATAAATAATAAAACAAAAACAAAAAGCAAATGTTTATAAGGTTCTAAAAATTCAAATTTAAGAATGAAATTGAGAAAATATCTAAATTTCAAAATTAATATGGATAGAAATAAATTATAAAAAAAAACCCCAATTTAGCAACTAAATGTTGCATTTATCCTTGAGTGAGATTATCTATTTGCCCATGAGAAGAAATTAAGGAAGAGGCGAACAGCAGAGTGAGTCCTTTTTTAAATTATCTTAGATTTTTTTTTCCATATTAGTTTTGAAGTATGGAAATAAAAATTCAATTTAATCTTCAAATTTATATATATATATATTTAAAATTATAATAATATAATATAATTTTAAAGTTTCATGTCTTTACATTTGAACGAAATCCAAAATTGATAAAAGAAAACTGCTAAATTTCAAAAATTATAGGAAATGTTTGAAAGGGGAGAGTGAAAAAGTTCACCATGTTGCTTTATCCTTGGTGAGATCATCTATTTGCCAATGAGAATGGAGAAGAAATGAAGGAAGAGGCAAAGAGTAGTGTGGATCCATTTTGAAGGTAGAAGGACAGATTGGATATTTGGCGCATGAATTGTGTGGGCTGCTGCGCCCATGGCTGGGAACAATGAACTTTATTTTTCTTCATAAACGGATAAATAATCATTTTGAAAACAATGGTAGCACCGTAGGCCACGCGCTCTTGTTTCTTTTAATGCAGTAGATTTCGGTTCAATGCTTCCTAAAAGGGATATTATATACAATTAATCCCCTTTTTCAACTTTTAGGCTTCAGATTCACATCTAGTTAATAAGTGAATTTTCTAAAGATGATAGAGCTTTCTTCAAACTTGTGATGTAACATGTTCTGATACTTATACTAATTACCTTTTGTTAAATATCTTTTTAAAAATAATTACAAAAATCTATTGATTTATGTCCAAGTGTTTTGGTTTTATCAATAAAATTAAAAAAAAGAAGATGATACACCTAAAAAATACTTCAAAGGTCCTGATTTTTGAAGAATAGTGTATACTAATGGGTGATATGAATTTAGTTTAGTTTTTTTTTTTTTTCATATATTTCAAAAAAAAATTTATTAACCAACATCAATCATGAATACAATCCTGTAATATGTGTCAAATATGGTAAAAGGATTATCCCTATCAAAACTCATTTTATTTGTTGAAAGCCGCTCGTTTTAGTTTTCGAATTCCTTATCCTTAATATTTTTAGATAACTTTTTCCGTTAACTCTATTTTAAAACTAAGTATAATCACTAATTTTACTTGTAGTATATACAACTTTCAGCTATTTGACTCCTACTCTCTTTTTTTTTTCTTTAATTAGCCCCCAACTTTTTATTTTTTTGTAAAATAGGACAAATTTCGTTACAATTTAATAGAACCATTATAAATTACACCAAAAGAAAAAGTATAAATCCGACCTTATCATTTTGGAAACATCATATATTTTTGTTACTAAAAGAGTCCACTTATTTAAGGAAAAAAAACGTGTTGTTATACTTATCAGTTAAAACCGTCAACTGTTTATCTTTTCAAGTAAATCAAATAATTTGCAGCGGAAGTGCTTAAATAGTTGTATTTTGAAAATCTGAGTTTATTTCCTTTAAAACAGTTGATTGTTTTCAAAAATCGTTTTATCAAACGTCATCGCAAGATATCCTAAATTAAAATCCAAATCAATTTTAAAAACCCAAATAACAAGAAAGTCCCAAAATTACAAAACTCTCATAACCAAAATTTCAATTAAGCAAATTATGTAAATAATGTTTTACGCAATCATGGCATATCCGAGCTCCCGTCGCACCAACTCGCCTAAGTTTGAGGATTACCTGAAAGTAACAGACAACAAAATGTGAGTTTTATAAACTCAGTACGTAACTCAACAGAAACATAAATTCAAATTCACTCATATAACAGAACAGATACAAATATAAATCTTTTACAGAATCAGATTCATAACATAATTAAACAGATACAGATATGCATAGTCCTACCCTCATCCTCTACACACCAACTCCGACCATCCCAACACATCACGTGGGGTATAAAACACCCACCCAACCCTACACACCACATAATGTCCATAAGACACTTTTCAGAATAATCGCAACAGTACTGCCAGTATATTGGCGAGACATTGCTTCACATAGAATACTTCCTCCACATAACACATATCCCGCCCCATAACCAAATACGGACAGTAATAACAGATACTAGAATTAATATGTCATGCATGCTCATATAACATATATTACACATGCTTATACATAACAGAACAGATCATACATATCGTATTACATAATACTCATATAGGTGTTATTTAGGTCGAATTCAATCTAACAGAGTGACAGATTTCATGCTTTAAAGTTTATACCACACATACTGACCCTATAGAAAGCCCATAGTAGATCGAGACAACATGTAAAACACTATGGAAAAATTCTGGTGTGGGCCCACACGGCCAAAATGGCCTAGCCCATGTGGCCCATATGGCCTACAATTGCCTTGGCCATGTGTCACACACGGCCGTATGTCATACACGGCCGTGTGGTGTCGATAGGCCCTAATTTTGGCTTTCGTCAATCGCTATTTTTTGAGTTTGTCATTACACACCTGAAGCGATTTCGATGCCAAAACTCCTACGAGTCGTCCAAAACCTAAAAACGACCAAATCAATCACTTAAACCAATACCAAAATCGACTTGCAAAAATGTTACAATCAACTTAACCTATTTTCAACCCTTAACAACTCCCTCAATCGATAGGAAACACTTACCCTTGAGTGAATAGCGCCACACAACTCCTAACTTGCCGAAGATCATCTATTTTGCGAACCTCACCTAAAAGCCAATCAATCGATTACACTTTATCCACCACATCTTAACAAAAATGAAAGTTTAAGAAGAACCATTCCATAACTCTCAAAAAAGGAGACGATTTTACCAACCACGTAGAAAACTAAACAATCGAACACCCCCTACCGAATTGAATAACAAGAATTAAAGAAAGCAAGGCACTACAGACCAAGTACGCAAATGGATAGTTTGCCAATTTCTTCTCAAAACTCACGCAAAGAATGGAAAAAGAAAAAAAAATAGGATTATGGGAAACAAAAAGCAACGTGAGGGAAAGGGGAGAGATGTTAGGTTTATCAAATTTATTTTTTTTTTCAAATAAAACAAATAATAAAAATAACAAATAAAATTTAATCTTAACCAACCACTAACCCACTACCCCCTAACTCATCTCTTCATCCAACCACCTCTTAGAGTTTAACTCAAACACTACCCCTGACGCCACAATTAACAAAAACTACAGAACGACTTCACCAAGACTCAAACCTACGACCCACACCTCATTGAGGCGTTACAACTTTACGCCTTCAAAGAAATTTTGGCCTCGAAATTTACCTGATTCAAACAAATACGGATACTATTAACGAAACACATCCTGAGGTTCCCATGTGGCTTCCTCAGTGCTATGATTACACCACAGAACCTTTACTAACGTAATAGATTTTCTCTTCAAAACATTAATGTCTCGATCCAGAATCTGAATTGGCTTCTTCTCAAAAGTCAAGTCTAGTCTAACCTCAATCTCCTCAATAGAAACAACATGAGATGGATCAGACCGATACCGCCTCAACATGGACACGTGAAACACATCATGACTATGGTTTAACTCTAGAGGTAGCTCTAACTGATAAGCAACCGGTCCTACACACTTCAAAATCTGATACGGCCCAATGAACTTAGGGTTCAACTTGCCCTTAGTCCAAATCGTAGAACCCTTTTTCACGGAGATACTTAAAAGAATACGAAATCACCCACGGAGTACTTAATGTCCCTCTTTTTTAGATCTGCATAGGACTTCTGTCTATCAGAAGTCGTCTTAAGATGATCCTAATCAGTTTAACTTTATCTTCATTCTTAGAAACCAATTCAGGACCCAAAACTCGTTGCTCACCCAACTCAGTCCAACACAAAGGAGTACAACACTTACAACTATATAGAGCCTCGTAAGATGCCATTTGAATACTGGACTGAAAACTGTTATTGTAGGCGAACTCGGTTAATGACAGAAAATCCCCCCAACTACCTCGAAAATCAATCACACAACTTCGAAGCATATCCTCCAGTATCTGAATCACCCTCTCAGATTGACCATCTATCTGAGGATGGAACACAGTATGAAAGTCCAACTTTGAACCTAGAGCCTCAAGAAGTTTTCTCCAAAACCTGAAGTAAAGCGAGGATCTCTATCTGAAATAATCAAAACCAGAACCCTATGAAGTCTCACAATCTCAGAAATGTATAGCTTGGCCAACTTCTGAAAAGAATAATCTGTCCGAACAGGTATGAAGTGGGCAGACTTGGTCAATTGATCCACGATGACCCATATAGAATCCTTTGTAGTAGGTGTTAAGGGCAACCCATTAATGAAGTCCATAGTCACGCATTTCTATTTCTACATGGGAATCTTAACAGGTTGAAGCAAACCCGAAGGCAACTAGTGTCTAGCCTTAACTTGTTGGAGCGTTAGACAACAAGAAATATAGTCTGTTACCTCCCGTTTCAAACCAGACCACCAGTGCAGTTCACAAATATCCCAATACATCTTATTTCCACCGGGATACATAACATAAGGGCTACTATGTGCCTCCCTCAGAATAGACTATCTCAAAACATTCAATTTGTTTAAATTGCTTAAGGATTTGTTAAATCAAGATCAAATAACCTTTAATTAGATAAAAATGAGTTACAAAATCACTTTAAAATAGAATCTTAGATTTGTAATACAAGATCTTCCATTTTTAAGCTAAAAATTGGTTTAAATTCATTAGATCTCTGGAGATATTTATTAAATCAATTAAAACTCAAATTGAAATAACAACACATTTAGTTTAATCATAAAAAGTAAGAATGTTACCTCAATTTGGACAAAACAACGAGTTATGGAGCTAATTCAACCAAAAATGTGTTGGAGCACAATGGTGAAATTGAACGAGAAAAGATGAGTTCGCTTTAAAATTGAGGAAAGAAATTATATTTAGATGGCTAGGAAACCAAAAAGGATGAATCAATTTAAGAGAGAAACCTCATATTTAGTTTTTAAAAGAAATTTGAAGACGTGGGTGGTTTTTTAAAAAGCCAACCAAATTTTAAAAATTGTGCAATTGCCCTTTTTGTCACCTCCTGTTTCTTCCATTTTACAAAATAGTCTTTGTTTTAAATTAAAGCTTATTTTTTAAAATTATTTTCAAATCTGATCACGTTTTAAAAAATCCATTTTAAGGAAATTTATTCTCGAACACCTAATGTTAATTTCTTAACCTTAATTTTTAATTCTAATTATTTTAACATTTTATTTTATTTATTCCTATTTATTTTAATTATCTAGCCTAACTCCAGTTTTCGATTCACTAACCCTTGATTTTCTAACTTGATTCCAGTAACCTAATTTTTGGATGTGACATGAAGATACATGTGACATAGGTTTAGCCTAGACTTGTAACCTAATGTCGTTGTAAATGTTTAGTCTGAACTGGTAACCTGACACAAATATGTTTTCAGCTTGGATGAGCAATTAATATTATCGAAGATATTTGTGTAATCGAATCCGTTTACTAGGTTTCATAGGGCGATACCAATTATAAGAAATGAGAAATTTAAATGACATGGAATGAATTCTGTATTCAAATGATGAATTATTGAATGTTGGAAAATAAAGTTTATAGTATAAATGTGATTTTATTATTCCCGATTGGAATGAGATTTAAACTTGTTACCTATAGTGACATTAATGGTATGGTAAATACATGTGTTATACATGGTTTGATGTTGGTATAATACTCAGCTTATTTATTTTAATGATATGTTATGTTTAGCCAAACTATGCCAACATTTTGGTAGCTTACTGTATGTGATTATTTGTCAACGTAAGTTTTTTATGTAATGCCTATGAACTCACTAAACATTCAATATGCTTACTCTGTTACCCCCCTTCTTCCTTGTACATTGTCAACTTGTGGAATGTGTCTACCAGATCAACGAGAAGCTCACACTATCCCAATATTCATTTGGTAGTCTTTCAATCGTTTAAACTCGATTTTGTGGCATGTATATAGGTGTTATGATTGTAGAATCTTGATATGATAGTTTTAGTTTGAACCACTTTTTAGTGTTTAATTTTGGTAAGGTTAAAGCCTAATTGCATATGTATGTTTTGGTAACATGTTGAGAAATTTGAATGATACTTAAAATGGCATGTTTGAGTATGAATTGGCTTAGTTAAGGAGATGGCATTAAATGGCTGAATAGGTTGAAATTGAACAAGTTGAATTGATATGTTTTGATGCCAGGTTGAAGTATATTGGATTGGTTGATTGGAAATAGTTAAAAGCAATGTTTTGGTATGTATTTGGAACATTTTTATGTAGGAAAAGTTAGGCAAATATGCACCAATTGTGCAATTTGTGAGGTAACCATAAAATAGATACCATATGACCAAAATTTTACCAAAATACGGAGTCTAAGTCCCGACAAGCAATCTTCTCGTCACAACGTCGGCCGACAGTAAGTCATGTCGCAACATAAAGTGGCTTGAGGTCACAAAGTGACAAACTATTTGGTGACGTCACGATGTGGAAGAAGTGCAATTTGGTCATATTTCGTGCTCGGGTCAACAAAAGAGCTTTGTAAGCTCGATTAAGGCTCTGATTTAATTGTATATCATGATGTGAAGGTATTTATAATACGAATGTATGTGTGAATGATTTATTTACGCTTTATTTAACAGTTGTTCTGACAATAAATGTGGCATCTTGTAGCTCAGACCTACTGATCAGGTCGGGCAAGAGGTGTTACACTATATGATATGATATAACATTATATAATATAATAAGAGTGCTAACTTTCAAATGTACGAAAAGTAGAGGAACTTAGAACATATTTGAAATAGTATAGCAATAAAAAAAAACAATATATAATCTACTACTATTACATAACTACGATTATATTACATATTATAATAAATGATATAGTATTACATGACATTATAATGTTGGATCATTGATGCATATATATAAACAATTAATATATTATATACTATATGAAATGATATAACATTATATAATATAGTATGTAACGCCCCAAAATTTTAAGGTTTGACTGTTAAATTCTGTCGTAATTAAATCCTTGTATCTGTGGTTTTGTGCCCTGCTTATGTGTTTGAGGTTAGGAGTTTGAGTTGCATCTGTAAGAATTTTGTTGTTTTAATTTAAGGTAACTGTTATCCTGGAATGACAAATTTAAGTTTAATTTAGGGTAAATTTGTGTCAAGAATGAGCCTACTGGTTCACTAGTTAAGTGTCTGTATTCCGTTAGGTTCTGTGTTCGAGTCCCGGAGAGGACGATAGGGAATATTTTTTGCAAACGCTAGAAATCTGCCTTGAAGTTAATTTTCAATTAATGTAAATTCCTTTTCCCTTTCCCTTCTTTTATTTTTTTAATTTTTTCTCTTTTTCTTTTTACTCCGTTGAAGTTTTCTTTTTCGATTAAGTTCGACGAGTAAGTATCGGAATAGTTGCAACTCCTAAGTTGTTCGGAGTACAATTAGAAGGTTTCTATGTAAGTTTTGTCGGAAAACCTTATGTTTCTGCGAAGTTTCGTTAGTTTCTGTTGCGTTGTTAAATTGAGAATTCTCTGAATGTTTTGCGTAAACCCTCTGATAATTGGTCATTAATCTGTTCTTTAGGTGTGAATACGGAGGGAAGTGGTCCTTTGTGTGCTGTTTCGAATTAGTGCTATTGAATTTTCAATTTTGAGATTTCTCCGTGTTGTTTCTATTTCAAAATCTCTTCAGGTGCGTGCTGTAAACCTCATTTTTTTGCAAATTTCGGTCGCTGAAAAACATGGCTGTCGACCCCAAAAGGTTTGGCACACAGGCGTGTGCCTAGGCTGTGTGGGTGGCCGTGTAACTCAATGTTCATTGATTTGGAGCCACACGGGCAAGGCACACGGGCGTGTGTCTAGGCTGTGTGTGGCCATGTTAGTGCAGGGTTCTAGGCCGTGTAACTCACTGTTTGTGACTTAAGACCATACGGACAGGGCACACGGGCGTGTGTCCTGGCCGTGCGAGTCACACAGGCAGGACACGGGTGTGTGTCCAGGCCGTGTAACTCTCCGTTTATGATTCAAAACCACACGAGTAGAGGATATGGACGTGTGCCCAGGCCATGTGAGTTACACGAGTAAAGACATGAGCATGTGTCCAGGCCGTGTGAGTTACACGGGTAAGGACACGGGCATGTGTCTAGGCCGTGTAAGCCATGCAGGCAAGGACATGGCTTGTGCTCAGGCCGTGTGACATGTAAAAAGGGCTCGAAACCTGTTTTTGAGGCCGTAAATGTTGTCTAAGATTGATATTGGATTCCCCCATTATATGAATGATCTGAATTTGACTGAATGATCACTCTCTGATACTTTATGATAGATGTATGAATAATATAACTGTATGTGTAATGAGATAATTATTCTGATACTGAATTGTATTATCGTGAGATAACTTAGAGTGACTGAGCATATATTATGGACATTTGTTTTTACATTTGCATGGGTTGGGATATTGTGAAGAAGGAAGTAATTTTTTTCTGAATTGGTGGCTAAGCCATAATGCGTAGAAATCTGAATCTCTGAATCTGAGGCTTTGTCGCATTTCGATTTAGTAGCTAAGTTGCATTTCTGTAATCGTGTCAGATAGACACTCTGTGGTGTATAGGGTTGGATGGGCATTGAACGCCCTTAATGGTGTGTTGGGATGGTTGAAAACGGTGTGTAGCGGATGGGGGTAGGAATATTTGCATCTGCATCTGATCTATTCTGTATTGATTGTAATATTAGAGATTTTAGGGGTAGTGCATTTTAATTTGTATTTGTGTGTTGGTGTGCCCTGTATGCCGTTTGGATGTGTTTGGGGGCTTCGAGAAACCTTGGGCTTTGGTAGAAGCCATAGTAAAATTTTTGGTTTAAGCTGAGTAGGGGGGAGCTAGGGGAGCTAGGCCTTAAGAGAATTTATGTGTGGGTTATGACACAAGAAAGGGAGCAGTGGAGTGGCAAGGTAACGCCTAGGAGCAAGGGGGAGTGTGGCGTCACAAGGAGTGTCAAGGGGGAGGAGGTTCGAGCTGCGAAGATAGCATTTTGGGTTGCCTTTTTGCATCAAGGGGGAAGGGAGAGTTGGACGGCAATCAAACTCTAAAGGGATGAGTGTGGACTTGGTCTAGATATTCGGATAGAGGGTAGAGAGTTATTTGAGGAGGTTGACTCATTCAAATGAGTTTGAATGAGAGGTGAAGAGGAAAAATAGGAGAAAAAGGTGGTGCATGTTGGCTAGTTGGATGATAGCCGAATTCTTGTGTGGAGAGAGTAGGAGTATTCGGTTTTGGGAGCTTTGAGGGTAGGTGTCGTATGTGCGCTAGTGTTTGGAGGCATCTCTCGTTTTTCTTTTCCTTCTAGTTCGTTGCTGAAAAGTGGTGACTACCAAAGCCATCTATTTTCTCTCTTTGTTCTAAGGCCTGAAACCGAAAGTGGGATTCACCAATTGGGTATTTTGTTTATCCTCTTCCTCTCTTGCTGAATTCCTGAGCATTCATTTTTTTTTTCTTTTGAAGATCGTTCACTCCTCTTTCTCCTCTTATCTATTGCTAAAGCCGAAACCTCTCAAAACTCCAATCTTCCCTTCTCTTTTCTTTTGCTAAGGCTGAACCTTTCTTATTCTCACCAAAGCCGAAACCACACAAAACTTCAACCTCTTCTCTTCTTCTTTATAACGATTCCTCTGTCTTCAAAAGCCGAAAGTGGTAGCATTGGTTCTCCTCTTTTTCTTTTCTTTGTTCAGCCGTACCATCACTTTTCCCGAAATCATTCTTTTTTCTATCGTTCCTCAAAAGCCAAATCTCCTTGAAGTATGGTGGTTGTTTTGTTTGGCAATCTCTAAGGGTAGGGCCATCGATCATCTTTTCTTAATCTCCTCAATTGTGTTTTGGTGGTGATGGTAAGTATTTTCCTCTTTGGTAATAGTTTTCATCTCTTTTTCATTTGGTGTGCCGAAACCAAGTGGTTGGCTTTGGCTTTTAGGGGTGGCTGAATCTTAATAGGGCCATAACCTTGTGTCTCTTTCGTTTGTAGCCAGCGTAAGGGAGCATTAGGGATCTCTCGGGTCTCAACTATTCAAGGTAAGAAGTTAACGTTCGGCCAAGGGCCACTTCTATTGGTTTTATGCAATGAAGCAGATTCTAACTTGGGTTGTATAGGGATTTCAGCAACTTGGAAGGTTAAGCAGAAGCCTTCGGGATTCAGATTCACTTTGGTAAGAGTACTCAGTGAGTTCTAGATTTGATATGTTTAGATTGTAACATTAGCGATTAACCGGGTATTCTGATTAAGTGTTATTCGATGGATACGAGTACCAATCGAGGAGAGAAAGGGATAGTCTCTACCCCTAAGATCAAGAAGCGTTCGGTCTCTGCGGTGCGAGATTGGCCACCGGGGTATGGGCCAGCGTCAGAACAGGATCGTAGACAGGTAGCGATAGTTTCGTTTAGTGATAGCGTCGATATTGAGAGCGTGGGACTTCGGGTTATCAGGTGTGTGATTAATTCACGATTTCCCGAATATATAGATTATTTGTATGTGTTATGTGTATGATGGCTAATACAATGGCAATAGTGAGATGGTTACCCTTAATGGGTATGTCGATAATCAGGTCAGTGCCCAAATATCGATGAGATTGTGGTTATTTGCTGTGGCTATGTGATGTATGCTTATTTAACATGTTCATGCATTATTCTGTCATATCACTATCGTATGTTGCATAAGCATGGGGCGGGATTTGTATATTTTGAATGAAAGACAGGGTGTACATTTATGTACGTGGTTTATTGATGGCTACGAGCCTCACGTGGATTGATGATCGGCTTTGTGCCACATCGTGGTTGGTGATGGCTAAGTGCCACATCGTGGATTGATGCTAGCTTTGAGCTACATCGTGGATTGACGTTGACCATGGGTCACGTTGTGGATTATTTTGTGATTTAATCACGTGGACCAGTGGCTAGACCACTCGGTAGATGGCATTGATTGCCAAATTGGTGTGTAGAGATTGGAGGGTCGATTTAGTAATCCTCTAGTGTGTGGTGGCTGGATACGAGGGTGTGTAGAGGACGGACCCTAGGCTGGGTTGGGTGCATTTTGCTTTAATATTTAATATGTGGATTGGTGTGGTTTTGGGCCAAGCCCATATGTGGAAATCTGTGGACTAATTGCACGCTGAGTCGGTTGACTCACCCAATTTTTACCAAACAATGCAGGTGATTCGTGATGTTTGGACCGGGCTTGCATGGGATTCGAGATGGCCATGCAGACGCGATTTTTCATATTTAAAAATGTTTTCTTTTTATTTCGGTTTATTTGGGATGTTTTTATTGTAATAAGGCCATTTTAAGTATTTGGGATTTTTATTATGGTTTATGCTAGATCAAATATGAGTTAGTAATTGCAAATAATTTCAAACATCGACTTTTTATAACTTAAAAACTTGAGCTAAGGTTTTCTAATCGGGATACTCGTAACTACTCTGACTCTCTTAAAGTTTTTCAAAAGAACATGGTTTTCAACTACACACAAACTTCAAGCAGTTTTTCCCGGGCGAATCGTTTTCCTAAAACATCGACTTCTGTTTTAAACAAAGTTAACCTTCACAAATAGAGATTTAGCTTGAACTCGTACTTTTATTCCTACTCAAATTTCGTTACAACCAAGTATTATCATCACTTAGCCGATTTCATTTTAAACATCTTCTGGTAGCATTCCGAATTCGGCCGTAGTGTTTTGGGCCGGGTTTGGGGTGTTACATTGATACTGAAATTGCTTCAGCAGATGTACTAATCTGTCCTGGATCTGAACTGAAATTGCTTCTGTTACTAAACTGAATCTTTTGAAATTGGAAACTATCCTATAAATGTGTTCTAATTAAACCAACTTCTTTTACGCACTAAGTTCACAGCTCACTCTGTTATTAATTGGTTTTCAGGTGGTTCTCAGACTTGAACAGGTAAGCGCTGCGGGAGCTCGGTCAAGCTTTTATCTTTATTTTAAGTATTAATACTAGGAACTTCGGTATTCTATGATGTTATGGTATTTGTGAAGATTACATGTTTAGTTAATTGTTGTAATGGATATTATGTGATGAATTGTTTATCTCGACTGTGTTATAATTGTGGTATTTTTAGTATTGATGATCTAACTCTCCGAACTTGGTCTAAACGTCTAGGCCGAGTTTAAGGTGTTACATAGTAGGATTACTAACTTTCATATGTGTGAAAAGTATAAGGACTTAAAAGCATATTCTAAACAGTATGATAATAAACAATAAAATATAATTTACTACTAGTATATATAACTATTAGTATATTATAGATTATAATAAAATATATAGTACTACATGACATGATAATATTTAATTATTTAAGTATATATTTAAAATCTTAATATATTATATACTATATGATATGATATAACATTATATAATATGGTAAGAGGGCTAACTTTCAAATGTATGAAAAATATAGGGACTTAAAGCATATTTCAAACAATATAATAAATAATAATATATAATATACTATTATCATATATAACTATTATATTATAGATTATAATAAAACATAGAGTATTACTTGATATTATAATGTTTAATCATTGATACATATATATATATTTAAACTATTTATTTATTATATACTATTTGATATGATATAACATTTTATAATATAGTAGTAAGGCTAACTTTTAAATGTACGATAAGTATAGGATTTTATAACATATTTCAACTAGTATAACAATAAATAATAATATATGATAATAATTAATATATAATATATTACTATGATAGATAACTATTATTTTATTGTAGTTTATAATAAAAGATATAGTATTGCTTGATATTATAATGTTTAATCATTGATGCATATATATAAACTATTAGTATATTATATACTATATGATATGATATAACATTATATATAGTAAGATGGCTAATTTTCAAACTTACAAAAAAATATAGGGACTCTGAGCATATTTCAACCAGTATATAACTAATAATATATGATAAAAATGGATATATTATCTACTACTCTAGTATTATAGTATATGAAATAGTATTATATAATGAAATAAGATATTTTATAAGTATTAGGGGTGATACCGGATCGGTTGGTCGGATTTTTAGATTTTTTGAACAGTCCATCATAATTCGGTTTGGCTTGGTTCAATTCTCAATTTTTCCATATTAATTTTTTGTTTAGATTTTTTAGACTTACTTTTATAAAATGAGCTTTATTTTATTGTTTTTGAAGATTATTTGAAAAAATTTCAATATCGTTTTCATAAATATTTCTAAAAAGTAATAACTTTTAAATTATTTTTATTATTTTAAATATATAATATTTATTTTTATATCATAAAAAATTAAAATTAATTATATATTAAATAAAAAATAGGATTCAGTTTGGTTTCGAATAATCACGATTTTTGAACTTATATTCCATAAATCGTCCAAATACCTCGGTTCGGATCGGTTTTATGTTTGATTGATTTTTTTCTCAACCCTAATATATATAACTATTATTATATTGTAGATTATAATAAAAATATAATATCAATAGTTTTACGTAATTTAGTATATTAAAATACATTTTCAATCATTTAAAATTTTAATAAAATATTATTTTTATGAATTGAATTTTGAATTGGGTTTTAACTTTAACAAATTGTATTTGGGTATTGAGTTTAATTTCTTTTTTAGACTTGAGATTTAGGCTATAATTATTTTATTTGAGTTTGGGTAATAATGAGTATATTATATGGGTTTGGGCTTAGCATAATATATTTAGGTTTTAGAATAAATATTTTAGAATATATATATTAGGTTTATAAATTTAATAAGAAAGATAAAAAAGTTATTCAGTTGTCAATATAATATAATAAGAAACAAGAAAACATATTTCCGATAATTCATATAATATCATAGAATAAACAATTTTACTTATAATAAACACTTTAACTATGTTATATAAAGGAAATCTATTAAATATATATATAATTTATGCTTTTTATAAGGTAATTTGAATTGCATTGTCAACGTATAAAAGTAAAATGAATAATTATATTCGAAATAAAAATATTTATAACTTATAAAATTCAAAATTATTTGAATCCGTTAGAGCCCACTCGACTTGATCCGAGCTTGAATCCAAAATATACGAGCCCAAAAATTCTGAGTCCCATAACGCCCAAGCCTAAGATAATCTAAACTCTAAGAGATTAAAGCTTAAGACAATCTGAATCTAAGAAAATTTGAATTCGAAGTAAACTCGATCCTAACCCGTGCTCTACTTTGGTTTGGTGGATGGCTTGCACTGCACTCCTCTGCCTCTGCCTCGGTCTGACAGCTATTAGTGCTAAAAAGTTGGTTCCAGCAGCAATGAATTTCCAGAAAGTGACAACAGAATCTGGTTCCTGTGAGAAAAGGAAGGGCAATCAAATATAAGCTAAGAAATGTTTAAAGCTAGTTATAGATACATTCTACCTGCTACATCTATATGATATTCATAGGCCAAGCGCCAACTCTTACAACTTTCATGATTTGGGAAACAAGTGTTATGATAATCATATTACATGCCATTCCAAACCCACCATTGAGAATTTCTTTTATTTATCACTTAGAACACCACTGTGTAACATAGGGTTAGGCACCATATGAGAAAAATGCACAGGCTGTTACTGGCAGGTGGTATCTTAAAAGTTGAAACACTTTGAATCTAAGCGTAGGAATTGATTATAATTTTATATAGGAAGAATAAGGTAAGGATGGGAAAAGTATAGGGAACCTGCTCATCAATTTGTTCACAAGTCTATTTCCCAACAAGCTTGCCTCTTAAAGCAAAAGCAATGACTGAATAAAATTAAAAGCACCTTCAGTTTCACCAGCTGTACAGTTCCTTCCTGATAAATCCAAAAAGGAATTAGGCCCAGAAATAATAGCTGGTTGCTAATCTCATCTGGGCCAGATAACTAGAAATTAAAAGTATGGAACATATGCTTCATCACCTGCACTTTATTTGATTCACATATGCGCCACCATTTTATTGCCTCCTCTCTCACTCATACATTTATTATATAATATAAATTTAATATTCGTTATAAAATATAATTATAATAAATTTGAATTCATTTTAGATATAAATAAGTATAACAAAAATATATCTTTTTCTATTTTCATTTTTACACCTATAGATTGTTTTAAAGATAAATTCATTAATTCATTCAATGAAAAGAACCATATAATTCAGAGAAAAAAAAATAGCAAACATTCATCGTAGATGGTGAAGGACAAGCTCCATCAACACAACAAAGACTTTAGCCTCAGCATCAATACAACATTATGACATATTGATAGTTAGCTTTGTCACAACTCAAACACGACATATCTGAAGTGATTGCAAGCACTTAATACGATAAGTAAATCATCCCCGGGTGGTCCTAAGCGGCGAGCAAAAATTGACAAAAGAGTCAAGCATTTACCAAACTAGAGAAGATGACAACAAAATTGTCCCTAAAATCACTTTTAAAACTAAGATTACATACATAAGCAAGATTAAAAAACATGCTACAAGAGCAGATAAAAACTTCTAAAACTAAAGACTTATTAAACAATGAAAAACAAATAAAAAATATATAAAATGTAAGATGATGAAATCATTTATTATTCTAAAATATTGTCAAAATAGAAACAAATTAAGATGTTGACGAAGAGCCACCCACTTTCCAAAAAAAACTACTGGTGGCTCGTGAGTTTTAGTGAATGATAAGTACCATATTCTGTCCATCACAACTTGTGAAGACAACAAAGATACCTACAAAATAGATCTACAAATTGAAAAGAGAGAAGACATGTGTAGTGAATGAGAAAAAGAAAGAAAGAAAGGTTCTATGGGAGAGGAAAAAAGCGGGCGATAGTCAACTCGAAAGCTGACATCGCCACTGGGCAAAATAAAGGATAAGAAGCAAACGGCTTGGAGAAAAAAAAAAAATTTTTTTAAGGTTTTTCTTTCACCTGTTTTTTTTTAATTACATGTGAATTATTTAATAGATAAATATTATAATACTAGTTTTTTTATTCATGTTTTATATATTAATTATAGTATATTAAATTTATTATTATTTTTAAAACATTTGTACATGTTGACACATAATATAAAATAATACAACCTAAATATTGTATAAAATATTTTATATTCTTCAATTCATCAATTAGTTGAAGCAGTCAAATCTTCGTAATAAATTTTTATCATGTTTTTATTCATTTCAAGCTCTTCAACATTTTTTATTATTAATTTTATGCTCCTTGTGCAGTATTCTATACATCTCAGCCTTGCACTGTCACTATTCGATTATTCTCTTATCAAATTCATACTTTGAAACA
Organism: Gossypium bickii; assembly: GCA_025503065.1. Classification (NCBI taxonomy): domain Eukaryota; kingdom Viridiplantae; phylum Streptophyta; class Magnoliopsida; order Malvales; family Malvaceae; genus Gossypium; species Gossypium bickii. The sequence continues at coordinate 86,001,806 of CP106712.1, forward strand.
TTAGTAGATGGTCCCCTTTCATAATTTTAATGTAAAAAATTTAAAGAATAAATTATGTTAATATAAATTATTCAAAATAGACTTAAAGGTATAAAGTAAAAAAATAAGAAAAATGAGGTTAAAAAACCTTAAACTGCCGGTGATTTGATTTATAAATTTTTGTTGCAAAAATCTTATTTATAGGCCTTCATACAGGGTAAATATCCCAAATATACCAAAAAAATACTTTATTTACGGAAAAGGGCCGTTTCCTCCCAAAACACGTCCATGTCAGCGCGTTTTGAGGGGAAACGCCAGCAAAGCATGCCCCTGAGGACGCGCTTTGTGCCACCTCAGCAAAGCGCGCTTACATGGCCGCGTTTTGCTAATGTGGCAAAAACGCTCCCCCATAGACGCGTTTTAGCCCGTGTTTTTTTTTAAAAAAAAAACTATTCTCGAATATTTTAAAAATTTACGAGAATAAACCTTTATAAAGGCTCAAAGTGACAACACCATTTTTTTTAAGGTATCATCAATTAATAAGGAAATATAACTTATAAAGGAAATCTTTATATAAACCCAAAGTCTCATTTCTCTTGTTTTCTTGAGTAAAGTGGGATATGAGATATGTGTATTTATAGACTCATGAATAATTTTGTAGCTTGTTCCTAAACAATGTGGGATTCCTTCCTCTTTTAACTAACAACATGAGATGACATGCTACACTATATTTGATTTTTTTTTACAAAACAATTTCTCTTTTTAAAAAAAAATTTATTTAACATTTTCTTATATTATAAAAAACAAGAAACAAAACAACTCAAATATATTTTGATGCTACTGAAAAAAATGAAAAAACTAGTCCTACATTTTGAATATGAACAAAATATTCCCTCCATTAAAAATGGTTAACTTCTGTCCTTATGTTCATGTGTATTAATATTTGATATATTAACAATATGTTTTTTTTTTAGTTCACATATAAAGGTAAAAAATTATTGTCTTATTTTTTATTATATATTCATTATCACTCTAATTTTACTTGACCACCAAATATTTTCTAAAAATATATTTACCCATTTTTGTCTTTTAATATTTTCTCTAAATCTCTAAGATGATGGCACTTCTACCAGGAACTTGTTACCCTAGAAGAACACCCATTTATTAAGTTTCAAGAAAACCCACCGTGTGAAATTGGATGAAAATGTAGCGAAGAAAATCCATTTATCCTCTGTATTTATGAACGATAGACAAGTATTATCATAGAGAAGTGAAAAAGGTGGAAAAAAGAAGACAAAGCTCTACTCATGAATTGAAATATGCATCAATCACCATAAGGACAAGAACTGGTGTATTATTTGTATGCAAAACAGCATTTTGTAGTAACCTCCCAACCTTCACCCAAAAATGGCTTCTTTTTCTGCATTCCTTCATCTATTTAACTTTCTCTTTTTCAAAAAGATCTCATTCTTTTTCAAAAGGCTGGACTTTTAACTACAATTCAGTAATGTAAGTTACTCTTTTCTTTTTCCCAGAAAAGAACAAATTTCACTGATTTCCTTTTTTGGATTTTGATTTTGAAGAAAGATGCTTTGTGTTTGGAGGAAATGTTAAAAAAGAAAAGATACATAGGTAGGGGAAATGTATAAAATATGTTTTAAATTTTAATCAACATTAATTTATGCATCATCTAATTTAAAAAACATATTAAAATTCTATAATCAAGCATATATGGAAGAAAAATTTAATAGAGGGACCATTTTGTTGATCTTTGAAATATTTAAATATTAACTTACTTATTTTTCGGTACTAATAGAGAGAAGTGTCTCTCACAACGAACCATCTTTCATTAGTTATCCATAAAAGATTGCTTGACATAAACAAAAATAAGTAAATAATGACATATATTAAATATATTGGGTAAATATCCCAAGTATAAGCATCAAAATACTTTATACAATATGAAAAATTGTCATGTCATCTATGAAAAATATATTTGAGTTGTTTTGTTTCTTGTTTTTTATAATATAAGAAAATGTTAAATAAATTTAAAAAAAAGAGAATTTTTTTTGTAAAAAAAATCAAATATAGTGTAGCATGTCATCTCATGTTGTTAGTTAAAAGAAGAAGGAATCCCACATTGTTTAGGAACAAGCTGCAAAACTATTCATGAGTCTATAAATACACATATCTCATATCCCACTTTACTCAAGAAAACAAGGGAAATGAGACTTTGGGTCTATATAAAGATTTCCTTTATAAGTTATATTTCCTTATTAATTGATGACACCTTAAAAAAAATGGTGTTGTCACTTTGAGCCTTTATAAAGGTTTATTCTCGTAAATTTTTAAAGTATTCGAGAATAGTTTTTTTTTTTTAAAACACGGGCTAAAACGCGTCTATGGGGACGCGCTTTGTGCCACATCAGCAAAACGCGGCCATGTAAGCGCGCTTTGTCGAGGTGGCACAAAGCGCGCCTGTGCGGGCGCTGTTGTTGGCGCTTTCCCAAAACGCTACCGACGTGGACGCATTTTTGGAGGAAACGGCCATTTTCCGTAAATATTCTTGAAATTGACTCTTTTCAGTAAATAAAGTATTTTTTTGGTATATTTGGGATATTTACCCCTTCATACATGCATAAAATGAAAGGGAAAATGGTGGGATTTGAATATTGATTTTATTTTATATAAATTATTCCTTAACTGTTGTCGTTTTATTTTCCATAATTTTTACCTTCATTTTCGTAATCAATATTAAGGAATTTTCTATTAACATTCAATTAAATTTATTTTTAATGTATTTATTGTTTTGGGGCAAAATACCCAAATATACCAAAAAAAAACTTTATTTACGGAAAAGGGCCGGTTTTTTTTTTAAAATTTACGGAAAATGGCCATTTCCCAACAAAACGCATCCATGTCAGCGCGTTTTGTGGGGATAAAATGCCACATCAGCCAAAAATGCATCCTTGAGGGCACGCTTTGCTGACATGGCAAAAATGCTCCCCCAAGGACTCGTTTTAGCCCGTGTTTTAAAAAAAAAAAAACTATTCTCGAATTTTTTATAAACCTTTATAAAGGCTCAAAGTGACAACACCATTTTTTTAAGGTATCATCAATTAATAAGGAAATATAACTTACAAAGGAAATCTTTATATAGACCCAAAGTCTCATTTCCCTTGTTTTCTTGAGCAAAGTGGGATATGAGATATGTGTATATATAGACTCATGAATAGTTTTGCAGCTTGTTCCTAAACAATGTGGGATTCGTTCCTCTTTTAACTGACAACATGAGATGAAATGCTACAGTATATTTGATATTTTTTACTTAGAGTTTAAATTTTTTTACAAAAAGTTAACATTTGTTACATTATAAATAAAACCTTTAAACTCTATAAGTAAAAAAAAATATAAAATATAAAATGAGTATGGTAAAATATTAAAAAATAAATATTTAAAAAATTACTAATAGTTGAGTGATCATTTTGTAAGTTTTTATAATTCGATAGCTAAAAAATATAGTTAAGTGACTACTAATGTAATTTAATCTAGATATAAAATACGAAAAATAATTATTATATTTTATGTATATTATATATTTCTATAAAAAAAACTTATTTAACATGATTATATACTATGTTTAAATAGATTATCTATCTAGTCAAAATATATCTGAAATAAATTTATCAGCATTCATCAGGTGATGAAAATTAAATTAAATTAGAATTAAAAAATTAATTAGTATAGTAGAATATTAAAAATAAATAAATATTTAAAAAGATATATCAAATTTTTAAATTTACAAAAAAAAATATTATTTGAGTACCAAATACTCACCATTTATTTATTAATCAAACATTTATAATATAAAATAAAATAAATAATAAAAAAATTAAAAGTATAACTTCTAAATTTAAATAATAGAAAATTATTTTAAAAATTAGAATTGCATTGATATTAACTTCAAATATTTAAAATTGAATAGAAGATTATTGCATGTACAAGTTTCATATGTGCAATTTTTTCTCTTTTTTTTAATAGTTTTTTGTATATGTTAACAATTCTAAAATGCAACAAGATTAAATATCTTAAAAGATAATTTTATAATATAAGAAAATGTTAACAAAATATAAAAAAAAAGAAATTGTTTTGTAAAAAAAAATCAAATATAGTGTAGCCTTTAATCTCATGTTGTTAGTTAAAAGAGGAAGGAATCTCACATTATTTAGGAACTAGCTCCAAACCTATTCATGAGTCTATATATACACATATCTCACATCCCACATTGCTTAAGAAAACAAGGGAAATGAGACTTTGGGTCTATATAAAAATTTGCTTTGTAAGTTATATTTCCATATTAATTGGTGACACCTTAAAAAAATGGTGTTGTCACTTTGAGCCTTTATAAAGGTTTATTCTCGTAAATTTTTAAAAAATTTGAGAATAGTTTTTTTTTTGAAAAAACACAGGCTAAAATGCGTCCTTGGGGGAGCGTTTTTGCCACGTCAGCAAAGCGCGCCCTCAAGGACGCATTTTTGGCTGATGTGGCATTTTATCCCCACAAAACGCACTGACGTGGATGCGTTTTGTGGGGAAATGACCCTTTTCCGTAAATTTTAAAAAAACTGGCCCTTTTCAGTAATTTTTTTTTAAAAATTAGTATTTTCTGAATTTTTGCCCATTGTTTTATATGACATTAATTTCCATAAAAAGTAAAATTTTGATGACTTTCCAAGGCAGAATTACATAACAAATAAAGTTAATATATAAAGAATTATTGACATTATAAGTAGTAAATATATTTATAGTAATTAAGTGAATTAGTTATAAATTGTGTACAATTCAAATTAAAGTATTAGTGATCAATAATGCAAAAATAAAAAAAGTGTATTGATGAGTTATTTAAAATGCTTAATAATTTAGAATTTTTAATTAATGTCATAACACATCATTAATAGAAAGAAAATCATATTTAAAACTTAATTTTATATACGAGATCCACTTTAAATATAATTAAAAAAGAAATATTTTAAAACTTAAAAAACTAACTTAGAATTCAATGTTTTCATATATACTTTCTCGTTCAATGTTTTCATATATACTTTCTCGTTCATTCTTTTATAACATATATTCTTTTATATTAAAATTTTATTAATTATTTTGATGTAATAATTATATAAATAGTGGATAATTTGAATGTAAGTTAAGTTTTTAAAATTATATATTTTAATATAAATATATGTTATTTATCAATAACATTTTTTAATTAATTAATAAATTAATTAATGTCAAAATAAAATATTAATCATTTTTGGTGATAAAATTGTAAAGTTTTCAAAGTTAAGTGAAACTAAATTGAAATTTTCAAAATATTAAGTTACCAAAAGTGCAATTTATTATTTTGAAATTTGGGTATTTTGATCGTAATGTTGTATGGACTTTACCGCATAAAATGTTTGTTAGGACTAAGGTTGTCCAAGACGGAAGACTCAACTCTTGTTCAAATACTTGTTTGAACACAACCTTTTCAAACAACTTTTTAAACACCTATTTAGACAAGACTTTTGGGACAGCCTAAATGTTGTGAGATGTTGTCGTTTTTTACTTGGGCCTTCCTATATAGTTTTGCCATAAGCAAATGGACTCAAAGACGTGTTGTAATCTGTCTCAAACCGTGATGATCTAAATTGTTGACTTAAGAAAGATTTGTTTGACTTACCTTATTGGAAAAGGCTTATACTTATCCTTTAGCCTTTATCTTGAGTGATTTATGTGTTGATATTTTTGGGATTATCAAGCTTTATCTTAAGAAAAGTCTTGATGGTTATTTATCCAAGATTATTATGTTGTTAAATATGTGTATATCTCGACTAATCGATTTAGCTACTTCATTTGGCCTATAAATAGGCAACTATGCACATGTGAAGATGCATATTTTAAAGAGTGCTTGTGTTGCATTTGCTAGTATCTTTTTTGTTTATTTTTACTTGTATTTTGCACTCATTGCATAGGATTTATTTGTGAGACATTGAAATATTAGTAAGTGAGGTTTTGGGACTAGCTATTGGGGCTACAATTACTTTTTTGTGTAAAGGTAGATTAAACATTAATCAATAGGTGGTTGGATCACTTGTTGAATAAACCATTCACTAAGCAAGGCTCCGTAGAGTAAGATTATTTTTTTAGTCGCGTTAACAAATCTCTTGTGTTTATTTCTCTCCTTCCTTTATTTACTTACTGCCTATGTTATGTTCGAACTTGTGTCCAAACACCCATTTGAACAACAAATTGAACATAGAGCAAACTGAGGCTCTTAGAGTTGGTATCGAAGTAGGTTTCAAGAGGTGTTTGAAGACAATCCTAGCTTAGTTACTACCATGGAGTCCATGAAAGAAGGAAGCTCCATCACTCAAACTCCACTGCTTGTTTGATCCTCAAATTATGCTTACTAGAAAGCTCATATGAGAGCTTTTATAATATCCATTGATTAAATTTCTGGGAAGCTATTAAGGGAAGGATGGACAAAACCTAAGGTTGTTAATGCTGATGGAACAACAAAGGTAAAGGGGAAGAACCAATATACTATTGATGAGAGAAGGGCTACACTAGCTAATTCAAAAGCTCTATATGTTATCTTTACTGGTGTTGACATGAAGCAATTTAAAATGATCTCCACTTATAAATTAGCAAAAGAAGAATTGTCCATTTTACAGAACCAACATGAAGAGAGTGGAAATGTTCCAATGTCCAAATTGCAAATCTTAATTACTAAGTTTGAAAATCTAAGAAAGAGTGAAGATGAAACTATTTTGTATTTTTATGCCAAATTATGTGAGATATCTAATGATGCTTTTTGTCTTAGTGCACGTGTAACACCCCATTCCCAGCCTAGAAGTTAAGACCAAGTCTGGAGGCTACATCAATCCATATCAGGATAAACCAACCTTCTACAATTTGAAATTCAACAGTCAAAAATCATGTAATTAGATAAATAAAACATAGAAATTCAAACCTTTAAGGTGTAATCCAAAATAACACACAATAGCATAAGTTTATAAAAACGGTAAAATAACTACAGAGAATTGATCGAGCTCTTGCCACGTCAACTTGCCTAAGTCTGTGGGTTACTTGTAATCCAAACAAACAAACTAAATGAGTTTACACTTCGTGTGGACTTATGTTCTCAATTAAATATTAATGTAATAGATGTGATTTTAGTTCGTCTTTAATCAGTCAAATTCTGAGAATCAAATATAGAAACAGACACAGAGTATCTCAGATACAGATGCAGATTCGTACCCCTGTCAATTACATATCATCTCTGTCCATCCCAACATATCAAACAGGGCATCAAGTACCATTCCATCCCTACACACCACGTAGTGACTGTATGTCACGTTTCAGAATAATTGCAGCCTAGCAGCCAGATCAGAATGCGAGAGATCGCCAGAATTCGAAACGTATGTGGCTTAGCCATTGGATTTGGCAAATTATTAAACTGCCCACACTTCCTTCTTTATACAGTCCTAACCCCGATGCAGATGTAGATTTAACAATATTAGATATAAGTATAGAATAATACAATTTCAGATTATACTCATGAAATGCTATCAAACTTATTTATCAGATCTCATAACAAATGTATATACTGGAATAACATATTATTCAGTAACAGTTTGTCAGATAATAGTTTCAATGTCTAATTCAGATCATACGGACCCTACGATAGGCCTACGTTTGATCTAAATGACGATTACGCCCTAGGTAAAAATCTTGATTTTTGGCCCACACACCTGTGTAGATTCACACGGCCTGGGCGATTAGCTTGTGTGGTTTACATGGCCTAGCACACAACTGTGTGGCTCGAAATAGTGAGTTATATGGTTTGGCACATGACCAAGCACACGCCCGTGTGACTCACAACCCAAAATTTCTCACACATGGCCTAGACACATGCCCATGTCCCTAGCCAGTGTAACCCTAAATCCAAAACAATGAGTTACACGGCCTAGACACACGCCCATATCCCTAGCCTGTGTGACCTTAAATCCAAAACTGTGAGTTACACGGGCTGGACAGAAGCCCATGTACCTAGCTCATGTGACCCTAAATCCAAAATAATGAGATACACGGACTGGAGACAAGCTCAAGTCCCTAGCCCGTGTGACCCTACATCCAAAATAGTGAGTTACACAGGCTGAACACAAGCCTATGCCCCTATCCCGTGTGACCCTAAATCCAAAATAGTGAGTTACATGGCCTGACAAACGGTTGTGTGGCTCACACGGCCTACCACACGGCCGTGTGGCATCGACAACCATATTTTACAATGTTCACAAATTTTAGAAATTTGGGTTTTCGTTACACACCTGATACTGATTCAATGCGAAAGTAGCATAAGTGATTCCAAAGCCTAAAATGGCGACCAAAAGGTTCAATCAATAACTTAAATGAAGCAGTTCGCACAAGAACAATAATCAACCTAACGTGTCGAAAACTTCGACGCAAACCCTATAGCAAACTAACACTTACCAATGAATCAACAACAATTACTCGAACTTATGCCGCTGGAGGAACGTTTCTCGCAAGACCTTTTCTTAACAAAACCCCAATCGCACATTTAATAGAAATTCAAAAAAAAAAAAACAGTAATTTCTAATTTCGAAGAACAACAATGAAATTTTGCAAAAACAAAAAAGAATAATGACATAACTTACGCAACAACCTTTCAAACAACGCAACGAGCAACATTGAATTCCCAATTAAACCCGATAATAGTTTACGAAAGTAAGCAAAAAAAAAAAAAAAGAAAAGAAAGGTGAAGAAGAAAGAAATAATAAAAGAAGACAAAAGAAAAAACGTTAAAGAACATGGAATTTAAACAAAAAAAACTAACAGGCTTTTACTAAGTGGTATAAAAATATTTCTGGGACGATATAAACAACACTCAAATTTTTGGGGCGTTACAACTCTCTACTACTAAAAGAAATTTCGACCTTAAAATTTACTTAACTCAAACCTGTGAGGGTATTGCTGACAAATCGAATCCTCAGGTTCCCACATGGCTTCCTTAGAGCCATGATTTTGCCACAGGACCTTAACGAAAGGAACGATTTTCCTCTTCAAAACCTTAACATCTCAATCCAGAATTTGATCATGTTCCTCCTCAAAAGTCAGATCTGGTCTCACCTCAATCTCCTCTATAGGGACGATATGGGAGGGGTCAGACCGATACCGTCTCAACATAGACACGTGGAGCACATCATGAATTTGATCCAATTCAGGAGGTAGCTCTAATTGATAAGCGATAGGTCTAATACGTTTCAGAATACGATAAGGTCCAATGAACCTCGGGCTCAACTTGCTTTTACGCTCGAATCAGAGTACCTTTTTCCACAAAGAAACTTTCAGAAATACTTGATCACCCATATAATACTTAATATCACACCTCTTTAAGTCTGTATACAATTTATGTGTATCGGAAGCTGCATTAAGAAGGTTTCAAATCAATTTAACAGTGTTTTCAGTCTTGGAAACTAACTCATGACCCAAAACATGATGTTTACCTAACTTAACCCAACACAAAGGAGAACGACACTTACGGGCATACAAAACCTTGTAAGGTGTCATCTGAATGCTAGACTGAAAATTGTTATTATACGCGAACTCAGTTAGCAGCAGATAATCTTCCCAACTACCCCGAAAGTCAATTACACAATTTCGCAGCATATCCTTCAGAATCTGAATGACTCGCTCAGACTGTCTATCAGTTTGATAATGGTACACAGTACTGAAATCCAATTGAGTGCCCAAGGCCTCATAAAGCTTCTTCCAAAATTCAGAAGTAAAACGTGGGTATCTATTAGAGATGATTGAAACTAGCACTCTGTGTAATCTTACGATATCAGAGACGTACAACTTAGCCAATCTCTGAAGCGAATAATCAATATTGATTGGAAGGAAATGAGCAGATTTAGTTAATCGATCAACGATGACCCAAACCGAATCATTCTTAGTCAGTGTCAAGGGAAACCCACTAAAAAAATCCATAGTCACATGTTCCCATTTCCAAAGGGGAATCTTAATCGGTTGTAGCAGACCTGAAGGTAGCTGATAGCTTTAACCTTCTGACGCATTAGGCAATGAGAGACAAAGGCAGTTACCTCTCATTTTAAATCGAGCCACCAATATAATTCTTGAAGATCTCTATACATATTATTCCCATCGAGATGCATAGCATAAGGGCTATTATGCGCTTTCCGTATAATCGACTACCTTAACTCAACATCATTAGGCACACAAATCCAGCCCCTAAAACATAAAACCCCGTTACTGTTTAATCCAAAATTCAAAATTAGAAGTCCTGCCATATTCAATCTGACGAAAAAAAGAAACCAGAGACTCATCATCAATTGTTTAGCTTAAATTTGATCAACTCAAGTCGGTTTAACTTGCAACTTGGCCAATAGAATACCATCATCAAACCAACTCAAACAAGCAAATATCACTCTCATATCAATCATTACTCTACGACTAAGAGCATTCTCCACAACGTTGGCCTTACCAAGATTATACTCTATCGTACAATCATAGTCCTTAAGCAACTCAACCCATTAACATTGCCTAAGGTTCAACTACTTCTGAGTTAGAAGATACTTGAAGATCTTATGGTCGGTGTAGATGATACACCTCTCACCATATAGATAGTGCCTCGAGATTTTCAGAGTGAAAACAATTACTACCAACTTAAGATCATGCGTGGGATAGTTACCCTCGTGTTACTTAAGTTGTCGAGATGCATAAGGCACAACCTTACTATCCTGCATTAAAATGCAGCCAAACCCAACGTGCGAAGCGTTTCTGTAGACAACAAACTCTCTACCAGACTCAGGCTGTACCAAAATCGATGCCTGAGTTAGAACGGACTTGAGCTTTTCAAAGCTTGCTTGTTACTCATTAGACCATACAAACGATATGTTTTTACGAAACAACTTAGTCAATGGAGCTACGATAAGTGAGAACCCCTCAACAGAGCTCCAGTAGTAACTTGCTGAACCAAGTAAAGCTCTAGATCTCAGATGCATTCTTCAGTTGTTTCCATTTGATCCCACCCTCAAATTTCTTAGGATCTACTTGAATCCCCTCAGTTGAAATGACATGCCTAGAAAGGTAACCTCTTGCAACCAAAACTCACATTTGCTAAACTTAGCATAGAGCTGTTTCTCACGGAGTATTTACAGAAATATCCAAAGATGCTCATCATGCTCACATTCAGTCTTAGAGTAATCAAAATATTGTCGATGAAGACCATAACAAACTGATCCAAATACAGCTAAAATACACGATTCATAAGATCCATAAACGTAGTTGGGCCAGTCGTCAAATCGAAGGGCATGCTTAGGAACTCGTAGTGCCCATAACGAGTCCTGAAAGCGGTCTTATACACATCAGTCTCTTTAACTTTGCGCTAATGGTACCCAGAATGGAGATCAGTTTTGGAGAAAACATATGTGCCACGAAACTTATCGAACAAATTGCCTATCCTTAGAAGCGGATACTTGTTCTTTACCGTCAACTTATTCAGCTGACGGTAGTCCACACACATCCTCATTGTGCCGTCTTTTTTTCTTAACAAGCAGAACGGTTCTCCCGACAAGGACACACTTGGTTAGATGAACCCTCGATCTAGAAGTTCTTACAGCTGAGCCTTTAGCTCCATAAGCTCATTCGATGCCATCAATAATGAGCAATGGACACATGAATGGTACTCGATAATAGTTTAATACCGAACTCAACTTCCCTATTCGAAGGTACTCTCGGTAGCTCATCTAGAAAAACATCCAAAAAATCCTTTATAGTCTGAATATCAGTGATAGAAGGTTTTTTAGAACCAGAGTCAGACACAAATACCAAATACACCTTACAACCTTTTCGAACTAGCCTTTCGACTACTAGAGTGGTGATTACATTAGCGAGGTAATCTTGACGTTCGCCGATCATAACAATTACAATATCGCCTTCAGATTTTAGAGTTACCCCCTTAGAAGCACTGTCTAAATTGAATTGATGTTCCGTGAGTGAATCTACTCCCAAAATTAGATCAAATTCTCCAAACGACAGACTAAGAGACTAATTATAGAAATTTCTCTAGTAGTATTCTCATCAGATATACCTAATTTCAAAGAAATAGTACTAGTTACGTATGAGTGACTACAACTAATATCTATAACATTAGCTACAATGTTAGCATCGTCTCTGTCCTCACGGTGCCTCGCTATATGCACAAGAGTAAGTTGTCATGCCTTAGTCTGACCTGCACCTCTACTCAATGCTCTTTGACCTCGGCCCGGTGCTCTCTGACCTCGGCTAGAGCCATTATCACCCCTGCCAGTACTACGACCCTTAGGTAGCCGCTGAGCTACTCTCAATGGCTGAATAGGACCTGGAACCAGAGCTTATGTAGAAACTTGCACATGATTAGATCGTAGGGGATAGTCCCAAACACGATGCTCCATCGATCTGCATTGGAGGCAAGCCTCCAATTTTCTCCAACACTCGTTTGGGTGGCATCTCCCACAGTCACTACAGGTCTGAATCTTAGTTGCTGCAGCTGGTGCCTCAGTCCTCAGAGGCCCATACAATCTATCTCGTTTCTTAGGGCACTGAAAAAACTAGAGGGAACAGAATCCCTCTTGACCTTACTTTGACCTCTCTTAGTCTCTCCTCTTGCTCTTCACTTCCTCTGTTATATTCTCCTTGTCAACCAAGGCCACAAAAACTCGTTCTCTCTGAGGACCTATCAGGACTCTCAAACCATATATCAATCCCTCATCAAACCGAATACATCTCTCATAGTCATTCGGAACCAACCCACAAGCATACGTGCTGAATCTCAAAAACCTGACCTCGTACTAGGCCACAGACCTCTCACCCTGAGCTAAACTCATAAACTTGCATCTATGAGCCTCTACATAACTTGCCCCCACGTACTTACTCTGGAAGGCACTCTTGAAGAAATCCCAAGTGATCTATTCAGGCTAGGCACCCTATTCAATATTCAACCACCAGCAGAGATACGACACCCCTCAGTTTCTATGCAAGAGTGCAATCGATGTCGTTCATAATATGCTCGGTGGCCTCTAGGCAGTATTCGACCACTGTAGAGGCGAATCCAGTAACACCCCTAAATATTATAGCACTATTTGACCAAAGTCGTTCAGTAACTGACCCTTCGTTCTCGGATCTAGATTGGGTCCTAGCATATCCTGGGATAGTACATCATTACAGACTGTCAGAGTCTAAGACCCAGTCTCTATAGTAGGAATACCAACGGTCTCGTTGGTCTCCAGATTGCAAATACTGCCCATAGAGGATGTCTCTGCTCGAGCTCCTCCTCGACGCCCACGTCTACGACTACCGCGCAAGCTCATTATCTTAACTTATCTACAATGCAAGAAGTTTATAGATCATTTCAGAGTTCTCATTAGATATCTCATTTCACAATTCATATCATAACCGTTAACTACACCAATAATTTCAATTACTACGGAAATTTCTAGCTAAATAATATAGCTAAAGCAGAAGTACTTATAGGTTTGGCTTTGGAGTTGGACTTTTATAAAACCATTTTTCCAAGTTACTTGAATAAATTTTTGTTCAACCAAGAAAAGGCATTGTCAATCAAATAAAAGGGGAACAATCGAAGATGAATAGCATCATCAATGACCCCATTATACTTAAAAGTATCAAAAAGTTAGATAAACTTTTTCAAATGTTGATTAGGGTTTTCTGTCACAGTGCCACTAAATTGCAGATTATTTTGGATCATATGTATCATTACCGGTTTGATCTCGAAATTATTGGCTATAATTGATGGCCTTGCTATACTATCCTGAACCATGTCTAGGCTTGGTAGTGCATAATCCTTCAAAGTCCTCTCATTCCGAGACATCTACATGTTTGTGGGTAACTGTGGTGCTAATTGGTCTCTTAGGGCGGTATCGTCAACATCGTAGCAAAATGAATTGTTTCGTGGTACATTAACTATAGCTGGTGGTGATGGATCTTGTATTTGCTATTGCTGTCGGTGATTTCTTCAGATTATTCTTTTTAGATCTATGGTTACTACAATAGGTATGCCTTTACTGCGAGTCATACACCAAATCCAGAAGGAAGAGATTAGTAAAATAAAATAAAATCGTATCTATAACTGAGAAATTTCCTAATTATTCTTTTAAGAGTAAAAAATAAAATCAATCTAGTGACGTTGACTCCTTGGCAACGACGCCAAAAACTTGACCGCCTTCAGACGTACTAACATCTAGAGTGTGAATACTGCAATAAAATAGAGAGTTATGAGGCGATATGCATAAGTATACCGGTCGAGTTGTAATATAGATTTTACAACAATGTAGGTGAGTACTCCGGGGATCGTACCTAAGGGAGGTGGGCATTAAATCGATCTTAACCTAAAAAATTAAAGATCTAATTAATACTTTAAAGTCAGTTATATCGCGAAAGTAAAATAAAAGATAGTTTTAGGATTTTTGAAATAATGTAAAATAACATAAAAGATTAAATTTCAAGAGATATAAAGAATAAAGTGAATCGAATATGAAGATGGTGATTAGCTTGCTTCAGTAATCCCAATAAATTATCGTCTCGAGCTCCTTATCAACCAACTAGTCACTACCCTAGCAGGATTTTCTGATCTTCCACTAACATAATGAGTCAACAAAAACTACTTATCTTCTGAACTTACAGTCCAAACTAGTTTGGGTTCAAGGTGTTCATGGATAAGTAATACCAATTTTGGGTTAATTCCCACCTTGATGACTTCCCGGGGTTGTTAGGCCTAGGGTTTATTTCACTTTCTTCCTTTCCCAAAAAATTGATCCGTTCTATAACCCTACAAAACAATTAAGAGATATTGCTTCCAATCAATAATCCCCCATAGAAGGATCGGTTCCTCATGGCTTTCAGAAACAACATAAAGTAAAAGGAAGAATTAATCACAGGGAATGGACTGAAATAGAGAGTTTAATGAAAGCTTGAATAATTCTGAATATAAGCACGAATCTACAGAAATTGATCTCCTTCACAATTAGATCTCTTGAAGAAAGCAAATAACTAAAACTATGAAAACTTAAGAAAGAAAGAAAACAATTCTTAAACCTAAAGAGAAAATATAAGCTAATGAAAAGATGTCTATAATGTGTGCAAAAGAAGTCTATTTATAGCCTTCAGGTGGTCGTCATCCTCAACCCTAGGTTAGCTGACGTTCTCGAGCTTAAAGTTTGATTGTACAGGCTAAACCACCTCTACTTCGTGTTTTATTCCCGTCACAGAGTTGATGTTGTGACACACCAGGACCTATGTCGTGACGTAGCAGCCAGTCTACTCCTCTGTAGTTGTCTTCAGGGGTATGTCGTGACACCCTCAACCTATGTCATGACATTGAAGGCAGTTTCTCACTTTCTCTATTTAGCTTTCTATGTTGCGACATCGACTCCCCCATGTTGTAACATAGCATCTAGTATTGACCCAAAATGCCCTCTAATGGTCTCCTGCACACTCACAAAGCATGTTAGCTCTCCCTTAGGTCTCATTTGGCCTTTAAGGTTAATAAAAGACTTGATGTGCCCATTTTATTGAAACTAAAGAAACTGAATTAAAACATAACGAAAATGCTTGTATTCAAACTTATTAAATGTGAAAAATAATTTAATTTGCTACACTTAATTTCGACAGATCAAACTCCCCCATACTTAAGTCATTGCTTGTCCTCAAGAAACATAAATAAAGATTACAAAAAGAAAAATGATGACCCTTGAGCAGGTATGGTACAAGTATTGATTTTAGAGCATATAACTTAGGCATTTCTTGTTTACTAATAATTTCAACATAATGAGTAGTTGAATTACCACTTTTTATCATAAACATCTAATTTCAGTATGTTATAAAATATACAAGTATTAAGGTTCTCACCTGTAGGAATCCATCAAAAAATCATACAAGTACTTTGATTATTTGAGCAGAATTACAAATAGTCATTTATGTGAATGATTAATATGACGTCCACTCATGCATAAGGATATTTAGGTCACATAGGGCTTTTCGGCTTGTAAAGTTCTAAGGCTTAGGATAGGTATGGAATTCAAAAAACAGTAAGCATCAAAGGGTTACAAACACGAAAATAGTTTGGCACGTCATCTTGATCCCTATTCTTCCCCTTTAGTGACCCTTACCCGTTCAACGCCTTACTTCTCCTTCTCTCACCTTCTTTGTCTCTTCATATATAGGAAATCATAGGGTGACATGGTAACTATGACTAGCCTTACGAGTTTTTGTGCACTAATTAACGAGTTTTTCTTTCTTTTGTGACTTTTTGACTTTTTTCTTTTTCAATATATCTCACTCATAAATGCTTTTTCACTAATTTAGGGTCTTTTCTACTCGTATGAATTTCCTCTTTGGATTTTTGTTTTTGTTTCGTACATTAGGCTAACCTATAATTCCCATATCACACTAATTTTTCCTGTTTCACTCTACTTTTACAAACTCTGCCATGATGTATCTACTTAACCCTCAATATGTATGGCCAGATGTCTATAATCGTGTAGTGTAGGCCAAAGAAAAAGGGTAAATGCAAATTGATGTTTTCTGGCTCGGGGCTTATAATGTGGTTCATCAAGAAGTGTCAATAGGCTCAAAATTGGTACTAAAGGTGAAATATAAATAGGATAACTTTTTGGCTCTGGATGTGTTCCAAACAATGCCTTAGGTCATCCCTAAATATCTCAACATATATAAATTTAATCAACTGAACAAACACAAATTCAACCATTTATTATTCATAATAGCATGCTCGTTTCCTTGTATTTTCTATATCACTTGGTACAAATGATATCTAAATACCTATTTACAATGTAACAAATAGAACTTTAGTAGTCTAATAATTAAAAATTTAAAATCACCTATCATCATGCCAAACTTATTCATACACATAAGCAACCTATTCACATGCTCCTAACCAATCAGTTGTATTTCTACAAGCTCAAGCACACATCAGATAAGAGAAATCAAAGAAAATGGCAAGAAAAATCAAAGAAACTGTAAAAATATGAAGCAAATTTTCTATGTTACCCCCCACATTTTATTTGACACATTGTCCTCAATGTGTAGCCCATCAAAAGATAAGAAAAAAGTTACCTGATTGATCGTGATTGCTTGAAATCCTATTAGTGGGTGCTTCCTCCTTTGATTGTTGAAAGTTTGAATTTGTTCATGTCTCCTTCGTGTTGTGTTCCTATATAGAAAAATTAAGCAAAATGCAACAAAACTAAAAGAAAATCTACTTATTAATCCTACTCCTACAATGTCTAAATTAAAATCATCCAAAAATTAATACAAGTTTTTAAATAAAAAAAAATCATTCAATCAGCTTCCTCATCGTCCATCTCCTCATCTTCCTCTTCTTCTCCTTCCTCTTCTTTCATTGCTTCTTCATTTTGGTCCATATTCGCTTGGACCCAACATGTTAGGTGTATAATTGGGGACTCGTACGTTATTTTGCCTAGCAAACTATTGAAAAATTGGTCCTGATTCTTGCATCCACTGAATCATTCAATCAAAATTTGGATGATTGTTCTCACCAATGTCTTGTTGAGCTCGTGCCAACCTTTGTGACGAGGTGGGTGTAGCTATCGTTTTTTGCTGTCGCTTGCTCCCCCCGTCTTTGATTTATTTGTCTCATAGCTTGATGTATTGCTGGAACAAGGTATCTTTGAGAATACTTCGTGATGATTTTAACTACTACTCAGTGGAGGTCATGGGTACACCCATATTTTTGCATAAAGTCGTCACTAGATGGGGAACGAAAACTCCCACCTTTTGGCTACTAATGCATCTTTCCTTGCTTTGGTGGATCCATTTACCAACATACACTTGCTTTTTCTACAAATTAGCATAGAGTAAAGCTGCTCTAAAGGTATTAACATTAAAAACATTTAAAGCAAGTACAAGTCATGTCCAAATGTATTAAATCCACATCTTAGCCTCAAGAAACATAATGGCTTGATGAAAATTTACTGGGATATTAGTACCTACGCGATACTTCCATTCACCGTTTCCCTCAGTTAAAAATTTTATAATATTACCCGTATCTATGTCTCTAAAATATTCTAAATCAATTTCATCAATGAAATAATTCTCATAGTATAGAACATTATAAAAGTCACAAATTATTCTAGGGGTTACTTTCGTCTATTTTCCTCGCACAAGTACTGTATCCCATATATGACCTTCAACATTTCTTGACTCATGGTTCTGTAGAGATGCATAGAACTCTTGAACAACAAGGGGCACAACATTATCCTTTAGGATCACCCAAAAACGCTCCCAATGATGATATCTGACCAAAGGCCATATTTCTTTACTGAAAATCATCGATGGATCAAATCCCTTTTCTTGAATAAATGTCTTTCCTTGAATTTCATTAAAATTCTTTTCAACATTCCTATTCGAAAAAGTAGAGGGATTTTGATCCATCGATGGCTTTGTTTCCATTGTTCGCCTAACTTTTCTAGGATGCATAATGCTTGAATCCTAAAGAATTGCTAAATACTAATTCAATGGAACAGTAAAAATTTTGAGTTTAGGAACTCTTAACCTTGAATGTATAGTTAGAGTTCGTTTGAATTCCTTGCTTGCATGTGATATCTCCATTCTGTGTTCCACCGAGTTTGTGAAAGAAAATTTTGAAATTTAAAGGTTTAAGTTTTAGGGGATGTTAATAGAGTTGAGAGAGTTTGAGGGGGTAGGGGTTTAAGGAGTGTTTTAATTAGGATTAAATAGGATTTTAAGTTTTAAAATAGGGTTTTAAAGGGTTAAAAATCAGGTAGAATTAATGTTTAAGCTGTTAGTATACGCAATGGGTCAGGTCAACCCTGTTGAAAATTGTAACAATGTCACGACACAAGGGTTCTGTGTTGCAACATCCCTAACAAGATACTGATTTCGTGACATAGGGGTTTCTTATTGCCACACATTTTCCAGTTTGAAGATTTTCAAAGGCTATCTGCTACGTTGTGACTTGTTATTCTAATGTCGCGGCTACGACTCTGTTTCCACCCAAAACTCCATATTAAGGATGTTTTGATCTAAGGATAAACTTACATCAAATAAAAGTTAAAAACTAAACTATATGGTTAGCTAAGTATATAGTAATTTACAAATATCATGCAACAATTCACAAATTTTAAGTTATACTGCCAGATTTATCTAGCAATATGGTAAATTCACCCGTGGATGATTTTTTTATTCTATCAATATTGGTCTACCGTTCGTCATGCCATTCTACCCTTGCTCATTTTTCCTGTTCCTTGGACCTATTATTCTTTCTGTATTCATAAAAAGGAAACATTTCCTTTGATCTAGGAACGTTAGAAATAGATAAGTTTTTACAATGCTTCCCTAATTTCCTCCTACTTTCTTCTTTTGGCTGATAACCACATTTGAAGGTTTCAGTCTTACCATTTATTTTCATTGTCAACTCATTTTTCTCTAAATCAATGGCGGATCTAGAAGTGGCCATGAAAGGTCTTCCTAGTAAGATTGATATCTCACGATCTTCCTCAAAGTCAAGTACTATAAAATTCGCAGGAATAATCAAGCTTCACACCTTGACTAACACATCTTCTAGTACCCTCTTCGGGTGTACTGAAGACCTATCAACCAATTGTAATGTTATTTGAGTTGCTTTAAGATTCCCTAACCCAAGTTTTTCAAAAATTAATGCTAGCTCCTAAATCACATAGGTCTCTATTAAAGTGAATACTCCCTATTTCAATGGGAACGGTAAAACTGCCTGGGTCTTTCACTTTTCACGGTACTTGTCTGGAAATAATTACATTATAGGAAGCACTTAAATGATCTTGTTCTCCTACCTTTATGTTCTTATGCCTTGCCATCATCTCGTTTAAAAACTTGGCATACTTGTGAACCGTCTCAATTAACTCGATCAATGGTAGGTTAACATTTAATGTTTTAAACAAATTAAAAAATACTTACAAATTCATCCTCATCCTGCTTTTGTCTTTCTTCTAATCTTGATGGAAATTAGACTTTTGGAATTTTTAAATGCCTCTTTTCCCACCTCAGTCATTGGTGCATTCTCTTCTTCTGGTTCAAGTCTGTCTTCTAATTCTAGGGAATTATCTTGAGGTTCATCAGTTACCTCCAGGGTAGGTATTTCTGGGCTACTCAGTACCTTACTCGATCTGAGTGTTATAGCTTTCACATGCTCTTTATCTTCCCTCCATGGATTATCTTCCGTTCTACTAGGGATGCTTGAGCCAATTTGCCTTTGGATATCACTCATCATGCTCATCAATTGATTCATTTGACCCTCGAGCTTAGTCAATGTTCTTGTTGAATTGGTGCACTCAGATTGCACTTGTTTGACATCTGTTCTCATTGAATACATCTCTTCCTCAATTCTATCTAGATGTTGACCATATGCAGTATGGTCACTTGGGTTGGTTCTGTTCTGGGGTTTCTGTAAATAAGTAGGTTGGTAATTAGTATTTTTAACTTGATTTGAAATGTTACCTCTTCCTTGGTTTCCTCCCAATCTCAAGTTCATGTGATCCCTCTAACCAGGATTATATGTATTCAAATAAGGGTTTCCACCTCTATTCCCAATGTATTTCACATCCTCGGTAGGATTGATGATATAATGGAAGAGTGGCTTGTCTCCTCCATACATAGACAGTGTAAAAGTAGATTCAATACAGTTTTATCTATCCATTATCTGCTAATACTTATCATCCTTTTGAATAGGTTTGACCGTAGCGGTTTTCTGGTTATATGTAAAACGTTCAATTGGCCACTGATAGGAGTTTAATGCCATATTTTCAATAATTTCGTACGCATCCTTATACGTCCTATTCACAAGGGATCCTGTTGCTGCTCCATCTAGTCCAGATCATGCATTTGCATCCAACCTATTATAAAATACCTGCAGTCGCATCTACTCAGGAAATCCTTGTCACGGACATTTTTGAATCAATATTTTGAAGCTTTTGCACGCCTCATAGAAAATTTCTCCCTCCATCTGTTCTAAAAATAGCAATCTCTCTTCTTAGGTAAACTACTTTGCGAATTAGAAAGAACTTTTGTAAGAACTTTCCAACGAGTTCATACCACGCCGTGATAGATCCTGGTGCTTATGAGTCCAACCAAGAAAAGATGTTATGAATCAAACAAAAGGGGAACAACCAAATACGAATAGCGTAATCATTGACCCCATTATACTTAAAAGTATCACAAAGTTGGAGAAATCATTTTAAATGCTTATTAGGGTCCTCTGTCATAGTTCTCCAAAATTGCAGATTATTTTGGATCATTTGTATCATTTCTGGTTTGATCTTGAAATTATTGGCTATAATCGCCGGCCTTGCTATATGTTCCTGAACCATGTCTAGGCTTGATAGGGCATAATCCCTTAGAGTCCTCTCATTCCGAGCCATTTGCACATTTCTGGGTAACTGTGGTGCTGGTGGGTCTCATAAGGCATTATCGTTAGCCTTGTGAAATAATGGATTGTTACGTGGTACTTTAACTGCAACTGGTGGTGGTGGATCTTGTATTTGCTACTATTGTCGATGATTTCTTCAGATTATTCTTTCTGGATCTGTGGTTACTACAATATGTATGCCTCTACTGCGAGTCATACACCAAACCTAAAAGGAAGAGATTAATAAAATAAAATAAAATAAAATCGTATATATAATAGAGAAATTTCCTAATTATTCTTTTAAGAGCGAAAATTAAAATCAATCTAGTGACATTACCTCCTCGACAACGATGCCAACAACTGGACCGCCTCCGGTTGTACTAACATCCAGACTGTGGTATAATGCAATAAAATAAAAAGTTATGAGGCGATATCCGCATGTATACGGGTCGAGTTGTAATATTGGTTTTACAACAAAGTAGGTGAGTATCGTACCCAAGGGAGGCGAGTACTAAATCAATCTTAACCTAAACAATTAAATATCTAATTAATACTTAAGAGTCAGTTATAGCACGGAAGTAAAATAAAAGATAATTTTAAGGTTTCTTAAATAAAGTAAAATAACATAAAAGAATTAAATTTTAAGAGATATAAAGAATAAAGTGAATCAAATCTGAAGATGGGTGATTAGCTCGCTTCAACAATCCTAATCAACTATTGTCTAGTTTCCCTCGTCAACCAACTAGTCGCTACCCTAGTAGGATTTTTTGATCTTCCACTAATATAACGAGTCAGTAAGAACTACTTATCTTCCGACCTCACAGTCCAGACTGGTTTAGGTTCAAGGTGTTCATGGATGAGAAATCCAATTTTGGGTTAATTCTCACCTTGATGACTTCCCGGGGTTGTCAGGCCTAGGTTTTGTTTCACATTCTTCCTTTCCTAAAAAAATTGTCTATTGAGTAACCCTACAAAATAGTTAATAGATCATGCTTCCACTCGCTAGTCCCCTATAGAAGAATCAGTCCCTCATGGCTTTCATAAACAACATAAAAGAAAATGAAGAATTAATCATAGGAAATGGATTAAAATAGAGGTTTTAAGAAAAGCTTGATTAATATTGAATATAAGCATGAATCCACAGAAGTTGATCTCCTTTACAATCAGATCTCTTGAAGGAAGCAAATGACTAAAACTACGAAAACTTAAGAAAGAGAGAAAACATTTCTTAAACCTAAAGAGAAAATCTAAGCTAATTGAAAGATGTCTATAATGTGTGCTAGAGAAGTCTATTTATAGCCTTTAAGTGGCTGTTGTCCTCAACCCTAGGTTAGCTGACATTCCCGAGCTTAAAGTTTGATTGTACAGACTAAAATGCCCTTGCTTCAAGTTTTATTCTTGTCACAGAGTCGATGTCACGACACACCAGGACTTGTGTCGTGACGTAGCAGCCAATCTACACCTCTGCAGCTGTCTTTAGGGGTATGTCACGACACCCTCAGCTTGTGTCGTAACCTTGAAGGCAGTTCCTCACTTTCTCCATTCTACTATCTATGTTGTGACATCGGCTCCCCCATGTTGCAACATAACATCTAATATTGACCCAAAATGCCCTCTAATGGTCTACTGCACATTTACAAAGCAAGTTAGCTCTCTCGAATATATCTCTTCTCACCATCCCCATAGTGTATGAGACAAATGTATGCATTTCGATTAGGGTCGTATTCTATGGTTACGATTCTACCATATATGCCTTTTTCATTTCGTCGAAAATCAATTTTACAGTATAGACGCTTATGACCTCCCCCTCTAGGCCTCATTCTGCCCTTAAGATTAATAAAAGACTCAATGTGCATAGTTTATTAAAACTAAAGAAACTAAATTAAAACATAATGAAAATTGTATTCAAGCTCATTAAATGTGAAAACTAGTTTAATCTGCTACACCAAAGTTTGACAGATCAGTGACACCGAAGATAGTTTTGAAGAGTTTACTAGTTTGTCACACGAAATCGATGAATACATGGACGTATGAGCTTCTATGCTGGATATGCCCAAGAAGCGCAGGACTAACATAGGGGCTATGAATGTTGTGCTAAGAAACGAGAATGAGGAATACAGTTCAATATTAGAACAACATCGAAAAAAGAGGACAAACCATGCTGGACCTTTTACTGTTGTGGTTGCCACTCCTATTTCTGCTATTGCAAACTCACCTTCTGTTGCTCATGCAAGCTCACCTGCTGTTGTCTATGTAAGTTTATCACATGTTTTCCTACTAACTCATCCCTTATTGATCCTTCTTCTTATTCCCAACCATAGAAGAGCCTTTGAATGAAGGATTTTTTGGTACTATCATTAAGCATGGTGTAGTTTGTGCACTTGTAAAATTTGTTGCGATAGGTGGTGAGACTGGCAAACTATTCCCTTGGTGTGAGCATATGAGAATGAGGGAATTCCATTATAGTCCCAACGATGTTACCAACCACTTAAAAGTCTCTCTGCCAGAAGTAGCTAATGAGCATATGTGTTCGGTTGGTTCGTCTAATGGTGTAAAGAAGCCTTCTCTGTAAGAACTAGCTTTATCCCTACAAGTTCTTTTGGCTGAGGCTAGCATGGTTAGCTTGGGTCTCAAGGAAGGTATAAGTAGAGCTAAAGTTAACAAGAGGGAGCTTGACGATTCTTACTAAATGCTATGCAAGCTTTAGAGAGAGCCCGTGAGCTTGATTCCAAAATAAAGGGAAAAAAACCAAAACATGTGGGGAAGAATAAGGAATTAGCTGAACATATGGTGATCACTGAGGGCAAGGTAGAGAAATTATCAAGGGAGGTCATAGTTGAAAGAGCAAAAAAAGAGAGCTTGAATGCTGCTATGAAGAAGATGGTTGAAGAACATAAGGCCACTATGAGTAAAATGGCTGAAAAGAGGAAGGCTGCAATGCCGAGCTTAGAACAGAGGCAAACTGAAGTTTTGGAAGATTTTAAGAAGGAAACTTTTCAAAATTTTAACACCTTCCTACTTGATCTCAAGGCTAATATCTTGCTGCATGCTCAAGTTGCTAGTGGCCCTTTTGATGCACATAGAGTTGATTTTAGTGCCCTCTGCGACGTTGCCAGTGATCTATTGGGATTTGATGTTCACTTTCCTTATAGAGCTGCACGGGAAGAGTTCACATCCAAATGGAGTAATTCTAAAGATTTTTACTTGGACAAAATCCAACTGAAACTAGTATTGCCCCTGCCAACGAAGATGACAACATAAAGCTAGCGAAGGAAGCTTGAGAGAGAACGAAGCCTCAAGCAGCCGTAATGGGGCTAGTGATAGGCCCTAACTTGTGTACTGTTGTACTCATTTTTTCAAATATGAAATGAGAACTTTGAGTTTTGAAAAAAAATTTAAGTTTACTTGTTAATGTTATGCCATTATACCCTTTCGCAAACGCCATATATCTTGTTTCACAACGATATTGTTAATAATAAAGGACTAGACTTAGCCAAATTTCTGAATACACTTTCATAAGCTTTCAACAGACTTAGTATAGCCCAATGGCTTTATTTATTCAATTTTTAACCAATTTTGACTCAAATAGTCTTAAGTAACTTGGGTTGGAAGCTTAACTCAAGTAACTTTTAAACATTGGTTGGGAGTTTAGGTTTGTGAGTTGTTTCTGAGTTGCAAGCTTAACTCTACTAACTAAAATAAATGAAGGATGTGAGCATAACTTAGCTAACCTTTAAACATCAGCTGGAAGTGTAGGTCCGGGAGCTGTGTCGAAGTTTATCAGCTGAGAGCGTAGGTTCGCAAGCTGTTTTAGAGTTGTGAGCTTAACTCAGCTAACTCAAATAAATGAAGGCTATGAGCATAACTCAACTAACCATTAAACATCACCTGAAAGCGTAAGTCCGTGTGCTATTTCAAATTTACGAGCTTAACTCAGCTAACTCAAATAAATGAAGGTTGTGAGCATAGCTCAAGTAACCTTTAAACATTAGTTGGGAGTATAGGTCTGCGAGATGTGTTGAAGTTTATCAGCTGGGAACGTAGGTCCGCGAGCTATTTCGGAGTTGCAAGCTAAACTCAGCTAACTCAAATAAATGAAAGTTGTGAGAATAATTTAGCTTTTATCAGCTCTTGGTTCGCAATCTCGTTGAAGTGAGTTGTCCTGTGTGATCGGAGGCTTATTTCGACGGTAATAACTGCCTTCATGCCATAAACAAGTGAGAACATTGTTTCTCCCGATACAGTATGAGGTGTAGTTCGTAGAGCCCATAGGATCCTCGGTAGCTCCTTCGACCATGCGCTCTTGACATCGTCAACCTTCTTTTTTAAAGGTGTGAAAATCTTTTTATTTATTGCTTCAACCTGGCCATTTTTTTGGGGCGATTTAACAGAACTCTGTACTAAAGCAATATGTAGGTCTTTGTAGAAAATCTTAAATTTTCCCTGAAATTGTGTGCCGTTATCTATTATTTTCAATCGTGGAATGTCAAACCTGCACACAATTGACCTCCACAGAAAAAATCCATCTATTTTTTCTATAATAGTCGTTAAGGCTTCTGCTTCTATCCATTTAATGAAGTAGTCTATAGCTACTACTATGTACTTTTTCTGAGCTGTAGCTATTGGGAATGGGTAAAGGATATGTAACAGCCAGATTTAGACCCTATCCGGAACAGTGGTTTCGGGACCACAAATTCGAGTTCAAAAAATATTTTAATATTATTTTCTGTGTTTATTATGTGTGAATTTACATGTGTAAAAGTTTCGTGAATTAATTTTATTGTTTGTGTGCTTAATTTGATAAAAGGACTTAACCGTGTAAAATGAAAATTTAGTGGTTATATTCAAAGGGGCTGAATAATGGTTGTTATTTTAATATGGAGGCTTTATGTTGTAATTTATCCATTAATAAAGGTAGTGGACGAAAATGGACTAAAGTAACCTTATTATATATGTTTTATATATTAATTAATAAGGGTTAATTAGGTAAAATAATAATGTTAATATATGTTATAATATATCACAAATTAAAAGCCATTATCATTTTTTCTACTAACTGAATGTAAAAGAAAAGAAAAAGGAAAGAGCAAGCTTAGGGTTCGGCTATTGTTGAAGCTTGATTCAAGGTTAGTCTTAGTTTGGTTTTTTATAATTTTTACGTTTTTGTGTTGCTTCGAAAACTTCAAGACCCATGCTTGAATTTTTGATTTTGATGAAGATTTTGAAATGTGACATTGATGAGTTTATGAGTTTTATGACGATAGTTGATGAATTATGAAATATATGTGTTAGATTAATATGTTTTGTCCTTGGATTTTTGATGAATTTGAGTAATTTGGACTAAATTGTGAAAAAATATTTTGAGGGACTAAAATGTAAAAAAAATGAAATATATGGACTTGTATGGAGCTTGTGAATATTCGGCCTAAGTATGGTATATGCAAATTTTGTGTATTTTATGTTTTATGCAATGGAGACTAAATTGCAAAAAGTGTAAAATGTCATGGGTAGAATGGTTATTTTCCCATTTATGCGTTTTTGGATTCAATTGAATGAATGTGTGGTTAAATTAGTTAAATTTGAATTTATTTAGATCAAGAACGGAAGGAAACGAAATTAGATTGGGGGAAGTCGAAAGTAGTCGAGTAGTCGATTTCATTCGTCATTATCTGAGGTAAGTTTATAAGCACATAAATGTTGTTAAATTTGATAATATATACATGTTACATGAAAAATGAAATTTTGTGAATTTAATCTTGTGTTGACCGAATGTGATTTGAGCAAGGGATATATATTTTGAGTTTGATTTGATCAAGTTTCAATGTACGAAAGCCCCATACGAGCCATAGGAATATATAGGATACATATGTCATGAAATAGGATTCCAATATGTGTTTTCGTGTAAGACCATGTCTGGGACGTTGGCATCGACTTGTGTTTACGTGTAAGACCATGTCTGTAACAGCCCGGTTTAGACCATAGTCGGAACAGTGGTTTCGGGACCACAAATCCAAGGTCAAAAAAATATTTTAATATTATTTTTGGTATTTATAATATGTGATTGAGCATGTGTGAAAGTTTCGTGAATTAATTTTGTTGTTCGTGTGCTTAATTTGAGTAAAGGACTACATCGCGTAAAATGTAAAAGTGGCCTTCTATTTGATTAAGTGCTTAATTGATGTGTCTTTTTAAATATGAGGTGTCCTTATGTTGTAAATGGACCACTGATATGGTTAATAGACTTTTATGGACAACCACTAAATAGAATATAAGTTAAATAGCCATGGGTAAAATGGTAAATTCTGAATTAATGTTAATATAATTAAATTAAAACAAAAGTTAGTGGAAGTGTTCAACTTTGTTTGTGGAAATTGAAGAAGGAAGAAGACAAGCATGGATATTTAGGGTTCAGTTCTTTGAAGCTCCAATTGGTATGTAATGTTTGTTTGGTTTTTGATAATTTCAATGTTTTTGTAATCGTTGCTTTGTGTTCTATCAAGCCCATGTCTTAATTTTAGAATTTGATGAAGATTTTGAGATGTGCCATTGATGAATATGTGAACTTTGTGTTGATAGTTGATGAAATATGAAAGTTTGATGTTGGATTAACATATTTTATCTTTGAATTTTTGGTTAAAATTGGCTAATTTGGGCTAAATTGTGAAAATAATATTTTGAGGGACTAAAATGTGAAATAAATGAAATATATGGGCTTGTATGAGACTAAGGAGAATTCGGCCTAAGCATGGTGTAGTAAAATTTTGTGTAAGTGAAATAGGGACTAAAGTGTCGAAATGTGAAAATGTAAGGGCTATTTTGTAAAATGCCCTAAATATATGTGTTTGGACTAAATTGAATGAATTGGTGATTAAATGAGCTAAATTTATATATGTATAGACAAAGAAAGGAGAGATTCGGATCGAGATCGAGGCAAAGACAAAATACTCGATTGATCGGCTATTTTTAGTATTTCGACGTCTGAGGTAAGTTCGGATATAGTTCAAGTTGTTAAATTTATATCTATGTGATGTGAAATGAATGAATGTATAGTTATTGAATTAGAAATGTTATATATGAGATTGAAAAATGTGGCACTAAGTGTGCGTAATTAAAATCGAGACAGAGTTGAATAGCACTATGTCTGCGAAGTAATGGAAGCTTCGGCTTTACTGACTGGCACTGTGTGTGCGATACTGAATTGAGTTTGGTTTTATATTGAGGCATTAAGTGTGCGATGTTGTTTAAGCTTTAGCTATGAGTTGAACACTAAGTGTGCGATTGAATCGAATAAATAAAGAAGATTGATTGGAATGTGGTATCTAGCATTGAATAGCAAAATTGGTTGTAAACTAGGTGTTGGCAAAGGTATGTCTGAAACCTATGTGGATGGTAAATTTGAAAGTAGATGAATGGATGGCTATGTGAGTATTGGATATAGTTGAGCTTGTGTATTTTGTTAAATTATCTATGTGATGGTTTAAATTGTAAGATTGGTTTGATTCAATGAGTTAACTATATTATATTATGAACTTACTAAGCTTTAAAAGCTTACTGTGTGATGTGTTTCTCTATTTTACAGTGTCAGTAATAGCTCAGATCCGGGAATCGTGAGCGACTCAACCACACTATCGGCCATCTATTTTGGTATTTTGAAAGTTGTATATATATGTGGTATATGGCATGTATAGGCTAGTGATTTTGGGATGTTTGAACCTTGCCATGTTATATGGCTTGGAAGTTGAATGATATAAGCTTATATATGTAGGCTTTGAAAATGATGAAAGTGGTATGAAGTAGTGAGGATGGAAATGGTATATTTTATGTTTTAATTAGTTGATGAGTATTGTGATCTAAATGTGAACTTATGGTATGGATTACATGATGCTTGTTTTATATGTTTTGAGAAATACATTTGGTTTATGATGATTATTTGGTGCATATAATGGTATGTTTTGGTTGCCAATTGTGGTATAAATGCATGAGATTTGAAGCTTGTAGGCGATTTCAAAGTGTGGATGGTAATTTGGCCTTGAAAATGGCCTATAATTGCCCACACGATCGAGCACATGGGCGTGGGCTCGATCGTGTCTTTCGAATTTGTAATTTGATACACGTCAGACTCAACCACGGGCAAGATACACGGGCGTGTGATTGGCCGTGTGGTGCAAGTCAGTTTTGACTACGGGTGAGGTACACGTACGTGTCTCAGGCCGTGTGAACAAGTCAGTATGTATGCCTTGTTTTGCCACGGCTTGGACGTACGGGCGTGTCCGAGGCCGTGTGAGGCACATGGCCTACCCACGCGGGCGTGTGACCTCTGTAACTTAGAAAAATGTTAAAATTTCAAAAATTTTCGTATGAGTTCGGTTTAGTTCCGACCTCTTTCTAATATGTGTTTAAGGTCTCGTAGACCTCATTAAGGGACTATATGATTGTAAATTAAGTTGTTTGAATGGCTTTGTGTCGAAAATGATTTGAAATGTTCGGAATTGATTAGTAATGCCTCTTAACTCTAGTCCGGTGATGAGTACGAGTTAGGGGTGTTACAATGTCTAGGACATTGGCATCGTATTTGATTTGTGTAAGACCCTGTCTGGGACAATGGCATCGATATGTTATTACATGTAAGACCATGTCTGAGACGTTGGTACTGTACGAGCTTTCGACTATCCACGTATCCTTTTTAATTCTTAACAGTTCAACGGGCAATATTAGTGAAGATCGAATGTGAAATCGAATAAAAAGGTTCAAGTATGTGCTTATCCTAAGTTTTGAAAATAAGGTAAGTTAGATGTTAAATTGATTGCATAAATAAGTTATAAATGTGAATTATGTGTATGCATATGTGATAGTGTATATTTGGCCAAATGAAGTATACGTGATATTAATAGTGAGATTTATATATGTTCATGTGTATTTATGCATTTATCCATATGATATATGTATGTATGATTAAAATGATAACTTTGTATTTGAGGAAATGTATATTCGGCCTTATTAACTTAGTGTTAATATACAATCGTTGATATATATATATTTGCTTATGACTTACTAAGCTTAAATAGCCTACTGTGGGTGTGTTTTTGTTTACCTCTGTTTTATAGATTTTGGAGTCACGTTACGAGCTCGGGGATTGTCAGCAAAGCCTATCACACTATCGATTGTTTCTTTCGGTATTTTACTAAGTTGAATTTGGGCTTATGGCATGTATAGCATAGTTAAAAATGTTTGATTTTTAGGCATGTATATATATATGTATATAGCCATGCGAAAATGGCTTGATCATTTTGTTTAGGTTTGATTTTATTTATTCTTGGTTAAATATTTAGTGTGTTTGGTTTTAGTGATTCGGCTATGGTCTGTTTCTTTAGTCAAGTTTATGTTTTATGCTTTTGATATAATTGCTTGTTTGGAATGGCACATACGGTATTAAAAGAATTAAAAGCTCAGTTGCAAAAGTTGACAGATAGAGGTTTTGCGCGATCGAGTTTCTCTTCCTAGGGTGCATCAATTTTATTTGTGAAAAAGAAAGACGGGACTATGAGAATGTGGATCGACTGCAGATAGCTCAATAAGGTGACTATAAAGAATAAGTATCCATTGCCATGGATTGACGATCTCTTTGATCAGTTGAAAGGGGCTACAGTGTTTTCAAAAATGGATTTGAGATCAGGCTACTATCAGTTGCGAGTTAAAGACTCTGATGTGCCAAAGACTACTTTTCGAACGAGGTACAGACACTATGAGTTTCTGGTTATGCCTTTCGGACTTACTAATGTATCTATTATTTTCATGGATTTGATGAATCAGATCTTCAGATAGTATCTGGATCGATTTGTGGTAGTATTCATAGATGAAATTTTGATCTACCCCCGTGATGAAACCGAACATGCCGAACATCTGAGACTTGTGTTACAGACTTTACGAGATAAACAGTTGTATGCAAAGTTTAGTAAATGTGAGTTCTGGTTACGCGAAGTCAGTTTTCTGGGCCATGTTGTATCAGCATCAGGTATTCGAGTTGGTCCGAGTAAAATTTCAAATATACTTGATTGGAAACCTCCGAGAAATGTTTCTGAAGTTCGAAGTTGTAACACCCCTTACCTGTATTCAAGCCAGAACCAGGTTTGAGGCATTACCCAACTAACTTTAATTAAACATCTCGAATAGGGTTGTAAAATTTCGTTTAAACCCACCATTTGTGCATACTCGGTCTAAGAGGCCCTAAACATACATCATAGAGGTTTCGGAACTATTCCGAGAAACTTTTACAAACTCGAGAAACTTTTCAACAAAACAGGGGCCACACGCCCGTGTTGGTCTAGGGACACGCCCGTGTGCCCCTAAGACATGCCAGTGTCTTCCACTCGTGGTCGATTCTGACTAAGGTTACACGACCTTGACACGCCTGTGGCCCTAGCCCGTGTGCCAAACCTTGGCATTCTGACCTATCCACACGGTCTATGCACATGTCCGTGTGCTTTAGCCATGTGGCGATTTAAATTCCAAGTGCAAGGTGCAGACTTCACAAGGCCTGGGCATACGCCCTTGTGCAAGCCGTGCCTCCCACACGGTCTAGACACACGCCCGTGTGTCTACCCATGTGGAGGATTAGCAGGCTATTTACCAAGCCCTTAGCCACCCTACGTTGCACACATACATACTTCCATTCAAAACAATACAACTCCTATCCCAAGGCACATCTAAGTACTCATTCCAATATAAAAGATAACCCATAGGTACCTCTAGGAGCTCAAAGAATCAAGACGTACATAAAGATACATACTTTATGAAATTCATCTTCATTAAGCAATAGAATTTGCCAAGTATTTGCCTAACTTATAAGGCCATTTACAAAATGACTTTAATAATTTACATAGCCAACACTTTGACTAACAATTACAACTTAACAAAATACTCGAGTCCTATACATGCCATATTCAAAATAAGTCTAAATTGTTATACCAAAGTGATGTCGATAGTGTGATTCTCGAACTCCTACGTCCACAATCCCTAAGTTATCTTGGCAATACTACAAGGAAAAAGGGCAATGAAAGGGGTAAGCATAAAGCTTAGTAAGTTTGCATGGAAATAAATAGCAACAATGAGCTCAGGATATAATTCATCCATGGCATTAACTAACCATACACAAGTCATAGGCTTCTTGCCATACTTACTCACACTTGCCCTTATTTAGCACATACCATGCCACATATCGTAATTGTTTCTTCGTGACTCATTCACGAGTACCTGTATTCACTCATCCATATGACTTTAGTACTAATTTCATTTCTACTTCCAAACTCTTCTACTTATCCCATTAATCACTAGAGATACTCAAAGATGCATATTCATCGTCATCAATGTAGGTACGAAGCCAATGCCACATCCCAGAGGTGGTCTTACATGGATTTGTAACATTTTCATCAAGGTCCAATTAGGTGTTTTCAAGACAACACCTTTCACAAAATTTGTTCATCTAACAACTAAGACTCAATTTCTTCCATAAAAATGCAGAAAATAACTAAGATAGCTCTCATGGAAAAACTCTAAACTTTTTACCATATTGCAGAATAATCCCCTCATTTGAAAGCTTAAGCTTTAGGTGTCCCTACAGTACAACTATTTTCAAGAAAAGATCACTAGAACACTTACTTGTATAGATAAGAGCTTGTTGAAATTTTGAGCTTTCAAAAACCCCTATTTGCTTGCTATTTTCAGTGGAGAAGGATGAGCAAAAAGATGGACATCATCTTTTCTTTATTCTAATATTAAACTAACAATTTAGTCCATCAAATACAACCAACTTTGACCAACTTGGTCAATTCTTGTCTCCTAAGCT
Organism: Gossypium bickii; assembly: GCA_025503065.1. NCBI lineage: Eukaryota > Viridiplantae > Streptophyta > Magnoliopsida > Malvales > Malvaceae > Gossypium > Gossypium bickii. The sequence goes on from CP106712.1 coordinate 86,035,144, forward strand.
AGTCTAGGGCCGGCCAAACACATATTGGGGGTCTAATTGCCTTTTAAAGACTTCCAATTGTCAATCTATGGCTATTTAGTACCTTTAGCTTATAGAATAAAACTTTTGCACTTTATGCAATTTAGTCCTTTTTCGCAATTAAACATGAAATCACTAAAATTAAAGTACCAAAATTCTCATGTACATATACCATCATGCTCTGACTCATAAAATGACATAAAAATAAATTTCTCTAATCTCGGATTAGTGATCCCGAGATCACTATTTTGACTAACCCCTAAATCGGGTTATTACATAAGTTTTTTGAGACTTGCTGGTTACTATAGATGGTTTGTGAAAGGTTTCTCTATGATTGCAACCCCGAAGACGAAGCTATTACAGAAAGAATTTAAGTTCGAGTGGCCAGAAAAATGTTAGAGAAGTTTCGATCAGTTGAAAGCCCTTTTGATCGAAGCTCTAGTGTTAGTCCAGCCAGAATCGGGTAAAGAATTTGTCATTTATAGTGATGCATCTTTGAGTGGTCTTGGTTGTGTTTTGATGTAGGAAGGCAACGTCATAGCTTATGCCTCAAGACAGTTAAAGCCGCACGAAAATAACTATCGGGCACACGATTTGGAATTGGCAGCTATTGTGTTTGCATTGAAGATATGGCGTCACTATCTGTTCGGTGAGAAATGTCATGTTTATTCTGATCACAAAAGCCTGGAGTATTTGATGACTCAGAAAGATCTGAATTTGAGACAACGTCGATGGTTAGAGTTGTTAAAAGACTACGAGCTTTTGATTGATTATAATCTTGGAATAGCTAATGTTGTTGCTGATGCTTTAAGCCGAAAATCATTGTTTTCTTTATGTGCAATGAATGCGTATATGACTATGACTAATGATGGTTTGATAATAGCTGAATTAAAATCAAGACCGTTATTTGTTCAACAGATTTGTGATGCTCAGAAAGTTGATAATGACTTGTTAGCAAAGCGAGCTCAATGTGAATAGAATGTTGAATCCGAGTTTTGAGTTGATGCTGATGGCTGTTTGAGGTTTAGAAATTAAATATGTGTTTCAAAAAATTCAGAGTTAATTCAAATGATTTTGAACGAAGCTCATAGTAGTCGGTTATCTGTTCACCCGGGTAGTACGAAAATGCATAATGATCTGAAACAACTTTATTGGTGGCCTGGTATGAAACGAGACATATATGACTTTGTTTCAAAACGTTTAGTCTGTCAACAAGTAAAAGCCGAGCATCAAGTACCTTCTGGGTTACTTCATCCAATTATGATATCGAGTGGACGTAGGACAGAGTCACGATGGATTTTGTATCTGGTTTACCGTTGACACCGAGCAAAATATAAGCCATCTGGGTTATTATGGATAGATTGACTAAATCGCCTCACTTTATTCCAGTTCGTACAGATTATTCGCTTTATAAGGTGGCTGAGTTATATGTTTCTCAAATTGTGAGATTACACGGTGTGCCTATTTCTATTGTCTCAGATAGAGATCCGAGATTTACATCGCGATTTTGGAAGAAATTGCAAGACGCACTAGGTATGAAATTACATTTCAGGACATCTTTCCACCCGCAAACAGATGTTTAGTCTGAACGAATATTTAGATACTTGAGGATATGTTGAGATGTTGCATTCTCGAGTTAGAAGGTATGTGGGAACGATACTTACCTTTGATTGAATTTGCGTAAAATAATAACTTTCAATTGAGTATCAAAATGGCACCTTACGAGGCTTTGTACGGTCGTAAATGTTGAACACCTTTGTATTGGACTGAGCTCAGTGAAAGTAAGATACACGGGGTCGATTTGATCAAAGAGACTGAACAGAAAGTTAAAGTGATTCGCGATAGTTTGAAAGCTGCATCAGATCATCAAAAGTCATATGCAGATTTAAAATGTAAGGATACTGAGTTTCAAATCGAGAATAAAATGTTTTTGAAAGTCTCATCGTGGAAGAAGATACTTAGATTTGGTCGTAAAGGAAAGTTAAGTCCAAGATATATTGGGCCGTATGAGATTATAGAGCGTATAGGGCCGGTTGCTTACAGGTTGTTGTTGCCACCTGAGCTAGAATAGATCCACAATGTATTCTATGTTTCGATGCTTCGTAGATATTGATCTGACCCCTCAAATGTGATTAGTCCAATCGCATTGAGATTAAGCCTGATATGACATATGAATAAGAACCGATTCGTATTTTGGCTCGCGAGATTAAAGAATTGCGAAATAAGAAAATTCCATTAGTTAAGGTACTGTGGCATAAACACGGAGTTGAGAAAGCAACTTGGGAGTCAGAGGATACATTGAAAGAGCGTTATCTAAACCTATTCACCGATAAGATTTTTGGGGACGAAAATCCCTAAGGGGGAGAGTTGTAACAGCCCGATTTAGACCCTATTCAGAATAGTGGTTTCGGGACCACAAATCCGAGTCCAAAAAATATTTTAATATTATTTTTTGTGTTTATTATGTGTGAATTTACATGTGTGAAAGTTTCGTGAATTAATTTTATTGTTTGTGTGCTTAATTTGATAAAAGGACTTAATCGCGTAAAATGAAAATTTAGTGGTTATATCAAAGGGGCCGAATAATGGTTGTTCTTTTAATATGGAGGCTTTATGTTGTAATTTAGCCATTAATAAAGGTAATGGACGGCAATGGACTAAAGTAACATTATTATATATGTTTTATATATTAATTAATAAGGGTTAATTAGGTAAAATAATAATGTTAATATATGTTATAATATATCACAAATTAAAAGCCATTATCATTTTTTTACTAACCGAATGTAAAAGAAAAGAAAAAGAAAAGAACAAGCTTAGGGTTCGACCATTGTTGAAGCTTGATTCAAGGTTAGTCTTAGTTTGGTTTTTGATAATTTTTACGTTTTTGTAATCGTTGCTTCGAAAACTTCAAGACCCATGCTTGAATTTTTAATTTTGATAAAGATTTTGAAATGTGCCATTGATGAGTTTATGAGTTTTATGATGATAGATGATGAATTATGAAATATATGTGTTAGATTAATATGTTTTGTCTTTAGATTTTTGATGAATTTGAGTAATTTGGACTAAATTGTGAAAAAAAAATATTTTGAGAGACTAAAATGTGAAAAAAATGAAATATAGGGACTTGTATGGAGCTTTTGAATATTCGGCCTAAGCATGGTATATGCAAATTTTGTTTATTTTTTATTTTATGTAATAGGGACTAAATTGCAAAAGTGTAAAATATCATGGGCAAAATGGTAATTTGCCCATTTATGTGTTTTTGGAATTAATTGAATGAATGTGTGGTTAAATTAGTTAAATTTGAATTTATTTAGATCAAGAAAGGAAGGAAACAAAATTAGATCGGGGGAAGTCGAAAGTAGTCGAGTATTCGATTTCATTCGTCATTATCCGAGGTAAGTTTGTAAGCACATAAATGTTGTTAAATTTGATAATATATATGTTACATAATAAATGAAATTTTGTGAATTTAATCTTGTGTTGGCCAAATGTGATTTGAGCAATGGAGATATATTTTGGGTTCGATTTGATCAAGTTTCAATGTCCGAAAGCCTCGTACAAACCATAGGAATAGATAGGATACATATGTCATGACATAGGATTTTGATATGTGTTTTCGTGTAAGAGCACGTCTGGGATGTTGGCATTGACTTGTGTTTACGTGTAAGACAATGTCTGAGACATTGGCATCGTATTTGATTCATGTAAGACCCTGTCTGGGACAGTGGCATCGATGTGTGATTACATGTAATGCCACATCTGGGACGTTGGTATTGTACGAGTTTCTGACTATTCACGTATCCTTTTTAATTTCGAATAGTTCAACAGACAATGTTAAGTGAAGACCGAATGTGAAATCGAATAAAAAGGTTCATGTATGTGCTTATCATATGTTGTGAAAATAAGGTTAGTTGGAAGTTAAATTGATTGCATAAATGTTTAAGTTATAAATGTGAATTATGTGTATGCATATGTGATTGTGTATATTCGGCCAAATGAGGTATTTGTGATATTAATAGTGAGATTCTTATATGTTCATGTGTATTTATGCATTTACCCATATGATATATGTATGTATGATTAAAATGATAACTTTGTATTTGAGTATATGTATATTCGGCCTTATTAACTTAGTGTTAATATACAATCGTTGATATATATATTTGCTTATGACTTACTAAGCTTAAATAGCTTACTGTGGGTATGTTTTTGTTTACCTCTGTTTTATAGATTTTGGAGTCATGTTACGAGCTTGGGGATCGTCAGCAAAGCCTATCACACTATCGACTGTTTCTTTCGGTATTTTACTAAGTTGAATTTGGGCTTATGGCATGTATAGCATAGTTAAAAATGTTTGATTTTTGGGCATGTATATATATATATATATATATATATATATATAGCCATGCGAAAATGGCTTGATCATTTTGTTTAGGTTTGGTTTTATTTGTTCTTGGTTAAATATTTAGTGCGTTTGGTTTTAGTAATTCGGCTATGGTTTGTTCCTTTAGTCAAGTTTATGTTTTATGCTTCTGGTATAATTGCTTGTTTATGATGCTAATGTTTGAGTTGATTTAGTCATGTGCTTTGGCATTTAGGTAAATGAGGAATGCTTGATGAATTAGGATAAGTGACTTATAATTTGATTAAGTAATGTTTATGTCAAATGTTTGTGTTATTGATTTTGGTTATTTGCGAGGTAATTAGTTGATATTCATATGCGGTTTGCGATATAGATTATATAAGAATAAATGTATATGTCCTTAATGCCATGTATGAATAAGGAACATTTTAGTAAACTAGGTATATTATAAACCTACCTATTGGGATCGAAAATTTGATTGGTGTTTGGCTATACAATTGAGATTTAAGTATATTGAATTGGTATGTAACTTAAATGTACTATTAGTTGTGATTTGTACTTCAAAAGATTTAAGCTTATAAAGTTATATTCAAATAGTCTTATGACTAGGAAAATGGTAAGTTTGGTATTTGTTAAATAAACAAAATTGAATTAAAGGATGTCTTAATGCATGCTAGATATGAGATGATTAATATACATAGGTTATTTTGATTCGGTTGTAATGGCAAAGTATGCAACTTTATTTTTGCTTTAATGGTTCAGTATATGTACTTTGGATTGATCATAAAACATGCAAATTTGGTATAATATGAATTATTCTTTGTGTTCATAAATGTTTAATATGACTATAGTGACTTGCGCATGTTATAATAATATCAAGGTTATGTTCAGCTAAGATGTAATGTGATATGGTTGAAGAAAATCTTAATATGCAAAGGATATGGATATAAGAGTAATAAGCTTCGAATTCTAAATAGGATAAGAGTTTTGATGAGGTTAATTTATGAAGCATGTAAAGAAATGAATGTCTATTCTGAATTGTGTTTTGTTGGTAATGCCTCATAACCCTAATCCGGTGACGGATACGAGTTAGGGGTGTTATAGGATATCAATTCCCCAGATTGCAAACAACCAATGGCTCGACATAACCTGCAAAGGCTCTGCTGGTTGTCACTGTATCTGGGTATGCCTTTGGCAGGAGCCATAGGTACAAACCATATGGTGTGCATCCTTTTGTATAGTAGGCCAGTAATACCCTTGTTTAAACACCTTCTGTGCAAGGAGTTTGCCTCCCAAATGATCATTGCAAATTCCTTCACATATCTTGTGCATTACATATTCAGCTTTGGTAGGTAACAAGCATCGTAATAATGGTTGAGAATACCTTTTCTATAGAGTACACCCTTCAAGAGGGTATATCTAACAATTATTATTAGCAAACCACTTAGCAGCTTGAGATTTAAACCATTCATAGATAATGTATTGATTAGACTACATTTGAGATATAATTGGTAGTAACATACCTCGTTGCTTTGCATTGCAGTTTGTCAAACTCTCTTTTGTCCAATTGAATGTCCTCTCCTTACAGTGTATGCATGATTGGATTCATCCAAGTTTCTTCCTAGCTTAGACTATACACTTGCGCCATATCATAACTTGGGATCTCTCTATGCTCCAACAAGATCCTCCCCCTTTGCTCATTAACGAGGGATGAAGCTAACCTCGAGAGATCGTCTGCATATGTATTGTCATTCCTGAGTAACTACTGAATGTGTACTTTGTCAAACTCAGCGAGCAATCGAGCTTCCATGGCATGGTATTTGTTCAATATTTGTTCTTTTACCTCATACTCTTTGTTCATTTGTTTTTCCACCATTTGAGAATCAATGTAAACAATGAGGCCACTTGCTCTAAGTTGTCGAGCCAACTGCAATCCAGATATCAAAGCTTTATACTCCACAGTGTTGTTGGATGCTTGGAGACCAAAATATAGCTCATACAACCACTCATTTTTTTCAAGATCGATTAATATAACTCCTACCCTAGATATTGTTTTCTCCATGGAACCATTAACATAGACTGTCCATCTCCTCGGACACTTAACCAAGCTCGCTTCCCCCTGTGGTGGAATAACTATTATATCCAACACAACGAATATAAAAAGACACTTGCGAGGTTAGTTGTTTCCTGAAAAGAGCACTCTATGATAAAGTCTACTAAAATATGGCTTTTTATCGCTATTCTAGGGGCATATTCCATGCCAAATTCAGCTAATTCGATGCTCCATTTCGTTATTCTCCCAGAAGTGTCTACTTTAGACAATACATCTTTAATGGGTTGGCTTGTCATAACTGTGATGGGATAAGCTTAGAAATAGGGTCACAACTTGCGAGCTGCCACAATGAAAGCAAAAATAAGCTTTTCTATCTTTGTATACCTCTATTCTCCACCATGCAACACTTTACTCACATAATAAACTCGAAATTGGTGAGGCCACTCTGCCCTAACCAAAATCGCGGCCACAGTCTCATTTAAGGTCATCAGATAAACGAATAAAGTCTCTCTTGTGCTTGGTGACATCGAAAGTAGAAGGGAGGTAAGATACAATTTGAGTTTTTCAAAAGTTCCTTACCACTCTTCGGTTTATGAGAAAGAAATCCTCAAAGTTTTGAAAAAGGGTAAACACTTGTCTGCCATTTTTGAAATGAACCTGTTAAGTGTCACTTAGGTGCTGAATATCTAAGATAGCATGAATTTTCTCGAGGTTCACCTTTATTCCCCACTCGAAAATTAGAAAACCCAAGAATTTTCCAAATCGCACACCGAAAGCTCACTTCTCTAGGTTCAACTTCATACTATGAGCCCTCAAAACAGTGAACACTTCTAAGAAATTCTGCACATGTTCCCTCATAGTTGTGCCCTTTACCAACATGTCGTCAACATAAACTTCAATGCCACGTCCAATCTGCTCTTTAAAAATTCTATTCATAAGCCTCTGATAGGTTACACCTGTATCTTTTAAACCAAAAGGCATAACTCGATAACAAAACAACCCCTCCTCAGTGACAAAAGTTGTTTTATCTTGGTCATCAGGGGCCATTGAGATCTAATTATACCCTAAAAAAGCATCTATAAAGCTCATGAACTTGTGATATAAAGATGCATCAACTAAGTGATCAATCGATGGTAAAAGGAAGCTGTCCTTGGGGCACGCCTTATTAAGGTTGGTGAAATCAATGCACATCAATAACAACCCGATTTGGGGCTAGTCGGAACAGTGGTTTTGAGATCGCTAATCCGAGGTTGAGGAAAATTATTTTGATATTATTTTATGTGTTATGGCATTAATATATGGCTATATGAAAATTTTGGTGCTTTAAGTTTAACGATTGCATGCTTAATTATGAAAAAGGACTAAATCGCATAAAGTGTGAAAGTTCTATTATTCAAGGTAGAGGTGTCTAATAGCCATAGAATATTAATTGGAGGTCCTTATTGTGCAATTAGGCCAATTGGGAGGTGTTGGCCGGCCATAGAGGATAGGGAGACAAGGGCATTAAATTTTTGGTCAAATTTGGTGAAATTAGGTGATGAAAAGATGAATAAAAGAAGATATCATCTTTCACTGTTCACCCTCCTTCTTCCACCAAAAATTGAAGAGAAACATAGATTTTTTGGGGTTCAAACTTTCATCTAAGCTATCTCCTTGCAAGTAAGTGATTTTGATGATTATTTTTGAGGATTTTTGTACTTTTGGAGTCCCCAAAGCTTAAGCTAGCTAATGAGGGCACTAAATTGTTAAATCTTTGAAAGTTTAGGGACTTGCCATGAGAGAGTTTATACTGTTAGCTGAGTTTTTATGGAAGAAAATGAATGTTAGTGAGATGAGAAACAACTTTTGTGAAAGGTGTTAGTATGAAAACACCTAAATAGGACTTGAATGCAAAGATTGGAATTGTGTAATAAATGCATGAAATAATTGGAATTATGAGTAGTTGTAAGAGTAATAAATGTTCAGCTAGGCTTTTTTAATGAGAAAGTGTCATGAAAAATGATTTACGAGCCTAGGGGCAAAATTGTAATTTTGCCATAGTATAAGGGCAAAACGGTCATTTTTGTCTAAGTAGAGATTATGATGTATTATGATCATAAAATGATTGAATGAGTGAAATTTTGTTGTTATAGATCAAGAAGAGCGAGGAATTAATCTTGACCGAGGAAAAGTCAAGGTTTCGGATTAAACTGCAAATTAACGCATTTTGCACCGAGGTAAGTTTATGTGTAAATGATGCATCTTAAATACATATGTTGTTGCTTATTGGTGAATTGTATGATTGAGAGCACTTACGATTTAAATGGATTGAATTTGGTAGAAAATGAATAAATTCCGGATGAATGTTGAAATAGATATGTAAGTGCAGAATTTTATCCGTAGTAGATAATGGTGGGCTGTGTGCGATACCACCTTAATTATTCTTGTTGGTGGGCTATGTGTGATACCACCTATTTACTTATTCACGATGAGCTATGTGTGATACCATCGTTAATATTATCATTTGGTGGACTACGTGCGATACTACAGTAAATATTATTGTTGGTAGGCTATGTGCGATACCACACTGTTAAAGATAAATAGTGGGCTAAGTGCGAAACCACCGAGTGTTTGGTATTACTAAGAATGGTTTATTGTGCAATTATGATGTGTTGTTTCATGTGATCATGTGGTGATCAAGTGCAGGGATGTATGTTAAATAATAAGAGCATTTAGTTGTGATATGGTTGGATTGTGGTAAGAGATGAATGAGTAAGCATGATGTTGGATTGTGAAATGCTATTTATTGATTAGCACATGTTATGATGTTTATTGTTTACATGTAGCTTACTAAGCTTAAAGCTTACACCCTTTTTCCTTTCCCTTGTTTTATAGTGACAAAGAGCCGAGTCGGGATACGAAGATAATTAGAAGATCACCCACACTATCAGCTCATCTCGGTATATTTAGAATTAGCATTTTGAATATGGCATGTATAGGAGCTAGACTAGGTGAAATGATTTGTTATTTTGGCCAAGTGTGTATTGGCTCCTTATAGATGAATCCTTTTGTACATGGTCATAGTTAATAGCTCAATACTATTAGTCAATGAAAAGATGAGGTTATTCATGATTGTGTAGGGTTTATGATCAGGTTGTTTGGTTATGAATATGCATGAATAAATGGATGGCGGAGGGTGAATTATGCTTGAGTGGGTTAGGGTGATGAAAGAGCTTCGCAAATAGCCTTGTTTTTTCCATACGAGTAGGCATACGGGCGTGTGTCTATGCCGTGTATGACACACGGTCAGTCCCATAGTTGTGTGACCAGGCCGTGAGTCCCCTTGCATGTTAGAATTTTGATTCAGTAAACTTAGTAGTAAACACACAGGCAAAGACACGACCGTGTGTCTCAGCCATGTGGGAGGCATAGCCACAGACATGGGCGTGTGCGTAGGCCATGTGAAGTCTGCTCCTTGAAATTGGAATTTAATTCGACACATGGTTTAAAGACACGAACGTGTGCCTTGGCCGTGTGACCATAGTGAGATGGTGACATCATAAACAGAATGCCAAGGTTTTGGCACACGGGCTGAGACACAGGCGTGTCGAGGCCGTGTGTGGGACATAGGCCAGGGACACGGGCGTATGTCCGGCCGTGTGAAATATGCTAGTGTCGACCACGGGTGAGGGACATGGGCGTGTATGACCACCCGGCGATCCTGTAGGCCTATTATAAGGATGTTAGATATGAGAATGGAAAAGTTTTAATTTGGAATGGATTTTGATACCCAAAGTTGTATGACCATGTGAATCAAGTATGGTAACGTGTAATATCCTGAAATAGGGGTTACGAGTTTGGAGAATAACTCAAGTGTTAGTGGGCCTCTAGAGGGGTTTGGATATATTTTAGGAGTTTCTAAAACTCTCGGATTGAAATGGGATGCTTTGGAAAATTTTGGAAATTTGAGGGTTAAAAGAGGAAAATAGGCAAGGAGGCCTTAAGAATAAATTTCGGAAGGTTGTGGCATATGAAATGCCCTGGTAAAGTGGCTTCCGTGTGCCACTTAAGGTTTAGGATTGGCGCCAAGCACGTCGGGGTTCGATGTAACTGGGCGCATGGGTTTTTAATTTTGCGTTGTATGGTGTGATGGGCTAAGGAAGCTTTAAAAGAATTTAGTGAGCATAATTGGACATGAAAGTCCGGTTGGTAAAGTGGCGCGGGTCATGTTGGTGACTTTGGCAGAGAGGTCTCGAGTTCGAGTCCTGAAGGCAGCACTTGGTTGCGCTTTATTTTGTTTTTGCGTCAAGCAAGGGATGCCTGCGAGTAAAGTTTAAAAGAAATTTTCGACGCGATATTAGCATGAAATTCAAAGTGGCCGAGTGGCTAAGGACATTGCTGGTGAGCTACGACCAGGAGGGCTCGTGTTCGAGTCCTGGGGGTCGCACTTGAGGCGTTCTATTTTTACTTTTAGCGCTAAAGCATAAGGAGCCAGCGAAGGATAGTTTAAAAGAATTTCGACGCGTTTAATTACATGAAATGCGCAAAGGGTCGAGTGGCAGAAGGCTTGGAGATGCTTCCTTAGGTCTCGGGTTCGAGACCTGGGAGCAGCAAGGCATGGGTTTTTCTTTTTGTACCAGCGTGGGAAAGGGTTGCATGGCCCATGCACGCATGCAGCATTAAGAGCTGCTGCTTGTTTTATTTTTATTTTTATTTTTATTTTATTTATGTATATTGGGAGTATGGGGCATTATTCTTTTATTTTTATTGTTTCTATTATTTATTTTATTTGTGAAGAAAGAGAATAAGTGATGTGGTAATGGTTTTATTATTATTAGTTTATGCAAAGGATGGGGTAGTTATGGGAGTTTGATTAAACAATGTTTATGGGTAATTGATGATGGGATTGAAACATGCTTTGGGGTTGGTGGCCTTGGTTTTGGTAAAGGAAGCATGGTCGTTGGAAGCATGGGAGAGGAGCTTGGTCGGCTTTGGTTTTGAGAGGGAGCATGGCGAAATGTCTCCCTTTCTTGCCATTTTGTTTGGCCGATTTAGGGAGACTCCAAAGGCTTGTATTTCGGTTTAAGTATGGTGCTAGCATGGACTAAATATCCTCTTTCAAATACCTTTCTTTTTCATCATTGTGTTTTGCCAAATTTGCACTTTATTTTTCATCGACAAAAGCCGAAAGTTAGACCCCCCTTTTTGCATTATTTTTCTCCTTCTATCACATCTTTTCCTTTCTTTTACTTTGATTAAATCAAGCCTCTCCTAAAGTTGCCATTACCGAATATTTCTACTACAATTGAGAAGCCATAGCCGAATCTTTGTTTTGAAGGTGCTATCGACTACGTATTTCTTTTGCATGTGTCAACGTTAAGGTACATTAAGGGAGCTCCCGGGATTTTGAACATCAAGGTAAAGGGTTAGTTTTCAGCCAAGGGCCAATTTTATGGTTTTATATGTTAAACCGATACTAACAATGGCAAATAGGGATTTCGACAGTCTCATGGAGCAGGCAGGTATTTCGGGATTTGGAAAGATTAGGGTTCTTAGGAGTAAATCGCCAAGAACAAGTGGTGTTTTGGGATCGAAATAAGCTAGGTAAATGACTTATGGTATTCGGCCTAAGGCCATATTATTGGTACTAAGTGTGACCGATTTCGGTTATGTATTCTAGAGCAAATCGATAGAAGTAGCAGAAGCTTTCGGGATTTTAGATTTTGTTAGATTCGATAGATCAGGAACTCGCTATAATCAGGTGCGTAGTTATCGCACTGTTCTCTTGCTTGCTATATGTGTTCTATGTGTTATTTTATGTAAATGTATATGTTGTACATGTTAGCCGAAATAAGGGCTAAGAGTGTGGATACCCAAGGTGGGTGATTGAATAATCAGGTTAGTGGTTATGGTATTAACCTTTCAGTGATTACGGTAACAAATGATTATTGATGAATGTACAAAAATGTGATGACATGTGATATATGTGTGTTTCAAGTAATATGTTGCCATGGTATATTTATATATATATAAGTATGGGTTGAGTTTCATAATTGCATATTCATGTGTATGGACTGTGTGGATATGGGATAAGCCCATATGTGAGGACATGTGTATTAACTATGCACTGAGTCTTGGTGACTCACTCAATTTTTTCTAAACCTTTCAGGTGATCTTGATTTTGGACCGGGTCAGAGTGGATACAAAAGTGGCCATGCGGAAGCGGATTCTCATAAAAAAGGATATTTTGATTAATTAAGTATCTACATTTTCATTATTCTGATTAAGTGTTTAATGTAAAAAGCCCCATTAAAGTACTTAAGTACTCTTATTAAGCATCTTTATTATTATGCTCTATTATGGATAGACAATTTAAATGTTGATTGCAAATGGTTTTATTTTCTCAAGTAAAGTTTGAATCCGATATTTTTACAACAAACTTCAATTTTTACTTAGAATATTTCAAGTCACGAAAATGTTTTATTAAAGGAAACAAATTTTTCCACAGTTTTCACTATTAAGTAAGAATATTTTTTTGAAAGTGTTCCGCAGTGGCATTCTAAATTCGGTCGGCGTGAATGGGCCGGGTTTGGGGTGTTACGTAACGCCTTGTACCTGACTCCGGCGTTGAATAAAGGTAAGGGGTGTTACAACATCCTCCACTTGTTGCTGGGTTTCTTTAACATGAAGAAATTTGAAACCCAGTCCGGGTACTCAACCTCTCTGATAAACCCTGCCAAAAATAATTTGGCCAGCTCCTTTCTCGCTGCCTCTACTACTTGAGGTGCAAACCTTCTGTTCTTTTACTTAACTGGTTTTACCTCAAGGAGCACATTCAGTTTATGAACAATTACCTGTGGATATACCCTTGGCATATCTGCTGCAGAGCACGTGAAGACATCAGAGTTCGCCCTTAGACATTGGACCAAACTCTCTTTGTCCTTGTGCACTAGCGTTGATTACACCTTTATTGTTCTTCCTTCGTCATCGTAAAATAGATGCAAAGTCTCCAGGTCTTCTACTACTTCAGGCTTTTTGCTTCTCTCACCATTTAACCCTATCTATCGCAAACTCTGTTCTCCTTGAACACACTCTCATGCTTGCTTTATGGACAACATATGACACTACCTGGTAGTTCATTGGTCGGATTGTATAAAACTAATTCATGTTCTCTTGGGAAACTTAATTTTCATACGGAAGGTAACAATCACCATTCTAGCCATTTTCATTATCTATTGGCTAAAGATCGCATTGTATGCCATTGAATAATCAACTATAAAGAACCACACATACTAAGTTGTGTGCTCGCCGTCACCCAATGTTACAGGAAGAGTGATACATCCCTTAACCTCAACAGGATGGTTTGAAAAGCCATACAACGTGCTAGCTTTGGGAAAAGTCTTCTCTTTCAATTCCATTTTTTATAAGCTTCCCAAGTTAAAACATCAACTGCACTTACACTGTCCACGAGTATTCTCTTGACCTCAAAACCCGTAATTGCTGCAGAAACAACCATTGGATCATTTCCTTCTTCATCACACACCAACTCTTCATCCACGTTACTAAATTCAACATTCCACTTCCCTTAGTGCCACAACCTTTTGGGTGCATTAACTGACATTACACTCCTCATGTGAGCCTTTCTCTTTGCATTGGAGGTCACCCAATCCTGATATATGCCCACAATTACATGTACTGTACCTCTTGCCTCCTACTTTCCCTTGGCCTTAGTATGCAGGCTTTGGCCTTGCTGGGTAGTACTTTAAGCCACGAATTCGACGAGCTCGCCATTTCTCACTGCTTCTTCAATAGCATCTTTTAAAGAAAAACAATATTCAGTCTTGTGTCCTCCATCATTATGGAAAACACAATTTGTCTCTTGACTCTAACTGTCTTGTACTGTGCTTCATAGGGGATGGGGTAGGCAAGATACCCAAGCTTTTCACCTAATTCAGAATATAAGTACGAGTAGAATTCAGGGGAGTATAAGCTTCAAACTTACCCTAGGGGATGTACCTACTCATGCGCTCTAGTTAGGCCCTATGAGCTGCCCTAGGTGACCTATTTTACGAATGTCTCTCTATTGTCTCTCACTGATAAGGTGACCCTTTTCTATTGCAAGCCCTATCTTTGCTTCTGAACTGTCTATCTTCCCTCTGGGACTTGTCGCATACTGCTCTTTTTATCTCCTTTGCTTCTGCAAACTTGTGGGCCCTTTTGTACAAATCCACCAAACTTTGAGGCCTATTTTTGATGAAGGAGTACTGTACTTGCTCATTTTCTACTCGCCATTTGTGTTCAGTGTTGTCGTATGGAAACATTTCATATAGTCTTGTAAATACTATCCTTCCCTCTGCTTCATAGACATCAAACCCATGGGAGTGTTCATAACTATTCTATGTGCTATGAACCGTCCCAAAAACATTTGACCCAACTAAGAAAAACTTCGAATAAACCGATGGGGGAGACAAGTACCAATCTTTTGCACTCCCTTTGAGCATCATGGAGAAAGCCTTACACTTTACGGGATCTGAAGCTCCCAACACATTCATGTAGTCATTATACTGCGTGATATGAGCTCACAGAACCTTCCTTCCTTCAAACATGTCCTTCAGGAATCACATTTCATCGCAATGCATCAATCTCAGTCTTCTATTCTTTTGCATGCACGTCTGGCCCTTCCCCTTCCATGGCTACATTATCATGAATATTGGAGTTGTCAGATTGTACCTTTCTCCTGAGCTCCTCATTCTGCTTCAAGAGTTCCAGATGAAATGTTTATTTTTGCTCAAATCTCACATTTTGTAGGGTCATTTGATCCTTTATCAACCTCATCTGTTCTTGAAGAGCCAAGAACTATTGTTGTGATGCTTCTAGTCCCTAGAAGGAAAGTTTTAGTCAAATGTGTTCGAAGCTCCAGCGTGAGTTGCGTTACCCAAATTTTTTGGCCCGTTAGCAAACTAGCTGACAAACAAATTTGCCTTGATGGGTTGAACACTTAAACCCGAAGCTCCAGCTTGTCCGGGTGAAAGGTTAATGGGGGAATTTTCATTTTGGTGAGACATTCTGGTTTTTCAAACTGAAAGAAAAACAGATGATCGGAAGTCTGTCTGTAACAGCCCAAATTTCAGCAATGTTGAAAATAGTGGTTCGAGACCACCAAATCTGACAAATAAATTCGTAGATTATATTATTTAATATTTACGAGCCAAATGTAGCTTTTAAAAGATTTTTGAAATAAATTGTGTTTTATAAAGATTTATTTGGTTAAGAAATTGACAAAAAGAGGTTCGAGATCTCGGTGTTATAAACTGAGCCATAAATATTTTTATGAATATTTACGGAGTGTCAATAAGGTAGTATTAAAATTTCGTTAGAAAATTTTGACGTTCGGGTGGTTAATTAAATAAAAAGGACTAAATTGAAAAAGGTGTAAAAGTTGCTAGAAGGATTAAATGGCTCAATTATCAAATGAGGAAGGACCTAAAGTGAAAATAAGCCTAAAGGAGATATTTTGGGCGGCAATAGTAGAGAAAAATCAGGAAATGGGTGAAATAAGGGCAGGATTGGAAAGTTGCCAAAATTAGTTAAATAAAAATGGGACCAAATTGGAATATCTAGAACTCTCATAATTTTTCTTCATATACATCAGCTGAAAAACAACCACGGAAGAGGGTTCAAGCTGGTTTTCATACTCTAGCTTCATGTAAGTTTAATTCTTGCTATCTCCTTGAAATTTCTAAGTTTTTGGACTTTTACAATTGGGTCCAACTTACTATGTCATTAGTTTTTGGTTCCATGGCTAATTTTTAAAGTTTCTTATGGATGAGTTCTGGAAGCATATGATGAATAAACTTAGAATTGAAGCATTAATTTTGATATATGATGATTTTATCAAGTAAAGTTGATGGAAATTGATTTTAGGACCTAATTGTGAAAGAGTTTGGAATTAAGGTCTAGTGCTAAAGTTCTAATTTCCAAGGGTTATGAAGAAGTTTAAAATGATAGAACAAAGTATTAATTGAGAAAAAATACCTCAATTTAGGGGTTAATTGAGTAAGGACAGAATTGTATGAACTGCGAAATTTGGGGCAAAATGAAAATCAACATTTTGCACCAAAACAGTTTTGGACAGCAGCAGTACTCTAACTTTGAAAAATCTCTAAACATTGTAGAAATCGAATTATAGAATGAATAAATATGAAATTAGAGCTTATTGAGTATAGTTTCTTATAAAAGAAACGGTGTAAGCAATGGGATTGTGAATCGTGAGATATAATAAATTTTGTGAGACAAGGTCAGAATGATTTTGGGTTCCCCTGTTATGACTTTGGAAAATTATAAAATATTGGATGAAAATAATTAGTGGCTTAAATTTATATGTTTAAAATCCTGAATGAGTCTATTTTCAAGAGAAACAAATGAGAACATCATCCGAATCATGTACAAGGAGATAATTAATTTTTAGTGAAGAAGGGTCGGAACTGTCAGACAGCAGAACAGGGGTGACTTTAAAGAATAATGTAACATCCTAAATTAGGGGTTGTTCGCAATTTTATTATTTTTATTATTTTCACATTCTTGAAGAGATGGAATGCTATGCTCATTTGACTTGTTTAGGGTCTAGTCATAACCCCGGGCTAGGTCCGACTTAGGATTAAAAACTTCTTTTAGCACTTGAGAAGAAAAAGGCTAAGTAAGGAAGCTTTAAAAATTTTTGGTGCGAAACATGCCACAAGGAAGCAGGTGATAAGGTGGTTGGGACGCTACCTAGCGGACTAGAAGGTGCGGCAGAACAGGGGTTCGAGCTGCCAAGTTTTCGCTTAGGGCTCTTATTTTTGCGTTGTGTGTGGAGTGATGGGCTAGGAAGGTTTTAAAGATTAAATGGTGCGGTTTAAGGGCGTGAAAGTCAGTTTGGTAGAGTGGCTTGGGGTGCCACTTAGGGGCCTTGGTGTAGGGACTCAGGTTTGAGTCACCATGGGAGCGCAAGGTGTTTTATTTTGGCTTTTGGCATTAAGAGGAAAGGGAGCTAACGAGGGAGTGCTTAAAAGGAATTTGTGGCGAGTTGTGTCACAAATGAACGCCTTGGCAGAGTGGCTGCGGGCTTTAGTGCAGCTGCTCCCTCAGGTCCCATGTTCGAGCAACGTGGGTAGCAGGGAAGGATGATTTATTTTTGGCTTCTGGCGTTAAAGCAAGGGGAAGCTAGCGAATGAGAGCTTAAAACAAAATTTTGATGAGATTATGTCACGAAATAAGCAGTAGCAGAGTGGCTGGAGGCTTGGGGTGTTTCATCAGGTCTCGGGTTCGAGACCTAGGGGCAGCATCTGGATGGGTTGTTATTTTTTTTTATTGCTGGCGCGAGTTAGTGACTGCATGGGCACTTAAGTGCATGAAGCAATGCTTGATGGGTGTTGCTCTTTTCTAAATATTCTGCTAGAGTATGGAAATTTTTACTTTATAAATTGTTGGAAGATGGGGTAGTGATTGGCAAACTTATTAAACAATGTTTTATTTTTAAATGGTGATAGAAATTATCACAAAAAGGGAGAACATGGCCGAATGAAGGATTCTTTAGGGACTATCATGGTTGGCCTTGAGTATAGCAAGGGAAGCATGGCCGAAATTCATTAAGTTGTTTTTCTTTTCTTCCCAAATTATTCTTGGCCGAAATAGGGACTTTAGGGGCTTGAGTTTCTGTTTTGAAGGAGTTCTAGGGAGTATTTCGGCTAGCACATGTTACTTGCATTGTTTTCTTTCATTATTGTTCAAACCGAAACTCCTTTCTCCTCCTTTGCTACTTTTCGGTTTTTCTTTGTAGCATACCGTTGTCCTTGTGCCGAAAACCCTTCATCCATCTTTGCCAAGTCTTTCCTTTCATCTCCTTTCTTTCTCTCAAGCCCGACTCCATACTCTTTTCCTTGGGACCGAATGTTCCTTGTCATTTAGAGCATAGGCCGAACCCCCCAAAGGAGGGTGCTATCTATTTCGAAGGGTGGTAAGTGTCTCATTTTAGCATTCAGTTTCTTTTCTCTCTTTTGGTATGCCGAAAGCAATGGTAAGCCTTAATATTTTGGGTTGGCCGAATCTTATTAGGACCTTGGTTTCATGTCTTGTTTTGTAGTCAAGGGAGGATAGCGTTAAAGGAGTAAGAAGATCTTTCAGGTTTCGCTTCTTCAAGGTAAGGTGACATGTAGTTTCGGCCAAGGGCCATTTGTTAAGAATTTATGCTTAAAGCCGAAACTAATATGTGCCATATAGGGATCTCAACGAATTTAGGAATAATAGCATTTTCGGGATTTGGTAGGAGACCAAATCGGCAACCAAGGTGAGGGTTACTTCGAGTACGACATATTTTTCAGGGTTATTAATATAGCCGAATGGCTATTAGATCTTAAATTGTGGGTGTTGGCCGATTGTAGGGGGAAACAATATCACGGGATTTTGCTAGCATAGCTCAGGAATCGCTAGTCTCGCAAGTAATCAGGTGTGCAAACTCTTACACACTTTATTAGTATAGACTGTTATTATGATGATATATGACCTCTCGTGTAGTAACTTTGCCCTGTGGGCATAGGCTTGGATTCCGGGTAAGTCCCCTATTACGTGATCTACGATGTGTGTTCGTGTATGCCATCATATGCTGTTAAATGCTATGCTATATATAAATGCATGATATATGGGATCATGATACTTGTTATGTGAGCATGATGATGGTGGGATTGATGAGAGGAGGGAGATGATCTCTATGGACTGTCATCAGTGGTTTTGACCACACGATGGGTTGGCCCCATCACTTGATATATTTGTGACTTCGGTCACCAGTGGTTTTGACCACACGGGGTAGAAAAAGGAGTATGGATGGCTAGCTTGTGTTGCATATTTGCATGTCTTACTAATATCTTGTGTATAAGTTGCATTCTCGAGTTGGGGAACTAAACACTGAGTCTTGGTGACTCACCCCTTCCCGTATCTTTTTGCAGGTGAGTAGATCGCGGAGATGGAGCCGGAGAGGACTCGAGGCGGCCATGCTTGTTTCCTTGGATTTGAAATTTTATTTCGCACCGTTAAAGTTTATTATTTACTAAATTTTGGTTTGGTTTGTAATATGGCCGCTAGTTGTTATTTTGGATGTTTAAGTAGTTGTTTTTACTTTACTTCTATTATATTACTAATGAACTTATAAACTGTTAAATAAATCGGTTAAAAGTAACGTTTTCAAAATAGGCAACCTTTACGAGTTTAGCAAAGATGTTACCATCGGGTAGCAAAACTTACCAAGTTAACAATAACCTTGATGTTTCTAAAAATTAAATGATCAAATGGTATCAAAGGAAAAAGGTTTCAACTCAATCGTGTTTATCAAATCAACCCATCTGAGTTTCAGCAAACACCGTTTTATAACCTCAACAATATTTTCAGATTTCCACTGTTAATCCAAATCTTTCAAAATGTTTTTACTATGTGACATACCAGATCCGGTCAAGGCTCATGGGCCGGGTTTGGGGTGTTACAAATAAAATGTACTTATTGGCTAAATAAAAAATTCTAAAAATACAATGGTAAGAAGATATGTGAGTCTAGTTTTTTTTTTTTTAAAATTAGCGGATATTAATTTGGAGTTCTGTATCTCGATATAAAAATAATTTAGCGACTATGACACAGATGGACAACTTGAATATTCATATAAGTAAATAGTGAAAATTATAGATAATGTTACTTACAAGTGTGTTATTTATTTAAGGATGTGGATGGAGAGGAGAAGGAGGAAAAATATATGAATGACTTGTGTATAAATTGATCACATGCCCAATTATAATCGATAAATGTTAAATTAGAAATGATATAATGTTTTATTTCGAATATTTACTATGAAATTGTGATTATCGTTATGATATAAAAATTGAATTTTTAAGTTTGTATGTTGATAAATGTTGTTGACTTGTGTTAATAAAGCACCATTATCATATATTTGATTAAATTGTGGAAATTTCAGTAAATGTTCGAATTGAGTAAAAATGCAGGATCGATCACGATCGTTGCATAGTGAAATATGAATTGACGGTAAAAGATCATGGTTAAACCATGGCATTGTGCTAAGTGATGGCATTGTGCTAAGTGAAATAAGTCCATGACATTGTACTAAGTGAAATAAGTGATTTGGGTGTTGGTCCGTACGTTCTACCGGTGGCTGAGTTATTCGGCATGTGTTACGGATACTCGACAGCTTGTGTGAGCAGCACCGTGTAGCTCATCATGACCGTTAGCTTGTATGAGCAGACCCGAGATTTGTGGCTATGTGAAGCAGGTGCTGGTCTTATATGTTCTACCAGTGGCTGGGTAATCCGGCATGTGTTGCGAATACCTGATAGCTTGTGTGAGCAGCACTGAGTAGTTACGTAATGACCGACAGCTTGTGTGAGCAGACCCATGAATGTGAATAGTTCAAGAGTGAGCTCCTTTGTGATAAGTGATAAGTGGTAGCTTTGGCTACCTGATCAAGTGAAAAGTGGTAGCTCTAGCTACATGATCAGTGAAAAGTGGTAGCTTTGGCTACAAGTGAATAGTGGTATCTTCGACTACAAATGATAAGTGGTAGCTTCGGCTACAAGTGATATTCGTATAAGTCCATAGCTATGCTATGACATCAGTGATTATCAGTGAAATTCAATGCATACCGGTGCAAACCAATTCTGTAAGACGTTCACTAATTTCACAAAATTTGGTAAGTGTTACATGGAATTATGTGATATAAGGAAATACGAGTTGATGAGACATGAACATAAATCTTGGTTGATGAATGAGTTAATTTGTGATTATATATTTGTACACCTTGAGTGTATTATCCGTATGAATTGGTATTCCAAATGAGCTAATGAGAAAAGTTCTAATATGAAATAATCTGAATTCAAAATGAAATATTATGAAAACGTACTTGAAATACATTTGTATATATTGTATATGTTATTTGAGTTCATAATGTGGAAAGTAAATGTATTTGGAAATTTGAGATGATGATATCTATACATGGAATCTATTGGTGGATACGTTCATCCAAATTTATATGATAGCTTTTAGTGAACATTGAAATTGGACTTAATAAGTGATTTAGTGAGTTGCATGTCTATGAATTCTTACACGTATTTGTCTAAAATACGAGGAAATGATATTACTTGATACATGAAAATATGAGACTGTGATATATAAAAACATGGAATATGTTTGATAAATGTGTTTATTCATAATAATAGAACTGTCCACCGTAAGTGTACTATCTGTGTAAAG
This sequence comes from Gossypium bickii, assembly GCA_025503065.1. Classification (NCBI taxonomy): domain Eukaryota; kingdom Viridiplantae; phylum Streptophyta; class Magnoliopsida; order Malvales; family Malvaceae; genus Gossypium; species Gossypium bickii. Next base: position 86,056,848 of record CP106712.1, read on the forward strand.
ATGATGTTTCAAATGACTTGATGAGTAGAACTCAAATATGAAGTAGTTAGAAACCAAGACAAATTGTTATGAAAATGTATATGAAATATAGAGGTATGATTATTATATGTGATATGAATACATAATGTGAAAAAGTATAGGTATAAGAGAAATTTAATAAGAATTGAGCCCATATACGTTTCTTGTTATTCATATGAAGTGTACGACTAACAAATGCTAATAAGTATAAGGATTGGTTGAATATGTTAAATTGGTTCTTGACTGTATTAAAATGTTGGTAAAGATAAAGGATCAAGTGAGTGAGAAATATGGCTTGAAAAATAGCCTAATTTTCGTCCACACGGGTAGACACACAGGCGTGTGTCTAGCCCATGTGTGACAAGCGGTCTACCCCATGGGCGTATGATCCGGCTATGTGTCCCCAGTCACACGTGCACGTGACCCTTATATGTGAGAAAAATTTTAAAAGTCGTGAAATTTTTTTCTGAGGATCTGGTTTAGTCTCGACCCGATCTTAATGCATGGTTTGGACCTCGAGGGTCCGTTAAAGGAACGTTTATAATTAGTCTCAGTATTTGAACGATAATGATTTCAAATTATCTGTAAGTGTTCTGTATTCCTTGGTAATGCCTCGTAACCCTATTCTGGCGACGGATACGGGTTGGGGGTGTTACACTGTCCACGCTCACCGTACTAAATTGTTGAGTGTTTTGTTGTGTGTCTTAAAGGTGGGGAGAATCAGGTATTTATAAGACATGGTTACTGTTCATCAAAGTGACATCCTAGGTAGGTTCTATGCATGCCAACAAGTATGTTGTTCTAGACTTAACACGTGTTCATTGGTCCACTCGCATGACTACGCAACCTCTGCCTGTGAACACCTAAGGACATGCGAGCTAGGCTCGTGAGCCCTCATCGCAAGCTCCCCAGCGAGCCCCTAATGTAGGGCTCGTGAACTGGGCTTGCGAGCCCTCCTTTCGGGTCGTGGGTCGTTGACATTTATAGTTATGAAATTTTCTTTTAATGGTTGTTGTTACATTTTTCATTAATTGGCAATTTAAAAAAATTGAATTAATAATATTAATCTAAAAAGGTTTGGAATAGTAAGAGCGTACAATTTAGTGATCCAATATTTGTGAATTAATTTGCACATCAATATAATTTTACACCTAAATTGATTTTAAATAATGATGACATTTGTAAATATATAAATACTTATTAATAGCTTATGTAATTTTTAACATTTTAATGATAAATTTATAACTATTGTTTTATATATCATATTTATTACTTTGTTATAAATTAACTACTATGTAATCCATTAGTTTATTATAATATGATTCATATGTCCATGTAATATTTGTAATTATTTGTTATTATATTAAATATTTACTAAATATTTTATTAACTTAAAGCTTGTAATTTACAATTATTTAATACGTTGATTAACTTGTGAACTAACTCGTAAGTTTAAATAATTTCAAATTTTAAACTTATGGTTATATTATATTAGGAGAAATTTGATATTGTTACCTAGGAAAGTTGCTTCTTTCATTAATAGCTTATATAATTTTCATAATTACATTTATGAAACTAATTATTATGTATTATTTTTGTAGAAATTTTTTTATTAGTAAGTAAAAAAGAACAATTATTTCTTTGAAAGTGTAAAACTTTTTTTTTTATAATTTATATAAATAGCTTTTGTAAAATTTTTTAAAAAATCTATAATTATTTTATTATGTAATCCTATCATTTTATCCATAAATTATTAAACATTCAAAACTTTCTTGTAACAACTTTTATTTTTTGAAAAAATTCAATTAAAAGTTTAGAATTTTATGACTTAATTAGTTAACCTACGGTATTTTAATTGAAGTAATACTTAAAATAATGTTATTTATTTTTATTTAGTTTGTATATAAATAGATTAATAAAAAAATACTTACCTAAATAGGAAAATTTTAATTAATTTTAATTTTAAATAAATTTAAAATATATATTTAAAATTTAGTAATTTTAATGTAGATTGACATCATGTTAAATTTATTTTTAAATACTTTTACTCTTAAGTTTAAAGAATATAATAAATATAAATATTTTAAAAAGTATAACTTCTTAATTTTAAAATTTTAAAAGAGATTTATATTATTCAGTTTTACTAATTTTAAATCCACATTTGGTTAAGTTGCGATGAACGTTGTAGTCACAATAACAACAAACTTTGTACGTAAAAATTGTATATACAGTTATGATTTATTATACAAAAACACAGTTTAATATTGTCAGGAGTCACCACATTATCATTATATGTTCATGGCATGTATAGCTAGACTCTTACAAACGCTACGGTAGTCCGAGAACTGACTAAACTATAGCTCTAAAACCACTAAATGTAACACTCCTTACCCGTGTTTAACCCCAAAACCAGATACGAGACATTACCTAACTTAACTTACTTAAACATACAACATCGGGCAATAAAATTTCATTTCAATCTTAAAACTTCTTATTCATATTCATAACATCCTTATTATGAGTCTACGAGGCCTTAAACATACTTACGGGAGGTTTCGAAATTAAACCGAAAACTTTTGCGCACTTAGAAATTTTTTGCCTAAAATAGGGCCACATGCCCGCGTGGGATGGAACACATCCGTGTGGGTAGGCCGTGTGGTCACACACGCCCATGTTCCTAGCCCGTGTGGAATTTATTTCTCAATTCGAACCTACAGGGGTTTTCACATGGCCAGACACACGCCCGTGTCCTCCACACGGCCTCGACACGCTTGTGTCTTAGCCTGTGTGCCAAAACCTTGGCATTCTGTTTTTGACGTCATCAACTCAAAAATGTCACACGGCCTAGGCACATGCCTGTGTCCTTCGATCGTGTGACAAATTAAATTCCAATTTCAGGTGTAGGCTACACACGGCCTGGGCACACGCCCATGTCCATGGCCGTGCCTTCCACAAGGCTGAGACACACAGCTGTGTCTCTACCCATGTGTTTACTACTGAGCATACTGACTTGTAGAACTAGCATGCAAGGGGACACACGGCCTAACCACACGCCCATTAGGTTGACCGTATGTCACACACGGCCTAAACACACGCTCGTGTGTCTACCCGTGTGGACAAGAATAAGGTTATTTGCCAAGCTCTTTTTATCACCCTAACTCATACAAACATAAATCACATTCAACCATCAATCCATTCATGCATAGTGCTACTTTTACAATCATGAATAACCTCATCTTTTCATAGATTAATAATAATGAGCCATCAACTATGGCCATATACAAAAGAGTTCATCTTTAAAAGAGCCAATGCACTTGACCAAAACAACATGACATTTCACTATGTCTAGTCTCTATACATGCCATACTCAAAATACTAAGTCAAAATATACCAAGATGTGCTGATAGTGTGGGTGATCTTCTGATTATCTTCGTATCCCGAGCTGGCTCTTTGACACTATAAAACAAGGGAAAAGAAAGGGAGTAAGCTTTAAGCTTAGTAAGTCTACATGTAAACAATAAGCATCATACCATATACTAATCAATCAAGAACATTGCATACTATGTAAGAGCAATTCACATTATCATAATCATGCTCACTCATCTCAACTTTACCACATCCCAACCATATCATATACATTGCTCACATTTATTTGTACTAATGCCCTGCACTTATCACCACAAAGCCACATGAAATATTTACTTAAACAAGTTTTTCGATGAACCCTTCGGAATGATATAAAGTACCTGGTGGTTTCGCACACAGCCTACCATTAGTCAATACTAGGGTGGTATCGCACACAGCCCACGAACAATGATAATTACAGTGGTATCGCACATAGCCCACCTAATGGTAATGTAAACAATGGTATCTCACACAGCCCACCAACAATGATAATTATGGTAGTGTCACACATAGCCCACCAACAATTGTATATTTACAGATACTAGTCCGTACTCATATTTCTATACCGAGTTTCATTCGAAAACTACTCATGTCTATCATTTTCATCAATCTCACCAATAGATATTTACATCCATACAATGCATCAATAGATAACAACATATGTATTAAAGATGGATCGTTTACACATAAACTTACCTAGGTGCAAAATGTTTTAATTGGCGGTTTAGTCCGTAACCTTGCCTTTTCCCCGGTCAAGGTTGTTTCCGCGCTCTTCTTGATCTATAATAATAAAATTTACTCATTTAATCACTACATAACTCATTACACTTCAAAATTTCTATTTTGGCACAAAAATTGACCGTTTTGCCCTTATACTTTGCAAAATTATGATTTTTCCCTAGGCTCGTAAATTGTTTTTCATCATACTTTCTCATTAAACAAGCCCAGCTGAACAATTATTTCTCTTATAACAATTCAAAAAACCAATCATTTCATACATTTATTACCCAATTACAACCTTTACAAATAAGTCCCATTTAGGTGTTTTCATGGAAAAACCTTTCACAAAAGCTATTCCTTAACCCACTAACATTCATTTTCGTCCATAAAAACTCAGCAAACAACATAAACACTCTCATGGAAAGTCAACCATTTTAAACACTCTCATGGAAAGTCAACCATTTTGCAAATTAGTCCCCTCATTAGCTAGCTTAAGCTTTAGGGGTTTTAAAAGTACAAAAATTATCAAGAAAAACCTCTAAGATCACTTACTAGCAAGGATTGAAGTGGCTGAAAATTTTCAAGCTTCAAAACCCCTCCTCTTGCTAAAATTTTTGGTGGTAGGGAGAATGAGAAAAGATGATATCTTTTCTTTTCTTATTTTTCTCTTATTTTATTCATTAAGTCACCAAAATTCACCTAACCTTTAATTCATTTAATGCTCTTGTCTCCCTTATCCCTATGGCCAGCCAACACCCTTTCATTGGCCTAATTGCACATTAAGAACCTCCAATTTAATATTCCATAGCTATTAGACACCTCTAGCTTGAAAAATGAAACTTTCACACTTTATGTGATTTAGTCCTTTTCCGCAATTAAGCATACAATCGTTAAAATTAAAGCACCAAAAATTTCATACACCCATATAATTATGCCATAACACATAAAATAACATAAAATTAATTTTCTTCAACCTCGGATTAGTGGTCCCGAAACCACTGTTCCGACTAGCCCCAAAATCAGGCTGTTACAATAAATCTGTGACCAAGTGTGGAAAATATATCCCAACCTTGACTCCGGCAACACACTTCTGCATTTGTTTGTTGATCCATTTCCCGAAATAAATATGCTTTTTCTGTAAAATGGAATATAACAACACAGCTAAAAAAAATAACCATATTACTGCTAAGAGCGGGGCATAAGTGTGTACAGACCAATTGTGTCCACATTTTAGATAAGGGGAACATGATACTGTTGGATCTATGTCGTAAGTGTAGTATTTTCGTATAAGTACACTTGTAATTTTTCGAACAAATTAATTAATAAAACAAATTTATTGATTACAATTAATATACTTTGTATTATTATCCTCAAATGGTTTTTGCATGAAAAGGAAAATGGAAGCAAATGTTGCTCATTGTTGTCCAATGTTTAACTAATACTAAGTAGTATTATGTGGTTGGATCCTAATACAAAAAGACAGCTTGTATTAGTAAAAGAACCTAAACATGTCCTTAGTCTAGGAAATGAGCAAACTGATTGAAAGACTAATATGTTGGCTATCAAGCAGAGGCGGAGCCAGAACAATTTTTTCGGGGTGCCAACTGAATTTTTAATTTTTTATTGTCTATATCTTTATAATTTGTAAATGATTAAATCAAATTTTTATAATTTTAGGGGGAAAAGTGCAATTTTACCTTTACTAATTTAAAATCTAAAAAAAAACTAGAGGGCCTAAATAGAAATTTTCCAGTTAAGGGGAGGTCAGGGCCCATGCCAGCCCCCTTAGATTCGCCTCTACTATCAAGTCTAATTAAGGAGATGCTTTGTCTTAAGGATTAGAGCAGATGACTCCCAGAAGATAGAGACATAAATGTGACTGACTAGGCTGACAGTACATTGGAATAGACTAACAGTACATTGGACTAAACCCAAGTAAAATAGATCCTGAATTTGTTTATGGAACTATTCTCTTGTGACGTTCACAGTATGGCATACCTAAATCCTAAATGGATGGCAGATTATGTATGTGTGACTCGTACACTTTGATGTAAGTAAAAGCCAGAGTTTGAATAGATAAGGAATTGAAAGCTGTTGCGTTGGGTGTACAACTTCTGTAGTATATAGCGTAATGCACAATAGTGGAATTCATGGTCTGAGACATGGGTAAATGATATCCTCTCTATGGCATTACATGGTTGATGAAAAGTCAACATGGCCATGGGTCTTTCATCTGTGTAATGAATGACTGAATTACTATTTGATGATAATCCAATCACATATGACAAAGCGATGTAGAGTACTTATTCCAAGCTCTTGGAAATAGCTATTGATCTACCATAACTTGATATGGAAAATTACACTTATTCGGTATACTTAAGTAATTTATTCCCAAGCAAAGTAGCATATTTTGCATAGGTTTTCGTAATTTTTAGATTTTAAGTTAATAAGTGAAAATGTCTCAATTTTACACATTTTTTTACCCAATTTGGCCAATAGTGTCATTTGGGGCCTAACATGTGGCTAAGTGGTTTAGGGGCATGTTGGAGGTTGAGAACGAGCAAGAATGACACTAAAAGAAAGGGTATCGCGATATCCACACCCTAGGATCATGATACCTCCAACAGTATGGTAGATTGGAGACCAACCTTCAGTGGTATCGCGACATCCTTTTCTGGGTATTGCGACATCGATATTGTGAGGGGGAAAAATTGGACAGGTAGTCTTTGTCAGCCGATCCACCAATAATCCAAGGCCCCTATAGGGGCAATTTTGGAATCTAAAATCAATTAGATTGCAACCTAAAACAAACAGATTTGGCTAAGGAGGAGACACACACACATTAGCTTAGTTTTAGCCTTAGTTTTCTCTAAGTTTTCTCTTAGTTTTTCTGCACTTTTTCTAGGATTTATATTTTATCTTCTTCCTTCTTAGTTTTAGAGTTTATTTTTCTGTATTTACTTCTTTTTCTTAATGTTTTTAGTGTTAGTTAATTATCACTGTAGATTAGGTTGTTTTACACTTTCAGTCCCTGTATGTTGGTTGTAAGACATTTTTAGCTTTAGTTTAATGTCTTTATGTTTCTTTTACTTTTAGTCAATTAAAGTGTGCTCCTGTTATGTTTATTATTTTCAATTTTCTTGTTGAATGCTTTTAGTTTCATGTTCCTAAAGTTTTTTTGATAGAAATCTAAAATTTTATATTTTTTTTAAGTTTTACTTCAATGGCTTCTTTATTTTTCATTTCCATGTTCATTCTGTTTATTTTTAGCATTAGTAACTAAACCTTAAAGGGGTTTGGTTGATGAAGATGCTGGTAAGTTGATTTTTGGACAAAGGATTAAATTGTAATAAATTGGACTGAATCAAATAGACATAAAAACTTAGGAAGTGATGCCCCTAAGGGAATATCTAGGCAAGTGAGACTAAGAGTTAATCTTGTTATGCATCTATCCATTAGTCCTGAATTAACTGATGAGATCGAGAGATAATCAAAATTAATTCGTCTCAGTCGGTAAAATTGAGATAGAAAGATAAAATAGAGCCACTTAGTAATTTAAATGATTTAAGTCCCTAGTTCAAAAACCGATGAAACCACATCGAAATCAACCATCCACCGTTAGCCATTTATTTGGTTAATTTTTTAGTTTTATACTCTATGCAATTTGGTCCCTAGATTAACATATTTTATTTTCTTGCTATATTTCCTTATGAGTTTTTGTACTATAAAATCGTATTAGTAGTCACTTAAACTCTATCATCTGTGCTATTTATCCCCCAATCGTCGTATCCTTCGGGTTCAATACTTGGAATATTTTGGTGTTACATTGTAACACTAGAAATATTACAATTGAATTGTATGCTTGCAGTAAAGCCGTACTTATAAAATTGTTTTATAAAATCATTTGTTTTATGTGCACGTACGAATACGGTCAGCTATGAAAGCTGAGATGGAATCTATGTATTCCAACTCATGGTTAGAACTTGTAGACTTACCGAAAGGGATAAAACCCATAAGGAGTAAGTGGATCTACAAGTGGAAAAGAAATGCGAATAGAAAAGTGGAAACTTATAAGGTCAGACTTGTCACAAAAAGTTTATACTCAGAAAGAAGGTATCGATCACTAAGAAACCTTTTCTCCAGTTTCCATGCTCAAGTCAATCCGCATATTGTTATGGTAACAACCCGTTTTTGAGTCAAATCAAAAAGTGGTTTCGAGACCACAAATCTAAAGTCAAAATATTTAATTTACTAGTAAATTTTAATAAGGTTTATAGCATGATAGATTAATTTCGTGAAAGTTTCGTAAAGAAATTTTACTGTTTGAATGGTTAATTTGATAAAAAGGACTAAATCTCGTAAAATGCAAAACGCATGTTCTATTAGTTAAAGGTGTCAAATAGCATTGTCTTTTAATTATGGTGGCCTTAAATGGTAATTAGACCATTTTAAATGTTATTGGACTTTTATGGACACATTAATAGGTGTTTTAAATGGTTTATTAGTAAGGTTAATTTAGTAATTTGGTTAATAACATAAAATAAATAAAATAAACAAAGAATTAAAGGTGATCATCTTTGTCATAGCCGAAAGAAGCATGGAGAAAAGCCATTTTAGGGCTTCAAAGCATTCGGTCACTTTGGAGCTAATTTGTAAGTCCAAATTCGTCCTATTTTTAATGATTTCTATGTTTTTGTGATCGTTGCTTCGTATTCTAACTAGCCCGCACCTTAAATTTTGAAATTGTTAAAGATTTATCATGTTTCTATTGTTGAATGCTTGAGTAATTTGATGGTTGATGATTGATTTTGAATAGTTGTTACTAGTTCTGTAAAGTGATCTTTAACAAAAATGTCAAAAATAGATTAATTTGTGAAATTGTAAAATTATGTGGCTAAAAGTGTGAATAAATTGAAAATATGGGGTGCTAGTAATATGTATTAAATTCGGCTAAGCATGGGTTTGTACTAAATTGCATGAATTTGTAATTTTATGTGATAAGGACTAAATTGTAAAAATGTGAAAGTTTAGGGGAAAATGTGTAAAATGGACCTAATGTGTGTTTTGTGCTAAATTGAATGAAGTGATGATTAAATAAGTAAAATTTGATAACATATAGATCAAGATATGCTGAGATTGGGTTTAGATCGGGGAAAAGGAAAAGTGGATGAATAGTCGATAATTTCCATCCGAGCAACTCGAGGTAAGTTCGTATAATTAGAATCGAACTTTTAAATACTTGTAATTATTTGAAATGAATGTATGTAATTGAGTAAATGATCTACTTGAAATTTAAATGCCTTATTGATACAGTCTAATAGTTACCGAGCCCCGTTTGAATCGTAGGGATTCGTAGGATACGAGTGACATGTCACTAGGGTTACTATTTAGGTTGAGATCTTGCATGTGCTGCGGACTCACCACAGCTCGTATGAGCTTATCGATGTATCAGCTCGTATGAGCTTACTGTTTTCATCTCATCAGAGCTTACCATTTCAGCTCAATGTAGCTTACTGTCCATCAGCTCAGGAGGAGCTTACTGGTCATAGCTCGAAAGAGCGAAAATGATAATGAATTGATGGATTACTGATTTATATATGTAATGTATATCACTCGAGTATCCTTTGAAATTCTAATAAGTTTAACGGGCATAAATTCTGTTATTGGTTATGTGATAAAACTATGTGTTATACAGATGAATTACTATTTATATGAATGAATTACTATTTATACGGATGAATTATAGTTTATACGGATGAATTATTGTTTATACGGATGAGTTGCTATTATTGAATGAATTATTGATCATATGATTGAGAGTGAAATGTTACAAATGATGTACATGATATACAAATTTGATATGATACAATGTATTAAGTACTAAATTGAGATAATGGATGGTTTTATGCACTTATGTGACTAACTTGTTAATAAATGCTTGTGTTTAGGCATTTGATAATTGAATTGGGTGCACCTTATTTATTGTCTTGATTAATTCTAAATTATACAATCTTACTAAGCTATAAAGCTTACTCTGTTTCTTTTCCGTGTTTTATATAGGTTCGGTAGCTCATACGATTCAGATAAGTCGGAGTTACGCATCACACTATCCACTTGTCAATTGGTACCTTTGAACTTATGGATATATGTAAATATGGCATGTATAGGCTAGCTATAAAGATGATGGTTATGGTTACTTGAGATAGTGATTTTGGTACATGTTGTGGTATAAATTAAAGCCATGTGATTTAGCTTAATTTGGTATAATGTTTTGGTTGTGTATAAGTACTCAAATATGGTATGTTTTGGCAAGTAGTAGATGGAATAGAAATATGAAAATGTTGTCTTGATATGAAATAGGCATATGAATGGAAAATGCATGATATTCATTATTTATTTGAATACTATGTCGAATTCGTATAAATTGTGTATGAAATGTTGTGAATTAGCTGCCTATTGAGTTATAAAAATTTACAATTTATGCTTGTGCATGCATGTATAAATAGGGTGGCAAAATGGCTTCGCAAACAACCTTTTTTTGTCCACACGGGTAGAGACACGGGCATGTGTCTCAGCCGTGTGCGACACACGGTCATGTTACATGGCCATGTGTCCCCTGGTGTTGATATTAAAACCAAGTCAGTATGCTCCACACGGTCTTACACATGGGCGTGTGACTGGCTGTGTGGTACAAGCTAGTATACTCCCCTAATTGGCACACAGCCTATGTAATAGCCCGATTTTGGGGCTAGTTGGAACAGTGGTTTCGGAACCACTAATCTGAGGTCAGAGAAATTTTTTAATATTATTTTGTGTCATAGCATGATTATATGAGTGCATGAAAATTTTGGCGAATTAATTTTAGTGATTTCATGCTTAATTTTGTAAAAGGACTAAATAGCATTAAGTGCGAAAGTTTTGTTCTATAAGCTAAAGGTGTCAAATAGCTATAGAACCTTAAATTGGAGGTCCTTAATGTGCAATTAGGCCATTAGGAAAGAGTTGACCGGCCATAGGGAACAAGAAAATACAAATTGGTCAAGGTTGGTGGAAATTAGGTGACTTAAATTGATGTAATAAAATAAAATAAGAAAAAGTTGTCATCTTTTTCACTCTCTCTTCTTCTCCACTGATTTTTACCCAAGGACATGGCTATGGAAGCTTGAAAATTTTTGCAACTTCTAACTCTCATAAGTAAGTGATTTTGATGGTCATTTTTGATGATTTTTTTATTTTTGGAACCCTTGTAGCTTAATCTAGCTAATGAGGGACTATTTTGCAAAATGGTTGAAAGTCTAGTGTTTTTCCATGAAAATATTCATGTTGTTTACAGCATTGTTATGGAAAAAAATGAATATTGGTTGTTAAATAAACAACTTTTGTTAAGTGATTTTCATGAAAACACCTAAAATGGACCATTTTGTAAAAATGGTAAAATAGGTAGTAAAGGTGTGAAATAATGGAAAATGTGGGCTGCTATAAGCATGAAAAAGGTTCGGCTATGCATGGGAACTAAAGAAATTGAACACATTTCATTTAACGAGCCTAGGGGAAAAAGTGTAAATATGACAAAGTTTTGGGGTAAAAATGTAATTTTACCAAAAATGTGAAATTGGGCTAATTTGAATAACATGATGAATAAATGAATTAAATGTGTTGTTATAGATCAAGGAAGATGAGATTTGGAATTATATCGGGGAAAAGCAGGATAATCGAGTAATTGACTTATTTCATCGTTTCATACCGAGGTAAGTTCGTATGTTAATAAGCATTAAATTTGATATGTTTAAAATGCTTAACCGATATCATGTGTTATTTCGTATGTTATTATTGGATCATGAATAATATAAAATTTACGATATTGTATTGAAAGATCAAATTAAGAGAAATGCAGGGCAGAGTATGATCAAATTTCGACATGTGAGGAATTGACAGTAAAGACCATGGTTGGACAATGACAATATGTGTGCCAGTGTAAGTCCATGTCTGGGACATGGCATCAGCATTGAGATGAGAGCTAGTGTAAGACCATGTTTGGGACATGGCATCGGCCATCTGAGCTAGTGTAAGACCATGTCTGGGACATGACATCAGCATCGAGTAGTGATTCCGTGTAAGACCACGTCTAGGACCTGGCTTCAGTATGAAATCGTTTAAGACCATGTCTAGGACATGGAATCAACATACGATCTCGTGTAAGACCATATCTGGGATATGGCGTCGACTTCGATATGAGATCCCGTATAAAACCATATCTAGGATATGGCATCGGCATCGACATGTGATCCCATGTAAGACCATATCTAGGATATGACATTCGCATCTTACTATGTGTATGACAACTTTCAAGTATCTTTCGATATTCCAAGTGGTTCAATGGGGTAAAGAATTAAAGTTTATGTTAAAGATGGAAAATGACAAAGTGTAAATGAATGTGATTATGTGACGATTAAGTGCAGGTATATGTATGTATACACTCATAAGCAATGTGCTCAGTATGTGATCGAATTTTGGTAAGAATGCAAACGAGTAAGTTATACCTATGAGAATGACCTTGTGATTATAAGTCCATGCTTATGATGTATGAATATGTGTGTAAATGAAAAATTAATATAAAGGAAACATGAAAGTGTAAAATTAGCAATAAAACAGTTTGGACAGCAACAGTTGTGCCACTTTGAAAAATCACCAAAAATGGTGAAAATTGAATTAGAGGTTGAATGGGATATGAAATTAAATATTATCGAGTTTATTTCTACATAAAAGAAACAAAATATGCAAAAGAATTTTATATGGTGATATAATTGTATTTTAGTGAGACAGGGTAAGAATGATTTCAGAATCGCCTATTCTGACTTGGTAAATTTATTAAAAATTTTACAAAAATAATAATGGGATAAAATTTATATTATTGAATTATTAATGAGCCTATTTTCAATAGAAATAAATGGGAACATCATTCGAGTTCTATACAACAAGATAATTAATTTTTAGTGAAGAGGGGTCAGAACTATTGGATAGCAAAATAGGGGAGACTTTAAAGAATAAATCGTATTGATTGGCTGAACCAAAAATTTTGAAAATTTTATAGTAAGAAGATATTTAAGTCTAGGTGTAGGGAAAATTTTTGGATGTTAATTTGGAGTTTTTTAGCTCTAGATAAAAATAATTTAGTGACCGTAACTTGAGTAAACAGCTCAAGATGAACATAAATGAATTTTGAAATTTTATGCAATAATGATGGTATTATCTTGAGAGCTTATAATGAGGATTGTTAAAAGCATGGTAATTAATTGTTTATTATTTACATATGTACTTACTAAGATTTGTAGCTTACTCCATTGTTTTCCATGTTTATAATGTACTCAGGTTAGCTCGGGTTGGAAGTCGCCGGAGAATCTATCACACTATTGAGCTTACAATTTAGGTATCAATGATTTTATACTTAAGGTTATGGCATGTATAGGAAACTTGGTCATGTGTATATGTTACTATGAGTTGTCCTAGAATAATGACCCATGATATTCGGAGTTCATTGTTGTATAAAGCCATTTCATGTGGCCAATAAATTGGTTATGCTATAAACTCATGATGATGCATTCCATGGTTGAGTAAATTGTATGCTATGACTTGTTACGTGTGTGTGGTGGATGTTTTGGTAGCTTTAATATATCATGAAATGTGTCATTCAAGTTATACTTAAGTATCGATAGGATAGGGTAGAAATTGGCTTGGAAAATAGTCATTTTCTTGGCCACACAAGCAGAGACACGGCCGTGTGTCTCAGCCGTGTGGAGGACATGATCTAGCACATGGGTGTGTGACTTGGTCGTTTGATCCAAAATGAATGATGAAATCATAAATAGAGAGTTACACGGGTGGAAGACACGGGCGTGTCCTGGACCAGATGGGCGGGTGTGACCACACGGCCTGCCCACACGGGTGTGTGACTCTCCAAAACAAGCAAATTTTCTAAACGTTCCAATAGTTCTAAAAGTTCTTGTTTTAGTCTCGAATCGCTCCCAAAGCATGGTTTGGGCGTCGTAGGCCCATTTTAGGGACTTGATGATAAAAGATAAATGTTTTAAATTTTAAAGGAAAATTTATGCCTTGAATTTGTTCAGTTGCAAGTGTTATTGTCCGGTAATGACTCGTACCTTGTTCTGGTGCTGAACACGGGTAAGGGGTGTTACAGCCTAGCACACGAGCGTGTAACTTAGCTGTGTTGCATAAGTTAGTATACCCTATAGGATTGGCATGGCCTACCACACAGTCTAGCACACGAGCGTGTGTGGCCACTTCGAAGGGCACACGGGCGTGTGGTTGGCCGTGTGACCCAAGTCAGTATGTAGCACCTGTTTTCACACGGCTGGTGACACGGGAGTGTCTAATGGCCGTGTGAGACACACGGCCTAGCCACACGGGCGTGTGTCTTCTGTATTGATAAAAATTTTCAAAGTCTCTTAGAAGTTTTATAAGTTATCGGTTTAGTCCGGAGCCGCTCCTAAAGCATGTTTAAGGCCTCGTAAGCTACTGTAAGGGAAAAATTGAATGATGATTGTATGAAATGATTGAATGTATGAGAAAAGTATAGTTATATGTGTTATCATTCTGTTAATGCTCCGTAACCCTATTCCCGTGTTGAATACGGGTGAGGGTGTTACATTTATCAGTATCAGAGCTAAGGTTTAGTCGATTCTTGGACTAACGTAGCATATGTGAGTCTAGCTATACATGCCATTCAGAACCTATGATAGTGTGATATCTCCCGACTCTGACGAAAATTATTTTAATTAGACAGATATGCTTTCCAACTGAGCTAATTCTGATAGTGTAGAAAGTGGTACTTAAATATTTGAACGAAATTGTGTTTATGGTGAGTTGAAATTCATAAAGGTATGAATAAAATGTCATAACATTATGTTATTGATAAATGTTATGTTATGTGCATGTATATGTGAGTTAAATTTGAGGCTTTACTGCCCTCACCCCCTTGTCAGAATAGTGTTACAAGAAATCCGTAAGACTTAGATTCAATAAGCTCACAAGTGTGGAATTATAGAGTTCCGTGATTGAAGGATTAATACTATGGTCAGATAAGAGAATGAGTCAACAGTAAAGGTAGTACTAGAAGAGATATCGAATCGTTTTGATGGTTATTTGGATTATGCAAAGCCACTATTAAAGAAGAAGTTGACATTGATGAAACTGTAACACCCCAGACCCAGTCAAAACACTATGACCGGATTTGGTATGCTACAGGTAAGATAATTTTGGAAAACTAACTAAAAATCACAAGTTGCAAAAACTTTGCGTATCGTTATTGTACCTATAGAGAAAATCTAAAGTTATTGTTTAGCTTAGACCGCATTACGAAGTCGGGTTCATTTGTTGAAAATCGAATTTAAGAAAAATTTCATTAAATTTGTCAAATAAAAAAAAAGGTTGCAGATTCTAAGTGAAAAGTCTGAATTAATTTGTTACTCGTTATCCATCTTTCAATAGCCAATTGAACATAAACTTTTATAGTTTATTAAGCAGGCTAAATCAACTTTATAGAAAAACCCAAATTAAAGTTAAAGTGGCCTTATGACAATACCGAAAGCCAAACTTAATAGTGAAATTTAAAATATAGTGAACGAAATTACTAAAAACACTGCATAGCCACCTCGAGTCTACCTCAGCTTTAAATCCGTGATGTAAGGATTACCTGCAAAATTAAGTAAAGGGGTGAGTCATCGAGACTCAGTGTGTAATCCCCAATGAACGATATTTGGGCTCTAAGCCCACTGATGCCAGTTAGGCCTTAGCCCGCACAATCTAACACATTAAGTATGTATGCAATGCAGCCCAGCCCAACCTACTTTTCCAACCTCTATATCACAGAATCAGCCAAACGCCCATGGCACCAAGCGACTGTGGTTCTAGACCACCGTGATACCAGATCACAGTGACAAAGTCACTAATAGTATGTGTGGGGCCAACCCACCGTGGTACCAAACCACTGTGACAATCCCGAATGTATATATGTGGGGCCAACCCACTGTGGTACCAAACCACTGGGACGAGTCACTGAATCATATATGTACGTGGTCTTAAACTACCGTAGCACCTAGCCATTAAGACATAGTCACTGAATCGCATATGTGGGGCCAACCCACTGTGGTATCAAACCACTATGACAGTCCCTAAATAGCACTTCCCCTTTCGCATCATATCCCAAGTCCATGCACATGCTAACATACCGAGATGAATGATCATGCTTCGAATGCACACTGTCAATTAAATCATACATATACATATTTCAAACATAAAATCGTAGGGGAACTTACCCGGTGTCTCCAACCTTACCCCAAGGGTATTTCGACTGTCAATACAGTCGTTTCAGCTTTCAGCCAACACAGGCAATAACATAATTTAATATACAGAGTGCGTGAGAATTACACACCTGATAACGCGTAAGACTAGACTCTCTACATCGACGCTTTCACTAGCAGGGACGACGGCTATTTGTCTATCCCAACTAGATGTAGGCTCTTTACCACAACTCGGCGGATAGTCTCGAACCGTCGACACCGCACGCCTCTTAAAATTAGGAGTGGAGACTATGGGTCCACTCCCTTCCTTAGATTGAGTAGCACTCGCATCCATGGAGAATCTTTGATCAGTACAATACTATAATGGAAACAATGGTTATCTAACAATGTTATCAGGCTAAGGTGGTGAATAAACAATGAATGACCAAATGAATAGAATCAGAGGGTAAGTCCTTACCTTTGTTACTAACGCGAATAAGAAATACTTCTTGGAAAAGAACTTCCGGCAACCTCAGAAATCTTAGTACTTCTCTTCCTGATATTCACCTACTTAATCAACGGAAACCGAACACTTAGAAGATTGTCTTGTGAAATCGAATGAATCCCTAGATATCATCAAGTTAGAATCAATTCCACAACAGAATAAAAGAAACGGCCTTTCGGCCAAACCAAAACGAAAAAGAACCACCCTTTCCATCCATTCGGCCAACGTCCAAACTTACCAATGACCTTCCAAACGCTGGCTAGATAAAGAAGAGAATACGAGAATGAGCCTCCCCAAAATAACAAGGAGATGCCAATTGAGAAGGCTTGAAGGATAAGTGGCGGCTATCTAGTAGAGAAAAGAGAAGAGTTAGGGAGTAGGAGAGAAATCGGTTTGCAAAAAGAAAGTGATTAGAGAAGAGAAAAGAAGTCAGAATGGAAACAAGGCTTGGCTATTACCCAAAGAAACAAAAAGGAGATAAGAGAAGGAGAGGGTGTTACGATTTTGGTAGAGAAGAAATGTACCAAAGTTACCAAAATACAAAAGAAAGGGAAGATGGTTTCGGCTTTAGAGTAAAGTGGGAAAACCAATGGAAAGAAGAAAGAAAAAAAAGAATAAAAGAGAGCTCAAGAAGACTTGCCAAAAGTCGGCACTCAACACCCCTCTTAATGACCGAATATGCTCCAACGAAAATGAGAGAAAAGCCTAAGACCCAAAGAATTTTTGGCACACTCACCTCTCCTAGCACCAAAACCGAATTCTCTTCCCCCACTTCAAGCTTCCCACATTCGTCCACCACTCCACCAACCTCAAATCCCATACTTTTCTCCTACTTTCACTCCCCTCCAACAATTTGAATTGGTTTGACCCATTCAAACCCCACTATCACCTCATGGCCACTCATTCAAAATCTTTGACTCATTCTACCAACAACCTTGGAGAGCCCTTGCCGAATCCACCACCTTAGCTCCCTAGGCGCAAAAATAAAGCTTCTGAATGCTGTCGACACGACTCGAACCCTTTCCTCCTGCTACTCCCTTGTGACGCCACTTCCTTGCAACTTAATGGCGTCTCCTTTCCACTTTACCACACCACTTCTTGTGTCAACAAACACGAGTAATTACCTTTATGGCCTACCTCAGCTAGCTCCCCTCTAAAGTGCCCAAAAACAAAATTTTCACCAAGGCACAAGCTTAACCTTGAGCCTTCCTGGAACCCCCAAACACACCAAATTAACAGACAAAACATACCAAACATACAGAAACATAACAAATGCAGAGCGCTTAATTCCCGGATGTTACAGTTCTACCCCCTTAAAGAAATTTTGACCTCGAAATTTTCTTGATCAAAAGAGGTGAGGGTATTGCTGTCGTATCACATCCTCTAGTTCCCACGTGGCCTCCTCTGAACCGTGGTTCTGCCACAATACTTTATCCAACGGAACCGTTTTTTCTGCAAAACTTTAAAATCTCGATCCAAGATCTGAACTGGTTCCTCTTCAAAAGATAAATCAGATCTCACTCTAATTTCCTCCACTGGCACTACGTGAGATAGATCCGAACGGTAGCGCCTTAACATCGAGACATGGAATACATCATGTATCTGTCTCAATTCCAGAGGTAACTCGAGCTGATACGCCACTAGTCTCACACGTTTCAACACACGATAAGGTCCGATGAACCTGGGGCTCAACTTGCCTTTCCGTCCAAACCTTAAAACTTTCTTCCACGGTGAAACCTTTAGGAATACTTGATCACCCACAGAGAAATCTATATTCTTACGCTTCAGATCAGCATAAGATTTTTGCCTGTCGGAAGCTTCCTTCAACTGAGTCCGAATCAACTTAACTTTTTTCTCTATCTCCAAAACCAATTTCGGACCCAATGATTGACGCTCACCCAACTCTGTCCAGCAAGTAGGAGTACGACATTTTTGACCACACAACGCTTCATAGGGTGCCATCTGAATACTAGATTGGTAGCTATTATTGTATGCGAATTCTGCCAACGATAGAAAATCCTTCCAACTACCCCCGAAATCGATAACACAGCCTCCCAACATGTCTTTCAGGATATGAATTACCCTCTCAGACTGGCCATCAGTCTGTGGATGAAATGCTGTGCTGAAGTCTAGTCTTGTACCCAATGCTTGATGCAACGTTTTCTAAAACCGTGACGTAAACCTAGGGTCTCTATCTGATATGATCAACATAGGTACCCCATGCAACCTCACAATCTCTTATACATACAGCTTGGCTAACTTCTGTAGTGAATAATCAACTTGAACCGGTATGAAGTGAGTGAACTTCGTCAACTGATCCACAATTGCCCACACTGAATCTTTCTTCGTAGGCGTAAGGGGTAGCCCATTCACAAAGTCCGTCTTTATCCTTTCCCACTTCCAAAGTGGAATCTTTACTGGCTGTAGCAACCCTGAAGGTAACTGATGTTCTGCCTTCACCTGCTAACACGTCAGACACCTACCCACAAACTCGGTAACCTCTTGCTTTAGACCCTGCCACTAAAACTGTTCCCGTAGATCCCGATACATCTTACTTCCACCAGGATGCATAGAGTATGGGCTACTATGCACTTCTTGAAGAATCTTCTACCTTAACTCAGAATCCCTCGACATACAAGCCTTTCCCCGAAAGCACAAAACCCCATCATTGTTCAAGCTGAAATCCTCTATCCCACCATTTGCCACAAGCTGAAATTTAGAACTTAGGGATTCATCTGACAACTGCCTCTCTCTAATCTGACTGACCAAGAAGGGTTTCACTTGAAATTCAGCTAGCAAACTTCCATCATCATACACGCTAAGATGAGCAAACATTGCTCTCAAGTTCGATATTACCTTACGACTCAATGCGTCTGCCACTACGTTAGCCTTACCCGGGTGATACTCGATCGAGCAGTCATAATCCTTCAACAACTCAATCCACCTCGGCTGTCTCAAATTCAACTGCTTCTGGGTAAGAAGATATTTCAAGCTCTTGTGATCCGTGTAGATGATGGACTTCTCCCTATACAGGTAGTGTCTCCAAATCTGCAGAGCGAATACTACCGCAGCTAACTCAAGATCATGTGTAGGATAGTTCATGTCATGTGGTCTCAATTGCCGAGATGCATATGCTACTACTTTCCCCTCTTGCATCAACACACATCCTAACCCTGTGTGCGACGCATCATAGTAGACGACAAACTCCTTCCCTGCCTCAGGCTGAATTAACACTAGTGCCTCTGTCAAGATCCTCTTCAACTTTTCAAAACTTTTCTGCTGCTTATCTGACTAGACAAACGGTACTCTTTTCTGTAATAACTTGGTTAACGGGGCAGTTATTAACGAGAACCCCTTAACAAACCTTCTATAATACCCAGCCAAACCAAGAAAACTCTGAATTTCTTCCACAGACTTAGGCGGTTTCCAGTCTAACACGACTTCAATTTTCTGGGGATCAACCTAATCCCCTCAGTAGATACAACATGTCCCAAAAAGGTAACTTCTTTCAACCAAAATTCACACTTACTGAATTTGGTGTACAGCTGCTTCTCCCTCAGAATCTGCAGAACCACCCGAAGATGTGGATCATGCTCTTCTTCCGTCCTGGAATATACCAAGATATTGTCTATGAACACCACGACAAACTGGTCCAGATAGAGTTGGAATACCCTATTCATCATGTCCATAAACACCACGGGTGCGTTCGTTAACCCGAACGGCATCACTAAGAACTCGTAATGACCATAACGAGTTCGAAATGATGTCTTATGAATATCTACCTCCTTGACCTTAAGCTAATGATACCCTGACCTCAAGTCTATCTTTGAAAAGACCGAAGCACCTCGCAACTGATCGAACAGATCGTTTATCCTAGGCAACGGGTACTTGTTCTTAATCGTCAACTTGTACAATTGCCTGTAGTCAATGCACATCCGCATCGATCCATCCTTCTTCTTTACGAACAACACCGACGCTCCTCATGGTGACACGCTTGGTCGGATAAAACCCTGATCCAACAATTCTTGAATTTGGACTTTAAGTTCCACTAGCTCATTCGGCGCCATTCAATACGGAGCAATGGACACTGGAGCTGTTCCTGGAAGAAGATCAATACCGAACTCCACTTCGCAATCCGGCGGTAACCCTGAAAGCTCTTCTGGAAAAACATCAAAGAATTCTTTCACTGTTATAACATCTTTCATCGATAATTCCCTGACTTCCAACGCACTGATAAAAGTTAAGAAAGCCTCGCATCCCTTTCTCACCATCCTTTCAGCCTTAAGAGCAGACACCACATTGGTCAAATAATTCCTTCTTTCGCCTATCACTAGCACCTCATTATCCTTGGGAGTCTTCAACACCATGTGCTTTACAACACAATCCAAGTTTCCCGATACTTCACTAACCAGTCCATGCCTAAGATCAAATCGAACTCGCCGAACGGCAGTTCCATCAAATCAGCAAGAAAAACTATCCCTTGTACTTCTAAAGGTACATTCCTAAAGAGTTTATTCACCACTGCATATTGTCCAAAAGGGCTAATCATAGTCATTCCCCTAGAAGCAGTCTCAGATTCTATGTTTAGGGTTCTAGAGACAGTACTAGCAACATAGGAATACGTTGACCCAATATCAATCAGTGCAGTAAAGGGTAAACCAAAAATAAGGAACGTACCGGTTATGACGTCCGGTGTATCGCCCTCCTCTCTGAAAATTCCTTGTAGATCCTGACGATCCAAAATTCCTTTTATTCCTTCCCTTGTCCGTATCCTGATTTTGCCTTTCAGACTTTTTTACCTCTTCGGCTATCTTAGCCTTCTCCACCAGAACAGAAAACTCCCTTTCCCATTGCGGAGCTATCAGTACTCACAACTCGCCCCTCAGGCCATCCTCAAATCGGACACAACGTTCATGATCTGTTGCAACAATACCGCGGGCATAACGAATCAGACGTAAAAATTTCGCCTCATACTCGGCCACTAACTTACTTCCCTGAACCAAATTAAGGAATGCCTTTCGCTGAGCGTCCACATAGCTCGACCCAATATATTTCCCCTGGAATGCAAACTTAAAAAAGTCCCAGGTAATGCGGTTCGCTGCTGTACCATCTCTAACCGTGAGCCACCACTGGTAAGCCTCATCTCAGAGAAGAGAGATAACTCCTTTCAGTTTCTCTTCTGCAGTGCAGTCAAGATCATCCACGATGTGCTCAGCCGCTTCCAACCAATACTCAGCTACGTTAGGAGCCACACCAGAAATGCACCTAAACATTTTAGCTCCATGAGCTCGAAGTCGCTTCGACACAGATTTTTGAGCTACTGATCCTGTGCTAGCTCCAACAACTCTCTCCAAAACACGTAACACCGCCTGAGACGCAGCATCGTCTCCACCAGTTTGATCTTGAAATTCTACTTCCGCAATTGGCGGTGCTGGCACTTCACCTTCCGGCCCATGTCTTGATTCCGAAGGTTCACACCAACACCCCAGCCTCTACCACGGCCTCGAATGCCATGACCACGTCCTCTAGCACTCATGATTACAGATGTGAATTAGTATTTTCTTCCACTGTTTATTACCGAGAACTCTTATGAAAATAGCATTTATGAGTAATTTTTGCCAATTCATATAAACCTAAAGTTTCAGTCTCTAAAGTTGAGTTTTTGAATACTAGCATTCATAACACAATACAATTACTTCACGTAAAATAGCCAATGGTCAGAAGACTTACCGTGTGAATTTGGTGCCGGAGACTCGGGTGCCATGCTTCCAAAAAAAAAATGTATTTTATCTAAACCATTTTCCAAGCCATCTTTTGAAAACATTTTTGAACCTCATACCCACATCCGTGCTTTTGAACCAGGCTCTGATACCACAATTATAACAACCCAAACCCGGTCAAAATGCTACGATCGAATTTGGTATGCTACAGGTAAGATAATTTTGGAAAACTAACTAAAAATCACAAGTTGGAAAAACTTTGCGTATCGTTATTGTACCTATAGAGAAAATCTAAAGTTATTGTTTAGCTTAGACCGCATTACGAAGTCGGGTTCATTTGTTGAAAATCGAATTTAAGAAAAATTTCGTTAAATTTGTCAATGAAAAAAAAAAGGTTGCAGATTCTAAGTGAAAACTCTGAATTAATTTGTTACTCGTTATCCATCTTTCAATAGCCAATTGCAAATCAACTTTTATAGTTTATTAAGCAGGCTAAATCAACTTTATAGAAAAACCCAAATTAAATTAAAGTGGCCTTGTTATAATACCGAAAGCCAAACTTAATAGTGAAATTTAAAATATAGTGAACGAAATTACTAAAAACACTGCATGGCCATCTCGAGTCCGCCTCGGCTTCAAATCCACGATGTAAGGATTACCTGCAAAATTAAGTAAAATGGTGAGTCACCGAAACTTAGTGTGTAATCCACAATGAATGATATTTGGGCTCTAAGCCCACTGATGCCAGTTGGGCCTTAGCCCGTACAATCTAACACATTAAGTATGTATGCAATGCAGCCCAGCCCAACCTACTTTTCCAACTTCTATATCACCAAATCTGCCAAACACCCGTGGCACCAAGCCACTGTGGTTCTAGACCATCGTGATACCATATCACTATGACAAAGTCGCTAATAGTATGTGTGGGGCCAACCCATCGTGGTACCAAACCACTGTGACAATCCCGAATGTATATATGTGGAGCCAACCCACCGTGGTACCAAACCACTAGGACGAGTCATCCCACCGTGGTACCAAACCACTAGGACGAGTCATTGAATCATATATGTACGTGGTGTTAAACCTCTGTGGCACAAGGCCACTGAGACATAGTCACTGAATCGTATATGTAGGGCCAACCCACTGTGGTACCAAACCACTGTGACAATCCCTAAATAGCACTTCCCCTTTCGTATCATATCCCAAGTCCATGCACATGCTAACATACCGAGATGAATGATCATGCTTCAAATGCACACTGTCAATTAAATCACACATATACATATTTCGAACATAAAATCGTTGAGAAACTTACCCGGTGTCTCCAACCTTACCCCCAAGGGTATTTCGACTGTCAATACAGTCGTTTCAGCTTTCAGCCAACACAGTCAATAGTATAATTTAATATACAGAGTGTGTGAGAATTACACACCTGATAACGCGTAAGACTAGACTCTCTACGTCGACGCTTTCACTAGCAGGGACGACGGCTATTTGTCTATCCTAACCAGACGTAGGCTCTCTACCACAACACGATGAATAGTCCTGAATCACCGACATAGTACGCCACTTGAACTTAGGAGCGGAGACTATGGGTCCACTCCCTTCCATAGATTGACTAGCACTCGCATCCATGGAGAATCTTTGATTAGTACAATACTATAATAGAAACAATGGTTATCTAACAATGTTATCAGGCTAAGGCGGCGAATAAATAATGAAAGACTGAACGAATAGAATTAGAGGGTAACTTCTTACCTTTGTTACTAACGTGAATAAGCAAGACTTCTTGGAAAAGAACTTCCGGCAGCCTAAGAAGTCATAGTACTTCTCTTCCTGATATTCGACTACTTAATCAACGGAAATCGAACACTTAGAAGATTGGCTTGTGAAATCGAATAAGTCCCTAGATATCATCAAGTTAGAATCAATTCCCGAAATAGAACAAAAGAAATGGCCTTTCAGCCAAACCAAAATGAAAAAGAACCACCCTTTCCATCCATTCGGCCAACGTCCAAACTTACCAATGACCTTCCAAATGCTGGCTAGATGAAGAAGAGAATATGAGAATGAGCCCCCCCCAAAATAACAAGGAGATGCCAATTGAGAAGGCTTGAAGGATAAGTGGAGGCTATCTAGTAGAGAAAAGAGAAGAGTTAGGGAGTAAGAGAGAAATCGGTTTGCAAAAAGAAAGTGATTAGAGAAGAGGAAAGAAGAAGTCAGAATGGAAACAAGGTTCAGCTATTACCCAAAGAAACAAGAAGGAGAGAAGAGAAGCAAAGGGTGTTATGGTTTTGGTAGAGAAAAAATGTACCAAAGTTACCGAAATGCAAAAGAAAGGGAAGATGGTTTCGACTTTGGAGTAAAGTGGGATAACCAATGGAAAGAAGAAAGAATAAAAGAGAGCTCAAGAAGACTTGCCAAAAGTCGGCACTCAACACCCCCTTAATGACCGAATATGCTCCAATGAAAATGAGAGAAAAGCCTAAGACCCAAAGAATTTTTGGCACACTCACCTCTCCTAGCACCAAAACTGAATTCTCTTCCCCCACTTCAAGCTTCCCACATTCGACCACCACTCCACCAACCTCAAATCCCATACGTTTCTCCTACTTTCACTCCCCTCCAACAATTTGAATTGGTTTGACCCATTCAAACCCCACTATCACCTCATGGCCACTCATTCAAAATCTTTGACTCATTCTACCAACAACCTTGGAGAGCCCTTGCCGAATCCACCACCTTAGCTCCCTAGGCGCAAAAATAAAGCTTCTGAATGCTGTTGACGCGACTCGAACCCCTTCCTCTTGCTGCTCCCTTGTGACGCCACTTCTCTGCAACTTAACTGGCGTCTCCTTGCCACTTTACCACACCACTTCTTGTGTCAAAAAACACGAGTAATTACCCTTAAGGCCTGCCTCAGCTAGCTCTCCCCTAAAGTGCCCAAAAACAAAATTTTTACCAAGGTATAAGCTTAACCTCGAGCCTTCCCGGAACCCCCAAACATACCAAATTAACAGACAAAACATACCAAACACACAGAAACATAACAAATGCAGAGCCCCTAATTCTTGGATCTTACAGAAACAAAATATTCAGGTATGATATCTAAAGAATGTATTAACTGGAAGTTCTAATTAATTGATTTCTATTAGTGATAGGATAAAAGAGAAATAAATAATGACATAATTAGACAGTGGAATAATGTTTGAATTGTAAAGATATCTGAGTACAGTAGTATAGTCAAATAGCTTATAATGATATCTTCTGTGTATTCTATGTGATCAATTATTCTTAGAGATATATGTGGCTATTTATTTTTTAATGGAACTCTTATCGTAAGAGAACACTAGCTAAACATACTGATAGATGAAAACATTGTTGGTCTGTTTGGGTTATGATCGACATTACTCTATCTTTCCCTAGTATTCTATTCCATTGTGTTGATAGAAAAGTCGACGATAAAATCCGTATGATTCTAATATTCTATTTCTACTGGTTATTGTTTTGTTGAATATACATGAAGATTATATTGCTTCTGTCACAGTTGATTTCAGTGCTTATGAGTGATGTTTTCTTCTGGAATTTCTCTGGGATATCATTGAGATCTTTTCATTCTATAGGGGTTATAATTTTCAGAAATTCTGTATAGTTCCATACCTTGAGATTTTGCTACCTCTATTTTATTATGATTCTATGCGATTATCTGTAAGAGATTCTTTTGACAGAGACGAATATATCTATTTTGATTATAACTTCTGGTTTGATCATGGGAGTACAGTGTTATTGTTATCAGATTTGTAGAGGTTATGTTTCTGTATTTATTTTTGTTGAAACTATATTTGATTTTCTTTTGTGTTCAAAATGCATTATTAACAGCTGGGATATTATCTATTTATAAGGTTGAGATGTAGGTCTTATTATGGCATTATGATTTTTATCTGACGGAGGTGGCTTTAGCATAGTTCAACGCTTCGATGATTAATAGTTGAGATAGCTTTGTTATATAATCCTTTCTAGTTTTCTTGAAAGGGAATTGACATCGGAAAAAGCATAAACGATAGAAGATCAAGTTCAAATCTGTATAATAGTTATCACTTCTAGGTAAATCCTGATATATGTAAATAAGTAAAGATGGAATGTTATGTCATATTCGAGTTACACAGTTTTTAAGAAGATCTTTGACTTGTATCCTAAAGAAATTGCAATAAATTGTATGTCTGAGATATCTTGACAACAAGAATAAAGGTTTCTTTGAAAAGTTATTGTTTGACAGCCAAGATCGATTTCAATTGTTTAGTTTGATTGGGTTATTTTTTTGAAAGGTTCATTGAGTTATATGTGTTTGAGTTTATCCTTGGGTCCGAAAATAAATTTTTTACGTTCACGGGTAAATAGATGGATAGTCTGAATGAAGAATTTATATTTAAAAAGACATGATACAGAATTATATCTATCGTAACGGTTCTATTTGAGAAATATTATTGTAAATTAAAGTTGTTTCGATTGTTGAAGTTTTCAATTGTGCAAAGTTTGATTTGGTTTAATATATGTTAATAAAGTTATAAACAGTTGAAAACACTGTTAACTGAAGCATCAGTTTTGGTTCAGCCTGAATCGGGTAAAGAGTTTACGATTTTCAGTCATGCGTCATTGAATAGTTTGGAGTGTGTTTTAGTACAAGAATTTATAGTGATGGCTTGAACTATCGAAAGATTTTGAGTCAATAATTGGTTATCATCCTGGACAAATGATTATAGTCACAGATATTTTGAACAAGAAATCTTTGTGTGCTTTACAAGCGATGAATACGCAATTGATCTTACCGGATGACGGATAGATATTAGCTAAGTTAAAAGATAAATTGATGTTTATTTATCGATTTTGTGAAACTCAAAAATCTATCAGTGAATTGCAAGTTAATAGAGTTCAACGAGAATTGACTTCTGATTTAGAGCTTCAGATTGGGACTGATGATTATTTTTTGATTCATGATAGAGTTCGTGTACCGTAAAATCCAGAGATTTTTCAACAATTGTTATATCTAGCTCACAGTGGTAATTATCTGTTCATTTGGGGAATACTAAGATGTAAAATAATCTAAGACAGTTTTACTGGTGAATGAGTATGGAACATGATACTTCTGACTTGTATACAAATGTCTGATTTATCAACAGGTTAAAGTTGATTATCAAGTACCTTCAAGACTATTACAGTCTATATTATTATCTGAGTAGAGATGAAATAGAATTTTGTTGGATTTTGTAAAAGGAAGATGTTATCTGAACTATTGTTGAAGAAGTCTGTACATTTTATCTCAGTACGTATAATTTCTCTCTTATAGACTAGCTAAGTTATATATTTCTGAAATTTTCAGTTGTTACAGAGTACCAATCTCTATTATTTCGGATAGAGATTCGAGGTTTATATTGTGTTTCTAAAGAAAACTACTGTAAACTTTGGGTATGAGATTGCATTGTAACACCACATTTCATTCTCCAACTGACGGATAATATGAGAAAGTGATTCAAATTCTCGAAGATATGATTTGTCACTATAATTTTAGAATGTGAAAACATGTAAGAAATACAATTACTGTTGGTTGAGTTTGAGCATATTAATAGTTATAATATGAGTATAAATATAGCATTGTATGAAGTATTGTATGATTACAATTACCAAACTCCGTTGTTATTGGATTGAGCTTTGTGAGAAAAAGATTCATGAGATTGTTTTTAGAAGAGAAATTGAAGAGAAAGTAAAAGAAATTCGTAATAGTTAGAAAGTAGTTTTAGATTGATAGAAAACATATGCAAACTTAATACGTAAAGGCATTGAATTTCAGTTAGTGAACTGAGTGTTTGTGAAAGTATTGTTGTGAGAGTAGCATTTCTCGAATTAGCTATAAAGAGAAGTTGAGTTCGTGATTCATCGAGCCGTATGAGATTATTGAGAAAATAAAGCCATTGGCTTATTCAACTATTATTATTGTCAGAACTTGAGGAGATCCATAATGTATTTCCTATATCTATGATACGATGATTCAGATAAGACCCTTTGTATATAATATCTCTTTCAAAAGTTGAAATAGCTTGATATGACGTATAATGAAGGACAGATCGGACTCTTAGCTCGTGAAATTAAAATGTTGAGAAATCTGAGGCTATATGAGAAATTGATAAGGTTATAAGAAAGGAAATCTCTAATTTATTCTCAGATAAGATTTTCGGGGATGAAAATCTCTAAGGGGGAGAGTTGTAACAGCCTATTTTTAGGTCAAATCAGAACAGTGGTTTTGGGACCACAAATCTAAAGTCAAAATATTTATTTTATTATTGTAATAAGGTCTACAGCATGATAGATTAATTTCGTGAAAGTTTCGTAAAGAAATTTTATTGTTTGAATGGTTAATTTGATAAAAAAAGACTAAATCGCGTAAAATGTAAAATGCATGTTCTATTAGTTAAAGGTGTCAAATAGCTTTGGCTTTTAATTATGGTGGCCTTAAATGGTAATTAGACCATTTTAAATGTTAGTGGACTTTTATGCACACATTAATAGGTGTTTTAAATGGTTTATTAGTAAGGTTAATTTGGTAATTTGGTTAATAACATAAAATAAATAACACAAACAAAGAATTAAAGATGATCATCTTTGTCATAGCCGAATAAAGCATGGAGAAAAGCCATTTTAGGCTTTGAAAGCATTCGGTACTTTGGAGCTAATTTGTAAGTCCAAATTTGTCCCGTTTTTAATGATTTCTATGCTTTTGTGATCGTTGCTTCGTATTCTAGCGAGCCCGTATCTTAAATTTTAAAAATATTAAAGATTTATCATGTTTCTGTTGTTGAATGCTTGAGTAATTTGATGGTTGATGATGGAGTTTGAATAGTTGTTGATAGATTTACTAGTTTTGTAAAGTGATTTTTGACAAAAATGTCAAAAAATGGATTAATTTGTGAAATTGTAAAATTATGTGGCTCAAAGTGTGAATAAATTAAAAATATGGGCTAGTAATATGTATTAAATTCGGCTAAGCATGGGTTTGTACTAAATTGCATGAATTTGCAATTTTATACGATAAGGACTAAATTGTAAAAATGTGAAAGTTTAGTGGCAAATGTGTAAAATGGACCTAATGTGTGTTTTGTGCTAAATTGAATGAAATGGTGATTAAATAAGTAAATTTTGATAATATATAGATCAAGATAAGCCGAGATCGGGTTTAGATCAAGGAAAAGAAAAAGTGGACGAATAGTCGATAATTTCCATCCGAGCAACTCAAGGTAAGTTCGTATAATTAGAATCAAACTTTTAAATACTTGTAATTATTTGAAATGAATGTATGTAATTGAGTAAATTATCTACTTGAAATTTAAATACCTTATTGATACAGTATGATGGTTACCGAGCCCCGTTTGAACCGTAGGAATTCGTAGGATACGAGTGACATGTCACTAGGGTTACTGTTTAGGTTGAGATCCTGCATGTGTTGCAGACTCACTGCAACTCATTGAGCTTACCGATGTATCAACTCGTATGAGCTTACTGTTTCAGCTCAATGGAGCTTACTTTCCATTAGCTCAGGAGGAGCTTACTGATTATAGCTTGAAAGAGCGAAAATGATAATGAATTGATGGATTACTGATTGATATACGTAATGTATATCACCTGAGTATCCCTTGAAATTCTAATAGGTTCAACGGGCATAAATTCTGGTTACTGGTTATGTGATAAAACTATGTGTTATATGGATGAATTACTATTTATACGGATGAATTACTGTTTATATGGATGAATTACTGTTTATACGGATGAGTTGCTGTTATTGAATGAATTATTGACCATATGAATGAGAGTGAAATGTTGCAAATGATGTACATGATATACAAATTTGATATGATACAATGTATTGAGTACTAAATTGAGATAACGGATGATTATATGCATTAATGTGTCTAACTTGTTAATAAATGCTTATGTTTAGGCATTTGATAATTGAATTGGGTACACCTTATTTATTGCCTTGATCATGTCTAAATGGTAAGTTTAATTCTAAATTATTTGGGCTTACTAAGCTATAAGACTTACATTGTTTCTTTTCCGTGATTTATAGAGGTTCGGTAGCTCATACGATTCAGATAAGTCGGAGTTACACATCACACTACCTAGTTGCCTATTGGTACATTTGAACTTATGGATATATGTAAATATGGCATGTATAGGCTAGTTATAAAGATGATGGTTATGGTTACTTGAGATAGTGATTTTGGTACATGTTGTGGTATAAATTAAAGCCATGTGATTTGGCTTAATTTGGTATAATGTTTTGGCTGTGTATAAGTATTCAAATATGGTATGTTTTGGCAAGTAGTAGATGGAATAGAAATATGAAAATGTTGTCTTGATATGAAATAGGCATATGAATGGAAAATGCGTGATATTAATTATGTATTTGAATACTATGTCGAATTAGTATAAATTGTGTATGAAATGTTGTGAATTGGCTGCCTATTGAGTTATAAAAATCTTCCAATTTATGCTTGTGCATGCATGTATAAATAGGGTGGCAAAATGTCTTTCCAAATAGCCTTTTTTTGTCCGCATGGGCAGAGACACGGGTGTGTGTCTCAGCCTTGTGCGACACACGGTCATGTTACATAGCCGTGTGTCCCCTGGTGTTGATATTAAAACCATGTCAGTATGCTCCACACGGTCTCACACACGGGCGTGTGACTGGCTGTGTGGTACAAATTAGTATACTCCCCTAATAGGCACACGGCCTAGCACACGAGCTTGTGACTTAGCCGTGTTGCATAAGTCAGTATACCCAACAAGATTGGCACGGCCTAGCACACGGCCTGGCACACGAGCGTGTGTGTCCACTTCGAAGGGTACACGGGCTAGACTCACGGGCGTGTGGTTGGCCGTGTGACCCAAGTTAGTATGTACCCCCTGTTTTCACATGGCTGGTGACACGGGCGTGTCTAGTGGTCGTGTGAGACACACGGCCTGGTCACACGGGTATGTGTCTTCTGTATTGAGAAAAATTTTCAAAGTCTCTAGAAGTTTTATAAGTTATCGGTTTAGTCCCGAGCCGTTCCTAAAGCATGTTTAAGGCATCGTAGGCTATTGCAAGGGATAAATTGAATGATGATTGTATGAAATGATTGAATGTATTAGAAAAGTATAGTTATATGTGTTATAAGTCTGTTAATGCTCCGTAACCCTATTCCAACGTTGAATACGAGTGAGAGATGTTACAGTTATCCATTGCGGCAAATTTTGATTACGAGATTTGGCAAATGGATGTTAAGATAACATTTTTGAATGACTATATTGAAGAGAGCATCTATATGATTCAACCCATCGGATATATACTTGAAGGAAACGTGCATAAAGTTTGTTATTTTCTTAGATTTATATATGGACTTAAGTAAGCATCTCGCTCATAGAATCAAATATTTGATCAAGTGATCAAGACTTTTGGATTTAGCAAAACGTAGATGAACCTTGTATTTACAAATATTTAAGGTATGGAATGGTGGTCTTTCTCGTTCTACATGTCGATGACATTTTACTCATTGGGAATGATGTAGGGACATTGTTATCGGTTTAAATGTGGTTAACCCAATAGTTTAGCATGAATGACCTGGGAGAAGCAAATTTTGTTCTAGGCATTTGAATCCTAAGGGATCGAAAGAACAGAGTGATAGCACTGTCTCAGGCTTCATACATAGGCAAGATATTGGATCATTGGGCTATTGCTGATTCAAAGAAGGGAAATAAACCCTCCGTGCTAGGATTTAATCTCTCTTTAGAATACTGCCCTAAAATAGTGGAAGAAGGAGAGAACATGAGAAAGGTTCCTTATGCTTCGGTAGTAGGAAGTATCATGTATGTTATGTTAAGCACACTCCCAAATATCTGTTTTGAAGTGGGGTTGGTAAGTCGATATCAGATGAATTTAGGACTAAGACATTGGCAAGTTGTTAAGCATATACTCAAGTATTTAAGGAGAATGAGGGATTATATGCTTGCATATTCTGGAGATGATCTTACTCATATAGGATATACTGATTTTAACTTCCAAACATGTTGGGATTCGAGGATATCAACATAAGGCTCTGTTTTGTCCTAGATGGTGGGTCCATAGTGTGAATAAGTGTCAAGCCATAGTGTGAATAAGTGTCAAGCAAGGTTGCACTTCTAACTTCACTATGGGGGGCCAAATATGAGGTATGGAGAATCTATGGCATTGTAACAGCATGGATATAGATAAGGCTCAAAGAAACCAGATTAGGATAAAACACATTGATACAAAGTATCATAAGGGAGACGGTAGTATTTGACAAAATAGTAGATGTAGTCAAAGATCACATATGAGGACAAACCTTGGGGATTTGTTTTACCTAGAATCTACTAGCTAAAGAGCTATTTGGGAAACATATGGAGCGGCATAAGAATGCAAAACATGACTCATCTATTTCACTAGGGCAAGTGGGACACTATTGGATCTAGTGCCCTAAGTGAAGTATTTTCGTCTACGTACACTTGTAATTTTTTGAACAGATTGATTAATAAAACAAATTCATTTATTACAACTAATATTCTTTGTATTATTGTCCTCAAATAGTTTTTCCACATAAAGAAAAATGGAAGTAAATGTTGATCATTGATTGTCTAATGTTTAACTAATACTAAGCGGTATTACATGGTCAGATCGTAATACAAAAAGACAGCTTGTATTAGTAGATGAACCTAAACATGTCCTTAATCCAATTAGAAGTGAACAAACTAATTGAAAGATTAATATGTCATGTATTAACTGTCTCTCTCCTTCAATCTCGGGAATGATGGGAGAGAGTAGAAAATCGACACTCGAGAATTTAAAATAGATATGAAAATCGTGATTTTATTGAGAATGTGACAGGTCAGTCGTAATATTTATAGTGTTACAATTGAACACCAGTGTATTCCAAAGATTGAACACATGAAAATCATGGTTTGAATCAATTTCTAAATGTCGAGCTTGTAAAATAAAATGTTCGACCAACTAATCACAAAAAGCTATATTATAGAAAATTATAAAATTAAAAGAAATTAATCTACTTTACTATCAAGCATATAAGAACTAGATTGTAAAACATGCAAAGTTATGAAATTAACAATTGAATAACAGTCGGTGGTTGGTTGACCTTGACACAGTTCACTAATCCTTGAACTAGGGATCTAAATCGCTTAAACTCTCAAAATGGCTTTGCTTTACCTCTTGGTCTCCACTTCACCAAGTTAGACAAATTTATATGAATTATCTCTCGATCTCACCAATTATCATGAGACTAATGAATTGCTGCCCAACAAGATCTCCTCTCGGTCTCACTTACCATAATGTTCCCTTAGAACAGTAAATCCTAAGTTTTTAAGTTCATTCAAATTAGTCCAATTTATTATGATTTGGTCCTTCATCCAAAAATCAGCTCACTACATCTCCATTAACCAACCTCCTTAAAGGTTTAGCTACTCATGCTGGAAATAAAACTAAGAATCATGGAAATGAAAAGCAAACAAGTTATTGAAGTAAAGCTTAAGAAATATATAAAAATATGAAAAGCAAACAAGAAAATGTAAAAAACGTGTAAAGGAAGGCATTCAACATGAAAATCTAAAGCAACATGTAAAAAACGTGTAAAGGAGCAAACTTTAACAACTACAAAGTAAAATAAACTAAAATACATTAAACTAAATATGAAAATGTCTTACAACCAAGGTACATGGACTAAAGATGCAGATAAACCTAAGCTACAGTGATAACTAACGTAACTAACACTAAGAACAACTAAAATAAGAAAAAAATTTGTTGGGAAATGTAAAATCCATAGCTAAGGAAATGAAAAAAAAAACCCTAGAAGAAGAAGAAAAAAAATCTAAGAGAAAACCTATAGAAAGCTAAGCTTAACTAAGGTAATGCGGCCTCCTTTTTTTCTCTCAGCCAAATTTTGCCTAATAGAGTAATTATTTTGACCCACTTTTTGTGCCCAAAATACCCTTAACGGCCTTCATTGATTGGTGTTTTAGGTGGACAAAGACTACCTTTTTGTCCAATTTTGTCTCTTCACGATATCAGTATCGTGATAGCAAGGAAAAGGATATCATGATATCTCAGACAGTTTTGAACTTGGAGGTCTTCTTCTAGGGCAAGATGCCCATGGTGGGTATCGCGATACCATTGAAGGGTGGTCTCCAATCTTCGAGTCTATTTGAGGTATCGTGATTCCAAGGTTTGGATATTGCAGTACCCTCTCTTTTGGTGTCATTTTCGTTCATTTTGAACCTCTAACATGTCCCTACATCACTTAACCACACGTTAGGGCCCCCAATGACACTATTGGCCAAATTGAGTCTCAAAATGAATAAAACAAGGCATTTGTACTTATCAACTTAAAATCTAAAAATTATGAAAAAACTATAGAAAAGACACAACTTTGCTTGAGAATAAGCTCCTTAAGTATACCAGGAAAGCCTAATTTTCCATATCAAATTACAATAGATCAAACTCCTCTATATTTAACTTTTTGCTTGTCCTTAAGAAAACACACTAAACATGTAAAAGAAAAGACGACTCTTGGACTGAATCAGGCAATTAAGTCATATAGCGGTAAGACATCGAACTCGTAGGAGAGCTACCTCACATGCAACAAAAGAGTGATATCTAGCTAACTTGTTTGTAATTAATGCAAACATAGTTAGTTCACTAAGTCAAAATATCAATAGATGTAGAGGCAATATAATGAACATATGTACAAGTGTTATCCATCAAAATAAATTATACAGATCACTCATAGATATGTAAAAAGAATTGGTCATATTCATTCAAACAAATGCAAGCTATTTATAAATTATTGTGTGGGTGACTTATTCGGGTCCCAAAGGTCTTCCAAGCTTATAACATTCTGATGCTTAAGGCGGTTCAGAGTTGAAACAATGGGCACTCAAAACGGGTTCAAACACTAGAAACGGTTAAGCACATGACATTGTTCCTTATTCTCCCTCAAATTTGTTTATGAGCTTATCTCCTTATTTCTCCTTCCTCACGCACCTTACTTCTCCAAAATGTTAGAAGGTATTACGTGAGATTAGTACGCACAAAAGTTTGTAATTGTGAACTAAAAGATTTTCTTTTTTAACTTAATTTTGATTTATCTCTCATTTTATTTATTTTGCATTCTTTCTTTCACCTTTTTTATAATACGTACTAGCTCACGTAATCTCTTTATTTTCTTTTTTTTTTTCACACACAAAGGCACTATAATTTTTCTACCTAGGCCTTAATATCCATGGCCCGACGTCCATTATGTAGTGAATTTAGAAGAATGGAACTGAGAAGGATTGAGTACTAGACTCATTTAGGTTCGAGGCTTTGATAAAATGTCTTACAAGAAAAAGGTAATCGAGGCTTAAATATATGAGAACTAAGGGTATATAGCAACAAGTAAGCTTTTAGACACTAGGCTATTTCAAATAATGCCTAAGGTCTTTCCCGAATCAATCACCTAACACCAATTCTTTCAAGCATACATCTATTTAAAAGAATGATTAACAATTCAAATTATTTATCTACAAGGAACTGTACAATTGACTAATTGAACTAACTAGTCTACAATTAAGAATAACAAATTATCTAGTATCATTCAAAATTTGCAAGTTTGGCAATTCTATGCACTTATTCAATATTTATAACTACTGACTTATTACCTAATCATAGTCCAAATATTTTTACTGTTTTTGAAAATTTTTGAAAAAAGTGAAAAAATAAAAATAAACACAAGAAAAATAAAACACATAAAACTATTTGCATCCCCCTACTTATACTACACATTTCCCCTAATGTGTCCAAAAAAATAGAATAGGAGGTTACCAGACTTCCCTAGAATTGAACGTCAGACTACTTTGGGGGTCCACCTCCTCATTGATGCTCGCGAATGTAGTATAGCCTTTGACGGTAACTCGCTACACATAAAAAAACAAACAAAAAAAACGCAACACAATTAAAATATGATGTCTAAAAGTAGAAAAATAAGTACAAAAGATAGTGTGGTTAAATAGTTTACATGTCGTACAAATAAATATAAGGTAAAATATGAAGACATGTAACTATGCATTGGATGTGTGATCGCTGTAAAATCAGAGTTTTAAAATTTATAAAAGAATGATCAAACCTGGAAAGTAACTCTGACAACGATTAAAGGCAAGTGTACCTATCGAACAGTAGTATAGCTTAGGCAAGACCGGATATTGAACCCAAAGGAACTAAAAGTACTAATACTAACTTTCTTTTTATTATTTAGCCTTAAAATTAGAGTGAAGTTGCTTTTAATTAAGACTAAACTAAGGACACAAAGACAAAAAGACGAATAGGAAAATAACTGTGAAGAAAAACTCAGTTGATTGCGACAATACCCTCAGGAAGAAAAACTCGTTCGCTTATAATAACCCCCTAGGATAGCAGTAAATCAATCACTGGACTCCCATATTAGGTTTCACCCTAATCCGGTAAAATCTCGTAACCCTATCTCTAGGCGTTCGATCAACTCCGCTTAATTATGTTACATCTACTCTTAGGCAGGGTCTATTCCTCCTCCACCTAAGCACATTAGATTTGGATTAAGCAACATAATTAAGAACAAACTTAGTAATTATCATATAACTTAAAAATCAAATAAAAAGATCCATCTAGGTTTCCTCCCCTTCAGGTATCTGAGAGGTTTAGTTCATAACTAAACAAGAAAACATCTCAAGAGAAAAGATAAAACAAAACATAAGGAAAGCCTAAAACTCCTTGAAGGAATTGAAGGAGAATTCCACCGTCTTGAGTATAATTCTGGCTTCTTGGGATGGATCACCTGGCTATCTTCGCGTTATTCCCTAACTCTGACCTTCTCGGCTTGGCTCCTTGGCCTAGCTTTGACGCCCCTTCAAATGTGGTACTTAGGGGATATTTATAGGCTCTTGGATGCGATTCTTTCTCCCTAAGTATCGTTTTCTGACTGAAATTGCTCTTTCCAGCGACAGAGGCACGACCATGTAGCAAGCCCGTGTGGCTCGACTCCAGGTTGTGTTCAGATTTCTAACTTGAGGCACGGCCTTGTGAATCTGGGAAGAGACCGTGTTCTAGATATTAGGAATGGCACGGCCATGTGGCTTGAAGTCCAGGTCGTGTTGATTTCGTGAATTGGCCCATTTGGCCCGTTTTAAGCCCGTTTTACGTTCTCTTCATCCTTTGGTGCTTTCCTGAGTATAAGACATGAAAAGAAAGGATTAAGAGCACCTTTTTGTGCAAATCAAGGGATAAATCATCCAAAAGCATATTAAATGTGGGCTTAAAATATGTTACTTTTATGGTTTATCAAATACCCTCACACTTAAGCTTTTGCTTGTCCTCAAGCAAAATTCTCAACTTACAATTAAAACGAACTTTCCATGATTCATAATTCCTATCAACAATGCCTTATCCTAATTCATAGATAATTTATACATGGATAATTCAACTCAAAGATTCCTAAAGATTCAAATAAGATAAGTCATACATTTGTAGCACGAAAAACATAGGTGTTTCCCTTCATCTAAATAATTACCTTTAATTCAAAACCGAGAAGGATTGATATCCTCACAAAAGATTCACTCAAATAACTCAAAAAGTGTTTAAGGGTCAAAATTAAGCACTCATAAGTCGAACATGAAAAGTTAATCCCATAGGCTTGCCTGAAAATCAAATCTCCACCACTATAAAATGATATGATAAACAGATCAAAAGGTCTTTGTTAGGGTTGTAACAGGGCTAGGGTTAAAGGTGTGGATAACGACTGAAATTAGAAGGTTAGAATCGAGATTGAATTGATAAGTTACCTACCTAAAAATTTCTAAGATAATAATTACATCAACTGAAAATAATAAAAATCCTACTAATACGAGCTTTTTCTTTTGGTAAATAGTCTTTGATTGTGTAAGCTCACTTTCCATACTACTAATTTTGAAAACTTGAAAATTTTTTTTAGAACAAACTAAATACAAGATAAATTTAACTACTAGAATAATAAACTTAGGTAACTAACTCAAATCAAATCTTGATTAAGGGGTAGTCAAAAGAAAGGGTGATAACAAATACAAAGGGTTTTGGGTTAAAATTAGCGGGTAAGTCAATAAAAAGGGTTGTTAGGCTCAATAGGGTTCACTAAGGGTTAATTATAAGGGTAGGCTTTTTAGTGGTGTAAGTGGGTTAAACCTAGGTGCCTTTATCATCTCGGTATATCAAATCATAACTGTGGTCTTGACATGTATAATTGAGGCAAGTTCTAGAATAGCAGTTCATAGTTGACATACTCATAATCAAGAAGTGAGCATGAAAAAGAATGTATGCTCTATAAGGTTCAAATTCTCACAAAAATTATGGGTGTTTTTGACATCAACCTTGTAAATCTCAAATTTCAAGATAACATTCAAATTCCGATTGACAACCTAAAATTTCAATTTTAGAAAATTAGACTTATCATGCTTGATTCCCTAGTATTCTTCAAATTTAATCATCAATGTACAATTAACCGGCTTCTTCCAAAAACATATCAATAAAAATCATAGATCATCAGAAATTTCATTTTAATTAGTAATATGAGAAAATTACTTTAAAACAAGGTTAAAGTTAGGCATTTTCTTGGATTAAATATTCACCCCCACACTTAAGATGTACATTGCCCTCAATGTACAAAGATAGATAATGACATTTTAAAGATAAATCAAAAGAGAAGGGGGAAGAATTACTCCCTAAGTTGTGGATGTTTTCCCGAATGAGTGTCTTTGGTGGCAGTGATGGTCAGTCGGGATAACGTTCTTGCGCTAGATGAAGAAATTGGGTAGCGCCTTGAGAAGTAGCCAGGCTTTATTAAGACCTAATAAAAATAAACTAAATATATAAATAAAGACAAGTAAGATAAAGAGAAAGAGACTAAGAAGGAAAATAGACTAAGGCTGGTAGGTGGTTCGCGAGGTGGGTGTGACTTCTAAGGCGACGGAGGTGCTGGTGGTGGCGGAAGTGGCGTGATTCCCAAGCAGCCTTTAGAACCTGACACTAAGAAAATAAACTAAGTTAAATTAATTTAAACATAAGATTATTAAAGAAAAGGAGAATGAAAGGAAGGAGAAATGAAAAATAAAACTAATTGGTCTCATAGATCCTTGGCTTACTGTTGAGACGAAGCTGCCGGCATGAACTCATGTTGATCGCTCTTTGTTAAGGCGCCTACTGGCGTGCACAAGGATCTAGAGTAAAGAATCTGAGATGGAAGAGAATGAGAAGCAAAAATAAGAGTGAAAATCAGAAGGAGGGAAGGGGAAGAGTTGAAGGGTTTAAATAGATGCTTGATCCTTCTACGCCCGTGCTCGTGATGTCTTTCTGTTGGCACGGTCGTCTGACACGAGCCTGTCTTACCTATGCTCAATAAGCCAGTAACCTCAGTAATTTCACACTATTATGTGGCATCAGCGTGTTCTGTCCGTGGTATGGAAGTCGGTAGCCTCACACGGTTAGTGCCACAGCCGTGCCATATCTGTCGGTGCTCGTGTCGAGAGTGGTTGGATC
This sequence comes from Gossypium bickii, assembly GCA_025503065.1. Taxonomy (NCBI): domain Eukaryota; kingdom Viridiplantae; phylum Streptophyta; class Magnoliopsida; order Malvales; family Malvaceae; genus Gossypium; species Gossypium bickii. The sequence goes on from CP106712.1 coordinate 86,097,144, forward strand.
TGTGACGTTGAGGTGGTGGTTGGGCTGACTGCACGACCTCTGCCCTGTCAGTGTGGGGGTTTTGGTGGTCCACACGGCCACGGACACAGCCGTGTGTAAGGATGTGTGGCCTGAGATTTTGCACTTTTGGTTAGTAAAAAAGGAAAAGAAAAAGAGAAAAGAATAAGTAAAATAATGCAAAAAGAAATAGGGTTAGTACTCGGGTTGCCTCCCGAGAAGCACTCGTTTATAGTCTTAAGCTAGACTTTCCTCGTATTTGAAAATTTTAGGGAGGTTTAAAAGTTTGAATATCTTCCCTCATGTCTACAGTTTTAGTTTTATGAGAAAATTGAAGTCGAGAAGCGTTTACCTTGAAAGTGCCAAATGTTGGATTGCTTACCTCGACTATTCCTTGTGGGAAGATATCGTGTACCTTAAGAAGGATTTCTCTCTTTTCCTTCAGGTTTTCCGTAATGATGTGAGGTTCGACTTTTATCTAACAGAACTTGGTCTCTTATTTTAAAGTGATTTGATGTCCCCACGAGCTCTTCTGGTGGTTCCTCTGGTTTTACAGTGTGTGGCTCTGGTTCTTCCTCGTGTATCCCTAATTTCTCCTTGAAGTGTGTTTTCCACTCATCTAGGTCATCGATTTGGGTCCTTTGTTCTTCATGGTTAATTTCATTGTTGGCACTGAACTGAAGATCCGGTTCAATCGTTGCCTTTTTTTGGAGGTTCCTGAAAAGAGGGTGGAATTGAATGATTATTAAAAGAATTTTCTTTCTCACCTTGATTCTTTGATGACCTAGCTGAGTCGAGGGCTTGAAGACTAATTGAGTTGTCACCTACACAAAGTATGAGCTCACCTGTGGCAACATCAATTTTAGTCATGGCAGTTGCTAGAAAAGGTCTTCCTAAAATTAAGGGGATTGAATTATCCTCATCCATGTCTAAAACAACAAAGTCTACTGGTAAAAAAAATTTATCGATTTTTACTAGAACATATTCAATAATACCCCTAGGAATTCTAACAGTTTTATCACCTAATTGAATACTCATCTCAGTTTGTTTTGGCTTCCCTAAACCTAGTCGCTTAAATGATGTATAAGGCATAACATTTATGCTTGCCCCTAAATTAGCTAACGCATTATCAATATTTAAGCTACCAATTAAACATGGAAATGTAAAACTCCCTGGATCTTTTTGCTTCTGTGGTAGTCTATTTTGTAACATTGCTGAGCATGTTACGTTTAATTCCACGTGGTGCTCTTCATCTATTTTGCGTTTGTTGGTTAAGAGCTGTCTTAAAAATTTCCTTGAGTCTGGCATCTGAAAAAGAACTTCAAGAAGAGCTAAGTTAATATGTAATTTCTTTAAAAGTATAAGAAACTTACTGAACTGCTCCTCTGAATCGTCTCTTTCTAATGCTGCGGGATAAGGTATGCGAGGTCTGTACTCATTGACTAACGATTTTGGCTTTTCTTGTACTACCTCTGTTGTACCTTCGCCTACCTTACTTTCTGGAGTTGGGTTGGGTGTATCTAACTCTTCGCTACCCTGGACTATGATGGCTTGAATTTGCTCCTTAGGGTTGATTTCGGTGTTACTAGGTAGACGTCCTTGCGGTCGTTCTGACATTGACTTTGCAAGTTGTTCGACTACTTTAGTGATTTCCTTGACTGACTTAGTAATTTCATCAATTCGGCTTTCGTTGCTTTTGATTGTTCTGTCTGCTTCGTGGATGCGTTCCTTGATGGTTGGCTTCTTGTCTTGTGGATAGGGTTGATTTCGAAAGTTTTGGGGGGGTTGTTGCCTTTGATTTTCTTGATTGCCTTGTCCTCCCCACGAAAAATTTGGGTGATTCCTCCAACCTGGATTGTAAGTGTTACTATAAGGGTTATTATTAGATCGAAAATTATTACCTATATAGTTCATCTGTTCATCTTCTAATCCTGGTTGGTGGGGTGGGTACTCAGGATTCGTCACAGTTCCACTAACGTCGCACTGCATGACTGGATGTATCTGTGAAGAACACAAACTATCAAGATTTTTATTCATCATCTCTAGCTGCATTGATAGCATGGTCATGGAGTCGACATTGAAAACTCCTGCCGATTTTGTCGGTTTGGTCCTCGAAGCTTGCCATTGATAATTGTTTAATGACATCTCTTCAATGAACTCGTAGGCTGCTTTAGGTGTTTTGTTGTTCAGTGTTCCACCGGTGGCTGAATCTATCAGTTGCCTCATTGAGGGGTTTACTCCGTTGTAGAAGGCTTGGACTTGTAGCCACAGGGGTAAACCATGGTGTGGGCACCTCCTCAAGAGATCTTTGAACCTCTCCCATGTGTCGTACAGTGTCTCTAAATCCATCTGCACAAAGGAAGAAATATCCTTACGTAATTTGGCCGTTTTGGCCGGTGGAAAATATTTTATCAGAAACTTTTCGGTCATTTGATCCCATGTAGTGATTGACCCTCGTTGTAACGAGTTTAACCACTGTTTGGCTTTATTTCTTAATGAAAAAGGGAATAACCGAAGACGAATGGCATCATCAAAAATGCCATTTATTTTGAAGGTATCACAAAATTCCAAAAAGTTAGCTATATGCATGTTTGGGTCTTCGTCCTGCAAACCATCAAATTGAACAAACTGTTGAATCATTTGTGTTGTGTTAGGCTTTAATTCAAAATTGTTAGCAGATATAGCAGGCCTAACAATACTAGATTCTGCTCCAATTAAATGTGGTTTAGCACAATCAAACATTGTACGTGGAGCGTTGCGATCTCCCACATCGCGTGGTAGTGGGTTGTTTTCGCCCAGCCTTTCAGTAGGATTGGATCTGTTTTCTTCCTCTTTTTCAGTGTAATCTAGGGCTCGCTTGGTTTCCCTGCGATTCCTACGAGTGGTTGCTTCGATATCACTATCGTATACCAAAGGTCCTCTCAGATTCCTTCTAGTTATAAACTAGAGGTACCTAGAAAAGAGAAAGAAATAAAAATTTGAAAAAGAATTTAAAATTTAACCTAAGAAAACAAAAGAAATAAATTGCAAATAAAATAATGGCTAAAGTAATAAAAATAGAGCTTTCTTAATATTTTAGTTCCCCGGCAACGACACCAAAAACTTGATCGCTGTAAAATCAGAGTTTTAAAATTTATAAAAGAATGATAAAACCTGAAAACTAACTCTGACAACGATTAAAGGCAAGTGTACCTATCGAACAGTAGTATAGCTTAGGCAAGACCGGATATCGAACCTAAAGGAACTAAAAGTACTAATACTAACTTTCTTTTTATTATTTAGCCTTAAAATTAGAATGAAGTTGCTTTTGATGAAGACTAAACTAAGGACACAAAGACAAAAAAACGAATAGGAAAATAACTTTGAAGAAAAACTCAGTTGATTGCGACGATACCCTCAGGAAGAATCCACCTAGACTTCACTTATTATTTAACCCTAAATTATATGATTTCTTTTACTTAGCTTGATCCGTAAGACTCCCTAACCTATATTAAACCCTCTCTCGAGGTGAATAATGTCTAACCATAGGTTAATTAGTGGAACTCTCGTTCGCTTATAATAACCCCCTAGGATAGCAGTATATCGATCAATGGACTCCATATTAGGTTTCACCCTAATCCGGTAAAATCTCATAACCCTATCTCTAGGCGTTCGATCAACTCCGCTTAATTATGTTAGATCTACCCTTAGACAGGGTCTATTCCTTCTCCACCTAAGCACAGTAGATTTGAATTAAGTAACATAATTAAGAACAAACAAGTAATTATCATATAACTTAAAAATCAAACAAAAAGATCCATCTAGGTTTCCTCCCCTTCAGGTATCTGAGGGGTTTAGTTTATAACTAAACAAGAAAACATCTCAAGGGAAAAGATAAAACAAAACATAAGAAAAGCCTAAAACTCCCTGAAGGAATTGAAAGAGAATTCGGCCATCTTGAGTATAATTCCGGCTTCTTGCGATGGATCAACCTGCTATCTTCGCGTTATTCCCTAACTCTGACCTTCTCGGCTTGGCTCCTTGGCCTAGCTTTGACGCCCCTTCAAATGTGGTACTTAGGGGATATTTATAGGCTCTTGGAATGCGATTCTTTCTCCCTAAGTATCCTTTTTCGACTAAAATTGCTCTTTCCAGCGATGGAGGCACGACCATGTAGCACGCCCGTGTGGCTCGACTCCAGGCCGTGTTTGAATTTCTAACTTGAGGCACGGCTGTGTGAATCGGGGAAGAGACCGTGTTCTAGATATTAGGCATGGCATGGCCGTGTGGCTTAAAGTCTAGGCCGCGTTGATTTCGTGAATTGGCCTATTTGGCCTGTTTTAAGCCCGTTTTACGTTCTCTTCATCCTTTGGTGCTTTCTTGAGTATAAGACATGAAAAGAAAGGACTAAGAGCATCTTTTTACACAAATCAAGGGATAAATCATCCAAGAGCATATTAAATGTGGGCTTAAAATATGTTACTTTTACGGTTTATCAATGTGTCATCCTTTAGGTCCGTTTCCTCAATTATTTGCCCATTTCTTCTCTTGGGGCTGGTTCTCTTGGTGCGCGTTCGGTGGATAGACGTGCTCTACCCTCTATCGTCGGATGTGTAAGGGTGAATACATCATTGTTGGTATCAAAATAAGATGTCACATCATCATTTTTTGTCGGCTAGTCATTAGCGGCTTCGCTTATTGACTTCCTTTTCCACGGGTGAATCACGTGACCGATTGGGCCGTTGTATACCCTCAGCTCGTTGACACATCACAAACATGTCTGCAAATGGTATCATTGCCTCAAGCATTCGAATTTTTAGTGTATGTCTCAGCCTAGCCTACGTTGCCACTGTGTAAGCTCATGTTTAGTCTTTTTTTTTTGGCACTTGGCTTTTTTGCTACTCGTGGCACGTCCATCTTGTTTTTGCATCGTTGATTCCAATCTTGAATATACTTATAACGAAGTTTTTAAAATTGGAGGAATAAGGAATCACCAATGAAGTTGTGAGTGGGATGGTGAGTCTACTCGGTGGACGCAATGCCCATGCCAACCCTACGTCAGAGGTCAATGACCAAATGCGGAAAATAAATACCCACCTTTCCACCCACAGTGCAATGTTTCAGTTGTTGATTGATCCATGCACCTACACAAATTCTTTTGCATTTCAAAATAGAATATAATAGGGTTGCTCTAAGCACATTAATATTATTAGTATCGAGTGATAGGAAAAGACGAGTACATATATATTGAATCCATATTTTTACAACGGGGAACATTATTTTTCGTTTAAATGAGAGAGGTCACCCTGATGAAGCTTTCTGCTTCAACTCACCTGTACTTTCCATAAGGTAGTTCAAAATTGTGTCCTTGTCTACATTAGTAAAACAAGTTAAATTGAGCGACAAAAAATCATCCACCTCATAACATGGGAAATCGTAATATTCACAAATGGCCTCGGGGAGAAATATCCACACTAGCATGCCTGACGTACACCCAATCAAATTGAGAAAATGTCAAATTGGTTTAGAACTCCAGTACTATGGGTACTATGACAAGCTACTTAGGAAGCATACAAAAATTATCACACCTCTGAAATCAAACATCATCCAAAATTTCATCATTAAATGAAGAGGCCATATCAAAACCGCGTTCAGGGATGAACGTCCATCCCAAAATCATGTGATAGAAATCCACGGCCTCTTTTTGTGCAAATTTAACGCCATCAAAGTCCGACGACTGTAACATGTGGTTTGTGCAAGTGTACACAGTCATTATGAAGTAATAAGTAAGTATAAAAGTTATCGTCTCCATAGGGACAATATATGTTAATATTTTGTAAAATTAAAGCTAAAAATTTGGTTAGAAAAACACAATAGTTTAGCAATAAAATGAATGATCCCTAAATGCAATGTATGCAATAAAATGAATGAGACGAATTTAGCACCTGAATTCACATGATATCAACAACAATAATATTAATAGGCTAGAATAATCACATCAACTAACTTAGTTCATTTTCATCATGTTAATAATATTTTAGAAAATATTACATGGCAACTCGATTTTTCATGAGTTTGAAACCAATATTAAGCCCTTTCGAAATCTTTTATTACTTAGAAAAATATGCATTTTACTGATCATATTAAACTGAGGGTTTCTTAGAATTCATGTGAAGTAATAGGGATGGGTTATGTTTGAAACAATTTATTTACAAAAACCTAAAAACTATGCAAGATAATAGAGCTCTTTCATGTTATTATCAAACTTCAATTTAGTCTGTTACGATCTAAATTAAGCATTCAGTTTTCAATTATTGCATCTATTAGTCACCGTCTGGTTAGGATCGCTCAACTAATTCTAATGCATTCAATCACGTATGAATGAAATACATGCTTGAGTTTAATTGAAGACATGATCAACTGTGGCACAGAACATCATAACATGATTTAAATCAACGTTATTGAATTGATGCAATCATCCTAACTAAACAAAATTAAGCTACCATTGTTAATGGAAAAACATTAAAGCAAATTGCAAACATGTTGAATAACAAGAACAATAATAAAGATTAAAAAAGAACACACTTGGAATAATTTTGGCAATCCTCCTGAATTGATCGTGGTGGCTTCCTCCGATCCTCGTAATTGCTCCTTCGCAAGATGCTCCTCAAGGTGACTAGCCAAAAGAGAATTTTCTCAAGGAATTGCTAACTAAATGAACGGGAAAATAGAGGGTTTATGAATGAGAGAAAATGAGGTTAGTGAATGATGAAAGAAAATGAAGGATGAATGTTAAGTGAGGGATATGGGATGATTTGAAATGGGGACTGGAGATGGGTAGTTATAGTGAAGATTGGCGGATGAATTTACTAAAATTGGTGTGAAAAATCCCCTCATTTACTCCTTTGCTTGGCGACCACATATTGTGGAAGAAAGAGTTGCTTGGTTGCTTGATTCATTCACGATATCATGCTCGAATCAAGCAAAGGGCGAATGGTTTCTTGGCCAAAGCTGGTGGGCCATTTTCTGATTTGTTTCCAATTGCAGGGACTTCTAGTAAATCTCCAGAAAATGAATTTCTGAGCAGTCCAAAAACCTTTGCCGAATTTGGGCTTGTTCTCCCTTGGATGGACAATTTGGTGATCCAATTGCTTACTAGACTTGTCCATTAATTGATCCATTTTCAATTGGACAAAAAGTAACATCTTCATGACCCATTTTACATGTGATTATCGTCCATGTATAGTGGCTTTATTTTATGAACAAACCTTGCATAATTTCCTTGGTCAAACTGAATTAAATAATGTCAAGATCAATAAGTAGCCAAAAAAATTAAATTCTGTATAAATTTAATACAACATAACATAGAACCACTTTCTTTAATTAGGGATCAAATACTAGGGATTTATATTATTTTTAAGTTAAAAGGTGCCAAAAACAATCACAAAAACCATATACAAATTAGAGTTTACACACGCCTGAACTTAATTCATTACTCATCCCGAGTAATGTAAAACAAAAATTTAGATAAGACAATTTTGCAATTGGTTAAAATAGAATCCTTAAGTAGAATCAACTTTTGCACATAAACATACATCAACAAAATCATGCTCACAAATTCTTTTTATTGATAAGTCGCTCCCATGCAAGCATTATTTCAAACTTTTATACTAAAGTGTAGGAAAATGCTAGCACTAGTCCTAGAGTGCATGCTTTTAAGATCATACATAATATTTACCATTCAACCAAAGTTTCCTTATAAATTAGGCAAAACAAGCACAAGGTCTAATTAATGGTCCTCATATGTTGGAATCAACAATTCCTCTATACTAATGTAGTTAGTATAATTAACAAAATCAATAGGTCATTTATAGGGTTGTAATGGGGTTAGGCTCAAGGTAGAGATAAAAAGAAGTGACTTTTTAGGTTCAGTAATATTAACCTTAACTTTTCCTTGGATCTTTTCGATGTACATCATTGCTACTAATGGGTTTCAACACCCCCAAACTTAATTTGAAGCTTTATTCCCAACAAGAATTTTCAATATCTTAAGTATTTATTTTCCTCTTTTTTTCTTTGACATTTCAATAGAGATTTCTCTCTCTTTATTTTTTTTAAACACACGGAGAACACATACATCTTTTTGAATTTTTCCACAATCCTTGCTCACCCAGACAAGTACAGTTAAGATAGGTGAAAAAATAGGATAAAACTTGAAAAGATAGTAATATGGATTATGATGTAGGTGAATAGCAATAAAATAGACTTAAAGGCTCAAGCTAAAGTTTCAAGGGTCAAATTCATATGGTAGGCTTGAAAGGCTCGAACGATCCAAAGAAAATTGGGCCTAAATCATGTTTAGATTCTTATGCCTCCTAGGATTTTTCCTCAAGAAAGTTACTAAGTCAATTCTAAGGACTTAAACCTAAGAACATACAGCCATTCCATAACTTAAGATAACATTAAAAAAAAAAAAACTCAAAAATCACACTTGCATTTGAGCTAACTTATGAACAAACATTTTTTCTGAACATCATTTTATTTCAGCATACTCATATGTAAACACCAAATCATATTTAAGAAAAATTTAAAATTCATACAAATATTGCCTTACTCGCCTTTAAAAAGAAGCAATGTCCTCATTGCAGAAACAAAGTAATGAATGAAAACTGAACACCAGGTAGAGTTGCAAGAAAAGAGTGGTGAGTCATGAAGATTGCTTAAGCACCAAGTCTTTCTTAACAATTCAATCCTAGACATGTTCATTCACATTAGCACACCACTTTGATTTTTATTAGAGAAGAGGCATTGAGCTTAATTTATTCATGTTTGCAATTTCATACTTATTGTGCAAAAAAAAAAAAAAAAACCAAAATAAAAATATAAACGCTTAAAAATAAATACTTAAGAAAAAGAAATAAAAGAAATTTCTCCCCTCTTATTTCGATATTGCTGCAACGTGGGCAAGTTATGTTGTGGCAAAGGGAAGAGGCAGTGAGTGTTAGATATTTTTCTCTTCATCACTATTCTAGGCCTCAAACCTAAAACTACAAAAATTTTATTACCTGTACTAAAACAAAACTTGACAGAACTAAAATGATTGAACCTTGGGCCAACTTGACTCTCTAATTGAAAATAAAATAAAAAATTAGAAATAAAAAATAAAATGAAAATGAAAAAAATTCTTTTGGGCTACTTAGAAAATTTCTTCTCAAGAAATTACATCAATTTAAATTCCCAGGAAAAGTTAGAGGGGTCACAAATGGTCCCGATTAAGTTCCAATCTTCTTCGGAAAAATTAATTTGAAGTACTAATTCAAGAAAAATAATTTCTAAGCATGTCATTTATTCAAATGAGAGAAAAAAACCTGAAAATAAATTAACGACAGAGAGAGTGAAGAGAACTCCCTCAATGTTATTGATGATTGTCACTGACAAAGGCAATGTCAAAAGACCGTTTATCATACCAATTGTATCCATCTAGAAAGAATATTTATTGTTGCCTAATAATTATATTTAATATTTGATCAAAGAATAGCAGCAGTAAATCATCTTTCTATTTTGCTTTGCTTGACTTTCTATCATTCATACAAAATTGCCTACCCGTAATGATCCTTAACAAAATCAACTCATTTTCCGTTATACCTTCTTTCTTTGGTACAAGTATCACACACTAAATTTCATAGATGGGATCCATGATCCTTGTTTTTAACCATTGAGACTTGAGTTGCCCAAGATCAAATACTTGAGATTGAATCGAAGTCTCCCTTGATATATCCCTTTTTTTTATTTGATGACCTTTTCAAAATTGTTAAATTTAACTTGAGTGACTTTTCTCTTAATGGGTTAGGTTGCTTGTATTCATGTGATGATAGCTCTAATAACTCGAACTAAACTTTTGAATTGAATTGTTCTGAGTTAGCTTCTAAACATGTATCATGCTCATCTGGATGTGGAGATTTAGATGAAAAACCTTCCAATGAATCATTGTATTCCAATTTTGTAGGAACCGGTAGATCTTCCTTTCAGATAGCAGAACAATCTTTAACCTCTTCATGAGATCTTATGGCCTTGAGTACAATAAAGGTCTCGTGTTCATCTTGAACTTGCATGGTGAGTTCACCTTCCTATACATCGATTATCGTCCTACCAGTTTCCAAGAAAGGCCTTCTTAGGATGATAAGTGCTTCTTTAACTACTTCAAAATCTAAGGTAATAAAGTCAGCAAGAAATATGAATTGATCAACATGTACCAAGACATCCTTGATCTTTCCTTTTAGGTATGTCAAGGATCGATGTGCCAGTTGGAGTGTAGCTGTAGTCGTTTTGGCCTTACCAATACTTAATTTTCTGAACACAAACACAGGCATCAAGTTGATACTCAATCCCAAATCGCATAAAATCTTACCACAATAGGATTCTCCAATATTGCAAGGTATGGTGAAACTTCTTGGATCCTTCAACTTAGGAGGAAACTTGTTCTAAAAAATTAGGCTACATTTTGTAGTCAGGGATACAGTTTCAAATTCCCTGAATCTTCTCTTCTTAGACAAAACTTCCTTCATAGCTTTCGCATAATTCAACATTTGCTCCAAAGTTTTCACCAACAGAATGTTAATACGTAGCTATTTCAACACATCCAACATTCTCTTAAATTGAGTATCTTGATGTTTATGTTGCTGGAGTCTTTGAGGATATGGAGGTTGTGGAACTTTGGCTTGGATTGGATAGCTCTTTCAATGTAATATATCTGCATCTAACAAAGAGGTTAGCTTATCAAAGTTCAGTAGTTTATATTTGACCTCTTCAAAAATTCAAGAATTTGGCTTATCTGGTCCAGGAATTTCAATTATTGGTTGAGTTTCCTCTTTCCCGGGAGGTTCATCTTCAACCTCAACCTCCTTGGGTTCAAAAGTCCTTCTTCTTCGTAAATTGTCCACTATGCAATTCTCCTTGCCAGGTTTTCTTAGGTTCTCCATGTCAATGGACAAAGCTCCTTGTGGTCTATTCCGAAGTTCATTGACTAACTGTCTCACCCGATTCTGCCAAATTTCTCAAAGTCGCATCATTCTTTGCTATATGTGCTTTTAATAAGTTCTCAAGACTTGGTACAACACCTTGAGGTTTGCTTCTAAGCTCATTAGCTAATTGTCCCACTTGATTTTCCAGATTCTCTAATGTTGTTGCTTGGCCTTGAATCAAGACATCATTTTTAGCAATGTATGCCTTCAACAAATTTTCCAAATTATTGGAAGGTTCAACTTGCGGTGGTTTTTTCACTTGTTGATTGAACGCAATGGGTTGATTTGCTCTATACTGCATGAAATTGTTGTTCGGTCCACCTTCTTGGTGGTAGATTGGTGGCTGGGCTGCAACATGATTTAAACTATTAGTACTAAATTGTTTCAACATTGAAGAGACAGATGATACCTGAGCTGTGAGTAAAGTAAGGGCATCTACTTCATGTACTCCAGCTACTAGTCTTCTTGATGTTGTCTGATTTTTCAGCAATTGGTAATTATTTTTGGCTATTCTCTCGATGATCTCATAAGCCTCATTATAAGACTTTGACAAGAGAGCGCCATTCGCAGAAGCATCCACCACCAACCTTGTATGTGCGTTGAGACCGTTATAAAATGTCTCCAACTAGATGCAATGGGAAATATAGTGGTGAGGGCATTTATATATTAGGTCTTTGAATCTTTGACATGCTTCATATAGGGACTTATCATCCCTTTTTTAAAAAGTGGTGATCTCATGCAGCGACTTAGCATTTTTGTTAGGTGGGAAATACTTTACCAGAAAGCTTTCAACTAATTCTTGCTGAGTAAAAATTGAATTGGATTGCAAGAAATTAAGCCATGCTCGTGCTCAATCTCGCAACGTGTATGGAAACAACTTCAACCTTAGTGTGTCTTCAGTTGCACCTGCTATCTTGAAGGAATTGCTCATATCCATAAACAATCAAAGGTGAAGATGTCGATCTTCTGTGGGTATTCCACTGAATTGACCTATTGTTTGAAACATCTGAAACATCACAGGCTTTAATTAAAATTGCAGTGCCTCGATATCTGATCTCCTTATACCTTGATTTAGTTCTTTAAAAAGTGGCACGGCATCCTGTCTTATGGGTCGATCCCTATCATCAGTAACAAGGATAGGATTTTGAGCATTAGTGACTCCATTTCCTTGAACATCATTTTGATTCTCAAGGTCTATTTCTGCAGCTTGTCCCTAGGCTAATCTTTCTCATCTTCTTTGTTCAAATGCCCAGTCGATTTTAGGGTCTACAAGGAGTAAATCGATTATTTGATCTATGCTTATGAAGACCTGAAAAGAAAAACTCAAAAAATAAATAATAAATAAACTAAAAATGATTAAAGAATTAAAGAATTAATTAGTTAAGTTAGAAATTAAATAAAAATAAAATAAAAACCAAATCACAAAAAATAATTCCACAAAAATGATTAAGTCAATAGTCCCCAGCAATGACTCCAAAAACTTGTAACGCGTGGTTTGTGCAAGTGTACACAAATTCGTTATCAAGTAATAAGTAAGTATAAGATTTATCGTCTCCACAACGACTGTATATGTTAATCATTATTTGTAAAATTAAAGTTAGCAATTTGGTGAGAAAAAAAAAACAATAGTTTTCATTGGTTGATGCTAAGTAAAACTAACTATTTAGATCCAAAATGATCCCTAAGTGCAATGTATGCAATAAAATGAATGAGATGGATATAGTAGCAGAATTCACAAGATTTCAACAATGACAACATGAATAGGCTAGAATAATCACATCAATTAACTTAGTTAATTTTCATCATGTTAATAATGTCCTAAAAAATATTCTATGGCAACTCGATCAATCAGAGTTTGAAATCAATATGAAGTCTTTTCGAAATCTTTTACTTAGAAAAACACGTATTTTACTGATAATATGAAATTAAGGGTTTCATAGAATTCATGTTAAGTAACAGAGACGGGTTAGGTTTGAAACAATTTAATCACATAAAACTAAAAACTATGCAAGATAATAGAGCTCTTTCGAGTTATTATGAACCTTCAATTTAGTTGGGTTAGGATCTAAATTAAGCATTCACTTTTCAATTATTGCGTCCATTAGTTGTCGTCTGGTTAGGATCGCTCAACTAATTGTAATGCATTTAATCACATATGAATTAAATAAATGCTTGAGTTTAATTAAAAAAATGATCGACTGAGGCACTAAAGATCATAACATGATGTAAATAAACTTTATTGAATTGATGCAATCATCCTAGCTAAACAAAATTAAGCTACCATTGTTAATTAAAAAACATTAAAGCAAATTGCAAACATTTTGAATAACAAGAACAACAATAAAGATTAAGGAAGAAAAAATTCAGAATAATTTTGACAATCTTCCGAAATTGATCGTGGTGGCTTCCTCCAGTCCTCGTAATTGCTCCTTCGCAAGATGCTCTTCAAGGTGGCTAGCCAAGAGAGAATTTTCTCAAGGAATTGCTTACTAAATAAAGAGGAAAGTCGAGGGTTTATGAATGAGAGAAAATAAGAGGTTAGTAAATGATGAGAGGAAATGAAGGATGAATGTTAAGTTAGGGATGAGGGATTATTTGAAAAGGGGAACAGAGGTGGGTATTTACAGTGAAAGTTGGTGGATGAGTTTACTAAAAATAGTGTGAAAAGTCCCCCCATTTACTACTTTTCTTGGCCGACTACATATTATAGAAGAGTGAGTTGTTTGGTTGCTTGATTCATGAATGATATTATGCTTGAACCAAGGAAGGGGTGGATGGTTTCTTGGCCAAAGTTAGTGGGCCGTTTTATGATTTGTTTGCAAGTACAAGGGCCTTCAATAAATCTCCCAAAAATGAAATTTTATGTAGTCCAAATACCTTTGTCAAATTTGGGCTTATTCTCCCATGTTTGGACAGTTTGGTGACCCAATTGCTTACAAGACTTGTCCATCAATTGATCCATTTTCAGTTGGATCAAAAACAACCTCTTCATGACCCATTTTGTAACACCCCTAACCCGTACCTATCACCAAAAAAAGGGTTTCAGAGCATTATCAGAACATTCAGAACATTTTTCCATTAAATTATGTAAATTTACTATTTATTTACCGAGATCATCCATAATGTCCCTTGAGTGGACCCTCGAGGCCCAATACGAGCATGAAAGTTGAATCGGGACTTAACTGGAACCTTTATGAATTTTTCATAAAATTACAATTTTTTCTCAAGTACAGGACTCATATGCATGTTTGGTCCAAGGGACACACCTGTGTGACCCTGGAACACACCCATGCTACAAGCCGTGTTCGATTTAGATTGCTCTCTAACTTGCTCCACAAGGCCATACCACACGCCTGTCTGCTAGGTCATGTGGTTAATTAAATTAATTCGAATTAGGTATAGGTTCCACACGACCAAGACACATGCCCGTGTTCTAGGCCATGTAGCACACACGGCTGAGACAAACCCCCGTGTCTCTGCCTGTGTGCCCAATTTTGAGCATTCTGTTTCTCAAAATTATGGTGCAGGGGGCACACGGCCCAACTACATGCACGTGTTACCAAGCCGTGTGTCACACACGGTCTAGACACACGCCCGTGTGTCAGCCCGTGTGGACAAAATGAAGCCCGTGTGGACAATTTTATCATCTTGATTAAACTTTATTTGAACTCGTGCATTAGAACTTTTTTATTTTTTATTTTTTACTTAGTTTTTAAACCTTAGTTTTTAATTATCTTTAAACCAAAATATTTTCCATCTCCAAAGTGTTTTAAAATCAATTTCATAAATATTCCTTTTTACAGTCCCTGTGGGTACGATAACTCGACATCTACTTGTCACTTTATTACTTGTTATGATCGTGTACACTTGTACATTTTCGTCGTTCGAAGTTTTTGGCATCGTTGCTGGGGACTGTTTTAAAAAAGCCATTATTTGTGAATCTGTTTTTACATTTTGGTTTATTTATTTCCCTATTTAAATCTTTCCTTACGTAATTTTTTTGTGATTATTATAGGTGTTTATGAGTATTGACCAGATTATCGACTTACTCCCTCTGGACCTTGAAATAGAACGAACCTTTCGACGCGAACCAGAGAAGGACCGAAGAGATGAACTTCAAGAATATGAATCAAGGAAACAGAGCAAACCTTGCTCAGAATCCTATCCTTATTGGTGATGATAGGGATAGAGCTTTACGACAGTATGCTGTGCCAGTATTTAACGATCTTAATCCGAGTATTAGGAGACCTGAAATCGAGGCACAACAATTCGAGCTGAAAGCAGTCATGTTCCAGATGCTTTGGATCAGGCCAATTCAGTGGAATGCCTACTGAAGATCTTCATCTTCACTTAAGACTATTTATGGAAGTGAGCGATTCTTTTAAGTTAGCTGAAGTACCCGAAGATGCATTACGACTGAAGCTTTTCCCATATTCTCTAATGGACAGAGCTCGTGCCTGGTTGAACTCATTACCACCAAATTCCATTTCTACATGACAAGAGTTAGTTGAGAGGTTTCTCATGAAGTATTTCCCGTCGAGCAAGAATGCCAAGTTGAGGAATGAGATCCTTACCTTCCAACAAATGGATGATGAGTCCCTGTATGAGGCATGGGAAAGGTACAAAGATTTATTACGAAAGATGCCCTCATCATGGAATCCCACATTGCATTCAACTTGAGACATTCTATAATGGTCTCAGTGCTCACACGAGGATGGTAGTGCACACCTCTGCTAATGGTGCTCTCTTTTGTAAGTCTTATAATGAGGCTTACAAAATTATTGAGAGGATTTCCAGCAACAATTATCAATGGCCAACCAATCGAGCAGTGTCAAGAAGATGAGTCACTGGAATACATGAAATGGACACTCTCACTTCACTCGCATCTCAGGTATCTTCAATATCCTCAATGCTTAAAAATCTTACCACTAATGCGTCTAATAGTTTTGCAGCCCAACCACCTAACCAATTTGAGAATATAGCCTGTGCGTATTGTGGGGAAGGACATTTGTTTGAAGAATGTCCATCGAACCCCGAATCCGTATATTAAATGGGTAACCAGAACCAAAACTGAGGGAGGCAATGACTGCGACCTAGACCAAGTGGCTGGAACCAAGGGGCTGGAATCAATAACACTTACGCCCAACCTAGACCAACTCAGCCGCCTAGCTTCCCCCAAAAAGTTCAGAAACAAACCTAAGCAGAACCATCCAATAGCTTAGAGAATCTGTTGAAGGCATACATGGCAAAAAATGACGCCACTCTAAGGAATTTGGAGAATCAAGTGGGCCCAGCTTGCTACTGAACTCAGGAACCGACCACAAGGTGGTCGACCTAGTGACACGGAGAATCCAAGAAATTCGAGGAAGGAACATGGTAAAGCGTTGACATTGAGGAGCGAAAGGACAGTAAAGCCCAACACTGTCGAAGTTAAAAAGGAGCCATCTCATGCTCAAGATTCAAAAGAAGTTCAACCAAGTGTTGAAATCCCAGTTTCACCAGAACCAGAATCTGTAAAACCCAACAAGATAACCTCAGGACTAGCTAATTCTGATCAATTAAGAACTTCGTTAGGTGCAGAATTACCGCCAAAGATGAATCAACCAGAATCAGTTCCAGTAAAGAAACCACCACCGCCCTACCCTCAAAGACTTCAGAAGCAGAAGTAGGAGATTCAATGCAAGAAGATCCTTGACGTACTCAAGCAACTTCACATCAACATCCCGTTGATTGAAACACTTGGGCAAATGCCGAACTACGTCAAGTTCATGAAAGATATCTTGTCTAAGAAATGAAGACTTGGAGAATTTGAGACGGTAGCTCTGACGAAAGAATGCAGTGCATATCTTCAAGAAAAACTACCCCCAAAATTGAAGGATCCTGGATGTTTTACCATACCATACAACATTGGAGCAACATATTGTGGTAAGGCATTATGTGACTTAGGTGCAAGTATCAACTTGATGCCTATGTCAATATTTAGGAACTTGGGGATAGGAGAAGTTAGACCAATTACAGTTACGATTCAACTAGCAGATCGATCCTTAGCACATCCAGAAGGAAAAATTAAGGATGTATTGGTACGTGTAGATAAGTTTATCTTTTCTGCTAATTTTGTAATTCTAGATTTTGAAGCAGAAAAGAAGTACCAATCATCCTAGAAAGGTCGTTCCTAGCAACAGGAAGGACCCTTATTGATGTGCAGAAGGGCGAGCTCACTATGCGTGTTCAGGATGATCAGGTAACATTTAACGTCTTTAAGTCTATGCGATTTCCTAATGCAATTAATGATTGCTCTGCAGTGTCTGATTTAGAGGATTTAATAGTGAAGAAAGAACTCAACTGTGTTGAGGACCCACTGGAAAGAATTTTGACATCGGATCCCCCAAATGATGAAGAGAAGTATGAATACTTAGCTTTGCTAGAAGCTAATCAAAGGGGATTTAATCCGCAATCCCATTTTGAATCTTTGGAGTTAGAAAAGAGCGGCTATTCCCAACCAAAAACGTCAATCTAGGAGCCACCTAAATTAGAACTCAAGGTATTACCTTCTCATTTAAAATACGTTTTTTTTAGGTAACGCTTCTACTCTGCATATGATTGTTTCAATAGAATTGACCTCTAAGCCAGAAGAGAAAATTATCTTAGTTTTGAAACAATTCAAGAAGGCCATCGGATGGACCATAGCCGATATTCGTGGTATTAGTCCATCTGTATGCATCCACAAGATTATCTTGGAAGATGGCAAAAAAAGGAACGATCGATAAACAACGGAGACTAAACCCCATCATAAAGGACATAGTAAAAAAAGAGATCATGAAGTGGTTAGATGTGGCTATCATCTATCCCATACCAGACAATTCATTGGTAAGTCTGGTCCAGTGCATGCCAAAAAAAGGAGGTATTACAGTCGTAGAGAATGAGAACAACGAGTTGATATCGACTAGAACGGTTACGGGAAGGAGAATCTGTATCGATTACTGGAAGCTAAACAAGGCGACTAGAAAAGATCACTTTCCTTTACCATTCTTAGACCATATACTGGATAGACTCGCAAGACTTGATTACTACTATTTTCTCGATGGATACTCAGGGTATAATTAGATTACAGTAGCACCGGAAGATCAACACAAAACGACATTCACCTGCCTGTACGGTACGTTTGCATTTAGACGCATGCCATTTGGTTTATGTAATGCACCTGCTACATTTCAAAGATGTATGACGTCTATTTTGACTGACATGGTTGGAAAGTATTTGGAAGATTTTATGGACAATTTTTCAGTATTCGGAGATACTAATGATGATTGCTTAGCCAATCTAACTAAGGTACTAAGGTGATGCGAAGAAACGAATCTCATACTCAATTGGGAAAAGTGACATTTTATGGTACGAGAAGGAATTGTTCTAGGGCACCGGATAACGAACATGGGATCGAGGTAGACAAAGCAAAGGTAGATGTTATTGAGAAACTGCCACCTCCAACATCTGTAAAAGGTGTTAGGAGCTTTTTGGGCCACGTTGGTTTTTATCGAAGATTTATCAAGGACTTCACTAAAGTTGCTAAACCCTTATGTAAATTATTGGAGAAGGACTCGATATTCAAGTTTGATAAGAATGCTTAAAAGCCTTCAATGATTTGAAGAGTCGATTAGTCACGGCACCCATAATCGTCCCACCAGACTGGGATTTGCCATTCGAATTGATGTGTGATGCAAGTGACTTCGCAATTGGATTTGTCTTGTGCCAGCGAAGGAACAGTGTTTTTCATCCCATCTACTATGCAAGTCGTACTCTAACAGGACCTCAACTGAATTATACAATAATAGAAAAAGAGTTACTTACTGTTGTATTTGCTTTCGCCAAGTTTCGATCTAGAAATTCAAGATCAAAAGGGAGTAAAAATCAAGTAGCAGATCACTTGTCCAGATTGGAGCCACAAGAAGGGAATTCTCCTCTTATACCAATTCAAGAGACGTTTGCAAATGAACATTTACTGAAGGTAAATCATGTCCATAATACCCATTGGTTTGCTGATATTGCTAACTATTTAGCTTGTGGGTTGATGCCAATTGATAAGATGTGTCAACAAAGGAAAAAGTTTCTTCATGATGTGAAATACTATTTTTGGGAGGAGCTATATGTGTTTAAAAAGTGTGCATATCAGATGATCAGGAGATGCATGGCAGAAGATGAAATATCAAAAATTTTATACCACTGTCACTCAGCTCCAAGTAGGGGACACTTCAGAGGTACACGTACATCGGCCAAAGTATTGCAAGCCAGATTCTTTTGGCCAACACTATTCAAGGATGCATATGCTTACGTGAAGAGCTGTGATCGATGTCAAAGGGTTGGAAATGTCACCAACAGAAATGAGATGCCTCGAACAAACATCAATGAGGTAGAGTTGTTCGATGTATGGGGTATTGACTTTCTTGGTCCTTTTCCTCCGTCTTGTGGTCACAAGTACATATTAGTAGCAGTAGACTATGTGTCTAAATGGGTCGAGGCTGAGGCATATCTGACAAACGATTCTAAGGTTGTAATGAAGTTTCTGCAGAAGCATGTGTTCACAAGGTTTGGAACCCAAAGAGCTATCATCAGTGATGAAAGATCCCACTTTGTGAACAAGTGGTTAAAATGGTTATTAGATAAGCACGGAGTGAAACACAAGGTTGCAACAGCTTACCATCTGCAGACCAATGGGCAAGCTGAACTGGCAAATAAGGAGATCAAAGGCATACTTGAGAAGGTAGTCTACCTGAACCGACGAGATTGGTGCACAAGATTAGATGATGCTTTATGGGCTTATAGAACAGCATACAAGACACCTTTAGGGATGGCACCCTATAAGTTGGTCTTTGGGAAAGCCTGTCATCTACCATTGGAGTTAGAGCACAAAGCTTATTGGGCTATTCAACAACTTAATTTGGATCCTAAGCTCACGAAAGAGAAACGAATGTTCCAACTCAATGAGTTAGAAGAGTTCCAAATGTTCTCATATCAAAATGCAAAATTACTTAAAGAAAGACTCAAGAAATGGCATGACAACCACATTCGAGTTCGAGAATTTGAAGCAGGTCAGCAAGTCTTGTTGTTCAATTCCAGATTGAAGTTCTGTCTAGGTAAGCTAAAATCACGTTGGTCCGGTCCATTTACTATTCACCAAGTCTATCCATACGAAGTTGTTGAACTCCAAGGTAAGGGAGGTAATTTCCAAATTAATACTCAGCGCCTGAAACATTATTGGGGAGATAGAATTGAACGGGATAAAATCCCGTTTATTTTATTAGATACTTAAATTTTCATTTTTCTTTTTGAATAAATGATTTAGGGGATATTTTCGGGTTTAGTATGTTTAAATAAATTCTGTCTAGGAGATTGAAACTTAAGCGGGATCGTTTGTGACCTCTCCAATCTTTCTTGGGAATTTATTTTGATGTAAGTTTCTAAGAAATTATTCCCTAAATGGAAAAATAAATTTTTAGTTTTCAAATAAAAGGGTCAATTCTGATCCAAGTTTTAATTTGCAACTAAATTTTAGATTTTCATTAAGTCTAGGGACTTAATTGAATTATTTTTAAAATTTAGCCGCTCTATTCGTAAATAAAAAAACTAGGTGCCTTTCTTTGTGAATATTTTCAAAAAGCATCTAGAATAAATATCTTCAATATTATTAATAGTTTGATAAACTCTAATATATAATTATATTATCTATAATTTATATATTAATTTTTATCAACTTAGCTTAGAATTAGGATTAATTTTATTTTGATTATATTTTATGTTTATCTTAATAATTTATTATTAATAACAGTTCATAATTTCATATGCATATATTTAATTATTAATTGTTATTTACTTTAAGTAGAATTAGAACTTAAGGATTTTTTTTATCATTAAAATTTTCTAAGAATTCTACTACAAATCTTATTTCTCCCTCTATAAATACCATCAACCTTCCTCTCTCCATTCATCCATCTTCAAAACCCCAAAGAACCAAAACCCCAAATGTGTCGCATAAGCCTAGCTCAAAGACGTGGCAAGAGCTCTAGCACACCCCAAAAACTGCGCATGCAGACTGCTCCAGCGCCCATCCACATGCACCTGTTGCTCATGGCTAGCAGCTGCCCAGGCCGTGCTCCGTACCTGCACTTTGCACCTGCACACGTTCCAGCGCACCAGGCTAGCTTACGGAAGGTCACGCACGCTACTGCTTGCCGAATCAACCCCTGCCGCACATTATAGCCTGCTCACGCACCATCAATCACGCGCCTAGTCGCCCTTCAAGCACTTGATCGGCACACCATCCTTGCACCAAACCCTTTAACCAAACCCTCCAACCACCTTTAAATTGCCATTTATTTTCCTTCACAATTATTTTTAGAGTTCTTATATTTTTACAAAAAAAGGTTGTAAGACCTAATTTTCCTTCAAAATTTTAATTTTATTCAATTATTTAATTTTTCGATTTATTAAATTATTAATATTTTTGTTAACCAAATATTTGAGAAAATAAAATTTTCCATCTTATGATCAGGTTAATCATGCTTCACAAGAGAACTCATGCGAGAAGAGACCTAGTATGGATGAGGAGCTAGTTCGTGAGTTCTATGCGAATTTAACCTCAAGCGAGATGACAGAAGTTCTAGTTCACAGAATCAAGGTACCAATTAATTCAAATGCTATTAATGAGTTCTTTGAATTAGCTGATATCGAGAACGACGAATATTCATCTTTGATGAGCAATATCAAGCCTGAAATTCTGTAAGAAATTCTAGAGGAACTTTTAGTTCAAGGCTCCAATTGGACTGTGTCAAAACAAGGAATCCACACTTGTCGGAGAGAATACTTGACACCACTCGCAAAGGTATGGTTCTATTTCATCTGATTCAGCCTAATGCCTAGCTCACATGGGACTACAATCTCATTAGAGCGAATGGTCTTACTATACTCGATCTTAACTGGAAAGAACATTGATGTGGGAAAGATCATCTTGAGGGAAATGCAAAATCATGCCGTTAAACTTTCTGGCCCTGTTTACTTCCCCTTTACAATAACTACTTTGTGCTTGAAAGATGAAATTCTTGCAAATCTAAAGAAGACAGGGTAAACCCAAGGCACAATCACGGATTGGGACCTATACCGAATAGCCAGAGACTCTGTTCTACAGCAACAAGTTGAAGAAAGTGAGGATCTTGAGGACCCTGAAGAAGAAGAAGATTCCACGATACAATAATTTGGAATACCCGATAAGGCAGAATTAGTAGAACCGGAAGCGAAACTTGATGCTGAAACTTCAATGTTCAGAGCTGCACTGCCTAGCCTGAATCTTCGAGATGAGTTGTCAAAATTGATGGACCTAATGTAACATATGCAATGGCAGTAGCAAGCTTACTTGAGATACTAAAAAATAAGGGATGACTCGATAAGAAGTGCTCTTAAGAAAATATACAATGATCCATTTATTTTTGTGCCTGAATTTCCAGATTTCATATTTGAACCATGGAGTCCATTATCGAAGAAGGAGCAAAGCGATTCATGCAAAGGCAATAATGATGGAGCAAAAGATGAGTCAAATTTGGAAGGATCTGAAATAAATAAAAGGGAGGGATCTTGACTTTATATTTTCTTATGTTAATTTAGGATTAGGATTAATTATGAATTTTTTATTTCTGCACAATAAAATAAGAGATGGGAATCAAAAGTAAATATGTATATGTAGTAAAGTCTAAAGTGTGGCAATAGGTATACACATGTCTAGGGTTGGATCTAGGAAGAGCTTGGTACTTAAGTAGTCAAATTGACTCACCTCCACTTTTCTGGAATCCTACCTGGTGTATAGTATCTATTCACTTTAAACAATGAGGACATTGTTCATTTTAAGTTAGGGGGACCGAAAATTGAAATTATTTCCACTCAAAATAAAAATTTTCTTTTAATTATGAATATGATATATTTTTGTTAATTTGAATTTTGTTAAGTATGCTAAATTTAAGTATGAATAATGTTTGATTATTTTAATAAATTGTTATGTTAGCTTAATAATGACATGAAATGTATTTCTAATAAAGCATGCAATTCATACCATAAAATTTTAGTTCTTTAGGAAAGTTAGGCATGTATGAAAGTTTAAGTATTTAGAATTTACTTAGTAGTTTCTTGAGGCAAAATCCTAGGAAGCATGGAGCGTTGAAAATGAATTAGGCAACTATTTTTTGGACCATATGAGCCATTCAAGTCAACCATGATGAAATTTTTATTCTTTGAAACCCAACTTTGAGACCTTATGGCCTAATATTATTTGAACCCTTACAAAATTAGTCATCACTTCCCTTAATTATCTTAAAAATGCCCCAAACACTAGACTCAGTACTATTCAGAGTATTCTTTGAAAATAAGTTTGGGGGAGTTGCAAAGAAGTATGAAATGCTCTAAAAATTGTAGTACATGCAGTAAAATACTCGAAAAAAAAGCATATGTACTTGAAGTAAATTTCACTAAATAGCATGTGAAAAGGAAAGAAAAGTTGATGTATTGAAGGTAATTATTTCGAAAGGTCTGATACAAGTTGAGTCTAGGGTTTTTTTAACCTAAAATTTTCTACCTTTTACCTACCCCTAAGCCCAGCCATGTTACAACCTTGTTAAAGACATATTTATTCAAAGTTCCAATGTTACCTACATTAGTGGAGAGAAATTGCTCTGTTCAACATATGAAGACATCAGTTAAGCTTAATGACTGCAGTTTAATTTTGAATAAGGGATTAAAATCAAATTGGTAGGGATTAACATGTCTTTATTAAGAAACATTTAGTCTAATTTTTCTATTGTAGTAATTGTTGAGATTAATTTGAACGATATATATACTTTAGTAGCATAATTATCAAATTTCTTGTTTTTGAGCATAAGTATATTGATTTCATGATTTTGGGAAGAATGTTGTTCTGAAGGAGTTTTTCAAAAGTGTTTCCAAGAAAATTCTTTTCAAATTTGTTTATTACTCGAGACGAGCAATGAATTAAGTTTGGAGGTGTGGAAACACGAAAATTTACGTGTTTTTACATGCCCTTTTTAACTTAAAATCATGCTATTTCGGTTAAGTTCTTGTTGAAAAATAATTAAGTATTATAAAATAATTAAATTGTGTTGAAAATATGAACATGATGAATTTTAATTAATTTTATAGTTAATTTTGACTGTTTTCGACAGATTCGCACAAAGGCCGAAAAGTGGCTCAGCAGACACTACTCGAAGAATAAAACCAAGAAGAAATTTGAAGTATCAAGGGAAATTTATTTCCAGCCTAAGATGGTCCAAAAATGTGTGCTAATTCATAATATAATTAATTTTAATTTATTCCAAATTTAATTTGAACTAAATAAATTATTATTAATTAATTATGGGAAAAAGGGTCCAGTTGAACCGCACTGGTTGAACTGAATTTAGTGAATCGAACCAGCCAGCAATTGGGCTGCCCAGAACCGTCCATATGCTGACCCAAATCAGCATTTTAGCTGACTAAATAAGCTTGCAAAGAAGCCTTTGAAGAACTTTCAACCTTGCATTCAAACCACACCGAAAAATGTGGCTTTATGTATTTGCCCCAGACTATTTTTAGCAAAGTTGAATCTCTCAACTTTGCCATGTGTGTTGCCGACCAAGGGGGTCTATGTAACATCCTAAAATTGGGCCTAGTAGGATTGGGCCCAATGGGCCTTGAGAGTAGTAGCGTTTAAAATTGAGAGAACAAGAGATCGGCTTAAATGCAAGTTGGACCTATTAGGTAAGTGATTTTGGAAGGTTAGAGGGCTTCTATGAAGTCTCCGGATCAAACTTTGGCTTTATGGAAATTTTGGTTTTAAGTGGAAAAAACCCTGAGAGTTAGTAGGTAGGCTTTAAGAATAAAATATGGAGAAAAATGACACAAGTGGAGTGTGTGGTGTAGTGGAAAAGTGACGCCACATAATAGGCAAGGGGATGAAGCCACAAGGAAGGAAGGAGGTCCAAGGTTCAAGTCTTAGCTCTTGCATTTCGGTTTTCTTTTTACATGGACCTTAGTATTTGGCTATAGATTTATATTTAGTTGCGCATGGTTTAAGACACAAGAGGAGCTTGTGGCCAAGTGGTTAGCGGCGTGGATTGTGTTGCAAGGGAGCCTGGGTTCGAATCTCATGAAAAGCAAGGGAGTATTTATTTTGCGAATTGGACGGGAAGAGTTTGAGTTGGATTTAAACTCTGCTGACGGAAGGATCCCACATTGGAAAGATACAAAGAAGGAAGGTGAGAAGCTAGCTATATATATAGTATTCTAGGAGGAAAATGAATACACCTTGGAGGGCATTTGGGCGTAGGAGTGGTCAGAGTGCGGATTAGCACCAGATTCCTATCAGGTGTGTAACTCTCTCTACTCTAGCTGTAGAGCGGCAAATGCCGAAGTGCCGATCACGGCAATAGTAGCCACACGAGCGTGCGAGCGCACGTGTGAGGCTTCGATGCAATAGTTGAAGCAATTAGTAGTATACTTGTGGGTTGAGGCTATTGGGCCACGATGGGTCGAAGTGGGCCCAATGGGCCCGTGGGCCAAATTGAATAAAATTTTTTGATGGTGTAGTATATAGTGAACTAGACTAGGTGAATCTCATATATGTGGCTAGATTTGTGTTAGGTGGGCCACACGAGTGTGTGGGTCCGAGTGGGCCGAAATCGAGTTTTAGGCCCAATAGTCTGGTAACGACCGGGAATGGTAGTTGAGTCACTCGAGGCGACATTAGGCCTTCGAAAAGTCTATTGCAGGTGGAAAATTACTGAAATACCCTCGATAGGTAAATTACGAAAATACCCAGGGAAGGTACTGCTATACATTTAGAGGTTGATTAGCATGATTATGTTGTATTTGTTATTCTGATTATGATGGTAATTCATTTCATGTTATACTTATATTTGATATATGATTTGCATACATGTCATACTACATCCATGCAGTATTATTCACGACATGTTGCATGAGCTTGGGAATATGATATTAAAGGGGAAGCGTTCTGGTGGCTCTGCCACGATCTGTCGTAGTGGCTCTGCCACGATCTGTTGTAGTGCCTCTGCCACAATCTGTTCTGGTGACTATGTCACGATTCTGACGATGAGCAGCTAACTGCAGCATGACTGCCATCGATGGTGTGTAGTGGTGAGGGTTGATTGTAGAAATCCCCATTGGTGTGATTGGCATGTACGGGTGGTGTGTAGCGGATGGAAATTTAGGCTGGGTTTGGGTTTTGCATCACATTGCATTAATATCTGATTATCTGCTATTCTCTGCTAGTAGGGCTAAGGCCCAGTCTGATTCTGTATGGGCTTCGCCCATAGTGATATGTAAGGGCTAGGGCCCAGTTACGGTTAAGGTAGAGTAATTGCACACTGAGTTTTCGTAAACTCACCCCCTCTTTTTTTTTAAATGTTTCAGGTAATCATTAGATCACGATTTGGGAGCTGAGGCAGACTTGTGGTGGCCATGCAATGTTTTCTCGTAAACTCGTTTCTTTTATTTGGACTTATTTTTATTTGGGTTTTTGTTATGTAATAAGGCCACTATAACTTTAGTTTTGGTATTTTATTTGGTTTAGCTTTTAATTTGATTACTGCCTATTATTATTCAATGTACGGTACGGGATTTTCATAAACCCTTGATAACTATTTTTTTTCAAAATGTTAACAAAAAGGATAACAATCAATAAATATTTAAACTTGAAATTTTTAACAAACGCGCAGTTTTTAGACAACCTTTTATGTGACATGCCGGATCCGGTCATAACTTCTAGGTCGAGATTGGGGTGTTACAATTGTGGTATCAGAGCCTAGGTTCAAAAACTCGGCTGTGGGTTTGGGTTCAAAAATATTTTCAAAGGATGGTTTGGAAAATGGTTCAGAAAAATATATATCTATTTTTTTTATATATTTGGCACCCGAGTCTCCGACACCAATCCACACTGTAAGTTTCCTGATACTTTGCTTTGTTATATGCTGTATTTCTGGTATCAATTCTGTGTGCTTGGTTTGGATGTGATGTTCAGATATAGAGTCGGCTGTGTAACATCCTAGATTAGGGGTTATGCGTTCGTGCCTAATTCATGAGTTAGTAGGTTTTGGCAGTGTTGGAAGTGTATTAAGGGTTTTTTAGAATTCTAGGATGGAAGAAGAAAGCTTTAGAAAATTATTGGTTTTTAAGTAAAAAGGGAGCTAGGTAAATGAGGCTTTAAAAGAAACTCCGTGTGAAGCATGACACAAGGAACCATGTGGTAAAATGGCATGTTTTATGAATTATGAATGTGTTATGTGAATTCTAGAAATAAGGAAATGTATGGAAATGTAAGGAAATGTAAGGAAATGTATGGAAATGTATGGAAATGTAAGGAAATGTAAGGAAATGTAAGGAAATGTATGGAAATGTATGGAAATGTAAGGAAATGTAAGGAAATGTGAGGAAATGTATGGAAAATGTAAGGAAATGCAAGGAAATGTAAGGAAATGTCTTGTCTTGGAAATGTAGGGAAACATCTTGGAAATGTAAAGGAAAGTGAACATTTATGGAAACTAGGAAAATGATTTAGAAATGATTCAAAAAAAGGAAAGTGAACATTTCTGGAAACTTGGAAATGTAAGGAAATGTCAAGTTTACAGAGCCGAAAGAAATTTTTTGGAAACTTAGAAATGACCTAGAAATAACGAGTTTTAATGTTTAAAAGGGGAAATTAAGGCAACGTGGCCTTAAAAGAAAAAGTTTGTGAAATTTGACACACAAACAGGCTTGGAAAAGTGGCCTGAAAATGTCACTTAGGGCCTATGGAAATGGCGCCATATGCAAGAGGAATGGGCCTGAGTTCGAGTCACTTGGGAAGCAAATAAAGGAGGTTTTATTTTTACTTCCAGAAGACTGAGGTGGACGGCACATGCTTCTAGAAAGGAGGTGTTTTATTTTCATAAATATTCGATTAAAAAGGTGATAAATAAAGGATTTTTAAATTGGATTATTTTGAAGAGATAAATGTTGGATTAATCTCTTTTATTTATGATAATTAAAGGGATAAAGCTATCAAAATAGAAGAGTGGTGGCCAAGTAAGGGACTCTAGCTTAGTAATTTCGGCTATAAAAGGAAAAGAGAGGCCATTCTACATTATTTTCTGTTCTTTGAAAGCCTCTGCCGAATTCTCTTCACCAAATCTTCTTCTTCTTTTATTTTTGCCAAGCTGAAATACCTTGTGTTCTAGCCGAATCCTCCATCTTTATTCTTCCTTCTCTAATCCCTCCAAAAGCCGAAAGTTGTGAGATTATCATCTAGCCATAGTCGAACCTCTGAAGATTGAAGTAAAGGTGCAATCGATTTCTTCAAGTAAGGGTAAGATCTCATTCGGTTTCATCCTTTTTCTTTTAAGATTTGCCGAAATCTAGGACTAACCCCATTAATATCTGGTTGCCGAAACTTTGAAGTGATCTTTTGGGATTTACTAAGTGTCGACTACAAGGAAGGAGAAGTTCTTTTCCCGAAGGTACACCATAGGCCACGTGTTCCCTAGTTATTCGGTGAGTTTCGGGATTTAAAATCCACAAGGTAAGCATATGAAGTATTCGGCCAAGGCTTATTTTTGGTATTTAGAATTATTTCCTATTTATTCAAAAGTTTTAAACCGACCTAGTTAAATGATTTGGTGGCTAGTCAATTTTTAAGGAAGGAATACTACAAATTTCGGGATTTGATTATTAATCAAATCGACAAACAAGGTAAGTTTAAGAATACTAATCCTACTAGGATTTGGTTTTAAGACCAAAAAGGTTTATTAATGTGTTTGAATGATTGGCCGAATATAGGGATTAAGATCTAAATCAAGAGGTCGCTTCTTCGGGATTTCAAGGACTTCATTAAGTTTAATCGTGTGTGTACTCCACACTACTTTGTAATATGAATTATGGTTGCATGTATTAAAATATGTGTTAATAGAAATATGAGCATGGCTAAGTACCATGTTATGGTACTAAGTACTCAGGTACGTTTCCTACTTCTAGTAGGAATATGAAAAATGTTATTCGTAACATGAGAATATGATAAGAATGTGAACTCTGGTATATTATGCATATTTATATATATATGGGGCATATGGTTGTATATTGAAAGGGGAAGTGAAAAGTGGTGACTTAAGACCACAGTAATCCGAAAAGTGGTGACCTAAGACCACAGATACGGTGATTTAAGCCCGCAATTTGGTGTGTAGCGGAAGGAGGGTCGACTTAGTAGTCCCCACGGTGTGTTTGGCAGGTACGGGGGTGTGTAGCGGATGGATAATTAGGTTCGGGTTTGGGAATGCATCATAACTTGTATTTTATGTTTGAATGTATTGTACGCCTGATTCTGTTACGATTTGGTGTCACGTACACATTGAGTCTGTTTGACTCACCCCATTGTGGGAAATATTTTTCAGGTGATGAGCAATAATGGACCGGGTCGGTAGGAGCTAAAGGTGGCCATGCATAGCAAGGAGAAATCTAAAGATTTGGACTTTTATTTTTACTAAGTACTTTAATTTTAAGTTTGGGAGTTGTTTGATGTAATAAGGCCATAAGGCCCAAGTTGGATTTCTCTATCTCTTATTTCTTTTTATTTTTAACTATTATGTTTACAAATTATTATTTATGGATTCAAGTAAATTTATTTTGAAATAAACCCTAAATGTTTATCACCTTAAATAAATGGATTTCAATGTAAGATAAATTGGTTTTCAATAAAAGCCCAACCCAAACAATATTTTTTTTAAAAATCGCACAAATTTTCTCTAAGTAACAAAAGAATTTGAAACCGGTTTACTTGAGGAACATACCAGATCCGGTTCAGGCTCGTGGGCCGGGTGTGGGGTGTTTCAGGCTACGTATGAAATATTTGTCTGCTTTAATGGCTAGGTGTTTTAGAATATGTGTAGGAGTTCTAAATTCTAGTTAAAAGTATATTAGGGTTATTGGAATCAGAGTGCACAGCGTGAGCGTAGTGTTGTAGGTTAGGTTGTACGACTATTCCTGTAGTTGGAAATTGTGAGGACAAAATTTCTTTAAGGAGGGTAGATTTGTAACATCCCAAAATTGGGCCTAGTAGGATTGGGCCCAATGGGCCTTGAGAGTAGTAGCGTTTAAAATTGGGAGAACAAGAGATCGGCTTAAATGCAAGTTGGACCTATTAGGTAAGTGATTTTGGAAGGTTAGAGGGCTTCTATGAAGTCTCGAGATCAAACATTGGCTTTATGGAAATTTTAGATTTAGGTGGAAAAAACCCTGGGAGTTAGTAGGTAGGCTTTAAGAATAAAATATGGAGAAAAATGACACAAGTGGAGTGTGTGGTGTAGTGGCAAAGTGACGCCACATAAGAGGCAAGGGGATGACGCCACAAGGAAGGAAGGATGTCCAAGGTTCAAGTCTTAGCTCTTGCATTTTAGTTTTCTTTTTACATGGACCTTAGTATTTGGCTATAGATTTATATTTAGTTGCGCATGGTTTAAGACACAAGAGGAGCTTGTGGCCAAGTGGTTAGCGGCGTGGATTATGTTGCAAGGGAGCCTGGGTTCAAATCTCATGAAAAGCAAGGGAGTATTTATTTTGCGAATTGGACGGGAAGAGTTTGAGTTGGATTTAAACTCTGTTGACGGAAGGATCCCACATCGGAAAGATACAAAGAAGAAAGGTGAGAAGCTAGCTATATATATAGCATTCTAGGAGGAAGAATACACCTTGGAGGGCGTTTGGGCGCAGGACTAGTCAGAGCGCGAATTAGCACCAGATTTCTATCAAGTGTGTAACTCTCTCTACTCTAGCTGTAGAGCAGCAAATGCCGAAGTGCCGATCATGGAAATAGTAGCCACACGAGCGTGCGAGCGCACATGTGGGGCTTCAACGCGATAGTTGAGGCCATTAGTAGTATTCTTGTGGGTTGAGGCTGTTGGGCCACGATGGGCCGAAGTGGGCCCAATGGGCCTGTGGGCCAAATTGAATAATATTGTATGATGGTGTAGTATATAGTGAACTAGACTAGGTGAATCTCATATACGTGGCTAGATTTGTGTTAGGTGGGCCACACGAGTGTGTGGGCCTGAGTGGGCCGAAATCAGGTTTTAGGCCCAATAGTCCGGTAACGACCGGGAATGGTAGTTGGGTCACTTGAGGCGACATTAGGCCTTCGAAAAGGGCATTGCAGGGGCAAGATTACTGAAATAACCTCGATAGGTAAATTATGGAAATACCCCTAGAAGGTAAATTACTGTTATACCCTTAGAGGTTGATTAGCTTGATTATGTTGTATTTGTTATTCTGATTATGATGGTAATTCGTTTCATGTTATACTTATATTTGATATATGATTTGCATACATGTCATACTACATACATGAATTATTATGTCACGACATGTTGCATGGGCTTGGGAATATGATATTAAATGGGAAGCGTTCTGGTGGCTCTGCCACGATCTGTTCTAGTGACTATGTCACGATTCTGACGATGAGCAGCTAACTGCAGCATGACTGCCATCGATGGTGTGTAGCGGTGAGAGTTGATTGTAGAAATCCCCATTGGTGTGATTGGCAGGTACGGGTGGTGTGTAGCAGATGGAAATTTAAGCTGGGTTTGGGTTTTGCATCACATTGCATTGATATCTGATTATCTGCTATTCTCTGCTAGTAGGGCTAAGACCCAGTCTGATTTTGTATGGGCTTCGCCCATTGTGATATGTAAGGGCTAGGGCCAGTTACGGTTAAGGTAGAGTAATTGCACACTGAGTTTTCGTAAACTCAACCCCTCTTTTTTTTAAATGTTTCAGGTAATCATTAGATCGCGAATTGGGAGCTGAGGCGGACTTGTGGTGGCCGTGCAATGTTTTCTCGTAAACTCGTTTCTTTTATTTGGACTTATTTTTATTTGGGTTTTTGTTATGTAATAAGGCCACTATAACTTTAGTTTTGGTATTTTATTTGGTTTAGCTTTTAATTTGATTACTGCCTATTATTATTCAATGTCTGATACGGGATTTTCCTAAACCCTTAATAACTGTTTTTTTCAAAATGTTAACAAAAAGGATAACAATCAATAAATATTTAAACTCGAAATTTTTAACAAACGCTTAGTTTTTAAACAACCTTTTATGTAACATGTCGAATCCGGTCATAACTTCTAGGCCGGGATTGGGGTGTTACAGTCTTTTTGGCTGATGGAATTTTCTATTTATCAGCCACAATCATAGAAGCCACCCCTTGCTGATCATTCAAATCATCCCTCACACTATCATTCTCTCTTCTCCTCTCTCACTTTCTGTCAAATTTTCCTTTCCATTTCCCCTTTTCTTCAAGTGCCGATTTCTTCGCTTAGGAAAGAGGTTCTCATCAGCCATTGTTGACCAGCAATTAAAGTGTTCGTAAGCCACCTTCATAGCCCAGGACAATGGACAATGAAGAACGGAACAATCAGTCAAGCCACGGAGAAACACCGGATTTGCTTCTTGTTCCCTATCTCTTTAAATTTCGTTGTTGTTTTGACAACCATGTTTATGAATATTTATGCTATTGAAATGGTCGTTTTAATCAATTTAGCTTGAATTTAATCCGTGCTGGGTTGATTATGTTTTGCCTGCTTGAATTATCGAATTGTGTTTGTGCTGTTATAGGCCTCGGTAAGATGCTTGATTAAGTAAAATCATGCCTAAGTTATTCTTGCAATATTAATTGTTAGATAACTAATGAATTAATTATTAAATAGTATTAAAATTGTAATTAATTAACACAATACTTAATCAGTGCATGTTTATTCTTCTAAGGTAGCTAAAGTTTAAATTAGCATTGTATTCGGCAATACATATGCCTTGCATAACTTGCAAGATTATTGTGATTAAACTATTTCAAGGTAGAAATACTCTATTATCTCACTTGATCTTTTATATGCTTGTGGAGACTGATTAATCTCTTGGATTGACATTGAAAAATGTTCAAGAGATTGATTAATTTAATAAGTATGTATGAGCAGTAGTTAGCAAATTATAGAGTTGCCGTGAATTTATTCGTAGCAGTATAAACATAAGTTTAATAATTCTACGTTAAAGGAATGTAATTAATCCAACACAATTATATCATCTTGATTAAGCCTTATTTGAACTCGTGCATTAGAACCTTTTATTTTTTATTTTTTTTTACTTAGTTTTTAAACCTTAGTTTTTAATCATCTTTAAACCAAAATATTTTCCATCACCAAAGTGTTTTAAAATCAATTTCATAAATATTCCTTTTTACAGTCCCTGTGCATACGATAACTCAACATTTACTTGTCACTTTATTACTTGTTGCGATTGTGTACACTTGCACATTTCTGTCGTTCCAATATACGACCGGTCCAAATCTTTCAGTTATCCTATATGGTCTAATGAACCGTGGACTCAATTTTCCTTTACAACCAAACTGAAGTACTTTCTTCCAAGGTAACACTTTCAAGAATATCTTGTCACCAACTTGAAATTCTATCTCTTTTCTTTTCAAATCAGCATAAGACTTTCGTCGATCAAAGGCTGCTTTCAAACTGTCTCGAATTACCCTCACTTATTCCTCGGTCTCTCGGACCATGTCAACTCTATGTAACTTTTTCTCACTAAGTTCTGTCCAATAAATTGGGGTTCTACATTTGCGACCATATAAGGCTTCATACGGTGCCATTTTAATACTAGACTGATAATTATTGTTATAAGAAAATTCAACTAAAGGCAAATACCTTTCCCAGTTACCTTAAACTCAAGCACACAACACCGAAGCATATCTTCCAAGATCTGTATTACCCATTCAGATTGACCATCTGTTTGGGGATGAAATGGAGTGCTAAAGTGTAACTGAGTGCCCAGAGCTTCTTGCAATTTACTCCAGAATCGAGATGTAAACTGAGGATCTCTATCTGAAATGATGTAGTCCGGCACTCCATGCAATCTGAATGTAACATCCCAAAATTGGGCCTAGTAGGATTGGGCCCAACGGGCCTTGGGTGTAGGAATGTTTAAATTTTTTTTTGAGAACAAGAGAATGACATTATTTCAAGTTAGACTTATTAGGAAGGTGATTTTAGAAAGTTATGGGGTTCTATAAAGTTTCGGGTTCAAGTTGGGCCTTAGTAAAATTTTGTGTTTAAGCCTATTAAAGAGAGATAGTAAGTGGCATCAAGGCTTACGGAAATAAAAGAGTAAGTAGCTAGCATAATTGAGCATTTGGTAAAGAGGTAGTGGCACCATATGATTGACTTGAAAGGAGGAGGTTCGAATCACTTTGTGTACAAATTTGGGCTTTTATTTTTGCACTCATCCATCAAGTGTCGGCCAAGCATGTTATTATGGTAAGTTGGACCTTTATTTTTATGGTAAGATGGCTAAAGAGATTAAGGAAAGATTGAAGTTGGGGAAAGGAATCAAAAGAAATAGGTAAGTAAGGGGGACAAGAGGCTTATTTCGTGGATAGTGTTTTGGAAAGTATGGGTGGCAAATTGTTGACCATTTTAGCTATGTATGTGGACGGTTTTTGGGGCTTAAGGGGCATAGCCGAATTTTTGTTAGTGCTGGTAAGGCTTTAGTGTTAGTTTTGGACAATTCCATTAGCATCAAGTGTGTTTTTTTTCTTTTCTCAGATTCTTTTCTCCTAGCCGAATTTGGTCTTGGCAATTGGTGAAAGTTTTAGTTTTGTTTTTGGCCAAAATTCATTTATGCAACATTGGTGTCCTTTTTCTTTCTCTCAAAATCTTCCTTCTTGCCGATTCTTCAAATCATTGGTGAATTTATTCTCATCTTTTCTTCTTTTGTGGCCGAAGGTACACAACTTTGAGACCATTTCTTTTGTTCACTCATCATTCTTGAAAACCGAAACTAATCCACCATTCTACTTCTTCCTCTTCTTTTCTTTTCACAAAACCCTTCAAGCATCACTTCCACTCTAATATTATTCACCATAGCCAAATATCAACATATATTTTTCCTTTTCATTAGCCGATTCCTTAATATCATCTTTCTTCTCCATTCTCGCGTGTTGAATATTTCTCCTTGGTTGAATCGGTGTTATAGTGGGAAGGCCGAATCGATTACCTTTGATTCATCCATAGCCATAAATCAAACGGTGGGAATCAGGATTATCATCTTTAAGGTAAGGGTCTTTTCATAGTCCATTCGATAAATCCATATGGTTATTGTGTTAATCGGATTGAAGGTTGAATAATCGACTTTATGTATTAGGGGTTAAATCACTTGATCTATCCACTCGTTGATCATTCAGAATTCATGGTAAGTGGAGTTAGCCTAGTAAATTGTTTCTAGTTACGACTATCAAAGTAGAGACTAACCTTCTATCAATTATCATTATAGGTGTCAAAATCGGTAAAAAGCACAACTCATAATCAAGGTGTGTAATCCCGTACCTTTCGTATACATATTTGAAATGGTGTGTAATCTCAAAATTCTCTGAAAGTTTGTATGAAATATTCTGTGAATCGGTCAAAATCCCGAAGAAAATCAAAAACCGGCATCCGTGATCACTCGGGTGTGCATATGATCGTAGTGGAAATCGTACTTTGTAATAAAATAGTTCCGGTTAGAAACAGTGACGTGTCTTTGAAAAAACACAAAAAATAGGAGAAAGGGAATTAATAATCAAATAAGATATCAAATTAAAGCTTACTGTGTCTACTTTAATATGGAAGAAACAGAGAAGGAAAAGGAATTTTATATTCTAAGATATTATAATTTTAGTGAGACTAGTTCTGAATGACTTCGGAGTATTCTGTTCTGTCTTGGAAAAATCGTATAAAATTGTAAAAAGTGAATTAAGAGTTATAATTGATATGTATGGATTCCTTAGTGAACCTTTTTTCAATAGAAATAAGTGGGAGCAATATATGAAAAGCGTACAGTAAGATATTTGAGATTAAGTTAAGAGAGGTTAGGATCATTGGACAGTGAAACAAGGGAAAATTTAAGGAATAAATTGTACTAAATGATTAAGCTAAAAATTTTGGAAAAAGTTTTAGGAGAAATATATATGATTCTAGTTTCAAGGAAAATTTACGGATTTAGATTTCGAGTTTTCTAACTCGGGTTATGGTCAATTTAGTTAGTATGACGTAGATGGATAGTTTCGATTTTATGCCCCAAATTAGTAGTTAAGCTTAGGTTGCGAAATTACCATAATACCCTTAGAGGGTAAATTACCGAAATACCCCTGGGTTACGAGAATACCGAATTACCCTTAGTGGGTAAAATTACAAAAATTACAAAAATACCCTTTATGGGCCAAATTGATATTTGCTATATGGGCCGATTGATAATTTGCTATATGGGCCGATTGGTAATTTGCTATATAGGCCGTTTGATATTTGCTATATGGGTCGTTTGATATTTGATATATGGGCCGATTGATAATTTGCTATATGGGCCGTTTGATATTTGATATATGGGCCGATTGATATTTTGCTAAATGGGCCGATCTAATAATTTGCTATATGGGTCGATGTGTTAATTTGATATATTGCCCTAATGGGCTGATTTGCAAAGTGTTATAATGGGCCGAATTTTTGTAATGAATCTCTGAATTAATATCATGATTTATTATGTATGTTGCATATTTACATATTGCATGGAATGAGAAATTTGAATGAAGAGAAGAGTAGACCGGTGGCATTGTCACAAATTCTGATAATGGCTATGTGCCAATTAAAATATGGCTTTGTGCCATCATGATTAAGGCTGTGTGCCGATTATATTACCGTATATGATTCTAGTGGCTCAACCACAAATATTATAAATGGCAGCTTGACTGCAAATTAGAGAGACTGGCAGGGTGGGTTGACTTGATCCCCACAGGAGAGATTGGTTGGTACGGGTGGAGAGACTGGCGGGGTAGGTTGACTTGATCCCCACAGGAGAGATTGGTTGGTACTGGTGGAGAGTTTGGATGGAAGGGTTGGGTTGCATTACATTATCTGTATTTTCATGTTTATAGGGCTAAGGCCCAGTTTGTTTTGTAAATGGGCTTCGGCCCAAGATTTTGCTATATGGGCTCAGGCCCAAGATATTGATATATGGGTTTAGGCCCAGTGGATGACTGTGTAAGGGATTACATGACCGAGTTCTTGTAACTCACCCCCTTTCTTAACCCTTGTAGGTAATGCTCAGTGACGAGGACTTGGGGCGATGGATGACTTGGTGGAGGCCATACTTCGGAAATAAATGTTTCGAACTTTAGTAAATTACTTTTCCGCTTTATTTCATTACTTTTATTATGTTGGGTTTAAAGTTGTAATAAGGCCTTTAGAGTATTTTATTATTTGCTTTATGGTTGATATACCTATTATTTTGCTTAAATTGTTTAAAACAAGAATTTTTCTAAAAACGTAAGTAAAGGTTTTCCAAAATCGATTAACATATAGATTTCAAAATAAACTTTTACAAATATGATTTAACTCGAACTTTCTTTCAAATTATTAACGACATTTTCAAAAGTCACGGATTTATCTACATTTCCGCAATGTTTCAAATATGCTTTCGCAACCGAAAAGGTTTATTAAAGATAATTATGTATTCACTTAGACATAATTGCATAAGTGTTTTGGGTTTTAACAAAGAGGCTGTAATTCTCAAACAAGTTTTTAACAATTGCAACGATGGTTTTGGAAAACACTTCCATGTGGCACGCCAGATTCGGGTCTAACTTCTAGGTCGGGTTTAGGGTGTTACACTGAAAATCTCAGAAACATAAAACTCAACCAATTTATCCAAGGAATAATCTATACGTACCGAAATAAAGTGTGTGGACTTTGTCAACCGATCAACAATTACCCAAATGGTATCTTTCTTCTTTAGAGATAGGGGTAATCTTGATACAAAGTCTATTGTAATTCTTTCCCATTTCCATTTTGGTATCGTAAGTGGCTGTAATAGTCCAGAAGGCAACTGATGTTCAGCTCTTACTTGCTGACATATCAAACATTTAGATACAAACTCAGAGATATCTCGTTTCATTCTCGGCCACCAGTACATCTTTTTCAAATCATTATACATTTTATTACTACCAGGATGCATAGACATGTTACCATGATGAGGTTCCTTGAAAATCTTCTGTATCAACTCTGAACTTTTCGGTACACATACTCTGCCTTTGAATAACAAACAACCATCAGTCTTGATCTGAAATTCTGAGTCAAGAGTCAATTCACTTTGTACACGTCTTGCCTACAACTTGTTATCATTTTTTTAGGCTTCAAAAATTTTCTTTAAAAACATTGGTCTAGCTTTTAACTCAGCTAGGATTGAACCATCATCAGACAACGACAATCAATTATTCATTGCTCGTAAAACATAAAAGATTTTCTACTCAAAGCATCTGCCATTACATTGGACTTTTCCGGATGGTAGTCAATAACAAGATCATAATCATTCAATAACTCAAGTCATATGCGTTGTCTCAAATTCAAATCTTTTTGTGACATCAAATATTTCAGACTTCTATGATCAGTCAATATGTGACATTTTTCACCAAATAAGTAATGCCGCTAGATTTTCAGTGCAAACACTATGGCTGCCAATTCAAGGTCATGTGTCGAGTAGTTCTTTTCATCTGGCTTTAGCTATGGTAAGGCTAAGCTACTACTTTTCCATCTTGCATCAAAACATAGCCTAAACCATGTAATGACACATCACTGTAAACTATAAATTCTTTATCCGATTCTGGCTGAACTAACACTGGAGCTTCTGTCAATAAAGCTTTTAATTTGTCAAAACTCTACTGACATTTATCAGTCCACTTGAACTTTACATCTTTCTATAGTAAACGAGTCATTGGAGAAGCTATAATTGAAATTTTTTTTACAAATATCCGATAGTAACCAGCTAGTCCCAGAAAATTTTGGACTTCAGACCCATTCTTTGGTGGCTTCCAATTAACAATGGCTAAAATTTTATTTGGGTCTACTCTGACACCTTCTGCAGATGCTATATGCCCAAGAAAACTAACTTCCAGTTGCCAAAATTCACATTTACTGAATTTTGCATATAGTTGTTTCTCTTTCAGGGTTTGCAACACTATTCTCAAATGCACAGCATGTTCATTTTCATATCGGGAGTAAACCAAAATATCATCTATAAATACCACTACAAACCTGTCCAAATACGGACTAAAAATCTTGTTCATCAAATCCATAAACACTACAGTGCATTTGCCAAGCCCAATGGCATCACAAGAAGCTCATAGTGCCCATACCTAGTTGTAAAAGCTGTCTTAGGCACATCAGATGATACGAATCGTCTCGGGTTTGAAAACGAATCGTAAATATTACTCGATCGTAAATTAGGTAGTTTTTCTTTGAGATAACAAAAAGGATAATTTTATTGAAATAATGTCTTCGAAAGGTAAAGATAGGTAAGAGGTTGAGATGAATACGTATTTGAAACAAGAAATAGCCTTTAATAAAAATTAAAGACCCGAATATTATTAGTTTCAAATTGATGAAAGGAGTTTTGAATAAAAAAACCGAGACCCACTATCTAACAAGATAGGAACCAATGGTATAGATAAATGAATGCCACACCCGAAAGGATGATAAGTTCGAAACAAGGATAGAACGATGCCACTAGGAACTAGATAAGTCAATTCGAACCTTGAGAATTAGGAGAGTGAATTAAACTCACCAAAAGAAATTCTTCATTCATTAAAATTCAAAAAGTGTTTACAAATGACAAAGGTCCACCTATTTATAGGATAAGTGGTCTTCAAGAATTTTAAAAGGAAAACTTGGAATTCGGCCAAGGAATGTTCTATGATAGCCGCCCCCATGCTTGAATAATTTCATGAAACCATGAAGGCTTGTTCTCCATATTCGGCCAAGAAAATTAAATCCCCATACTTCTTTTATTTTAATCCTTGCCGTCCCATACCCCATGGCTCCACTATCTCACACATGCTTGATTAATTAATTAATTGTTTCACAAGTGCCATGCCTTAATTGCTTCATAGTTGTACCGTTCAACAATTAGAAAAAGGAATATATCCCTTATCCCTTGTACAAGCTCACGCATGCCTTCATGTTTGTGTCATCCCATGCTTCTTTATTTTAATAATCCAAAGCCCCCATAATATTCCATACATAATGCCATTTGTTTATTCAACCAACACCACAAATATGCTTCCATACTCCATATTGCCGTTTACTCTACATGGTTCTTGTTTATTTTAATTCCATCATTTGTTTAATCAAGTCAAACATGGCACATTTATTTATTCCATGTGCCTTATATCTTTGTGCCGTCCATGTAGTCACACAAATGCTCCATGTGCCAATTAAAAAAGTACTTTGTCGTCTACCATATGCACCACACACGCACATTGCTCTTCAAATCCCATTAGTCACACACTTGTACGTTTCTTGATTGTTTATGGTCCCCTCTTAGCTTTTTATGCATCAAAACGTGGAGCATACTACAAACATATAAACCCACAATATTAGTAAATTTTCGGATAAACATAGTTAGCATAAATTTTAATCACTTTATTTGAAACACTAACTAAAAACAAAAACACACTAACATTCAACTACGAGAAAGGACATATTAAACTGGTACTATCTAGATAAATTATCATGAACTAAGAAAATGCAGCAAACTAATTAAATGACTAAAAATAAATCAAACATGCGTAATAAAGTGTTAAATAAACTAGCAGTCAGACTAGCTAGTATATTCAACTTCAATTAAATTGTAAGAGTTCAGCATGTTCTTGGGCTCCTTTCTATCTGTATCCCAAATTTGTGCCACCAACGCCGACGCGGTATCCTTGAATTGTTTAGCACGAGCGCGCGTAATTGGCCCATTAGGTAGTTTGATTGGGTCTTGGTTGACTCCCGTCACAGGCTTCTTAGGTGAGTTCGTATCATCAGATTATTTTACCCGTAATTGATAATAACCAGAACGGAGATCAATCTTTGAAAATATAGTGGCACATTTCAACTAGTCAAATAAGTTATCAATACGAGGTAATGGATACTTGTTCTTTATTTTCACTTCGTTAAGTTGTCTGTAATCAAGGCACAACCTCAAAGATCCATCCTTCTTTACAAATAGGACCGGCGGGCCCTAAGGTGAGAGACTAGGTCGAGCAAAACCTTTGTTAATCAACTCCTGTAATTATACTTTCAGCTCTTTCAATTCTGTAGGAACCATTTTGTAAGGTGCTATATATATCGGTGTCGTTCCCGGAACGAGATCTATAGAGAATTCCACTTCTCTATCCGGTGGTAAACCATGTAATTCTTCTGGGAAAACATCAGGAAATTCACATACAACTGGTACTGATTGAATATTTAACTCAGATACTTTAGTATACAACACAAATGCAAGGCAAGCATCATAGCCCTTTCGGACATATTTTTGTGTCGTTATTGCTAAAATCACATTCAGTAATCCACCCAATTTATCAGATTCAACATGAAGAAATTGATCATTCCTATATTTCAATACAATATATTTCTGCTACCACTGCATCATATTGAGTTAACCAATCCATTCCAAAAATCACGTCAAATTCATCAAATGACAATAACATCAAGTCAGCCGAAAAGCAATAACCTTTTACCATCAATGGACAGTTCTTACAAACTTTATCCACCATAACACACTAGCTCAGGGGGTTTGAAACTTTAACCACAAATTCATTGAATTCAACATGTAAATTTTTAACAGTCACTAAGTTCATGCATATATATGACTGTGTGGAGCCAAGATCAATCAATGCAGTAAAAGTACCGGTAATGATGTCTGGTGCAGAGGAACGCACAAATAGCATGTCC
The DNA here is from genome assembly GCA_025503065.1 of Gossypium bickii. Taxonomy (NCBI): domain Eukaryota; kingdom Viridiplantae; phylum Streptophyta; class Magnoliopsida; order Malvales; family Malvaceae; genus Gossypium; species Gossypium bickii. The sequence goes on from CP106712.1 coordinate 86,139,013, forward strand.
TTGCAAGTGCTCATGGCTCAAATCTAACTGTCGTATCTTTGGTAGTACTTCGACTACCACTAACATTACTGGGGTGATGGTGTGGTCTACCTCTCGCAACAAGATTTCTCTTGGAGCTGGTTCTATTTCTTTTTCAACTCTTTTGAGACAATCCCTGAGAAAATGGTCATGCTAACCACATCCGAAACAAGCTCCATTTCTAGACCGACATTCCCTATGATGAAATTTGTTACAGTGTTTACATTTTAATTTGGGATTACCAACACTACCCACACTGGTCATAGATGGAGATGAAGACCTCGGGTTAGAACGTTGAGAGCTCTGATCTCTTCTAGAATACCCCGTAGAGGTAGTAACACAATCATAATACATCTTTAATTTCTTAGAAGCAAATGATTGTGACTTACTCATAGTTCTTTTTCCTAAAACCCTAGCCTCTCTTTCGCTTGTTCTTTTCCTTACTCAGTTCCTCAGCTTTGTGGGCTCGATCGGCTAACACCTCAAATTCCCTTATTTCATGAATTCCAATCAATAACTTGACATCTTCATTTAAGCCCTCTTCAAAGCGTTTACACATTTTAGCCTCGATTAAAACCCATTCTTTGGCATACTTGCTAAATCGAACAAATTCCCATTCATATTCGGATACAGTCATGTTTCCTTGTTTAAGCTCTAGAAACTCTTTCTTTTTCTGATCCATAAATCTCTGACTCATATACTTCTTCTGAATTCAGCTTGGAAAAATTCCCATGTGACATTCTCCTTCGGTATTACTGAAGTTATGGTATTCCACCAATCATAAGTTGTATCTTTTAGTAGAGATACCACACATTTCAAACATTCAGTCTGTATGCAGGATAGTTCATTAAAAACTCGGATGGTATTTTTTAGTCAAAACTCAGCCCTTTCTGGATCATCATCTGCAGTGGCTCTAAATTCTTCCTCCCCATGCTTTTGGATTTTATCTATCGGAGGCTTACCAATTCTAATAGGCTCGACACCTTGTGGTACCTCAGGAATCAGTTGGGGAGCAAGTGGGGGAGGTCGTTGTACAGTAGGGTTCGTTCTCCGATACTGTGCAAAGCATTCATTCATCATTTGATAGAAGGCTTATTTTGACTTCTCACTTTGGCCCACAGACACGGGCCTTTCACTACCAGACGCAGACACAACTCTTTGTACTGGAGCTGAAGCATTGCTCTTAGCTTCCTCGGATTCAACTCTAGCTCGGTTGGATGACATTACTATATGAAAAATACATTTAAAATGATCAGGAGTCATCACACTATCACAGTTTATATAATGGCATGTATAGCTAAACTCGTGTCTACTTCACTAAATCCAAGAATCAGCTAAACCATAGCTCTGATACCACTAAATGTAACACCCCTAACCCATACTATTCATTTATCGAGATCATCCATAATGTCCCTTGATTTGACCCTCGAGGCCCAATACAAGTACTAAAATTGAATCAAGACTTAATCAGAACCTCTATGATTTTTTTGCAAAATTAAAAAATTTTTCTAAGATGCAGAACTCATACGCCCATTTGGTCCAAGGGACACGCTCGTGTGACCCTGAAACACACCCGTGCTACAGGCCGTGTTCGATTTAGGTTGCTCTCTAACTTGTGCCACGCGGCCATACCACACGCCTGTGTGCTAGGCCATATGGTTAATTAAATTAATTCGAGTTAGATGCATGTTTCACACAAACAAGACACATGCCCGTGTTCTAGGGCGTGTGGCACATACGGCTGAGACACACGCCCGTATCTCTGCTCGAGTGACCAATTTTGAGCATTCTGTTTCTCAAAATTATTGCATGGGGCACATGGCTCAACTACATGCTCGTGTTACCAGGCCATGTGTCATACAGGGTCTAGACACACACCCGTGCGGACAACATGAAGCCTGTAATAGCCTGATTTAAGGTCTAGTCGAAATAGTGGTTGTGAGACCACAAATCTAAAGTAGAAATATGTGTTTTATGATTTTTATGAGGCTTATGAGGTGTTTGCAAGATGGTGTGAAAATTTCATGAAGAAATTTTATTAATTAGTGATCAAATTGTCCATTAGGACTAAATTGCAAAGATTAGAAAATATGGGATTCTAGAAGATTTAAGTATGAAATAGAATCATAAAAATTACTAGAGGTCCTTATTTAGAAATTAGACCATTATATGTTAAGATGGACAAAAATAGACATGGGAAGGAAATATCTTAAGAAATGGGCCTTAAGGGCAATTTGGTAATTTGGTTAATTAATGAATTAAAAGGGAAATAAGTCAAAAATAGAGTCCATCTTCTCCGAGCTTGGCTGAAAATCACAAGAGCACCATAGCTAGGGTTTCTTCAACTTCCAAGCTTGATAGTAAGTGCATCCTAGCCCCATTTTTAATATTCTTCGTATTTTTTAGATCCTCGTAGCTTGATTTAGTTATTTCTAACTATATTTTTAGCTAGGATTTATGTTGAAAAATTTACCCATGTATGACATGCATGTATTTTGATGTTTTATGGAAGAAGATGAAAGTTTGATGCATGATAAACATCTTCTTCTAAGTGATTTTCATGAAAAATGGTAGAAATCAAATTGTAAAAATTATAAAAATGGTCATACATGAGTGAAATAGTGGAAATTGGGGGCTATTGTAGTTAATAAAATAATTCGGCTAGGCTTAAAATACAAGAAAGTTGAATAAAAATCATTTTACGAGCCTAAGGGTAAAAGTGTAATTATGTGAAAATTTAGGGGCAAAATTATAATTTTACCAAAGTATGATTCATGGGTCGATTTAGTCAATGTGAGTATTAAACAAGTGAAATTGTTATTATAGATCAAGAAGCATGAAGCCCGGATCGAAACTGAGGTAAGAACTAAGTAGTGGACTAAATCGAACATCTACACCTATTTTGAGTATCGAGGTAAGTTTGTGTGAAATTAAAGCATCATAGTGCTTTTACATTTTAAAATGCTTGATGTTATAATAATGAATATTACTTCATGAAGATTAGCTAATAATGCCTCGAAGAGAAAACGGTGAGAATATATTAAGTTGAAGTCCCGGTTGAAGACTCGGAATAACGAGGATATTTATGTCACAACATGAGTAAGGAAGGTCCCATATAAGACCATGTCTGGGACATGGCATTGGCACCGAACATAGATCCCCTATAAGACCATGTCTGGGACATGGCTTCGGCACCAGAAGAAGATCTCGTGTAAGACCATGTCAGGGACATGGCGTCGACATCGAGTTAAGAGATCCCGTGTAAGACCATATCTGGGATATGACATCGGCATCAAGAGTGATCCCATGTAAGACCATATATGGTGTAACACCCCAAACTCAGCCCAAAACACCACGGCCGAATTCGAAATGTTACTGGGAAAAAGGTTGAAAAGTGTTCTATTTTGAAGGTGAAAAATAAGTTTTAAGTTCTAAATCAAATACTTCATTTGAGAGGGGTTTCTCGTTTAAAATTAGCAATTTGTCGATGAATACAAATTTCGAGTTGTATAAAGTTCAAGACGTTGTTCATGCTTGAGTTTCAAGAAAAACAATTGTTTATAAGCGATCCAAAATTTAAACAAAACTTCATTTGTTACTCTCATGTTATAAATATCTTAAAACCACTTTTAATTAATTAACCAATAATAAATCCGAGTTAAACCATAATATCTCAAAACATTTAAAACGGCCTTATTACCATAAAAACATGTAATATCCAGGATTTAGGGGTTATGCATTCTCGCTTAAATATACTTGGTTGCATGCTTGTCTGTGTTTTGTATGTGTTTTGGGGGCTTCGGGAACCTGGGGATGTAGGAAGGAGTCATAGAAAAATATTTAATTTTTAAGCATGGAAAGGGGAGCTCAGGAAGCTAGGCTTTAAGGAAATTTGTGTGTGGGTTAAGACACAAGTAACCAGCTGGCAAAGTGGCAAGGGAGGCGCCACTTAAGCCTTGGGAAATGATGCCATAAGCAGAGGAAGGGGGCTTAGGTTCGAGCAACAAGGGGAGCATTTTTGGAGTTGCTTTTTGCGTCAGGAAAGAGGGGAGTTGGACGGCACTAGGACACTAAGTGGATGAGCATTTGATCAAGTCAAATGCATTTGAAATTTGGCTAGGAGAGAAAGATAAGTGTTGACTCATTCAAATATTTTTGAATAAGGGGAGAAGAGGAAAATTAGGAGAAAAATATGGGATTTGAGAAGAGGGTAAGAGTTGGCCGGCCAATGTACTTCTTTGATGACCATTTCGGTCATGTGGGCAGAGGGGAGTAGCCGGAATTTCTTAAAGGGGTTTAGGTGTTTTTCTCGGTTCTCTTTTCTTTCTCTAGTGGTGTGCCAAAAGTGGTAGCAAGAAGATTTTCAAGTTTGTTTGTGTTGGCCGAATCATCCAAAGACCATTAAGGTCATTTGTTTTTCTTTCTTCTTTTTATTTGTTTATTGTAAGCCAAAGCTAGCCTCTCTCCCTTCTCTTCTCTTTTACCTTGCTAAGGCCGAAACCTCTCCCTCCTAATTCCACCATTGCCGCAACACCTTAAACCTCCCATCTCTCTCTTCTCTTTTGTTAAAGCTGAATCTCCCTCTTGTCATCAAGCCAAGTCGCATCACACTCCGTCCCCTTCATTTCTTCTTTTCATAATTCATCAAAAGCGAAGAACATTTGACCTTAGCCGATTGTTCATCAAGCCGAATCTATAACCCCTTGCTATTCTCTTCTAATGCCAAAAGTTCCACGTCATTGTCACCCATTGAAACTGATTGCTCTTAAGTACCAAAAGCCTATCATCTTTCTCATCTGAACCGATTTCTCTACTTCAGGTTCTTCTTGTCGATTTCTTGGAGGTTATTGACCATTTGCGTGTTGGTCATTCTTTTTCGGTAAGCATCTCTTCTAAGCTGATTTCTTTTCTTTTTTCTTTCTCTGACTGTCGAAAATCAAGACTCTAATCCCTCCTATTCTGTTTGGCCGAAACCATGAAGGTGAGTTTTGGGAATCATTGGTAGCCGACTATAGGAGGAGATTTCTAGGGATTTCAAGATCCAAGGTAAGCAAGGTGTAGTATTCGGCCAAGGTCCATTCCTATAGATTTTATGCAATAAAAGCCAACTCTAACATATACTATACAGGGATTTCGATAGACCCCATAGGTAAGTGTCGATTTCGGGATCTAAACGAGCAAGGTAAGGGATATTGAAGTATCCGGCCAAAGGCCATATTGTCTATTAAGGTTGGTCGATTCTGACTATGATCTTTTAGGGGCAGTTCGACAAGGGTTAAGGAGAAGTCTCGGGATTCAAATCTTTTTGGTAATGGTGTTTTAAGTTAAAAACTATATTCATTTAGATCTCGTATGTTGATTAATAGGTTTTGATTAAGTGTTCTCAATGGATGCGGGTACCAGTGGAGGAGTGAAAGGGGTAGTTCCTACCCCTAAATTCAAGAAACGCTCAGTTTCTGCTATTCGTGATTGGCCACCGGGGTGTGGGCCAGTATCAGAAAGGGATAAGCAGTTCATTATTATCCCTTCTAGCGAGAGTGTCGGTATCGATAGTATCGTACTCCCTGTTATCAGGTGTGTAGCCTACACTAAATTCCCGATAGATTAATAGTATTAATGATAAACATGTGTTAATAAGAAATATGAATGATTATGGCTTCGGGTACCATTCTGTGGTACAGTGTATTCAGGTACGTTATCCCTTAACACTATGTATAAACATTTAATATGAGACATATCTGATTTTGTTATGACTTTGGGGTAATGTACATGGCATGATACCTGAATAATATGTATGTTGAATGGGCATATGGGTGATATTGATAAAGGGGAAGTGTTTCGGTGGTTTACCACTTTATCCGGTGACTTATGTCAGATATCATGTATCCGGTGACTTATGTCACATATTATGAATCTGGTGACTTTGTCACATTATCTGGTGGCTATGCCATGATTATAAGGGCGATGTGCAGTTGACTGTAGCAATTGCCTTTGATGGTGTGTAGCGGATGAAGGGTCGATTTAGTAATCCCCACGGTGTGATTGGCAGGTACAGGTGGTGTGTAGAGGATGGATATCTAGGTGGGCTCGGGATTGGATTTCATTTTATATGTACATGTGATTCGATACGTCATGAATCGATATGCTATGTTATGGGCTTTGCCAAAATGTGATAAGTAGGACTATGATCGATTGGGCTTTTAATGTAACTGTTACACATTGAGTCTGTTGACTGACCCTTCGTGGGATAACTTTTGCAGCTGATGCTTAGTGATTTGGACTGGGTCAGCGAGGAGTATGTGGTGGCCATGCTCAACTCAGCATTTCGAGTTTTCTTTTAATTAAACTTTTCACGTTTTCTCTTATTATTTTAGGATTTATTTTTGGGTTATGTTTTATTGTAATAAGGCCATTATTAGTAGATTTATTTATGCGTTTTAATTTTTTTTTCCTTTTGATACGAATAACATCAAACCGACGATTAAATATTTTTCTTGAAGCTACTTCAATTGTTTTGACACCCAACACCTACGGTTTTTAGCACATTAATAAGCTCTAAAATTTGGCATTTCAGTTAACTTTTAATTTATGATAACTTTTTAATACAAACTTACATAACGACATGGTTTTCAACAAGCTCATAACTCAAATCTATTTTTCTTCGAAATCAACATATTTTCCAAGATGACAGAAACAAGTTTTACACAAGAAGCATGTCAGATCCAATCGGGGCTTGTGGGCCGGGTTTAAGGTGTTTCAACTTGGTATCAGAGCCCAGTTTTAAACACTCAGCCTTGGGTTTTGAAGCCCACATCGTTTTCAAAAATGTGAGCCAAAATGGGTTTTTGAAAATTTTTGGGTAAAATGGTTTTATGGAAGCATGGCACCCGAGTTCTCGGCCCAAGTCCGTCAGGTAAGTTCTTTTAATTGAATTGTGTATGCTGATGTGTGGTAGTTTAGCTGATAGGCCTAGTGAAACTTTACTTTAGAGACGCAGACCCTAGGTATATGTGTACTTCTACGGAAACAACCACTGATTAAAAACTCTATGCAAAAAATTCCTCATTAAAAAAGAAAGTGAAAAGATTCTAATGCATAAAATCTTCGTAAAAACATATAAATCGCGACAGTAGACATGAGTTCTAGGGGACGTGGTCACCGTGGACGCGGCAGAGGTAGAATGACTGTGTCAGAACCAGTTGGGTCTGGTCAGGGTTCCGAAAATGAGGCACCGCCACCGGCTGTAGGGGCAGAATTTCAGGAGCAGACAGGAGGGGATGACACGGTATCACAGGCTATGCTGCGAGTCTTAGAGCGAATGGCAGGAGCTAGTATGGAAAATGGGGTTCGGAAGTCAGTATCCGAGAGACTTAGGTCTAATGGAGCCGAGGTCTTTAGAGGAGTATCTGGGGTAGCTCCGAATGTAGCGAAGTATTTGTTAGAGGCAGCCGAGAGGATCATGGATGATCTGGACTGCACTACTGAGGAGAAGCTGAAAGGTGCTGTTTCGCTGCTTCTGGATGAAGCCTACCAATGGTGGCTCACTGTCAAAGAGGGAACCCCTGCAGATCGAGTGGATTGGGGGTATTTTAGGGTGAAGTTTGAAGGAAAATATGTCGGAGCTAGCTACATAGATTCGAAGAGAAAGGCATTTTTGAATCTAGTGCAAGGAGGTAAGTCGGTAGCATTGTATGAAGCGGAGTTTCTGCGATTAAGCTGGTACGCCAGGGGAATTATGGCTACTGATTACGAGAGGTGTGTCAGATTCGAGGATGGACTGAGAGATGAGCTGCGAGTGTTGATTGCCCCGCAGCTGGAAAGAGACTTTGCAGTCTTAGTGGATAAGGCTCGGATAGCTGAAGAAGTTAAGCGGACTGAAAGACAGAATCGGGATAGAGGTCAGAATAGGAATAAGAGGAACTATGGGTCTTCAGGATCATCCGGGAATTTTCAAAAGAGACCTAGAGTGGATGGGCCGCGAAGTCAGCAGGTTGTTGTGGGAGGACAGTACCGTACTTGCAACCAATGTGGAAAGGTGCACCCGGGAGAATGTTGGAAGAAGACAGGGGGATGCTTTAAGTGTGGGTCTAAAGATCATATGATTAGGGATTGTCTGATGGATACAGATAGGAACCGCCCAGCAGGTCAGGGTTTTAATCAGGCTGGCAGAGGTGGACAGCAGTCGTCGAGGGGTCGTGGTCCGAATGGCAGAGGTAATGGTTCTGGTAGAGGTCGTGGAACACCAGGTAGGGGAGGTGGTAACATAGAGGCGAGACAGCGGGGTCTGGTATATGTGGTTCGTCGGAGGGAGGATGGTGATGCACTTGATGTCATAACGGGTACGTTCCTTATTTCTGGATTACCCTTTATTGCACTGATAGATATAGGGTCAACTCATTCGTACATTTCTAGTGAAGTATCTGGAACTCTGCATGTGAACTCTGAGACTGTACCTAGGAAGATGACTGTACTTAGTCCATTAGGGCAATCAGTAGTAGTAGATAAGCTCTTTAAGGAAGTACCTTTAGAAGTTCAGGGGACGCAGTTTCCAGCTGACTTAATGGAGTTGCCATTCGGGGAATTTGACCTAATCTTAGGCATGGACTGGTTAGTGAAGTATCGTGCGAATGTGGATTGTGCTGCTAAGCAGATGTCATTGAGGACTATTGACGATAAGGAAGTTGTGGTGAGGGGCGAGAGACGGAATTACTTATCAAATGTAATAAAAAACCATTCGGCCAAGATTCCAAATCCTAGTAGGATTAGTATTCTTACCTTGTTGACGATTGGAACACCAACAAATCCCAAAACTGTTCCTTGTTTCCCTAGGAATGTCAAAATCCCTAAAACCTTATGTTAGACTTAATTTTAATCATCGAAACATAAATCAAGGCCTTTGGCCGAATATTCACATGTCTTACCTTAATCTTAGAAATCCCGAATACTCCTCCTTTTAGTCGACTACTCTGATAATCCCGAAAGATCCTTCCATATTCGGCAACCATAATATGTATGGGGTTAGATATCTCTCGGCTAATCTAAAAGAAAAGAATGGAAATCAAACTTGTTCTTACCTTTGAAGAAATCAACAGCACCTATGCTTGAAGCCCTTCCAAGATTCGGCTTTTGAATGGATTGGTAAGAAGAAATAGGAAGAAAAGAAAACTTTAGAATTTTGGCAATGGTGGACTATAGATTCGGCTTGACAAAAGAAAAAGAGAAGAGAGCACTCAGAAATTCGGCAGAGAGAAGAGGAGGAAGAAAAATTGATGAGTAGCCCTATTTTCTTCCTTTTATAGCCGAAATTGCTACTCAGAATCCCTTACTTGGCCACCACTCTTCTTTATTGATAAGTTTATCTCCTTAATTTAAAATAATTAGAGAATAATCCTTTATTATCTCTTCAAAAATAATCCAAATTAAATCCCTTATTTATTACCTTATTAATCGAATATTTATGAAAATAAAACTCCTCCTTTCTAGAAGGCTTGTGCCGTCCACCTTAGGCTTCTAGAAGCAAAAAAATAAAACTTCCTTTTTTTGCTTCCCAAGTGACTCGAATTCAGGCCCAACACCTTGCATGTGGCACCATTTCAGAGCCCTAAGTGGCATCTTGGTCACTTTTCCAAGCTGTTTGTGTGTCAAATTTCACCAACTTTTTCTTTTAAGGCCACCTTGCCTTAATTTCCTCTTTTAAACTTTAAAAAACTCGACATTTCTAAGTCATTTCTAAGTTTCCAAAAATTTCGTTCGCTCTGTAAACTTGACATTTCCTTACATTTCCAAGTTTCGAAATGTTCACTTATCCTCTTTTGAATCATTTCCTTACATTTCCAAGTTTCCAGAAATGTTCACTTTCCTCTTTTGAATCATTTCTAAATCATGTCCATACATTTTTTGTAACATCCTGGAAAGGGCCTATGCATTTTCGATTCAATTGTACGAAGTGACATGTTTTATGTACCAAGAATAAATTTTGAATATCTTTGGAAACCCGGAAATGAATGAAAATGATTTGGAAATGAACATTTTTGGAAACCTGAAAATGCATGGAAATGATTTAGAAATGAACATTTTTGGAAACCCGGAAATGATTTGGAAATGATTCAAAAGAGGAAAGTGAACATTTCTAGAAACTAGAAAATGTAAGGAAATGTCAAGTTTACAGAGCCGAACGAAAATTTGTAGAAACTTAGAAATGACCTAGAAATGACGATTTTTAAGGTTTAAAAGGGGAAATTAAGGCAAGGTGGCCTTAAAAGAAAAAGTTTGTGAAATTTGACACACAAACAGGCTTGGAAAAGTGGCCTGAAGATGTCATTTAGAGCCTATGGAAATGGCGCCATATGCAAGAGGAATGGGCCTGAGTTCGAGTCACTTGGGAAGCAAATAAAGGAGGTTTTAGTTTTGCTTCCAGAAGACTGAGGTGGATGGCACATGCTTCTAGAAATGAGGTGTTTTATTTTCATAAATATTCGATTAAAAAGGTGATAAATAAAGGATTTTTAAATTGGATTATTTTGAAGAGATAAATGTTGGATTCAACTCTTTTATTTATGATAATTAAAGGGATAAAGCTATCAAAATAGAAGAATGGTGGCGAAGTAAGGGACTCTAGCTTAGAAATTTCGGCTATAAAAGGAAAAGAGAGGCCATTCTGCATTATTTTCTGTTCTTTGAAAGCCTCTACCGAATTCCCTTCACCAAATCTTCTTCTTCTTTTATTTTTGCCAAGCCGAAATACCTTGTGTTCTAGCCATCTTTATTCTTCCTTCTCTAATCCCTCCAAAAGCCGAAAGTTGTGAGATTATCATCTAGCCATAGCCGAATCTCTGAAGATTGAAGTGAAGGTGCAACCGATTTCTTCAAGTAAGGGTAAGATCTCATTCGGTTTCATCCTTTTTCTTTTAAGATTTGCCGAAATCTAGGATTAACCCCATTAATATCTTGTTGTCGAAACTTTGAAGAGATCTTTCAGGATTTACTAAGTGTCGACTACAAGGAAGGAGAAGTTCTTTTCCCGAAGGTACACTATAGGCCACGTGTTCCCTAGTTTTTCGGTGAGTTTCGGGATTTAAAATCCACAAGGTAAGCATATGACGTATTCGGCCAAGGCTTATTTTTGGTATTTAGAATTATTTACTATTTATTCAAAAGCCGGAAACTGACCTAGTTAAATGATTCGGCGGCTAGCCGATTTTTAAGGAAGGAATACTACAAATTTCGAGATTTGATTATTAATCAAATCGGCAAACAAGGTAAGTTTAAGAATACTAATCCTACTAGGATTTGGATTTGTGGCCGAATGGCTTTTTATTAAAGTAGTAAGTGATTAATCAAATGTAGGGATTAAGGATCTAAGCATTAGATCAAGCTTTTTGGGATCTCAAGGAATTTGCTAAGCGAATCAGGTGTGTACCCCTCACTTTTTCATAATATGTATTATGGCTATGTTAATTAAAATATGTGATATTAAGAATATGAAAGTGGCTAAAGTACCATGTTATGGTACAAAGTACCCAGGTACGTTTCCTACTCCTACTAAGATTTCGAAATATGTTAGTTGTAACATGAGAATATGATAAGAATGTAAACTTTGGCATATTACGCATATTATTATTATGGGGCATATGGGTTTGTTTGAAAGGGGAAGTGAATGTGGTGACCTAAGACCACGAACACGGTGACCTAAGACCGTGAAATCTGAAAAGTGGTGACCTAAGACCACAGTGATATCTGAACGTGGTGACCTATGACCACAAATGCGGTGACCTAAGACCGCAAATTGGTGTGTAGTGGAAGGAGGGTCGACTTAGTAGTCCCCACGGTGTGATTGGCAGGTACGGGGGTGTTTTAGTTTGGTATCAGAGCCCAGTTTTAAACTTTCGGCCTGTGGGCTAAGGTCCAAATCGTTTTCATGACGAGCCCAAATGATTTTCTTATGAAATAAACAGGTTTTCTGGCATGGCACCTAAGTCTCCGACCCGCAGTCCACCAGGTAAGTACTTTTATCCATTTGTGTGGTCTATAGTATGATGTGTAGAAGGGTAGAAATGGAATGGAACGTAGAATAGTATGATAGGAACTTGAACTCTAGGACTAGTCTACTCAAACACAAATACATAAGACTTAACGCACTAAACAACCCTATGGCTAAGTCGCCGAGTTAGGGTGTGGTAACCCCTGTGCGCATGTCTAGGATTGGATCCGGAAGAGCCTGGTACTTAAGCAGTCCTAGTGGCTCACCTCCTCTTCACAGAATCCTACAGTGCGTAGTTTCTGGCTCACCCTAACCAAGAGGACTCGGTCATAGGCTAAACACAATAACTAAAACCCGAAAGGGAACTAGCCGTGTGTTTATAAAAACCCTAGTTTTAAAACTCTTAAAATTACCTTTTCAATTTGTGAGAACTATTTTTACAAAATTTTTCGAAAAATTTTCGATTTATGAAATTACAAAAATGCCCCTAGTGGTAAAATTACAAAAAATACCCTTGGTTTATGAAATTCCCAAAATACCCACAGTTCTTATCAAGATTTCATTACTTTATAAAATGTTCAAAAACCCTAATTTGCAAATTATCAAAAATACCTTGATTTGGAGAAAAATTACGAAATTGCCCTTAACTCACAAAATTACCAAAATGACCCTGATTTTCAAAATTTTTGCAACATTACCGAATTGGAAAACAAATTCTCAAAAAGAACCCCCAAGTTTTGCAACTTTTGAAATACCCCTGAATTATTAAACTTTACAAATTTACCCTTGTTTGTGAAAAATTACCGAAATACCCTGGAATTTCAAAATTACCGAAAGGCCCCGGGATTTCAAAATTACCAAAATACCCTTATTAACAAAATCACCAAGGAACCTTATTTTGACAAATTACAAAAATACCCCTGTAGGATAAATTACGAAAATACCCCTGGGTAGTGGGAAAAAACAACAACAATGAAAACTACAACATTTCTCTGAATGAACGAAAGTTCATAATTGGTTGATGAATGTGAACGTGACTTTCTGAATAGTGAACTTGAGCTGAGAACTTTGTTTGATCGAATGAACCACTTTTAAACATCTCTTTTCATAAAGCGTTTCATGTTAATCGGTGAAACAAAAGTACCAATGTATAAAACTCTTAAATCAGTTAAATCGCGACATTAGAAAATGAGTTCTAGGGGGGACGTGGTCGTCGTGGGACGGGATAAGAGGAGTCTTGGACCGTCGTCGAATCATCTAAGAGTCTTCGTAAAAGACCAGAAGGTTGAGAATTTCCTTTCGCTTTTTTAAGCCAACTACTAAAAATTCGGATTTGTCCGTGTGCTCGAGTGTGGAAGGTATCATGTTGGTAAGTGTTGGAACCGAGATCGGGAATGTTTTAGATGTAAGTCTAAGGCTCATTTGGTTAAGAATTACCCTCAGTAACGAAGGTTCATGGTTTAAACCATGGAGGAAATGGTCATGGAACACCGTAGTAGAGGTCTTTGAAGGTTCGGATGTGAGACAACCAAGGATATGATAGCGGTTAAGTTCCTTGTTTTTGGAGTACCATTTATTGTTTTAGAGATAGTTCATTCTTGTGTTACAAGTGAACTGTTTGAAACTTTGGATGTGAACTTAGAGACTGTGCCTAGAAGGTAAGATAGTTCTTTAAGATCAGAGTGCGCAGCAATAGCGTAGTGGGGTGAGTTAGACTGTACGATTGTTCGATTAGTAAGTAATTTCGAGGACGAAATTATTTTAAGGGGGTAGAACTGTAACATCCTGGAAAGGGCCTATGCATTTTCGGTTTAATTGTACGAAGTGACATGTTTTATGTACTAAGAATAAATTTTGAATATTTTTAGAAACCCGAAAATGAATGAAAATGATTTGGAAATGAACATTTTTGGAAACCTGAAAATGAATGGAAATGATTTAGAAATGAACATTTTTGGAAACCCAGAAATGATTTGGAAATGATTCAAAAGAGGAAAGTGAACGTTTCTGGAAACTAGGAAATGTAAGGAAATGTCAAGTTTATAGAGCCGAACGAAAATTTGTGGAAACTTAGAAATGACCTAGAAATGACGAGTTTTAAGGTTTAAAAGGGGAAATTAAGGCAAGGTGGTCTTAAAAGAAAAAGTTTGTGAAATTTGACACACAAACAGGCTTGGAAAAGTGGCCTGAAGATGTCACTTAGGGCCTATGGAAATGGCGCCATATGCAAGAGGAATGGGCCTGAGTTCGAGTCACTTGGGAAGCAAATAAAGGAGGTTTTATTTTTGCTTCCAGAAGACTGAGGTGGACGGGACATGCTTCTAGAAAGGAGGTGTTTTATTTTCATAAATATTCGATTAAAAAGGTGATAAATAAAGGATTTTTAAATTGGATTATTTTGAAGAGATAAATGTTGGATTAAACTCTTTTATTTATGATAATTAAAGGGATAAAGCTATCAAAATAGAAGAATGGTGGCCAAGTAAGGGACTCTAGCTTAGTAATTTCGGCTATAAAAGGAAAAGAGAGGCTATTCTGTATTATTTTCTGTTCTTTGAAAGCCTCTGCCGACTTCTCTTCACCAAATCTTCTTCTTCTTTTATTTTTGCCAAGCCAAAATACCTTGTGTTCTAGCCATCTTTATTCTTCCTTCTCTAATCCCTCCAAAAGCCGAAAGTTGTGAGATCATCATCTAGCCATAGCTGAATCTCTGAAGATTGAAGTGAAGGTGCAACCGATTTCTTCAAGTAAGGGTAAGATCTCATTCGGTTTCATCCTTTTTCTTTTAAGATTTGCCGAAATCTAGGACTAACCCCATTAATATCTTATTGCCGAAACTTTGAAGAGATCTTTCGGGATTTACTAAGTGTCAACTACAAGGAAGGAGATGTTCTTTTCCCGAAGGTACACCATAGGCCACGTGTTCCCTAGTTATTTGGTGAGTTTCAGGATTTAAAATCCTCAAGGTAAGCATATGAAGTATTTAGCCAAGGCTTATTTTTGGTATTTAGAATTATTTACTATTTATTCAAAAGCCGAAAACTGACCTAGTTAAATGATTTGTTGGCTAGCCGATTTTTAAGGAAGGAATACTACAAATTTTGGGATTTGATTATTAATCAAATCGGCAAACAAGGTAAGTTTAAGAATAGTAATCCTACTAGGATTTGGATTTGTGGCCGAATGGCTTTTTATTAAAGTAGTAAGTGATTAATCAAATGTAGGGATTAAGGATCTAAGCATTAGATCAAGCTTTTCAAGATCTCAAGGAATTTGCTAAGCGAATCAGGTGTGTACCCCTCACTTTTTCATAATATGTATTATGGCTATGTTAATTAAAATATGTGATATTAAGAATATGAAAGTGGCTAAAGTACCATGCTATGGTACAAAGTATCCAGGTACGTTTCCTACTCCTACTAAGATTTCGAAATATGTTAGTTGTAACATGAGAATATGATAAGAATGTGAACTTTGGCATATTACGCATATTATTATTATGGGGCATATGGGTTTGTTTGAAAGGGGAAGTGAATGTGGTGACCTAAGACCACGAACACGGTGACCTAAGACCGTGAAATCTGAAAAGTGGTGACCTAAGACCACAGTAATCTGAATGTGGTGACCTAAGACCACGAATGCGGTGACCTAAGACCGCAAATTGGTATGTAGCGGAAGGAGGGTCGACTTAGTAGTCCCCACGGCGTGATTGGCAGGTATGGGGGTGTTTCATTTTCAGGTTTCCAAAAATGTTCATTTCCAAATCATTTTCATTCATTTCCGGGTTTCCAAAAATATTCAAAATTTATTCTTAGTACATAAAACATGTCACTTCGTACAATTAAACCGAAAATGCATAGGCCCTTTCCAAGATGTTACAAGTTTCTAGGCTTGATCATTCAATATATAAATATTAAAACTCTCAAACACACGATCATGCCACTATCACTAAGTGCGCTGAAAGGTTCTCAATGTCATGCCATCTATATCCAATATGTTCATATCTTGTCTCTTAGGCATTTATACTATCATTTTTATCGCTATCACTTATTAATTAATAAAATATAAACTTTACATTCTTTACAATTTAGTCCTAATTTTCATGAAAATCAATATTCATAAATTTTCACTTGAATTTTCACTTAGAATTAGATTTTCTATTATAAATACTTCTTTTAAAATCTCAATTCAAGTATTTTATTTCACACTTCAAATTTTTACACTCTTTGCAAATTTGTGAGACCCCACACTCAACCCTATTTCTAGGTCCGGGTACCAAGTGCCACAATTAACCCGAGTTACATAACTGCCTTTTTAATTTGGTTTGTTTATAACTTATCCATGTCCAACTTAATCCATATTCACCACAAAACGTTATTGTAATCTTTTACAATAAAACGTGTGCAAATTATAACTCCAATAAACTTTCTAAGTTTACTAAGATTCTTACAATCATTTTACCTTATGAAGCATGAAAAATTATTTACATTAACTTCAAACTTAAGACTTGACTACAGATACACTTGATCAACCTTCGAGGCATGGCCTCTAAGTGTAACACCCCAAACCCAGCCCAGATGTTATGGCCGAATCTAGCGACATCATATTGAAGTATTTTTCCAAATCATCATTTCTTTAGAAAATCCGTGCTTATTATTAAACCTCATTTATATATCTTGAACAGAAATTTAGGGTATCTTGTTCTTTTTAAAACTTAAGCTATTTTAGTAGAACGTTGATCATATTTAATTGTCACTATATTCGAAAATCAAGTTTGACGCGGAAGCTTTTATTATAATTTACGAAAATGTGGTGTTTTGAAAACCAATTATCTTTTGGAAAATGTTGTTCTACTACTAATCAAATGTAAATTGAAATAAGTAAAATCCCTAAATTATAAGCTAAAAATTAAATAGGCCATATTACATAACAAAAACCCAAATTAAATTTATAAGAAATAACTTAAATGTAAAAATAAGTGTGGCTGTGCGGCCACCTCCAAATCCCTCGCAGCACTGGTCTGCCTAAGACTAGGGATTACCTGTACAGATAAGCAGAGAGGTGAGTTTATCAAAACTCAGTGTGGAACCCCATGCAATTAAACAGCCAATCATGCCTTTAGGCAAGTACAGTCTCGGCCTAAGCCCAAGACAATAACAGTTTAGTTCAGTTGGGCCTTAGCCCATTATAGTTCCAATATCAGTGTGGGCCTTAGCCCATAACAGTATCATAACAATTTAAGCATGCAAACAAAAGTCCTACTCATCCAGCCTCTACATTCCACTCCGTCCAGCCCATCACTCCATGTGGGGATAAAATCACCCACCCATCCGTACACTCCAAAAATTAGCACTGGTTGCGGCACTAAACAGTATTTGCAGCAGAGCTGCCAGTAGAGTACACTTCCTCCAATCATAATTATCTCATCCCCATGCAACATATCATACATGTATGCAACATATATATCATGGCATGCTCATATAAGTCATACATAACATAGTATAAAGTCACTTTATAACAAAGGGGCATAATAGTCATTTTACAACATAGGGGCATAATAGTCATTTTACAACATAAGGGTATAACAGTCATTTTCTATCAGTTTGGATTCTAGGTATAGTTACCGACCCATCAGTAAGTCCACAGCTGTCTCGGGCAACCCGTCCAGCCTTTAAAGTAAAACAGTAAAAATGGGCCCAAGGCCCATAATGCTCACCCATGTGGCCCACATAGCCCAAAATTGGTCTCGGCCATGTAAATTACATAGCTTGGCCCAAAATTCTCCACATGTTTGTGCGATTTACCCGTGTGAGGCCCATGGGCCTGTTGGGCCCACAAGGCCCATTTTGGCCCAGCATGGCCCAAGACCACGAAATCGCTCATGGTGGCTTCGGTAGTCTAAAGCTCATGTCTTATGCATTCAGTTTACCACAGAAGCAAGCGCACACTCATGTAGCGTCAATGTCATACTTTTTCAGCTTTTTTCAGCTTACGATTTGGGCTGTGTTTACACTTTTCGGCATTTCACCTATACCGTTTATGAGAGTACTGTTACACACCTGGATCTGAAAAGATGCGTAGACAATCCTCGATCACTCTAGAACCTATGTTCATCCATAACATTCAGTGTATAAATCCCAGAACACACAACAACCTAAGGCCCACAAACACATTATGAGCCCTGGCCCATACATGAAAGCATCAATCATAATTATATGATAAATAATAAATGATGAATAGCCCAACCCATCCTAGAATTCCATCCTCTACACACCAGCCCGTACCAACCATCACACCTCGGGGATTTCTACAATCAACCCTCCATCCGCTACATACCATAACGACAGCCGTACTCCCTATTCCTATCAATCAGGAATAATTAAACATGGCATTTCCACCGATCACTATGTGACCTAACATTAGATTTTGTGGTTTAACCACCGATCACCAAGTGACCTATCATGCACTTCCCCTTCATTATCATAATCCCACCCCATGCATACATACTTAAAAAAATAAGAAAATAGGTTTTCAATCGATACTCATAGAGTGGTTTCTATGATTACGTACTTGGAATCCTTTGTAAACCCTTTTTCGAGTTTTATTCGACTGTCTACACAGCCTCTTTCCGGCTTTTTAGACCATAACATATATATTGCAATTAACTAGTATGTTAGAGATCTACACACCTGATTACCGTTAGAACGAGACTTTCTAAGTCAACGTTATCCGTAGCCAACACAACCGCTATCTGCCTAAGGTGTTGTTCAGAAGCCGGTCTACAACCCGGTGGCCAATCTCGAACAAAAGACACCGTTCGTTTCTTAAACTTAGGGATTGGGTTTTCGGACCCAATCCTCTCCTTTGCCTGATCCATATTTGATTCCATTCAAAAGTCCTTGCCAAAACTACAATGACGAAATAGGTTTATTAAACCATAACATATGGTTAAGATCATAAATACGATAGCGAATCTAACGGAGATCTAAAGAGAACCCCTTACCTTGAATTCCCAAAATTAAAGACTAACGATTTCTGACTTTTAGATCTAGATGATCTTCTTCCATTCCCGATGTCGCCCAACAAGAAATTACATAAAACCATTAAACCATTAGCCTTTCGGCTTTGTCTTCCAAAACCGAAAGAGATCTTAAGGAATAACAAGAGTCGACACTCACCTTACTATAGAAGATTCGGCTACTCCCAGAGGATTCTGGCTTTTTGCAAAAATCTGGAAGAGAAGATGATTCGAAGAAATCTATGGAGATTCGGCTTTTAATGAAGAAATTGGCCGGACGAAGAAAAGAGAATTTTAGAAGACTACAGGTAGGTTCGGCTTTAGCAAAGATCAAAAGAAAAGAATGTAGAGAAAGAATTATGAGGTTTCGACTTTTAAAGGAAAGATTTCAGAGAATGGCTGAGGGTTTCGGCACATAGAATGAAGAAAAGAATAGGGTTCAAATGCCGGAATTGAAGAGATACTACCCCTATTTTCAGAGAATTTTGGCACTTACTTATCAAATCCCGGAAGTGCCCTTCCTGATAACTAAAAATTAAACAAATAATTGGGAAAATTCGGTACCCCATATGGCAAATAGAAACTGATTTCTTCCCCCCTCTTAGAGTCAAAATTTCGACCACCACCTAGCCTTGTAGATAACTCCTTGATTCTTTCCTTATCCTCATCTGACTACTCATCCATAGTGTCATGGATAACACTACCTCTTCCTTCCTTTATCAGCACATTATCCACCTTATTATCACATTAAAAAATTCCTAAATTTAAGCATCATTGCCGAACTCTACTATTGCTCTTATAAATGCCCAAAATATTTAAAATAAAAGGTACCAGGCAACTCGAACCTTGGACCTTCAATTGATGCCAACTTCCTTCCCTCTTAGTGGCGCCATTTTGCCACTGGGCCACAAGCCGATTTATGTTTTAAAACACTGCTAATATCTTTTGTGCCCTAACTTAACAAGCTTTCCACTAAAGTGTTCAAACAAGAATTTTAACTACAGCCTCGGCCCAAACCTGAGCCTATTCTGAACCCCTAACACTTAAATTAACACGTTAAACATATTCGCACACTAAATGCATAGGCCCAATAATTCAGGATGTTACATTCTTGAAGTTTTCTCAAATGTTAATGCTTGAGTTTGAAGCATGATAATGAAATAGGATTATTTTGTAAAGTGATTTTGAATAGTTTTTAAATTTAGAGATTAAATAAAAAGTATGTTAAATTTAGCATAGATTTCTTGCAAAATTTTAATACTTGAGGGTTGTATAGGAATGGATATGGATTTGGCATGTTAGTCTAGGGATTAATTGTGAAAAATAAACTAGTTTCGGTTTGAGGGACTAAATTGAATAAAATGTAAAATATCATTTTATGGAACTCGACAACTGAATCAACTTAAAGATCAGACTATCCAACCACCTTTTGGTAGATTTTAAAATCATTATATTTCGATTTTGTGGCATGTAATAGGAGTATTTGGTATATGTACTTATGTTCTCATGAAAGTATATATATTTTATGTTTGTATAAATTATATATGTTTGATAGCCAAATGGTAAGGTTGTTTATGGCTTATTATTGAAATCTTGAATGTGGATTATGCATGGTATATGATAGAATAAGATGGAATGTTGTTAAGTTGTAATTTATTATGGAAAGAATGACTTGGTGATAGCTTGGTTAGATGTTGTGGTAATATGGTTCGATATGGATTTGGATGTCATGAAATGATATGTGCTTTGGCTCTTTTGATGGTAAATCTATTAGTGAATGTGATTTGGTAAATGGTTGTTAATTGGTGAAAGAAATTATGGCCTTTTGACACTTTACATGACATTGTTTATTTAAGCTTGAATTTGATAGGCAATAAAGTTAAATCTTAGGTTTGAATGTTGTTTGTGATTATGCCCTATCACATATTGGTTAGAACTAGGCTAATGACATGTTCTGATATGTTTTTGGTGTGTTTTGAATAAGTTGAATAAATGGTTCATGGTATGCTTGTGGCCTAAGTAAGGAAATGCATGTATGACTTGCAATTTAAGTTTAAAATATGCACACATGAGTAGACACATGGGCTGCCACAAGGTCGTTCGTCCACATGGACAAGTGACACAATCGTGTGATCTGTTTGTTTAGGATTATTTTGGTTCCACACGACTATAATTAGTTACACAACTTGACGATAAAACCGTGTGACTCAGGCATACACGACATCAGTATGTTACATGGTTTTGGAACACGACTGTGCAATATTGCACCACACAGCCTCGGCCTAGCCACATGGTCATGTGACCCCTATTTAGCCTTTTTACCCAATTTTTTTGTAAAAGTTTCAGATTAGTCCTTGACTGTTTCTGAGTTGGTTTAAGAGCTTCGTAAGCTTAATTAAGGCTCGGTTTTGATTGCGAATCATATTATACCATGGTATTGAATGTTTGTTGTTTAATTGTGTAACATCCCAAAAATTAGGGGTTTGTCATATCCGTGTAACTGCATGTTATGCTGGTTCTGTGGGTTGTTTAAGGGTGTTCAGGGGCCCTAGGGAGGCCTGGGGTCGAGTTTGAGCCCTGGTAAAATTTTGGTTTTGGGCACTTTAGGGGGGAGGACTGTTGGAAGCAAGGCTTAAGGGAATATGTAGGTGTTTTGCTAACACAAATGGCCACATGGTGGGGTGGTGGTGGTGTTAACATGGAAGCAAAGGGAGTGACGTTTGAATCCCACAAACAGCATTTGGGGAGTTTTATTTTTGTGCTGAGGAAAGGAAGAAGCTGAGTGGAGATCAAACTCTGCAGGAGAGAGAGAATTGGTCAAATGATTTGAATGGGTCATGGAGAGTGATGGGTGGAGAAAATAGAGGAGAAAATCAAGGGATTGGTGGGAGAGGAGTTAGTGGCCAAATTTGGGATTGTGGAGGATGAAAGTTTCGGTCAAGTTTGGTCATTTGGGCGGAGTGCATATTCGGCTCTAAGCAAGAAAAGAGTGCCGAATTTCTTTAGCATTTTACTTGGCATTTGTGCATTTCGTGCATTTTTCTTCTTTGTACATTTCAAGTCACCTTGATGCATTTTCTTACTTGTCAAAATCCTTGTCTCACTCTTCTTCTTCTCTAATTCTTTTCTAGTCATTTTCTCTTCTCTGTGAACCTAAGCTGAATTGCTCATTTGAATCGGTTTGTCTTTTTATTTTTGCTAGTAGCCGAATTCTCTAACTACTCACATATTCTCTCATTTCATCCACTTGTTCTCTTTTCTTAGATCAATAGCCACCCTACCTCTATCTTGAATTTTTTAGCCGATTCCTTGGTGTTTTACTTTTTGGGTGTCGAATCTCTTTCTTCCATTCGACTTCGATTAAAGGTAAGGTTTCTTCCTTATTTACTCTCTTTCATCTCTTTTACTTCTCCTCAAATCCAAGGCACTCAGTCTCAATTCTCCATGGTAGGCCGAATTCAACTACCCTCTGTCATTTCAAATCTCTCTTTTTGTGGAAAGGGTCGAATCCTCTAAGGTGCTTCTTGGTGCAGAGTGCCTCGTGATCATTTCCAAGCGTTGGTAAGTTGGAGCAATGCCGATTACGGGTGGAAGATTCTTTTTATCTCGTTGAGTTTGTTAGGGCCGAAAGGCCGTTTCTCTTATTACCTTGTGTAATTTTCTAACGCAATTTTCTCGACAGGGGCACGGATCTTTGAGCAGTAGAAGGAGGACCGAATACCCTCTTTGGAAGGGAGGCTGTTTTGGTAAGTTAAGCCTATAGTCATAGATATTCACATTTTGGTATTATCGGGCAAGAAGACTAACTGTTAACCGATTGTATCCTTAGGTACTTTGGAGATTATTGATTCGTATTCCAAATAAGGTGTGTAATCTCACACCCCTCTGAATGATTGCTTGTGATGTTGTGCGAATCCGCCAAAAGCTGAAAAGCTGAAAAACTAGCATCCGTGCCCACACGAGCGTGCGAGCGCTCGTAGTGGTAAAATGGAATATGAGTAATGACGGTAAGTCGCGGAGGGTGTCGCGAGCACTCTCGCAAAACTGAGGCTGTAACGGGCCCAATCGAGCCGAAACGGGCTTAACGAGCCCAATAGGCTATTCGACCCACATGGGTGAAATGGATGGGAATTTGTCAAAGGGTAAGTGCGGTTGCAAAATCAAGAAATCTAATACCCAAAACCAAGCGAAATGGGCCACAAGAGTATGTGGGCCCGTGCGGGCCTAAAATGGGTTTTAAGCCCATTAGCTCAGTTGGGACCCAAAAAGGGTCCTGTCTCGCTCGAGGCGACAGTAGGCCTCCGGACAGGCGGTCAAATGTAAAATTACCAAAATACCCTTAGAGGGTAAAATTACCAAAATACGGGTAAATTATTGAAATACCCTCGGTGGGTAAATTACTGTTATACCCCTAAGTGTAGATTTAGCATGATTTTGTGTATTCTGTTTATCTGCTATGTTTGTACATTTTTGCATACACTAAATTATTATGTCACGACATTCTGCATGGGATTTGGATATTGATGATCGAAGGAAGTGTAATCTGGTGGCTCTGCCACAATCTGTATAGTGGCTATGCCACGTATATTTTGTTATTCTGGTGGCTTCGCCACAAATTCTGTGATAAGCAGCTTGTCTACCATCGAGGTGTGTAGCGGATAGATGGGTCGATTTAGAAATCTCCACAAGTGTGTTGGGCTAGTACGCATGGTGTGTAGCGGATGGATTATTAGGTTGGGTTGCATGCATTATATGCTTTACCATGCTAAGAGGGCTAAGGCCCAGTTTGCTTCTGTATGGGCTTTAGCCCAGTTTGCTTCTGTATGGGCTTCAAGCCAGTCCGTTTTTGTATGGGTTCGGGCTGAGTTAGTGACCGATTAGGGGATTACACACTGAGTTTTTGTAACTGACCCCTCTGCTTAATCTTACAGGTGATCCCCAGCATTGAGGATTTGGAGCTATGGAGTACTCCGTGGTGGCCATACCTTAGTAAATTTCTGTTTTGATTCATATTAAGTTTTTATTTTACTTTGGGGTATAATATTTCGTAATAATGCCATTGGACTTAAATTTTCTTTTAAACTTTCATTTCCGTTATTGCTTATTTTTATATGCTTTAATATGGGAGTTTTCCTAAAACATTAATAACCGTTTTCCAAAATATCACGTTTCCTCAAATGTTCCAAATTCGATTTTCATAACCAAAGCAGTTTACAAAATAATAACAATAACGTTTTTTTCAAGGAACCTTAAAAAGCACATTCGAATTTCACAAACAACAAAGCCCAAAGCTTTAAAAAGAATACGAACTTTTTAAGAAAAGCATAGTTTTTAAGTGATAAATCGTAAAAGTAACATATTTTAATCCCACATTTAGCTTACTTTTTGATGATTTATTCCTTGATTTATATACAAAGGTGCTTGTAATACTTTCTTTTCATGTTTTATACCCATAAAAGCACTCGAGGATGAAAAGAACACAAAAAGGGCCCAAAACGGAGTAAATGGGCCTTAGCACGAAATTGACATGGCCTGGCCCAAAGTCCACACGGCCGTGCCTCGACGAACACCTAGAACACGGCCTCAACTCTACCTCATATGGCCATGCCTTAAGTTAGAAATACAAACACGGTCTGGTCTCAATTCACATGGGTGTGTGCCATAGCCGTGCCTCTGTCGCTGGAAAGAGCAATTTCAGTTGGAAAAAGATACTTAGGGAGAAAGAATCGCATTCCAAGAGCCTATATATATCCCCTAAGTACCACTTTCGAAAGGGTGTCAAAGCTAGGCCAAGGAGCCAAGCTGAGAAGGTCAGAGTTAGGGAATAACGCGAGGATAGCCAGTTGATCCATCCCAAGAAGCCGAAATTATACTCAAGACGGCAGATTTCTCCTTCAATTCCTTTAAGGGGTTTTAGGGTTTTCTTATGTTTTGTTTTATCTTTTCTCTTGTGATGTTCTTTTTAATCATTATGAACTAAACCCTTCAGATACCTGAAGGGGATGAAACCTAGATGAATTTTGTTATTTGATTTCTAAGTTATATGATAATTTCTTAGTTTGTTCTTAATTATGTTGCTTAATCCAAATCTAATGTGCTTAGGTGGAGAAGGTGTAGACCCTGCCTAAGAGTAGATCTAGCATAATTAAGCAGAGTTGATCGAACGCCTAGAGATAGGGTTACGAGATTTTGCCAGATTAGGGTGAAACCTAATATGGGAGTCCATTGATCGATTTACTGCTATCCTAGGGGGTTATTATAAGCGAGCGAGAGTTCCACTAATTAACCTAGGGTTAGACATTATTTGCCTCAAGAGAGGGTTTAATATAGGTTAGGGAGTCTTACGGATCAAGCTAAGTAAAAGAATTCATATAATTTAGGGTCAGATAACAAGTGAAGTCTAGGTGGATTCTTCCCAAGGGTATCGTCGTAATCAACTGAGTTTTCCTTCAAAGTTATTTTCCTATTCGTCCTTTTTGTCTTTATGTCCTTAGTTTAGTCTTCGTCAATATAGTAAAGCAACTTCACTCTAATTTTAAGGCTAAATAATAAAAAGAAAGTTAGTATTAGTACTCTTAGTTCCTTTGGGTTCGATATTCGGTCTTGCCTAAACAAAACTACTATTCGATAGGTACACTTGCCTTTAATCGTTGTCAGAGTTAGTTTCCAGGTTTTGATTATTCTTTTATAAATTTTAAAACTCTGATTTACAGCGATCAAGTTTTTGGCGCCGTTGCCGGGGAACTAAAATATTAAGAAAACTCTATTTTGATTACTTTAGCCTTTATTTTTATTTTCAGTAATTTATTTTATTTTTAGTTTAATTTTTAGTTTTGATTTTCTTTCTTTCTTTCTTTTCTTTCCAGGTACCTCTAGTTTATGGCTAGAAGGAACCCGAGAGGACCATTGGTATACGATAGTGATATTGAAGCAACCGCTTGCAGGAATCCTCGGGAAACTAGGAGAGCCCTACATTACATAGAAAGGGAGGAAGAAGACAGATCCAATTCTACTGAAGGTATGGACGAAAACAACCCACCACTACACAATATGGGAGAAAAGAATGCTCCACGTACAATGTTTGATTATGCTAAACCACATTTAATAGGAGCAGAATCGAGTATTGTTAGGCCTGCTATAGCTGCTAACAATTTTGAATTAAAGCCTAACACAATACAAATGATTCAACAGTTTGTTCAATTTGATGGTTTGTAGGACGAAGATCCAAACATGCATATAGCTAACTTTTTAGAGTTCTGTGATACTTTCAAAATAAATGGCGTTTCTGATGATGCCATATGTCTTCGGTTATTTCCTTTTTCATTGAGAAATAAAGGTAAACAGTGGTTAAACTCGTTACAAAGAGGGTCAATCACTACATGGGATCAGATGACCGAAAAGTTTTTAATAAAATATTTTCCATCGGCCAAAACGGCCAAATTAAGGAATGATATCTCTTCTTTTGTGCAGATGGATTTAGAAGCACTGTATGATGCATGGGAGAGATTCAAGGATCTCTTAAGGAGGTGCCCACACCATGGCTTACCCTTATGGTTACAAGTCCAAACCTTTTATAACGGTATAAACCCTTCAACGAGGCAACTAATAGATTCAGCTGCCGGTGGAACGCTGAACAATAAAACTCCTGAAACAGCCTATGAGTTCATCGAGGAGATGTCATTGAATAAATATCAGTGGCAAGCTTCAAAGACCAAACCAACGAAATCGGCAGGAGTCTTCAACATTGATGCCATGACCTTGCTATCAACGTAGCTTGAGATGATGAATAAAAAGCTTGATAGTTTGTGTTCTTTACAGGCACATCCAGTCATGAAGTGCCCACCCTACCAACTGGAAGGAGAGAGTGAACAGATGAACTCTATAGGTAATAATTTTCGATCCAATAATAATCCTTATAGTAACACTTACAATCCAGGTTGGAGGAACCACCCAAATTTTTCATGGGGAGGTCAAGGCAACCAAGGTAATCAAAGGCAACAACCTCCTCAAAACTTTCGAAATCAACCTTATCCACAAGAAAAGAAACCAACCCACGAGGAGGAGCTAACAAAATCAGCAAACACAGAAGAACGCCTACAAGATATCGAGAGAACCCTTAAAGATCAACAAACGTCAATTGAAAAATTTACTGAGTCGTTTGGGGAATTCACTAAGACGGTTGGAATACTTACTAAGATGATCTGTGAAAAATGAGCAGAAATTTTTCCTAAAGGGATAGAACAGGTAAAAGCAGTCACACTAAAAAGTGGAAAGGAATTGGGTGAACCAAAGAAACAAACTCCAAACGAAGATGAGTGTATTAAGGATGTAACCCTATTACGCAATGAGAACAAACCACCAATCCCATATCGAACAAAGTTAAAAAAAGAACAAATTGATGCCCGATAGGGTAAGTTTCTTGAACTTTTTAAACAAAATACATATTAACTTACCTTTTGTTGAAGCCATTTCATAGATTCCGAAATACGCAAAATTCTTAAAGGAACTCCTGACAAATGAACGAAATCTTGAAGAAGTATCAACGGTGGAACTTAATGAAGAGTGTTCAGCCATTCTCCAAAATAGGCTACCAACCAAATTAAAAGACCCAGGAGGTTTTACTATCCCTTGTTTAATTGGTAGTTTAAATATTAAGAAAGCATTAGCTGATCTAGGCGATAGTATAAATTTAATGCCTTATAAAATGTTTAAACAACTAGATCTTGGGGAACCAACACCCACTAGGATGAGTATTCAGTTAGCAGATAGATCTATTAAATATCCTAGAGGAGTTATCGAAGATGTCTTGGTAAAAATTGACAATTTTATTTTCCCAGTAGACTTTGTTGTGTTAGACATGGATGAAGACATTAATGTTCCTTTAATCTTAGGGCGTCCCTTTTTAGCCACTGCTAGAGCCGTTATTGATGTAGGTGATGGTGATGATGCCATGCGATATTCAAAAGAGCAAGATGATTCCTGTTATTTTGTTGATACTACTGATCATATCATTCAAAATTCATTATAGGAAATCATACATAATGACACGATGGAACTGTGCTTGACTCAAGAAGAGGGGAAGAAGATGATGAGTTGAATCTGAATACATCGTTATCCAGGCAAATGAAAGAAAAAAACATTGAAAATGATGACAAAATAAAACAGAAACCCTCCATCGAAGAGCCACCAAAATTGGAATTAAAACAGTTACCAAAACACCAAGAATACGCATTCCTCAGAGACAATTCTACGCTACCGGTAATCATCTCTTCAGAACTAGAACCCAAGGAAAAAGAAGAGCTGATAAAGGTACTAAGAGAACACAAAAAAAAGCCATAGCTTGGAAAATTTCTGACATCTAGGGAATAAGCCCCACGTTCTGCACTCACAAAATTTTAATGGAAGAAGAATATAAGCCATGTGTGCAACCTCAGAGACAGCTAAACCCCAACATGAAAGAAGTGGTCAAAGCCGAGGTAATTAAACTTTTAGATGCAGGAATAATTTATCCTATTTCTGACAGCACTTGGGTAAGTCCTGTGTAGGTTGTTCCAAAAAAGGAGGAATGACAGTAATGCCCAATGAAAATAATGAGTTACTTCCCACAAGAACAGTTACAGGTTGGAGAGTCTGTATAGACTATAGAAAACTGAATGATGCCACCAGAAAAGATCACTTCCCTCTGCCCTTCATAGATCAAATGTTGGAAAGATTATCCGGACATATGTACTACTGCTTCTTGGACGGACTTTCTGGTTACTTCCAAATCCCCACCTGAAGATCAAGAGAAGACGACATTCACATGCCCATACGGTACGTTTGCTTCTCGTAGAATGCCTTTTGGATTATGTAATGCTCCTGCTACTTTTCAGCGTTGCATGTTAGCAATCTTTGACGAACTCATGGAAGACATTATGGAGGGATTTATGGATGATTTCTCGGTATTCGATAATCCTTTCCATCTTTGCCTTAAAAAATTAAAACGAGTTCTAATGAGATGTGAAGAAACAAACCTTGTTTTGAATTGGGAAAAATGTCACTTTATGGTTAGAGAAGGAATTGTGTTAGGACATAAGATTTCTAGTAAAGGAATTGAGGTAGATAAAGCGAAGGTTGAAGCCATAGAAAAACTACCTCCCCCTAGTTCTGTTAAGGCTATCAGAAGCTTTTTAGGACATGTAGGGTTCTATAGAAGATTTATTAAGGATTTTCCTAAAATAGCTAAGCCTCTGACAAAATTACTAGAAAAAGATGTTCCTTTCGATTTCAATCAGGAATGTTTAGATGTATTTAAAATCCTTAAAGATAAATTAATAAACGCGCCGATTATAATTGCCCCTGATTGGAACTTACCCTTTGAACTAATGTGTGATGCAAGTGATTTTGCAGTAGGTGCAGTTTTGGGACAACGAAGAGACAAGCATTTCCAGCCAATTTACTACGCTAGCAGAACATTAACACCCGCAAAAGAAAACTACACCACCACAGAGAAAGAGTTGCTAGCTGTAGTTTTTGCTTTTGATAAATTTAGACAGTATCGAATATTTGCTAAAGTTGTCATTTACACTGACCATTCAACTCTTCGTTATCTTTTAAACAAACCTGATGCAAAACCCAGACTCATATAATGGATTTTACTTTTACAGGAATTCGACTTGGATATACAAGATAAGAAGGGAGCCAAGAATCTTGCAGCAGATCACCTTTCTAGACTTGAAAATCAACACACCAAAGAGCTTGATGAAAGTGAAATAAATGATTCGTTTTCCAAAGAACAACTCTTTTCTATAACACATTCAGAGGTACCATGGTTTGCAAATATTGCAAATTATTTAGCACTAACATCTTGCCAAGAAAATTAACACATCACCAAAAGAAGCGATTCTTGGCTGATGTGAAAATTTATTTTTGGGAAGATCCCTATCTTTTCCACATATGTCCAGATCAGGTAATTCGAAGATGCGTTACGAAGACAGAAGCAAACAAAGTCTTCGAGCATTGCCATTCAGGACCGGTAGGAGGACACTACAGTGGTATTAAGATAGCATACAAAATACTCGAATCAGGTTTTTATTGGCCCACTTTATTTAAAGATGCCAACAGGTATGTTACCTCGTGTGATAGATGTCAAAGAACAGGTAATATTTCTAAATGTGATGAAATGCCTCAAACATATATGTTATCATGTGAAATATTTGATGTATGGGGTATTGATTTCATGGGACCATTCCCTAGTTCGTTTGGAAACAAGTACATCCTAGTGGCAATTGATTACATGTCAAAATGGGTAGAAGCAGAAGCTTTACCTGCCAATGATGCTAGGGTAGTAATCAAGTTTCTCAAGAAACTGTTTTCCCGATTTGGCACACCGAAAGCCATCATTAGTGATAGAGGTACTCATTTTTATAATACTCAATTTGAAAAAAGTCCTAAAAAAATATGGAGTATACCACAGAACAGCCACCCCATATCATCCTCAAACCAGTGGGCAAGTTGAGGTAGCAAACCGAGAACTTAAGCGCATTCTAGAAAAAATGATTGAATCAAATATAAAAGATTGGGCAGCTAAAGTAGATGATGCTTTATGGGCCTATAGAACAGCGTTTAAAACACCTCTAGGGATATCCCCATACAAACTTGTATACGGGAAAAGCTGTCATCTACCATTCGAATTGGAACACAAAGCTTTTTGGGCAATAAAATTCTAGAATTCTGACCTCAAAATTGCAGGAAAGAGAAGAATGATGCAGATGAACGAGCTGGACGAATGGAGAACAGAAGCGTATGAGAACTCAAAACTGTACAAGGAAGCAACAAAGCAACGCCACGATGCTCGTCTTAAGAGATCAAAACAATTTGAAATAGGAGACTTAGTCCTACTATACAACTCAAGGCTAAAACTATTCCCATGAAAGTTGAAATCAAGATGGTTTGGCCCATTCATGATGAAAATAATTTTTCCATACAGCACCATCAAAGTTACTCACCCCACTAAAGGCACACTCAAGGTAAATGATCTCCGACTTAAAATTTACAATGGTGTGGATCTTGGAGACATGAGAGAGGAGCTTCTACTCCATGAGCCTTCTTTTAGAACTGAAAACAGGGAAAGTCTAGCTTAAGACTATAAACAAGCGCTTCCCGGGAGGCAACCCGAGCACTAACACACTAACATTGCTCTTATTTTTCTTATTTTTCTAACACCACACTAAAATAGTCTAACAGAAATTGCAGGATCTTAAACATGGCCTTGAACACAGACGTGTCAATGGCCGTGTGCAAAACAGGGGACGACCCACGGGCGTGCCAAGAGTCGTGCCAAAATAGGGACAAACTCTATCGTCAAACACGGGCTGCGATACTAGAGCGCACCCGTGTAACCTAACCGTGTGAAGCTACTGACTTGCACATCACGGGTACAACACGCCCGTGCTTCATAACCGTGCGAAGCTACTGACTTGCACACCACAGGCAAAACGCAGCCGTACCCAACTCCCATGCCAACATACTGACTTGTCAAGCACGGGCGTGCCCAATAGAAATACGGCCGTGCCAAAGAAACCTGAACGCGCCGAATCCTGAAAATCACGAAAAGCACGGGAGATTTCAAAATGACACGGGTATGGTGATGGACTGTGCCCCCTCCCCTATATATAAAATCTAATCGTCATCTCCCCCAAAATCAAACCCTAAATACAGTATTAAACCCCCTTATCCCTAAAACTGGCTGCACAACCATCTCCTCCCCTTAAAAAACTGCCTCCCCTCGCCATTTTTCTCCAAAAAACCACCCAAAAACCTCCACACGGCCGCACCACAGCCGTATTACCAAGCCCCACGCCCACACCACCGCCGTGTTCATGCAGCAGAAGCCCACACCACTGCCATGCTCTCTCGGTGTTGATCATCTCCCCCATCCCTAGTTCCCTTTTATTGATTTTATTCTTGTTGAACATTATGGCATTTGTTTTTATTTTCAGATTTTGTTAGATTTAGTTTTGAAAAGCATGATTTTTTGTTTAAGTCTCAATAATACTTTGGTTGCAGCTTTATTTTTTTTCATTTTGTTTAATATTAGCCCAGATTTTTAGTTAGTGATTATTCTCACAACATTCATGAATACTTTGATATTGGTTGCTGATTGTGATTACCATTTGATATAAAATACGTTGGCCATATTTTTGGTTAGAGAACTTGTTTTTATTTGCTTATTTTTTAGGTACCATGTCGACATCACGAACCAAACGATCCACCCCAAGCAAGAAAAGAAAGGGGCCTGGATCATCATCCGCAAGTGCCTCCACCGAACTTCGACACCCATTTCTCTGATTCCCTCAAGCAACTCAGGACGAAAGGTACAAAGCAATACGGGGTAGACTCATACGCACTGGTAGGTGCATCGACTGGAACTCAGTGCGACAAGTTGGGCTCGAAACCAATATTCAGGCATTCCTCTCAACCGAACCATGGGAGAACTTCTTCAAAATCAACGAGCCCACATATTTGGAGCTTACGTTAGAATTCTGCACCACCTTGACTTTGCAAGCGGTGACGACTCAGTTTGACGACCCGAGAGCCATCCAATTTCATCTAGGGGGCTCAGTGTGTCGATTAAGTGTACCCCAATTCGGCACGGCTCTCAGACTTTACACGCCAGAATTCATAGAAGAAAACCCCCTTGCCGAATTAAACCGTGAGCTCCACTGCACTTCACTCGAATGCTGGCAAAGCCTACGCCCAATGACAAACAACTACGACCCTAGTCGCTCTAAGGCGATGGCACTTCCCCCAGCCTTAAGGTATATTCATGCCAATCTTGCGCACACCATCATAGGTCACCGAGAGAGCACCGGCGTCATAAACAAGCAAGACGTTTACTTCCTATCATGCAAGTCTGAAGGACATGTTTTTGACTTGGCCTATTTTATCGCATGCACAATTCAACACCAGACAGAGCAACATAGGAATGGGATTTTGTCAATGGGGCCATACATTACGAGGTTAGCTTGGCACTTCAACCTCCTCAACACCGACGATCAGATCACCTCCCTCACACTGATGGGCAACATGGTACCTCAAGGCATCTAGACAATGCTACACATGAGGATGATCAAACAACGTCGAGGGACTAACCCACCTCAGTACATACTAAAGAAACCCATAAACGAGGGGGAGGACGAGGACATTCCTGACGCTGTCCCACAACCATCAGAGGCGACACCAGATCTAAGCCAGCATCCATACCGAGCAGCAACATCATTAGCAAACATCTCAGCATGACTCGATCGGTTCGAGCTGTATTTTGCTGAAAACGCTCGATGCTTTGACGGGTTAAAGATGATGCTTCAACAAATATGCCATCACCTCCACATTTCATCATCGACACCACCACCGGACCCAACCTATGATGAGGACCTCTGTGTCCTTTTTAATTTGTTTTCTTTAATTTTATTTTCTTCATTTTTAAGATTTTATTTTATGTTGTTTAATTTGAACTCTTATTATTATTGGAAATTTTTATCATTGGCTATCCAATTATTCAAGCAACCCTAACAAACATATATATTTCATCAAAAATATCATTAACAAGTGACTTCGCAGAATAAATCATATATTCCACCTACACAAATGCACAACTAGGCGAAATACAAAAAGTCACCTGATGCCACACATTGTCCACATCCTCAAGGATCTCGTCAGTAAAACCAGGAAGTGACACTTTCCTCCTATCTTTTTGATTGATCACTAATTATCATTATCTATCTTTGTACATTGAGGACAATGTACATCTTATGTGTGAGGGGGTGAATAGTTATTCTGAGAAAATGCCTAATTTTTTTCATTATTCTCAAACCCTGAGGATAAAAATGCCTAACTTTCTGCATTATTCTCAAATCCCTAAATTTAATCTTGTTTTAAAGTAATTTTCTCATATTACTAATGAAGATAAAATTTTTTGATTATTTTTTATTTTTATTGACATGTTTTTGAATAAGTCATAGTTAATTGTGCATTGATGATTGAATTTAAAGAATACCAGAGAATCAAGCATGATAAGTATGTTTTTCAGGAATTAAAATCTTGCTAGGTTGTTGATCTAAATTTGAATATTACCTTGAAATTTGAAATCTACAAGGATGATGTCAAAACACCCATAATTTTTGTGAGATTTTGAGCCTTATAGAGCATATATGCTTTTTCGTGCCCATTCCTTCATTATGAGTGTGTCAACTATGAATTGTTATTCTAGAACTTGCCTTGATTATACATATCAAGACCACAGTTATGATTTGATATACTGAGATGATAAAGGCACCTAGGTTTAACCCACTCACTCCATTAAATACCCGACCTTTACAATTAACCCTTAGTGAACCCCGTTGATCCTAGCAAACCCTTTTTATTGACTCACTTACTAATATTAACCCAAGGCCCCTTTGTATTTGCTATCACCCTTTCTTTTGACTACCCCTTAATCGATATTTGATTTGAACTAGTTACCTAAGTATATTATTCTGGTAGTTAAAATTATCTTGTAATTAGTTTGTTCTTAAGAAAAAAAATTTGAAGTAGTCAATATTAGTAAGTATAAAAAGTGAGCTTACACAATCAAAGTCTATTTCCAAAAGAAAAGCTCGTATTAGTAGGCTTATCACTTTTCAATTTATAAAATTTTGAAAAATATTTAGGTAGGTACTTGTCAATTCAATCTCGATTCTAACCTTCTAATTTCAGCCTGTGACCACACCTTTTACCCTAGCCCCGTTATAACCTTAACAAGGACCTTTTGATCTGTTTGTCATCTCATATTACAATTGTGGAGATTTGATTTTCAGGCAAGCCTATGGGATTAACTTTTCAGGTTCGACTTACGAGTAATCTTTCCCTGAACATTAAACACTTTAGAGTGATTTGAGTGAATCTTTAGTGAGGATATCAATCCTTGTTGATTTTGGATTGAAAAGGTAGTTATCTAAATGAAGAGAGACACCTATGTTTTTCGAGGTACAAACTCATGACTTATCACGTTTGAATCTTTAGGACTCTTTGAATTGAATTATCCATGTATGAATTGTCTATGAATTAGGATAAGGCATTGTTGATAAGAATTATGAATCATGGAAAGTTCATTTTAACTATAAGTTGAGAATTTTGCTTGAGGTCAAGCAAAAGCTTAAGTGTGGGGGTATTTGATAAACCGTAAAAGTAACATATTTTAATCCCACATTTAGCTTACTTTTTGATGATTTATTCCTTGATTTATATAAAAAGGTGCTTCTAATCCTTTCTTTTTATGTTTTATACCCAGGAGAGCACCCGAGGATGAAAAGAACACAAAAAGGGCCCAAAACGGAGTAAATGGGCTTTAGCACGAAATTGACAGGGCCTAGCCCAAAGTCCACACGGCTGTGCCTCGACGAACACCTAGAACACGGCCTCAAATTCGCCTCACACGGTCGTGCCTCAAGTTAGAAATCTGAACACGGTCTGGTCTCGATTCACACGGGCGTGTGCTGGCCGTGCCTCTGTCACTAGAAAAAGCAATTTCAGTCGAAAAAGGATACTTAGGGAGAAAGAATCGCATTCCAAGAGCCTATATATATATATCCCCTAAGAACCACCTTTGAAAAGACGTCAAAGTTAGGCCAAGGAGCCAAGCCAAGAAGGTCAAAGTTAGAGAGTAACGCGATGATAGCCAGTTGATCCATCCCAATAAGCCAGAATTATACCCAAGACGGTGGATTTCTCCTTCAATTCCTTCAGGGGGTTTTAGGTTTTTCTTATGTTTTGTTTTATCTTTTCTCTTGTGATGTTCTTTTTATTCATTATGAATTAAACCTTCAGATACCTGAAGGGGATGAAACCTAGATGAATTTGTTATTTGATTTCTAAGTTATATGATAATTGCTTAGTTTGTTCTTAATTATGTTGCTTAATCCAAATCTAATGTGCTTAGGTGGAGGAGGAATAGACCCTCCCTAAGAGTAGATCTAACATAATTAAGCGGAGTTGATCGAACGCCTCGAGATAGGGTTACGATATTTTGCCAGATTAGGGTGAAACCTAATATGGGAGTCCATTGATCGATTTATTGCTATCCTAGGGGTTATTATAAGCGAACGAGAGTTCCATTAATTCACCTAGGGTTAGACGTTATTCGCCTTGAGAGAGGGTTTAATATAGGTTAGGGAGTCTTACGGATCAAGCTAAGTAAAAGAATTCATATAATTTAGGGTCAGATAGCAAGTGAAGTCTAGGTGGATTCTTCCTAAGGGTATCGTCGTAATCAACTGAGTTCTCCGTCAAAGTTATTTTCCTATTTGTCCTTTTTGTCTTTATGTCCTTAGTTTAGTCCTCGTCAATATAGTAAAGCAACTTCACTCTAATTTTAAGGCTAAATAATAAAAAGAAAGTTAGTATTAGTACTCTTAGTTCCTTTGGGTTCGATATCCGGTCTTGCCTAAACTATACTACTGTTCGATAGGTACACTTGCCTTTAATCGTTGTCAGAGTTAGTTTCAAGGTTTTGATCATTCTTTTATAAATTTTAAAACTCTGATTTACAGCGATCATTAAGCAACCCTTCTATGTGACATGCAGATCCGTTCATAACGTCTAGGCTGGATTTAGGGTGTTACATTTTATAGTATCAGAGCTAAATTTTGAAATTCAGCTGTGGAATGGATTCAAAAATGTGTTTTCAAAAATTTGTTTGAAATATAGTTAAAAAATATAAGTTTTTATTGAAAGTATGGCACCCGAGTCTCCGGCACCAAATTCGTAAGTTCTCTTACCTTATATCTGATGATATGCTGAAATGACTGTAGTAATAAATTACTAGAGTTAGTGGTAGTATAATGAGACGGTTAGCTATAGGAGCTAAGCCTATAGAGACTGAGACATTAGGAAATTCTATCTGTGAGAACAACTCTTATACCTGCTTTTCGTAAAACATATGTTACTAAACATTGAATTATATACTGATTCATAAAATTTCTAATCAGATTAACTCGACTCAGCGATATGAGTACAAGAGGATGTGGACGTGGTACACGCGGCCGTGGTAGAGGCCAAGGTGCTAGGGTTAGATCCTCAGCATCAGGGCACATGCCTGAAATGGAAGTGCCTGCATCACTAGTGACTGAAACAGGGTCTCAAACCGAACTGGAGGGGATGATGCTTTGTCGTAAGCAATGCTGCAGGTCTTAGAATGGGTTGCAGGAGCGAGTACTGGGTCGGTAGCTCGGAAATCCATTTTTGAGCGATTCCGGTAAAATGGGGCTGAAGTTTTTAGGGACATTTCGGGTGTAGCCTCGAATGTAGCGGAGTACTGGTTAGAGGCTGTGGAACGAATTATGGATGACCTGGACTGCACAGTAGAGGAAAAATTGAGAGGAGCAGTGTCTCTCCTGTGAGATGAGGCATACCAGTGGTGGCTTACTGTGAGGGAAGTACTCAAGCGGATCGTATAACCTGGGACTTCTTCAAGACAACGTTCCAGGGAAAATATGTCGAGGCGAGTTATGTGGACACCCAGAGGAAGGAATTTCTGAATTTTGTTCAAGGAAACAAATCCATAGCAGAATATGAGGTGGAGTCTCTGCGCTTGAGCCGTTATGCTCGGGGTATAGTCATGACCGACTACGAGCGCTGTGTGTAGTTCGAGGATGGTCTGCGGGATGAGCTGCGGGTACTGATAGCTGCGCTGCGGGAAAGAGATTTTGCCACTGTGATCAAGAAATCAAAAATTGCCGAAGAGGTGAAACGTTCTGAGAGGCAAAATCGAGATAAGGAAAAGGGCAAGAATAAGAGAGGTTTTGGGTCGTCAGGTTCTTCTGGGGGTTTCTAAAAGAGGCCTAGGTTGGATGGGCCAGCTCAAGTTGGGATGCCAGTTGCTGTGGGTCAGTTGCGACCTTGTGTGCAGTGTGGGAAAACACATTCGGGGGAGTGCTAGAGAAGATCTGGTAGGTGTTTCAAATGTGGGTCTAGGGGTCATCTGATAAAGGACTGTCCACGAGAGCCTGTTAGGGTACAGATGGTAGGTCAGAGATTTGCGCAGCCAGGGAGAGGTGGTCAGCAGCCACCGAGAGGTCGTGGTCCGGCCTGAGGGGGAAATGGTTTTGGACGAGGTCGTAGAGCACCGAGCAGTGGTACTGGTAATACAGATGCAAGGCAGCCAGGGTTGGTTTATGCGGCTCGACGTCGAGAGGATGGCGATGCACCAAACGTCATAACCGGTACATTTCTTATATTTGATGTGTCATTTACCGTTTTGATTGATATTAGATCTACCCATTCATATGTTGTCTGTACTGTGTCTGGGGCTCTGGGTATAAAATCTGAGGTTGCTGTTAGAGAAATGTCTGTGATTAGCCCTCTAGGATAATCTGTGGTAGTGAACAAGTTATTTAAGAATGGGCCTCTAGAAGTTCAAGGGGTGGTATTTCTGGCAGATTTGATGGAACTGCCGTTCGGTGAGTTTGACCTTATACTAGGCATGGGCTGGCTAGTTAAACACCGTGCGAACTTGGATTGTGCTGCTAAGCGTATGGTATTAAAGACCCCAGAGGATGAGGAAGTGATGGTGATAGGAGAAAGAAGGGATTATCTGTCCCATGTGATTTTGGCATTAAAGGCTGAGAAGATGGTGCGAAAAGGGTGCGAGACGTTTCTAGCTTTTGCCAGCACATCTAATGCTAAAGAATTGTCTGTTTGGGATGTTAGAACCATGAAGGAGTTCTCAGACGTTTTTCCCGGAGAGCTTCTGGGGTTGCCTCCAAACTGCGAGGTCAAATTTGGCGTTGAGCTGTTACCGGGAATGGCTCCGGCATCCGTCTCCCCTTATAGGATGGCGCCAAAGGATCTAGTACAACTAAAAGCTCAAATCCAAGAGTTGTTGGATCGAGGATTTATCAGACCTAGTGTGTCTCCGTGGGGAGCGCCAGTATTGTTCGTGAAGAAGAAGGATGGGTCGATGCGTATGTGCATGGACTATCGTCAATTGAACAAGATAACTATTAAGAAAAAATACCCGCTACCAAGGATTGACGATCTATTTGATCAGCTACGGGGAGCTTCGGTCTTTTCAAAAATAAATTTATGGTCAGGATATCATCAGTTAAAGGTTAAGGAGGTAGATAGTTACAAGACTGCATTCCGAACTCGTTATGTACATTACAAGTTTTTGGTTATGCCGTTCAGATTAACAAATGCACCAGCCACTTTTATGGATATGATGAACTGGATCTTCCACCCCTATCTAGACTGGTTCGTGGTGGTATTCATAGATGACATTTTGGTGTACTCAAGAACGGAGGAGGAGCATGATTCACATCTTCGGGTTGTGCTGCAGATATTAAGAGAAAAGTAACTTTATGCCAAATTTAGTAAGTGCAAGTTTTGGCTGAAGGAAGTGACATTTTTGGGGCATGTTGTGTCTGCCGAAGCGATTAGGGTTGATCCTCGGAAAGTTGAAGCAGTATTGGATTGGAAGCCACCGAAGTCAGTATCTGAAATTCGAAGTTTTATGGGTTTGGCTAGGTACTACAATAGGTTTGTTAAGGGGTTTTCGTTGATTGTTGCACCCTAACTAAGTTACTGCGTAAGGGAGTACCATTTGTTTGGGCTGATAAATAGCAGGAAAGTTTTGAAAAGTTGAAGAAGATTCTAACTGAAGCACCAGTGTTGATTCAACCTGAGGTTGGGAAAGAATTTGTTGTCTATTTTGATACGTCGCACACAGGTTTGGGATGTGTGCTGATGCAAGAGGGGAAGGTGGTGGAGTATGCTTCTCGTCAACTAAGCACACATGAGGTGAACTATCCCACTCATGACTTAGAACTAACGGCGGTGGTGTTCGTACTAAAGATATGGAGACACTACCTGTATGGAGAAAGTCGATTATCTACACCGACCATAAGAGTCTGAAGTACTTCCTTACCCAAAAGGAGTTAAATCTCAGGCAACGGAAGTGGATTGAGTTACTGAAGGACTATGACTGCTCGATTGAGTATCACACAGGTAAAGCCAATGTGGTGACAGATGCACTAAGTTGGAAGGTGGTATCGGATTTGAGAGCAATGTTTGCTTGCCTCAGTCTTTTCGAGGATGGTAGTTTACTGGTAGAACCTCAGGTGAAACCGACTTGGGCTAATCAGATTAAGGAGAAACAGCTTTTGGATAGTCGTTGGGTTCTCGTTTTCAGTAGGTGAAAAGTAGTGATACAGTGGATTTTGGGCTTAACAATGAAGGAATATTGTATTTCCGTGGAAGAGTTTGTATGCTGAAGGACTGTGAGTTAAGACAGATGATTCTGCAGGAGGTACATAGTAGCCCATATGCTATGCATCCCGGTAGAAACAAGATGTATCGAGACCTACGTGGATAGTACTAGTGGCCAGGGTTGAAACGTGAAATTACCAACTTTGTGAGCAAGTGTTTGACATGTCAGCAAGTGAAGGCGGAACATCAGCTACCTTCGGGATTGCTACAACCGGTGAAGATTTCACTTTGGAAGTGGGAGAGAATAGCAATGGATTTTGTTAGTGGGCTACCCTGACGCCTACTAAGAGAGATTCAGTGTGGGTAATCGTTGACTGGTGGACTAAGTCCGTTCACTTCATACCGATTCGCACTGACTACTCACTTCAGAAGTTGGCCAAGTTGTATGTGGCAGAAATTGTGAGGCTGCATGGGGTACCGGTGTCTATCATCTTGGGCAGGGACCCAAGGTTCACATCTCGATTCTGGAAGGCATTACGTAAAGCTTTGGGTACAAGATTCGACTTTAGCACAACGTTTCATCCAGATTCTGGAGGACATGTTAAGGGGTTGTGTGATTGATTTCAGGGGTAGTTGGGGAGATTACTTACCGTTAGCAGAATTTGCGTATAACAACAGCTATCAATCTAGCATTCAGATGGAACCTTACGAGGCATTATATGGTTGTAGGTGTCATACCCCTACCTATTGGACAAAATTGGGTGAGCGACGGTTGTTGGGTCCAGAATTGATTTCAGATACTGGGGAAAAGGTTAAGTT
Source organism: Gossypium bickii (assembly GCA_025503065.1). Classification (NCBI taxonomy): domain Eukaryota; kingdom Viridiplantae; phylum Streptophyta; class Magnoliopsida; order Malvales; family Malvaceae; genus Gossypium; species Gossypium bickii. The sequence continues at coordinate 86,180,070 of CP106712.1, forward strand.
GATTCGAGGCCAGTTAAAAAAAGCTTCTGATAGACAGAAGTCTTATGCGGATCTGAAGCATAAGGAGATAGAATTTTCAGCGGGGGATTATGTCTTTTTGAAGGTCTCACTTTGGAAGAAGGTTTTAAGATTTGGACGGAAGGGCAAGTTGAGCCCCAGATTTATCAGGCCTTATCGAATAGTGAAGCGTGTTGGATCGGTCGCCTATCAGCTTGAGCTGCCCCCTGAGTTAAACCGGATACATAACGTGTTTCACGTTTCTATGCTGAGGTGCTACCGTTCAGATCCATCTCATGTAGTGTTAGTGGAAGAAATTGAGGTAAGACCTGAACTGTCTTTTGAAGAAGAACCAGTGTAGATTTTGGATTGAGATGTTAAAGTGTTGAGGAGGAAGTCCGTTCTGCTAGTCAAAGTGTTGTGGCGTAATTGATCGTGTCTATCAGTCTTAAAACTTATAAAAAGAGAATGATCAAACCTGGAAACTAACTCTGACAACGACTTAAGGCAAGTGCACCTATCAAACAGTAGTATAGCTTAGGCAAGACCAGATTGTCGAACCCAAAGGAACTAAAAGTACTAATACTAACTTTCTTTTTATTATCTAGCCTAAAATAAGTGAAGTTGTTGTTTAATCTAACTAAAGACGCAAAGACAAAAAGAATGAATTGGGGAAATACTGTTGTAAAAACTCAGTTGATTAAAACGATACCCTTAGGAAGAATCCACCTAGACTTCATTTGTTATCTAACACTGAACCAGACGATGTATTCACTTGACTTAATTCGTAAGATTCCCTAATTTATATTAAACCCTCTCTCGAGGCGAATAACGTCTAACCCTAGGTTGATTAATTGAAATCTCTTTCTAATTAAAACTCCTAGAATCGTATTAACTCCCATATTAGGTTTCACTCTAATCCGGTAAAATCTTGTTACCCTATCTACAGACATGCGATCAACTCTGCTTAATTATGCTAGATCTACTCTTAAGCAGGGACTTTTGCTCCTCCACCTAAGCACATTCAACTTGAATCAATATCCCGAAAATATCAACAAAAGAATTAAGCACACATAATTAAGAACAAATCAAGTATTTATCATATAGTTCAAAAAATAATAACAAGATCCGTCTTAGGTTTCATCCCGTTCAGGTATCTGAAGGGTTTAGTTCATAACTATAAAAGAAAACATCTCAGAAGAAAAGATAAAACAAAACATAAGAAATCCCTAAAACCCCCTGAAGGAATTGAAGGAGAGATCCTCCATCTTGAGTAGAATTCTGGCTTCTTGAGATGGATCAACGGGCTATCTTCGAGTATTTCCCACAAATCTGACCTTTCTGGCTCGGCTCCTTGGCGTAGCTAACCGCCCCTTTCAGGTTATACTTAGGGGGTTTATATAGGCTTTTGAAATAGGTTTCTTTTCCCCCAAGTATCCAAATCTGAATGAAATTGCTTTTCTCCATGACAGGGACACGGCCATGGCACACGCCCTTGTGAATCATCTTTAGGCCGTGTTCAGATTTCTTTAATGAGGCACGGTCGTGTGAATCAGGATCAGGCCGTGTTCTAGTTTATCAAGGAGGCACGGTCATGTGGGCTTAAGTCCAGGCCGTGTCGATTTCCACTTTGGCCCAATTTGGTCCGTTTTAGGCCCGTTTCTTGTTCTTTCTATCCTCCAGTGCTTTCCCTGAGTATAAGACATGAAACGAAAGGATTAAGGGCACCTTTTTACATAAATCAAGGGATATATCATCCAAAAAATGCTAAATTTGGATTAAAATATGTTACTATTACTGTTTATCACATACCCCCACACTTACGCTTTTGCTTATCCTCAAGCAAAATTCTCAACTTACAATTGAAACGAACTTTCCATAATTCAATATTCCTATCGACAATGTCTCATCATAATTCATAGACAATTTATACATGGATAATTTAATTCAAAGAGTTCTAAATATTCAAACAATATAAGTCATATATTTGTATCACGAAAACATAGAAGTCTCCCTTTATCTTAATAATTGCCTTTTAATTCAAAACCAACAAGGATTGACATCGTCACACAAGATTCACTCAAATCACTCGAAGTGTTTAAGGTTCAGGAAAAGAGCAATCATAAGTCGAACCTGAAAAGTTAATCCCATAGGCTTGCCTGAAAATCAAATCTCCACCACAGTAAAATGAGATGGTACACAAATCAAAAGATCTTTACAGGGTTGTAACGGGGCTTAGGTTAAGGGTATGGATATAGGCTGAATTAGTAGGTTAGAATCGAGATTGACCTGATAAATTACCTAACTAGAAAAATGAACTAGTCTTAAATAATTACATCAATTGAAAACTAATAATACGAGCTTTTTCTTCAGGATTTGAAAGTTACAAATATAAGCTCAGCTAATCATAGAACTAATATTGAATATGCTGCGAATTATTTTTTGTTTTTAAAGAACAAATCAAATATTAGGAAATAACTTTTACAACTGAAATATATAACATAGTTAGGTAACTGCTCAAAGTCAAATCTCGACAAAAAAGGTAGTTAAGAAGAATGGTGATAACAAATACAAAGGGTTTTGGGTTAAAATTAGTGGGTGAGTCAATAAAAAGGGTTGTTAGGATTAAACGGGGTTCACTAGGGGTTAATTATGAAGGTAGGCCTTTTAGTGGTGTAAGTGGGTTAAATCTTAAGTGCCTTTATCATCTTTGTATATCGAATCAAAGGTGTGGTCTCAACCTGTATAATCGAGGCAAGTTCTAGAATAACAGTTCAATATTGACACACTCATAATAAAAAAAGTGAGCAAGAAAAGGAATATATGCTCTATAAGGCTCAAAATCTCACAAAAATTATGGGTGTTTTGATATCAACCCCGTAAATTTCAAATTTCAAGATAACATTCAGATTCAGGTAGACAACATAAAAATTTTAATTCTGAAAATTTAGATTTATCATGCTTGATTCCCTAATATCCTTCAAACTTAATCATCAATGCACAATTATCAATGACTTAATCCAAAACATATCAATAAAAATCATAAATCAAAGGAAATTTCATTCTAATCATAATATGAGATACTTTAGAACAAGGCATAATTCAGGGATTTTAAAATAATACTATAGTTAACCCCCTACACTTAAGATGTACATTGTCCTCAATGTACAAAGATAGATAATATCAAAATAATCATAAAATCGTAAGATGGGGAGAGAAGTGAAAATTCCTTAATTTTGGATGAAGCCAATGAAAAGAAAACCGGATAGGATTGGAGGCGAACGTGGGGAAGCATCTCGAACTGTTTGAAATTGAGTCCTTGAAGCAACCGTCCTGATTTTATTGTATCCTAAGCTAAATCTAAATGCCATGGAGAAAAAGAAAATAATAATAATAATAATAATAATAATAATAATAATAATAATAATAATAATAATAATAAAAGTAAATAATGGAAAATGAAAGCATAAAGATAACGGGAAAAGAAAAAGGAAGAAGGGGGTTAAATAGAAATTATGGATCTGGTGGTTGCCCCTGCCCTTGTACCTTCCTATGGTGGCCACATGGCCACGGCCGTGTGCAAGGCCATGTCGTATGGAAATTTGTACTTTGGTTAGTTTATGGTTAGGTGCTAAAAGGAAAAATAAAAGTAAAAAATAAAAAATAAAAAATGTAAAAATTAATGGGGTTAGTGCTCGGGTTGCCTCCCGAGAAGCGCTCGTTTATAGTCTTAAGCCAGACTTTACCTCTCATTCGTATGGTCATGGTGGTTTGAGGAGGTGAAAATCCTTTCTCATGCGATCAATTCGGTTATTGATATAAAATTCAGTCGAGTAGTGTTTACCTTAAAGGTGCTGATTTTGGGACTAGTTACCTTGACTGTTCCATCTGGGAAGATTTTGAATACTTGATCCCCTATCTTAAGCTGGGTTGTCCCATTGTTAAGTTTGTCGTGGAGTTGCCTCGTTTTTGCTTCGTGTATTTTTAATCTCTCCTTGAAATGTGTCTTCCATTCGTCTAGTTCATCGATCCAAAGCCTTCGTTCCTTATGAATTTCTTCTTTACCGACACAAGTTCTAGGATCTGGCATCTGCGAAAGAGCTTCTAGAAACGGCAGGTTAATATGAAATTTCTTTGAAAGTTTAAGAGACTTACTGAGTTGTTCCTCTGTGTGGTCTTTCTTTTTCGCATCGGGGCATGGCACACGAGGTTGGTACTCTATAATTATTGGGTTTGGTAAATTAATGCTTACCTAAACCTTACCTTCACTTACCACAGGCTCGTGCCTTGGGTCAGATTCCACTAACCTTTCACTGTCATGAGCTGTTACTGCTTGAATTTGCTCTTTTGTGTTAGTTCCAGTGTTGCTTGGCAAGCTTTCTTGTGGTTGTTCTAGGATCAGCTTAACAGGCTGACCTAACTGATCCTCAATCCCTTGAATCGATGCTTCTTGTTTCATTTCTATATTTTGGAAACGTATATCTGTGGTTGCTATGAATTTTTCCAGCATCTCTTCAAGGTTCGACTCATCTTCCTGTTGGTGAGGTGGTTGTTGAAAATCTAGATTTTCTGTGGCTGCTATGAATTTTGTCAGCATCTCTTCAAGGTTTGACTCCTTTTCCTGTTGGTGATGTGGTTGTTGAAAATTTGGACAAAGTTCCTGTCTTTTGCTACTTTGATCATTCCATGAGAAATTGGGATGGTACCTCCAACCTGCGTTATAAATGTCACTATAAAAATTATTTTGAGGTTTAGAATAGTTACCTATATAGTGGACTTGTTCGTTCTCCATGCATATCCGTAGGTTGGGTACTCATGATTCGCCACACCTCCTAGATTCGAGTTATATTGCATTACTAGGTGTACCTGCGAGAGACTATACAAACCGTCAATCTTTTTACTTAAAAGCTCTATCTGGTTTGATAGCATGGTTACTGTGTCGAGGTTGTAGATATCGGTTGCCTTTGTTGGCTTTGTCCTCATAACTTGCCACTGGTAGTTATTCAGTGCCATCTCCTCTATCTGCCAAAATCAAATAAAAGAAAATTTAGCAAAGTAAAAAAAAAAATTAATTGCAAAAATAAAATATGGCTAGAGTAATAAAAATTGAGCGTTCTTAATATTTTAGTTCCCCAGCAACGGCGCCAAAAACTTGATCTTGTCTATCGAGTCTTAAAATTTATAAAAAGAGAATGATCGAACCTGGAAACTAACTCTGACAACGACTTAAGGTAAGTGCACCTATCGAACAGTAGTATAGCTTAGGCAAGATCGGATTGTTGAACCCAAAGGAACTAAAAGTACTAATACTAACTTTCTTTTTATTATCTAGCCTAAAATAAGTAAAGTTGTTGTTTAATCTAATTTTAATTAACTACTAAACTAAAGACGCAAAGACAAAAAGAATGAATTGGGGAAATACTGTTGGAAAAACTCAATTGATTAAGACGATATCCTTAGGAAGAATCCACCTAGACTTCACTTGTTATCTAACACTGAGCCAGATGATGTATTCACTTGACTTAATCCGTAAGATTCCCTAATTTATGTTAAACCCTCTCTTGAGGCGAATAACGTCTAACCCTAGGTTGACTAATTGAAATCTCTTTCTAATTCAAACTCCTAGAATCGCATTAACTAGATCTATGGAATCCCATATTAGGTTTCACCCTAGTCCGGCAAAATATCGTCACCCTATCTCTAGGCATGCGATTAACTCTGCTTAATTATGCTAGATCTACTCTTAAGTAGGGACTTTTGCTCCTCCACCTAAGCACATTCAACTTGAATCAATACCTCGAAAATATCAACACAAGATTAAGCACACATAATTAAGAACAAATCAAGTATTTATCATATAGTTTAAAAAACAATAACAAGATCCGTCTTAGGTTTCATCCCCTTCAGGTATCTCAAAGGTTTAGTTCATAATTATAAAAAAAAAAAAACATCTCAGAAGAAAAGATAAAACAAAACATAAGAAATCCCTAAAACCCCCTGACAGAATTGAAGGAGAGATCATCCGTCTTGAGTAGAATTCTGGCTTCTTGAGATGGATCAACTGGCTATCTTCAAGTATTTCCCACAGATCTGACCTTTTCGGCTAGGCTCCTTGGCCTAGCTAACCGCCCCCTTTCAGGTTATACTTAGGGGGTTTATATAGGCTTTTGAAATTGGTTTCTTTGCCCCTAAGTATCCAAATTTGAATGAAATTGCTCTTCTCCACGACAGGGACACGAGCATGGCACACGCCCGTGTGAATCGTCTTTAGGCCCTGTTCGGATTTCTTTAATGAGGCACAGTCGTGTGAATCGGGATCATGCCATGTTCTAGTTTAACAGGGAGGCACGACCGTGTGGGCTTCAGTCCAGGCCGTGTCGATTTCCACTTTGGCCCAATTTGGTCCGTTTTAGGCCCGTTTTTTGTTCTTTCCATCCCCCGGTGCTTTCCCTGAGTATAGGACATGTAAAGAAAGGATTAAGAGCATATTTTTACATAAATCAAGGGATAAATCATCCAAAAATATGCTAAATGTGGGATTAAAATATGTTACTTTTACGGTTTATCAGTAGTAACAGCTCAGAGGAAGCCACATGGGAGCCTGATGAGGCAATGGGATAGCAATACCCTCACCTCGTTTGACCAGGTAAATTTCGAGGCCGAAATTTCTTTAAGGGGGTAGAATTGTAACATCCTAAAAATTAAGGGTTTGTCATATCAGTGAAATTGTATGTTATGCTAGTTTTGTGGGTTGTTTAAGGGTGTTTGGGGCCCTAGGGAGGCTTGGGGTCGAGTTTGAGCCCTGGTAAAATTTTGGTTTTGGGCACTTTAGGGGGGAGGACTATTGGAAGCAAGGCTTAAGGGAATATGTAGGTGTTTTGCTAACACAAATGGCCACATGGGGGAGTGGTGGTGGCATCAGCATGGAAGCAAGGGGAGTGAGGTTCAAATCCCACAAGCAGCATTTGGGGAGTTTTATTTTTATGCTCAGGAAAGGAGGAAGCTGAGTGGAGATCAAACTCTGTAGGAGATAGAGAGGACTTGGTCAAATGATTTGAATGGGTGCTGGAGAGTGATGGGTGGAGTAAATAGAGGAGAAAATCAAGGGATTGGTGGGAAAGGAGTTAGTGGCCGAATTTGGGATTGTGGGGGAAGAGAGTTTTAGTGTAACACCCCTCACCCGTGTCCAACTCTGGAACAGGGTTTGAGGCGTTATCGTACTTCAACATTCACAAATCTTAAACAATCACAATCATACAAATCAGGTTACCAAATTTCGCCCAAAATTAAAACTTCTCAAACACATGCATTTGACCTTGTCATCTATTGAATCACTTACACCACATAACAAGACATTAACACATACCATGGACAAATAGGCTTACAAACCAAAATCATTATAAGCCACATCTCATGGCTATAATCAACAAATCAATATAAGCCAATACATTTGGCTAATCACAACAACATCCATCATAAAAAAATAACTAAGTCCCTATACATGCCACTCACTTGAAAACATTTAACATACACATGCCAATACTGCAAGGATAATGGCCCGATAGTGTGATACTGCCTCCGACGATCTCCAACCCTGAGCTGACCTGACAAAACTAAAAGAAATAGAAAGGAGGGAGTAAGCTTTACGCTTAGTAAGCTCGCATGAATCTAATAAGCAATGTGATAACATGCTATTTTTATATTCTTCTTATTTATTCAAATTCTAGTTAAGCTGTTTTCTTGAGTTACAATCATTAAATTATTTATATCTGGAGCTACAGAACTCCAAATTAAGACCTGTTAATTTTCCATGAAACTAGACTCACATATCTTCTTACCATGAAATTTCCAGAATTTTTGGTTTAGCCAATCAATACAGTTTATTCATTAAAGATTCCCCTGTTTTACTGTTTGACTATTCTGACCACTCTTCACTACGAATCAATTTTCTCCTCGTACAGAGTTCATACGACCTTATTATTTAGTTCATTTGAAAATAGACTCCTTCATTATTTCAGGCATATAAATTATATCCCACAATTATTTTTGTACAACTTTTAATGATTTTTCCAATACAGATTAAGGGATAAATTATATCCCACAATTATTTTTGTACAACTTTTAATGATTTTTCCAAGATAGATTAGGGGATCACGTAATCATTCTGAACCAGTCTCACAGAAATTCAAATATGTCAAAATATACGAATCATTTGTTTGCTATGTTTCTCTTATATGAAAATAGACTCAATAAGATTTAAATAAATATCTCATCCAACTTATAAGTCAATCTCTACTATTTTTAGTGAGTTTTCAAACTCATGTCACTGCTGTTGTCCAAACAGTTTTATTGTAAATTTTTGCTCTCTCTTTCACTTTAGTTGTGTTCATCACTTGCTTATACCAACCTTTCCAATTTCCGATTACATTTCGAACATATTGTTCATATGTACATTTGCCACTTTTCTCAATTGGTCACATTCACACTTGCACTTATTCATAACATGATCGCACCAAGCATCATTAGTAAATTATCTCATTGAACCCCTTCGGAAAACGCCCGATACTCGGTGGTCTCAGCACATAGCTCTACCTACACATAATTCGGCTTTCTTGTACACATGGTGAAGGTCCCTTATCACCCATGTGACCTAGCCATTCCATCTCGTAGCTTTCTTACCTACATGGTGTCCAACACTAGGAACCACTCATGTGACCTAGCTACTCATAACCCGTAACTTTCTTGTACACATGGTATACACACAGTATTACACATGTGACCTAGTTACATATGAAATTATTATCCTATAGCTTTCTTACACACATGGTGAAAGTCCCTTATCATCCATGTGGCCTAGCTACATATCAAATTTTGCCATCTAGTAGCTTTCTTGTGCACATGGTGAAGGTCCCTTATCACTCCTGTGACCTAGCTACATATTGTCCGTATCTCTCAGTTTTCTGAAGGTTCATTCGAGAATTTCCCATTCCATTCATTTTCATATTTTAGTTATCACCCAATGATTTCCATAATATCTAGAAAAATAATTATTGTACAAGTAAAATAAATGCATTATTTACATATAAACGTTCTTGTCGAAATATCATCAGGTACAACCGTGTAGCAACTCATACAACCCATGTAATATTAATTTAACATTAAATTATTGTAACATTAATTTGCCATTCAATTTCACATGACACAACAAACATCACATTTTCCATACCATACATACCATCCATCAACTTCTCCTAAACATATTAAACCATACAATTTATGCCATATCAATAGAAATTTACAATTCAAGTATGGTGTTGCATTATTATTAACACACGAACTTACCTCGAATGCCGAAATGACCATTTTACCAACTTTCCCGATTTTTGATTTTCCTCCAATTCTAGGTCCAAATCTCATTTTTCGGGGTTATAGAGCTTGGAAGCTTGAAACAAACCCTAGCTATGGAGAACCCTTGTAATTTCATCCTAACGAAGAAGATGGACATATTTGGCATTTAAATTTTGTTTTTAATTCATTTAATTCACTAAATTACCAAAATGCCCCTTAAAAAATCTTTTGAAACATACCCATCCATGTCTATTTTTGTCCACCAACTTAACAAATGGTCTAATTATCATTTAAGGACCTCCAACTTAAAATTTCATAACAATTGGACACCTCTAACATGTAGAACTCAACTTTTACACTTTTTACAATTTAGTCCTTTTGACTAAATTGAGTTCCCAAACGTCAAAATTTTCGAACAAAATTTTCACAAAATCTTTCCGAGAAATCGTAGACCATAAAAATATAATAAAAATAAAATTTTCCTCGTCAGATCTGTGATCTCGAAACCACTATTCCGACTAGGCCCTAATTCGGGATGTTACATTCGGTCAAGTTTGGTCATTTGGGAGGAGTGCATATTCGGCTTTGAGCAAGAAAAGAGTGCCAAATTTCTTTAGCATTTTACTTGTCATTTGTGCATTTTGTGCATTTTTCTTCTTTGTACATTTCAAGTCACCTTGTTGCATTTTCTTACTTGTCAAAATTCTTTTCTCACTCTTCTTCTTCTCCAATTCTTTTCTGGTCATTTTGTCTTCTCCGTGAACCTAAGCTGAATTGCTCATTTGATTCGGGTTGTCTTTCTATTTTTTCTAGTAGCTAAATTCTCTAACTACTCACCTATTCTCTCATTTCATCCACTTCTTCTCTTTTCTTAGATCAATAGCCATCCTACCTCTATTTTGATTTTTTTTTTTAGCCGATTGCTTGGTGTTTTACTTTTTGGGTGCCAAATCTCTTTGTTCCATTCAACTTCTCTCTGATTAAAGATAAGGTTTCTTCCCTCTTTACTCTCTTTCATCTCTTTTACTTCTCCTCAAATCCGAGGCACTCAGTCTCAATTCTCCATGGTAGGCCGAATTGAACTACCCTCTGTCATTTCAAATCTTTTTTGTTGTGGAAAGGGTCAAACCCTCTAAGGTGCTTCTTGGTGCAGACTGCCTCGTGACCTTTTCCAAGTGTTGGTAAGTTAGAGCAGGGCCGATTAGGGTGGAAGATTCTTTTTATCTTGTTGAGTTTGTTAAGGCCGAAAGGCCGCTTCTCTTATTACCTTGCGTAGTTATCTAACGCGATTTTCTCGACAGAGGCACGGATCTTTGAGCAGTAGAAGGAGGACCGAATACCCTCTTTGGAAGGGAGGCTATTTTGGTAAGTTAAGCCTATAGTCATAGATATTCACATTTTGGTATTATCGGGCAAAAAGACTAAATGTTAACCGATTGTATCCTTAGGTACTTTGGAGAGTATTGTGATTCGTATTCCAAATCAGGTGTGTAATCTCACACCCCTCTGAATGATTTGTTGTGATGTTGTACGAATCCGTAAAGAGCTGAAAAACCGACATCTGTGCCCACACGAGCGTGCAAGCGCTCATAGTGTTAAAATGGAATATGAGTAATGACGGTAAGTCATGGAGGGTGTCGCAAGCACTCTCGCAAAACTGAGGCTGTAACGGGCCTAACCAAGTCGAAACGGGCTTAACGGGCCCAATGGGCTATTCGGCCCACATGGGTGAAATGGATGGGAATTTGTCAATGGGTAAGTGTGGTATCAAAATCTAGAAATATGAGACCCAAAACCAAGCGAAATAGGCCACACGAGCATGTGGGCCCGTGTAATATCCCAAGTTAGGGGGTTCTGCATTTCATGTTTCTGTGTTTGGCTTGTTTTGCTTGCTATTTAGATGTGTTTGGGGGTCTCAGGAAGGCTCGGGTTCGAGCCGGAGTCTTGGTTAAATTTTTGTTTTAGGGCACTTTAGGGGAAAGCTTATAGAGGTAGGTCTTATGTATATTTGTGTCTATTTGATGACACAAAAAGGGGTGTGGAAGAGTGGTAAGTGACGCCTAGGAAGCAAGGGGGGATGGCGCCTCAAGGGGAGTAGGTTCAAGTCTCACAGCTTGTATTTTGGAGTTCTTTTTGGCATCAGGATGGAGAGGTGGTGGATTCGGCCAATACTCTACAGGTTACTTTGGAATGGGTCAACGCATTTGAAATGAAAGGAGGAGAGGTGTTGGAGGAGTAAAAATCGGTCAACACTTTTGAATGGGAAGTGGAGAGTGAAAGGTGGAGGAAGTTGTGGTATGTGGAGAGAGGGAGATAGGTTGGCCAAATTTGGGAAGGTGTAGGGGGTGTGTGGACGGTATAGCTTGGCTAGGTAGGGGTCGAACCTTTATTTGTAACTCTTAGGCATTTTTGTTGAGCATTTTGACCATAAGGGTGGGAGTGTGCCGTTTTCTTGAAGTGGTCATTTTGAGTATAGTGTTAGCCAAATCAATCTTAGAAACACTTTCTTTCTCTTTTGCATTTTCGAACATTTGCTTCATTTCTCTTCTACCAAAACCGAAACACCTTTTACCTTCTTCTTGTTTCTTTAGTGATAGCCAAATATTAGAGTGGTGATTTGTGTTTTCTCTATTTCTTTTTCTTTCATTTGCTGGTTGTTTCCCTTCATAGCCGAACCTCCCTAGTAGTCGTTTGGAATCATTTCTTTTGGAGTAAGTGCCATAGCCGAACCTTGTCCTCTATCTTTTCTTTCTCTTCTCTCTTCTTTATTCTTATTTTAAGGACCTGAATCGCTTTTTGCGTCAATTGAAGGCACCCTTTCCATTTTTTTGAGCCAGTAGCCGAATATAGCCTCTTCAATCAGCATACTCTTGTTCTTCAGTAAGGAGCCTTCTTTCTCTTTTGTTTCTATTTGTTCTTTTTCTCTACTCTCTCCTTGGTTGGGCTAATCGAAGGTTCTTACTTGCTTCTTTGGGCATTGGTCGATTGTAGAGGGACGTATTTTCATCATCTCTTCTTCGTGTGGCCTACTTTCAAGAGGATCTTGGTAAGTGGGATGTTGGCCGAATGTGTGGTAAGGGGGTTTTTATCAATTTGTTTGGCCGAAAGGCCACTTCCTTTGTTCTATTTTGAGAATCAATTCTAATTTGGAAGTTGATTAGGGACTTATTCGATTCATAGGCCAAATCTGCTAGCATTCGGTTTCTGTTGATCAAAGTAAGAAACTTCTTCGATTTGGGTACCTATTCTCTCTGTCTTTTCAATTGCCTTAAACTAGTTTCCTGATCAAGATCTTTTCATGGATTCGAATGCCAGTCAAGTAAAAGAGGGGGTTGGACTTGTAGTCCCTGCCCCTAAGTTCAAACGGCGTGCAGTGGCAGTCGTTCGGGATTTTCCACCGGGTTGTGGGCCGACTTCGAATCTGTATAGACAGATTGTAGTGGTTCGTAATGGTGAGGGAGACTTGATAGGGAATACCTATTTCTTCGCGTTTACAGGTGTGTAATTCCCACATTTTTTCATGTTTGTTATCAAGAGTATATATGTTGTTTGAAAGCAGAGAACTCGATAATGGCTATTGAGTTACCGTTGGAGGGTAAAATCGAAATACCAGGTTAGTTACTCTCCGATTATGCTTTATAAATATTATCGTTAGCATGGATATGCATGTGATTTAAACATTCTATGTATGTTGTTATATGATGTATTTGTTTCACTACGATCGCATATGCATGGGATTTGGGAAATGATGATGCAAAGGGGCAGTGTATATCGGTGACTTTGTCACACTATTCTGATGGCTCGGTGCCATACATGTTTATCGGTGACTTGGTCACATTGTTTCAGTGGCTAGGCCACATATTTGTATATCGGTGACTCTGTCACATTTTATCGACTTCGAGCAGCATGACTGTCGGCCGGCTGCCAAAGAGGAGTGTAGCGGATGGAGGGTAGATTGTAGAAATCCCCACAGGTGTGTTCAGGTTGGATATATGGAGCGGAGTGTAGAGGATGGAATATTAGGATGGGATGGGTTATCATATTGATTATCTGATATGTTATAGTGTATTGGGCTTCAGCCGATTGAAATATGAGGGCTTAGGCCCAGTAAGGTTTATGTGAGGAAATTGCACACTGGGTCTTCGTGGCTCACTCCTCCTGCTTAAACTTTTGCAGGTAATTGTTAGCTCAGTGGACTTGGGCCGGAGTGGATTTCGAGGTGGCCATGTACGGTTTCTAATGAAAATTAAACTTTGCTTTTATTTATCATTTTCTATTTTGGGGTTTTTTTTTTGTAATAAGGCCAATAATAATTTCTGGTTTACTTTTGGTTTAAAGTTTAGACACATTAGCTATAATTTAATCGGTACGACGTTTTTCTTTACAAAATGTGAACAAATGCTTTTCTCACATCTTAACCAACAAATTTTCAAACGAAACTAGACATCAATCTCAAGTAAACTTAATGCAACATCGAGTGCTTTCAAACGTCACCTAACCGTAAGATTTGGGCTAATTACAACTTTTATAAAATAAACTACTAAACTTGAAGTTTACATAAGAGATGTTAAAAAAAAATTCAGACGATCACGAAGTTTTTTAAGAATCTTTTTATGTGACATACCAGATCCGGTCGTGGTGTTTGGGCCGGGTTTAGAGTGTTACAACCCGTGATTAGCTCCGTTGGGACCCAAAAAGGGTCCTGTGTCGCTCGAGGCGATAGTAGGCTTTCGGACAGGCCGTCAAATGCGAAATTACCAAAATACCCCTAGAGAGTAAAATTACCAAAATACGAGTAAATTACTGAAATCCCCTTGGTGGGTAAATTACTGTTATACCCCTAAGGGTAGTTTAGCATGATTGTGTGTATTCTGTTTATCTGCTATGTTGTTACATTTTTGCATACACTAAATTATTATGTCACGACATTCTGCATGGGATTGGGATATTGTTGATCGAAGGAAGTGTAATCTGGTGGCTCTGCCACATATTCTGGTGGCTCTGCCACAATCTGTATAGTGGCTATGCCACGTATATTCTGTTATTCTGGTGGCTTCGCCACAAATTCTGTGATGAGTAGCTTGTCTGCCATTGAGGTGTGTAACGGATGGATGGGTCGATTTAGAAATCCCCACAGGTGTGTTGGGCTGGTACGAGTGGTGTGTAGCAGATGGATTATTAGGTTGGGCTGCATGCATTATATGCTTTACCATGATAATAGGGCTAAGGCCCAGTCTGCTTCTGTATGGGCTTCAGCCCAGTTTGCTTCTCTATGGGCTTCGACCCAGCCTGTTTTCGTATGGGCTCAAGCCCAGTTAGTTACCGATTAGGGGATTACACACAGAGTTCTCGTAACTCAACCCTCTGCTTAATCTTGCAGGTGATCCCCAGCATTGAGGATTTGGAGTTGTGGAGTACTCCATGGTGGCCATACCTTATTAGATTTCCGTTTTGCTTCGTATAAAGTTTTTATTTTACTTTGGGGGATAATATTTTGTAATAAGGCCAATGGACTTAAATTTTGTTTTAAACTTTCATTTCCGTTATTGCTTATTTTTATATGCTTTAATATGGGAGTTTTCCTAAAACATTAATAAACGTTTTCAAAAATATCACGTTTCCGCAAATGTTCCAAATTCGATTTTCATAACCAAAGCAGTTTACAAAATAATAACTATAACATTTTTTTTCAAGGAACCTTAAAAAGCACATTCGAAATTCACAAACAACAAAGCCCGAAGCTTCAAAAAGAATACAAACTTTTTAATGAAAGCGTAGTTTTTAAGCAACCTTTCTATGTGACATGCCAGATCCGATCATAACGTCTAGGCCGGGTTTGGGGTGTTACAAATTGCTTTTTTAAGATGAATTCATGCATGTTAAATGTTGTTAACTGATGAATTCATGTATGTTAAATGTTGTTAACTGTCACATCTTATAGCTAGGGTCTGGTGACTAGACCGAGTAGAAGGTGTTACAAAATCATCAAAAACAACATCAATTTCATCATTCGTTTTCCAAACGATATTTCTGAAATTTATTCTCCCATTCATTTTTCTTCTCAATTGAGGTAAGGTTCTATTTTTCTATTAAACTTTGATGAACTCTAGCCTTTCAAATCAAGTTTTAATTTATTGTAATAAGAATTCTATATTTTAGTCAAAATTAAGATCGATAATGGTAGAATTTGGGTTTCCAAACTAAATCACGGTTACTAATTGTTTTTCAAATATTTTTGATGAGATTAAAAGGTTTCTAAACTTAATTTAACCAATCGTTAAGAGATTTGAAAGATTTAATGATTTTTTTTCGTTCAAAGTGTTCATAAATGTCAAATTTTTTGGAAACTTTAAATCTAAACTTCTAGGTGTCTTAATGGTTTAGATCTATTCTAAAGTGAATAATTAGATATTTAGAACCGATTTTAAGTAATAGAAACAAAGGTGTTCAAACCTTGAAACCCTTATATAGAAGCTTTTAAGAAATCCTTACTTCTCTTTTCCGCAAATTCACGAGTACAGAGAGATTTAGGAGCTTACCAACTTACTGGATTCTCTAAATTCCAGACTCGAATCTCACATCCATTGCCCCATGCAGAGCTTTCCTCAACTTCTTCTTCTTTGGTACAACCAAAGAAGATTTTATAGAAGAGAAGAAAATAGAAACAGAAATTAGGAGAATTCTCCCTTCCCAATAATCCTCCTCACCCATATATATATATAACCCTTTTTGCACACAATCCAAAGCCCCAAATGACCATTCGTCGGTAATCATTTTTCCTCCCACTAGGTAACCATCCAATTCCATTTTCAATTGAACTGGAATTGAAACTCAACTAATTACCAATCAACAACAAAAATTCCCAAGTTTTCCAATCGAGCCCGCTGGCTTACTACTTTATTAAATTAACTCCCACATCTCCCTTAAATTTGTGACTTTAATGAAAAATGGATGTGACAAAATTAGCCCTCTTTACATTAATTTCACTACACTTAACTTTACAATATTTCCAATTTAGTTCTTGCTAACATATAATTCAATAACCACTTTATCCTCACTTTAGAATACATTTCACTTCCATATATCACTTCATTTAAAAATTTTATTACAATATTTTAACAGCCTGTTTTATGTAAAATCGGAACAGTGGTTTCGGAAGCACAAATACGATTTCAGAAATAAAATTTATTTTAAAAAATTTTTATGCTCTACATAGTAATGTCGTATAAAAATTTTCTAAAGAAATTTTACCGATTACATGTTTAATTTGATAAAGGACCAAAATGCACAAAGTGCAAAAGTTGAGTTCTAATAGCTAAAGGGATTAAATGGCTATGGAATTCAAAATTTGAGGTCCTTAAATGGTAAATAGACAATTAAAAAAAAAGCTTAGTGGTTAAGGATGATGATTCATCCCTGGAAAAATAAAATAAAGAAAGGACAAAATTGGAAAGATGATAAATAATAAAATAAAGAAAATATCATCATCTTATCATCATCTTTCCTAAATAAAATTTGGAAACCCTAGCCATGGAGAATGGAAGAAAGAGGAAACTTATTTGGCCAAGTTAGGTAAGTATTCAAGTCTCGTTTTTAGTAATTTTTATATTTCTGAGATTGTAATAGCTTAATTTAGCTATCTCGGGGACTAATTTGTAAATTTATCAAAGTACTAGTTTTTTTCCATGGATGAGTATGCTGAAATTTTAAAATTTATGGCAGAAAATGACAGGTTGTTGATAGATAAACAACTTTTGTAAGGTGAATTTTGATGAAATTATGATTTTAGGACTAAATTGCAAAGTTGTGAAATTTAAGGAAAATTTTGAATTTTTGTGAAATACATGGGCTATAAATATTATATGAGAAATTTAGCTAGGCTTGGAATAAGGATTAAATTGCATGAATTTTATTTTTCGAGCCTAGGGACGAAATCGTCATTAATTAAAAGTTTAGGGGCAAAATGGTAATTTTGCCTAAGATGTGAATTCGACAGAATTGAGTATGAATTGTATTAAATTGATGTTAAATTTACTCGTATATATCTGGATAGACCAAATTCAAAGTTAGAGTGAGGAAAAGATAAAGTGTCGAATTAGTAGATTTTACATACACGAACATTTATTGAGGTAAGTTCATGTAGCTTAATTATGTATATTAATGTGTTTGAATTGAATGATGTATTTGTGTGAATTGCATAATTGTTTAATGTATGAAATTAATTATATGCCCGATATTGCTCGATAATTAATAAGTCTCGTTTGAATAATAAAATGTGATGGATATAGTATTTTCCTGTATAGATTAGTTGCGAACAATATAGCTCAGACGAGCATCCTGATCAAATCCTTCTCGAGCATTCCTGTTACATGGTTCTTGCGAGCATCCTGATTGGTAGTGGTCCTGCATGTGTTGTGCACTACTGCAGCTCTTATTGAGCGTCCTGTTACACAATTCGATTGGTTGTGATCTAGTATTTATTGCGGACACAAACGTAGCTCTTAGTGAGCGTCCTGTTATAGGCTCTTCTTGAGCTTTCGGACATGGCTCGCTTGAACTTCCTGTTATGCTATCCAAAGCTTCTGTTACATGGCTTTTTGTGAGCATTCCTGATAGGCTCTTTATGAGGTTCCTGATTAAAAGTTCTTTGTGAACTTTCTGTTCCTGATATAGCTTGGATAAGCATTCTGTTCAATGGCTCACATGAGCATCCTATTATATGGCTCGAGAGTGTGCTTCCTGATTTTGTGCCCTTATAGGTACCCCTAAATATAAATTGACAGTTTCTGATTTGTACACTTCGAGTGTACTACTTATGTATCTATCGGTGTTTTCAATGATTCAACGGGCAAAATCGTGACATGAGAAAATATGAATACAAAATGAATTATTACATGTATCTGCCTGAAATACATGAAAATGATACATGATATACAGAAGTATGAGATGGTGATATATGAACATGGAACTTGTATGATGAATATGTTTATCTAAGATTATAGATTTGTACACTTCGAGTGTATTTTCTCGGGTTTCCATTGATATTTTAAATGATTTAATGAGCAAATTCCTAGCATTAAATAATTTGAACTTGAGACGAAATATTATGAAAATGTACTTGAAATACATGGGTACGATTTGTATATGTTATTTGAATTCATGATCTGGAAAGCATATGTATATGGGAATTTGGTTATTATTGATCCCATACATGTTTCTTGATGTTTATATGAGATAGTATGACTTAGAAACGAACTATTACCCGTATGTACATGAAGTACATGGAAATGACATTACCTGCTATAATGATGCATGAATTGGTTGTTACATGAATGTGGATCATGTGTAACACCCCACACCCGGCCTAAACGTTATGACCCAATCTAGCGTGCCACATCAGTTGTTGTTTGAAAACTTTGAGTTCGTTGGAAACGCATCTACGAATCAAAACTTTCTACCATTTAAAAATCCCGATTTTCGTTGCTTATTAACAAAACAAGTTTTACTCAAAATCATTCCTTTTCAAAATTATTATTATACATCTATTAATTTTCATTTAAAACCTTGTCTGTTATGGAAGTTTTGTTTAAACAGTTGCAGAAACATGATATCTTAAAAATAGTGGTTATTGTTTTAAAACCCGTATTTAGTAAGTTAGCAGTTTGTAAAGAATACCAAATAAAAGTTAAAAACAATTCCAATGGCCTTATTACATAAAGTATTAACCCAAGCAGGCCCACAAGCTCGTGTGGCCCAAACAACCCATTTTTAGTCTCGGATCTGCGGACTTCGCAGCCGTAACAATTGTCCGGCACTTACCACGAATTTTGCCCCTGTGGCCCATTAGCCCATTGGGCCCACCTGGCCAATCTCGGCCCCACAAGGCCCATTCCGACCTAAGCCCACGAGAAAGATCGTGGCACTCCCAAAGGTCTATCGTCAATGTTCGTCGCTCGATTTATCACCATGAGTGCTTGCACGCTCGAGTGATCTCAGATGCCAACAATTCAGCTCTTCGGTATTTCGGCTTTTAGCCAGTTCACAGATCAAAGCATTCAGAGGTTAAGCAGAGGTGTAGGATTACACACCTATTAAGGATTGTTGTTCGCGACACTTTCCGAGGCACCTAAGATCATAATTAACCATTAGTTAGTCTTCACCCTTGGTAATCCAAAATATGGAAATACTTTATCTATTGACTTTACTTACCAACGAACGACCGACTCCTTGCCATGGGAGAGTATTCGGCCTACACCTCCTGATTAAAGAATCGAGTCCCTAGCGATATTTGATGAATAAACAAAGGTGTTAGTAATTATCCAACATTTGCCCCTACGGAGGAGAGAGACTGAAATCTACTCCTGCAATCACAAGAATTCTAACTAACAACGAATTAAGAGATTATTTGCATTACTCCACTCTTACCAACACCAACGAACGACAACAATCGATAGTTGTCTAACAATAGGATTCGGCCCAACCACCAAGAAAAAAGATTCAGAATTTCGGCCAGCAAAAGCAGAACCCACACTTCAAGAAGAAAATATTCAGCCTAGGGAGAAATCAAAGAGTGAGAAGTGTGGCTACGGCTTAGAGGTAAAGAAAAGAGATGAACAATTAAGAAGAAGAGAAATGAGAAGAAGGAAGGAAATAAGATGAGAGTAAAGGCTTACCAATTCGACACACTCTCCCCTCTCCAAACCGAATATGCACTTCCTAATTACCATCCTTGGACGAAATTCCCACTTAGCCACACTCCCACTCACGGCCAACACTTCCACACTTCTCACTTCCTTAATTTTCTCCTTTTTTTCCTCCTACTAGTGCTCTCCTCCATCCATTTGAATTATTTTACCAAGTCTCCAGCTCCCCTTGAAGAATTTGATCCGAACTCTGCATCCTCCACTCACATGTCACAAAATAAAAGCCTCCAATTTGCAACCTGTGGGATTCAAACCCCTCCCTTCCTTGCACTCCCCTTGACGCCACACCACTAAGCCACATGCTCAACTTGTGTTACTAAAACACTCACAAATTTACTTAAGCCCTACAACTACCAACCCTCTTCACTTTAGGGTCAAAAACCAAAATTTTCCCAAGGCTCAGACTAGAACCCAAGGCTCCCTAAAACCCCCAATTACCTTCAATTAACCAGCTGAGCAAGCACAACATACAATTACCCAAAAATTACAACCCCTAACTTTTGAGGCGTTACAACTCTACCCCCCTAAAGAAACTTCGGCCTTGAAATTTACTTGGCTAGAAGAGATGAGGGTATTGCTGTCGCATTGCCTCCTTAGGCTCCCACGTGACTTCCTCTGAACCAAGATTATGCCACAGCACCTTGACTAGTGGAACAGATTTCCTCCTCAGTACCTTAACATCACGATCCAATAATTGCACTGGTTCTTCTTCAAAAGTCAGATGAGATCTCACCTCGATCTCCTCTACCGGCACTATATGTGAGGGATCAGAACGATATCGCCTCAACATAGAGATGTGGAACACATCATGTATCCGGTTTAACTCAGGAGGCAGCTCAAGCTGATAGATGACCGGTCCTACATGCTTTAATATCCAATAAGGTCCGATGAACCTGGGGCTCAGCTTACCCTTCCGTCCAAATCTCAAAATCTTCTTCCAAGGTAAAACCTTCAAGAAGACATAATCCCCCACAGAGTACTTTATCTCTTTACGCTTTAGGTCAGTATACGACTTTTGTCTATTAGATGCTTCTTTTAACTAATTATGAATCAATTTCACTTTCTTCTTGGTTTCAGAGACTAGTTCTGGACCCAACAGTCGCACTCGCCCAATTTTGTCCAACAAGTTGGGGTACGACACCTACAACCATATAACGCCTCATATGGTGCCATCTGAATACTGGATTGGTAGCTATTGTTATAAGCAAATTCCGCTAATGGCAGATAGTCTTCCCAATTGCCCTTGAAATTGATCATACAGCTTCTTAACATGTCCTCCAAAATCTGTATTACCCTCTCCGACTGACAATCAGTCTACAGATGAAATGCTTTGCTGAAATCCAACCTTGTACCTAAAGCTTCGTGTAACACTCTCCAAAATCATGATGTGGGTCTAGGGTCCCTGTCCGAAATGATAGACACTGGTACCCCATGTAACCTTACAATTTTTGCCACGTATAACTTGGCCAACTTTTGCAACGAGTAATCAGTGCGAACCGGTATGAAGTGGGCCGACTTAGTTAGCCGATCAATAATAACCCATACCGAATCTTTCTTAGTAGGTGTTAGAGGTAGCCCATTAACAAAATCCATGGTTACCCTCTTCCATTTCCAGAGTGGAATTTTAACAGGTTGCAGCAGTCCCGAAGGCAGTTGATGCTCAGCCTTCACTTGCTGGCATGTTAAACACTTACTTACAAAATCAGTAACTCACGCTTGAGTCTTGGCCACCAATACAGTTCACGTAGATCTCAGTATAACTTATTTCCACCAGGATGCATAGCGTATGGGCTACTACGTGCCTCCCGCAGAATAGACTGTCTTAACTTAGCACCCCTCGGTACATAGACGTTTCCACGAAAGCATAACTGTATTTTTCAGGATTTAGGGGTTATGCATTTTAGCTTATATCTATGTAGCAGTGTGCTTGTGTGCTGTTTGTATATGTTTTGGGGGCTTCGGGAACCTTGGGGTGTAGGTAGGAGCCTTAGAAAAATGTTTGACTTTAAGCTGATAGGGGAGGAGCTAGGAGCGCTAGGCCTTAAGGAATTTAGTGTGTGGACTATGACACAAGAACTCAGTTAGTAAAGTGGCAAGGGAGGCGCCACTTAGAGCACAGGAGAGTAACGCCTCTGGGGTTGAGAAGGGACCTAGTTCGAGAAGTAAGGGGAGTAATTTGGAGGTTCTTTTTGTGTCAAGGGGAGTGAAGAGTTGGACGGCACAGGGACTCTAAATGGATGAGTGATAGACTGGGTCAATGCATTTGAAAATTCAGCTAAGAAGAAAGATAAGTGTTGACTCATTCAAACTTTTTTGAATGAGAGGAGAAGAAAAGAATTAGGAGAAAAATGTGGGATTAGGAGAGAAGGGAAGAGGTGGCCGAATGTGGGACTCTAAGAGGGTGCATAATCGGTTTGGGGGAGGCTATATGTGCCGAAAGCCTAATGTCATCAAAGTGCCAAATCGGTCACTTTCTTTTAGTCGAAACTCAGCTTCTTTCTCTCCTAGTTCTCACACTTGGTAGACCTTGGCCGAAACTTCAAAAGACCATTAAGGTCACTTGCCTTTCATCTTTCATCTTTCAACTTGTTTTCTTTTAAGCCGAATCTAGTTTCCCCTCCCTGGCTTTCTTCTTTGTTTCTCTTGTGATAGCCAAAACCTCTCTTTCATTCTCACCATTGCCGCAACTCTTAAAATCCCAAACTTCTCCTCTTCATTCTTTTGTTTGAAAGCCCAATACACCTAATACTCTAGTCAAAAACCCTTAAGCTTTCATTTTTTCATCGTAGCCTTGTTCCATCATCTTTTCATCTCTCTTAATTGAGTTTCTTCCCAAAATCCCCTATAAGCTGAATCTTTCTATGTTTCCAAGCAAAGGTGTTGCCGATCTTATTGTGCAAGCTATTCAATCGACTTCGAAATTGGGGTAAGGGACTCTCTGTCATTCGATCCTCCTTTCTTATATCTTTGGTTAGTCGACACTAAGAAAGTTAATCCCTTTTATTCTTTTGGCCGAAACCATGAAGGTGGGTTTTGGGATTCATTTTGTAGCCGATGTTAGAAGGAGATCTTTCGGGACTTGGATATTCGAGTTAAGCAAGAGGTAACCTTAGGCCGAAGGCCACTTACTTTCATCTAGTAATGTTAGAACCGAATCTAACATAGGTTATATTAATCAAGCAATCTAACAACTTCCAAGGGCAGGTGACAATTTTCGGGATTTAATCAAGCAAGGTAAGGGAGTTGTAATATTCGGCCAAAGGCCATATTATTTTAAGGGTTGGCCGATTCTAACTGTGATATTTTAGGAGGAGTTCGACAAAGGCAAAGGAGGAGTATTTGGGATTCAGATCTATTTCGATAAGGGTATTTAGATAAATTATAGACTTGTTTTCGTTTAGATTATTACATATCGATTAACCGGGTTTCTGATTAAGTGATATTCGATGTATGCGAGTACCAGTGGAGGAGAGAAAGGGGTAGTCTCTACCCCTAGGTTTAAAACGCTCAGTTTCTACGGTACAGGATTGGCCACCGGGTTGTGGGCCCGCATCGAAAAGGGATAAGCAAATCGTGGTGATCCCTGTTAGTGAGGGTGTCAGTGAGATCGAGAGTATCGTTCTCCATGTTATCAGGTGTGTAACCCCACACTATTTCCCGATAGATTTATAATAATAATGTTAAATATGTGTTAATAAGAATACTAAAAACTTTGGCTAAGGGTACCAATCGGCTCATTCAGGTACGTTATACCTTATGTTCGGTTAATTATGATTACAATCATTGATATGAAAATGTGTATAACTTTCGATATGGGCTAAGGCATATAGCATGTTACCTATATAAACTATATGTTGCATGGGGATAAGGGTGATAATGTAAAAGGGGAAGTGTTCCGGTGGTTTTACCATATTAATCCAGTGACTCATGTTACAATATTATGTATCCGATGACTTTGTCACATTATCGGGTGGCTATGCCACGTATTAAAGGCGATGTACAGTTGACTGCTGCGACTGCCTTCGAGGATGTGTAGCGGACGGAGGGTCGATTTAGTAATCCCCACGGTGTGATTGGCAGGTACGGGTGGTGTGTAGAGGTTGGATATCTAGGTGGGTTCGGGTTGCATTTCCATCTTATATATATGTGACTTGATATGCTATGATAAGTATGCTATGTTATGGGCTTATGGCCAAATATGACTAAAGATAGGCTTTGTCGAAACGTTTGAGATTAAGGCTATAATCGACTGGTACTTTGTGTTGGCTGTTACACATTGAGTCTGTTGACTCACCCTTCATGGGCTAACATTTTGCAGGTGATACTTAGTGCTATGGACCGGGTCAGCGAGGACTATGTGGTGGCCATGCTCAGCAAATTTTAGTTTTTCTTATATTTGAACTTCTTACGTTTCCTTTAGTATGTTTTCGAGATTTTTTTCGGGTTTTATTTTGTTTAGTTGTAATAAGGCCACTATTAAATTATTTTTATTTTGCTTCCCATACGATCAACAACAATCAAAGTGATTAAATATTTTTCCCAAGCAACTTCAAATGTTTTGTCACTTAATCAACTTACAGTTTCTTCCAACTTAATAAGCTCTAAAATTCGGCGTTACTTTTAAATTATGAGATATGAAGTAAATGTTTTAATGAAATACCAAATTGAATGACAACTTGTTTTCAACTTGTTAAAATTTCAAACTTATTTTAATAAATCGACTCATTTTACTAGAACATGAAACGAAATTAAGTTAAGTTTTTCTGAAAGGACATGTCAGATCCAGTCGAGGCTTATGGGCCGAGTTTGGGGTGTTTCAACTTGGTATCAGAGCCCAGTTTTAAACACTCAGCCTTGGGTTTTGAAGCCCACAATGTTTTCAAAGTTGAACTAAAAATGGGTTTTTGAAATTTTTCATTAAAATAGTCTTATGAGAGCATGGCACCTGAGTTCTCGGCCCAAGTCCGCCAGGTAAGTTCTTTGGGTGGTGAATTGATTTGTATATGATACTCTAGATGATAAGGAGTAGGAAACCATACTATAGAGACATGAACCCGTACGTATATATGTGTACTTCTGCGAACAAACCACTGATTAAATCTCTCTGCATAAAACTTCTCTTTGAACAAGAAGTGGAAAGACTCTAATGCATAAAATTTCGTAAAAACAGATCAAACGCGACGGTAGAAATGAGTACTAGGGGACGTGGTCCAATACGCGCGGACGTGGTAGAGGCAGAATCACGGTGTCCGAACCAGCAGGGTCTGGACACGGGTCTGGGAATGAGGCACCATTACCACCGGTTGGAGAAGCAGAATTCTAGGGCCAAACCGGAGGGGATGACGCAATATCCCAGGCGATGTTGCGAGTGTTAGAAAGAGTTGCTGGGGCAGGTCTAGGAGGAGGGACTCGGAAGTCTATGCCTGAATGACTGCGAGCAAATGGAGCCGAGGTATTTAGAGGGGTATCTGGGGTAGCTCCAAATGTTGCTAAATATTGGTTAGAAGCAGTCGAAAGGATCATGGACGATTTAGACTGCACTACTGAGGAGAATTTAAAGGGTGCTATTTCGTTGCTTCAGGATGAAGCCTACCAGTGGTGGCTCACTGTTAGAGAGGGTACTCAGGTGGACGGATTGACTGGGATTATTTCAAGACTATGTTTCAAGGGAAGTACGTAGGAGCGAGTTATGTGGATGCTCAGAGAAGAGCATTCCTGAACTTGGTACTAGGGGGCAAATCCGTAGCCGAGTATGAAGCGAATTTCCTTTGTTTGAGTAGATATGCCTGGGGAATCGTGGCGACCGACTATGAGCACTGCGTATGGTTCGAAGATGGGCTTCGAGATGAGTTAAGGGTGTTAATAGCTCCACAAGAAGAGAGGGACTTCACGGTATTAGTGGAGAAAGCGAAAATAGCCGAGGAGGTGAAGCGTACTGAGAGACAGAACCGGGACAGTGGTCAGGGTAAGAGTAAGAGGAGTTATGGGTCTTTAGGGTCATTTAGGAATTTTAAAAAAGACCTAGAGTTGTTGGGCCACGAGGTCAGTAGGTTGCTGTGGGAAGTCAGTATCGTACTTGTGCTCAGTGTAGAAAGATGCACCCGGGGGAGTGTTGGAAAAAGACAAGGGAATGTTTTAAGTGTGGGTCCAATGATCACATGATTAGGGACTGTCCGATGGAAACAGATAGGAGCCGACCAGCAGGTCAGGGTTTTAATCAGGCTGGTAGAGGTGGAGAGCAACCGCCGAGGGGTCGTGGTCCGATTGGCAGAGGTAATGGTTCTGGTAGAGGTCGAGGAACACCGGGCAGAGGTGGTGGTAACACGGAGGCAAGACAGCCGGGTCTGGTATATGCGGTTCGTCAGAGGGAAAATGGTGACGCACCTGACGTCATAACGGGTACATTCCTTATTTCTGGATTACCCTTTACTGCTCTAATAGATATTGGGTCAACTCATTCATACATCGCTAGTGAAGTGTCTGGAACTCTGAAGGTGAACTTTGAGACTGTACCTAGGAAGATGACTGTACTTAGTCCTTTAGGGCAATCAGTAGTAGTAGACAAACTCCTTAGGGAAGTTCCTTTAGAAGTTCAGGGGGCGTAGTTTCCCGCTGATTTAATGGAGCTACCATTCGGGGAATTTGATCTAATCTGAGGCATGGACTGGCTAGTGAAGTACCGTGCAAATGTGGACTGTGCTGCTAAGCGCATGTCTTTGAGAACTTCCGATGGCGATGAGATTGTGGTGATGGGCGAGGGATGGAATTACCTGTCAAATGTAGTGTCTGCCCTTAAGGCAGAGAAGATGGTAAGGAAGAGATATGTAGCTTTTCTGATGCTTGTTAATGCCTTGGAGGCTAAGGAAGCAGCTGTGGAAGGGGTCAGGACGGTAAAAGAGTTTGTGGATGTCTTTCCAGAAGAACTTCCAGGATTGCCTTCGGATCGCGAGGTGGAATTTGGGATTGATTTGTTGCCTGGTACAGCGCCAGTATCTATCACTCCGTACAGAATGGCACCAAAGGAGTTGGTTGAGCTCAAGGCCCAGATTCAGGAGTTGTTAGATCGTGGGTTTATCCGACCCAGTGTGTCTCCATGGGGAGCACCGGTCCTATTCGTGAAGAAGAAGGATGGGACTATACGCATGTGCATAGATAACCGGCAGTTGAATAAGCTGACCATCAAGAACAAGTACCCATTTCTGAGGATAGACGACTTGTTCGATCAGCTTAAGGGGGCCGCGGTATTTTCAAAGATAGATCTAAGGTCGGGATACCATCAGCTTAAGGTGAAGGAAGCAGATATCCATAAGACAGCTTTTCGGACAAGATACAGGCATTATAAGTTCTTAGTAATGCCGTTCGGATTGACGAACGCCCCAGCTGCGTTCATGGATATGATGAATCGGGTTTTCCAACCTTACTTAGATCAGTTCGTCGTTGTGTCTATAGACGACATTCTAGTATATTCCAAGTCTAAGGAAGAGGATGATGTGCATCTCCGGGTAGTGCTGCAGGTTCTAAGGGAAAAGAAGTTATATGCCAAGTTTAGCAAGTGCAAATTCTAGTTGAAGAAAGTTGCGTTTTTAGGACATGTGGTGCCTGCGGAAGGGATAAGGGTGGATCCTCGGAAGATTGAGGCGGTGTTAGATTGGAAACCACCTAAGTCTGTGGCAGAGGTTCATAGTTTCTTGAGATTAACAGGCTACTACAGGAGATTTGTTGAAGGATTCTCGTCAATAGCAGCACCTTTGACGAAATTGTTGAGAAAGGAGGTACCTTTAGTATGGAAGGATAAGCAACAGGAGAGTTTTGAGAAACTTAAAAGAGTATTGACAGAAGCTCCGGTTTTAATTCAACCTGAGGTAGGGAAAGATTTTGTGGTGTATTGTGATGCTTCTCACACAGGATTGGGATGTGTTCTGATGCAAGATGGGAAGGTGGTCGCTTATGTGTCTCGGCAATTAAGGCCACATGAGGTGAACTATCCCACGCATGATCTGGAGTTGGCTGCGATAGTGTTCGCTTTAAAAGTGTGGAGGCACTATTTGTATGGAGAAAAGTCAGTGATCTACACGGATCATAAGAGTCTGAAATATCTGCTAATTCAGAAAGAATTGAATTTGAGGTAGCGAAGGTGGGTGGAGTTTTTAAAAGACTATGATTGTTCAATAGAGTATCACCCGGGTAAGGCGAATGTGGGGGCGGATGCCCTAAGTCAGAAAGTAGTGTCGGATCTGAGAGCGATGTTTGCACATCTTAGTCTTTATGACGATGGAAGTTTGCTAGCAGAGTTGCAGGTGAAGCCAACATGGTTAAATCAGGAGAAAGAGAAACAGTTGGTAGATGTCGATTTGAGTGCTAAACTACGGCAAGTGCAGAATGGGGATTGAAAGACTATGGTATAAACAGCGATGGAGTGTTGTGTTTCCAGGGTAAGGTCTGTATACCGAAGGATGAGGAATTAAGGCAGAGAATTCTTCAGGAATCGCATAATAGTCCTTATGCTATGCATCCTGGAAGAAGTAAGTTATACAGGGATTTACAGGATCAGTTTTAGTGGCCTGGTCGTAAGCGGGAAGTTACAGAATTTGTAGGGAAGTGCTTAACGTGTTAGCAGGTCAAAGCTAAACACCAAGTACCTTCGGGGTTGCTTCAACCAATAAAGATTCCGCAGTGGAAGTGGGAGAGAATTACAATGGACTTCGTTAGTGGGCTTCCCCTTACGCCTACTAAGAAGGACTCGGTATGGGTGATAGTGGATCAGTTGACAAAGTCTGCACATTTCATACCGGTGCGAGCTAACTATTCTCTGCAGAGGTTGGCAAAGTTGTATGTGGCAGAAATTGTAAGGCTGCACGGAGTGCCAATGTCGATTATCTCGGATAGGGATCCGAGGTTTACGTCTCAGCTTTAGAAAGCACTGCATCAGGCATTAGGCACCAGGTTGGACTTCAGTACGGCATTTCATCCGCAGTCGGACGGCCAGTCTGAACGGGTAATTCAAGTGTTAGAGGATATGTTGCGGGGTTGCGTGATAGACTTCAGAGGAAGTTGGGAGGAGTTCTTGCCTTTAGCGGAGTTTGCATACAACAACAGCTATCAAGCAAGTATTCATATGGCACCGTATGAAGCACTGTATGGACTGAAGTGTCGCACTCCTACATGTTGGACAGAATTGGGGGAACATCAGGTTTAGGGTCCAGAGATTGTGGCAGAATCAGAAGAAAAGGTTAAGGTGATTCGGGCACGGTTGAAGGAGGCGTTTAACAGGCAAAAGTCGTATGCAGATCTCAAACGGAAGGAGATAGAGTTTGCAGTAGGGGATCAGGTGTTTCTGAAAGTTTCACCATGGAAAAAGGTGATGAGATTTGGTCGCAAGGGTAAGTTAAGCCCCAGGTTTATAGGACCTTATCGGTTTTTGAAGCGGGTTGGACCAGTGGCATATCAGTTGGAGTTGCCTTCGGAATTGAAGCAGATGCATGATGTGTTTCACGTTTCGATGCTACGTCGTTACCGATCGGATCCATCTCATGTAGTACCAGTTGAAGAAGCGGAGTTGAGACCAGATTTGTCCTACGAGGAAGAGCCGATTCAGATCTTGGAACTGGATGTGAAGGTGTTACGGAGGAAATCAGTTCCTCTAGTCAAAGTGTTATGGCGGAACCATGGATCGGAATAAGCTTCGTGGGAGCTGGAGGAAGCAATGCGATAGCAATACCCTCACCTATTCTAGCCAGGTAATTTCAAGGTCGAAATTATTTTAAGGAGGGTAGAACTGTAATATCCAGGATTTAGAGGTTTTACGTTTTAGCTCATATCTATGTAACAGTGTGCTTGTGTGCTGTTTGTATGTGTTTTGGGGACTTCGGGAACCTTGGGGTGTAGGTAGGAGCCTTAGAAAAATGTTTGACTTTAAGCTGATAGGGAGGAGCTAGGAGCGCTAGGCCTTAAGGAATTTAGTGTGTGGACTATGACACAAGAACTCAGCTGATAAAGTGGCAAGGGAGGCGCCACTTACAGCACAGGAGAGTGACGCCTCAGGGGTTGAGAAGGGACCTAGGTTCGAGCAGTAAGGGGAGCATTTTGGAGGTTCTGTTTGCGTCAAGGGGAGTGAAGAGTTGGACGGCACAGGGACTCTGAATGGATGAGTGATAGACTGGGTCAATGCATTTGAAAATTCAGCTAAGAAGGAAGATAAGTGTTGACTCATTCAAACTCTTTTGAATGAGAGGAGAAGAGAAGAATTAGGAGAAAAATGTGGGATTGAGAGAGAAGGGAAGAGGTGGCCAAATGTGGGACTCTAAGAGGGTGCATAATCGGTTTGGGGGAGGTTATGTGTGCCGAAAGCCTAATGTCATCAAAGTGCCAAATCGGTCACTTTCTTTTAGCCGAAACTCAACTTCTTTCTCTCCTAGTTTTCACTTTTTTCTTTCATAATCAAAACCACACTGAAATCGACCCTTTTCTCACTTGGTAGGCCTTGGCCGAAACTTCAAAAGACCACTAAGGTCACTTGCCTCTCATCTTTCATCTCTCAACTTGTTTTTCTTTAAGCCGAATCTAGTTTCCCCTCCCTAGCTTCCTTTTTTGTTTCTCTTGTGATAGCTGAAACCTCTCTTTCATTCTTACCATTGCCGCAACTCTTAAAATCCCAAACTTCTCCTCTCCATTCTTTTGGTTGAAAGTCGAATACACCTAATACTCTAGTCAAAAACCCTTAAGCTTTCATCTTTTCATCGTAGCCTTGTTCCATCATCTTTTCATCTCTCTCAATTGAGTTTCTTCCCAAAATCCCCTATAAGCCGAATCTTTCTGTGTTTCCAAGCAAAGGTGTTGTCGATCTTATTGTGCAAGCTATTCAATCAATTTCGAAATTGGGGTAAGGGACTCTCTGTCATTCGATCCTTCTTTCTTATATCTATGGTTAGTCGACACTAAGAAAGTTAATCCTTTTTATTCTTTTGGCCGAACCATGAAGGTGGGTTTCGAGATTCATTTTGTAGCCGACGTTAGAATGAGATCTTCGGGATTTGGATATTCGAGTTAAGCAAGAGGTAATCTTAGGCCGAAGGCCACTTACTTTCGTCTAGTAATGTTAGAACCGAATCTAACATAGGTTATACAGGGATTTCGACAACTTCCAAGGGCAGGTGACAATTTTCGGGATTTAATCAAGCAAGGTAAGAGAGTTGTAATATTCGGCCAAAGGCCATATTATTTTAAGGGTTGGCCGATTCTAACTGTGATATTTTAGGAGGAGTTCGACAAAGGCAAAGGAGGAGTCTCCGGGATTCAGATCTATTTCGGTAAGGGTATTTAGATAAGTTATAGACATGTTTTCATTTAGATTATTACATATCGATTAACCGGGTTTCTGATTAAGTGATATTCGATGGATGCGAGTACCAGTGGAGGAGAGAAAGGGGTAGTCTCTACCCCTAGATTTATGAAACGCTCAGTTTCTGCGGTACGGGATTGGCTACTGGGTTGTGGACCAGCATCAGAAAGTGATAAGCAAATCGTGGTGATCCCTGTTAGTGAGGGTGTCAGTGAGATCGAGAGTATCGTTCTCCGTATTTTTAGGTGCGTAACCCCACACTCATTCCCGATAGATTAACAATAATAATGTTAAATATGTGTTAACAAGAATACTAATAACTTTGGCAAAGGGTACCAATCGATGGTATCGCTCACTCAGGTACATTATACCTAATGTTCAGTTATTTATGATTACAATCATTGATATGAAAATGTGTATAACTTTCGATATGGGCTAAGGCATATAGCATGTTATCTGTATAAACTATATGTTGCATGGGCATAAGGGTGATAATGTAAAAGGGGAAGTGTTCCGGTGGTTTTACCATATTAATCCGGTGACTCATGTCACAATATTATGTATCCGGTGACTTTGTCACATTATCGGGTGGCTATGCCACGTATTAAGGGCAATATGCCGTTGACTGCAGCGACTGCCTTCGAGGGTGTGTAGCGGATGGGGGGTGGATTTAGTAATCCCCATGGTGTGATTGGCAGGTATGGGTGGTGTGTAGAGGTTGGATATCTAGGTGGGTTCGGGTTGCATTTCCATCTTATATATATGTGACTTGATATGCTATGATAAGTATGCTGTGTTATGGGCCTATGGCCGAATATGACTAAAGATGGGCTTTGCCGAAACGTTTGAGATTAAGGCTATAATCGATTGGGACTTTGTGTTGGCTGTTACACATTGAGTCTGTTGACTCACCTTTCATGGGCTAACATTTTGCAGCTGATACTTAGTGCTATGGACCGGGTCAGCAAGGACTATGTGGTGGCCATGCTCAGCAAATTTCGGTTTTTCTTATATTTGAACTCCTTATGTTTCCTTTAGTATGTTTTCAGGATTTCTTTCGGATTTTATTTTGTTCAGTTGTAATAAGGCCATTATTAAACTGTTTTCATTTTGCGGTTTAAGTTTTATTCTCATACGATCAACAACAATCAAAGTGATTAAATATTTTTCCCAAGCAACGTCAAATGTTTTGTCACTTAATCAACTTATGGTTTCTTCCAACTTAATAAGCTCTAAAATCCAATGTTACTTTTAAATTATGAGATGTGAAGGAATGTTTTAATGAAATACCAAATTGAATGACAACTTATTTTCAACTCGTTAAAATTTCAAACTTGTTTTAATAAATCGACTCATTTTACTAGAACATGAAACGAAATAAAGTTAAGTTTTTCTGAAGGGACATGTCAAATCCGATCGAGGCTTGTGGGCCGGGTTTGGGGTGTTTCAATAACACTCCTTCACTATTCAGTTAAAAATCTGTAGTCTCTCCCCTCTTCACCAATTGAAAACGAGGAATCAATGATTCACCCAGCAATTGCCTCTCTTTAATCTGACCAATCCAAGTAGATTTCACCTGAAGTTCTGCTAACACACTACCATCCTCAAACAGGCTGAGACGAGCAAACATTTCTCTTAAATCAGACACAACCTTACGGCTCAGTGCATCTGCTACCACGTTAGCTTTTCCCAGATGGTACTCAATTGAGCAATCATAATCCTTAAGCAACTATATCCATCTTCGTTGCCTAAGGTTCAACTCCTTCTGAGTAAGGAGGTACTTGAGACTTTTATGGTTGGTATAAACGATCGACTTCTCCCCGTACAAGTAGTGCCTCCAAATATTTAGTACGAATACCACCGCAACTAATTCTAGGTCATGAGTGGGATAATTCACCTCGTGTGGCCTAAGCTGACGGGATGCATAAGACACTACCTTACCCTCTTGCATCAGCACACAACCCAAACCCGTGTGCAACGTATCGTAGTAGACAACGAATTCCTTTCCAGCCTCTGGCTGAATTAATACCGGGGTTTCAGTCAGAATCTTCTTCAGTTTCTCAAAACTCTCCTGCTGTTTATAGGTCCAAACAAATGGTACTGCTTTACGCAGTAACTTAGTTAGGGGTGTAGCAATCAGTGAAAGCCCCTCCATGAACCGTCTATAATATCCGACCAGACCCAGAAAACTTTGAATATCAGATACTGACTTCGGTGGCTTCCAATCTAATACGGCTTCAACTTTTGGGGATCAACCCTAATTCCCTCGGCAGACACGACATGACACAAAACTGTCACCTCTCGCAACCAAAACTGGCACTTGCTGAATTTGGCATAAAGCTGTCTTTCTCTCAATATTTGCAGGACAACCCAGAGATGTGCATCATGCTCCTCCTTGGTTCACGAATACACTAGAATATCATCTATAAACACCACCATGAACCGGTCTAAGTAGGGTTGGAAGACCCAGTTCATCATATCCATGAAAGCAGCTGGTGCATACGTTAACCCAAACGGCATGACCAAAAACTCGTCGTGTCGATAATGAGTTCGAAATGCAGTCTTGTACACATCTGCCTCCTTAACCCTTCACTGATGATATCCCGTTCTAAGATCTATCTTAGAGAAAATTGCGGCTCCTCGCAGCTGATCAAACAGATCGTTTATTCTTGGTAAAGTGTACTTGTTCTTAATCGTCAGTTTATTCAATTGACAATAATCAATACACATGCACATTGACCCATCATTCTTCTTTACAAATAATACCGGTGATCCCCAAGAAGGCACACTCGATCGGATGAATCCTCGATCCAGTAGCTCTTGGATTTGAGCCTTTTATTCCACCAGCTCCTTCAGTGCCATCCTATAAGGGGCGATAGACACCAGAGCCGTTCCTGGTAGGAGCTCAATGTCGAATTCGACCTCACGGCTTAGTGGCAACACTGGAAGCTCTTCAGGAAATACATCCAGAAATTCCTCTACGGTCCTGACATCCCCAACAGACAAACCCTTAACATTAGATGTGCTGGCATAAGCTAGGAACGCCTCACACCCCTTGCGAACCAGTTTTTCGGCCCTTAATGCAGAGGTTACATTAGGTAAATAATCTCTTCACTCCCCTATACGACGACCTCCTCAATCTCTAAAGACTTTAGTACCATATGCTTAGCAGCACAATTCAAATTCGCACGGTGTTTCACTAACCAGTCCATGCCCAAAATGAGATCGAACTCGCCAAACGGTTGTTCCATCAAATCTGCCGGAAAGACAACCCCTTGGACCTCTAGGGGCACATCTCAAAGTATTTTATTCACTCTAACCGACTGTCCTAGTGGACTAACCACTAACAGTTCCCTATCATCAAGTTCAAACTGCATACCCAATGTTCCCAACACAGTACATGCAACATACAAGTGCGTAGACCCAATGTTAATTAACGCTGTAAATGGCACATCATGAATGAGGAACGTACCCGTTATGACATCAGGTGCGTCTCCATCCTCTCGACGCCGAGAAGCATACACCAACCCTGGCTGTCTCGCCTCTGTATTAACAGCACCTCTACCTGGTGCTCCACGACCTCTTCCAAACCCATTTCCCCTCTGGCTGGACCACGGCCTCTCGGTGGCTGCTGACCACCTCTATTTGGCTGTACATAACCCTGACCTGTAGCTTGCATCTAAACTGGCCTCTGAGTACAGTCTCTAACCTGATGATCCCTGGAGCCACATCTGAAACACACCCTAGTTCTTTTCCAGCACTCCCCCAAATGAGATCTCCCACACTCAGCGCAAGGCTGCGGTCTGACTGCAACATTAGGAATCCCAGCTCGGGGTGGCCCATCAAACCTCGGCCTCTTCCTAGGCATACCAGAAGAACTTGAATGCCTGCAATTCCTCTTACTTCTGCCCCTATCCTGCTCACGGTTCTGACGCTCTGAGCGTTTCACATCCTCGACAATATTAGCCTTATCAACCAGGGCAGCAAAGTCTCTTTCCCTCTGCGGGGCTTTCAGTACCCGCAACTCATCCCAGAGACTATCTTCAAACCGTATGCAGTGAACATATTCAGTCGTGACTATGCCCCGAGCATACCGGCTTAACTGTAAAACCTCCGCCTCATACTCTGCTACTGACTTATTCCCCTGAACCAGATTCAAAAATTCCTTTCTCCGAGCATCCACATAACTTGCCCCGACATATTTCCCTTGGAAGGCCACCTTAAAGAAATCCCATGTCACACGGTCAGCCTGCGTGCCTTCCCTCACTATAAGCCACCATTGGTATGCCTCATCTCGCAGTAAGGACACTGCTCCTTTCAGCTTTTTCTCTACCATGCAGTCAAGATCATGCATTATTTGCTCTACCGCCTCCAACCAGTATTCTGCTACATTCGGGGCTACACCAGAGATGCCCCTGAAGATTTTTGCCCTGTTTGACCGGAGTCGCTTAAAAATTGACCCTCGGGCCACTGACCCAGTACTCGCTCTAGCAACCCTTTCCAGAACTCGTAACATCACTTGGGACAGGGCATCATTCCTACCTGCTCGGTCATGAGACCTCGTCTTAGTTACTGGAGATGCCGGCGCTTCCCTTTCAGGCATATGTCCTAATGTTGAGGACCAGCCTTAGCACCTCGGCCTCTACCACGGCCACGTGTACCCCTTCCGCGACCTCTTATGCTCATATTGATGTAGCGTATTTTCTGATTAAAAAGTTTTATGAGTCAGCTTATAGTTCATGTAATTATTAACAGATATCTTATGAAAAACAGTAATTAGGGTTGTTCTCGCAGATCGCATTTACTACAGTTTCAGTCTCCTATAGTCTCGGTTTCTACAGCTATGGAGTTTCAGTATACTACTACTATCCTTAGTAGTTTCTTAATACAACCATTTTAGCCTACAATAAAGTATAGAGTAAAAAAACTTACGAATTTGGTGCCGGAGACTCAGTGCACCACACTTTCAGTAACATCATTACTTTTCTAAACTAGAATTTCAACAGATTTGGAATATTTCCAAAACCCATTCCACAGTCGAGTTTTGTAACCTGGCTCTGATACCACTAAATGTAACACCCCACACCCGGCCTAGACGTTATGACTGGATCTAGTGTGCCACACCAGGTGTTGTTTGAAAACTTTATTTTCGTTGGAAAATACATCTACAAATCCAAACTTTCTACCATTTAAAAATCCCAATTTTCATTGCTTATTAACAAAACAAGTTTTACTCGAAATTATTCCTTTTCAAAAATATTATTATGCATCTATTAATTTTATTTTAAAACCTTGTCTGTTACGGAAGTTTGGTTTAAACAGTTGCGGAAACATGATATCTTAAAGACAGTGGTTATTGTTTTAAAACCCGTGTTTAATAAGTTAGTAGTTTGTAAAGAATACCAAATAAAATTTAAAAACAATTCCAATGGCCTTATTACAAAAATTATTAACCTAAAAATTAAAGTAAAGTAAACTAAAATAAAGTAACCAAATTAACCCCAAGAACATACAGGACGCGTGGCCACCTCCGAGTCCTTTGCAGCTCCAAATCCTGTAAGGCTGGGGATTACCTGCACAGTTAAAGAGAAAGGGTGAGTTACGGGAACTCAGTGTAATCTGTAACATCCCGAAATAAGGCCTAAACAGAACAGTGGTTCCGGAACCACAAATCTGATGTTGAAAATTTTATTTTATTTATGTTTTTATGGTCTAAAATTTCACGGAATTATTTCGTGAAAATCTCATTTGAAAATTTTGACGTTTGGGCACTCAGTTTAGTCAAAAGGACTAAATTGTAAAATGTGCAAAAGTTGAGTTCTACATGTTAGAGGTGTCCAATTGTTATGAAATTTTAAATTGGAGGTCCTTAAATGATATTAGACCATTGGTTAAGTTAGTGAACAAAAATGGACATGAATGGGTATGTTTCAAAAGATTTTTTTAAGGGGCATTTTGGTAATTTAGTGAATTAAATGAATTAAAAACAAAATTTAAATGCCAAATATGTCCATCTTCTTCATTAGGACGAAATTACAAGGGTTCTTCATAGCTATGGTTTGTTTCAAGCTTCCAAGCTCCATAGTAAGTGATTCCAAGCCCCGTTTTTAATGTTCTTTACGTTTTTGGAGTCCCGGTAACTTGGTTTAGCTTATTCTAGCAATAATTTAACGTAGGGTTCATATTTGGAAAAATACCCATAGGTGAAATGTGTTTATTTTGATGTTTTATGACAGAATATGGAGGCTGAAATAATGTTAAACAACTTTTACTAAGCGATTTTACGTGAAAACGAGTAAATCGACATAATCGGTAAAAATACCTAATGTTCATAAGTACATGTTAGAGTGAGAATTTGATGTTTCCATAGAAGAGAAAAATGATCAGCATGTTATAAAACATAAGAACAGGGGCTGAAGTTCAATTTTCGAGTATTGGGGCAAAAGTGTAAATATGTAAAAGTTTAGGGGCAAAATTGTAATTTTGCAAAAGTTGAGTTAAGGACTGTTTTGAATAGTACATTAATTAAATAAGTGAAATATGATGTTTTAGACTCCGAAAAACAAGATTTGGACATAGAACGAAAGGAAAATTAAAAATCAGGAAAGTTGGTAAAATGGCCGTTTTGGTATTGAGGTAAGTTCATATGTTTAATAAGCATTTAATTATGCATATTTGAATGATAAATTGATATTTTGGCCATAAATACTATAGTATTGAGTTTCAAATATAATGATTAATGTTCGATAATAATTTAATATTGGAAAGAGAACTTGTATAATTTATATGTTAGACCATATTTTGTATTATGGCTTTGTATGATAACAAGAAAGTATTGACTAGCATAGTTTGGTGAGAATAAGTTAAGTTGATGATATGATGAGATTTAGAATGTAAGTATGTAAGCTGAATAGCATTTTATTATTATATTATTATTATTGGTAATGTTATTATCGAGTTATGCGACTAACCTTTAGAATTTGAGCAAGTATGTTTTAGCTATGACTTGACAAGGCACTGATATCTCAAAGTCCAAGGCTATACCATGGCAATTAAGGAAAAATTGACGGAAAACTCCATGTTCATAACATGGCATTTAAGGAGGAATTGACGGTTAAGGATACCATGTAAGACCATGTCAAGACATGGCATTGGTAAGGCAAAGATCCCGTGTAAGACCATGTCAAGACATGGCATCGGCATTGATTAAGGACTCCATGTAAGACCACATCAAGATGTGGCATTGGCACTAAGACAAGGATACTATGTAAGACCATGTTTGGAACATGGCATTTGGTAAGATAAGGATATCATGTAAGACCATGCCAAGGCATGGCATTGAAAAGTTCTATAAGGCAAGGAAATCATGTAAGACCATGTCAAGACATGGCATTGGTGAATTTATAAGGCAAAGGTCCCATGTAAGACCATGCCAAGGCATGGCATTGGTGAGTTCATAAGGCAAGGATACCACGTAAGACCATGTCAAGACATGGCAATGGTATGTTCAAAAAGGAAAAGGTTCTCGATTAGTCCAAAGAGTAAGTCAAAGAAATGACAAGGTTAGAACATGAAGAAAAGATGTGTATGCATTTAAGGCTTATTTAATATTGAGATCGTAAGTAATTGAGATTATCAAGTATTAAGTTAGTGATGAGTTTTTAGTTATGCTTGTGACACTTTATGACATTATTGGCATTATGCCTATATTATGAAAGAGTACTCATGTGTTAAATGAGAATGTTGCAAGCTATTAAGTAAGGTGCCTTTGTATTCTGAGCCTTTGGTAAGGTTACCGATGAGTTCACCGGGAAAATCGATTAAGTGAAATTATGTGTGGCTTGTAGTGATAAGTGTAGGTATATGCATGTGTAACATATGAGCAATATGCTCGATATGTAATCTGAAATTGGAAAGATTGTTATAGGTAAGTAATGAATACAACTAAAGTGAGTGAGAGCAAATATTTACAATAAAACTGTTTTGGACAGCAGCAATGATGTGAATTTCAAAAATCACCAAAAATAGTAGAAATTGACTTATAAGTTGGATGAAATATTGAATTAAATATTATTGAGTCTATTTTCATATGAAAGAAACAGAGAAAGCAAAGAAATTCTTTACTTTAAGATATTTAGATATTTATGAGACTGGTTCAGAGTGATTTCGAGATCCCCTGTTTTGACTTGGAAAAATCATTAAAAATTTTAAAACAATAATTTTGGGACATAATTTATATGGTTAGATTCCTTAATGAGTCTAGTTTCAAATGAAACAAATTATAACATCATTTGAATTCTGCATAGGGCGAAAATTGATTCGTAGTAAAAAGTGGTTAGAATAGTCAAATAGTGAAATAGAGGAACTTTTAATGAATAAACTATACTAATTGGCTAGGCAAAAAATTCTAGAAATTTTATGGTGTGAAGATATGTGAGTCTAGGTTCAGGGAAAATTAGCGGTTTGAAATTTGGATCTCTGTAGCTTAAGAAATAAATAATTTAGTGACAGTAATACAAGTAGACAGATTAATGTGAACATGAGTAATAAGGCATAAGCATGTGATTTAATGATTGTATCAATTTGAGAACTTGTTGTGAGGATTTTTCATGTTGAGGCTTTGATAAGGCTACAAATGAGTAAGTTGGGAAAGTAAGAACTTAGCATTATTTATGCAAGTTATGACAGCTTAGTAGTAAGCTAA
This sequence comes from Gossypium bickii, assembly GCA_025503065.1. Classification (NCBI taxonomy): domain Eukaryota; kingdom Viridiplantae; phylum Streptophyta; class Magnoliopsida; order Malvales; family Malvaceae; genus Gossypium; species Gossypium bickii. The sequence continues at coordinate 86,220,160 of CP106712.1, forward strand.
ATTCATTGCTAATGCTTATTATTTTTGCATGTGAAATTACTAAGCTTTATAAGCTTACCCCCTTTCCTTTCCCATGTTATAGAGTCCTACTAAATAAGCTCAGGTTGGAGGTCGTTGGAGATTGCTTCACACTATCAAGCTATCTATGGGTATCTTTATTTATAAATGATTTAACTTATGGCATGTTTAGGGACTTGACTAAGTCATTTTATATATGTGTTAAATAATTTGACAAAATGTATTGTTAAGTCTGGTAATGCTTCGTACTCGGTTCCAGCATAGGATACGGGTAAGTGGTGTTACATAATACCCTTATTACACCTACAGTTTGGGCCCAAGCCCATATAGTAACAATCTGGGCCTAAGCCCTACTCAGTAACAGTCTGGGCCGAAACCCTATGATATGCAAAACGAATATGTACCGAACCCAGTCCAACCAACACACCACCTGTACCAACCAACACACCTTTGAGGACCAAGTCAACCCACCCAACCAAAGACACAATAATAACGACTCATTTGCTAATAGCGATGTGCACGTGGTGAGCCACTAAATCAGTATAACGTGGCAAAGCCACCAGTATAGTGCTTCCTCCAAATCCATAACCCAACCCATGCAGTATGCCATGCCATAGTTAAATAATGTAAGCAGTGCATCATCATCAACATCAATCATACAGTTACTACTCATACATCGATGATCCTACCACTAAGGGCAAAAGGGTTATTTGGTGGTAAAACGGTAATTTCACCCCTCGAGTATTTCGGTAATTTTACCTACCAAGGGTATTTCAGTAATTTAACCATCTACGGCTTTTCTGGAAGCCAATTATCGCCTCGAGCGACACAGGTTCCATTTCGGGTCAAAACGGTGCAATTGGGCCAAAAATTGGATTTTTGGCCCAAGCGGGCCCATACGCTCGTGTGGCCCAAACAATCCTTTTTTAGCCTCGGATCTGTGGACTTCGCAGTTGCAACAACCGTCCAGCACTTACCACGAATTTTGCCCCTGTGGCCCATTAGCCCATTGGGCCCACCTAGCCTACCTCGGCCCCACAAGGCCCATTCCGGCCTAAGCCCACGAGAAAGATCGTGGCACTCCCAAAGGTCTATTGTCAACGTTCGTGGCTCGGTTTATCACCACGAGCGCTCGCACGCTCGAGTGATCTCGGATGTCGATAATCCAGCTCTTCGGTATTTCGACTTTTAGCCGGTTCACAGATCAAAGCATTCACAGGTTAAGCAGAGGTGTGAGATTACACACCTGTTAAGGATTGCGGTTCGCGACACTTTTCGAGGCACCTAAGATCATAACTGACCATTAATTAGTCTTCACCCTTGGTAATCCAAAATATAGAAATACTTTATCTATTGACTTTACATACCAGAGAATGACCGACTCCTTGCTATGGGAGAGTATCCGGCCTACACCTCCTGATTAAGGAACCGAGTCCTTAGCGATATTTGATGAACAAACAAAGGTGTTAGTAATCATCCAAAATTCATCCCCCCACAGAGGAGAGAGACCGAAGTCTACTCCTGTAGCCACAAGAATTCTAACTAACAACGAATTAATAGAGTATTTGCATTACTCCATTCTTACCAACACCAACGAACGACAACAATCGACAGTTGTCTAACAACAGGATTCGGCCCAACCACCAAGAAAAAAAGTTCAGAACGAAGAGGGTATATAGATTCAGCTTACAGAGTTCGGCCAGCAAAAGGAGAACCCACACTTCAAGAAGAAAGTATTTGGCCTAAGGAGAAATCAAAGAGTGAGAAGTGTGGCTACGGCTTAGAGGTAAAGAAGAGAGATGAACGATTAGGAAGAAGAGAAATGAGAAGACTGAAGGAAAGAAGATGAGAGTAAAGGCTTACCAATTCAGCACACTCTCCCCTCTCCAAACTGAATATGCACTTCCCAATGACCACCGTTGGCTGAAATTCCATCTTAGCCACACTCTCACTCTCAGCCAACACTTCCACACTCCTCACTTCCTTAATTTTCTCCCTTTTTTCCTCCTACTAGTGCTCTCCTCCATCCATTTGAATTATTTGACCAAGTGTCCAACTCCCCTTGAAGAGTTCGATCCGAACCCTGCTTCCTGCACTCACTTGTCACAAAATAAAAGCCTCCAATTTGCAATCTGTGGGGTTCAAACCCCTCCCTTCCTTGCACTCCCGCTGACGCCACACTACTAAGCCACATGCTCAACTTGTGTTACTAAAACACACACAAATTTAATTAAGCCCTACAACTGCGAACCCTTTTCACTTTAGGGTCAAAAACCAAATTTTTCCCAAGGCTCAGACTCAAACCCAAGCCTCCCTAAAACCCATAATTACCCTCAATTATCCAGATAAGCAAGCACAACATAAAATTAAGCAAAAATTACAACCCCTAACTTTCGGGGCGTTACATCATGCTTGATGACTTTGCTGATCCATGATTAGGGACTATTATATGTGATTACTTGGCTAACATGATGAGGATATGTGTTTAGGGCTTGTGACCAAATTAGTTGATAGTGCCTTGCATGTTTATTTTGAACATAAATTTATGGTAAGTTATTTACCATGTTATACGAACTTACTAAGCATTTCATGCATACTCTATTTTATTTTCCTGTGTTTTATAGTAATTCAAAAGCTTGTTGGATTGGAAGCATCGTCGGAGATCACTCACACTATCCATCGGCCCATTTCGGTATATACAGTAAATTAATTGTGGTTATAATGCCATGTATAGGTTATTTAGCCAATGATGGCATATAAATGTTTTAAATGAAACTTGCTTTGGGGATGGCTTGTGTTTGACATATTTTGAAGTTGTTCTATCATGTTTGAAGAATGAATGTGATTTTACATATATGCATTTGGTAACTAGATGAGTATGAATAATTAATTAACATGGAAATCAATTGTAATATAAGATACCTAAGGGTACACTGGTTTTATGTTATATTATGTCATGTTCAAGGTATGATTTGGACTTGTTTTGAATGCTCTGATATGGTTTGTGAATGTGTTCAAATATTGGTATAGGTGAAAGACAAGAAGGGTGATAAATGTAGTTTGGAAGATAGCCTATTTTTGTCTACACGGGCAGAGACACAGGCGTGTGTCTTAGTCGTGTGTGACACACGGCCGAGCACATGGGCATGTGATCTGGCCGTGTGTCGTCTGCATCTTTAAAATGTCAAAATAGAATGCTCAGAATTGATCACATAGCTTGGCACACGGGCATGTGGCTTGGCCATGTGACCCCTGTACCGACACACGGTCTAGCACACGGGCGTGTGACCTAACCGTGTGACTCAAGTCAAAGAGTTACACAGCTTGAGACACGAGCGTGTGTCCCTTGCACCTAGGAAAAATTTTGAGATTTTGCAGAAAATTCTCGGAGTACCTAGTTTAGTTTCGTCTCGTTTCTAATGCATGTTTTGGACCTCGAGGGTTCATATAAGAGACTATATGTTTGATTTGTGACATGAAAACTGTATAAAATGAAATTTCTATTTATTTGATCTGTATATTCTGGTAATGCTTTATAACCCTGTTTCGGTGACGGATACGGGTTAGGGGTGGTACAAATATCTTAGTACAGATAGTCACTTTTGAATATTTTATAATTTAGTTCTTAATAATATGAAATTTCATAATCACTATAAATCCACTTTAATATCACTTTAAATTTAACTCACTACCACAAACACTTCATTTAAGCACTTATTCATAATATCGTACTCTACACATTAACTTTTGTACACTTTACAATTAAATCACTCAATTCATACTTTCATTATAGAGCAGTAATTCACTTTGAAATTTAAATTAAATGTATATCTTCACTATACTTTAATCAATTTCAAATTAAATAATAACACAAATATTTTTTAAGTTAATCACACAACTACTAATATAACAATTTCACATATTTTATACTTGGATTTTAATAGGTATAGTAAAGTTCTTGAAGTACTTACCTCTCTTTTGTTAGAATTTCACTATTGTGCCTTTAATTATCTTCCTTCCTCACTTGTTTCACCATATTCAATTTGTTTCCAACAATTCTGTCATTTCTTCTTTTTTTCTACTTCATGAACACATCAAATTCATAATCAAAACTCACACTAAAATCACTTTCTTATGTCTCTACTTTAATTATACATAAATTATATAAGTAATATTTGAATTTCTTACCTTTTTCTCTTGATATCCAGCCTTTACTTCACTTTCTCTCTCCTCTAACTTCTATTTTTCTTGAATTCAAGTTGATATTCGTATTCACCATAGTCTTCTTATCATTTTCCCCTCTTGATGACTATGAAAATTCTTTTAATTTTTGGGTGAAAATGATGAATTTTGGTGGAAAAGGACCAAATTACAGAGAAAGCAAAACTTTCTTTCTTCTCCCTACGGATGGACGTGAGACTAATGGAAAAGTGGACAAGTATCTTCATTTTTCCATCCTTTTATATCTAATTTAAATAAATAAAATAACTTATATAAAATATTATGAAAATAATAATTAAATAATGTAAAATATAACTAACATCATGATTACAATCTAATGGCTTATATTTTGTACTTTAAGGCTAAGCAAATCCAATGGCCACAATTCATTCACACATATAAGGGTATTTTGATAATTTTTCCTGAAATTATCTTTCTTGTTAAATGACAAATTTCCCTTGGTCAAATTTTGTATTTCCATTTATGTCCTTTCCACTTTTGGATATTTACAATTTTAGTCCTTCAAGTTTTTGAACTTACACTTTAACCCATCAACTTTTGAATATCCACACTTTTACCCCCATCACTTTTTACTTCTTTAAAATTTATTAAATATACCACATATTTATATCTCACAATATAATAGTTGTTTCAACATTATTTAGTGTCCAATACCTTCCTCTACTAACATCGATGTACCTTATTTCATTTACTCAACAATTTAATTATACCTTAGCATGATGAATTTTAGGGGTGTTACAAGTCATCTTTTTCATGCAACGAGACACCATAATAGTTATGAATCGCTTGGGAAGATATGTCAACCTTCTTGTGTCAAATGTACACTTGGTACTTCTTGACATATTTAATATTAGAGTAAAAATCTAATACAACAAGAATCACCGCAGGTGCCGTCGAAAAGAGACAGAAGTTAAACCAATTATGATACTGAACCAATTACTAAATTTCATTACATAATGAGGAGGTCGGGTCAAATCCACATTTGAGAATGAACGTGCGCTTTTGAAGCACCAAGAAAAATTTCTTGGCCTATTTGTTTTTAAATTTATCTGAAATAAACTATGGCAACGGAGGGGGTTTCGGTTGGGATTTCATTCTTGTGGTTCTATGTAGGGGCATGGTTTCTATTTTCCTAAGAATTTGAATACACACAAGTTATTTAAAACAAAATTAACCAACTAGGCTCCACACAAAAAAATTTAAATCTTTCGAACAAACAAGTTTTTTAAATAATTAAATGTGCATGCAAATGAGTACTCAATATCACTAAGCAATGGATATGCAAACAACTATGACACAAGTGCAAAATCAACCAAGAATATGCATTTAACCAAAGATTTTGCAAAAAGATGTCAATATATTTTAAAAAAAAGTTTGGAACCCCTTAACATTTTGGTTACCTCTTATTTGTACAATTGTTCCCCAGCCGAAGAAAAGACCATAAATTTTAAGAGAAGAGATAAAAAATATGCAAAAAATTTGAAGGTAGAAAAAGATTAAACCCTTAGATTGGAAGAAGAATAAATGGGGAAATGATTTAGGAGAGTTTTGAGTTGAAAACTAAGAGAATAGGATAGTTTTTGGGGGTTATTTAAATGTTCAATAAGCCAAAAGATGTCGGGTCACGACTTTCAAAATGGGTCTCTCGTGATACCTAACAGGGGTGTCGTGACGCAAGAAGTAGATTGTCCCCAATGTTGCGACTTCCACTCCTCGATGTCGCAATATCCCTAGACTTCTAAACAAGAAAGATTTTAAACATTTTCCTTAAAACTGCTCACAGTGTCACGACTTCCATTTTAACATGTCACAACACTATTGTAGATTGCACAAAAGCCTACTTTTCAATTCTAAAAGTCTCAACTACACGAAAATTCCTACACCAAATCTTAATACTAAACATAAAATGAGTTTGAAAAATAGGCAAAAATAAATAAAGTCTCGTCTCAAACAATTAATTATTTACAATATTGCTCAAACACTAATGGTGAATCTAAAAATGATTTCCCAGGTGATAGGTCACGCCCTCAAAATGGTGCTTCCAAGGTGTTCTTGACACTCGAGTTCGTCCCTTGTTCCTCAAGTGAATGATGAAGCTTAGGGAGGATCGATAAGTGATCACTCTGTTTTGAATTTCGATGCCCTTTGGCCTTAAGTGCAAACCTGCAATCTTACATCACTCCAAACAACTTAGACTGTCAGCAGCATGGAAAGATAATTAATTAATGGACCGACAAGCATAAATAAGAGAGGTAGGCACATTCATAGAACTAGGAAATGCATCGACAGACTTAAATAATTTTGTCTCACCATCTATCTTTTTTCTGCATCTATCGTGGCTCGAGAATTGGCAAAAAATGGTCGCCCTAACAAGATGGGGATTTTGAAATCCTCCTCAAAGTCTAAGACTATGAAACGCATGAGGAGAATAAATTACCTTAGCTTGACTAACTCATCCTTAAGGACACCTTTAAGGTGAAATAAAGATTGATCAGCTAGTTGTAATGTTACCAAGGTTTCTTGAAAGTCTCCAAAACCTAGCTTACAATAGATAGATAGAGGCATGAGATTAACACTCACTCCAAGGTCACAAAGGGCCTCGCCAGAGTTCACCCCTCCTATCTCTATGGGGATTGTAAAGATACCAATATCCTTGAACTTAGAAGGGACCTTCCTAGGCACTACGGAACTATGCTTAGTATTTAAGGCTATTTTCTCTCCCTTACCTATTCATTTATTCCTAGACATGATTCCACGAAGAAACTTGTCGTACTTTGACATATTTTCAAGTAGCTTGAAAAAATTTAAGTTGATATTTAATGCTTTAAACATATTGATGAAGCTTAAAATTCCTCATTATCCTTCTTTTTCCTCTCCTCTAACTTAGCTGGAAATGGGATGATAATGGTGCTAGGTGGCTTGCCTTATTTTTCACTAGGGTTAGACTCCCTAAGTTCTTTTTCCTTCACCCCCTCTCTGACATTAGTAGTGGGGACATCATGTTCCATCTCAGCTCTAGGTGGCCTCACTGGTTCCTTGATCACTACTCCAAATTGGAGAGTTATTGCTTTTGCTTGCTCTTTCCCCTCCCTCTTAGGGTTAGGCTCAGCATTTCCAGGGATGCTTAAGGTAACATTATTTTGCAAGGCTTGGAGTATATGGTCTAATTAACCATTCATTTGATGCACATTAGCTTGTATCAAGAGCATCCCCTCCTCAAGTTTGCTAACTCTAATAGGCATCAGAGGGTCGTTGTTAAAGTTGGGCTTCCTTTCGGGTTTTTGGCACCTAAATGGCTGCAGTGGTTGGTATGGAAGGGCTAGTTAGAATGGTGGAAGTTGACTACTCCTTTGTTAGAGTTCCCCCATTGGTTTCCTTCCCACCTAAGATTTGGTTGGTCACTGATTTGCCACAAATTACACTATTATTTACATCCATTTTTCAAATAAATTTAGCTTGTTTAATAGTTAAATCAAGTCATTTTAGTATATATCCATGTTTTTTATACTTTAGTTAGTAATTTATGTTTTTTAGTAGTTTTTATTACATCTTATATATCTAAATAAGGTTATGTGGTTGTGTAGGTCAAATTGGGAGCAAAAGATGCACATTCAGGCCAAAACTGCTGCCCATGTTAGGATATTAAGACATCGATATCACAACACCAAAGACAGAAGAAAAAAAAAAGTCCCAGAATAAAACTGTCTACTGTGTCATGACATGCCTCCTACAGTGCCGCAACACCGACCTATGTTGCTACACGGCTTCTACATGACCAAAAATCTCTACGCACACCATCTGAGAATTTTAGGGGCAATTAGGCATCTTTCTCCAACCTAAAACCCTAATTAATATTATAAATGAAGGGCACTTTAGCCTTTTGGATTTTTTCCTAGGTAAACAACATTCTAACCAAATTCATTGGGGGATTGAACAAATATTATTGTTTAGCTTCCAGATTTTATTTTGTTCTTAGCTTTTACTTAGTTATTTTTATGTTTGCTTAATTGGAGATTTCTATTCCGATGTTGATACAATTGCAAGCGAGGATTGTTCTGGAACCGCACTTTCCATCAATATATTAATGAGCATTCTCTTTTCCTTATTCCTTTATTCATAACTCTATCATTGATATTATTAATCAAATGTTTGTATGAATATCAGAATAATTTGTGCCTTATCAATACCTTGCATGGTTCAATTGATAATTTGATTAATTGGATAAGTAAAATAATCTAAGATTAAGTATTTATTTGAGAGTACTTAGCATACTAATAAGTGATAGCCCTAGTAAAACATCTAGATAGGCGAGATCGAGAGGGTATCTTGTTGGGTAAAACTCGTACCAAGCAGTGAGACCGAGAGGGTATTCGTATGCCTAAGTGACATCAAGAAGGTATCTTAGGTAGTAATCCTTAATGACGATGAGACCGATAGGGTATTCATAGATAATGGTGGTAAGTACTTAAATTAAGGGTAATTTTTGGCTTAGTGAATAATTAGGGCTTGAATTGATTCTAGGGTAATAGCTTGTATTGTCGAAACTAGGATGGGTAAATCTGAATAACTTAACCTAGGGTTAGATTTAGTCTTAGTTAATTTAATTAGTTTCACTATTGTTATCTTAAATAGGAATTAAAACTACTAATTCATAACTCTATCAAATTAGTAATTATTTTCGGTAATTGATTTAATTGTAGTTTTCTCCAATCTGCAATCTCTTAGGTACGATCCTTAGAATACTTACCAAGTGTTCTATTGTAACACATTTATATTGCAATTTAAACTGTACGCTTGCAAAAATCGCACTTAAATCTTATCTTTCTATTTTTGCAGTATTTACACTCTTGATATTTGCACGTTAGGAGGAGGTCAGTCATGCCACCCCAGGTTATATGTGTTGGAATATGGGTTGCCTCATCTATTTCTCATGTAGTTAACCTCAACATAACTATTTTCTTGGTGGTTGCCCCAACTAGGACCTTCATTCTCATTACCTACATGAGCTCTCATGAGATGAGGTTGGGTGAGAATATGCGGCCGAACACACACCTGTGTCAATGGCCCATGTCCCTCACACGGCCTAGACACGCCCATGTGTGAAAACCTTAGCATTCTGTTTATGACGTCAGCAAACTCTTAAGGGGCAGACGGCCTAGGCACACGTCCGTGTGCTGGCCCGTGTGACGAGTCAAATTCTCGTAATTTGATTCAGGGGACACACGGCCTATTAACTCACCGATGAACCTGACCGTGCGTTACACACGGCCTAGACACACGCCCGTGTAGACAATTAGAAGGCTATTTTCCAAGCCAATTGCCACCCTGAAACATAAACACACATCTACCAACATAAGCAACACATAGCATGGCAATAATACACTATGAAGAATCACTAATCACCATCCATACAGTTCACATCTTACTCCATCTATTGTATGAACTTTCACTTCATAAAACTCATCATCATTATAAATAAGAAACTTGACAAATATTGGCCAAACCCTAATGGCCCTTTACAAGATGAGTGTATACCATTAATAGCCAACACTTTGGCTTTCAAATATGACATAACAAAAGTTGACCAAGTTTCTATACATGTCATACTCAAAATAAGTCAATTTTACTATACCAAAAAAATTATTGATAGTATGAACCGAGCTCAGATGTTCTATGATCCCCGAGTTAGCTTGGCATTACTACAAGGAAAAGGGAGTAAGCTATATAGCTCAATAAGTTCATATGCAACTAATAAACAAATAAACCTTACAATTGCCATATAAATAACATACGTATATCAACCTAAATGTCATTAAAACCTCATGAACATAACATAGTCAATCACATTCTTACCTATAGTTCATCATATACCGAATTCATTTCCTTTGAGTTTTTCGTACATACCTGTACCAACTCATAACATAATCAGATACTTTCTCGTCTTTGTCATACCAGTTGAACCACTTGGAATACTATCGAATACACGGAAAACTTTGCACATAAGTGCCAAATATGTAGCCAGTGCTACCACAAATCTCATAACACATATAAGTTCACTCTTGAGCTATCCTTGAGCCTACTCACACAAGCTGTCAGTCGAGACATAGCTACACAGTGCTGTTCACACAAGCTATCAGGATCCGCAACACATGCCGGTATACCCAGCCACCGGTAGGACGTACATGGCCAGCACTCGGGACACATAAATCACATAATCACATGGGTTTCTAGTGACTTGTCACTTGTATCCTAATCTGTTCCTAAGGTTCAACTGAGATTTCTCTCTTGCCGGAACTTCGTCGAATATACTCATAGAATCAATCATGCATTTCATACAATATCAAAACATTAAAATACAAATATAACATTGCATTATTTACATACGAACTTACCTCGGTATAAAAATAGTAGATTTGACCTAATCGCCAAATACTTTGTTTTTCCCTCGGTCTAGGTTTGTACCTCATTTTTCTTGATCTATAATAACAAATTTAACTCATTCAATCACCACATTATTCAATTCATCCCCAAAATCATATTATGACAAAAATTACATTTTTACCCTAAATTTTTGGCATTTTACATTTTAGTCCCCAGGCTCGTAAAATGAAATATGTTTAATTTCATTAATACACAAGCCTAGCCAAACTATATTTATGCTCATACCAACCCACATTTTTCATCACATCATGCTTTTCTACATATTTTATAACTTTTACAAATAGGTCCTTTTTGACATTTTACCGAAAATCACTTAGCAAAAGTTATTTATCCAACCTTAAATTTGTATAATCTACCATTAAACATCAAAATACACAAATATCTAACTTGGATAAAACCCTAGACCTTAATCATACTTCAAATTAGTACTAAAAATAGGTAGATCAAGTTACAAGGATCTCAAAAACATAAAAATCATTAAAAACGGATCTAGAACGGACTTACAATCGAGCTTGGAAGCTTGAAAAACCCTAGCTATGTCTTCCTCTTGAAATTTTTGGCCAACGGGTGGAAGATGAGCAAAAATTGGCTTTTTATTTGATTTTTAATTCATTTAATTAGCTAAATGACCAAAATGTCCCTAACTTAAAACAAAAGAAATTCTCTTACTTTATGTCCATTTTTGTCCACTAACTTAACCATTGGTCTAATTACCATCTAAGGGCCTTCAATGTAAGGTTTCATAGCAATTAGACACCTCTAGCTTCTAGAACACACATTTTGCACTTTTTGCAATTTAGTCCTTTTAACTAAATTAAGTGCCTAAACGTTAAAATTTCTGAACAAAATTTTCACGAAATCATTCCATAAAATTGTAGACCTTAAAAATATAATTAAAAAAATTTACTACATCATATTTGTGGTCCCGAAACCAACGTTTCGACTAGACCCAAAATCGGGTTGTTAGAACTTTCACCCCTTAAGGATTTTCGTCCCCGAAAATCTTACCAAAAAATAGGTTTGGGTACTATTTTCATATAGCTTCCTCAAGTTCCCACTTAGCCTCTTCGACTCCATGTCGTTGCCATAAAACTTTCACTAGGGCTATACTTTTATTTCTTAACTGTTTAATTTCCCGAGCTATCTTGATCGGTTCTTCACCATACGTCATATCCGGTCGAATCTTAACCTCTGTCAAAGAAATCACATGTGAAGGGTCTGATCGATAACGTCGCAACATCGACACATGAAAAACTTTGTGAATCCTTTCCAACTCTGTCAGCAAAGCTAACCGATATGCCACTAGCCCTATTCTTTTAATAACTTCATACGACCTAATGAAACGTGGACTTAACTTGCCTTTATGGCCAAATCTCAAATTCTTATTCCACGGAGATACTTTCAGGAATACTTTATCACCAATCTGAAATTTGATCTCTTTTCTTTTCAAATTTGCGTACGACTTTTGTCGATCTGAAGCGGCTTTAAAGCAATCACAGATTACCCTTACTTTTTCTTCGGTTTCTTTAACCAAGTCAACCCTGTGAATTTGTTTCTCACTAAGCTCTGTCCAATACAACAGAGTTCAACATTTCCAGCCATACAATGCCTCATATGATGCCATCTTTATACTCGACTGAAAACTGTTGTTATAAGAAAATTCGATTAAAGGTAGATATTTTTCCCAACTACCTTCGAACTCCAAAACACAACAGCGAAGCATATCTTCAAAAACCTAAATCGTTCTCTCAAATTAGCTGTCAGTTTGCGGATGAAATGAGGTACTAAAGTTCAACTGTGTACCCAAAGCTTCTTGCAACTTCTTTCAGAATCATGAAATAAACCTCGGATCTTTATCCGGAATAATAGAAATAGGTACTCCGTGCAATCTCACAATTTCAACAATGTACAATTCAGCTAGCTTATCAAGTGAGTAATTGGTACATCTCGGTATAAAATAAGCCAATTTCGTCAACCTATTGAAAGTGATCCAAACGACATCTTTCTTTTTCGGAGTTAAAGGCAAACTAGTTTCGAAACCCATTGTAATTTTGTCCCATTTTCACTCGGGTACCATCACTAGTTGAAGTAAGCCCGAAGGTACTTGGTGTTTGACCTTTACTTGTTGACAAACTAAGCATCTCGAAATAAAAACCCGTTTCATACCTAACCACCAATACCATTTCTTCAAATCATTATACATTTTCGTACTGCCCTGATGAACTAATAAGCAACCATTGTGTACCTCATGTAAAATCTTCTGAATAAGTTCATCATTCTTCAGTACACATATTCTTTCTCAGAACATCAAACAACCATACAAACTGATCTCAAAGTCTAAATCATTACCAGATTCACATTAAGCTCTTTTAGCTTGCAATTCACTATCACTTTTTTTAGCTTCATAAATTTGCTGAAGAAACATCGGTCTAACTCTCAACTCAGCTAGAACTGAACTGTCATCGGATAAAGTCAACCTTGTATTCATAGCTCTCAAGGAAAACAATGATTTTCTGTTCAAAGCATCCGTGACTACGTTCACCTTTTCAGGATGGTAGTCAATTACCGACTCATAATCTTTTAGTAACTCGAGCCATCTCCAACATCAAAAGTTTAAATCCTTTTGAGTCATCAAATACTTGAAACTCTTTTGGTCGGTATAGATGTGGCACTTCTCACCATACAAATGATGACGCCAAATTTTCAAAGCAAAAATAATGGTGGCCAATTTTGAATTGTGCATTGGATAATTCTTCTTGTGCGGTTTCAACAGTCTCAAGGAATAAGCTATCACATTGCCCTCTTGCATCAACACACATCCTAATCCATTCAGTGATGCGTCACTATAAATTACGAACTCTTTTCCTGGTTCAAGTTGCACTAAAACTGACGCCTCAATCAATAATGTTTTCAACTTCTCAAAGCTTTGTTGACATTTTTCTAGCCATTTGAATTTAACATTCTTTTGCAACAACTTAGTTATAGGAGTAGCAATCATCGAAAATCGCTTTGACAATACGTTGATAATAACTAGCTAAGCTGTGACAGCCCGATTTTAGGGCTAGTCAGAACAGTGGTTTCGGGACCATTAATTCCGAGGTTGAGGAAAATTATTCTAATATTATTTTATGTGCTATAGCATGGTTATGAGGATGCATGAAAATTTTGGTGCTTTAATTTTAGCGATTGTATGCTTAATTGTGAAAAGGGACTAAATTACATAAAGTGTGAAAGTTCCATTTTACAGGCTAAGGGTGTCTAATAGGTATGGAATATTAAATTGGAGGTCCTTAAAGTGCAATTAGACCTCCGTAAAGATGATGGACAGCCAAGGGAACCAAGAGAGTCAAGAGCATTAAATGAGTCAAAAATTTGGTGATATTAGGTGACTAAAATGAATAAAATAAGATAAATAAAGAGAAAGCTATCATCTTTTTCATTTCTCTTCTTTTTCTACCGAAATTTTCATTAAGAAATAGGGGTTTTGAAGTTCAAACTTTTAGCCAACATAGCCTCTAGTAAGTAAGTGATTTTAGAGGTGCTTCCTCATAATTTTTGTATTTTTGGGACCCCTAAAGCTTAAGCTAACTAATGAGGGACTATTTTGCAAAATGGTTGAAAGTTCAGGGACTTGCCATGAGAGTTTTTATGTTGTGAGATTGATTGAAATTGATAGATAGTGATTAATTTCTCGTATAAACCTCGAAATAGAAATGTAAGTACGGATAAATATCCGTAATTATCAGTTGGTGGGCTATGTGCGATACCACCGTAATTAATATTGTTGGTGGGCTATGTGCGATACCACCTTACTATTTATTCACGATGGGCTGTGTATGATACCATCGTTTATATTATCATTTGGTGGGCTATGTGCAAAACCACCGTAATTATTCTTAATGGTGGGCTATGTGCGATACCACCCTATTATTTATTAATGATGGGCTGTGCGTGAAACCATCGGGTACCTAGTATTATTCTGAAGGCTATATTTCATGTGGCTTTGTGGTAATGAGTGCAAGGTATATGTACAAGTGAATGTGAGCAATATATATGTCACATGGTTGGAATGTGGTAAGAGAAGAGATGAGTAATCATGATGATGGAAATGTGAATTGTTCTTGTTTAGTATGCAATGTTATTGATTGATTAGCATATGTTTTGTTGCTTATTATTTATATGTAGACTTACTAAGCTTAAAGCTTACTCCCTTTCATTTCCCTTGCTTTATAGTGTCAAAGAGCTAGTTCGGGATACGAAGATAATCGGAAGATCACCCACACTATCAGCTCAACTTGGTATATTTAGACTTAGCATTTTGAGAATGGCATGCATAAGGACTAGACTTAGTGAAATGTCTTGTTGTTTTGGCCAAGTGTGTTGGCTCTTTTAATGATGAACTCTTTTGTATAAGGTCATAGTTGATGGATCGTTATTATTAATCTATGAAAAGATGAGGTTATTCATGAATGTGTATGGTGCATGATTGGGTTACTTGGTTTAAATATGCTTGAATGGGTTGATGGTTGAATGTGGTTTATATTTGTATGAGTCGGGGTGATAAAAGCGTTTGGTAAATAGCCTTGTTCTTGTCCATACGGGTAAACACATGGACGTGTTTCTAGGCCGTCTGTGACACACAATCAGCCCCATGGGTGTGCAGTTAGGTCGTGTATCCCCTACAGGTTAGTTTTGCAAGTCAGTATGCTCAGTAGTAAACACACGGGCAGAGACACGGTCGTGTGTCTCAGCCGTGTAAAAGGCATGGCCATGGTCACAGGCGTGTGCCCAGGCTATGCGAGGTCTGCACCTGAATTTGGAATTAAATTAGCCACACGTCAAAGGACACTGATGTGGGATGCAAGTCAGTGTTGACCACGGACCAGGCATACGGGCATGTGACAGGCCGTGTGATGCAAGTCAGTGTCAATCACGGGTGTGTGATATGTTACACGGGCGTATCCATTCTTCTACACGGGCGTGTGGACTATTTTGAGAAAATTTTATAAGGTCTTCTAGAAAGCTTTGAAATAGTTCGATTTGATCCCGAACCATTCTAAAGCGTGATTTAGATCTTGTAGACATGTTTAAGAGGTGTCAATAAAAGTTTTAAATTTGGAAGAACTGTTAAGTCTCAGAGTTGTATGATTGTTTGCGTATAAGCCTATTCTGGTGTTGAATACGGGTAAAGGGTGTTACATTTAGTGGTATCAGAGTTAAGGTTTAGTCAGTTCTCAGACTATCGTAGCATGTGTAAGAGTCTAGCTAAACTTGCCATAAACGTATATTGATAGTATGTTGACTTCTGACAATTTAAATTGTGTTTTCGTATAGTAAATGGATCCCGACTGAGCAACTGTTGATGATGCTGCTAGTAACGCATCAGCTCTCGCGCAAGGAACCACGTCTGTAGAGAGTAGACCCGAGAATATGGGTCAAAGAGAAGAGGCTCGGGAAGCCTTTCTCAACATGAGGAGTAACTAGTACACGGAATTTGTATGAGCAAACCCTAATGCTCAACCTCCTCTGTAACATCCGAGATTTTAGGGGCTCTGCATTTACTTTGTATCTGTGTGTTTGGTATGCATAGTATGTGGTTTGAGTGTGTTGGGGGTCCCCGGGAAGGCTCGGGGTCGAGTAGAAGTCTTGGTAAAATTTCAAGTTTGGTACTTTAAAGGGGGTTAACTGGTTGGGTCAGGTTTCAAGAGTTTTTACTTGTGTTTGACGACACAAGAATGGCAGTAGTAGGGTGGCAAGGAGACTCCACCTAGCATGCAGGGAGGTGGCGTCACAAAGGAAGCTGAGGGAGAGGGTTTGAGTCTCTCAGGTAACGCAAGGAAGCATTATTTTTGGCTCAGGCACGGGAAATGGTTGGATGGTAATCGAACTCTGGAGGAGAGAGGGAAGATTTGGTCAAGATATTCAAACAAGTGGTGGAGAGCTATTTGTGGAGTTTGAATAATTCAAACTCATTTGAATGGGTGATGGAGAGCGTTTGTAGGAGGAAAAGGTGGGATTTGAGCTGGGGGAGGATGTTGGCCGGTTGGGGAAGCTTGTGAAGGGGGATTGATTTTGGGTTAGTAGTATCTAGGGGTGTGCCGAAACTTAGTTGTGGTTTTCTTCTATTTTCAGTTTTCGAAAGTGTGGGGTGCCGTTTTGGGTACATTTTGAGCAGCTTAAACTTTGTAGGAGCCGAATGCTCTTAGTTCTTTTCTTCATTTATTGGCAAGTGACCTCTTCCTAGTAAGCATCACGTGTGCTCTCTTTTATCAAAGTCGAGACTGCAACCCTTTCTTTCTTTTTGTTCATATTCACTTTCATGACATAACCCTTAGCCGAATCCTCCTATAGCATTCTTTATTTCATTTTTTCTTTCCTCTCTTTTGCTTCTTCAAGACCGAATCTCTTTAGCCATATTTTCTTATATCCTCTCTTATGTTTTTTCTCCATTGCCAAAACCTAGAACTTCACATCCTTGTCACCGTTTGTCTCAGGCTATAATCCTGCAAAGCTGAAACACTTATTGCCCATCTTTCTTCTTCTTCTTATCTCATACTTCCTCTATTTGTTCTTCACAATCGAAACCCTTTTCTTTCTTCTTTTTTATTGAGTGTGTTTCTTTTCTTTCGGCCGAATCTCTCTTGGGTGTGTTTCCTTCATTCGTGATTGTGCCAAAAGACTTTCGTCGCTCCTCTTCTCAATCTTCTCAATCGATTTCTATTTGAGGTGGTAAGTGTCTTCATCTTTTTCATTTCTTCCTTATTCTTTTGCTAGATATTAATCGAAGGGGGGTTACTTGGTGATTTGAATGCTTTGGCCGAATGTAGGAAGGGCTTTGCGTTCGCACTCTTTCGACATCTAGCCTATGATTGAGGGACTTGTGGTAAGTAGTCATAGCCGAAGGGTGGTAAGAGGTTACTTCTTGCTTGTTGGACGAAGGGTCATTCTTTTAATGTATGAAAGGGATCAGTTCTAACCTAGTAACATTGTGGGGATTCACTCAATTCTTGAACCAACCTAAAGCTTTCGGCTTCTGTTGATTTCGGCAAGGATTTATTCGTTCAAAGTGATTATTTTTCGTTATTGTCTTATTCAATGATTTAACTGGGTCTTCTGACTAAGATTGTTATTATGGAATCGAGTACAAGTCAAGTAAAGGAAGGGGTTGGACACGTAGTCCCCACCCCTAAATTCAAGAAACGAGCAGTTTTAGCGGTTCGAGATTGGCCACCGGGTTGTGGGCCAGCATCGGTGAGTGATAAGCAGATCGTTGTGATCCCTGCGAGTGAGAACGCTAGTGAGATCGATAGCGTAGTTCTGTGTGTTTACATGTTTGTAATTTTCACACCATTTTTGGTTGTTTCTGTTTATTATATATATATGCTATGTTAAATGCCGAAATTCGGTATGGGCTGCTGGATTACCCATGGAGGGTAAAAACGAGATGCCAGGTTAGTGATTCTGACTGTGCTATACGAGTGTTTATGATGACATGTTTACATGCAGGATCTGAATGTCTATTACATGTATGCCGAAACTTGCTGTATACGTACATCATGACTATATGTTTGTATGGGGATGGGCATATGATTGATGAAAGGGGAAGCGTTCTGTTCTGGTGGCTTTGCCACAATCTGTTCTGGTTGTTCTGCCACATACTGTTCAGGTGGCCATGCCACATATCTGGTGACTCTATCACAATCTGACGATGAGCAGCTAAATGCAGCATGTCTACCATCGATGGTGTGTAGCGGTGAGGGTTGATTGTAGAAATCCCCATTGGTGTGATTGGCAGGTACGGGTGGTCTGTAGCGGTTTGAAATTTAGGCTGGGTTGGGTTTTGCATCACATTGCATTGATAACTGATTAGCTGCCATTCTGTACTGTGGGGCTAAGGCCCAGTATGATTCTGAGTGGGCTTGGGGCCCAGCGATGATGCTTGGAAATTGCACACTGAGTCGTTACACTCACTTTGTTTGTTTAACAATTTTTTTCAGGTAATACATAGTGCTGTGGATCGAGCCGAATGGGATTACGTGGTGGCCATGAACAGTTTATTTAATAGAACGTTATTTTTCTTAAATTTTTGGGATTTTGTTATGTAATAAGGCCACTAATAGCTTAGCTTAATTTCGGTTTTAATTTTAGACATTTTGAATGCAAATATTCGATAAGATGTTTTTCCTAAAAATGCAAAAGAAAGTTTTCTCATGATTTGATTAAACGGGTGTATAAACCGATTTCTACGACAAACTTCTAGTTTAATCTAATATGTTTTCAAATGTCAACTAAACATACAAGTTGGGCTAACTAAAGTTTTTCCCATAAGTGAATAACGAGTTTTCTAATGAAACACCTAACCTAGAGTTTTAAAACACAAGGGGACTTAAAATGTTTTCTAGGGTTCGCGAGGTTTTACAAAATTCTTCCTAAGTGACATACCAGATCCGGTCGTGGTGTTTGGGCCGGGTTTGGGGTGTTACATCCTCTACCCCCACCTATACCTCAGCCAGTTCCTGTGGCTCCTCAAGGTATAGACTTTGTAAGAGTGACCAAACCCCCGGTCAATAAGATTCGAAAACAAGGGGCCGATGAATTCAAAGCTAATATAGAGGATGATCCTGAGAGAGCAGAGTTTTGGCTCGAGAACTCTATGCGGGTTTTCAATGAATTCTCTTTGCATGCCTAAAGAAAGCTTAAAATGTGTCATGTCATTGCTGAAGGACTCGGCATATCGTTGGTGGAAAACACTGACATCAGTAGTACCAAGGGAGAGAGTGACATGAGACTTCTTCTTGGAAGAGTTCCGAAAGAAGTACATAAGTTAGAGGTTTGTAGACCAGAAACAGAAGGAGTTTCTTGAACTGAAGCAAGGCAAGATGACTGCGGCAGAGTACGAGCTCAAATTTGTTAGGCTCAGTAAGTATGCACAAGAGTGTGTGTCTATGGAAGCTATTTTGTGCAAGAGGTTCGATGATGGGCTGAATGAGGATATCAGATTGCTGATTGGGATTTCTGAATTGAAAGAATTCATGGTATTAGTCTATAGAGCTTGCAAGGCCGAGGAGTTGAATAAAGAGAAGAGAAAACCCATGATTGAGGCACGTGATGCAAGGAAGAGACCAGTGAGTAAATCATTCCAAACTCAATCAAAGAGGTCCAGGGAAATGAACCCTCAGACGACTGTTTTAGTTGGGTATACACACTAAAATCGATGTAATACATATTTGGGCTCGAGAGTTCAAGCCACCTCGATATCAAGCGTGGGCAATGCAAAGTCAAATAAACTGGAGTGTCCGAATTGTGGTAGGCAACATGCTAGGGACTGTTGGGGAAACAACCGTAATTGCTACTAGTGTGGTTCACCCGACTACTTCATTCGGAACTGTCCAGAAAGGGATGAGAAGGATAAAAAACAAGAAGGAAGGGCAAGTAATGTACCTTCGAGGGGTAGACCATAAAAGAACCCGGGGAGTGGGACTAGTGGTAGAGGTGCGCCTAAAGACTCTGCTATGAGATCAGAGGGTAGAGCACCTGCAAGGACTTATGCCATTCGCGCTCGTGAAGAGGCATCGTCTCCAGATGTAATAACGGGTACTTTTTCTCTCCATGATATATTTGTTGTTGCTTTGATTGATCCGGGGTTTACCCATTCTTATAATTGCATAAAATTGGCATCTAGTATGAGTATGATTGTCAAGTCCACGGAAATTGTGATAAAAGTGTCAAACCCGTTAGGCAACATGTTCTAGTTGACAAGGTGTGCAGAAATTGTCCTTTGATAATTAGATGTCATTGTTTTCTGGAAAATCTCGTGTTGTTGCCGTTTGATGAATTTGACCAGATTCTTGGTGTGGATTGGTTGACAGCTCATTATGGGAGTATGTTTATTGAATTGAGATGTGTAAATAGAGATGTCATTCAGGTTGAATCAGGTAAATCGAATAACACGCCTATTGAAACACCCCTATCTAATAACATGGCCCCTCATCTTGGTTACTCGTAGCTGGTCGAGATTCAACTGGCGCGGTCCCTTATGCGGAAGTAGGCGCCGTACTCTCGACATCCTCAACCATGGCTCGTTCGGGATCAGGATCCATTTACTATAAGAAAGAAAATCGTCAGAAGTCATCACACTATCACAACAATAAAAATTATGGCATGTATAGCTAGACTCACACGCGCTACGTTAGTCTGAGAATCGACTAAACTGTAGCTCTAATACTAATAAAATGTAAAACCCATAACCCGTATCCGTCGTCGGATTAGGATTAGAGGGTATTACCGGACAAAACCCAGTTCATCACGATCATTATATACAATTCATGCATAAAGTCATATCAACTTCTTTACAAAAATTTTCAAAAATCAAATAGCATTTATACACCCATTCATATAAGTCAAATTGCATATATTTAAAACATATAGCCAATTAAAACCAATCATGCTTTATTACCTATAAAATTCGAATCATACAAGTATCTCATTCATGATATTTGAATACCATTTTATAATCAAACATTTCTCATTTCATATACCAATCATGGATCGAGACATGCATTCTTATTGATCTATCCCATTAAGTATTAACCTAATATATATATATCATAATTTTATTCCATAATATGACTGAATCAAAATTATCAAATATAACATTCCCAAGTTGTTCCACAAAGCAAATTATACATCAAAAATTAAGTCATCAATAAGTCAGATCAAATAATCAAATTCACAAGGCATAACATAGTCATCTCATAACTTAGCCTATAGGTACTTATACATTAAAGCTAGAACATATTCATCAACTAAAATATACCACATATTATACTCCTAATATGAGCTGCATTCAAGGCCGATTATACATTATACTTATTATTACTCAATGTCGAATTCATGTAGCCAAACACCACATATATAAATACCATAAAATATATTTCCAAAGTAGGCTTATAACACGAATGGATATACAAATACTAACACCATGATCAAGCATAACTGAACTCAAGCTTAGAAATCAAGCCATATAACTAAACACTAAGCATGAACACATCATGAATTATACTCCCATCATAACTTAATACCATAACCGAATTCAAATAAGCCCAAAATGTCATGATTTAGCCATTTTCACATGGCATAAATACATATTTACATATATATATATATCATTTGTAGTAACACAAAAGGAAATATAGCCTATGCATGCCATAAACTTTAAGTTTAACCTCAAAAAGGTACCAAAATGTTGATAACAGTGTGACGAGCTTTAGCGACGATCCCCGAGCACGTAGCGATCACTAAAGTAAAATCTAAAACATGAGAGCAACCAAGAACCAAGTAAGCTTTGACAGCTTAGTAAGTTATAAGCAATTGTATAACAATGCATTCAAACATTATATTAGAAACTTTTCACATTTCAAGTCCCTTAGGCCAAATATCCCCACATTCAAAAATAGCGTTCACATAGATCTATAATCCATTCCACATCTCAAAACAAACAGATATACATTTGTACAAATTTATATATATTATCTACTAAATTTCTTACTTACATTTCGAACCATATAAATTACAAATTAATATGTATAAACATAATTTTTGTTTCAACAACCAAAACTTACCTATTATACAAAAGATGATTTATCATCGCATACCTGTTCGTTTTATTCTGTTAAACACCTTTGTTAACTAATTAAATTAAAAGATCGACAAACCTGCACACTCAATGCAAAAACCTTATCAAGTGTCACATGCTTAGAGTCATCATACTAATACCTTGCACACTTAGTGCCAACTCCTTGTAATGTATCGCACACTTAGTGCCGTGACGTTTAACTTCTCGCACACTTAGTGCTAAACAACTGAATTCGCACACTTAATGCTTGTTATTTAATTTCGCACACTTAGTGCTTTTTGACCGATTTCGCACACTTAGTGCTCGGTATACAATTTCGCTCATTATTGCATTTCCCGAACTTTATCCATATTTATATAAACATAAAACTTAAACCTCAATTGCATATATACAATTTTTCTTATTTCATTTCTATGATCAACATCACATTCAATTGTATCATTTCCATACATATGCATCAAATCAGTTATATTCATTCTTCAATTTAATGTCACATTCGGTTATATCAATGCCATATATATACACATCACATTCGGATGTCATAAACTCTCAATTCAACACCACATTTGACTATATCATTGATATATATACATATATACAAATACGCATCACATTCGAATGAACAAATGACATATATACCTACCTCTCAATCAGTTATACTTTATACGTTTATAAATAATACATTTGGCTATATTAAAAATCAGCATACATACTTCCATTAAATTTTAAGTATGTTATTATAGATAAATTCCATACAACATGATTGCTTAAAAAAAACTTACCTCGGATATCGACGGACTAGATTTCCTGACTATTTAATTAACTTCGTTTTTCCCCGATCAACTCCTGGTCCTTTTTGTTCTTGATCTAAATCAATTTCAAATTAAGCTCATTCAACATATTTTCATTGAATTTAATCCATAAACACATAAATGGATAAATTACATTTTTACCCCTGACATTTTACAAATTTTGCATAGCATAAAACACAAAATATGCAAAATTTGTACACACTTCTTTAGGGCCGAATATTCATAGTCCTAATACAATTTCATTTATTTTGCATATTTGTACTTCAGAAATTTATTTTTGCAATTTAATCCAAATCACCCAATTTCATCAAAAATTCAAGAACAAAACTTGTTAATCTAACACATATTATCAATATTTCATCATCAAACCACAAAAACAGCAAGCTTTCTTCAATGGAAATTCACGAAATACACAACCAAATCAAAAATTCAAGCACGGGCTAACTAAACCACATAGCAACGATCTCAAAAACGTAAAAGTTATCAAAAACCGAGCTAAACACTTACCTTAATCAAGCTTAATCAAGGCCGAATGGAGCTAAGTCTTTTTCTTTCTCTTTTCTTTTGTTTTCGGTCAAAAATGGATGAACAGATGCATGTTTTCCTTTTTTATTATTATTATAATATAACTTATAAAATTATTATTATTATTATTATTATTATTATTAACTTAACATATATAATAAACATATAAATACATAATATATGCATGTTGCCGTCCACTACTCTTGCAAAAAGGGTAATTTACAACATAAGGGCTCCTCTTTATAAAGACACATCAATTTAAATCAATCAATCAAGTAAAAGGCTACTTTTACCACTTATGCGATTTAGTCCTTTTTCTTAAATTAAACACACAAACAGACAAATTAGCTCACGAAATTTTAACACATGCTCAATCATATATCATAGGCACCGAATATAATATTAAAATATTTTACTGACTTGGATTTGTGGTTCTGAAACCACTATTCTGATTAGGGTCAAAAATGGGCTGTTACAACTCTCTCCCCCCTTTTTAAGGATTTTCGTCCTCGAAAATCTTACCGGTAAATAAGCTTAGGTAGCGTTCTATCATCGAAGCCTCAAGTTCCCAAGTTACTTCCTCGATTCCGTGTTAAGCCAAAGCACTTTTACCAACGATATTTTCTTATTTCGCAATTCTTTCACTTCACGAGCCGTGATACGGATCGGTTCTTCCTCATAGGTTAAATCAGACTGTATATCAACCTCTGATGGACTAATCACATGATCTATACCGACAGAGCATCGAACCATGAAAAACATTATGGATCTTTTCTAGTTCAGGTGGTAATAGCAATCTATGCGCAACCGGCCCAATCCGCTCCAAAACCTCATATGGTCCAATAAATCTCAGGCTCAATTTGCCTTTGCGACCAAATCGGAGTATTTTCTTCCACGGTGAGACTTTCAAAAAGACACGATCACCAATCTGAAACTCTATATCTTTACGTTTCAAATCCGCATAAGATTTCTGATGGTCTGACGCTGCTTTCAAACTTTCGTAGATCACTTTTACTTTCTGTTCAGTCTCTTTGATTAGATCAACTCCGTGAATCTTGCTTTCACTTAGCTCAGTCCAATACAAAGGTGTACGACATTTACGACCGTACAAAGCCTCGTAAGGTGCCATTTTGATAATCGATTGAAAGCTATTATTGTACGCAAACTCAATCAAAGGTAAGTATCATTCCCACGTACCTTCGAACTCGAGAACGCAACATGTCAACATATCCTCAAATATTTGAATAATGCTCTCGGATTGGCCATCCGTCTGAGGGTGAAAAGCTGTGCTAAAATGCAATTTAGTACCTAATGCATCTTGCAGCTTCTTCCAAAACCGCGATGTAAACCTTGGATCTCTATCCGAAACACTAGAAATAGGTACTCTGTGTAATCGTACAATCTGAGAAATGTACAATTCAGCTAGATTTTCGAGTGAGTAATCTGTACGGACCGGGATAAAGTGAGATGACTTCGTTAATCTATCAACAATAACCCAGATTGCATCTTTCTTGCTTAGTGACAACGGTAACCTAGATACAAAATCCATCGTGACTTGATCCCATTTCCATTCGGATATCATAATCGGCTGAAGCAATCCAGATGGCACTTGATGCTCGGCTTTTACTTGCTGACATATCAAACATTTCGACAGGAAATCTGAAATATCCTATTTCATCCCGTGCCATTAGTAATGCTGTCTCAAATCATTATACATTTTCGTGCTACCCGGATGAATAGACAATTTACCATTATGAGCTTCATTACAAATCATCTGAATCAACTTAGGATCCTTTAGTACACATAATCGGCTTCTAAACCGTAAACATCCCTCAGCATCAATCTAAAATTCTGAGTCAGCATTCAAACCGCATTGATTCCTTTTTGCTATCATGTTATCATTAACCTTTTGAGCTTCACAAATCTGTTGAAAAAATAACGGTCTCGCCTTCAATTCTGTTATAATCGCACCATCGTTTTTCATAGCCATATCTACGTTCATTGCATGTATAGCAAACAATTATTTTTAACTTAGGGCATCGGCAACCACATTAGCCTTCCCCAGGTGATAATCAATCAAAAGCTCTTATTCTTTAATAATTCCAACCATCGTTGTTATCTTAAATTCAGATCCTTCTGAGTTATTAAGTACTTTAAACTTTTATGATCAGAGTAGACATGGCATTTTTCACTGAATAGATAGTGGCGCCATATCTTCAGAGCAAAAACTATGGCGGCTAATTCGAGATCATGTGTTGGATAGTTCTTTTCATGTGGCTTTAACTGTCTCGAGGCGTAGGATACAACCTTACCCTCCTGCATCAAAACACAACCTAGACCATTCAAGGATGCATCACTGAGGATAACTGATAACGGCCCGTCTCGGGTTAGGAGGCGAATCGTAAATGTTGCCCGATCGTAAATTAGACAGTTTCTCGTTTAATTAACAAAGGAATAATTTTATTGAAAATAAAATCTCTGAAAGGTAAAGGTAGGTGATAGGATCAAATGGATACGTATTTGAAACAAGAAAGAACCTTTAATAAAAATTAAAGACCCGAATCTTATAAGTTTCAAATTGATGGAATGAGTTTTGAGATAAAACCGAGACCCACTATCTAGCAAGATAGGAACCAACGGTATAGGTAGATGAACGCCACACCCGAAAAGGATGATAAGTTCAAAATATGGAAAGAACGACGCCACTAGAAAACTAGATAAGTCAATTCAAACCTTGAGAATTAGGAGAGTGAATACTCACCAAAAGAAAATTTTCTTTCATTCAAATTCAAGTTGTTTTTTTTAAAATGAAAAATAACATACTATTTATAGGCTCTTTCTAATGATAGCCGAATAGGGATGAATAAATTTGATGGCCTCAATTTCTATGAACATTCGGCTAAGATAATTTATGGAGTATGACAACATAGCCACTTAAAAAAAATAATGCTTTTGAAAGTAATGGCCGTTCAATTCTAATTCTTCAAATTGCTCCAATGCCGTCCCATTAATTCAAGTCAACATACCACATTTTAATCCATGCCTTGCCGTCCATGCCCATTTGCACACTTTCACCTTTTACATTTGTTTAATCAATATGTTTTTCTCACCTTTCACGCATGCACCCACATTATTCCCATTAGCTTCAATTAAAAAAATTGTCCAATTAATTTAAATCCTCCATGGTGCTTCATGCTTGCCGTCCACCTAGTTAATCCATGGCTTTGTTTTAAATACCCCACTAGTTGCCGTCCAACTCACATTTATTCAAATAAAATTTCTTCAATTAATTTCACCATGATGTTTCCACTTGCTTTAAATAATCAATCCTTCAATTTCTTTTATGCTTCCACCATGCCGTATGTCATCTTGATAAATACACTATGGTGACTTCCATCATCTTATCATAAACATGAGCCACTACAAAATAAATTACATTAATTAAAATTACTCTAGACAGAATTTTAATTACCTTATTTAAACACTAGATAAGAGCATATTATACCAATACTAATATTCAACTTTGACAAAGACTAACTAAAAACTTGTACCATCTAAAAAAAACAAATATGAAATACGAAAATGAAGTTAATACTGAAAATTAAAATTAAAGCATGCGTAAAATAAAGTGTTAAATAAACTAGCAATCGGACCAGCTAGTATATTCAACTTCAAACAAGTTGTATGAATTTAGCATGTTTTTGGGCTCTCGTTTATGGTCATCCCAAATTTGTGCCACCAACACCGTTGCGGCATCTTTGAATTGTTTAGTCCGGGAACGTGTGATTGGCCCATTAGGTAGCCTCATCGGGTCATGGTTGACGTCCGTCACAAGTTTCATAGGTGAGCTCGTATCATCCCCTCCCTCTTTAAGTTGATTCGTCCTCGAATCATCACCTACATCGAAAGGAGAAAGATCAGAAACATTAAAACTCGCGCTCACATTATAGTCACCTGGCAAGTCCAATTTGTACGAATTGTTATTTATGCGTTCAATAACTTGAAATGGACCGTCCCCCCTTGGGAGAAGTTTAAATCGCCTTTGCTTGGGAAACCTTTCTTTTCGCATATGAACCCAAACCCAGTCCCCTGGTTCAAAGAGAATGCGTCTACGACCTTTGTTAGCTCGTTGGACGTATTGCTTGGTTCTTGCTTCAATATTCTCGCGCACCTTTCTATGCAGCTCCTTTATGTATTCAGCTTTTTTTTAGCATCAGAATGGATAAATTTATCTGAAGGCAATGGCAATAAATCAAGAGGGGTGAGAGGGTTAAACTCGTAAACAATCTCGAAAGGCGAAAATTTAGTTGCAGAATGAACAGCTCGGTTATAAGCAAATTCCATGTGGGGCAGACAGTCTTCCCACGTTTTGAGATTTTTTTGCACCAATGCTCGCAGCAAGGTTGATAGGACTCGGTTCACTACTTCAGTTTGTCCATCCGTTTGAGGATGACATGTGGTCGAGAATAGTAGTTTTGTCCCTAACTTTCCCCATAGAGTTTGCCAAAAGTGACTTAAAAATTTTACGTCCCGATCAGACACGATCGTCTTCGGAACTCCATGCAATCGTATGATTTCCCTAAAAAACAAGTTTGCAATATGCACAGCATCGTCAGTCTTAGAACAAGGGATAAAATGGGACATTTTGGAGAAACGATCAACTATGACAAAAATTGAGTCCTTCCCGGTTTTTGATCTTGGTAATCCAAGGATGAAATCCATGGAAATGTCGACCCACGGAGTGTCTGGAATAGGAAGGGGCGTATATAAACCGTGAGGCTGGACCCGTGATTTGGCTTGTTTGCAAGTAATGCAACGTTCACAAATTCGTTCAACATCCTTGCTCATTCCTGGCCAAAAAAAATGTTCTTGAAGAGTGGACAATGTTTTGTCTCTTCCAAAGTGACCCATAAGGCCACCACTATGTGCCTCTATCACAAGCATGTCTCGCATAGAACCTTGCGGTATACAAATCTTGTTTTCCTTGAAAAGGAATCCTTCATGCCTGTAAAACTTATCAAAAGCACCACTCTCACAATCATTATAGACATTGCCAAAATCAGCATCGTTAGCATACAATTCCTTAATATGATGGAAACCAAGTATTTTAGAATCAAGAAAGGTTAATAAAGTGTATCTTCGTGATAATGCATCCGCAACCACATTTTCCTTACCTTTCTTATACTTAATTACGCATTTGAAACGATTCTAAATACTCAATCCATTTTGCATGTCGTTTGTTGAGCTTGTGCTGACCTTTAATATACTTGAGTGCTTCATGATCTGAATGAATAACAAACTCTTTCGGCCTCAAGTAATGTTGCCACGTTTCAAGCGATCTTATTAGAGCGTACATCTCTTTGTCATACACGGGGTAATTGAGTGTAGCTCCGTTCAGTTTCTCGTTGAAGTACGCCACCGGTCTTCTATTCTGAGTTAGAACAGCTCCGATCCCTACACCTGATGCATCACATTCAATTTCAAAAGTTTTATTAAAGTCAGGAAGGGTTAACAATGGAGCTTTAACAAGAAATTCTTTAATGGTATTAAAAGACCGTTCTTGCTCCTCAGACCAATAGAAAGCCGAATTCTTCTTGATCACGCGTTCGTTAAAGGAGCGCGCTATAAATCTTGAAGTTGAGCACGAATCGGCGGTAAAAACTAGCCAACCCATGGAAACTTCGTACTTGGCTAATCGTTGTAGGACGGGGCCATTCTTGGATTGCTCTAATCTTCTCTTGGTCCACCTCTAATCCATTTGCACTTACGACGTAGCCTAAGAAAATAACTTTGTCAGTACAAAAAGAACATTTCTCGAGATTGGCGTACAATACCTCTTTTCGCAGTGTTTCTAAGATCGCACGTAGATGTTGGAGATGATCCTCTAAAGATTTGCTGTACACTAATATGTCATCAAAGTAAACAACACATGATTTGCCAATAAAAGCTCGGAAAACATGATTCATAAGTCGCATAAAAGTACTCGGAGCGTTTGTAAGTCCGAATGGCATTACCAACCATTCATACAAACCTAACTTTGTTTTGAAAGCCGTTTTCCACTCATCGCCCTCTCGCATCCTAATTTGGTGATAACCACTTTTGAGGTCAATCTTTGTAAAGATTCGAGCTCCACTTAACTCGTCGAGCATGTCATCGAGTCGGGGTATTGGGTGCCGGTATTTGATGGTAATCTTGTTGATGGCACGACCGACTACACACATCCGCCAAGAACCGTCTTTCTTTGGCACTAACAACACCGGTACCGCGCATGGACTAAGGCTTTCTTGGATATATCCCTTTTCTAGCAATTCAGTGATTTGCTTTTGGAGCTCTTTTGTTTCGTCGGGATTGCTCCGGTACGCAGGTCGATTGGGCAGTGAAGCTCCCGGCACCAAGTCAATTTTGTGTTCTATGCCTCGAATGGGTGGTAAACCACTTGGTATCTCTTCTGGAAAGATGTCCTTGAATTCCTGAATCAGAGACAACACAGAGGAAGGGAGATTCTCGGGTAAGTCGTTAGTGTTCAAAAATGATTCCTTGTATAGTAAGACATACATCGGTTGTCTCACACACAAAGCTTTTCGAATATCTCTTGCTTTTGCAAAAACACTCATTTTTCCATTTTCTTTTTCTTCCTTTGTTTCCTCTTCTTTTTGTTTATCACTTATTTTCTTATCCCTCTTTTTTTAAAAATTCTTTTCTTTTTCTTTCTCATTTTTTTGCTCACTTTCTTTTGATTTTTCCATTGATGCCTTCATCTTCAACTGATCTTCATAAACTTGCTTGGGTGTTAACGGAGCTAGTGTCACATTCCGGTCCAAGTATTTAAAAGTGTACCGATTAGTGTAGCCGTCATGGATTGCTCGCTTGTCAAATTGCCAAGGTCGTCCAAGCAGGAGATGTCCCACTAGCATTGGAACCACATCGCACAAAACCTCATCTTGATACTTCCCTATTGCAAATGAAACCAAAACTTGTTTTGTGACTTTAAGTTCTCCCGCGTCGTTAAGCCATTGTAGCTTATACGGATGGGGGTGTTTGGTGGTAGTCAATCCAAGTTTCTCCACCAATATGGTGCTGGCCACATTGGTACAGCTTCCTCCGTCAATAATGACGCAACAAATCTTCCCCTTTACTTGGCAACGCGTATGGAAGATGTTCTCGCGTTGTTGTTCATTGTCGACACTTTGTAAGTTAAGGCTCCTTTTTACCACCAAAATTTCTCCACTTTCGGCTTGATCTATTTCTTCCTCATCTTGGGATGTCTCACTGGCATCATCTTCCTCTTCACTTCCGGATTCAATCTCGCCATTATCTCGGACAAACATAGTGTTTCGATTTGGACATTGATTTGCAATATGTCCTCGTCCCAAACATTTGAAACAGTTAATGTCTCGGGATCGAGTTGGAAGAGCTTCCATTTTATCTTTGCTCGTTTCACCGATAGGCTTGGTAAACTTGGGTGCGCCATTTGTTTCTTTGGCTCGGTTTGGTATGTCACGTTTATTGGTCACTTACCCCCACTTCGATGTTGAAGCATGATTAGGGTTTGCTCTAGGCGTAGCTTTTCGTTTCAGCTGTTTTTCAACCTTTATAGCCATGTGAACCATTTCGATGATATCAATATAATGATGTAATTCTACAATATTTGTGATATCTCGATTGAGGCCAGCGCTAAAACGTGCTATGGTGGCTTCTCGTTCTTCTTCCACATTGGCTCGGATCATGGCCACTTCCATCTCCTTGTAGTAATCTTCTACGCTTCGGTGACCCTGGGTTAGGCTTTGCAACTTTTGATGTAACTCGCGGTGATAGTAGGTTGGGATGAACCTTTTCTGCATTAGCGCCTTCATTTCCGCCCATGTGGATATTGGGCGTTCACCATCCCGTCTTCGACTCGTCGTTAATTGATCCCACCAAATGAGGGCGTAATCAGAAAATTCGATGGCGCAAGTTTCACCTTCTTATTTTACGAATAATTATGATAAATCGAAAATTAGTTCCACCTTCTTTTCCCACTCAAGGTAGGCTTCCGGATCGATCGCCCTTGAAAAGCGAGGAATCGCCATTTTAATGTTCTTTAAATCGCCATCGCCCATTCTCGATCTCTTCGCTCACGGACTCGTGGACCTTCTCTTCGTTCATCTTGTTCAAAAACCGGGTTGCTATCGGCTTCACTTGGTTCATAGACGTCGTTGTTACGTAACCAAGGTTGTTCTCGTCCCCTTCTCGGAATTGAAGGGGTGTTTGCTCGAGGTCTTCGTTCATCTCTTCGATCTAATTGTTCAGTGATTGATCTGAACATACGTGTGATTTCTTGTAATACTGTTTGCACATCCTGATTTCTCCATTCGGGATCATTCCTTCGGGGTTGTAATCCTCCTCCACCTCCGGTGGCGTCGGATGCTTCGTCACTTATTATTCGACGTTCGGGGCTCCTAGACATGTTTTTAAACAAAATTAATGAATCCTCACTATTCACTCACAAAGAAAATTATCAACACTCACACTCGTGTTTTTACTCAATTCTGGCTTTTTTTTTTAATGTATTCACTCTTGCCTTTTACCGCTCAAATTCACTCTTCTAGATTCTAGAAGGTTGTCTTTGGCTTACTAGCAACTCGTAGGTCGTTTCAAGCTAATTGAGCATGAAGCTGCAAAGCAGTTTAATGTAGAAAAGCCAAGAGATGAGCAAGATATGTTGGAGGAGGTAACAATTGCGGGAAAGTCAACTATAGTTGATTTCCAACATCTTATAGAGCTAACTAATTATACAGACAAGGGTTCGTCTCAGTTAGTATACTTTGTAAAACACTGGGAATATAAGCAAGCGAATGTCGTTCGTCTTCTTAGAGAAGAACTTGACAATCTAAACAGGCCAAGGTAGGAAGAGGGTTCTTTTTTTTTTTTTTAAAACTTACTAGGAAAAACTAGAGTCGGAAAAAACTAGAGATGATCAAAAACGTGCCTAATTTAATTGGCTCTGATACCAGATGATAACGGCCCGTCTCGGGTTAGGAGGCGAATCGTAAATGTTGCCCGATCGTAAATTAGACAGTTTCTCGTTTAATTAACAAAGGAATAATTTTATTGAAAATAAAATCTCTGAAAGGTAAAGGTAGGTGATAGGATCAAATGGATACGTATTTGAAACAAGAAAGAACCTTTAATAAAAATTAAAGACCCGAATCTTATAAGTTTCAAATTGATGGAATGAGTTTTGAGATAAAACCGAGACCCACTATCTAGCAAGATAGGAACCAACGGTATAGGTAGATGAACGCCACACCCGAAAAGGATGATAAGTTCAAAATATGGAAAGAACGACGCCACTAGAAAACTAGATAAGTCAATTCAAACCTTGAGAATTAGGAGAGTGAATACTCACCAAAAGAAAATTTTCTTTCATTCAAATTCAAGTTGTTTTTTTTAAAATGAAAAATAACATACTATTTATAGGCTCTTTCTAATGATAGCCGAATAGGGATGAATAAATTTGATGGCCTCAATTTCTATGAACATTCGGCTAAGATAATTTATGGAGTATGACAACATAGCCACTTAAAAAAAATAATGCTTTTGAAAGTAATGGCCGTTCAATTCAAATTCTTCAAATTGCTCCAATGTCGTCCCATTAATTCAAGTCAACATACCACATTTTAATCCATGCCTTGCCGCCCATGCCCATTTGCACACTTTCACCTTTTACATTTGTTTAATCAATATGTTTTTCTCACCTTTCACGCATGCACCCACATTATTCCCATTAGCTTCAATTAAAAAATTGTCCAATTAATTTAAATCCTCCATGGTGCTTCATGCTTGCCGTCCACCTAGGTAATCCATGGCTTTGTTTTAAATACCCTACTAGTTGCCGTCCAACTCACATTTATTCAAATAAAATTTCTTCAATTAATTTCACCATGATGTTTCCACTTGCTTTAAATAATCAATCCTTCAATTTCTTTTATGCTTCCACCATGCCGTATGTCATCTTGATAAATACACTATGGTGACTTCCATCATCTTATCATAAACGTGAGGCACTACAAAATAAATTACATTAATTAAAATTAGTCTAGACAGAATTTTAATTACCTTATTTAAACACTAGATAAGAGCATATTATACCAATACTAATATTCAACTTTGACAAAGACTAACTAAAAACTTGTACCATCTAAAAAAAACAAATATGAAATACGAAAATGAAGTTAATACTGAAAATTAAAATTAAAACATGCGTAAAATAAAGTGTTAAATAAACTAGCAATCGGACTAGCTAGTATATTCAACTTCAAACAAGTTGTATGAGTTTAGCATGTTTTTGGGCTCTCGTTTATGGTCATCCCAAATTTGTGCCACCAACACCGTTGCGGCATCTTTGAATTGTTTGGTTCGGGAACGTGTGATTGGCCCATTAGGTAGCCTCATCGGGTCATGGTTGACGTCCGTCACAGGTTTCATAGGTGAGCTTGTATCAATAACGAATTCTTTACCCGACTCTGGCTGAACAAGCACTAGAACTTCAGCCAATAAAGTTTTCAACTGATCGAAACTCTTCTGGCACTTTT
Organism: Gossypium bickii; assembly: GCA_025503065.1. Taxonomy (NCBI): domain Eukaryota; kingdom Viridiplantae; phylum Streptophyta; class Magnoliopsida; order Malvales; family Malvaceae; genus Gossypium; species Gossypium bickii. Next base: position 86,254,407 of record CP106712.1, read on the forward strand.
TCGTCCACTCAAATTTAACGTCTTTTTGAAGTACCTTTGTCATCGGAGTTGCAATCATCGAGAAACCTTTCACAATGCGTTTATAATAATTGGCAAGTCCCAGAAAACTCTGAACTTCGGTAATATTCTGCGGGGGTCTCCAATCAAGTATAGCCAAAATTTTACTCAGATCATCCCGAATACCTGATGCTAAAACAACATGCCCCAAGAAGCTAACTTTGCGTAACCAAAACTCACATTTATTGAATTTCGCGTACAACTGCTTATCACGCAAAATCTGTTACACAAGTCTCAAGTGTTCGGCATGCTCGGTTTCATCGCACGAGTAAATCAGAATATCATCTATAAACATAACTATGAACCGATCCAAATACTGTCTAAATACCAGATTCATCAAGTCCATGAAAACAGTAGGGGCATTAGTGAGTCCAAACGACATCACCAAAAACTCATAATGGCCGTATCTCATTCGGAAAGCAGCCTTAGGCACATCAGAGTCTCTAACTCGCAACTGATAATAACCTGATCTTAAATCAATTTTCGATAATACAGAAGCTCCCTTTAATTGATTGAATAGATCATCAATGTGCGGTAACGGGTATTTATTCTTTATGGTTACTTTATTGAGCTGTTGATAGTCGATGCACATTCTTAACGTTTCATCTTTCTTCTTCACAAATAACACTGGTACACCCCAGGGAGAGAAACTCGGTCGAGCAAAACCCCTGTCTGTCAACTCTTGCAACTGAGTTTTCAACTCTTTTAATTCAGCCGATGCCATTCTATATGGAGCTATCGAGATTGGATTCGTCCTTGGCACTAACTCGATTCCAAACTCTAGCTCCCGAACAGGTGGCAAACCCCACAATTCTTCCGGAAACACATTCGAGTATTCACATACAACTGGTACAGATTCAATCTTCCTTTCAGTTACTTTACTATCAATTACATAAGCAAAGTAAGCTTCACATCCCTTTCTCAAATGCTTCCAAGCTAACATCGAGGATATCACTGCTAGTAAACCATTTAAATCGGTAGACTCAATTTGAATTATCTCATTATTCTAGCACCATAGATGAATAGTCTTTCGTCTACAATTCACTACAGCATCGTGTACGGTTAACCAATCCATAACGAGAATGATATCAAACTCATCAAATGCTAGTAACATCAAATCAGCCGAAAAACATGAATTTCGAATTATCAAAGGGCAATTGTTGCACATCTTATTAACTAGCACACACCAGCCCAATGGGTTCGAAGCCCGAATCACAAACTCAGTAGACTCAACAGGTAAAGTCTTACTGGATACTAATGTTTCACACACATAGGAATGAGTTGAACCAGGATCAATCAAAGCAATTACATTAGTATTAAAGAGAGTAAATGTACCAGTGATAACATCTGGAGATGAAGCTTCCTTTCGGGCACGAATGGCATAGGCTCTGGCAGGCGCACGAGCCTCGGATCGAACAGCTGTATCTGAAGTCCCTCTCTGAGTACCACTCCTACCTCCCGCATTTCGGGGTGGCCTACCTCTAACTGCAGCACCACTCAATCTCACACTCTGAGCATTTTCCTTCTCAGCTAATTCCGGCAGTCTCAAATGAAAGGATCCTAAAAACCACATTTGTACCAAACTCGGTTGTTGAACTTGCCCCAACATTCACCAAAATGTCGCCTACCACACTGTTGACACTCTGGTTTATTCAGTCGAGTATTGCCAGCACTAGCAATCAAAGTGGCTCGTGAACTCATTGGTGGTCGCTCTCTTATAGAAACCCCAGCATTAGTCTTAGATCGGGTACTGTCATTTCAGAACTTATTTGATGCCATATGAGAAGTTTTACTTGTTGATCTCTTGCAAAAATCTCTAGCTTCAAACTCAGCTTTTCTTTTCTCTTGTCCAAGCTCTTCGGCCTTGCAAGCTCGCTCAACAAGTACTACGAACTCTTTTATTTCAAGTATGCCGACATAGCATCCTCGATTGCAACACACTCTCGGGCATATCGACTGAGTCTCACAAACTCACGCTCATAATCAATGAATCGCTGACTGATATACTTTTTGCGAAACTCAGTCTGAAAGAAATCCCAAGTGACCCGTTCCTTCGGAACAACCGAAACCAAAGTGTTCCGCCAATAGTAGGCAGAATCCTATAATAAAGATATAGCACATTTCAAGCACTCTTCGAGCGTACAAGATAGTTCATCGAAGAAATGAATAGTGTTATCGAGCCAAAATTCAGCTCGCTCAGTATCATCAGTTGTTGTGGCCCTAAACTCTTTAGCTCCGTATTTTCTTATTCTATTAACAGGAGGCTTACTTAATCTCTCAAGATTAACGATTGAGGGTACCACAGGTACTACAGGTGGATTACCAAGGTTTGGAGGTTGTTGAACAGTCGGATTTATCCAGATATACTAATTAAACCAATCATTCATTATACTAAAGAAGGCTTGCTTAGCCCCCTCATCTTGATTACTCGTAGCTGGTCAAGATTCAACCGGCGCGGTCCTTTGAGCGGGAGCAGGCGCCGGACTCTCGACATCCTCAGCCACGGCTCGTTCGGGATCAGGATCCATTTACTATAAGAAAGAAAAAAAACATATTTCCTTGTCAGAAGTCATCACACTATCACAACAATAAAAATTATAGCATGTATAGCTAGACTCACACGCGTTACGTTAGTCTGAGAATCAACTAAACCGTAGCTCTGATACCAATAAAATGTAACACCCCTAACCCGTATCTGTCGTCGGATTAGGATTAGAGGGCATTATCGGACAAAACCCAGTTCATCACGATCATTATACAATTCATGCATAAAGTCATATCAACTTCTTTACAAAAATTTTCAAAAAACAAATAGCATTTACACACCCATTCATATAAGTCAAATTGTATATATTTAAAACATATAGCCAATTAAGAACCAATCATGCTTTATTACCTATAAAATTCGAATCATACAAGTATCTCATTCATGATATTTGAATACCATTTTATAATCAAACATTTCTCATTTCATATACCAATCATGGATCGAGACATACATTCTTATTAATCTATCCCATTAACTATTAACCTAATATATATATCATAATTTTATTCCATAATATGACTGAATCAAAATTATCAAATATAACATTCCCAAGTTGTTCCACAAAGCAAATTATACATTAAAAATTAAGTCATCAATAAGTCACATCAAATAATCAAATTCACAAGGCATAACATAGTCATCTCATAACTTAGCTTATAGGTACTTATACATTAAAGATAGAACATATTCATCAACTAAAATATACCACATATTATACTCCTAATATGAGCTGCATTCAAGGCTGATTATACATTATACTTATTATTACTCAATGTCAAATTCATGTAGCCAAACACCACATATATAAATACCATAAAATATATTTCCAAAGTAATTTTATAACATGAATGGATATACAAATACTAACACCATGATCAAACATAACCAAACTCAAGCTTAGAAACCAAGCCATATAACTAAACGCCAAGCATGAACACATCATGAATTATACTCCCATCCTAACTTAATACCATAACCGAATTCACATAAGCCCAAAATGTCATGATTTAGCCATTTTCGCATGGCATAAATACATATTTACATATATATATATATATCATTTGTAGTAAGACAAAAGGTAATATAGCCTATACATGCCATAAACTTTGAGTTTAACCTCAAAAAGGTACCAAAATGTTGATGATAGTGTGACGAACTTTAGCAACAATCCCCAAGCACGTGGCGATCACCAAAGTAAAATCTAAAACATGAGAGCAACCAAGAACCAAGTAAGCTTTGACAGCTTAGTAAGTTATAAGCAATTATATAACAATGCATTCAAACATTATATTAGAAAATTTTCACAGTTCAAGACTTTTAGGCCGAATATCCCCACATTCAAAAATAGCTTTCACATAGATCTATAATCCATTCCACATCTCAAAACAAATACATATACATTTGTACAAGTTTATATATATTATCTACTAAATTTCTTACTTTCATTTCAAACAATATAAATCACAAATTATTACATATAACACATAATTTTCATTTCAACAACCAAAACTTACCTATTATACAAAAGATGATTTATCATCGCATACCTGTTCGTTTTATTCTGTTAAACACCTTCGTTAACTAAATAAATTAAAAGATCTACAAACTTGCACACTCAATGCAAAACCCTTATCAAGTGTCACATGCTTAGAGTCGTCATACTAATACCTTGCACACTTAGTGCCAACTCATTATAACGTATTGCACACTTAGTGCGGTTACATTTAACTTCTCGCACACTTAGTGCTAAACAACCGAATTCGTACACTTAGTTCTCGGTATTTAATTTTGCACACTTAGTGCTTATTGATCGATTTTACACACTTAATGCTCGGTATACAATTTCGCACATTATTGCATTTCCCGAACTTAATCCATATTTATATAAACATAAAACATAAACCTCAATTGCATATATACAATTTCGCTTATTTCATTTCTATGATCAACATCACATTCAATTATATCATTGCCATACATATGCATCACATTTGATTATATTCATTCCTCAATTCAATGTCACATTCGGTTATATTAATGCCATATATATACACATCACATTCGGATGTCATAAACTCTCAATTCAACACCACATTTGACTATATCATTGATATATACATATATACAAATACACATCACATTCGAATGAACAAATGACATATATACCTACCTCTCATTCAGTTATACTTTATACATATATAAATAATACATTCGGGGCCTTAGAGGCTAAGGAAGTAGCTGTAGAAGGGGTCAGGACGGTAAATGAATTTGTGGATGTCTTTCTAGAAGAACTTCCAGGGTTGCCTCCGGATCGTGAGGTGGAATTTGGGATTGACTTGTTGCCTGGTACAGCGCCAGTATCTATCGCTCCGTACAGAATGGCACCAAAGGATTTGGTTGAGCTTAAGGCTCAGATTCAAGAGTTGCTTGATCATGGGTTTATCCGACCTAGTGTGTCTCCATGGGGAGTACCAGTTCTATTTGTGAAGAAGAAGGACGAGACTATGCGTATGTGCATTGATTACCGGCAGTTGAATAAGCTGACCATCAAGAACAAGTACCCTTTACCGAGGATCGACGACTTGTTCGATCAGCTTAAGGGAGCTACGATATTTTCAAAGATAGATCTAAGGTCAGGGTATCATCAGCTTAAGGTGAAGGAAACGAATATCCACAAGATAGCTTTCCGGACAAGATATGGGCATTATGAGTTCTTAGTAATGCCGTTCAGATTGACAAACGCCCCAGCTGCGTTCATGGATATGATGAATTAGGTTTTCCAACCCTACTTGGACCAGTTCATCGTTGTGTTTATAGACGACATCCTAGTGTATTCCAAGTCTGAGAAAGAACATGATAAGCATCTCCGGGTAGTATTGCAAGTGTTGAGGGAAAAGAAGCTGCATGCCAAGTTTAGCAAGTGTGAATTTTGGCTGAGGGAAGTTGCGTTCTTAGGGCATGTGGTCTCTGCAGAAGGGATAAGGGTGGACCCTCGGAAGATAGAGGCAGTGTTAGATTGGAAGCCAGCTAAGTCTGTGGCTGAGGTTCGCAGTTTCTTAGGGTTAGCAGGCTACTAAAGAAGATTTGTCGAAGGGTTCTCATCAATAGCGGCACATCTGACGAAATTGTTGAGGAAGGAGGTACCTTTCGTATGGCCAGATAAGCAGCAGGAGAGCTTGGAGAGGCTTAAGAGGGTTTTGACCGAAGCTCCAGTTTTGATTCAGCCTCAGGCAGGGAAAGATTTTGTGGTATATTGTGATGCTTCTCACACAGGATTGGGATGTGTCTTGATGCAAGACGAGAAGGTGGTTGCTTATGCGTATCGACAATTAAGGCCACATGAGGTTAATTATCCGACGCATGACTTAGAGTTGGCAGCGGTAGTCTTCGCTCTTAAGGTGTAGAGGCATTATTTATACGGAGAGAAATTGATAATCTACACGGATCACAAGAGTCTGAAGTATCCACTGACTCAAAAGGAGTTGAATTTGAGACAGCGAAGGTGGGTGGAGTTGTTGAAAGACTACGATTGTTCCATAGAGTATCACCCGGGTAAGGCCAATGTAGTGGCAGATGCCCTAAGTCAGAAAGTACTGTCGGATCTGAGGGCGATGTTTGCACATCTTAGTCTTTATGACGACGGATGCTTGTTAGCAGAGTTGCAAGGAAAGCCGACATGGTTAAACCAAGTGAAAGAGAGTCAGTTGGTAGATGATGATCTAGGTGCTAAACTATGGCAAGTACAGAATGGGGAATTGGAAAACTATGGTGTGAACAGTGATGGAGTGCTGTGTTTTTAGGGCAAGGTCTGTATGCCGAAGGATGAGGAATTAAGGCGAATAATTCTTCAGGAATCGCATAGTAGCCCTTATGCTATGCATTCTGAAGGAAGTAAGTTATACAGGGACCTACGGGATCAGTTTTGGTGGCCTGGTCTTAAGCGGGAAGTTACAAAATTTGTCGGGAAGTACTTAACGTGTCTGCAAGTCAAAGCTAAACACCAAGTACCGTCAGGGTTACTTCAGCCGATAAAGATTCCGCAGTGGATGTGGGAGAGAATTACTATGGACTTCGTTAGTGGGCTTCCCCTTACGCCTACTAAGAAGGACTCAGTGTGGGTGATAGTGGATCGGTTGAAAAAGTCTGCACATTTCATACCAGTACGTGTTGACTATTCTCTGCAGAGGTTAGCGAAATTGTATGTGGCAGAAATTGTGAGGCTGCATGGAGTGCCGGTGTCAATTATTTCAGATAGGGATCCGAGGCTTACGTCTCAGTTTTGGAAAGCATTACACCAGGCTTTGGGCACTAGATTGGATTTCAGTACAGTATTTCATCCGTAGTTGGACGGCGAGTCTGAAAGGGTAATTCAAGTGTTAGAGGATATGTTAAGGGGTTGCGTGATAGACTTCAGAGGAAGCTGGGAGGAGTTCTTGCCTTTGGTTGAGTTTGGGTACAATAACAGCTACCAAGCAAGTATTCGGATGGCACCATACGAAGTGCTGTATGGACGGAAGTGTCGCACTCTTACGTGTTGGACAGAATTGGGGGAACGTCATGTTTTGGGTCTGAAGATTGTGGCAGAATCTGAAGAGAAGGTTAAGGTAATTTGGGCACGGTTGAAGGAGGCATCTGACAGGCAAAAGTCATACGCAGATCTTAAGTGGAAGGAAATAGAGTTTGCTGTGGGAGATCAGGTGTTTCTAAAAGTTTCGCCATGGAAGAAGGTGATGAGATTTGGTCGCAAGGGAAAGTTAAGTCCCAGGTTTATAGGACCTTATCGGGTTTTGAAGCGAGTTGGACCAGTGGCATATCAGTTAGAGTTGCCTTCAGAATTGAAGCAGATGCACGATGTGTTTCATGTGTCGATGCTACGTCATTACTGGTCAGATCCATCTCATGTAGTGCCAGTTGATGAGGTGGAGCTAAGACCAGATTTGTCCTACGAGGAAGAGCCGATTCAGATTCTGGAACGGGATGTGAAGGTGTTATGGAGGAAATCAGTTCCTCTAGTCAAAGTGTTATGGCGCAACCATGGATCAGAGGAAGCTTTGTGGGAGCTGGAGGAGGCAATGCGGCAGCAATACCCTCACCTATTTCAGCCAGGTAATTTCGAGGTCGAAATTATTTTAAGGGGGTAGAACTGTAATATCCAGGATGTAGGGGTTATGCATTTTCACTTGAATGTACTTGGTAGCATGTTTGTGTGTGATGTGTAAGTGTTTTGGGGGCTTCGGGAATCTTGGGGTGTAGGTAGGAGTGATGGAAAAATATTTGATTTGAAGCATGGAAAGGGGAGCTAAGCAAGCTAGGCCTTAAGAAAATTTGTGTGTGGGTTAAGACACAAGTAACCAGCTGGCAGAGTGGCAAGGGAGGCGCCACTTAGGGCCTTGAGAAGTGACGCCACAAGCAGTGAAAAGGGGCTTGGGTTCGCGTAGCAAGGGGAGCATTTTTGGAGCTGCTTTTTGCGTCAGGCAAGAGGGGAGTTGGACGGCACTGGGACACTAAGTGGATAAGCATTTGATTTAGTCAAATGCATTTGAAATTCGGCTAGGAGAGAAAGATAAGTGTTGACTCATTCAAATATTTTTGAATGAGGGGAGAAGAGGAAAATTAGGAGAAAAAGGTGGGATTTGAGAAGAGGATGAGAGTTGGCCAGCCAAGGGATTTCTTTGATGACCATTTTGGTCATGTAGGTAGAGGGGAGTAGCCGAAATTTCTTAAGGGGGTTTAGGTGTTTTTTTGGTTCTCTTTTCTTTCTCTAGTAGTGTGCTGAAATTCTTAAAGTCACCAAAAGTGCCAATCGGTCACTTTCTATTGCCGAAATTCAGCCCCATTCTCTCTTAAGATTTCACTCTTCTTTTCCAGTAACAAAACCACTCAAAGCCGACCCTTTTCCTCACTTGTTACACCTTGGCCGAAACTTCAAAGGACCATTAGGGTCACATACCTCTCATCTTTCATCTCTCGGGTTGTTTTCTTTTAAGCCAAATCAAGTTTTCCTCCCTAGTCCTCTTCTTTGATTTTCCTTGTGATAGCCGAAACCTCTCTACCATTTTTCACCATAGCCGCAACACCTTAAAACCTCACACTTCTCTTCTCTTTTGTTAAGGTCGAATCTCCCTCTTGTCACCAAGCCAAATCGCATCACACTCCATCCCCTTCACTTTTTCTTTTCACGATTCATCAAAAGCCGAAAGCACATTCAAGCCTTAGCCGATTGTTCATTAAACCTCAAGCCAAAACATATCACCATCTAGTCGATTTCTTCATCTATTTCTCCTTCAAAGTCGATCACTCTCCTATAGTAGCCGAATCTCTCTGTGTTTCCAAGCAAGGGTGAAATCGATCTTAATGTTAGGGGTAAGGATCAACTGTCATTCGATTTTTTTTCTTTTTTCTTTTGGATTAGCCGAAATCTAGGAATCTAATCTTTATATCTTCTTTGGCCAAAACCGTGAAGGTAAGTTTCGGGAGTCATTTGTAGTCGACTATAAGAGGAGATCTCTCGGGGTTTCAAGATCCAAGGTAAGCAAGGTGTAGTATTTGGCCAAGAGCTATTCCCATAGATCTTGTACAATAAAAGTCGACTCTAACATATACCATATAGGGATTTCGACAGACTCTCTAGGCAAGTGACGGTTCGGGATTTAGACGAGCAGGGTAAGAGATATTGAAGTATTCGGCCAAAGGCCATATTGTCTATTAAGGTTGGCCGATTCTGACTATGATCTTTTAGGGGCAGTTCGATAGGGATAAGAAGAAGTCTCGGGATTCAGATCTTTTCGGTAAGGGTGTTTCATGATCTTTTTTCTTCTTGATCTGAATCAATTTCCCATTAAGCTCATTCAACATATTTTCAATCAATTTAATCCATAAACACGTAAATGGGCAAATTACATTTTTACCCCTGACATTTTATAAATTTTGCAGTTTAGTCCCTATAGCATAAAACACAAAATATGCAAAATTTGCACACACTTCTATAGGGCCGAATATTCATAGTCCTAATACAAGCTCATACATTTCATTTCTTTTGCATTTTAGTCCCTCAAAATTTATTTTTGTAATTAAATCCAAATTACTCAATTTCCTCTAAAATTCAAGAACAAAACTTGTTAATCTAGCACATATTATCAATATTTCATCATCAAACCACAAAAACAATAAGCTTTCTTCAATGGCAATTCACAAAATACACAACGAAATCAAAAGTTCAAGCATTGGCTAACTAAATCACATAGCAACGATCTCAAAAACATAAAATTTATCAAAAACTGAGCTAAACACTTACCCTAATCAAGCTTAATCAAGGCCGAATGGAGCTAAGTCTTTTTCTTTCTCTTTTCTTTTGTTTTCGGTCAAAAATGGATGAACACATGCATGTTTTCATTTTTTTTTTCTTTTATGTTTTATTATTATATAACTTATAAAAATAATAATAATATTATTATTAACTTAACATATATTATAAACATATAAATACATAAAATATATGAATGTTGCCGTCCACTACTCTTCCAAAAAGGGTAATTTACAACATAAGGCCTCCTATTTATAAAGACACATCAATTTAAATCAAACAATCAAGTATAAGGCTACTTTTACCACTTATGCGATTTAGTCATTTTTCTTAAATTAAACACACAAACAGACAAATTAACTCACGAAATTTTAACACATGCTCAATCATATATCATAGGTACCGAATATAATATAAAAATATTTTACTGACTCGGATTTATGGTTCCAAAACCACTATTCCGATTAGGGTAAAAAATGGGTTGTTACCACTATAGTGATTTCCTCTATGGTAGCTGAGAAATACATGAGAAAAGGGTATGAGTCCTTTCTCGCCTTTGTGTTGAATACTCGAGCGACAGAGGTAAAGATTGAATTAGTACCGGAGGTGAGCGAGTATCCGAATGTGGCTTTGGAAGAGTTACCCGGATTGCCTCCAGTTAGAGAGGTCGAGTTTGGCATTGAGATAGTTCCGGGTACAACACCTATTTTAGTTGCCGTGTATAGGATGGCACGGTTGGAGCTAAAAGAATTGAAGAATCAGTTGCAAGAGTTAACAGATAACGGATAAGAGTTAACGGATCAGTTGCAAGATCGAGCCATTCACTGTGGGGTGCTCTGGTGCTTTTTGTGAAGAAGAAAGACGGGTCGATGAGATTGTGTATAGACTACAAACAACTCAACAAGGTAACAGTGAAGAATAAGTATCCTTTGCCGAGGATAGATGATTTGTTCGACCAACTGAAGGAAGCTACGGTGTTCTCTAAGATAGATTTAAGGTCCGGCTATTACCAGTTGAGGGTTAAAGAGCAAGATGTGCCGAAAACTGCATTTCAGACGAGGTATGGCCATTATGAGTTCCTTGTCATGCCATTTTGCTTAACGAATACTCCTGCGATCTTTATGGATTTAATGAATCATATCTTCCGGTGGTATTTGGATAAGTTCGTAGTCAGTTTATCGATGATATACTAATTTATTCTTGGGATGAGAGTGAACACGCAGAACACTTGAGAATGGTGTTGTAGACTCTAAGAGACAAGAAGTTGTATGCTAAATTTAGCAAGAGTGAGTTTTGGCTCCGAGAGGTCAGATTTTTAGCAAGATCTTGGCTATTGTGCAATGGAAATCACTGAGGAATGTGTCAGAGACTAGGAGCTTTTAGGGCTTTATAATATCCGGGATTTAGGGGTTATGCGTTTTAATTTATAATTCATGTGATAGTGTGCTTTGTGTGTTGTTTGTATGTGTTTGGGGCTTTTGGAACCCTGGGGAGTTGGTAGGAGCCTTAGTGTAATTTTGGGTTGAACCTGATTGAGGAAGAGCTAAGGGAGCTAGGCCTTAAGGGAAATTAATGTGGAGAATAGGACACAAATAACCTAGTGGCAGAGTGGCAAAGGAGGCGCCACTTAGAGCATGAGGGAGTGACGCCTCAGGGAGCTAAAAGGTGACAAGGTTCTAGCTGCAGAGGCAGCATTTTGGCATTTGTTTTTGTGTCAGGAGGAGGGGAGAGTTGGATTCGGCTATGGCACTAGAAAAGGGGGATTAGACTGAGTCAAATTATTTTAAATGTGTGGCAAGGAGAAGGGATGAGATTGGACTTAATTTAAACTCATTTGAAAGAGTGATGTTGAAAGAAAATAGGAGAAAAACAAGGGATAGGGAGTGAGGTTGAGGAGTTGGCCGAATATGGGACTTTAGGGGCAACATAATTCGGTCATACAAGGGGAGCTAGGTGCCAAATTTACTTAGTGAAGTGATAGGCATCTTTTTGTGATTTTTCTCTCTTCCAAAAGCTCTATTTCCTTTCTCTTTTCTTTTGTGACCAGAAGCCGAAACCTCTTAAACCTTACCTTCTCTTCTTCTTCATCTTCTTACCGATTCAACCATCTTCAAAAGCCGAAACTAATATGGTTCCATCTAGGGATTTCGGCAGACTTTTAGGTTCAAACGTGTGATTTCGAGATTCGATTAGTTGAGGAGGGAGTTCAACAAATCGCAAGGTGCAAATTGTGTAGGCTACGTGGTTCGAGTTTAGGCGACTTTTTCTAAGAAGGTGTGTAATTATTGTACTGTTCTCCTGTAATTGTATTTGTTGATAGATATATATGTGTATATGATGTGTATAGTAGCCGAAAATAATGGCTGAAATGATGTGGCTACCCATGGAGGGTAATCGGTTAATCAGGTCAGTGTTTTATGGTATTAATCTACCTGTGGTATATGTGTGAAATTGTTGTAAGCATGTGATGTATGCTCATTAGAATTCTAATGTTATTTTGTCATGAAATATATATGCATGGGGATTGGGATATGATCATTGAAGGACAGGGTGTACATATTTATGTGCGTGGACTGATGTTAGCCTTGGGCTATGTCGTCGCTTGATGTTGGCTATGTGCATCATCAAGGTTGGATGTTGGCTATGTGCCACATCGTGGACGGATGATAGGTGTGTGCTTCAACATGGATTGAGGATGACTTTGAGTCACCTTGTGGATACAGATATGTGGGGTCACTTAGGTGATCGGTGGCTATGCCACGACCTTGGGCAGCAGGTCTGCCAAGGAGGTGTATAGCGGTTGGAGGGCCGATTTAGTAATCCCCTGGTGTGTGCGGCAGGTACGGGGGTGTCTAGCGGATGGACACTAGGTTGGGTTGGGATTCATTTTGCATGATTCTATATGTGGACTGTGTTGATGTAGGCCAAGCCCATTTGTGGAGACATGTGAAATAATTATACACTGAGTCGGCTTAACTCACCCTATTTTCCAAAAACAATACAGGTAATACATGAATCCTGGATCGGGCTGGAGCGGATACGAGGTGGCCATGCTGAAGATGTTTCTATTTGTTTATGCACTTTATATTTTCAGTACTTTTGAGTAAATATTTTTTGTAATAAGGCCACTTAAAGTATTTTGGGGATTTTTATTCTGTTTAAGTTGGATTGATTATTGAGTTAATAACTGGGAATGTTTTATTTTAAATGAAAAACAATTTACACCTTAAAAACTTATGTTAAGGTTTCAAATTCGGATATTGTAATAACAAAATTTTCCTTAGAATTTCAAAAGTGCAATGTTTTAAACTACACACAATTTTCAAAGTTTTACTCTTTTAGCAACCTAGTTCCAAAACGAAAAATTTAGTTGCAAATAAATCAGCTTTTATAAATAAAGAAAAATTATTGTGTTTTCAACCATATGTCAAATTCTTTTTGAAATTTTTCCTAAGTAGCATTCTAAATTCGGCCGTGGTGTTTTGGGCTGGGTTTGGGGTGTTACAATTTGGTATCAGAGCCAGGTTCAAAACTCGACTTTGAGGGTTTTGGGCCCAAAAACATTTTTTTTTAAAAAAGGGTTTTTTTTTTAAAAACATAGATTTCCATGAACTATTTCAGGTTTATTCTAGCATGGCATCTGCGTCTCCGGCCCGAAGTCCACCAGGTAAGTAACCCTAACCATTGAAGTGATTGGTATGTGAAACTTTATGGGCATTATGGGATTGTAGATTAGTAGATTAGGAACTGTCGAACCCTAGGATTAGCTTATTCCAACACAAAAATACATAAGACTTAAGTAGAATCAAACAAACCTGTGAGTAAGTCACCGAGTTAAGGTGTGGCAACAGTTGTACGCATGTCTAGGATTGGATTCGGCGAGAGCTTGGTATTTAAGCAGTCCTGGTGACTCACCTCCTCTTCGCTCGAATCCTACCTGGTGCGTAGTGACGGTTCACCCTAACCAAGAGGGCTTATTCACCGGCTAAACCCGATAATTAAAACCCTAAAGGGACCAGCTACACTATTTTGTAAAAGCTACCTTAGATCTGAAAAATGACCAAAAATGACTAAATTACCCCTGATTTACAAAAAAATTACCAAAATAACCTTGATTTCTGAAATTTCCGCAATACCTTTGATTTAGAAAAATTTTCAAAATAACCCCGAGTTTTGAAAATTTTGGAATGCCTTTGATTTGTAAAGATTTTTGAATTAACCCTGATTTATTACTAAAATACCCCTATAGGATGAATTATGAAAATACCCCTGGGTTGGGAACGGATAAATGCCCAAAGTAGTATGGTGGATGTTGTTGATGAATGTATGTGACTCTTTGAATGAGGGCAGTAAACTTGAGATGTAAACTTTGGAATGATCGAAAGAATTACTACTAAAACTTCTTTACATAAAATTGCTCGTGGATAATCAGTGGAACAAAAGGCTAATGCATAAAATTTCTTAAATCAGATTAAATTGCGATAGTAGACATGAGTTCTAGGGGACGTGGTCGTAACGCACGTGGACGTAGTAGGGGCAGAATGACAGTGTCAGAACCAGTGGGGTCTGGCCATGGGTCAGAAAATGATGTGCCGCCGCCGCCAACGGTGGGCGCGGAGGATCAAGATCAGACGGGGGGAGATGACGCAGTTTCTCAGGCTATGCTGTGAGTTTTGGAAAGAGTTGTGGGAGCAAACATGGGTGCTGGGGTCAGAAGTCAGTGCCAGAGCGGCTCAGGGCGAATGGAGCCGAGATATTCAGGGGAGTTTCGGGGGTAGCTCCGAATGTGGCAGAGTACTGGCTAGAGGCAGTCGAAAGGATCATGGACGATTTGGATCAGCATCTTGAGAAAAGTGAAAGGTGCCGCTTTACCGGGATGAAGCTTATCAGTGGTGGCTCACTGTTAGAGAGGGTACTCCAGCAGACCGAGTAGAATGGAGTTACTTCAAAGTAAAGTTTGAAGGAAAGTATGTCGGAGCTAGTTACGTGGACGCGCAGAGGAAAGCGTTTCTGAACCTAGTACAAGAGGGTAAGTCAGTAGCGAAATATGAGGCAGAATTCTTAAGGCTAAGCCGGTATGCCAGTGGGATTGTTGCTACTGATTACGAGCGCTGTGTGAGGTTTGAGGATGGGCTGCGAGATAAACTGCGGGTGTTGATAGCTCCTCATCAGGAGAGGGACTTCGCTACTTTGGTAGAGAAAGCTCGGATAGCCGAGGAAGTTAAGCAAACTGAAAGGCAGAACAGAGATAAGGACAGAGGTCGGAACAAGAGGGGTTTTGGATCATCAGGGTTTTCTGGAGGTTTTCAGAAAAGACCGAGGGGTAAAAATTCAGCTCGTGCTTCTATGCCAGCTACTGGAAATCAGAACCGTCCGTGTGCTCGGTGTGGAAGGTTTCATGTTGGCGAGTACTAGGGACAGAGTTGGGAGTGCTTCAAGTGTGGGTCTAAGTCTCATTTGATTAAGGATTGTCCTCAGGACCCGAATAGAACTTGGACGGTGGGTCGGGAGTATGTGCAGCCAAGAAGGGATGGTCAACAGGGACTGAGAGGCCGTGGTTCGAACCGTGGAGGAAATGGCTCTAGTCGAGGTTGTGGAGCACCAGGCAGAGGTGCCGGGAGTTCAGATGCAAGGTAGCCTGGGTTAGTTTATGCGGCCAGACGTCGTGATGAGAAGGATGCACCAGACGTTATCACGGGTACATTCCTTATTTATGGGTTACCCTTTATTGCCTTAATTGATGTTGGATCAACTCACTCGTAAATTGCTGGCATGGTGTCTGGAACTTTGGATGTGAACTTTGAAATTGTCTCTAGGAAGATGACTGTACTTAGTCCTTTAGGGCAATCTGTAGTAGTAGATAAACTCTTTAGAGACGTGCCTTTAGAAGTTCAGGGGGTAGTATTTCCAGCTGCCTTGATGGAGCTGCCATTCGGGGAATTTAACTTGATCCTAGGAATGGATTGGTTGGTAAGATATCGCGCGAATCTAGACTATGCTGCTAAGCGCATGACGTTGAAGACTCTTGAGGACAATGAGGTTATGGTGATTGGTGAAAGGAGAGACTACCTGTCTAACGTAGTATACACTCTTAAAGCAGAAAAGATGGTGAAGAAGGGGTTCTTAGCTTTTCTGATGATCGTTAGTGCCTTGGATGCTAAGGAAACAACCGTGGGAGAGGTCAGAATAGTAAAAGAGTTTTTGGATTTTTTCTGGAAGAGCTTCCGGGGTTGCCTCCGGATCGTGAAGTGGAGTTTGGAATCAACTTGTTGCCAGCTACAGCGCCAGTGTCTATCGCTCCGTACAGGATGGCACCAGAGGAGTTGGTGGAGCTTAAAGCCCAGATTCAAGAGTTGCTAGATCGCGGCTTTATACGACCCAGTGTGTCTCCATAGGGAGCGCCGGTCTTGTTTGTAAAGAAGAAGGATGGATCTATGCGGATGTGCATAGATTATCGCCAATTGAATAAGCTGACGATCAAGAACAAGTATCCGTTGCCGAGGATAGACGACTTGTTTGATTAGCTTAAAGGGGCTGCGGTATTTTCAAAGATTGATCTAAGGTCTGGATATCACTAGCTAAAGGTTAAGGAAGCAGATATCCATAAGACAACTTTTCGGACTCGATACGTACACTATGAATTCCTTGTAATGCTGTTTGGATTGACGAACGCCCCAGCTGCGTTCATGGATATGATGAACTGGGTCTTCCAACCTTACTTGGATCGGTTCGTCATTATGTTTATAGACGACATCCTACTGTACTCCAAGTTGGAGGAGGAGCATGATGCACATCTTCGGGTGGTGCTGCAGGTTTTAAGGGAAAAGAAGTTGTACGCCAAATTTAGCAAGTGCGAATTTTGGCTAAGGGAATTTGCTTTTCTAGGTCATGTGGTGTCTGCGGAAGGGATAAGAGTAGATCCTAGGAAGATTGAAGCGGTGATAGACTGGAAACCACCTAGGTCGGTGGTAGAGGTTCGCAGTTTCTTGGGGTTAGCAGGCTACTATAGAAGATTTGTAGAAGGGTTCTCGTCTATAGCTGCACCTTTGACGAAATTACTGAGAAAAGAGGTACCTTTCGTGTAGGCAGATAAGCAGCAGGAAATTTTGAGAGGTTGAAGAAGGTGTTGACTGAAGCTCCGGTTTTGATTCAGCCTGAAGCGGGAAAGGACTTTGTGGTATATTGTGATGCTTCTCACACGGGGTTGGGATGCGTACTGATGCAGAAAGGGAGGGTTGTTGCTTATGCGTCTCGACAGTTAAGGCCACATGAGGTTAACTATCCGACACATAACTTGGAATTGGCTGTGGTGGTCTTTACTCTAAAGATGTGGAGGCATTATCTATATGGAGACAAGTTGGTAATCTAAACGGACCACAAGAGTTTGAAGTATCTGCGACTCAGAAAGAGCTGAATTTGAGGCAACGAAGGTGGGTGGAATTATTGAAAGATTATGATTGTTCAATAGAGTATCACCCGGGGAGAGCGAATGTAGTGGCAGATGCCCTAAGTCGGAAAGTGGTATCGAATCTGAGGGCAATGTTTGCACATCTCAGTCTTTATGATGACGGGAGTTTACCTGTAGAGTTACAAGTAAAGCCGACATGGTTAGGTCAGGTGAAAGAGAAACAGCTGGCAGATGATGATCTAAGTGCTAAGCTACGGCAAGTACAGGATAGGGAATTGGAAGATTATGGTGTAAACAGTGACGGAGTGTTGTGTTTCCGAGATAGAGTATGCATGTCGAAAGATGGGGAGTTAAGGCAGACAATTCTCCAGGAATCGCATAGTAGCCCTTATGCTATGCATCCTGAAAGAAGTAAGTTATATAGAGATTTGCGGGATCAGTTTTGGTAGACTGGTCTTAAGTGGGAAGTGACAGAATTTGTGGGGAAGTGTTTAACGTGTCAGCAGAATTTGTGGGGACTGCTCCAACTGCCTTCGGGATTGTTACAACCAGTAAAGATTCCGCAGTGGAAGTGGGAGAGAATTACTATGGATTTCGTTAGTGGGTTTCCCCTTACGCCTACTAAGAAGGACTCGGTATGGGTGATAGTGGATCGGTTGACAAAGTCTGCACATTTTATACCAATACGAGTCGACTATTCTCTACAGAGGCTGGAAAGTTGTATGTAGTAGAGATTGTTAGATTACACCGAGTGCCGGTATCAATTATTTCAGATAGGGATCCCAGGTTTACGTCTCGCTTTTGGAGGGCACTGCATTAGGCATTGGGCACCAGGTTAGACTTCAGTACGGCGTTTCACCCGCAAATGGATGGCCAGTCTGAACGGGTAATTCAGGTGTTGGAGGATATGTTGAGGGGATGCGTGATTGATTTCAGAGAGAGCTGGGAGGAGTTCTTGCCTTTAGCGGAATTTGCGTACAATAATAGTTATCAAACGAGCATTCAGATGGCACCGTATGAAGCGCTGTATGGACGGAAGTGTCGCACTCCTACGTGTTGGACAGAACTGGTGGAAGGACATGTTTTGGGTCCCGAGATGGTGGCAGAATCGGAAGAAAAGGTTAGAGTAAATCGGGCACGGTTGAAAGAGGCTTCCGACAGGTAAAAATCGAATGCAGATCTCAAGCGGAAAGAGATAGAGTTTGCGGTGGGAGAGCAGGTGTTTTTAAAAGTCTCGCTGTGGAAGAAGGTAATGAGATTTGGACATAAGGGTAAGTTGAGTTCCAGGTTCATTGGGCCTTATCGGGTTTTGAAGCGGATTGGGCCAGTAGCATATCAGTTGGAGTTGCCTTCGGAGTTAAAGCAGATGCACGACGTGTTCCATGTTTCGATGCTACGTCGTTACCGATCGGATCCATCTCATGTACTGCCAGTTGAAAAAGTAGAGTTGAGACTAGATTTATCCTACGAGGAGGAACCGATTCAGATTTTAGAGCGGGATGTGAAAGTGTTACGGAAGAAATCAGTTCCTCTAGTCAAGGTGTTATGGTGTAACCATGGATTAGAGGAAGCTTCGTGGGAGCCAGAGGAAGCAATGCGGCAGCAGTACCCTCACTTATTTTGAGCAGGTAATTTCGAGGCCGAAATTATTTTTTTAAGGGGGTAAAACTGTAATATTCGAAATTTAGGGGTTATGCATTTTAATTTATAATTCATGTGATAGTGTGCTTTGTGTGTTGTTTGTATGTGTTTGGGGGCTTTTGGAACCCTGGGGAGTTGGTAGGAGCTTAGTGTAATTTTGGGTTGAACCTGATTGAGGAAGAGCTAAGGGAGCTAGGCCTTAAGGGAAATTAATGTGGAGAATAGGACACAAATAACCTAGTGGCAGAGTGCCAAGGGAGGCGCCACTTAGAGCATGAGGGAGTGACGCCTCAGGGAGCTAAAAGGTGACAAGGTTCTAGCTGCAGAGGCAGCATTTTGGCATTTGTTTTTGTGTCAGGAGGAGGGGAGAGTTGGATTCGGCTATGGCACTAGAAAAGGGGGATTAGACTGAGTCAAATTATTTTAAATGTGTGGCAAGGAGAAGGGATGAGATTGGACTTAATTTGAACTCATTTGAAAGAGTGATGTTGAAAGAAAATAGGAGAAAAACAAGGGATAGGGAGTGAGGTTAAGGAGTTGGCCGAATATGGGACTTTAGGGGCAACATAATTCGGTCATACAAGGGGAGCTAGGTGCCGAATTTACTTAGTGAAGTGATAGGCATCTTTTTGTGATTTTTCTCTCTTCCAAAAGCTCTATTTCCTTTCTCTTTTCTTTTGTGACCAGAAGCCGAAACCTCTTAAACCTTACCTTCTCTTCTTCTTCATCTTCTCACCGATTCAACCATCTTCAAAAGCCGAAAAAGCTTTTCTCCTTTTATGAAATCTTAGCCGAACCTCTTCTGAGCCTCACCCTTATTTCTTCTCTTCTTTTAAATTTCGTCTACACTCATCTTTCGTTCTCTTCTAGAACGTTGATTCTCAAAGGTTGTTATCAAGCCGGATCAGGTTAGTAAGATGGTAAAGATTTCTCTTTTTCGGTTTCTCTCTTTTTTTCTTGGTTGGTCGAAATCAAGAATCTAATCATGTGTATTTGTTGACCGAAATCATGGAGGACTAGGTTTTGGGTCTTTTGCTTTTAGCTAGCGTTAAGGGTGCTAAGGAGCTCTCAGGATTCGATACATCAAGGTTAAAAAAGTAGTAGTATTCGGCCAAGGGCCATATATTTTTATGTCTTTAAGTTGAGGCCGAAACTAATATGGTTCCATCTAGGGATTTCGGCAGACTTTTAAGTTCAAACGTGTGATTTCAGTATTCGATTAGTTGAGGAGGGAGTTCAAAAAATTGCAAGGTGCAAATTGTGTAGGCTACGAGGTTTGGGTTTAGGCAACTTTTTCGAAAAAGGTGTGTAATTATTGTACTGTTCTCCTATAATTGTATTTGTTGATAGATATATGTGTGTATATGACGTGTATGGTAGCCGGAAATGCTGAAATGGTGTGGCTACCCATGGAGGATAATTGGTTAATCAGGTCAGTGTTTTATGGTATTAATCTACCTGTGGCATATGTGTGAAATTGTTGTAAGCATGTGATGTATGCTCAGTAGAATTCTAATGTTATTTTATCATGAAATATATATGCATGGGGATTGGGATATGATCATTGAAGGACAGGGTGTACATATTTATGTGCGTGGACTGATGTTAGCCTTGGGCTACGTCGTCGCTTGATGTTGGCTATGTGCATCATCAAGGTTGGATGTTGGCTATGTGCCACATCATGGACGGATGATAGCTGTGTGCTTCACTGTGGATTGAGGATGACTTTGAGTCACCTTGTGGATACAGAGATGTGGGGTCACTTAGGTGATCGGTGGCTATGCCACAACTTTGGGCAGCAGGTCTGCCAAGATGGAGTGTAGCTGTTGGAGGGCCGATTTAGTAATCCCCTGGTGTGTGTGGCAGGTACGGGGGTATGTAGCGGATGGACACTAGGTTGGGTTGGGATTCATTTTGCATGATTATATATGTGGACTGTGTTGATATGGGCCAGGCCCATTTGTGGAGACATGTGAAATAATTATACACTGAGTCGGCTTGACTCACCCTATTTTCCAAAAACAATGCAGGTAATACATGAATCTTGGATCGAGCTGGAGCGGATACGAGGTGGCCATGCAGAAGATGTTTCTATTTGTTTATGCACTTTATATTTTCAGTACTTTTGAGTAAATCTTTATTGTAATAAGGCCACTTAAAGTATTTTGGGCATTTTTTTTCTGTTTAAGTTGGATTGATTATCGAGTTAATAACTGGGAATGTTTTATTTTAAAAGAAAAACAATTTACACCATAAAAACTTATGTTAAGGTTTCAAATCCGGATATTGTAATAACAAAATTTTCCTTAGAATTTCAAAAGTGCAATGTTTTAAACTACACAAAATTTTCAAAGTTTTGCTCTTTTAGCAACCTAGTTCTAAAATGATAAATTTAGTTGCAAATAAATCACCTTTTATAAATAACTAAAAATTATTGTGTTTTCAACCATATGTCAAATTCTTTTTGAACTTTTTCCTAAGTAGCATTCTGAATTCGGCCGTGGTGTTTTGGGCCGGGTTTGGGGTGTTACAGGCTTAGCGGGGTACTATAGACGTTTCGTAAAAGGGTTCTCCATGATTGCTACCCCGATGACAAATTTGTTGCATAAAGATGTTAAGTTTGAATGGACCGAGAAATGCCAACAGAGTTTTGAGAGATTGAAAGCATTATTGACTGAGGCACCGATTTTAGTACAACCTGAGTCGGGAGAGGAGTTTCTGGTCTACAGTGATGCATCGTTAAACGGTCTTGGCTGTGTGTTGATGCAAGAGGGTAAAGTAGTAGCTTCTGCCTCGAGACAGCTAAAACCGCATGAGAAGAATTATCCGACTCATGAGTTGGAGTTGGCTGTGATCGTTTTTGCTTTGAAGATTTGGGGTCATTATTTTTATGCTGAAAAGTGTCGAATCTTTACTGATCACAAAATTTTGAAGTACCTAATGAACCAAAAGGATTTTAATTTGCAACAACGATGGTGGCTCGAGTTATTGAAGGATTATGAGCTAGTAATTGAATACCACTCGGGGAAAGCGAATGTGGTTGCAGATGCCTTGAGCAGAAAATCCCTATATGCCTTGAGAGTTATGAGTGTGAGTTTGGCATTGTCTAATGATGGTGCTGTATTAGCCGAGTTATGGGCTAGGCCATTGTTTCTTCAGCAGATATGTGAAGTTCAAAAGAATGATAGAGAAATGCAAGTTAAGAGAGCTCAGTGCGGATCGAGAAGTGACTCGGACTTTCAGGTTGGTTCAGATGATTGCTTGATGTTTCATGATAGAGTTTGTGTACCAAAGGATGATGAGTTAATCTGAAAAATTTTACATGAAGCACATTGGAACGGTGGAAATGTGCAAGTGTACACAATCACAACATGTAATAAAGTGATAAGTAAATGTCGAGTTATCGTACCCACAGGGGTTGTAAAAAGGAATATTTATGAAAGTAATTTTAAACACTTTGGTGAAGGAAAAATATTTGGATTTGAGAAATGGTTAAAAACTAGAATATAAAGTAAATAAAATAAAATAAAATAAAGTTCTAATGCACAATTTCAAAAGTTGATTTTAATCAAGATGGTATAATTGTGTTGGGTTAAATACATTTCTTGACTTAGAATTATTAAACTCATGCCTATACTTGTTACGAATAAATTCACGGCAACTCGGTAATTTGCTAACTTATGAACATATTTACAAATAAAAAATCCATTCATCTCTTGTACATATTCCAATGTCAATTCGATCGATTAAACAGATTTATAAAGATAAACATGTTATTGCACATACATACTTATTAAATTAAACAATCTCTCGCATATTCCTATGTCAATTCAAACTTTTAATTCAACCTAATAATGAAACACCCCAAACCCGGCCCACGAGCCTTGACCGGATCTGGTATGTTCCTCAAGTAAAACGGTTCAAAACTGGTTTGTATCTTTTGAAAATCTTTGAGTGATTTCGGGAGAAAACTCGAATTGGGTTGGGCTCAAGTTGGAAACTAGTTTATTTTTGAAATATAAGTTTTTATAAAAATTCCATCGATAAGTTTCAAAACTTTAAGTTAGAAGATATGCCGAATTTGTTTTAGGTTTTATCTTCTAAATGGGAAATCATGTTCTTTTAGGTGTCAAAACGTTTAGAGTTCATTCTTAAATAAAATTTACATTATCTTTAATTTGATAAAAATTTTATATCAGAAGAAAATAATTAAAAATGCATGCATAAACAGTTTATAACTATGGCCTTATTACAACAAAACCCGAAATAAATTTAAAAACACTTAAAATATAAAAAGTCCAAATTAAAATAAAGTCCCGAACTGAGCATGGCCACCACTAAGCTCCTGCCGACCGGGTCCATCACTGATCATCACCTGAAAAATATTCTCACAACGGGGTGAGTCAAATAGACTCAGTGTGCATAACCAACACTAAGTCCCAAACGATTTAGGCATATAACATACCATACATATACATGTAGCAATTTATAATTAGTGATGCAAACCCGAACCCAAACCTAGATACCATCCGCTATACATCACCCGTACCAACCTGCACACCGTGGGGACTACTAAGTCGACCCTCTATCCGCTACACATCATCGAAGGCAGTCGCTGCAGTCGACGTGCTCATCGCCCTTATAACATTCGTGGCATAGCCACCAGATAAAATATTTGTGACATGAGTCACCACATTCGGATAATGTGACCGAAGTCACCACATTCAGATATTGTGGTATAAAACCACCACATTCACTTCCCCTTTCGTAGTCACCCGTATGCCCCATGTCATACAAATATGCATAAGCCATGTCATATCCCTTATTCACATTCTTATAATTTCACATATGCCATAACAGATCATATTATACTCATAGTAGGAGTAGGAAAATGTACCTAAGTACTATGTACCATTGCATGGTACTTTAGCCACATTTTACATATTCTTATTCCATATTTATTAAAACATAGCCATAAATCTATTAGGGCTTAGAGTGGGGTACACACCTGGTATACTTAGCGAGTCTATTGAAATCCCGAAACCCGATCTATTGCTTTAGATCTTTAATTCCTATATTCGGCTAACCCTAGCATGTTAAAAAAAAAAAGCCTTCGGCTATAAACCAAATCCCGAAGGATTAATGTAACCCAAAATCTTACCTTGCTGCCGATTTGTTTACTAAACAAATCTCGAAACCTTGTGATGCTCTCTTTTTTTTAATCGGCCTACACTAGATCACTTAACTATGTTAGTTTTCATCTTTTTTGAATAATATGAAATTGATCTTAATCAATGAATAGGAAGCACCACTTGGCTATGGAGACGTCGAAATCCCTGTACACATATGTTAGATCCAATTTCCAATCGCTTAATGAACTTAACAAGTGGCCCTCAGCCTAACCATACTTTCCTTACCTTAGATCTAGAAATCCTAGATGATCTCCTCCTTGTAGTCGACAATAGCAGAAATCTCGGAAGATCCTTCAAGTTTCGGCCAAAGATTACTGATAGGATTAGTACCTTGATTTCGTTTAAAAGAAAAGGAATGAAAATCGACAACCACTATTCTTACCCTTAATACTGTAGTCGACGGCTCCCTTGCTGGAATTCACAAAGAAATTCGACTATGATTAGAGAGAGCTTGCTTTCGGCTTTTTGAAAGATTATGAGAAGAAGAAGGGAAAGGTTGATAAGGAAGATTCGGTTTCATCAAAGATGAAAAGGAAAACCTTGAGGATTTCGGCAATGGTGGAATATAGATTCGGCTTAGCAAAATAAAAGAGAAAAGAGGAAGATGTCTAGAGAGAAAAAGGGTGAAAATTTCGGCACAAATGAGAGAAGTGAGAAGAGAACAAATTTTTAGCACACTTATCCTACCAAAGCCGAAATTACCAACCAAAACACTCCCTTGGCCGGCCAACTCTTTCTCCCCCTATCTTACCCCTTCTTTTTCTCTTATCACTTCATTTAAATTAATAAGAATAATCCAACATTTATCTCTTATCCACCCATACAAAATAAAAAGGAATTAATCTACAATTATCACACCCTTTAGCCGAATTTTAAAAAGAATAAACCTTATCTAAATGAAGTCCCCATGCCGTCCACCTCTCTCTCTTTTTGCCAAAAATAAAAGCCTCAAAATTTTGCTCCCCTTGCTGCTCGAACTCAAGACCTGCACCAAGCTTGTGGCGTCATTTCCAGAGGCCTTAAGTGGCGCCTCCAAGCCACTTTTCCAAGCCCAATTGTGTGTCATATTTCCCTTAAAATTTTTCTTAAGGCCTACCGGGCCTAGCTCCCTTTTCTAGATTTAAAATCTAATAATTTCTAAGGCATTTATCTATATTCTAGAGTTCCTAAAATTCATACCACACAATCAAAACATACATAGGCATCCTTCCACATAAATTCAACAATAATTCATAAACCCAAAATCCCGGATGTTACAGTTCTACCCCCTTAAAATAATTTCATCCCCGAAATTACCTGGCCGAAATAAGTGAGGGTATTGTTGTCGCATTGCTTCTTTCGGCTCCCATGAAGCTTCTTTCGATCCATGATTGCACCATAATACTTTGACTAGAGGAACCGACTTCCTCCGTAACACTTTCACATCTCGATCCAGGATCTGAATCGGCTCTTCTTCGTAGGACAAATCTGGCCTTAGCTCCACCTCTTCAACTGGTACCACATGAGATGGATCCGATCGATAACGACGTAGCATAGAAACATGGAATACGTCGTGCATCTGCTTCAATTCCGAAGGCAACTCTAACTGGTATGCCACTGGTCCAACTCGCTTTGATACCCGATAAGGTCCTATAAACCTTGGACTTAACTTCCCTTTGCGACCGAACCTCATCACTTTCTTCCATGGCAAAACTTTAAGGAACACTTGATCTCCCACAGCAAATTCTATTTCCTTGCGCTTGAGATCTGCATATGACTTCTGCCTGTCAGATGCCTTCTTTAAACGTGCCCGAATTACCTCAATCTTTTCCTCCGATTCTGCCACAATCTCTGGACCCAAAACTCGACGTTCCCCTAATTCCGTCCAACATGTAGGAGTGCGACACTTTCGTCCATACAACGCTTCATACGGTGCCATCCGAATACTAGCTTGATAGCTGTTATTATAAGCAAATTCCGCTAGAGGCAAATACTCTTCCAAACTTCCTCTGAAGTCTATCACACATCCTCTCAGCATATCCTCCAACACTTGGATTACTCGTTCAGACTGCCTGTCAGATGGTGGATGAAAGGCCGTAGTAAAATCCAATCTGGTGCCTAATGTAGAGCTTTCCAAAACCGAGACGTAAACCTTGGATCCCGGTCTGAGATGATCGACACCGGAACTCCATGCAACCTTACAATTTCCGCCACATACAATTTTGCCAACTTCTGTAAAGAATAGTCAACCCGCACTGGGATGAAATGCGCGGACTTTGTCAGTCGATCCACTATCACCCATACCGAGTCCTTCTTAGTAGGCATAAGGGGAAGCCCACTAACGAAGTCCATGGTAATTCTCTCCCACTTCCACTGCAGAATCATTATCGGTTGAAGCAATCCTGACGGAACTTGGTGTTCAGCCTTGACTCTTGCTGACATGTTAAGCACTTGCCGACATATTTGGTAACTTCCCTCTTAAGACCAAGCCACCAAAACTGTTCCCTTAAATCTCTATACAACTTGGTACCTCCAGGATGCATAGCATAAGGGCTACTATGCGCTTCCCGAAGAATCTTCTGCCTTAACTCCTTATTCCTCGGCATACAGACCTTACCCTTGAAACACAATACTTCATCACTGGATATACTGTAATCCTCTAAACCACCATTCCGAACTTGCCGCATCTTAGCACTTAGATCCTCATCAGCCAACTGACCCTCTTTTACCTCACTCAGCCACGTCGGTTTGACTTGCAACTCTGCCAACAGACTTCCATCATCATACAAACTCAAATATGCAAACATTGCCCTCAGATTCGACACTACCTTCCGACTCAGGGCATCTACTACTACATTCGCCTTGCCCGGGTGATACTCTATAGAACAATCGTAGTCCTTCAGTAACTCCACCCACCTTCGCTGTCTCAGATTCAACTCCTTCTGAGTCAACAGATACTTAAGACTCTAGTGGTCTGTGTAAATCACCGACTTTTCTCCATAAAGGTAGTGCCTCTATACCTTAAGAGCAAAGACCACTGCCGCCAATTCCAAGTCATGCGTCAGGTAGTTAACCTAGTGTGGCCTTAATTGTCGAGATGCGCAAGCAACTACTTTCCCATCTTGCATCAATACACATCCCAATCCTGTATGAGAGGCGTCACAGTACACTACAAAGTCCTTCCCTGCCTCCGGCTGAATCAAGACCAGAGCTTCAGTCAAAACTCTCTTAAGCTTCTCAAAGCTCTTCTGTTGCTTATCTGTCCATACGAAAGGTACTTCCTTTCTCAACAACTTTGTCAATGGTGTGGCTATTGATGAGAACCCTTCCACGAACCTTCTGTAGTAGCCTACCAATCCCAAGAAACTGCGAATCTCAGCCACAGACTTAGGTGGTTTCCAATCCAACACTACCTCAATCTTTTGAGGATCCACCCTTATTCCTTCCGCGGATACCACATGCCCTAGAAATGCCACCTCCTTAAGCCAAAATTCACACTTACTGAATTTGGCATAGAGCTTCTTTTCCCTTAGCACTTGTAACACAACCCGAAGATGCTCATCATGTTCTTCCTCAGACTTGGAGTACACTAAGATGTCGTCGATGAACACCACGACGAACCGATCCAAGTAGGGTTCGAAAACCCGATTCATCATATCCATGAACGCGGCTGGGGCGTTCGTCAACCCGAACGGCATCACTAAGAACTCATAATGCCCGTATCTTGTTCGGAAAGCCGTCTTATGGATATCTGCCTCCTTCACCTTCAACTGATGATACCCCGACCTTAAGTCGATCTTTGAGAATACCGCGGCCCCCTTAAACTGATCGCACAAGTGGTCGATCCTTGGCAAAGGATACTTGTTCTTGATGGTCAGCTTATTCAGCTGACGATAATCTATGCACATACGCATAGTTCCATCCTTCTTCTTCACAAACAAGACCGGTACTCCCCACGGAGACACACTGGGTCGAATAAACCCACAATCGAGCAACTCTTGGATTTGAGCCTTGAGTTCAACCAACTCCTTTGGTGCCATTCTGTATGGGGTAATTGACACCGGAGCTGTACCTGGTAGCAAGTCAATTCCAAATTCCACTTCCCTATCCGAGGGTATTCCGGGTAATTCCTCTGGAAACACATCTTCAAATTCCCTTATTGTTCTAACTCCACTAACTCCCCCTTCTTTTCCATCCAACGCGCTTACGAAGGCTAAAAATGCCTTGCACCCTTTCCGAACCATCTTATCAGCCTTTAATGCTGAAACTACGTTAGACAAGTAGTTTCTTCTTTCTCCGATCATGACTATCACTTCATCCTCCGGTGTCCTTAATTCCATTCATTTAGCTGCACACTCCAACACAGCCCGATGCTCCACTAGCTAATCCATGCCAAGTATGAGATCGAATTCTCCGAAGGGTAGTTCCATTAAGTCGGCAGGAAAGTTCACTCCCTGAATCTCTAGAGGTACACTCTGAAAGATTTTATTCACCATTACAGTTTGGCCTAATAGGCTTACTACAGTCATCTCCTTATCAGAAAGTTCAGAGGGTATGCCTAGTGTTTCAACTACACTACATGCAACATAGGAATGGGTCGAGCCCACATCAATCAGAGCAACATAAGGTTTACCAAAAATAGAGAACGTACCGGTTATGACGTCCGGTGCGTCTCCATCCTCCCTCCGGTGAACCGCATAATAAACCGGACCACTGTCTAGCCGAGATTTCCAACACCTCCGCGGTGTTCCACGTCCTCTTCCAAAGCACCATTACCTCTACCATTCGAACCACGACGACGAGGTTGCCGTTTCTTTGTCCCACCTACTACCACTGATTAGCTCCACGACTGTGGTCGACTCGAAATCTATCTTTATGGGACAATCCTTAATCATGTGATCCTTAGACCCACACTTGAAGCATCCTCCCGTTTTCTTCCAACACTCCTCTAAGTGTATCTTTCCACATTGAGCACAAGTACGATACTGCCCTCCTGTAGTAACTTGCTGACCTCATGGCCCATCAGCTCTAGGCCTCTTTTGTACATTTCCTGACAATCCAGATGATCCAAATCCTCTTTTCTGCCTATTCCGATCAGTGTCCTGCCTTACAGAGTCCTTCATTCCCTCGGCTACCTTAGCCTTCTCTACCAATACTGCGAACTCCCTCTCTTGCTATGGAGCTATCAATAACCTTAGATCATCCCTCAGTCCATCCTCAAACCGGACACATCGCTCATGTTCAGTAGCCACTATCCCTCTAGCATAATGGCTTAGCCTTAAGAATTCAGCCTCATACGCTGCTACGGACTTATTTCCTTGAACTAGCCCCAGAAATTCCTTCCTCTGCGCATCAATGTAGTGAGTACCAACATACTTCTTCTGATATGCCGCTTTAACATATTCCCAAGTAAGTTCCTCAGCCGTAGCACTATCCCAAACCGTGAGCCACCATTGATATGCTTCGTCACGTAGCAGCGACACCATTCCTTTCAGCTTCTCCTCAGGGGTCAGATCCAGCTCATCCATAATTCGCTCGGTGGCCTCCAACCAATACTCAGCTGTACTAGGTGCCACACCAGATACTCTACGAAACACCTTAGTTCCGTTAGCTCGGAGTCGGTCGGGTACAGACTTCTGAGCTCCCATATTCCCTCCTACTCCAGCCACCATTTCAAGTCCTCGCAACACTGCCTGCCATACAGAATCATCTCCCGTCTGATCCTGCTGTTCAGCACCAACAGCTTGGTGGTGGTGGTGGTGGCGGTACCTCATTTTCAGATCCTTGACCTGACCTAACGGGTTCCGACACGGTCATCCTGCCTCGATCGCGTCCTCACACATTACGACCATCTCCCCTAGAGCTCATGTCTACGTTCGTGTTTTAATCTGATTAAGAAATTTTATATATTAGTCCTTGTTCCACTGATTATTCACGAAGAAATTTTATGAAAGGAGTTTAATAGCAGTTCTTTCGATCAATCAAAGTTTCAAGTTCTCTATCCTAATTCAGAGAAGCACATTCATCCAAACATTCACACATTCACTATTCGAACTTCCTTGTCTATTCCTATCCCAGGGGTATTTCGTAATTTGTCCTACAGGGGTATTTTGGTAATAAGTCGGGGTCAATTTGAAAATTCTTTAGAAATCAAAGGTATTTCCAAATTTGCAAAACTTGGGGTTCTTTTTGAGAATTTGTTTTCCACATCGGTGCTGCTGTAGAAATTTTGGAAATCGGGGGTCATTTTGGTAATTTTGTAAAACAGGGGTAATTTCGTAAATCAAGGTGCCTTAATATTTTGTAACAATAAAGTTTTGGTAATTTTTGCAAAATCAAAAAATGTTATTGAAATCGAGGGTAGTATGGTAATTTTAGAACCCAATGGCATTTTAGTAATTTTACCACTAGGGGTATTTTAGTAATTTTGTAAATCGAAAATATTTTGGGGAAAATTTTCAAACTAAGTTTTACTACAATTTAAAGGGGTAATTTGGTGATTTTAAAACTGAAGTTTTTATGAAAATACAGCTAATCCCTTTCGGGTTTTAATTATTGGGTTTAACCCGTGAATAAGTCCTCCTGGTTAGGGTGAACCGTAACTACGCACTAGGTAGGATTCTAGCGAAGAGGAGGTGAGTCACTAGGACTGCTTAAGTACCATGCTCTTCCGGATCCAATCCTAGACATGTGCACAATGGTTGCCACACCCTAACTCGGCGACTTAGTCACAGGTTTGTTTAATTAGGCATTAAAGTTTTATATAATTGTTGGGGTAACCTAGTCCTAGGGGTCAAGTTCTTAATACACTAATCTACGTTCCATTTATACCCTTCTACAGTTCATACTATAAATCACACAAATGAATAGGGGTACTTACCTGGTGGACTTCGGGTCGGAGACTTAGGTGCCATGCCAGAAAACCTGCTCAATTTCACAAATTTTCACAAAAATTCATTTGGGCCTAACTTTTAAAACATTGTGGGCTTTAAACCCAAGGCTGAGAGTTTAAAACTGGGCTTTGATACCAAGCTAAAACACCCCAAACCCGGCCCACGAACCTTGACCGGATCTAGTATGTTCCTCGAGTAAAACGGTTCAAAACTGGTTTGTATCTTTTGAAAATCTTTGAGTGATTTCGGGAGAAAACTCGAATTGGGTTGGGCTATGGAGATGTCGAAATCCCTGTACACATATGTTAGATCTAACTTCCAATCGCTTAATGAACTTAACAAGTGGCCCTCAGCCTAACCATACTTTCATTACCTTAGATTTAGAAATCCTAGATGATCTCCTCCTTGTAGTCGACAATAGCAGAAATCCTGGAAGATCCTTCAAGTTTCGGCCAAAGATTACTGATAGGATTAGTACCTTGATTTCGTTTAAAAGAAAAGGAATAAAAATTGACAACCACTATTCTTACCCTTAATACAGTAGTTGACGGCTCCCTTGCTGGAATTCACAAAGAAATTCGACTATGATTAGAGAGAGCTTGCTTTCGACTTTTTGAAAGATTATGAAAAGAAGAAGGGAAAGGTTGATAAGGAAGATTCGATTTCATCAAAGATGAAAAGGAAAAGCTTGACGGTTTCGGCAATGGTGGAATATAGATTCGGCTTAGCAAAATAAAAGAGAAAAGAGGAAGATGTCTAGAGGGAAAAAGGGTGAAAATTTTGGCACAAATGAGAGAAGTGAGAAGAGAACAAATTTTTAGCACACTTATCCTACCAAAGCCGAAATTATCAACCAAAACACTCCATTGGCCGGCCAACTCTTTCTCCCTCTATCTTACCCCTTCTTTTTCTCTTATCACTTCATTTAAATTAATAAGAATAATCCAACATTTATCTCTTATCCACCCATACAAAATAAAAAGGAATTAATCTACAATTATCACACCCTTTAGCCGAATTTTAAAAAGAATAAACCTTATCTAAATGAAGTCCCTATGCCGTCCACCTCTCTCTATTTTTACCGAAAATAAAAGCCTCAAAATTTTGCTCCCCTTGCTGCTCGAACTCAAGACCTGCACCAAGCTTGTGGCGTCATTTCCAGAGGCCTTAAGTGGCGCCTCCAAGCCACTTTTCCAAGCCCAATTGTGTGTCATATTTCCCTTAAAATTTTTCTTGAGGCCTATCGAGCCTAGCTCCCTTTTCTAGATTTAAAATCTAATAATTTCTAAGGCATTTATCTATATTCTAGAGTTCCTAAAATTCATACCACACAATCAGAGCATACATAGGCATGCTTCCACATAAATTCAACAATAATTCATAAGCCCAAAATCCCTGATGCTACAAATAAGCATATAAAAGACTATGTGAGGTAACAAAGTATCCTTACCTTGAAATAGTTTAATCACACACTACAGGAAAACAGACTTTTTGTGGCATTTTTTTTGCCCTTTAGCAGCGCCGCTATAGACAATGCCGCTAAAGACCACGACTTTTATTGGTGCTTTTATAGAAAACGCCACTAAAAGTCCTGGTCTTTAGTGGCGCTTTATAGTAAACGCCGCTAAAGACCACAAATTTTAGCGGCGCTTTATAGTAAACACCGCTATAGACCACGACTTTTAGCGGTGCTTTTATAGAAAACGCTACTAAAGGTCGTGGTCTTTAGCAGCACGTTTATAGAAAACGCCGCCAAAAGTCGTGGTCTTTAGCAGTGGTTTTATAGAAAACGCTGCTATAAGTCGTGGTCTTTAGTGGCGCTTTTTATAGAAAACGCCGCTATAATTCGTGGTCTTTAGCGGGGCTTTTTATAGAAAACGCCGCTATAAGTCGTGGTCTTTAGCGGTGCTTTTTAGAAAACGCTGCTATAAGTCGTGGTCTTTAGCGTCGCTTTTTTATAAAATGCCACTATGAGTCGTGGTCTTTAACGGTGCTTTTTATAAAACGCCGTTATAAGTCGTAGTCTTTAACGGCGCTTTTTATAAAATGTAGCTATAAGTCGTGGTCTTTAGCGGCGCTTTTTTATAAAACGCTGCTAATTTGGGTAGATTTGCAATATACATTTTTCACCAATATCCAACCTTTCCTGCATGAAATCCAACCAAAAAAAGGAAATATAACATGAAGTCCAACAAAAAACAACAAATCTAAATGATACAAAATTATACGAAAGATATATGATATAAATTACAAATGAAGTATAATTCAAAATTTTCTTACAATAATTTTAAAGTTACAAGAAAACGAATGTCTAAGATGGCGGCATTTGTGACTGCTGGAACATCTTCATCATAGTCTGAAGCTATAGCTGGAGTTCATCATACTTTCTGTTCTACACTACCTCCCTCACTGCTGCCTCTACTCTAAGTTGAAAAATTTGCTCAACTGTGCTCGCTTGCATCTGAGCTATTTGGTCTCTTTGTAACATCCTCGAAATGGGCCTATGCATTTTTTATTTAATTATACAAAATGGCATGTCTTATGTGTTATGAATGTATGGGGAACATTTTTGGAAACTTGGAAATGTAAGGAAATGACTTGGAAATGTAAGGAAATGTCTTGTCTTGGAAATGTAAGGAAATGACTTGGAAATGGAAGGAAATGTCTTATCTTGGAAATGTAAGGAAAAGACTTGGAAATGTAAGGAAATAACTTGGAAATGGAAGGAAATGTCTTGTCTTGAAAATGTAAGGAAATGACTTGGAAATGGAAGGAAATGTCTTGTCTTGGAAATGTAAGGAAATGTCTTAGAAATGTAAGGAAATGCTTTAAAAATGTCAAGTTTAAAGTTTAAAAGAGGGACATGAAGCAAGGTGGCCTTAAGAGAAAATGTATGTGAAATATGACACACAAACGGGCTTGGAAAAGTGGCTTGAAGATGCCACTTAGGGCCTCAGAAATGGCGCCACATCTTTGGGGTATTGGGCCAAGGTTGAGAGCTGCGAGGAAGTTTTATTTTCTTTGCAAAGAGTAGCAGCAAGGGACGACACAAGGCTATAATTTAGGAGCCTTTATTCTTTTATTTTTAAGAGATAAATAGTGGATAAATAAGGGATAAATAATGGATTTATTTTAGATTATTTTCAAGAGATAAATGAGGAATTATTCTTTAATTAAGAAAATAAGGGAGAAGTGATGGCCAAGTAAGGGACTTTGAGTTTAATAATTTCGGCTAAGTAAGGATAGTTGCTGAATTATCTTTTATTTTAGGAGATAATTAAAGAGATAAAGCTATCAAAATAGAAAAGTGATGGCCAAGTAAGGGATTCTAAGTTAGTAAATTCGGCTATATAAGGAAAGAGGGCCATTCATCATTCTTTCTCTCAACCCTTCTCTCTGCCGAATTTCCTAGAGCATTTGTTCTTCTTCTTTTTGTTAGCCAAAGCCAAAAATTCAAGATATCACCATTAGCCAATTTCTTTTCTTTCCAATCCATCAAAAGCCGAATCTTTGAGGGGCTTCAAGCATAGGTGCTGTCGATTTCTTCAATAAAGGGTAAGAACAAGTTTTGATTTCTATTCTTTTCTTTTAGATTTGTTGAAATCTAGGACTAATCCCATCAATATTCTTATTTGCTGAAATTTGGAAGGATTCTTTCGGGATTTTTGCCATCTTCGGGATTTGACCATCAAGGTAAGTCATATCTGACATTCGGCTAAGGGCCATTGATTGTGATTAAAGGTTAGAAGTTGATCTAACATGTGGTTTTAGGGATTTCGACAGAAGCTATAACCAAGGGATAATTTCGGGATTTAAGATCCTTAAGGTAAGTGACTATGAATATTCGACCAAGGCCTATTTTAGTAGTTAGATCTAATTTTATGTGTTTTAAGCCGAAAACTAACCGATTCAAGGGAGCTAGTGATTAGCCGATTTCAAAGGGGAAGAATACAAGTTTCCGGGATTTGATTAATTATCAAATCAGCCGCAAGTGATTTAGGATCTAAAGCGATAGATCGGTTTTTCGAGATTTCCAGGAATTCATTAAGCTAATCAAGTGTGTACCCCACACTATTTCATAATATGTTTTATGGCTATGTCTAATTAAAATATGTGATATTAAGAATAAGAAAGTGGCTAGGGTACCATGTTATGGTACTAAGTACTCAGGTACGTTTCCTACTCCTACTAGGAATATGAAATATGTTATTTGTAACATGAGAATAAGAATGTGAACTTTGGCATATTAATGCATATTACAAAATGGGGCATATGGGTTATTGAAAGGGGAAGTGAATGTGGTGACCTAAGACCACGAATACGGTGACCTAAGACCGTGGTATCTGAATGTGGTGACCTAAGACCATAGTAATCTGAATGCGGTGACCTAAGACCGCAATATCTGAATGTGGTGACCTAAGACCACAAATGCGGTGACCTAAGACCGCGATATGGAGTGTAGCGGAAGGACGGTCGACTTAGTAGTCCCCACTGTGTACAAAGTTGGTACGGGGAGTGTAGCGGATGGCTTATTAGGTTTGGGTTTGGGAATGCATCATAATTTGTATGCTATGATATGAATGTGTAATATTTGTTATGCCTCGATTCTATTATGATTTAGTGTTGTGTACACATTGAGTGCATTGACTCACCCCGTTGAGGACTATGTTTGAGATGATGAACAAGAATGGACCGGGACGAGCGGAACTTGTGGTGGCCATGCTCAACATGAAGTTTTTATTTTTATGGACTATTAATTTTTAAGTACTCCGAATTATTTGGATTTACTTGATGTAATAAGGCCATAAAGCCATAGTGCACTATTTTATTTCTATTTTTATTTATTATGTTACGAAATTTTTATTAAGTTAAAGATTAAGTAATTTACTTTAAATGTATTCTATATGTTTTATCACCTAAAATTTAAAAGGGTTTTCATTATAAAACGATTTTGTTTTCTACTCGAGCCCAACCCAAAACAATATTTCATTCAAAACACACTATTTTCCCAAAGTAACAAATGAACTTTGAACCGGTTTACTTGAGGAACATACCAAATCTGGTCAAAGCTCGTAGGCCTGGTTTGGGGTGTTTCAGTTTGGTATCAGAGCCCAATTTTAAAACTCTCGGCCTGTGGGCTAAGGCCCAAAATGTTTTCCAAACGAGCCCAAATGAGTTTTAGGAAAAGTATTTCTAAAGTTAAGCAGGTTTTCTGGCATGGCACCCAAGTCTCCGACCCGCAGTCCACCAGGTAAGTACTTCTATCCACTTGTGTGATTTATTGAATGATCTGTAGAAGGGTAGAAATGGAACGTAGAATAGTATGATAGGTACTTGAACCCTAGGATTAGTTTACCCCAACTATTACATAAGACTTAATGCCTAATTAAACAAACCTACGGCTAAGTCGCCGAGTTAGGGTGTGGCAACCCCTGTGCGCATGTCTAGGATTGGATCCGGAAGAGCCTGGTACTTAAGCAGTCCTAGTGACTCACCTCCTCTTCGCAGGAATCCTACCTGGTGCGTAGCTTCGGTTCACCCTAACCAAGAGGACTCGGTCATAGGCTAAACACAATAACTAAAACCCGAAAGGGAACTAGCTGTGTTTTTATAAAAAAACCCTAGTTTTAAAACTCGTAAAATTACTTTTTTAATTTGTGAAGACTATTTTTACAAAAAAAATTTTCGAAAAATTTTTGAGTTATAAAATTACAAAAATACCCCTAGTGGTAAAATTAAAAAATGCCCTTGGTTTATGAAATTTCCAAAATACTCACAGTTTTTATAAAAATTTTCATTACTTTATAGAATGTTCAACAAACCCTAATTTGCAAATTATCAAAAATACCTTGATTTTGGAAAAATACGAAATTGCCCCTAACTTGCAAATTACCAAAATGATCCTAATTTCCAAAATTTTTGCAACATCACCATTTTGGAAAGCAAATTCTCAAAAGTAATCCTAAAGTTTTGTAAAATCTGCAATACCCCTGAATTATTAAACTTTACAAATTTACCCTGGTTTATTACCAAAATACCCCTGAGTTTCAAAATTACCGAAATGCCCTCGGATTTCAGAATTTCCAAAAATACCCCGGAAACACAAAATTACCAAAATACCCTTACTGACAAAATT
This sequence comes from Gossypium bickii, assembly GCA_025503065.1. NCBI lineage: Eukaryota > Viridiplantae > Streptophyta > Magnoliopsida > Malvales > Malvaceae > Gossypium > Gossypium bickii. The sequence goes on from CP106712.1 coordinate 86,291,564, forward strand.
ACCAAGGAACCTTATTTTGAAAAAATTACAAAAATAACCCTGTAGGATAAATTACGAAAATACCCCTGGGATAGGAATAAGGCAAAGAGTGTTCGAATAGTGAATGTGGGTGGTAGATACCACTGAATAAATGTGTCTATGTTGATGAATGAATGTGCCTCTATTGAGGAATGAAGGTGTCTCTGTTGATGAATGTGAATGTGATTCTCTGAATTAGAGTAGTGAACTTGAACTGAAACTTTGTGTGATCGAAAGAACTACTTCTAAATATCTTTAATTCATAAAATTGTTCGCGGTTAATAAGTGGAACAAAAATTCGATGCATAAAACTTTTAATCAGTTAAATCGCGGCGTTAGAAATGAGTTCTAGAGGACGTGAACTTAGAGATTGTGCCTAGGAAGTATGATGGTCCTATTAAGATCGAGTGCGCAAGCATAAGCGTAGAAAAGGTGAGTTAAGATGTACGCTTATTTGTTAGTAAGTAATTCGAGGACGAAATTATTTTTAAGGGGGGTAGAACTGTAACATCCTGGAAATGGGCCTATGCATTTTTGATTTAATTATATGAAATGGCATGTCTTATGTGTTATGAACGTATGGTGAACATTTTTGGAAACTTGGAAATGTAAGGAAATGACTTGGAAATGTAAGGAAATGTCTTGTCTTAGAAATGTAAGGAAATGACTTGGAAATGGAAGGAAATGTCTTGTCTTGGAAATGTAAGGAAATGACTTGGAAATGTAAGGAAATGACTTGGAAATGGAAGGAAATGTCTTGTCTTGGAAATGTAAGGAAATGACTTGGAAATGGAAGGAAATGTCTTGTCTTGGAAATGTAAGGAAATGACTTGGAAATGTAAGGAAATGACTTGGAAATGTAAGGAAATGTCTTGTCTTGGAAATGTAAGGAAATGTCTTGAAATGTAAGGAAATGTCTTAGAAATGAAAGGAAATGCTTTAGAAATGTCAAGTTTAAAGTTTAAAAGAGGGACATGAAGCAAGGTGGCCTTAAGAGAAAATGTATGTGAAACATGACACACAAACGGGCTTGGAAAACTGGCTTGAAGATGCCACTTAGGGCCTCAGGAAATGGCGCCACATACTGGGATATTGCGCCAAGGTTCGAAGCTGGGGAAGCAAAATAAAAGTTTTATTTTTATGCAGAGAGAAAAGCAAACAAGGGACGGCACAAGGCTATAATTTAGGAGCCTTTATTCTTTTTATTTTTAAGAGATAAATAGTGGATAAATAAGGGATAAATAATGGATTTATTTTAGATTATTTTCAAGAGATAAATGAGGAATTATTCTTTAATTAGGAAAATAAGGGAGAAGTGATGGCCAAGTAAGGGACTTTGAGTTTAATAATTTCGGCTAAGTAAGGATAGTTGCTGAATTATCTTTTATTTTAGGAGATAATTAAAGAGATAAAGCTATCAAAATAGAAGAGTGATGGCCAAGTAAGGGATTCTAAGTTAGTAAATTCGGCTATACAAGGAAAGACGGCCATTCATCATTCTTTCTCTCAACCCTTCTCTCTGCCGAATTTCCTAGAGCATTTGTTCTTCTTCTTTTTGTTAGCCAAAGCCGAAAATTCAAGATATTACCATTAGCCAATTTCTTTTCTTTCCAAGCCATCAAAAGCCGAATCTTTGAGGGCTTCAAGCATAGGTCTTTGTCGATTTCTTCAAGAAAGGGTAAGAACAAGTTTTGATTTCTATTCTTTTCTTTTAGATTTGTTGAAATCTAGGACTAATCCCATCAATATTCTTATTTGCCAAAATTTGGAAGGATTCTTTCAGGATTTTTGCCATAGTCGACTATAAATGAAAAGATATTCGGGATTTGATTATCAAGGTAAGTCATATCTGACATTCGGCCAAAGGCCATTGATTGTGATTAAAGGTTAGAAGTTGATGTAACATGTGGTTTTAGGGATTTCGACAGAAGCTATAACCAAGGGATAATTTCGGGATTTAAGATCCTTAAGGTAAGTGACTATGAATATTCGGCCAAGGCCTATTTTAGTAGTTAGATCTAATTTTATGTGTTTTAAGCCGAAAACTAACCGATTCAAGGGATCTAGTGATTAGCCGATTTCAAAGGGGAAGAATACAAGTTTTCGGGATTTGATTAATTATCAAATCGGACGCAAGGGATTTAGGATCTAAAGCGATAGATCGGTTTTTCGGGATTTCAAGGAATTCGTTAAGCTAATCAGGTGTGTACACCACACTATTTCATAATATGTTTTATGGCTATGTCTAATTAAAATATGTGATATTAAGAATAAGAAAGTGGCTAAGGTACCATGTTATGGTACTAAGTACTCAGGTACGTTTCCTACTCCTACTAGGAATATGAAATATGTTATTTGTAACATGAGAATAAGAATGTGAACTTTGGCATATTAATGCATATTACAAAATGGGGCATATGGGTTATTGAAAGGGGAAGTGAATGTGGTGACCTAAGACCACGAACACGGTAACCTAAGACCGTGGTATCTGAATGTGGTGACCTAAGACCACAGTAATCTGAATGCGGTGACCTAAGACCGTGATATCGAAATGTGGTGGCCTAAGACCACAAATGCGGTGACCTAAGACCGCGATATGGAGTGTAGCGGAAGGAGGGTCGACTTAGTAGTCCCCACGATGTATGCAAAGGTTGGTGCGGGGAGTGTAGCGGATGGCTTATTAGGTTTGGGTTTGGGAATGCATCATAATTTGTATGCTATGATATGAATGTGTAATATTTGTTATGCCTGATTCTATTATGATTTAGTGTTGTGTACACATTGAGTCTGTTGACTCACCCCGTTGAGGGACCATGTTTCAGATGATGAACAGTAATGGACCGGGACGACGGAACTTGTGGTGGCCATGCTCAACATGAAGTTTTTATTTTTTATGGACTATTAATTTTTAAGTACTCCGAATTATTTGGATTTACTTGATGTAATAAGGCCATAAAGCCATAGTGCACTATTTTATTTCTATTTTTATTTATTATGTTACGAAATTTTTATTAAGTTAAAGATTAAGTAATTTACTTTAAATGTATTCTATATGTTTTATCACCTAAAATTTAAAAGGGTTTTCATTATAAAAAGATTTTGTTTTCTACTCGAGCCCAACCCAAAACAATATTTCATTCAAAACACACTATTTTCCCAAAGTAACAAATGAACTTTGAACCGGTTTACTGAGGAACATACCAAATCTGGTCAAAGCTCGTGGGCCGGGTTTGGGGTGTTTCACTCTTAACCTCTGAACTTCAGCTTGAGCTTGACTCCCAGAAGGCATATATTGCTGCGAGCTGGATCCAAAATATTGGGTCGAGTTAACACCATATCCTTGAAATCGAACCCGACCATACCTTTTAGGACCCAAAACTGTATTAATAATTCTGTTATCAATATCCTCAAAATTAACGGAACTACCAGTCGAAGCAATCGCTTCATACTCCGCCTTCTTATCTTTTAGTTTCTTCTAATAAATCAATTAAAGAGTTAAAAACGAAATATATAATTAAAAAGGAATGCAACATAACTTAACCTTATTTAAAACTACTAAAGAAGAATTAAACCATTATAATTAAACATTATAAATATTTATAATAAATCAAATTTTATTAAGTAAATATACCATAATTTTTGCAGCTTCGGATGTTATCGGAGATCCATCTTTCTTCCTATGCGTAATGTCAAAAAGTTGAAGGCATCCAACTTTTTGACCAGACGATGCTTCCTACAATATAGTAGTAAAAATATTATTTAATAGTAGAAAGTCATTAATATTTGACAGAATTAATAAATTCATAATACTTGGGCCTCAGCTACATAAGCGAAACTTCTCGACCCTGCCGTGTGCGTGAATTTTTGTTTTTGCCTGCTGCTTGTTCCAACTCGCTCACGATCTTACATAATAAAATTATAACTATGTATATAGTAAATACTATAAACCGAAAAATTTATAAGAGTTTAGAAGTACGTAATACCTCTCCTTTCTTTGAATTCCAGAATCTAACTGCATCTTCCCATTGGTAACTCAGCATTCCCGGCGGGACATTTCGCAATTTTTCTTCGAGGCTTATGTCTTTCTTAAAATAATCTTTTTTCAAAGTGCTTTTATGGTCTCTCCATTTTTTACCTAATGCCTTCTTGATATAGGCATCTGAGACCTATACAGCAAATCTCTCCTAAAAAACACAAGTTTAGAAAGTAAATATAAATGAAACTTAAACCAAAGTATTATAAATTATATTCACGTTTTATTACCTTAATATTACCGAGAGATTGATTTTTGTTGCTATCAGGCATGTGATACCATGATTCATAGTTGATGGGCAACATATTGGCATTTCGTGCTATAATGCCCAAATAGCCTGTTAAAAGTCGAGCTTTTGATCCAACAGGCTGACCATGACTGTTTCTACTTACTTTGACATGCTCGACAGGATTTAAGTCATATAAATCTTTAGGTAGTGTACATCCTCGACCTCTACACGTCCCACCACTTTTAGCTGGAAAATAATATATTATTATATTGAAATTAAGAAATACGAGCAATAATAAAAGTCTATACGCATGTAAAATATACTTAACATTACTTTGAAATTCTACAGGCTCGTCAACTGTCTCTGGCACATTCGAAGATCCAACAGCTGTCTACTGTTCACTATTTCCTTCTTCCGAATTGGGAGTATTCTAAACAATATTTAAATTTCATAATCTTCTTCTACAAATTTTTCCTGCAATACACATAAAATAGTTGAAATTTTAGTAACAAATAACAACAATAATAGTACATATAAAATAGTTAAATTATATAACATGACCAATATTAAAATTATAATATTACATATATTTAAAAAATCGTAAATTCTTACTACATCATAATTCGTAAATATCTTCGTCCACATCTTGACGAACCCATTGAAATTGTGTACTAGTACAAGGGATATTTTCATTTAAGTTTTGTTCTGGAAAAGGCAAAGTTTCTGATCTTTCAGCGATGTCATCTCTACTTCCATTGCCCATGTCAAACAAGTATCTATGGGTGTTTCGGAGTACAACGTACCAATCCTCATCAGTTGGATCTTTCGAGTAAAAAACTTGCTTCACTTGAGAAGAAAATACATACGGCTCATCTATCAATTGTTGTCCAGTGTGAATCAGTCGAGAGAAGTTCACCATTGTAAAACCAAATTGATCTTGTTTAATTCTGTGAGCCATATTAACATCAGCCCAATCACCTTAAAATAAGACAACTTTCCATTTGCCATAATAATCCAACTCAATTATGTCAGTAAGAAGTCCGTAATACTCGACATTTCCCTCAACTGGATTACTGTCCTTAGCACTATCATAACTTGTAATTGAAGAATTAACAACAATTCCACAATTTTGAGTTCTTCTCAATCTCTCACGATATTTTGTATGAAATCTGAATCCATTGATAAGGAAGGCACTATATCTTTTTACTATTCTATTCGGACCTTGGGAAAGCCATTTAACTTCGTCATTGACATCCTTCCGACTCCAAACCTGTTGAATCGAAACTAAATTGAGTAATTATAAATGTTATGAGAAAACATTATTATTTGTCAATGAAAGCTTCAATTACATACCATTTGGCTTAACCATTCATGAAATGATTCTGTGAACAACTTATTAATTTCTCGTTGTTGTAATCTTCGGGACTGTGAACGAGCTCTCAATATTTGTTTGTACTCACTATGTTAAAAAAAGGTTTAATTTGTTAGAAGATAAACAATTTATAATTGATGAATATTTATCAAATTCTAGAACTTACTTGCTTAATGGTTCCATTGAATCGTGGTGAAAAAGAACATATCGATGTGCTTGTACCGATGATCATCTAATTCTGTAATTTCAACTTTGCCGATTGGTTCTTCATAACTTTGAAATAAATAAGTTTCGGCCAAGTTATGATCAGTGAGCCCAGCATTTCTACTTGGTCTGTTCATTATTGTTTCAACATCTTCCAAATATCTTGAACAGAAAGTCATACATTACTCTGCCAAGTAGCCTTCAGCAATTGATCCTTCTAGATAATGCTTATTACGGCAGTAAGACTTCAATTTGGATAGGAACATAAACATGATATATAACATTATCAAAAGTTGCAACTAAAGGCATTGAGGTGAATGAAGGAATAATTTACAAATAAATTAACACGTTTCTATGGGATACATCCATCGATAGGAAATGGGTCCACCAAGTATTGCTTCACGAGGGAGATGAATTATCAAGTGCACCATAGTAGTGAAGAAGGAAGGTGGAAAGATATTCTCCAAATTGCATAAAGTCAATGCGATCTTGTAGTGTCTCAAGTTCTTGAACATTCAAAAATTTGCCACAAATGCCTTTTATTATATTGGATAGTTCAATTATACAAGACGTCACCTTTTTTTACATACAACACCGCATAGCAACTGGCAGTAAATCTTACATCAAGATGTGATAGTCATGTGATTTTAAGGCATATAGTCTTCGATCTTTAAGACTCACACATCGAGATATATTTGATGCATACATATCCAGGACCTTTATATCCTTCAACACCATGCAGAATTCTTCTTTCTCTATCTTCGACATTGAAAAAATAGAAGGCGACTACCGATATTTCCTATCAGAAGTGCTTGGGGATGAAGCTCACGCCGAATTTCTATGTGGACTAAATCAAGTCGACTCTGAAGATTGTCTTTCGATTTTCCATCGACATTCAAAATAGTCCTAATGATGTTCTCGTAGACATTTTTCTCAATGTGCATGACATCAAGATTATGTCGTAAAATGTGGTGCTCCCAATAAGGCAATTAAAAAAAAAATACTTCTTTTTTTCCACAAGTCCGCTTCATTAGGATCATCCTCTTCATCAGATTCATCCCTTGATCTTCTATTTCTTTGCGTGTTGGGCGGTTGATTCATCTTTCCATAAATGAAATTCATATATTTCAACATGAACAAGATTTCAGATCCACCGGTCTGTGAAGGAGCTTCTTCGAACTCTTCAGTACCATCAAACAGAGTACTTTGAAATCTAAATCTATGATTTCCTAGTAACCACGGATGATGCCCCATGTAAAAGAACTTCTTCCCATTTTATAACTATTGCGAACATGTTTGCACAGCACAACAAGGACAAGCATAATGTCCCTTGGTACTCCAACCAGATAAATTGGCATACGCTGAGAAGTCATTAATAGTCCAGATCATAGCTGCACGTAAATTAAAGTTCTCCTTTCTCAGTACATCATATGTCCCAACACCAGCCCATAATTGTTTTAACTCTTCAATAAGTGGCTGCAAATAAATGTCAATATCATTTTCAGACCTTTCTCTCCAGGGATAATCATAGATAAGATAAAGTATGATTGTTTCATGCAAATCCATGGAGGCAAATTTTAAGGAACAAGCACTACAGGCTAAGTACTATATGCAGTGCTTATGATTTTGTAAGGATTAAATCCATCAGATGCTAGCCCAAGTGAAACACCCCACACTCGGCCCACGAGCCTGAACCAGATCTGGCATGTTCCTTAAGTAAATCGGTTTTCAAATTCTTGGTTACTTAGAGAAAAATTGTAAATTTTAGAAAACATTGTTTTGGGTTGGGCTTAAATTGGAACCCATTTAATAAAATTTTGAAAACCCAACTTAAATAAGGTGACAAAATAATTTTAGGATTTATTATTTTGAAAGAAATAAATTTACTTATCTTTAATCAAAAATAAATTGTATCATAATCAAATAAAAATAAACAGAAATAAAGAAAATCCAACTGGGCCTTATGGCCTTATTACATCATTCAAACCCAAAATAAAATTTAAAGTACTAAAATTTAATAAAGTCCACTTTCTAATTAAATCCTTCATGTGATGCATGGCCACCTTTAGCTCCTGCCGACCCGGTCCATTCCGCTCATCACACGAAAAATAATTCCCCCCAACAGGGTGAGTCTACAGACTCAATGTGTACCTGATACTAATTTTCAACAAATCAGGCATACAAGTCATATCAATTTCATGTTCATACAAAATAAAGGATGATGCAACCCAAACCCAAGCCTATTTGTCCATCCGCTACACACCACCCGTACCAACCTGTACACCATGGGGACTACTAAGTCGACCCTCCATCCGCTACACACCATCGAGGCGATCATTTGCGATCGACGTGCTCATCGCCACTTACGTTGTGTCTTTAGACACTATATTCGAATAATGTAACCGGTTACCATATTCAATTAATGGGATCGTAGCCACCATATTTCGTTGGTGAGACCGAAGTCAGCACCTTCGTTGGTGAGACCGTAGTCATCACCTTCACTTTCTCCCTTCACATATATCCCAAATGCCCCAATTATTACATATCATTCATATCATACTTAAATTCACATTATGTCACTTTTCAGAATATAACACATTCATAATCCTATCAAAAGTAGGAATACGTACCTGGGTACTTTTCGCCACATTTGTGGTACTTAGCCACATTCTCATTCTTATACACATTCATATATTAAAACATAATTATTGCCATAACATATTGAAAGTTAGTGTGAGTACACACGATTTGCTTAATGAGTTCCTTGAAATCCCGAAGAACGATCTACCGATTTAGATCTCAAATCCTACATAAGTTAATCACTTTAAAAGACCATTCGGCCACTTTTCCAAATACAACTAGGATTTGTATTACTTACCTTAAAATTTCCAAATCTGAAAAGGATTCCTTGCCTTGTATGTCTGTCGAAATCCCTATAATTATATGTTAATTTTAATCTCACATATATTCCATAACTTTTGACCAAATATGTGTATATCTTACCTTAGATTTTTGAATCTCGGATGATCTCTCCCTTGTAGTCGATAGCACTAGAAATCCTGAAATACTCCTTATAGTTTCGGCCACAATAATAATAACATTAATCCCTATTTTTCGGCTTAAAGAAGAGAATAAATCAATAACCACAAGATTCTTACCTTAAGTGTTGAATTCGACAGATCTATCCTGACACCACTTCAGAGATTCGGCTTTGGCAGAATTTCAGCTAGGTTGGATTTGGTTTTGAAAAGGAAGAAGAAGAAGAAAAGAAAAAGAAAGATGAGGCTAGAGAATTTGGCTAGACAAAAGAAAAGAGAAAAGAGCCCTAAAAATTTCGGCAGAGATGAGGAGGAAGCAAAAATTGATGAGTAGCCCTCCGGTCCTCCTTTTATAGCTGAAAATATCAGCCTAGGAGAGTCCCTTACTTGGCCACCACTCCTCTTTCATCATCTATTTTATTTAAAATAAACTAGAGAAAAATCTTTATTATCTCTTCCAAATAATCCAAATTAAAAATCCCTTATTTATCACTTTTTAATCATGTATTTATGGAATTAAACACCCCCTTTTTCCAACTCATGTGCCGTCCACCTCATAGCACTGGGGAGCAAAATTAAAACTTCATTTATTTGCTTCCCTTGTGACTCGAACCAGTGCCCATGCCTCTTGGACATGGCGCCATTTCCATAGGCCCTAAGTGCCATCTTGAGCCACTTTTCCTAGCCCGTTTGTGTGCCAAATTTCTCCAACTTTTTCTTTTAAGGCCCTCTTGCCTTTATTTCCTATTTTGAACCTTAAAATTTGACATTTTGCATCATTGCTAAGTTTCCTAAAATTTTCGATCGGCTCTGTTTATTTGCCATTTTCTTACATTTCCAAGTTTCAGAAATGTTCATTTCCATTTCGAATCATTTCCAAAAATGTTCAAGTTTCCAAAATGTTCGAGTTTCCAAAAATGTCTAAGTTTCCAAAATGTTGAGTTTCAGAAATGTTCAAGTTTCCAAAATGTTGAGTTTCCAAAATGTGCACTTTCCATTTTTGAACCATTTCTTTACATTTCTCGGTTTCCTAAAATGTTCATGTCCTAATGCATTTCAGTGTTTCCAAAATATTCATTTCCAATCATTTTCATACATTTCGAGTTTCCAAAAATATCAAAAATTTATTCATAAGATCAAGACTTGTCATTCATACAATTTAAAACAGTAAATGCATAGGCCCTTTCCAGGATGTTACTGCTTCTACCCCTTTAAACAAAATTTCGTCCTCGAAATTTCCTAACGAATAATCGTGCGGTCTAACTCACCCCACTATGCTACTCTTTGCACACTCTTATCTTAAAGAACTATCATACTTTCTAGGCACATTCTCTAAGTTTACTTCCAAGGTTTGACCACCTCACTAGCAATACAAGAATAAGCTAACCCTATAACAAGCAAAGCAATTAAGGGTATTCCGAAATAAAGGAACGCATTCGTGGTCACATCCGCACATCTTCCTCCTTGCGATGGCCAATCGTGCATAAACCAACCTTGGTTGCTTCGCGTCTACCCTTCAGCACTCTCTTGGTGCTTCACGCCCACTGGTCCGAACCATTTCCTCCATGGTTCACCCACGACCTGGCGAGGTTCTTTGTCCGCCTCTACCCGGCGACTAGCATTCTCGAGTGCGGTCGGCTCTCATCTAGCGACTTGGGGCAATCCTTAAGCATATGGTCCTTGGACCCACACTTAAGACATCGTCCCGTCTTTTTCCAACACTCTCCCAACTGCTTCTTTCCACAATGCTCACAAGGGCGTCATCGCCGGCCGTACGGCTTGTTGATTTTGTGGCCCGTCAACTTTAGGCCTCTTATTCCCGAGACGTTCGGACGATCCAAAACCTCTTTCTGGCCTAATCCGATTAGTGTTCTGCCTTACAGAATTCTTAATTCCTTCAGCCACTTTAGCCTTTTCCACTAACGCAGAAAATTCCCACTCCTGATACGGTGCTATCAACAATCTTAGATCATCCCTTAACTTTGTCCTCAAACGGACACAGCTGCGTTCATGCTCGGTTGCCACAACCCCTCGAGCATAGCGGCTCAACCTCAGAAATTCTGCCTCATATTCTGCGACGGACTTACTTCCTTGTACCAATCCCAGAAAAGCCTTTCTTTGTTCATCCGTATACCTGGTTCCCACATACTTTTTCTGAAATGCTTCTTTAACATATTCCCAGGTCAAATCTGCAGCCGTAGCACCATCCCGAACAGTTAACCACCACTGATACGCTTCATCGCGTAGCAGTGCCACCATCCCTTTCAACTTCTCCTCGGGGGTCAAGTCGAGCTCATCCATGATGCGCTCGGGCCGCTTCCAACCAGATCAGACGGTATCATCGGGTGCCACTCCCGACACTCCTCTCTAAACATTTCGGCTCCATTAGCACGGGAGCTCGCCAGTACTGAACTTACGATTTCCTAAATTGTTTCCTGCACCGGCCACCAATTCCAAAACTCGCAGCACAGCCTGCGACACAGCATCTTCTCCCATTTGAGCTTGTTGCTCAACACCCACAGCTGGGGGTGGTGGTGGCGGTGGTATCTCGTTGTCAGAACCTTGACCCGACCTAACGGGTTCTGACACAGTCATTCTTCCTCTACCTCTTCCACGATGACCACGTCCTCTAGAGCTCATTTTCTATCGTTGAGATCTGATTAAGAAGTTTTATAAATTAGTATTCTTGTTTCACTTATTACCCGCGAAGATGTTTTATGAAGAAGAATTTAATAGTGGTTCTTTCGTATTCATACTGCACACAGTCTTTCGCTCATTCATCCATCCATCAAACAATTATGAACTTTCGTTCATTCAGAGGTCTTCCCTCAATGTACTACATATGGCGCCATATCCACTTTACCAATAGCTCAATTATGCTAGCTATTTACTCAATTATTTCCATATGCTTTAAGGTCACTTACTCCATCTCCTTAAAGTGCTAAATACCAAAAATTCTCACTAGGTCCGTATGAACCCTGAGCCTTCTCAGGACCTCCTAAACATACATAATTAATAATTTAAATAGCTTTTCACCAACGACAATGCAACACATAAAATTCCAAATTTTAGGATGTTACACAAGACGTAGCTACGCGGTGCTGCTCACACAAACTGTTAGGTATCCACAACATATGCCGGTATACCCAGCCACCGTAGGACGTACAGGACCAGCACCTGGGATACATAAATCACATAATCACATGGGTTCCTAGTGACATGTCACTTGTATCCTAATCTATTCCTAAGGTTCAACCGGGATTTCTCTCTTGCCGGAACCTCATCGAATATACTCATAGAATCAATCATGCATTTCATACAATATCAAAACATTAAAATACAAATATAACATTTCATTATTTACATACGAACTTACCTCGGTACAAAAATAGTAGAATTTGACCTAATCGTCAAATACTTTGTTTTTCCCTCGGTCTAGGTCCGTGCCTCATTTTTCTTAATCTATAATAACAAATTTAACTCATTCAATCACCACATTATTCAATTCAGCCCAAAAATCATATTATGGAAAAAATTACATTTTTCCCTAAATTTTTGACATTTTATATTTTTGTCCCTAGGCTCGTAAAATGAAATATGTTTAGTTTCTTTAATACACAAGCCTAGCCGAACTATTTCTATGCTCATACTAGCCCACATTTTTCGTCACATCACACTTTTACTGCATATTTTATAACTTTTACAAATAGGTCCTTTTTTACATTTTTACCGAAAATCACTTAGCAAAAGTTGTTTATCCAATCTCAAATTTGTATAATCTATCATTAAAAATCAAAATACACAAATATCTAACATGGTTCAAACCTAGACCTTAATCATACTTCAAATTAGTACTAAAACTAGGTAGAGCAAGTTACAAGGATCTCAAAAACACAAAAATCGTTAAGAATAGGGCTAGAACGGACTTACAATCGAGCTTGGAAGCTTGAAAACCCCTAGCTATGTCTTCCTCTTGAAATTTTCGGCCATGGGGTGGAAGATGAGAAAACAATTGGCTTTTAATTTGATTTTTAGTTCATTTAATCAGCCAAGTGACTAAAATGCCCCTAACTTAAAACATAAAAATGCTCTTACTTCATGTCCATTTTTGTCCACTAACTTAACCAATGGTCTAATTACCATCTAAGGCCCTTCTATTTGAAGTTTCATAGCAATTACACACCTCTAGCTTCTAGAATACACGTTTTGTACTTTTTTGCAATCTAGTCCTTTTAATTAAATTAAGTGCCCAAATGTCAAACTTTTCGAACGGATTTTTCACGAAATCATTCCATAATACTGTAGACCATAAAAATATATTAAAAACAAATTTTACTGTGTCGGATTTGTGGTCCCGAAACCACTATTCTGACTAGACCCAAAATCGAGCTGTTACAGAGATGTCGTGACATATTGATAATTTATTGACATTATTTAATTAAGTTATAGTGTTAAACTTATTTATTTACTAAATCTATCTAGCATATTTCTATGTTTAATAAACTTTTTCATATGTAAACATCATACAAGATTCTGTAAGGTAATAATATTTTTGGTATTATTACTAATTTAATCCCTAATGATTAAACATACACCATACAAATGTTATGTCAATTAATTAAAATCTTATTCAGATTAATTAATTAATTTAGTTGTTTTCCTTCATTCATAATGCCCAAGAAACATATTCATGATTTTAGTTTCACGAGTAAACAGATCAAATGTACAGAACATCTTTAACAGAATTAAATAATCTAAGCTATGAATTTTAAATTATTCTAACGCCAAAAAAAATTAAGCAATCATGATTATATTAAAATACGAAAACTTAGTTGCAATCATGTTTCTTAAATTGAACAAAAAATAAAAGATTCAAGGGTAAAATAAATGCTAAGCCGTTCTAATGGTTCTCCGAAGCACATCTCACTTTGCTCCTCCTTCGTTCTTCTTTTCTTGTCATGACTACCAAGCTTAAAAGCTTTTAATATGGCTAAATGTGGCTATTCTCAAAGCCTCTCAAACACTATTTGAAGAATGGAAAAAAGGGAAGTGAAAGAAGAGAGAAAAGAGAGAAGAGATGGTGAGTGAGGGATGAGTGTAATAAAGAGCAAATGCCTCTCTATTTATAGTGAGGAGCCCTCTGAATTTGCTATTTTTAGCATGAAAATTCCCCTTATTTCTCTCATGAATGGCCAACCCCTTGTGCTAAGGAAGGAAGGTGGATGGCTTTGTTAAATTTAGCTAGTACATACTTGATTCATGGGAAGGCACCTTGAAATAGGGAGGGGAGTTGAATGGTCACATGGGAAAAATTTTGTGGCTGATTTGTGATATTTTACCAAGTCTTGGGTGTCTAAATTAAATATATTTAAGGATGGTTGGACTCCCCTCAGTCAAATTGAGCTCCTCCTTACCTTAGTGGACGGTTTGTGCTTCAAATTTGGTAGCAAGCTTGTCAACTTCAGTAACCCATCTGGGAGTTGGGTCAAATTGAATTTGAAATTCCAATAAGTGAGTTTAGAACGTCCCATGCTGATCAGCCATCAACCCATGTCTGCATGGCCTCTGCTGCAGGAATGCTACAGCATGGAGCATTGAATAGGTGAGCTTCAAAACACACTTTTCTTCTATTGCACCAAACTGCATCAAATTGGCAAAAATATGCAAAATTAGCTTGTAAATAAGTAAGATTACAAATTTATCTTTAATTTTTCCTACTTTACAAATTTTTAATAAAAAAAAGATTGCTACCAAAATACTCAGAATTTGTATAAATTACTAGTTAGATGTTGTAAATCTCTATATAATTTAGATTTATCATACTGTAGTTGTAACACCGATAACCCGAAATCGTTGCCAAAATAGGGTTAAGCAGTATTACTAAACATTCAGAACATTTATAATCATATCACATCTAAACTTTATCATTCAAAACCACAGAGTCCCTTATATAGGTCTATGAGACCTTAAACATCCATTAGAAAGGGGTCGGGACTAAACCAAAAACATATGAAATTTTTCTAAAACTTTACAATTTTCCAAGCTACATTGGTCACACGCCCGTGTGGGTAGGCCGTGTGCCTCACCCGTGGTCGACACTGACTTGCATCACACGGCCAGTCACATGCCAGTCACACGTGGCCGTGTGCGAGTCTAACTTGTTTCAATTTGCAAACTTAAATGACACGGTCGAGCCACACGCCTGTTTGCTCAATCGTGTGGGCAAATATAGGCCATTTGCAGGGCCATTTTGCCACCCACACTTAGGATCATCTACAAGCATCAAACCATATGCATTTATACCTCAATTGGCAACCAAGACATACCAAAATATGAACCAACTAATCATCAACTACACCATATATTTCCGTACTCAATTTCAACTCAAACAATTTCATCAAAATATCAATTTCACATCCCAAATCATATAATCTAATCATCATTCAATTTTAACCAAATCTATCATGAAACATACCATTTCCATTTTCCTAATTTATGCCATAATGATCATTCAGATAGAACACACACATACACATATCAATCATTCTTTTCACATGTTCAAAACATATACCAAACCATCAAACTACCAAGCCAAATCACATGGCAAGGCTTATACACTTCAAAACATGTCATAATCACTAGCCTATACATGCCATATTCAAATATATACATATTTCAAAAGTACCAAAATATATAGCCGATAGTGTGATTGAGTCACTGACGGTCCCCGGATCTGAGCTAGCTTTAAATACACTGTAAAATAGAGAAAACTTCACACAGTAAGCTTTAAAGCTTAGTAAGTTCGTAATAAAATACATTTAACTCAATGATTCAAATTCAATATGTAAAATAAATCATCACATAGAACAATTCACAATAATACACAACTATCCATTTATTCATTTACCAAATCATGAGGCACATAGGTTCCGTACATACCTTTGCCAATACTTAGTTAACAATCATTCTTGCTACTCAATGCTTGTTACCACGTTTCGATCAATCTTTATTATTCAATCGATTTAGTCGCACACTTAGTGCCAACTTCTTAGCCGAAGCATAATTATCATTTCACACTTAGTGCCTTTATATTAAACTGAATTTAACTCAGTATCAGACACACAGTGCCAATCAATATAACTGAGGCTTCCTTTACTTTGTACACATAGTGCTATTCAGCTCTGTCCCAATTCTAATTACGCACACTTAGTGCCATAATTCTCAAATTCACATATAGCATTACTAATTCAATAACCACATATTCATTCATTTCATAACACCTAAATATGAATTTAACAATTCGTATTGTACCCGAACTTACTTCGGAAGTCGAAATACCGAGACTAGTCAATTAATCGAGCACTTTGTCTTTGACTCGATCTCAATCCAAATCTCTATTTTCTTGATCTATATAATATTAAATTTAACTCACTCAATCAACAATTTATTCAATTTAATCCAAACACACATATTTAGGGCATTTTACAAAATAGCCCTCACATTTTCGTATTTCGACACTTAAGTCCCTATTTCATAAAATCATCAAATACACATAGTTTCATTTCACACATGCCTTGTAACATCCTGAATTTTTGGGCCTATGTGTTTAATGGGTTAATATGTTTAATGTGTTAATTTAAGTGTTAGGGGTCCAAATTGGGCTCAGGATGTGGTCGAGGCCTTGATTAAATATTCTGTTTAGAAACTCTAGGGCTTAAAATAAAGTCTTGGTAGTTTAAATGACATACTGGGCTTGTGGCCCTGTGGCAAAATGGCGCCACTAAGAGGGAGGGGAGTTGGCGTCAATGGCAAAGGAGGAGGCCCAAGTTTTGACCGCAAGTAGCCCATGTAATTGGGCCATTTTCGACACTTAAAGGAGGAGTAGGTTGGACGGCAATAGGGCTTAAAAATAGGAATTATTTAATGAGATAATAAGGTGGATAATGTGCTGATAAAAGAAGGAAGAGTTGGTGCTGTCTAGGTTTCTTCTGGAGATGTGGATAGAATGAGGTAAAGGAGAAAAGATAGGATTTATCTGCAAGGCTAGGTGGTGGCTGAAATTTTGACTCTGAAGGGGAGGAGAAATCAGTTTCTGATAGGGCAAAGGGGTGCTGAATTTTCCCCTTTTATTTGCTTAATTTTTAGTTATCAGAAAGGGCACTTTCGGGTTTTGATAGGTAGGTGCCGAAATTTCTATAAATAGGGGGATAGCTCATCAATTCTAGCATTTGGAACCCTATTCTTTTCCTCTCTTTCTATGCCGAAATCCTTAGTCTCCCTCTGCAATTTCTTTTCTTTTGATTTCTTCCAAAGCCAAAATCTCACAATCTTCACAACAACTTTTCTTTCAAAAGCCGAAAATTACCACCTCCCTCACCCTTGTTTTTCTTTGAAATTTCCTTTTAGCCGAATCTTCTGATCCCCATTGTTATTCTTCTCCCATTCATTAAAAGCTGAAACTCCTCATTCAATTCTTCTAAAAAGCCGAAAAAAACACATCTAGTTCATCTTTTCGGGATTTTCTTAAAAACCAAAATTTCTAGATCTATACTCTTCTACGCTTCGATCTTCTTTTGGGATTGCTGAATCTTCCTGCAAGGGGTAGCCGAAATCATCTGTAGAGGTAAATGTCGATTTGTGTATTCTTTTCAAGCTTTTAGATCTTAGTTGAATGGCTATATGGTTAACTAATCGGGTGTTTTCTATCGTTTGCGGCATTCTGGGATTTGAAAGGGATTCAACCGCTTAGATTTATAAGCCAGAGTTCAGTAGCCCTTGGATCATATCACTTTTGGGATTTCAGGGTAAGGAGATCTATTAATTCTCTTGGCCGAATGTAGGGGAGCCCAAATCTTCGTGCTCTTCTTGCTTTTGAGCAAGGTTTTAGACTAAGGGTTGTAGATCCAGATAGTATGGATATTGACTAAGGGTGTATAACTACACGATATCAGGTGTGTAACACTTCCACACCATTTAGATTGCCTGTTAAAATATGTTTATAAATCTGTGATATTCTATGAAGTGCTGAAATATCGGCATGGCTGTCGAAAACTCGAGGAGGGTAAAAGTGAATCACCAGGTTAGTGATCTCTGTCATTCTAAGTGAATGTTTCAGATAAAATGATATGATTTATGAGTACGTCGATTTTTTGTGTTTGCACAGGGTTGGGTGATTTATGAAAGGGGAAGTGATCTGTTGTAGTAGCTTATGCCATGACCTGGTGACTATGTCACAATTTTGACGATGAGCAGCTAACTGCAGCATGACTGACATCGATGGTGTGTAGCGGTGTGGGTTGATTGTAGAAATCCCCAATGGTGTGACTGGCAGGTAAAGGTAGTGTGTAGCGAATGGAAACCTAGGATTGGGTTGGACTTTGCATATTTTCTGATATATTATACTCTATTATCTATTCTGTGGGGCTAAAGCCCAATCTGATGGTGCACGAGGGTTGCACACTGAGTCTCGCGACTCACCCCATCATTTAACATCTTTCAGGTCGCACCTAGTGCATCGGACTGGGCTGGAGAGGAGCGCAAGGTGACCATGCGAGGGATTATTTCGATTCAGCAAAAGACTTTACTAGTTTATTTATGTTTAATATTTTTAATTAGTGGGTTTAAATTTCGTTGTAATAAGGCCATGGGCCACAAGTTTCATATTTTCGTTTGTTTTGGGTTATTACTATTACTAGACATTTACATTTTTACGTTTTAATTAAGTTAAGGCATGAATCAAATTTCGGTTTTTAATTCATAAAGGCATTTAAATAAAAATTTATATCTTCTACAAAATATCCAAATTATTAAGTTTTCCGTATACATGTTTACACTCGATGATTGTTTTCCAAAAATGCGACATGTTTTACTAAATCTTCTTAGTGACATGCCACCCTATTTCACAACCAAAATACCCCCAAGTTTTGTAAAATTTCCAAAATACACCTGATTTGCGAAAATTTCTCAGAATACCCCAGAACTGTAAAACTACCAAAATCTGTGAAAATTACCGAAACACTCCGGTTGGAAAAATTTCTAAAATATAGTTGGCTTGTGAAAATTTCCAAAACAACCGTGATTTTATAAAATACCCATGTTTTGCAAATTTAACCGAAAATCCCTAGATTTACAAAGGCAACCCGGTTTGTGAAATAAAATTTTCCAAAGTACCCCTGCTTTACAAAAAAATAAAAGAAAAAAAGTGTACCGAAGTACCTCTAATTCAAAGAAAATTTCCAAGATAGTTTATTTGGAAAAAAAAAATACCCTGTAGGGCAAAACTACGGAAAAACCCCTGGGTAGTGAAATAAATGAAGATACCTTATGTGATGAATATGAGTTCATGGATGTTATATGTTTATTGATGTGTGACGGTTGAATGTATGTGGTTTCTAGAATTAGGAGATAAACTTGAGACTGAAACTGTAGATAGGTTCAAATTCGAAAGAACTACTCTTGAAACTACTTCTCATAAGATTCATAGTTAATCAGTGAAAGAAATTAATAATTCATAAAATTTCTAATCCAGATAATACGAGAATCAACGATGAGTGCTAGAAGAGGAAGAAGAGGCCGCGGCCGAGGCCGTGGAAATGTTAGGACTGATGTGCTGACTCAGCGAGTTAGGGAGGTACTGAAGGAGGTTAAAGAAATCGGTGAAACACTTCAGGTTGGGTGCGTGGACTATAAGAAAAAAAGAGATCGTAGTTTTCTAGGGTTGCAGTCTCGTTCTGTGAAGCATGTTAAGGTACGTCCAAACTTCTGGGTTTGCGAATATTACAGAAGGTGTCATCCGGGTGAATGTTGGAGGAAGTCAGGAATGTGTTTAAGATGCAGGTCTAAGGAGCATAAGGCTCGGGATTGTTCAATCACCATTAAGTCGGGTATGTTTTGTGTGGATGCTATATCTTTGGGTATAGAAATTGTATGCGTGCAATGTTTATATATTATTAAATTAGAGTGCGCAGCGAAAGCATAGTGGTGAGACTTGGGTAGTACGATTAATAGTTAGTTGGAAATTTCGAGGATAAAATTTCTTTAAGGGGGTAGAATTGTAACATCCTAAATTTTTGGGCCTATGCGTTTAATGGGTGAATATGTTTAATGTGTTAATTAAAGTGTTAGGGGTCCAAATTGGGCTTAGGATGTGGTCAAGGCCTTGATTAAATATTCTATTTAGATACTCTAGGGCTTAAAATAAAGTCTTGGTAGTTTAAATGACATACTGGGCTTGTGGCCCAGTGGCAAAATGGCGCCACTAAGGGGGAAAGGAGTTGGCGTCAATGGCAAAGGAGGAGGCCCAAGTTTTGGCCGCATGTAGCCCATGTAATTGGGCCATTTTTGGCACTTAAAGGATGTAACATCCTGAATTTTTGGGCCTATGCGTTTAATGGGAGAACAGGTGTAATGTGTTAATTTAACTGTTAGGGGTCCAAATTGGGCTCTAGACTAGGCAAAGGCCTTCGTTAAATTAACTGATTGGGCATTATAGAGTTAAAAGGAGGTAATTGTGTTTAAAATACCAACGTGGGCTTGTGGCCCAACAATAGTTGGCACTGCAAGGGAATTTGAAGGTGGCGTCGTTAACAATTAAAGGGGCCCAAGTTTTGGCCCCAATGAGGCCATGTTTCTGGGCCATTTTTGGCACTTTAAATGGAGCAAGGGGTGACGCCACACAAGGAGTTAGGGGCCCAAAATTTAAGTTTCATAGAGCCCAAATCCTTTAATTTAAGTTAGCTAAATTTGGCAATAGGGTTAGGTGAAGTGGACGGCAACAAGGCTCAAAAATAGGAGGATTTATGTGGATTCTATAATTGATAATATAGATGATAAAAAAAAAAAGAAAAGATAGGAGATATTTGCAAGGCAAGGTGATGGCCGAAAATCCACCACCTAGAGGAGTAAAGAATTCGGCTACTTCATGGATAAGGGGTGCCGAATTTTCCCTTTTTATTAGCTTGACTTTTAGTTATAAGGAAGGGCATTTTCAGTTTTAAGCAGTAGATGCCGAAATTTCTATAAATAGTAGGGATATCTCATTGATTCTAGCATTTAAACCCTAATTTCCTCTTCACTCTTTGTGCCGAAATTCTTAGCCTCTCCTTCTACAATTTTTTTTCTTCAATTTCTTCAAAAGCCGAAACCTATTCTTTCACTCTCTTCTCCATTCTTTTTCTTTTGAGCCAATTTCTCTAAAAAGCTGAAATCTCCATAGTTTTTCTCTATTCATCCCATTTGTGAGATAGTTCTATTCTTCCAGCATTTAATCTTTTCTTTTGGCATTGCCGAATCTTCTCTCTAGTGCTAGTCGAATCCCCTGTGCTAAGGTAAGCGTCGACTTCTGTTAAGCTCTCACGTTCTATTTCCGTTTTTGAAAGGCAAAATCCGAAAAGCTAATAGTTTATTGGTTCTATGTTGGACGGCATTTCGGGATTTGAAGGAAAGTTGGTCGTCTAGATCTAAAAGCCGAAAAATGTTTGTCTCCAATTTTGGGATTTTAAGTTAAGAAGATTTTTCCTAGATTTTTACTAGATTCGCTTATTATATGCAAAATCTTAACTTTATGATGAGGATTAACGATCATAAATTGTGATAGTAGTTCTGACAAGGACTGGTGATGGAATTAAATATGGATCAGGCAAAGGAGAGAATCTCTAAGTTTAAGAAACGAGCGGTATCTACCGTTCGAGATTGGCCACTTGGTTGTGGACCGGCTTCTGAACAACATCTTAGGCAGATAGCGGATGTGTCGACTACGGATAGCATCGACATAGAAAGTATCATTCTATCAGTAATCAGGTGTGTAGATCCCTAACACACTAATTAATCTGTACTAAATATATGTTATGGGCTAAAAGCCGGAATAAGACTGTATGGTGATCTGTACTAAATATATGTTATGGGCTAAAAGCCGTAATATGACTGTATGGTGATCTATACTAAATATATGTTATGGGCTAAAAGCTGGAAAAAGGCTGTATGAATAGTCGTATTACCCTAAAAAGGTTAGGCAAGGATGCCAGGTACGTAATCATAGAAACCTCTATGTGTATCGAAATATATATGAAAGCCTGTGTGATGTTTTCCTTATGTGAGTATGCATAGGGTGGGATTATGATATGGAAAGGGGAAGAGCATGATTGGTCACATAGTGATCGGTGATAGAAAACCCACGTAATGAAATGTTAGGTCACATGGTGATCGGTGGTAGAAAACCACGTTAAAATTCCTGATTGATAAGGAGTAGGCAGTACGGCTGTCGTTATGGTGTGTAGCGGATGGAGGGTTGATTGTAGAAATCCCAGGGTGTGATGGTTGGTACAGGTTGGTGTGTAGAGGATGGAATTCTAGGTTGGGTTGGGCTATGCATCATTTATTATCTATCAAGTAATTATGATTGTTGCCATTGTGTATGGGCCAGGGCTCATAATGTGTTTGTGGGCCCAAGCCTTTTATGTGTTTTTGGGATTTACACACTGAGTCTTGGTGACTCACCTTATTATTTTCCCTAACTTTTCAGATGAGCAGTAGATCGTGGACATGGGAGCCGAGACGGACTCGAGGGGCCATCAAGTTTTATTTCTTTGGACTATTTTCGGTTTTCTTTAAGTTTTTGGTTTTTATTTCGCGAATATATATGTAACAAAGCCCCATAGTTTATACTCACCTAAGTAGTTTTTAATATTTGCAACTTCAGAAATTTTGTCAAAAGGTTTAATTACTCAAAATAATAACAATACAAGGTTTTATTTTCAAAAGGTCACCTATTTATTTAAATATTGTCTAATTAACTTACGATTTTCAAAACCAACGAAGCAAAAGTTTTCAATGTACAACCCGTAGCATACCAGATCTAGTCGAAACGTATGGGCCGGGTTTGGGGTGTTACAAAGGAGGAGTAAGTTGGACGGCAATAGGGCTTAAAAATAGGAATTATTTACTGAGATAATAAGGTAGATAATGTGCTGATAAAGGAAGTGATAGTTGGTGCTGTCTAGGTTTCTTCTGGAGATGTGGATAGATTAAGATAAAGGAGAAAAGATAGGATTTATCTGCAAGGCTAGGTGGTGGCCGAAATTTTGACTCTGAAGGGGAGGAGAAATCAGTTTCTGATAGGGCAAAGGGATGCCGAATTTTTCCCTTTTATTTGCTTAATTTTTAGTTATCAGAAAGGGCACTTTTGGGTATTGATAGGTAGGTGCCGAAATTTCTATAAATAGGGGAGATAGCTCATCAATTCTGGCATTTGGAACCCTATTCTTTTCCTCTCTTCCTGTGCCGAAATCCTCAGTCTCCCTCTGTAATTTCTTTTCTTTTGATTTCTTCAAAAGATGAAATCTCCCAGTCTTCTCAACATCTTTTCTTTCAAAAGCCGAAAATCACCACCTCCCTCACCCTTTATTTTTCTTTGAAATTTCCTTTTAGCTGAATCTTCTGATCCCCATTGTTATTTTTCTCCCATTCATTAAAAGCCGAAACTCCTCATTCAATTCTTCTAAAAAGCCGAAAAAACACATCTAGTTCATCTTTTCGAGATTTTCTTAAAAACTAAAATTCCTAGATCTATACTCTTCTACGCTTCGATCTTCTTCTGGGATTGCCGAATCTTCTTGCAAGGGGGTAGCCGAAATCATCTGTAGAGGTAAATGTCCATTTGTGTATTCTTTTCTGGCTTTTAGATCTTAGTCGAATGGCTATATGGTTAACTAATCGAGTGTTTTCTATTGTTTGCAACATTCTGGGATTTGAAGGGGATTCAATCGCTTAGATTTCTAAGCCAGAGTTCAGTAGCCCTTGGATCGTATCATTTTCGGGATTTCAAGGTAAGAAGATCTATTAATTTTAAACGTGTAAATTCGGGTATTTATTAACCCTTGGCCGAATGTAGGGGAGCCCAAATCTTCGTGTTCTTCTGGCTTTTGAGCAAGGTTTTAGACTGAGGGTTGTAGATCCAGATAGTAAGGATATTGACTATGGGTGTAAAACTACGCGATATCAGGTGTGTAACACTTCCACACCATTTAGATTGCCTGTTAAAATATGTTTATAAATTTGTGATATTCTGTGAAGTGCCGTAATATTGGCATGGCTATCGAAAACCCGAGGAGGGTAAAGGCGAATCACCAGGTTTGTGATCTCTATCATTCTAAGTGAATGTTTTTGATAAAATGATATGATTTATGAGTATGTCGATTTTCTGTGTTTGCACGGGGTTGGGTGATTTATGAAAGGGGAAGTGATCTGTTGTAGTGGCTTATGCCATGACCTGGTGACTATGTCACAATTTTGACGATGAGCAGCTAACTGCAGCATGACTGTCATCTATGGTGTGCAGCGGTGTGGGTTGATTGTAGAAATCCCCAATGGTGTGACTGGTAGGTAAGGGTGGTGTGTAGCGGATGGAAACCTAGGATTGGGTTGGGCTTTGCATATTTTTTGATATATTATACTCTGTTATCTGTTCTGTGGGGCTAAGGCCCAATCTGATGGTGCAAGAGGGTTGCACACTGAGTCTCGCGACTCACCCCATTATTTAACATCTTTCAGGTAGCACCTAGTGCATCGGACCGGGCTGGAGAGGAGCGCAAGGTGGGCATGCGAGGGATTATTTCAATTTTGCAAAAGACTTTACTAGTTTATTTAAGTTTAATATTTTTAATTAGTGGGTTTAAATTTCGTTGTAATAAGGCCATGGGCCACAAGTTTCATGTTTTCGTTTGTTTTGGGCTTTTACTATTACTAGACATTTACATTTTTATGTTTTAATTAAGTCAAGGCATGAATCAAATTTCGGTTTTTAATTCATAAAGGCATTTAAATTAAAATTTATATCTTCTACAAACTATCCAAATTATTAAGTTTTCTGGTATACATGTTTACACTCGACGATTGTTTTCCAAAAATGCGACATGTTTTACTAAATCTCCTTAGTGACATGCAAGATTCGGTCGTGGTGTTTGGGCCGGGTTTGGAGTGTTACATGCCTAGCCGAATTTTCCTTATGTTCGTACAAGCCCACATGTTTCATTTATTTTACATTTTAGTCCTTCAATTTACACTTTTCTCAATTTATCCCAAATTACTCAAATTCATCAAAAATTCAAAGACAATATATGTTAATCTATCACATATCTTTCATATTTCATCATTCACTATCACAAAGCTCAAACATTCATTAATGACATATCTCAAAATCCTCATCAAATTCTAAAATTAAAGCATGGGCTTGATAATACGCTAAGCAACGATCACAAAAATGTAAAAATCATCAAAAATCGAAGCAAAAACATACCTTAATCAAGAACTCAACGTGCTGAAACCCTATATGCTTCAAATGGTTTTCTTTTGTTCAATAATCAGAGAAGAAGATGAGAAATGGCCATTAAAAATTGTTTTTTTATTAAACATTAAAATGTCTTTTACCATTTTACCCTTAATTTAAACTTTATAAATTCATTCATTTAATGGCCATATATGTCAACTTCCCCTATCAAAGGTCTAATTACCACATAAGGACTCCTCATTTAAAAAGCCATGCCAAATAAGCACTTTAACAAATAGCACACAGCTTTTACATTTTATGAGATTAAGTCCTTTTTATCAATTTGGACACTTAAACGATAAAATTTTCACACATGCTCAATCAAGTACTGTAAACATAGAAAATAATATTGAAATATTTTTCTGACCTCGGATTTGTGGTCCCGATACCACTGTTCCGACTAGGGTCTAAACCAAGCTGTTACAACTCTCCCCCCTTAGGGATTTTCATCCTCGAAAATCTTACCAGTGAATAAGTTTGGATATTGCTCTCTCATAACATCTTCAGGCTCCAACGTGGCCTCTTCAATTTTGTGTTTATGCCACAACACTTTCACTAAAGAAATTTTCTTATTTCTCAACTCTTTTATCTCACGTGTCAAAATTCGAATCGGTTCTTTACTATACAATAAACCTGACTGAATCTCAACCTCAATAGGAGCAATCACATGCGATGGATCAGATCTATATCGTCGAAGCATCGATACGTGAAACATATCATGAATCTTTTCTAATTCAGGTGGCAACAACAATCTATAAGCAACCGGCCCAATTCGTTCAATAATCTCACACGGCCCGATGAACCTCGGACTGAATTTGCCATTTCTGCCAAAACAAAGTATTTTCTTCCACGGAGATACTTTCAAAAACACTTTATCACCGATCTCAAATTCAATATCTTTCCGTTTCAAATCTGCATAAGACTTTTGATTATCTGATGCTGCTTTTTAAACTATCACAAATCACTTTTACTTTCTGTTTCGTCTCTTTTATCAAATCAACTCTGTGAATCTTATTCTCACTAAGCTCAGTCCAATATAATGGTGTTCTGCATTTACGAACGTCATATGGTGCAACTTTAATACTTGACTGAAACTATTATTGTACGCGAATTTCAATGAACGAAAAATATTTTTCCCACATACTTTTAAACTCAAGAATGCAGTATCTCAACATATCATCGAGAATCTGAATGATTCGCTCGGATTGACCATCCATTTGCGGATGAAATGCAGTACTAAAATGCAACTTTGTGCCTAGAGCCTCTTATAATTTCTTCCAAAATCGTGAGGTAAATCCTGGATCTCTATCAGACACAATGGACAATGGTACCCCGTGCAGTCTCACAATCTCAGAAATATACAATTTGGCTAACTTATCAAGCAAATAATTTGTTCTCACCTGAGCAAAATAAGCTAATTTAGTTAATCTGTCAACTATCACCCAAATTGTATCTTTCTTTCTCGGAGATAAAGGTAATCCTGACACAAAGTCCATCGTGATTCTCTCCCATTTTCATTCAGGAATCATTATCGGTTGTAGCAAACCAGATGGAACCTGATATTCAGCTTTAACTTGCTGACAAACTAAACATCTCGAAACAAACCCCATGTAGTATGTCATGTCATAAAGGTTTCGTGTATGCAAAATGTCCTACTCAGTATAGTCACACAAATAATATCCATTCATCAGTCAACCTACCTCTAGGGGTAAAATGATTGTTTCCATGCACTAGGGGTAAAATAGTAAATTTTCCCTTTAGGGGTATTTTGGTCATTTTACCTAATTTGGGGTCTCGGTGTAGTTTACGACCTTTATGAAGGTCTACAATCGCCTTGAACGACACAGATAACATATATGGTCAAAACGGTGTAAATGGGCCCAAAGCCCAACATTTTACCCAAGCGGGCCCACACGCTCGTGTGGCCCATCTAACCCAAATTAAGTCACAACTATGCGAACTACGTGGTCCAATCTAGTATCTTCCACCTTTCATAGATTTTATCCGTGTGGGGCCCACAAGCCCATTGGGCCTACACGGCCCATTTCAGCCCAACGAGGCCCATAACGACCCAAGAGCACGAGAGCGCTCGTGGTGGCCTTTACAGTTTATCACCTATGATTTGTGGCTCGATTTACCACACGAGCGATTGCACGCTTGTGAGGCCTCAAATGCCGAAGTTTTAGCTTTTCGGCTTTTGCCGACTCACAGAAGCGATAGTTTGATTACACACTTGTTTACGAAATTGCTCCAAATTCCACAAGCACCGAACCTAGATTCAAACGAGATCTAATGTTAGTCCTTTTCATCGTTAGGGCAAAGCACCCTCTTATTGACGCTTAATCTGAAACACCCTTCTTACTTGCAAGAATGAGGGTGACCTTAGTCCCTCTACGATCATTGTTCAGAAACGATTACACGCCCTTGTTGATTTCCTAAAATACAATAAAAAACTATTTAGTGAATGACAGGGCACATTCGGCCTAACCCCAAAGAACATAAGGTAACGCTTTTACCTTAACTGAACGTTGAGAACGAATGTGTGACTCCTCCAAAACCGTTCACACTCAACCACTCATTGAGGAAGACCCTAGAATCGCATCGAGTAAAGTACATGAAGGAGAAAATATCAATCAGTTAGTAAAGGGGTATTCAATTTTGGAAAAAGAAAAGAAGGGCATAGGCGTATTCGGTTTTAAAAAGGAAAGCAGAGGATAGATTTAATCCAAAGGTGAGAAGTATGAACACTTACCGATAGTCAGGACCTTTGTAGTAGATCAACACAGAGAGTGATTAATAACAGTGATATTCGGCCAGACTAGAATAGAAGACGAACAGAAGTTAAGGGGGCAAAAGGGAAGGTTCGGCTATGAGAGAAACTGATTGATGAAGAAAAAGGGCAGGGGAGAGTAGGTGCTATGTTCAGCCAAGAAGAGAAAGAGGATAGCAAAGATGAAGAGAAAAATGACACGAATGGTTAGAAGGGAATGACACGAATGGTCAGTTTCGTAGCACAAGGAAAACTAGAGAGAACCCGAAATGCAAAAAGTAAAAACCCCAAATTGTCAGCAAGGAAATTCGGCAACTCTCCTATCAACACCCCAAAAGCTGAAACTAAGAAATGACTACAGTCGAAATTGCTCCCTATTTCCCCCTAGCCAAATTCCAATAGAGCCTCAGAGTCCCAATAGGCCACAACACCCTACCAACCTCCCATTTCGAAATTCCTTGATGTTCTCCCCAATCTCCTCCTTGACTTGCTCCAAAAATCCCTCCATGACCAATTCAAACTCCTCTAAACAGTGTTTCGGTCCAACTCTTCTACCTACACAGATCAAGCAGCAAAATAAACACTCCATTACGTAACCAAGAACTTGAACCTCAGACCTCTCAGTTACACCACATGCTACCTTGCCACTACACCACAGGCTCTTTTTGTGTCATAAAACAAGCATTATTACTAATAAGGCCTAAGTGCCAGTTTCTAGGTTCATTTAAGAGAAAAACTAAAAATTCTACAAAAGTCAAAACTTGAACCCAGGCTTCTCAAACACATCCAGATCACTTAGCCATTAAAGTAATCAAGCAACTTGTGTTAGAACATGCAAAATTAAAGACCCTATATTTTTTGGGCATTACAAAATTGAACCATCATCAGAGAGATCTATTTGAGTATTCATTGCTAGCAAAGTAAATTAAGACTTTCAACTCAAAGCGTTAGCAACAACATTAGCTTTACCCGAATGATAAACAATCACTAATTCATAGTCTTTTAGTAATTCTAACCATCTTCGCTATCTCAAATTCAATTATTTCTGAGTCATCAGATATTTCAAGCTCTTGTGATCCATATAAATATGACACTTCTCACCAAATAAGTAATGACGCCAAATCTTCAATGCAAATACAATCGCGCTAGTTGAAGATCGTGTGTCGAGTAGTTCTTTTCATGTGACTTTAACTATCTCGAAACATAAGCTATAACTTTGCCCTCTTGCATCAACACACTGTAAGAGTATGCCCAAAGATCAATCATGAGATGGTTGTAATAACATACTTGATTTATCATGTTTATTAATATAAGGCATTGTCATTATTATTTCAGCTTTTTTTGTGTGTACAAACATACTGTTTTATAATAATGTCCTGAGAATAATATGATTATTATTAAAAGATCCTTAGTCAAGGATTATTATTGACTAGGACAACAATAATGCACTAAGACTAACATGTACTTGATTGATGATAAAGAGTTGTCATTGATATGGAGTGTCAAAATCAATGCATGAACATGTGTGTTAGAGAACAACATATTGGATTGACCCGCTATGAGTATGTTTCTTGGATTATTATGTAATTGTCACAACATTACTCATAGTGAGTTGTATATTTTGATACAGTCAAACGTACACCATAACTGGTTGTTCTATAAAGGCTGATGTTGCATATACCACAATCTATGTAGAGGGATATGGTTGATCAATATAGGATAAGTCCCTCCTACATAATGGGAGTAATATCTTAGGCCACTTGATTGAGTGAGACTAGAAATGCATGGCCATGCTCAAATAAGTTGATATGAGATGTCATACTTATTTGTATATCATAGTCTACTCAAGATATCAAGAAACATGGGATGGACTATACAAGTGTGACTCTTCCATGACTTGTGTCCTTTCTAGAGATAAAGGACTTAAGGATTAATGCATGAAAGGTTAATCACAAAAGGTTATGTCGAATCATGACTTCTTGTAACTTAGGTAGCAATGATGCATTGCTAGATACCACTCATTGTTTGTAACATTAGAATCGTTCTAGTATTACTGCTAATGTTACAAGAACCTACAGGGTCAGACCCTATGGTTGAAATAAACGGAATAAAACATAGTTGGTATTGTGTTTGGTTGTCACATGTGGGCAATCAAATATTGAACATATTA
This sequence comes from Gossypium bickii, assembly GCA_025503065.1. Lineage (NCBI taxonomy): Eukaryota > Viridiplantae > Streptophyta > Magnoliopsida > Malvales > Malvaceae > Gossypium > Gossypium bickii. The sequence continues at coordinate 86,321,719 of CP106712.1, forward strand.
TATGTACAAGGATGTTGTACACATAATGAGAACATAGTTCTATTAATATATAAATTTGGTTCGTATATAAATTTAAATAAATATAGTTTACCGAAATCCTTGTTGTAATTAATGTAATTATAATTTTCGGTTAAAATATTATTATATTTATTTATTTTTTAATTATGATTATTATGTTCAGATAAAAATTTTATGAATTATGATTCATTATATTTATACCAATTATAAAAGGTGAGAGGAAGAGAGTGTTTTAGAAAACCCTAAAAACTAAAACTTTGCTTGTGAGGTCTAGCAGCCGTCAAGCAAAGAAACCTCCAAAACAGTTTTAGAGATTTTTTTCGTTCATCGTCAAACTGAGTGGATTACGTAGAGGTCGAAATCATAAAAGATTGTGGCTTGATTAGATCAGAATTCTTGTTGCCGAGGCGTAGCTGTCTACTCAGATTGAAGTTTCGGTAATTTCGAAACCATTATTTCACCCCGATTCGCTCCTCGCACATGGATCCATGGTTTGGATCGCCGGAATTATTTTTTTTGCTGCGCCATAGGGGTACCGGCATTCTAACACACACAGCCCAAACCATTCAATGATGCATCACTATAAACTATAAACTCTTTACCCGATTCAGGTTGGACTAACACTAATGTCTCTATCAACAATGCTTTCAACTATTTAAAACTTTGCTGACACTTTTCTGACCATTCAAATTTAACATCTTTTTGTAGCAATTTTGTCAACGAAGTTGCAATCATCGAGAAGCCTTTCACAAACCGTCTATAATATCCCGTTAGTCCCAGAAAACTACGGACTTCAGACACATTTCTCGGAGGCTTCCACTCTAAAATTGCTGAAACCTTGCTCGGATCAAACATATTGTCGCAGCTGATACAATATGTCCTAGAAAACCAACCTCACGCAACCAGAATTCACAGTTGCTAAACTTTGCATACAATTGTTTCTCACGCAAAGTCTGTAACACGATTCTCAAATGCTCGGCATGTTGCATCTCATCACAAGAATAAATTAGAATGTCATCAATAAACACCACAACAAATCGATCCAAATATGGCCTGAATATTCGATTCATCAAATCCATAAACACTACAGGAGCATTCATTAGTCCAAAAGGAATAACTAAGAATTTATAATGTCCATACCTCGTTCTGAAAGCAGTTTTTGGCACATCTGATTCTTTAACTCGTAGTTGATAGTAAATCGATCTCAAGTCGATTTTTAACTGATCAAACAAATCATCGATTCGCGTTAAAGGATATTTATTCTTTATCATCACTTTATTCAACTGTCGGTAGTCAATACACATCCTTATAGTACCATCTTTCTTTTTCACAAACAACACAGGAGCACCCCAGGGCGAGAAACTAGGTCGTGCAAATCCTCTATCTGTCAACTTTTGCAATTGAGACTTCAATTCTTTCAATTCTGTCAGTGCCATTCTATACGGAGCTATTGAGATGGGAGTCATTCACAGCACTAAATCAATACCAAATTCGACTTCTCTTATTAGAGGTAATCCAGATAGTTCTTCAGGAAATACATCAGGGAATTCACAAACCACAGGCACAGATTCAACTTTCTTTTCTGTCACTTTTGTATCTATCACATATGCAAGATAAGCTTCGCAACCTTTTTTCACATAATTCAAATCTTTCATCGATGATATAACAGCCGGTAACCCATTCAAATCACTGGATTCAATTTGAACTATCTCACCATTCTGACTTCTCAAATCAATACTCTTCCGTTTATAATTCACAATAGCATGATGCAAGGTTTGCCAATCTATACCCAAAATTATATCAAATTTATCAAAGGGTAGCAGCATCAGATTAGCCAAAAAACAATTATCCTGATACATCAACAGACAATTCTTGCATACTTTATCAACCAAGACACACTTGCCTAAGGGGTTCGATAGTCTAATTACAAATTCAGTCGACTCAACAGGAAGAGTCTTACTAGATACTAGATTCACACACATATATGAATGAGTAGATCCTGGATCTATCAATGCAATCACATTAGTATTAAACAGAGTAAACGTACCAGTTATGATGTCTGGAGATGTCGATTCTTCAAGAGCGCGAATAGCGTAGGCTCGGGGAAGTGCTCTCAACTCGGATCTCACAACTGTATTTTCTCTGACTTCCAGTCACATTTCCAGGGTTTCTGGATAGTCTACCTCTAGCCGTTGTGTTATTCGGCCTCGCACTCTGAACATTGTCTTTCTCATCTAATTCTGGGCAATCTTGAATGAAGTCATCTCGTGATTCACATTTATAGCAAACTCTATTATTATACTTGCCCCAACATTCTCCAACATGTCACGTCCCACACTGTCTACACTCAGGCTTGTTACTTTTGACACTTCCAACACTCGATTCAATTGGAATTTAAGTTTTAGGATTGGTATTCTATTTCACACGGTCTTTACTCAGATGTCCAAATGAAACATTTGAATGATTAAGTGCATCTTTGAATCTCTTCAATGAAGGTTGATACGACTTACTCATCGATCTGTTTCTTTCATCTCTAGCTTCAGAATTTTCTTTCTTCTTTCTTTACTAAGCTCCTCGGCTTTGCGGGCTCTTTCAACTAACACTACAAATTCATTTAAATCAAGTATTCCGATAAGAAGTTTGATATCTTCATTTAGCCCTTCAATGAAGCGTTTGCACATAGTAGTTTCTGTTGAAACACATTCTCACGCATACTGGCTCAATCTCACAAACTCCCGTTCATACTCAGTACAAATGTACAGCCCTGTTTTAGCTCTAGGAACTCTTTACGTTTCTGATCTATGAATGGTTGACTAATATATTTCTTCTAAAATTCAACTTGAAAGAAATCCCAGGTGATTCTCTCTCTCGGAACCACAGATACTAACGTTTTTGACCAATTATATGTTGTTTCTCTCAACAATGAAACAACACATTTTAAGTATTCATCAAGAGTCAAAAAAATTTCATCAAACAGTTGAATTGTATTTTCGAGCCAAAACTCAGCTCGCTTGGCATCATCATCAACTGTGGCCCTAAACTCTTCGGCCCCGTATTTTTAGATTTTATCTACAGGGGGTTTACTTAATCGGATCGGATCTGTCACTTGTGTCACTACAGGTACTTGTGAGGGTGGAGGTTGTTGAGCAACCGGATTCATTCGAACGAACTCTGAAAACCACTCACTCATCATTTGGAAGAAGGCTTGCTTAGCCTCTTCCTCGTGGCTACTAGCATTCAGCCTAGATTCGGCCGGCGCTATCCCTTGAGCGGGAGCAGGTGTATTGCTCTCTACATCATTAGCAACTGCTCGATCGGGATCCATTTAATATATAAAAACATATTTTTAACTGTCAGGATTCATCAAACTATCACAATTATATATATGGCATGTATAGCTAGACTTACGCCGCTACGTTGGTCTTAGAATCGACCAAACCGTAGGTCTGATACCAATAAAATGTAACACCCATAGCTCGAAACCTTTACCAGGATAGGGTTAAGAGGTTTTACTAAACAATCGGAACAATTAAAATCATACCACATCTAAACTTTATCATTCACAGTCATAGAGTCCCTTATATAGGTCTATGAGACTTTAAACATGCATTAGAAAAAGGTCAGGGCTAAACAGAACACATACACAATTTTTTTGAAACTTAACAATTTTCCAAGCTACAGGGGACACACGCCCATGTGGATAGGCTGTGTACCTCACACGGCCTCAGACACGCCCGTGTACCTCACCTGTGGTCGACACTGACTTGCATCACACGGCCAATCACACGCCTGTATGTCTAGCTCATGTAAAAGTTTGACTTATTTCAATTTGCAAAGTTAAATGATACGGTCGAGCCACATGCCCGTGTGCCCAATCGTGTGGGCAAATATAGGCCATTTGTAAGGCCAATTTGCCACCCATACTTAGGATCATCTACAAGCATCAAACCATATGCATTTATACCTCAAATGGCAACCAAAACATACCAAAATATGCACCAATTAATCATCAACTACACCATATATTTCCATACTCAATTTTAACTCAAACAATTCCATCAAAATATCAATTTCACATCCCAAATCATATAATTTAATCATCATTCAATTTTAATCAAATCTATCATGAAACGTACCATTTCCACTTTGCTAATTTATGCCATAATGATCATTCACATAGAACACACATATACACATATAAATCATTCTTTTCACATTTCAAAACATATACCAAACCATCAAACTACCAAGCCAAATCACATGACAAGACTTATACACTTCAAAACATGTAATAATCACTAGCCTATACATGCCATATTCAAATATATAAATCGTTCAAAAGTACCAAAATATATAGCTGATAGTGTGATTGAGTCGCTGACGGTCACTAGATCTGAGCTAGCTTTAAAAACAATGTAAAATAAAGAAAACTTCACACAGTAAGCTTTAAAGCTTAGTAAGTTCGTAATATAATACATTTAACTCAATGATTCAAATTCAATATGTAAAATAAATCATCACATAGATCAATTCACAATAATACACAACTTCATCTATCGTCAATACTCACACAACTATCCATTTATTCATTTACCAAATTATCAACCACATAGGTTCCATACATACCTTTGCCAACACTTAGTTAACGATCATTCTTGCTACTCAATGCTCGTTACCATGTTTCGATCAATCTTTATTATTCATTCGATTTAGTAGTACACTTAGTTCCAACTTCTTAGTCGAAGCATAATTATCCTCACACACTTAGTGACTTTATATTAAACTGAATTTAACTCAGTATCACACACACAGTGCCAATCAATATAACCGAGGCTTCCTTTACTTCGTACACATAGTGCTATTCAGCTCTATCCCAATTCTAATTACGCACACTTAGTGCCACAATTCTCAAATTCACATATAGCATTACTAATTCAATAACCACATATTCATTCATTTCATAACACTTAAATATGAATTTAACAATTCATATTGTACCCGAACTTACCTCAGACGTCGAAATACCGAGACTAGTCAATTAATCGAGCACTTTGTCTTTGCCTCGATCTCGATCCAAATCTCTACTTTCTTGATCAATATAATATTAAATTTAACTCATTAAATCACCAATTCATTCAATTAAATCCAAACACACATATTTAGGGCATTTTACAAAATAGCCCTCACATTTTCACATTTTGACACTTAAGTCCCTATGTAACATCCGAGATTTATGGCTTATGCATTTTTGCTTAATTATATGAAGTAGCATGCCTTTGTGTGTTATAAATATGTTTTATGAATTTTTGTGAACCTTAGTATGTAGGAAAAATGCCTTAGAAAATATTAAGTTTTAAGTTTAAAAGAGGAAGCTAGGCAGAGGAGGCCTTAAGAGAATTTGTAGGAGAAATATGACACAAAAATCAGCTTGTTAAAGTGGCAAGGAGGCGCCACTTAAAGCCTAGTAAGTGACGCCACAAGCATGTACAAATGGGCTTGGGTTCGAGCCACAAGGGAAGCAAAATAGGAGTTTTATTTTGCTGAAAGGGTGAGCAGTGATGGACAACATAGGGAGACTAAGTGGATGAGTATAGATCAAGTCAAATTCCTTTTAAAATTTCGGCTAAAGTAAGGATAAATGATGATTTTATTTTGAATTATTTTTGAATGGGTAAAAAGAGAGAAAAGAGGAGAAAAATGAGGAAGCTGATAAGGGAGTGTGTGTTGGCCGGTCAAGGGACTCTCTTGGTGGTATTTTCGGCCAAGGAAGGAGAATAAGGCCACTCTTCATTCTTTTCCTCTATTTTGAGTCTCTGCCGAATTCTCTAGCAAATCCTCTCTTTTTTCTCTTTTATTTGACAAAACCGAAAACACAAGCAAACACTGCCGATTCTCCCTAAGTCCTATACTTTTCTTTTCTTTCCTTGTTAAAACCGAATCTTTCCAAGTGATCATCAAAAGCCGAAAGTTGCCACTCTTTGAATCGATTTCCCTGCAAGCTGTCTCTGCCGATTTCTTAAGGGTAAGATCAATGGTTAGTCGATTTTCAATCTTTTCTCTTTTAGCCAAAATCAGGGTACTAATCCCATTAGTAATCTTTGGCCGAATCTTTGAAGGGTCTTTCGGGACTCTGTTAGTGTCGACTACAAGGGTGGAGATCATTCGAGATTTCAGATCTAAGGTAAGCAAGGTGTAAGATTAGGCCGAAGGCCATTTATTTGAATGTTAGAATTGGGTCTAACATGTACCCTGTAGGATTTCGACATCTCCTGGGTCAAGGGACTACTTTGGGATTTAAAAAAACGCAAGGTAAGTGTACATGTACATTCAGCCAAGGCCCTATTTAGGGGCGTAGATCTATTTCTTATTTATTCAAAAGCCAAAATTAACCGGTTAAGTGATTTAGTAGTTGGCAGATTGTAGGAGGGAACATCACAAAGCTTCGGGATTTGACTAGTAATCAAATCAATAGCAAGGTAAGAATTTAAGTTGTGATAATACTTCGAGATTTGATTGTATAGCCGAATAGGCTTTTGCTAAAATACTAGGTGTTGGCCGAATGTAGGAACTTGAGATCTAAAGCAATAGATCAGATTTTCGGGATTTAAAGTGAACTCGATAAGTATACTAGGTGTGTAGCCCTACCCTAAGTCTTAATAGATTTATGGTATTGTTTTAATGCATGTGTTATTAAAATGTGAAAGATATGGCTAAGGTACCATGCAATGGTACAAAGTACTCAGGTACGTAAACCTACTCCTACTATGAGTATAATATGATAAATATCTGTTATGGCACATATGTGAAATTATAAGAATGTGAATAAAGAAAATGGCATGATATTTGCATAGTTTGCATGACTTGAGGCATAAGGGTGATTTGGAAAGGGGAAGTGATCTGGTGGTTTATACCACAATATCTGAATGTGGTGACTTCGGTCACATAATCTGAATGTGGTGACTCATGTCACAAAATTTTATCTGGTGGCAATGCCACAAAATTTATAAGGGCGATGAGCACGTCGTCTGCAGCGACTGCCTTCGATGATGTGTAACGGATGGAGGGTTGACTTAGTAGTCCCTACGGTGTGATGGTTGGTACAGGTGATGTGTAGCAGATGGTATCTAGGTTTGGGTTCGGGAATGCATCATTATTTGTAAATTGTGATATGTATATGTATGATCCGATATGCCCAATCATTAGGACTTAGTGTGGTTGTTATACACTCGAGTCTGTTTGACTCACCTGTTGTGGGATATGTTTTGGTGGACTTTCAAGAATGGACCGGGTCGGCAGGAGCTTAGTGGTGGCCATGCTCAGCTCAGAGTTTATTTTTAATTTGGACTTTCTATTTTCTTTTACGTATTTGGGTTTATCCAGGTTTTGTTTTTGATGTAATAAGGCCATAGTATGAACTGTTTACGCTTGCATTTTAATTATTTTGGTGTGATACAAATTTTATTAAATTAACGCTTAAGTAATCATTCTTAAAATAAACCTTCAAATGTTTTGACATCTAAATACAAATGTTTTCCAATTTAAAGATAAATCTTTAACAAATTCGGCATGTCTTCTAATTTAAAAATAGGATTTTAATAAATCCCTAATTTCAAAAAGAACAAGATTTTCAACTAAACCCAACACAAAACAAGTTTTCTTCCAAAATCACTCAAGTTTTCCAAAAAAACAAATGAATTTTGAAAATGTTTTACTCAAGGAACAAACCAGATTCGGTCAAGTCTCGTGGGCCGGGTTTGGGATGTTTCACCCTATTTCATAAAATCATCAAATACACATAATTTCATGTCACACATGCCTCGCCGAATTTTCCCGCATGTTTCATTTATTTCACATTTTAGTCTTTCAATTTACACTTTTCTCAATTTAACCCAAATTACTCAAATTCATCAAAAATTCAAAGACAATATATGTTAATCTGTCACATATCTTTCATATTTCATCATTAACTATCACAAAGCTCAAGCATTCATCAATGGCATATCTCAAAATCTTCATCAAATTCTAAAATTAAAGCATGGGCTTGATAATACGCTAAGCAACGATCACAAAAACGTAAAAATCATCAAAAATCGAAGCAAAAACATATCTTAAGCAAGAACTCAACGTGCTGAAACCCTATATGCTTCAAATGGTTTTCTGTTGTTCAATAATCAGTGAAGAAGATGATAAATGGCCATTTAGAAAAAAAAATTTTATTAAACATTAATATGTCTTTTACCATTTTACCTTAATTTAAACTTTATAAATTCATCCATTTAATGGCCATATATGTCAACTTCCACTATCAAGGGTCTAATTACCACATAAGGACTCCTCATTTAAAAAGCCATGCCAAATAAGCACTTTAACAAATAGCACACAACTTTTACATTTTATGCGATTAAGTCTTTTTTATCAATTTGGACACTTAAACGATAAAATTTTCACACAAAATTTTCACACATGTTCAATCACGTACTGTAAACACAGAAAATAATATTAAAATATTTTTTAACCTATGATTTGTGGTCCCAAAACTACTGTTCCAACTAGGGTCTAAACTGGGCTGTTATAGTAGCAAAAAAAAAAAAAGCTTCTTTGGAGGAAAACCCCATTCCAACTTGTAAATCACCAATTCGAATAGTTTTCCGTACATACCTATTCCAATACATATCTATTTCTCACCAATTCACTTATCAAAATCATTCGAGTTTATAAATGCTTACGGTACGAGTACTTCAATTTTCCGATACCATAGTCCAATTATGGTCTTACACATACAATGCCATGGCCCTGCCGTGGTCTTACATTCACATGACATAACCCGGTTATGGTCTTATTTAGCAATTCTTCTTACTTGAACCGTACATTTAATTCAAAATCTTCCAAATTTAATGAATAAGATAAATACAATCACATTACCATCCTTCAATTAAATAAATACACATTTAAGTTCAATTATACGAACTTACCTAGTGTACGGAAATGAGGAAACGGACTGACTATTCAATTACTTTGCTTTTTCCCCGATCTAAGTCTGAATTCCTCTTTTCTGGATCTATAAATAATCAAAATCAGCTTATTTATTCATCTAATTATTCAATTCCATCCAAAATATACATTTGAGCTATTTACATATTAGCCCCTAAACTTTTACATTTTTACAATTTAGTCTTTATTGCACAAAATCACAAATTCATGAAATTTCAGACTAACCATGCTAGCTAAATTACCATTATACCCCTATCAGCCCATAATTTTCATTTATTTCACATTTCTACCACACAATTTATACATTTCTCAATTTAATCCCTATTTTGCATTTTCACTAAAAATCACTTAACAAAACTTGTATAACTCACAATCAACATTCATAATCTATCAAGAAACTTCAAAATACATGCTTATTCATCAATGGAAACATTCATAATCTTTAACATTTTTTGCAAAATAGTCCCTGGGCTAGCTAGAACTAGTTACAACAATCACAAAAACATAGAAATCATCAAAAACGAAATGAAAATCACTCACCAATTTAGCTTTTAAACTGACCGAACCCTAGAATGCTTCCATGGATTCTTCTTCTTTTAATTTTCGGTGGATGAAAACATGGAAAAAGGTGACCACTTTGTGGTTTTGTTATTTTACTTATTTAATTAACCAAATTACTATATTAACCTTTACTATAAATCATTTAAATCATCCATTTAATGTCCAATATTGTCCACTTACCATCAAAATGGTCTAATTACCACTTAAGGACCTTAACTTTAAGATCCCATAGCTATTAGACACTTTTAACCAATAGAACAACATTTTTGCATTTTACGCGATTTAATCCTTTTTATCAATTTGAGCAACCAAACGTTAAAATTTCTTAACGAAAAATTCACGCCATCATATATTCATGATGTAGACCTTAATGTAATAATAAAATAAATATTTTGACTTTGGATTTGTGGTCCCAAAACCACTATTCTGATTTGACTAGAAACGGGTTGTTACAACTCTCCCCACTTAGGGATTTTCGTCCCAGAAAATCTTACCAGTGAATAGGTTAGGGTATTGTTTCCTCATAGCTTCCTCGGGCTCCCACGTAGCCTCTTCAACACCCTGTCTTTGCCAAAGTACTTTCATGAGAGATATGCTTTTATTTCTTAGCCCTTTGATCTCTCGAGCTAAAATTCTGATCGGTTCTTCGTTGTACGTCAAACCGGGTTGAATTTCAATTTCTACTAGAAAAATTACGTGTGAAGGATCTGATCTATATCAGCGCAACATCAATACATGAAACACATTGTGGATCTTTTCTAACTCAGTCATCAAAGCTAGTCGATATGCTACTCGCCTTATTCTTCCAATGATCTCACGATGAAACGCAGACTCAATTTTTCTTTGCAACCAAATCGAAGTATGTTCTTCCACGGAGACACCTTCAAGAACACTTTGTCACCGATCTGAAATTCAATTTCTTTTCGTTCCAAATCCGCGTACGATTTTTGACAATCTGAAGCTATTTTCAAACAGTTTCAAATTACTTTCATTTTCTCCTATGTTTCTCTAACCAAATCAACCCCGTGAATCTATTTCTCGCTAAGCTTGGCCCAGTAAAATGGAGTTCGACATTTGCGACCATACAAAGCTTCGTATGGTGCCATCTTTATGCTCGATTGAAAGCTGTTATTATATGCAAATTCAACCAGCGGCAAATATTTCTCCCAATTTCCTTAGAACTCTAAAACACAGCATCTGAGCATATCTTCAAGAATCTGAATTACTCTCTCAGACTGACCATCGGTTTGTAGATGAAAAGTTGTACTGAAATTCAACTTCGTACCTAAAGCTTCTTGCATTTTCTTCCAAAACCGCGATGTAAACCTCGGATCTCTATCCGAAATAATCGAAATTGGCACACCGTGCAATCTAACAATCTCATAAATGTACAACTTAGCCAATTTATCAAGCGAAAAGTCAGTACATACCAGGATGAAATGTGTTGATTTTGCCAGTCGATCAATGACAACCCAAATTACATCTTTCTTTTTCAGAGATAGGGGTAATCTCGATGTGAAATCCATCATCACTCTATCCCATTTCCACTCTGGTATCATCACAGGCTGAAGCAAACTTGAAGCAAACTTGATGCTCAGCTTTCATTTGTTGACAAACTAAACATCTCGATACAAACTCTAAAATGTCTCGTTTCATACCCGGCCACCAATATAATTGTTTCAAATCATTGAACATTTTGGTACTCCCCGGTTAAACAGATAAACAATCGTTATGTGCTTCGTGCAGTATTTTCCAAATAAGATCAGAATTTCTCGGTACATAGATTCTATTTCGGAACATTAAATAATCACCGGCTTCGATTTGGTACTCTGAATCACTAATCAACTCACATTGCACTCTTTTAGCTTGTAATTCACCATCACATTTCTGGGCTTTGCAAATTTGCTGAAGATATAACAGTTTCGCTTTCAACTTCACTACAATTGAACCGTCATTAGACAAAGCTAACTGTGTGCTCATCGCACGTAAAGTAAATAATGACTTTTTGCTCACAGCATCAGCAACTACATTTGCTTTCCCTGGGTGATAACCAATTACTAGCTCATAGTATTTCAATAATTCAAGCCATCTTTGTTGTCGCAAGTTCAAGTCTTTCTGTGTCATTAAATATTTCAAGCTCTTGTGATCTGTATAAATGTGGCATTTTTCACCAAACAAGTGATGTCGCCAAATCTTTAATGCGAACACAATCGCAGCCAACCCTAAATCGTCCGCCGCATAATTCTTTTCATGTGGCTTCAACTGTCTAGAAGCATAAGCTATTACTTTTCTATCTAGCATCAACACACAACCCAGACCATTCAATGACGCATCACTGTAAATTACAAATTCTTTACCTGACTCAGGCTGTATTAAAATCGGTGCCTCTGTCAATAATGCTTTCAATTGTACGAAACTTTACTAACACCTTTTAGACGATTCAGACTTTACATCTTTTTGAAGTAATCGAGTAAACGATGTTGCAATCATAGAGATTCCTTTCACAAAACGTTGATAATAGCTAGCTAGTCCAAAAAACTTCGAACTTCAGATACATTTCTTAGAGATTTCCAATCTATAATTGCAGAAATCTTGCTTAGGTCAACTCTAATACCTTTGGCTGAAACGATATATCACAGAAATCCAAACTCTCAGAGCCAAAACTCACATTTACTGAACTTTGCAAATAATTGCTTATCTATTAAGGTTTGCAATACAATCCTCAAGTGCTCAACATGCTCAGACTCATCATGAATAGATCAGAATGTTGTCAATGAACACAACAACGAATCTGTCTAAATACAGTCTAAAAATCCGATTCATCAAATCCATAAAAATGGCAGGACCATTAGTTAGTCCAAAAGGCATAACATGGAATTCATAGTGTCTGTACCTCGTTTTGAATGTAGTTTCCGGCACATATGAGTCTTTAACTCACAATTGATAATAACCATATCTCAAATCAATCGTTTAAAACACTGTTGCACCTTCCAACTAATCAAAAAACTCGTCTATTCTTGGCAATAGATACTTATTCTTGATTATCACTTTGTTAAGTTGTCAATAGTCTATATACAATCTCATAGAACCATCCTTTTTCTTTACAAACAACACTGGTGCACCCCAGGGCGAGAAGCACGGTCGTGCAAATCCTCTGTCAGTTAATTCTTGCAACTAAGCTTTCAGCTCTTTTAACTCTATCAGAGCCATTCTATACGGAGCTATCGATATCGGTGAAGTTTACGGTACTAAACAATAGAAAACTCAACCTCTTTAATCGGTGGCAAACCCGATAACTCTTTTGTAAACACATATGGATACTCGCAAACAACTAGTACTGATTCAATTTGATTCTGACACCTTTGTATCAAGTACATATGTATGCAAGATATGCGTCGCATCCCTTTTTCACATATTTCTGAGCAAACATCACTGAAACTACAGCTGTTAAACCACTTAAATCATTTGATTCGATTCGAAGAGTCTCATTATTTGACATTTCAACTTAATTTGTTTTTCATCTACAATTTATTACTGCATTATGCAGTATCAACCAGTCTATACCCAAAATTACATTAAACTCATCAAACGACAACAACATCAAATCAACCATAAAATAGTAACCCTGAGTCATTAACAGGCAGTTTTTGCAAACTTTGTCAACCAGGACATATTTGCCTAAGGGGTTCGACACTTTTATAACAAACTCAGTAGAATCAACAAGTAAATTCTTACTAGACACTAAATTCACACATATATATGAATGAGTTGATCCGGGGTCTATCACTTCAACGACATCAGTGTCATAAAGAGAGAATATACTGACAATGACATCTGAGATGACGCTTCTTCGCGAGCGTGAATAGCATAGGTTCTAGCAGGTGCTCTAGCTTCAGATCTTATAGCACTATCTCGTGTTGCACCTCTACTACCACTCATATTTCTAGCATTACGGGGTGATCTTCCTCTCACAGTCGTGTTGCTTGGTCTTGCATTCTGAGATTTATCTTTCTCATCTAACTCAGGACAATCTCGAATGAAATGTTCGTGTGAGCCACACCTAAAACAGGCTTTGTCATTCATTCTACACTGTCCAAAATGTCATTTTCCACATCGTCCACATTCAGGTTTATTTGGTCTAACATTACCTACACTTGCCATTGACATAGCTGGAGTTTTTGAACTCGTAAATTGCTTCCCACGATCTCTATTAGAGTACTCCCTTGATGCATTTGATCAGCTATAAACTTCTCGTGATTTCTTGGATGAAGATTGATAGGGTTTATTAATCAATCTCTCTCTCGAATCTCTAGCTTTAGAATCAACATTTCTCTTTTCTTTGCCCAGTTCTTCAGCTTTGCAAGCACGATCAACGAGTACCACGTACTTTTTCAACTCTAGAATTTCGACTAACAATCTGATATCTTTGTTCAATCTGTCTTCAAATCTTTTGCAGATAATAGCTTCCGTTGTAACGCATTCTCGGGCATAGTTACTGAGCCTTACGAATTCTAGTTCATATTCTGTCATGGATATATGGCCTTGTTTTAATTCTAGAAACTCTTTGTGTTTCTGATCAATGAACCTCTGGCTTATATATTTCTTTCTGAACTCAGATTGAAAGAAATCCCACGTAACTCGTTCTATCGGTACCACTGATGTCAAAGTATTCCACCATTGATACGTAATGTCTCTCAAGAAGGATACAACACATTTAATGCACTCTTCGAGTGTATAGGACAACTCATCAAATATTCTGATTGTATTTTCAAGCTAGAATTCAACTCTCTCCAGATTACCATCAACTGTAGCCATGAACTCTTCAACTTAATGCTTACGAATTTTATCAACTGGTGGCTTGTTCAAGCGTATAGGATCAATAACTTGAGGAACTATGGGAATTGGTTAAGGAATTTACGGGGTTAAGGTTGTTGAGCAACTGGGTTCATTCAAATATATTGAATGAACCTGTAACACCCCTTACTCGTGTTCGAAGCCGAAACCGGATATAAGGCATTACCTAACTTAACTTGCTTAAACATAACACATCGGGCTATAAACTTTTCGCTCCAGCTTAGAAACTTTCCATTTAAACTCACAACCTGCTCATTCTGGGCCTACAAGGCCCTTAACATACTTCCAGGAGGTTTAACTAAGGTCACATGGCCAAGGCACACGCCCGTGTCCTTGGGCCGTGTGTCGATTTAAATTCTTAACTTCAAGTGCAGACTTCACACGGCCTAGGCACACGCACATGTCTAAGTCCATGCCACCCACACGACTGCGACACACGGTCCTTTCTCTGCCTGCGTCTTTACTTCTGAGCATACTGACTTGTAAACCTAGCTCACAAGGGGACACACAGTCGATCAACACGCCCATGGGGCTTACCGTGTATCACACATGCCTAGACACACGCTCGTTCGTCTACCCATGTGGACATTAAAAAGGCTATATTCAAAGCTAAATGCCACCCTACATAGCAACCATACTTATACTAACTCAAATAAAGCATCCACACAAGCATAAACTTCATGATTCATCATCAATGAATATATATATAAGAACTAGTCAAGTATTGGCCCAACTTTAATAACCATTTACAAAATAAATTGAAACAACCATAGTAGCCAACACATTTGGCTTGGAAATATAACATAACCAAAACATTCAAATCCTATACATGCCACACTCAAAATAAGTCTAATTTGGCTATACCCAAAAAGTGGTCGATAGTGTGATCTCCAACTCTGACGTCCATAAATTCTCGAGCTAACTTTGCAATACTACAAGGAAAAGGGCAATGAAAGGGGTAAGCATAAAGCTTAGTAAGTTTGCATGGGAATAAATAGCAACAATAAGCTCATGATAAAATCCATCCATGGCATTAATTAACCATACACAAAGTTCTGGGCTCTTGGCATACTTACTCATACTTGCCCTTATTTATCACCTACCATGCCACATATCATAAATGCTTCTTCGTGAATTACACATGGGTACCTGTGTTAACTCAATCACATAGCTTTAATAAAATTCTCATTTCTATTTCTAAGCTAATCTATTCATCCCAATAAATCACTAGGGATGCTCAAATATGCATATTCATAATCATTAGCATAAACATGAAACCAATGCCACATCCCGAATGTGGTCTTACATGGGGTCACCTCTGAGTGCCAATGCCATATCCTGGATATGGTCTTATACATAACCTCACCTCAAGTATCCATGCCATATTTCAAATATGGTCTTATACGATTCTCATAGTCAATACCGAAGCCATATCTCGGATATGGTCTTATACGAGATATCGATTTGGTGTCAAGGCCATGTCCCGAACATGGTCTTACACTGGACCTTATCCATCTAATGTCTTGAAGATAGTATTCTCACACTTATTATTGTTCAACCGGGACTTCAACATCTCAACATTTATCATCTTTCTCATTCAACACCAATATTCAGTTTCATAGAATATCATGTATCATTATAATATCAACCATTCTCAAACATGCTAGCATAAATGTTGAATTTATCACATACAAACTTACCTAGTTTTCAAAATAGGTTAGATTGTTGGTCAAGTCCGATATTTTGTTCTCTCCCCGTTCGAGATTGATTCTTGGCTCTTCTTGCTCAATAATAGCAAATTAGCTCATTTTAATCATCACATTAATAAAACCATTTCAATAATCATGCTTTGGTAAAACTACTATTTTGCCCTTAGACTTTGGCAAAATGACCATTTTATCCCTAGGCTCGGAAATTAATTCTAATCAAATTTCTACCCCTAACAAGCCTAGGTGAACATTTATTTCTCTTATGGCTATCATCAAAACCCAACATTTCACACATTTATTACAAACTTTATAACCTTTACAACAAGGTCTATTTTGGTGTTTTCATAGTAACACATTTCACAAAAGTTGTTTATCTAACAACTAAGACTCATTTTCTTCCATAAAAATGCAGCAAACAACTTCAAAGCTCACATGGCAAATCCTAAACTTTTCACCATATTGCAAGAAAGTCTCTTCTTTAGAAAGCTTAAGCTTTAGGGGTCCCAAAAGTACAACTATCATCAAGAAAAACCATTAAAATCACTTACTTGTAGGGAGAAGAGTTTGCTGAAATTTTGAGCTTTCAAAACCCCTATTTTGCTTGCTATTTTCGGTGGAGGTAGATGAGTAAAAAGATAGATATCATCTTTTCTTTATTTTATTCAATTTCATCAATTTAATCCACCTACTACACCAACTTTGACCAATTTTGACAATTCTTGTCTCCTATGGCCGGCCACCCTATAATTAGGGGTCTAATTGCACTTTAAAGACCTCCAATTAATTTTCTTTAGCTATTAAACACCTTTAGCTTATAAAATAGAACTTTAGCATTTAATGCAATTTAGTCCTTTTTCGCAATCAAGCATGAAATCGCTAAAATAAAGCACCAAAATTTTCATGCACTTATAATATCATGATCTAACTCATAAAATAATATCAAAATAAATTTTCTCTAACCTCAGATTAGTGATCCCGAGATCACTGTTCCGACTAGCCCTAAAATTAGGTTGTTACAATTCTCCCCCTTAAAAGATTTTTGACCCCAAATTCTTACCGGTGAAAAGGTTGGATATTGGTTTCTCATAGTCTCCTCGGGCTCCCATGTAACCTCTTCTATTCCATGTCTCTATCATAGCACTTTCACAAGAGCTATACTTTTGTTTCTCAATCGTTTGACCTATCGTGCCAAAATCTTAACCGGTTCTTCGCAATAAGTCAAGTCCGGTTGAATTTCTACCTCTGTTGGTATTATCACATGTGAAGGGTCCGAACGGTATTGCCGTAACATAGACACGTGGAAGAAATCGTGAATCTTTTCCAGTTTAGGTTCCTCTTGGTAGCTTTATAAGGTCCAATAAAATGTGGACTCAATTTGCCTTTCCGGCCAAATCTAAGGACTTTCCTCCAATGTGATACTTTCAGAAACACTTTATCACATACTTGGAATTCAATCTCTTTCCTTTTTAAATTCGAATAGGACTTTTGTCTATCAGAAGTAGCTCTCAAACAATCTCGAATCACCTTTACTTTCTCTTCGGTCTCTTTAACCAAATCAACCCCGTGAATCTAGTTTTCCTTAAGTTCAGTCCAATATAAAGGCGTTTGGCACTTATGCCCATACAAAGCCTCGTAAGGCGCCATTTTCAAACTTGACTGAAAACTGTTATTGTAGACAAATTCTACCAATGGTAGGTACTTTTCCCGACTGCCTTGAAACTCAAGAACACAACAATGGAGCATATCCTCAAGTACTTGTATTGATCTCTTCAACTATCCGTTGGTTTGGGGGTGAAAAGCCGTACTAAAACTCAACTTTGTACCCAAGGCCTCTTGCAACTTTTTCTAAAATCTGGATGTGAACCTTGGATCTCTATTCGATATAATCGATAAGGGCACTTCGTGAAGCCTTACTATTTCAGAAACATACAAGTTTGCCAACTTGTCAAGTGATAAGTTGACTCGTACAGGTATGAAGTGGGCTGACTTTGTAAGTCTATCGACTACAACCCATAAAGCATCCTTCTTGCTCGGTGTCAATGACAAACCCGTTACAAAGTCCATGGTAATACAGTCCCACTTCCACTCAGGAACCAAAAGGGCTGAAGTAGACCCGAAGGCACTTGGTGTTCAGCCTTCACTTGCTGACAAATCAGGCATCTCGATACAAACTTAGAAATGTCCTTCTTCATACTAGGCCGCAAATACCACTTTCTCAAGTCATTGTACATCTTCGTGCTACCTGGGTGCACAGTTAAACATCCGCTATGTGCTTCATACAAAATCTTACGAATAAGTTCATCATTCCTGGGTACATAGACCCTATCTCGAAACGTCAAACATCTATCAGGATTTACTCGAAAGTCTGACTCAATATCTGACTCACATAGAACTCTTTTAGCTTGCAAGTTGCTATCCTCTTTCTGTGCTTCACAAATCTCTTGAAGAAATAATGGTCTAGCCCTCAGCTCGACTAGAATAGAACCATCGTCTAACAAAGCCATTCATGTATTCATGGCTCTTAGTGCAAACAATGATTTTCTGCTCAAAGCATCGGCAACCACGTTCGCCTTTCCTGGGTGGTAATCAATCACTAGCTAATAATCCTTTATCAACTCTAGCCATCTTCGCTGCCTTAAGTTCAATTCCTTTTGAGTCATCAAATACTTTAAACTTTTGTGATCGATGAAAATCTGACATCTTTCACCATACAAATGATGTCTCCAAATCTTCAATGCAAAAGCTATGGTAGCCAACTCTAAATCATGCGTCGGATAGTTCTTCTCGTGTGGCTTTAACTGTCTAGAGGCATATGCTATCACCTTGCCTCTTGCATAAGTACATAGCCTAATCCATTTAAGGATGCATCACTATAGATCACAAATTCTTTTCCTGACTCAGGTTGTACTAGAACTGGAGCCTTTGTCAACAATGCCTTTAATTTCTCAAAACTCTGTTGGCACTTTTCTGTCCATTCAAACTTTACATCTTTTTGTAACAGTCTCGTCATTGGGGTCGCTATCATGGAAAACCCATTAACGAACCGCCTATAATAGCCAGCTAGGCCCACAAAAATTCTAACTTTAAATACATTTTTCGGCAGTTTCCAATCAACAATAGCTGAAATCTTACTTGGGTTTACTCGGACTCCATCTCCCGAGACAATATGTCCCAGAAATCCAACTTCCTTGAGCTAGAATTCACTTTTGCTGAACTTAGTGTACAACTAATTGTCTCACAAAATCTGTAAAATTGTCCTTAAGTGTTCAACATGCTCACTCTCATCACGGGAGTAGATCAGTTAATCATCGATAAAGACCACAACAAATTTGTCCAAGTATGGTCGAAAAATGCGATTCATCAGGTCCATGAAAACGGCAGGGGCATTCGTGAGACCAAAAGGCATGACCAAAAACTCATAGTTGCCATACCTCGTCCAAAATGCAGTTCTCGACACATCTGTGTCTTTTACTCTCAATTAATAGTACCCAGACCTTAAGTCTATCTTGGAAAATATTGTGGCTCCCTTCAATTGATCAAATAGATCATCAATTCTCGGCAATGGGTACTTGTTCTTCACAATTACATTGTTAAGTTGCCGATAGTCTACGTATAATCTCATGGAACCATCTTTCTTCTTCACAAATAATACGGGAGCTCCCCACGGAGAAAAACTCAGTCTTACGAAGCCTCTATCCGTTAGCTCTTGCAATTGTGCTTTCAATTCTTTTAGCTTAGTTGGAGCTATTCTATAGGGAGCAATAGAAATGGGGGCAGAACCCGGAGCTAGCTCAATCCCAAATTCAATCTCTCTAACCGGAGGTAACCTTGGCAATTCTCCAGGAAAACATCTGGATACTCGCATACTATGAGTACCAGCTCAATTCTCAACTCAGTCTCTTTAGCATTTACCACAAGGGCAAGGTAAGCTTCGTACCCTTTTCTTAAATACCTCTGAGCCGACATGTGAGAGATCACTACCGGCGATCTGTCTTGTTCATCTGATTCAACATGAAGAGTGTCTCTATTCTCACATTTCAACTCAATAAACTTCTTTCTACAATTCACAATTACATCATGTGTAACTAACCAATCCATCCCAAGGATGACATCAAACTCATCAAACAGTGATAACATAAGATCAACTGGAAAGCAATGATACCTAATCATTAAAGGGCAACCTTTGCATACTCTATCAACCAACACATACTTGCCTAGGGGATTAGACACTCTTATTACAAATTCAGTAGACTCTATAGGCATGCTCATGCTAGAGACTAATTTTATGCATATGTATGAGTGGGTAGATCCCGGATCAATTAAATCTATAACATGAGTATCATAGAGAGAAAATGTACCCGTGATTACGTCAGGGGAAGATGCCTCTTCACGAGCACAAATGGCATATATTCTCGCCGGTGCTCTACCCTCGACACTTGCAGTCTACTCTTAAGATGGATTCTTGATACTCATTTCATTTCCCAAGTTTCTCTGCGGTCTTCCTCTAGCAGCACTTCTCGGTCTTGCATTCTGAGACTTCTCTTTCTCTCCCACCTCGGGGAAATCTCTGATAAAATGGTCTAAAGACCCACATCTAAAACAAGCCTTCTCCTTTGCTCAGCACTCACTAGAATGACGCTTGCCACACTATGGGCATTCCGGTCTATTCAGTCGGGTATTGCCAACACTAGCAACTGATGTGGTCTGTGCTTTAGACCCCGAAAACTGTTTGCCCTTACTTCGGCTTGAAAACCCGACTGAAGTGGTTGATCAAGTAGCGAAATCAATCGATTTCTTAGATGAGAATTGGAGTGACTTATTCAGTTGTCTTTTCCTCGAGTCACGGGACTCAATCTCAGCTCTTCTTTTCTCTTTAGCCAACTCTTCAGCCTTACAGGCTTTGTCTACCAACACTATAAATTCTTTTAGTTCGAGAACTCTGACGTATAAACAGATATCTTCATTCAGCCTGTCCTCGAATCTCTTGCACATGATAGCCTCGGTAGACACGCACTCCCAAGCATACTTACTAAGCCTTACAAACTCACGTTCGTATTTGGTCACAGTCATTCGACCTTGCTTTAACTCCAAGAACTATTTTCTCTTCTGGTCAATGAATCTCTAGCTAATATACTTCTTTTGAAATTCCTATTGTAGGAATTCCCAGCTAACTCTCTCCCTTGGTACCACCGACACAAGGGTGTTCCACAACTAATAGGTCGAATCTCTCAAGAGAGATACCGCACATTTTATGCACTATTCAGGCGTGCATGACAACTCATCGAATACCTTGATGGTATTCTCGAGCTAGAATTCTGCTCTTTACTGATCATAATCCTTACTAGCCTGAAATTCCTCAGCTCCTTGAGGAATAGGTGGGGGTGGAGGGGGTTGAGCATTAGGATTTGCTCGAATGTACTCAGTGTACTAATGGCTCATCATATGGAGGAAGGCTTCTTGGGTCTCTTCTCCTTGACCCAAGGTCTCGAGTCTACTGTCTACTGGCGTGGTCCCTTGTGCGGGAGCTGACGCATTACTGGCAGCATCATCAGCTACAATCTAATCGGGATCAGGAGCCATTTACTACATAAAAATAAACAATTTAAACCGTCAGGAGTCATCACACTATCATTACAGAAGTACTCTTACGTATTGCATGTAGAGCTAGACTCATACTTACGCTACGTTAGTCCCAAAATTGACTAAACTGTAGCTCTGACACGAATAAATGTAACACCCCTTACCCGTGTTCGAATCCGGAACTGGATATAAGGCATTACCTAACTTAACTTGCTTAAACATAACACAACGGGCTATAAAATTTTCGCTACAGCTTAGAAACTTTCCATTTAAACTCATAACCTACTCATTCTGGGCCTACGAGGCCCTAAACATACTTCTGGGAGGTTTCGAAATTTAACCAAGAACTTTTAAGCGCTAAGAAAATTTTTGTCCAAACAGGGGCCACACGCCTGTGCTGTTCAAGGGACACGCCCGTGTGCCCCTGAAACATGCCCGTGTTCTTCACCTGTGGTCAACACTGACTTATTTTGCACAGCCACACATGCCCGTGTCCCTGGTCCGTGTCCCTCATACGACCTCGACACGCCTGTGTCCCTGGTCCGTGTCCCTCATACGGCCTCGACACGCCCGTGTCTTAGCCCGTGTGCCAAAACCTTGGCATTCTGTTTATGACCTCATCACCTCACTAAGGTCACACGGCTAAGGCACACACCCGTGTCTTTGGGCCGTGCATCGATTTAAAATCCTAACTTCAGGTGTAGACTTCACACGGCCTGGGCACACGCCTATGTCTAAGGCCGTGCCACCCACACGACTGAGACACATGGTCGTTTCTCTGCCCGCATGTTTACTTCTAAGCATATTGACTTGTAAACCTACCTCACAAGGGGACACACGGCCAATCAACATGCCCATGGGGCTTACTGTGTATCACACATGGCCCAGACACACGCCCGTGTGTCTACTCGTGTGGACATTAAAAAGGCTATATTCCAAGCCAAATGCCACCCTACATAGCAACCATACTTATACTAACTCAAGTAAAGCATCCATACAAGCATAAACTTCATGATTCATCATCAATGAATATATGTATATATAAGAACTAGTCAAGTATTGGCCCAACTTTAATGACCATTTACAAAATTATTTGAAACACCCATAGTACCCAACACATTTGGCTTGCAAATGTGACATAACCAAAACATTCAAAACCTATACATGTCATACTCAAAATAAGTCTAATTTGGCTATACCCAAAAATTGGTCGATAGTGTGATCTCCAACTCCGACGTCCATAAATTCTCGAGCTAACTTTGCAATACTACAAGGAAAAGGGCAATGAAAGGGGTAAGCATAAAGCTTAGTAAGTTTGCATGGGAATAAATAGCAAAAATAAGCTCATGATAAAA
Source organism: Gossypium bickii (assembly GCA_025503065.1). Taxonomy (NCBI): domain Eukaryota; kingdom Viridiplantae; phylum Streptophyta; class Magnoliopsida; order Malvales; family Malvaceae; genus Gossypium; species Gossypium bickii. The sequence continues at coordinate 86,344,787 of CP106712.1, forward strand.
TCCATCCATGGCATTAATTAACCATACACAAAGTTATAGGCTTCTTGCCATACTTACTCATACTTGCCTTTATTTAGCTCTTACCATGCCACATATTGTAAATGCTTCTTCGTGAATTACTCACGGGTACCTGTGTTAACTTAATCACATAGCTTTAATAAAATCCTTATTTCTATTTCTAAGCTAGTCTATTCATCTCGATAAATCACTAGGGATTCTCAAAGATGTATATTCATAATCATTAGCATAAACATGAAACCAATGCCACATCCCGAATGTGGTCTTACATGGGTTCACCTCTGAGTGTCGATGCCATATCCCGGATATGGTCTTATACGGAACCTTACCTCAAGTATCGATGCCATATCTCGGATATGGTCTTATACGATTCTCATACTCAATACCGAAGCCATATCCCGGATATGGTCTTATATAGGATCTCAATTTGGTGCTGAGGCCGTGTCCCGGACATGGTTTTACACGGGGCCTTAGCCATCTCATGTCATGAAGATAGTATTCTCACACTTATTATAGTTCAACTGGGACTTCAACATCTCAACTTTTATCATCTTTCTCATTCAACACCAATATTCAATTTCATAGAATATCGTGTATCATTATAATATCAACCATTCCCAAACATGCTAGCATAAATGTTGAATTTATCACATACAAACTTACCTCGTTTTCAAAATAGGCTAGATTGTCGATCTAGTTCGATATTTTGTTCTTTCCCCGTTCGAGGTTGATTCTTGGCTCTTCTTGCTCTATAATAGCAAATTAGCTCATTTTAATCATCACATTTATAAAACCATTTCAATAATCATGCTTCGGTAAAATTACTATTTTGCCCTTAAACTTTGGCAAAATGACCATTTTACCCCTAGGCTCGAAAATTAATTCTAATCAAATTTCTACCTTCAACAAGCCTAGGTGAACATTTATTTCTCTTATGGTTATCATCAAAACCCAACATTTCACACATTTACTACAAACTTCATAACCTTTACAATAAGGTCCATTTAGGTGTTTTCATAGTAACCCCTTTCACAAAAGTTGTTTATCTAACAACTAAGACTCATTTTCTTCCATAAAAATGCAGCAAACAACTTCAAAGCTCACATTGAAAATCCCTAAACTTTTCTCCATATTGCAAGATAGTCCCCTCTTTAGAAAGATTAAGCTTTAGGGGTTCCAAAAGTACAACTATCATCAAGAAAAACCATTAAAATCACTTGCTTTTAGGGAGAAGAGTTTGCTGAAATTTTGAGCTTTCAAAACCCCTATTTTGCTTGCTATTTTTGGTGGAGGAAGATGAGTAAAAAGATAGATATCATCTTTTCTTTATTTTATTCAATTTCATCAATTTAATCTACCTACTACACCAACTTTGACCAATTTTGACAATTCTTGCCTCCTATGGCCGACCACCCTATAATTAGGGGACTAAAAGACCTCCAATTAATGTTCTTTAGCTATTAAACACCTTTAGCTTATAAAATTGTAACATCCTAGAATTTGAATTTTATGTGTTGCATTATTTTGGTGCTAAGCTAGTTAGATTATTAATGGTGTATGTTAGGAAGTCCTGAGAAGGCTCGGGATTTATTAGGACCTAGTAAAAACTTTTGGCATTTAGCTCTTTAAGGAGATAGAGTAAGTGACCTTAAAGCATATGGAAATAAATGAGTAAATAGTTAGCATAAATGAGCTTATGGTTAAGGGGATATGGCGCCACATGTATTACCTTGAGGAAAGAAGTTCGAATCCCTTTGTGTGTATTTTTTTGACTTTTATTTTTTCATTCCTTCCTTAAAATGTCAGCCAAGGAGTATTTATGGTAAGGTGGACTTCTTTATTTTTGGTAAGGTGGCTAAAAGAATAAGGCAAGGTTGAGGTTGGGGAAAGGAATCAAAAGAAATAGGTAAGTAAGGGGAACAAGAGGCTTATTTCGTGGATAGTGTTTTGGAAATTTGGGTGGCCAAACTTTTATCCTAGGAGGGATGAATGTGGATAGTTTGGGGCTAGGGTGATAGCTGAATTTGTGCTTGATGTTTTGGTGAGACTAAAGTGTTAGTTTTGGTCAAAATACCAATATCATCAATTGTGTCTTTTTCTCAAAACTCCTATCCTCCTAGTCGAATTTGGTCATTGGCAATTGGTAGAATTTTGGTTGTTTTGGCCAATTCCCTATTGGCAACTTTGGTATCATTTCTCTTTTCTCTCCAAACTCATTTTCTCCTCCTTGCCGAATCTATACAACCTTAAGGTCCCATATTTCATTTCTTTCTTCTTCTTGCCGATTGTATACAAACTTTGAGATCATTTCTTGTTCACTCATCATTCTTGAAAACTGAAACTAATCCATCATTCCTCTTCTTCTTTTCTTTTTGCAAAATCCTTCAAGCATCACTTCCACTCTAATATTTTTCACCATAGCCGAATATTGAGTCCACTATTTCTCTATAGCCGAACCTTCCATCCTTTCATTGATCTTTCTTTTTCATTCGAGTTGTCACTCACCCTTGAACAATAGGTAAGTACTCTTTTCAAATTTTTTTTATTTTCTTTTTTCTATTGCCGAACCCATATGTTGGCTTGGGAGGGTCTTTTGACCGAAATCATCACTTATTTCTCTCTTAAGCGAGATTCGTTTCTTCTTCGTAGTGATATAGTGGAAGGCTAAACCTTCATTCTTCCGAAGTCATCGCATTATCGCTAGGATTCGATTCTAAAATCTTTAAGGTAAGAGTTCTTCACGGATTTCATAATCATTCTTTATTCATTAAGATGATTATTAGTATGGAAATGATTAACCGATTATATTATAGGGATTTATTCGTTGATCACTTAGAATTTCGTGGTAAGCCGATCTTTACCAATTTGGTAAGTCCATATTTTATCGTAATATCGATCTACATTAGATCTAACGAATGGAGGCTTGTAGTAACGATTCGAAAAGAAAGCCGAGTGGAGATTTTAAAAGGAGCAGGTTAGCGATCCCTACTCCTAAATTCAAACGAAGGGCTGTTTCGGCAATTAGGGACTTTCTACCGGGTTGTGGACCGTCAACTGGGGAAAATCGACAAATCGTAATTGTTCGCGATCCCGAGGGTAAAATCTTAGATCGTTTGTTTAGAGTAGATTTATTAAATCGTGTACATTGTCTAATCGAGCATTATAATATTTTAGGTGTTGACGATCAGGAAAGTGTAGTGCTTACAGTAACCAGGTGTGTAACATCACACCTTGTTTCATAGGTTAAAGATTAATATCGTGTTATTGGTAAACCGCTTGACTAAATCAAATTTTGGTGAAATCGGGAAAAAAAGGCTTAGATATCATTATTTTGGTAAAATTATGAAATCGGTATTAAGACTGTGAAAATTACAAAAATACCCTTTATGGGCCAAATTGAAATATGTTGCTATATGGTCCAATCGATAATTTGCTATATGGGCAGATTGATAATTTGCTATATGGGCCATTTTATATTTGTTATATGGGTCGGTTGATATTTTTCTCAATTGGCCAACTTGATAAATTGTTATAATGGGCCATAAATTTTGTAAGAAATATCTGATTACATTGTTGTGAATTGTTATGCATTATATACATGTTTTGCATGGGATGGGATAATGATGAAGAGAAGTTCTGGTAGCTCTGCTACATAAATCTGGTGGTTGTGCCACAAATTTGATATAAATTGCTTAATGCCTACGTTTGGTGTGTTGGCGGAGTGGGTTGACTAAAGATCACCCACTGGCGTGTTGGTTGGTACGGGTGGTGTGTAGCGGATGGAAAACTAGGTTTGGTTTGGGAATTGCATATCATATGCATATTATATATATGATACATTTATATTATTGTAAACGGGCTTTGGCCCAAATAATTGCTTAATGGGATTTTGGCCCAGTGGACAACGGTAAGTGGGTTACACATTGAGTTCTAGTAACTCACCCCCGTTTTCCTTATCCCTTTCAGGCAATTATCAATGATGGAGACTTGGGCCGTGGATGTCTTGGTGGAGGCCATACTTAAAAACGGTTAAGTTTGAAGTTTGGATTTCTTTTAATACTTTTAATTACTTTGCTATTTTGATTTATGGTTGTAATAAGGCCTCTGGATTAATTTTTGTTTTGTTTATTGTTTGTTGAATTTATAAACTACTTTAAGTATTTCAATTTGGGATTATATTTTTCTAAAAACTTAAATAAACGTTTTATTCAAAAATGAATATTTATAAAAAGAATTTCATAATAATTTTCATATTTTTTCAAGATTTCATCAATTCTTTTTGAAAAATATTTTTAATTTCTTTTAAAATTTTCTCAAACTGTTAACGATATTTTCAAAATTACGATTTATAAGATCTTACATCTCAAATTGTTGATTTATCAATAAAATCTTTTATCCAGTAAATACTTTGTCAAAATTTTGAAATCTGTTTTACTTAAAGAGGAGTCAAAGTATATTTATTTTCTGTGACATGTCAAATCTGGACTTAATGCATAAGTCGGGTTTGGGGTGTTACATTTTATGGTATCAGAGCCCAGTTTCAAAACTCGGCAGTGGTTTCAGTTCAAAAATATTTTTAAAAGCTGCTTTAAATTTTTGGCATGCGTTTTAAAGGAAGTATGGCACCACACCAAGTCAAGTAAGTACATATTACTAATGAATGATTATGATTATTGTGATATGACTGTAGGAACACTCTAGAACTTTTAGTTTTAGATGTTGAAATTATAGAGATTGAGACTATAAGATGCGTTTACAAAAACGACTCTACTTCTTATACCTCATAAAATATTGTTTAATAAATATTGAAATAGTATACTGATTCATAAGACTTTTAATCAGATTAGATCGAATTAGCCAATATGAACGCTAGAGGACGTGGACGTGGTAGACGTGGCCGTGGTAGAGGCCGAGGTGCTATGGTTGCATCTGAAGCGTCAGGATATATGCCAGAAATGGATGCACCTGCGTCACCCGAGACTGAAACTGGATCACATGACCGTATGAGGGAGGACATTGCCTTATCCCAATCAATGTTACGAGTCTTAGAAAGGGTTGCTGGGGCTAGAACTGGGCTAGCAGCTCGTGGATCAATTTTGAAACGACTTAGATCAAGTGGTGCCGAGGTTTTTAGGGGCGTCTCGGGTGTAACCCCAGATGTAGCGGAATATTTGCTCGAGGCAGTGGAATGGATCATGGATGATTTAGAGTGCACCACCGAGCAGAAACTGAGAGGAGCTGTGTCCTTGTTAAGAGACGAGGCATATCAATGGTGGCTTACTGTTCGGGAGGACACTCGGCCGATCGTGTTACTTGGGATTTCTTCAAAATTGCATTCCAAGGAAAGTATGTTGGGGCTAGCTATGTGGATGCCCGGAGGAAGGAATTCCTTAATTTGGTCCAAGGAAGTAAGAAAGTGGCAGCTTACGAAACGGAATTTTTGCGTCTGAGTCGTTATGCCCGAGGTATTGTGCCAACTGACTACGAATGCTGCGTACGTTTTGAAGACGGGTTAAGTAATGAGTTGCGGGTATTGATAGCCCCACAGCAAGAAAGGAATTTTTCCACACTTGTGGAGAAAGCCAAAATAGCTAAGGAGGCTAAGCACTCGAAGCGGCAAAACCGAGAAAAAGATAGAGGCAAGAGTAAGAGGGACTTTAAGTACTCAGGTCCTGCTAGAGGGTTTCAGAAGAGGCCCAAGAATGATGAGCCAGCTCAAGCTAGAGCACCTGCTGCTACCAATCAGGTGCAATCATGTGCTGATTGTTGAAGACGACACCCGAGTGAATGCTGGAAGAGAACCGGTGGTTGTTTCAAATGTGGTTTTAAGGACCATCAGCTTAAAGATTGACCTCAACGGACCGCTCCAAATTAGGAAGCTCATAACTATGATGCACAGCCAGCTAGAGGCGCTCAGCAGCCATCGAGAGGCCGCGGGCCAGGTCGAGGTGGTAATGGAGGAGGACGAGGTCAGGGTGCACCGGGTAAAGGTGCTGGTTTCAGGGGTAACACGGAGGCGAGGCAGCCAGGGCTGGTTTATGCGGTCAGACACTGAGAGGATGGCAATGCAGCTGATGTGATAATTGGTACGTTCTTCGTCTCTGATGTACCTGTTACTGCTTTGATAGATATCAGATCTACCCATTCGTATGTTGCTAGTGCTATATCTGGAAATCTAAACATTAGATTTGAGATTACTGCTAGAGAGATGATGGTAATTAGTCCTTTAGGACAGTCTGTGATAGTAAATAAATTGTTTAGAGATGTACCCTTAGAAGTTCAAGGAGAAACATTTTTGGCGGACCTGATGAAACTGCCTTTCAGTGAGTTCGACCTTATTTTGGGCATGGACTGGTTGGTGAAACACTATGCGAACTTGGATTGTGCTGCAAAGTGGATGACTGATAAGATTTTCAAAAGATAAAGAAGTGGTGATGATAGGTGAAAGGAGAAATTATCTATCGAATGTGATATCTGCTTTAAAAGTAGAAAAGTTGGTGCGAAAAGGGTGTGGAGCATTCCTAGCTTTCATAAGTGTGTTGGATGTTAAGGAATTGTCGGTGGAAGGTGTTAGAACGGTGAAAGAATTTTTAGACGTTTTTCCCGAGAAACTTCCAGGTTTGCCTCCGGACCGGGAGGTAGAGTTTGGCATTGAGCTATTGCTAGGAATGGCTCCGGTGTCCATTGCTCCTTATAGAAAGGCACCTAAGGAGTTAGCGGAGCTTAAAGCTCAAATTCAGGAGTTGTTGGATCGGGGATTCATTCGACCGAGTGTGTCACCGTGGGGAGCACCGGTCTTATTCGTCATGAAGAAGGAAGGGCCGATGCGTATGTGCATCAATTATAGGCAGTTGAATAAGTTGACGATCAAGAATACGTATCCGTTGCCGAGAATCGATGACCTATTCAACCAACTGCTAGGAGCGTCGATTTTCTCAAAGATAGATTTGAGATTGGGTTATCACCATAGATTTGAGATTGGGTTATCACCAACTTAAGGTCAAGGAGGCAGATATTCATAAGACGGTGTTTCAAACTCGTTATAGACATTATGAATTCTCGGTGATACCGTTTGGATTGACCAATGCACCGGCTGCATTTATGGACAGGATGAATTGGGTCTTCTAGCCATATTTAGATCTGTTGGTGGTGGTGTTCATAGATGACATCTTGGTATACTCGAAGAATGAAGAAGAGCACGATTCACATCTGCGAATAGTATTGCAAATATTGCGGGAAAAGCAACTTTATGCCAAATTCAGTAAGTGTGAATTTTGGCTGAAAGAAGTGACCTTCTTGGGACATGTTGTGTCAGCCAAAGGAATTAGAGTTTATCCTCGAAAGGTAGAAGCTGTGTTGGATTGGAAACCACCGAAGTCAGTGGCCAAAATTTGGAGTTTCTTAGGATTGGCTGGTTATTATAGGCATTTCGTTGAGAGGTTTTCATTGATTGTTGCACCCCTAACTAAACTGTTGCGCAAGGGAGTACCATTTGTGTGGTTAGATCAGCAGCAAGAGAGCATTGAGAAATTGAAAAAGATTCTAACGGAAGCACCAGTATTGATTCAACTTGAGGCTGGAAAAGAGTTTATTGTTTACTGCGATGTGTCACACACGGGCTTCGGATGTGTGTTGATGCAAGGTGGGAAAGTGGTGGCTGATGCACCTCGTCAGTTAAGGCCGCATGAAATGAATTATCCTACTCACGATTTGGAGTTGGCTGCAGTGGTGTTTGCTTTGAAGATTTGGAGGCACTACCTGTACGGTGAGAAGTTGATCATTTATACGGATCATAAGAGTCTAAAGTACCTCCTTACCGAAAAGGAGTTAAACTTAAGACAGCAGAGGTAGATATAGCTATTGAAGGATTATGACTTCTCAATCGAGTATCATCCCAGAAAGGTTAATGTGGTGGCAGACGCGTTGAGTCGTAAGGTGATACCGGATTTGAGAGCGATGTTCGCTCATCTCAGTCTGTATGAAGATGGTAGTCTACTAGCCGAACTTCAGGTGAAGCTTGTGTGGTTAGGTCAGATTAAGGAAAAGCAGTTATCAGATGAAAAGTTGGGTTCCTTACTTCAGCAAGTGGAAGGTGGTGTGATAGGGGATTTTGGACTGAATAATGATGGAGTATTGTGTTTTCGCGGAAGAATTTGTATGCCCAAAGATTCAGAATTGAGACAAATGATTCTGTGTGAGGTGCATAGTAGCCCTTATGCTATGCACCCCGGGGGCAATAAAATGTATCGAGACCTCCGTGAGCAGTATTGGTGGCCAGGGTTGAAACGGGAGGTTACTGAATTTGTGAGTAGGTGTTTAACATGTCAGCAAGTGAATGCAGAACATCAATTGCCGTTGGGATTGCTACAACCGGTGAAGATTCCCTTATGGAAATGGGAATATATAACGATGGACTTTGTTAGTGGGTTACCCTTATTACCTACTAAGAAAGATTCTGTTTGGGTAATAGTGGATCGGTTGACTAAGACTGCCCATTTTCTACCTATTCGTATGGATTACTCGTTGTAGAAGTTGGCCAAGTTGTACGTAACAGAGATTGTGAGGTTACATAGGGTACCAGTGTCTATTATTTCAGACAGGGACCCTCGGTTTACATCACAGTTTTGGAAAGCCTTACATGAAGCTTTGGGAACCACGCTTAATTTCAGCACGGCATTTCATCGTCAGTCAGATGGTCAGTCGGAGTAATCCAGATTCTGGAAGACATGTTAAGGGGCTGTGTGATTGACTTCAGGGGTAGTTTGGAGAATTTCCTACCATTGACAGAGTTTGCTTATAACAATAGCTATCAATCCAGCATCCAGATGGCACCTTACGAGGTGTTGTATGGTCGTAGGTGCCGTACTCCTACTTGTTGGACTGAATTGGGGGAGCGACAGTTATTGGGTCCTAAGCTGATATTAGAGACGGAAGAAAAGTAAAGGTAATTCGGGCACGGTTAAAGGAAGCTTCGGATGGACAAAAATCTTATGCGAATCTGAAGCATAAGGATATTGAGTTTGCGGTGGGAGATCAAGTCTTTCTAATGGTCTCACCTTGGAAGAAGATCTTCAGATTTGTAAAGAAGGGCAAGTTGAGCCCTGGGTTCATCAGACCGTATCGTGTATTGAAGCGTGTTAGGCCAGTGGCTTATCAGCTTCAGTTACCTTCGGAGTTGAGTCAGATACATAGTGTATTTCATGTCTCAATGTTAAGGCATTTCCGATCGGATTCGTCTCATATAGTACCGGTAGAGGAAGTTGAGATAAGGCCTGGCTTGTCGTTCAAGGAGGAGCCAGTGCAAATTTTAGATCGAGATGTTAAGGTGCTGAGAAGGAAGTCAGTACCGTTACTCAAAGTTCTATGGCGTAACCACGGAGCGGAGGAAGCTACGTGGGAGCTTGAGGACACGATTCGGCAACAATATCCTCACCTCTTTTAATCAGGTAAATTTCGAGGATGAAATTTTCTTTAAGTGGTAGAATTGTAACATCCTAGAATTTGAATTTTATGTGTTGCATTATTTTGGTGCTAAGCTAGTTAGATTATTAATGGTGTATGTTAGAAAGTCCTGAGAAGGCTCGATATTTATTTCGACCTAGTAAAAACTTTTGGCATTTAGCACTTTAGAGAGATGGAGTAAGTGACCTTAAAGCATATGGAAATAAATGAGTAAATATCTAGCATAAATGAGCTTATGGTAAAGGCGATATGGCGCCACATCTATTACCTTGAGGGAAGAAGTTCGAATCCCTTTGTGTGCATTTTTTTTTTTACTTTTATTTTTGCATTCTTTCCTTAAAGTGTTGGCCAAGGAGTATTTATGGTAAGGTGGCTAAAAGAATAAGGCAAGGTTGAGGTTGGGGAAATGAATCAAAAGAAATAGGTAAGTAAGGGGAACAAGAGGCTTATTTCGTGGATAGTGTTTTGGAAAGTTTGGGTGGCCAAACTTTTATCCTAGGGGGGATGAATGTGGGCGGTTTGGGGCTAGGGTGATAGCTGAATTTGTGCTTGATGTTTTGGAGAGACTAAAGTGTTAGTTTTGGTCAAAATACCAATATCATCAATTGTGTCTTTTTCTCAAAAATCCTATCCTTCTAGCCGAATTTGGTAATTGGCAATTGGTAAAATTTTGGTTGTTTTGGCCAATTCCCTATTGGCAACTTTGGCTTCATTTCTCTTTTCTCTCCAAACTCATTTTCTCCTCCTTGCCGAATCTACACAACCTTGAGGAGGCATATTCCATTTCCTTCTTCTTCTTGCCGATTGTATACAAACTTTGAGACCATTTCTTGTTCAGTCATCATTCTTGAAAACCAAAACTAATCCATCATTCCTCTTCTTCTTTTCTTTTCGCAAAATCCTTCAAGCATCACTTCCACTCTAATATTTTTCACCATAGCTGAATATTGAGTCCACTATTTCTCTATAGCCGAACCTTCCATCCTTTCATTGATCTTTCTTTTTCATTCGAGTTGTCACTCACCCTTGAACAATCTGTAAGTACTCTTTTCAATTTTTTTTTTATTTTCTTCTTTCTATTGCCGAATCTATAAGTTGGGTTGGGAGGGTCTTTTGACCGAAATCATCACTTATTTCTCTCTTAAACAAGATCCCTTTCTTCTTCGTAGTGATATAGTGGAAGGCCGAACCTTCGTTCTTCTAAAGTCATCGAATTAACGCTAGGATTCGGTTCTAAAATCTTTAAGGTAAGAGTTCTTCACGGATTTCATAATCATTCTTTATTCGTTAAGATGATTATTAGTATGGAAATGATTAACCGATTATATTATAGGGATTTATTCGTTGATCACTCGGAATTTTGCGGTAAGCCGATCTTTACCATTTTGATAAGTCCATATTTTATCATAATATCGATCTACATAAGATCTAACGAATGAAGACTTGTACTAACGATTCGAAAGGAAAGCCGAGTGGAGATATCAAAAGGAGCGGGCTAGTGATCCCTACTCCTAAATTCAAACGAATGGCTATTTTGGCAATTAGGGACTTTCCACCGGGTTGTGGACCGTCAACTGGGGAAAATTGACAAATCGTAATTGTTCGCGATCCCGAGGGTAAAATCTTAGATCGTTTGTTTTAGAGTAGATTTATTAAATCGTGTACATTGTCTAATCGAGCGTTATAATATTTTAGGTGTTGACCACCAGGAAAGCGTAGTGCTTACCATAACAAGGTGTGTAATATCACACCTTGTTTCACGGGTTAAAGATTAATATCGTGTTATTGGTAAACCGCTTGACTTAGTCGAATTTTGGTGAAATTGGGAAAAATGGCTTGGATATCATTATTTTGGTAAAATTATGAAATCGGTGTTTAGACCGTGAAAATTACAAAAATACCATTTATGGGCCAAATTGAAATATGTTGCTATATGGGCCGATTGATAATTTGCTATATGGGCCAATTGATAATTTGCTATATGGGCCGTTTGATATTTGTTATATGGACCGATTGATATTTTGCTCAATTGGCCAACTTGATAAATTGTTATAATGGGCTATAAATTTTGTAAGAAATATCTGATTACATTGTTGTGAATTGTTATGCATTATATACATGTTTTGCATGGGATGGGATAATGATGAAGAGAAGTTCTGGTAGCTCTGCTACATAAATCTAGTGGCTCTGCCACAAATCTGAAAAATGGCAATGCCATGTAAATTCTCTTAATCAGGTGGCTTGTCCACAAATTTGATATAAATGGCTTAATGCCTATGTTTGGTGTGTTGGCGGGGTGGGTTGACTAAAGATCACCCACAGGTGTGTTGGTTGGTACGGGTGGTGTGTAGCGGATGGAAAACTAGGTTTGGTTTGGGAATTGCATATCATATGCATATTATATATATGATACATTTATATTATTGTAAACGGGCTTTAGCCCAAATAATTGCTTAATTGGATTTTAGCCCGTGGATAACGGTAAGTGGGTTACACATTGAGTTCTAGTAACTCACCCCCGTTTTCCTTATCCCTTTCAGGTAATGATCAATGATGGAGACTTGGGCCGTGGATGTCTTGGTGGAGGCCATACTTAAAAATGGTTAAATTTGGAATTTGGATTTCTTTTCAAACTTTTAATTGCTTTGCTATTTTGATTTAAGGTTGTAATAAGGCCTCTGGATTAATTTTTGTTTTGTTTATTGTTTGATGAATTTATAAACTGCTTTAAGTATTTCAAATTTGGGATTATATTTTTCTAAAAACTTAAATAAACGTTTTATTCAAAAATGAATATTTATAAAAAGAATTTCATAATAATTTTCATATTTTTTTAAGATTTCATCAATTTTTTTCGAAAAATATTTTTAATTTCTTTTAAAATTTTCTCGAACTGTTAACGATATTTTCAAAATTACGATTTATAAGATCTTACATCTCAAATTATCGATTTATCAATCAAATCTTTTACTCAATAAATACTTCATCAAAATTTTGAAATATGTTGTATTTAAAGAGGAATCAAAGTATATTTATTTTTGTGTGACATGTCAAATCTGGCCTTAACGCATAGGCCGGGTTTGGGGTGTTACAAAAATAGAATTTTAGCACTTAATGTGATTTAGTCCTTTTTCGCAATTAAGCATGAAATCGCTAAAATAAAGCACCAAATTTTTCATGCACTTATAATATCATGATTTAACTCATAAAATAATATCAAAATAATTTTTCTCTAACCTCGGATTAGTGATCCCGATATCACTGTTCTGACTAGCCCTTAAATCGGGCTGTTACAAAACCATTCATTCATCATTTGGAAGAAGGCTTCTTTAACCTCTCCTTACCGTTATGGGTCTTGAATCAGACAGCGTAGTCCCTTGAGCGGGAGCGGGCGCATTATTTTCAACCTCATCAGCTATAGCTCGATTGGGATCCATTTGCTACATAAATAACACATTTTAAAATGCCAGGAGTCATCACACTATCACAGTTTATATATAGCATGTATAGCTAGACTCTCACACACGCTACTTTAGTCCTACAATCGACTAAACTGTAGCTCTGATACAAATAAATGTAACACCCCACACCTGTATTCATCACCAAAATTGAGTTATAGAGCATTACCGGACTTATAAATCAATTAAACATTCAACTCTGCATAAATTTTCACATTACAAGCAACCATCAATCAATTTTTATCACATGATCCCTATTATGAGCCTACGAGGCCCTAAACATGCTTTGGGACTAAACCGAAAACTCAAGTAACTTTTACGAAACTTTGAAAAATTTTCTCAAAACAGGGGACACACGCCCGTATGGCCAGGCCTTGTGTCTCACACGGCCACTAGACACTCCCGTGTCACAGGCCATTTGGACATTCAAAATGGGAACACCTGGCCATGTCCCAGCTCGTGCCCTACCCCGTGTCCAATCAAGTGCACTAACTGACTTGGGTCACACGACCAACCACACGCCCGTGTGTCGAGCCCGTGTGCCCTTCGAAGTGGCCACATATGCCAGTGTGACAGGCCGTGTGCTAGGTCATGTCAAACTTGTAGGGTATACTGACTTATGCAACACGACCAAGTCACACGCCTGTGTGCTAGGCCGTGTGTCAATTAGGGGATATACTGACTTGTAACACACGGCTGATCACACGCCCGTGTGCGAGACTATGTGGAGCATACTAATTTCACTTCAATTTCAACACCATGGGACACACGACCAAGTAACATAACTGTGTGTCATACACGGCTAAGACACACGCCCATGTCTCTGCCCGTGTGGATGAAAATAGGCTATTTACTAAGCCAATTTGCCACCCAAATTTGCATGTACCTACATAACTCAAATGGTACCATTTCAAGACACAAATAAGTAGCAAAATATCATCAACCAATATTTAATTCATACCATTTCATTACTAACCATACAAGTAAAAAATATGTCATAATTTGCCGTCTAACTATATACCTAATTCACATATACAATCCATTATAGTAAACCATTCCAAACATGCATTATCACTCACCAATTCACAAGCACATAACTTCTCAAATTATCAATTTTTTTAGCAATCAAATTACCTAATATCATTAAGCATTATAAATTCAACCTCAATCACACAATATAGGTCAATTACTAAACTTAAAATAGAATCATTTGCACATTTATAAAATCATCAAATTCATCGTCATAAGCCAACTCAAATGGCCAAAATACATGTTCATCAAACATACCAAAACGACTCAAGCCTATACATGCCATATACCATATTCACACAGCTTCAAAAGTACCAAAATATATCTGATAGTGTGATGAAGTCTCTGACGATCCCGTATCTGAGCTAGCTTCGAAATACTATAAAACATAGAAAAATAAACAAAGTAAGCAATAAATCTTAGTAAGTTCGTTTATAAATTGAAATAATCTCATCATTCATTAACATTTCTAAATAGATAACATAAATTGCATTAATGCATCAATCACTAAGTTAGCATAAAATTCTCAACTTCCATTATATCGTTATTCGAATAGTTTTTCGTACATACCTGTACCGATACGTATCTATTTTTCACCAATTCACTTATGAAAATCATTCGAGTTTATAAATGCTCATGGTACGAGTACATCGATTTTCTGATGCCATAGTCCAGCTATGGTCTTACACATACAATGCCATGGCCCTGCCATGGTCTTACATTCACATGCCATAACCCGGTTATGGTCTTATTTTCCAATTTGCAATAGCCTATCTATGGTCTTATTTAGCAATTCTTCTTACTTGAACCGTACATTTAATTCAAAATCTTCTAAATTTAACCAATAATATAAATACAATCACATTACCATCCTTCAATTAAATAAATACACATTTAAGTTCAATTATTTGAACTTACCTCGTGTACACAAATGATGAAACGGATCGACTATTCAATTACTTTGCTTTTTCCCCAATCTAAGTCTGAATTCCTCTTTTCTTGATCTATAAATAATCAAAATTAGCTTGTTTATTCTTCTAATTATTCAATTCCATCCAAAATATACATTTGAGCTTTTTACACATTAGCCCCTAAACTTTCACATTTTTACAATTTAGTTCTTATTGCACAAAATCACAAATTCATGAAATTCCAGACTAACCCATGCTAGCCAAATTACCATTATACCCCTAGCAGCCCATAATTTCATTTATTTCACATTTCTACCACACAGTTTTATAAATTTCTCAATGTAATCCCTATTTTTCATTTTCACTAAAAATCACTTAACAAAACTTGTATAACTCACAATCAACATTCATAATATATCAAGAAACTTCAAAATACATGCTTATTCATCAATGGCAACATTCAAAATCTTTAACAGTTTTGCAAAATAGTCCCTGGGCTAGCTGGTACTAGTTGCAATGATCACAAAAACATAGAAATAATCAAAAACGGAATGAAACTCACTCACCAATTTAGCTTTTATAGTGACCGAACCCTAGAATGCTTCCATGGATTCTTCTTCTTTTAATTTTCAGTGGATGAAAACATGGAAAAAGATGACCACTTTGTGGTTTTGTTATTTTACTTATTTAATTAACCAAATTACTAAATTAACTTTTATTATAAATCATTTAAATCATCCATTTAATTTCCAATATTGTCCATTTACCATCAAAATGGTCTAATTACCACTTAAGGACCTTAAATTTAAGATTCCATAACTATTAGACACTTTTAACTACTAGAACAACACTTTTGCACTTTATGCGATTTAATCCTTTTTATCAAATTGAGCAGCCAAACGCTAAAATTTCTTAACGAAAATTCCACACCATCATATATTCATGCGGTAGACCTTAATTTAATAATAAAATAAATATTTTGACTTCAAATTTGTAGTCCTGGAACCACTGTTCTGATTTGACCGAAAACGAGCTGTTACACCAATATTGGTGTCACAAATTTGACCGTCATAATAAATAATGGCTCTAATTCATCTACTCATCTTCGCCCCAGAAACCTGTTTCACATGTCTAAAATAAAAACATTATACAGAAAAATAAATACTCATTATCCAAATTCAAACAACGACACTTACTTGAACTAATTTACTTTGTTGGGTTTTTGAGCATTAGATTGTTAACATCGACAATCTTCTCCCTATGCAAATCTATTTATGAAAACAATCTATTCAAAATTTGGACTATGAAAACCTCTCCACATAATGTCTTCATTTTATAGGAAACTCTATCACCGAATATGAAATATAATTTCAAAATGTTAGAAAAGATTGGACATGACAACTCAAAAAAAGACTTCTAAGAAAAAGAAAGTTTTAAAAGTTTTAAAAAGATTCATGTTTTGTTCGAAAAGATAGGATGAGATGTAAATTTTATCTTGGGATTCCCGAGTTTCAAAAATTTTAACATGAGATTCTTGAATTTAGGAATTAAGGTTAGGGTTATGGGTTTTCATAAACACGCAATGAGGGATGCGCTTTCAGCCTCCCATCATGCCACATCAGTTGAAAACGCTCCTTGAAAAAGACATTTTTGTCATTTTTTCTCCATAAACGATCTATTTCCCTAAATTTAAAAAAAATCGATCTAAATCCATAAATTTCCTTCAAAATCAACATTTATCCCTAAAAAGCCCTTAGTATTTAGTGTTCAAAACAGTTCAATTTTAAGCACTTTTTGAACAAAACGAAAAAAAGGAGAAAAAAGATTAATGGGATAATATTATGATCAAAACTAAACAAATTAAAAAAATAGTTATAAGGATTTATTTCAATTTTCAATTTTACAAATATATATATATATATTGTAACTCTATTTAACTTGTTCACTTATTTTAACTCTTAAACTTGCATTATTTATTAAATAATCTCAAAATAATGAAAAAGTTAACAAATTTGCTAACGTGACATACACATGCATTGCCACATAAATGTCACGTTAGCAATTAATTATTTTTAAGAAATTAAAAAATTATTTAAAAAATAAAAAATAAAAAATTAGAAAAAAATATTTTTAAAAATTTTAAAAAATAATTAATTGCTAGTATGATATACATGTGGGTGTGACATCAATAAAATTAAAAATACATTAATTTTTTCATTTATTTTGAAATTATTTAACAAATAATAGAAATTCAATAGCTTAAAAAGGCGAGAGACGAAAAATTAAGTATATAACTAAAATAATTTTTTTTATAAAATTGAAAAGTACAATAAGTCAAGCTTGAATTTTAACCACTTAAAATTAACGGTCTATGTGGTAGACTTCAAGCAGGACCCACTCCTACTCCTACTTCAAAAATTTTTATTGTTAACATAATTTTTTTGCACTGTGCCATTATCTTATATGGCAACAAATATAATGTCCCTTGTCGTTAAGGCCGCATGTTTGAACACAAAAAGAAACCAAACAATGGAGAAACATGTACATTGGTAGATATTGAAATTAAGCTTTAAGGGGGTTTAGTAAATTTTTAAAAAAATTTAAGAATTTATGTCACATCCCAAAAATTAGGGGTTGGTAGAATCGGGTTTGTGAACCGAGAGAGAGAGGTCACGCCTTAATTTTTTATATTATCTATACATTTTTAAGGAAAAATAAGTTACTAGTCTGTTGTTTAACTGTTGTTGAAATTGTCCTTGAAACCCAATTTCAGTTCCTCCCCTTGCACCATTTTTATTATTTTACAAATTTTGCTTCAAAACTATAACATCCCAAATTTTTGGTTTAAGGTTGGTAAAATTATCTCAATAATGAGTAATTGGTCTAATGGTTAAGAGAAAGCAAGGAGATAGTGCAATTTGCTTAGAAACCTAAGTTCGGTTCTTTAACAAAATAGCTTAATTTTGCTAATTTTTCTTCTTCCCCTATTTTTGTGCCACATGCCTGTTAACCTAGGTATAAATATCACTTTTTCACTTATTTTTCAGCCTTAAGTCAAATTTTCTTCTACCCTAGTCGTTCTCCTCTCCTCTCTTTTTTTCTCTCAAAGTTTCTTTCTTTCACTGGGATTTCATCACAATCGTGTCGCCCTATTGTTAGAGTTTTTATTTTTTTTACCAGCCACCCTATTGAATGTCTAAGCCCCCTAAACCAGCCATATTTACTGCCCTAACCTTCCATTTTTTCCACTCCTAATAGCCACCTTTACTTTTCATTGCCGCCCCTCTTTCTTGTTCGTATCAGTGCCGATAAGTCCTATTTTTCTTTCACTGTTGTTGTGCTTCGTGTGTCGATTTTTGGCTGCTATTTTTTCGACAAATAAATCATCATTCCAGACCTTAAAATTTTTCTTTTTGCTTTCAAAGATCCTTCATTGTGCCACCCCATATCTACCTTTTCTGTTGCTTCAAGTGGTGTTGCCATCCCCCTTAGAACATCATTGTTTTGGGACTGAAGTTTCTCTTCAGTTGTCGCTCTACTATTGAAAGTTTTTAGATTTTTCCCTCTATTTGGATTTTATTTAGACGTTCCTAATTGAGTAATTAACTAAGACGTTCATTCGACAACTCAGATATGGGTAATGGGTAGTGCAAAGTGCAAACTTGTGTTAGATCTTACACTGTTTTGCTTTGTTAATAATTTTCACTTTGGCCGATTTCTTTAAAGTTTGAATGGGGTTTTTGGTTACTGATTTTTAAGGATTAATTATGTTTAGGTGATGATTTAAATGTCCAGGATCAACAGTGACTACAAATCTCGTTCGTGTGTATGTTCGCATCAAATTAGTGTAAGTAGCCTAGTCGATTTGGATCTAAAAATTATTATGGTAATGTTGATTTGATTGAAACTTTAAGAGGGTGTTTTATGGCTGATTTGAAAATGTTTTAACTTGATAAATATTGTATTTTAATTTAGGTTCAGTTTAAGTCTAAAGGAGGAATTGCGGGTTTCACAAGTAGTGCTATAGTTGTGCGAAAATAAGGTGTGGGTTCTAATGAAACACCCCAAACCCGGCCCACGAGCCTTGACCGGATCTGGTATGTTCCTCGAGTAAAACGGTTCAAAATTCTTTTGTTACTTTGGAAAAACTGTGTGATTATGAAAGAAAGATTATTTTTGGGTTGGACTCGAGTTGGAAACAAGTTAATCTTATATTGAAAACCATTTGTTTCAGGGTGTCCAAAACAATTAGAGGTTATTTTTTTTTTAAAATTAATTTACTCAATCTTTAATTTAATAACAATTCGTAACATAAAAAAAATAGTTCAACTATGGCCTTATTACATCAAAATTTAAAACCCGAAATGAATTCAAAGTGTCGAAACCATCTTTTTTGAAAAACGGGAATCGACCTTGGTTTTGAAAATGATAAAATAGGGAGTCACCACCGATCCTTTATTAGGTGTGATCGGATCACCTTTTTTTTAATAAAACATTTTGATTTACTAAAACAATGTTTTTGGTCAACGAAAATTTGAGCAAATAGGTTCGGGAGTCGGTTACGTGCGAGGAAGGGTTAGCACCCTCGTCACGCCCAAAATTGGTACCAAATTGATTAATTAATGCCCCAATGTCGAAAGTTAGAATTTTTGAAAGAATTTAAAATTTTGATTTCTTTTGGAAATGTTTGTATTTTCTTAAATTAAATCGAGATTTTCTCGTTTCGAAGAAATAAAGTGTCGCATCCAATACTTTAGGGCACGATAGTTTAAATCCTTGATCCTAAGATCATCTCATAGTTTTCCAAAGTACAAATTGAGACTTTCTCGTTCCCAAGGGACAAAAATATCACATCCAATGCTTTAGGACATAATAATTTAAGTCCTCGACTCGGAGATCATCTCATAGTTTTTCGAATTGAAAATGAGGATCTTCTTGTTCCAAAAGAATAAAGTATCACATTCAATGCTTTAGGACACGATATTTTAAATCTTCGAATCCAAGATCCTCTCGTACTTTTTCGAATTGAAAATCAAGATCTTCTTGTTCCCAAAAGAATAAAATATCACATCCAATACTTTAGGACACGATATTTTATATCTTTGGATCCAAGACCATCTAAAGACCATCGATTTACATAAAGCGACGCAAATGAGAATAATCATAAAATATCAAAACAAAACAAAGAAGTAAAATAAAAATGATAAATAAAGTGAAAAGTTTTAAAAAACAAAACAATGTCAAAATGATAGAATTAGCAATGACGAGGATAATAACCATCGCAATATAAATACTAATAATAATAATAATAGTAATATAATGATAATAGTAGAATAATAATGGTGATACTACATGTGTATGATAATATAAATCTAGTCATAATAATGATGGTAACAAAATGCTAATAATAATACTAGTAATAATAGTAGTAATATACAAAATACTAAGATAAATAATATAATAATAAATATAACAATAGTAATAATAAATATAATAATAATAATAATAATATCAAAAATATAATTACACAAATAGTCGAGGAAGGGCTAAATTGAAATCAAAATAAAGTTAGAGAGGTTAAGATAGCAATAAACTAAAGTGGAAAGAGTGGTCGGGACTAAAATGTAACATGCGCATAACCTAGAGGGACCAATACAGCAATAAATCCCACACCCTGAAACGTAATGTCCAAATGGGAACCTAATTGAAACGTGGGAAAACTATTTGTGCCACATCGAAAATAAAATAAAATGCTATGGGACACAATTAAAGCAGATCGCAATAAAGGAGGACTAAAAACACAAATATTCCAAAACAAAGGGAGAACGCGAGGACCCTGTCGGGTCGGGTCGTCTGCCAGCGGGTCATGTTGTGAAACGGCGTCGTTTTGACCTATGGACTTAAGGAGCTTGCTTATAAAAGGGATTTTTTCTTAAAAATTTTCATTTCTGCTGTTTGAATTTAAAAAAAAAGGGAGAGTTTCTTGGTTTTCTCTGGACAAGGTCCAAATTCTACTGAAGGGGCCATGTGTAGCCTTTGTCGCATGCATGTGCAGTGCTAAATTGCAAAATGGTGAGTTTTTGTTTTTTATTTTTATTTTTTTACTTTATTTTTATATATTTTTTATATTTGGCTTGTATTTGTGAAATAAGAGATTTAAAAAGAAAAAAAAAAGAAATACCTTCACAGATCTGACTTCTCGCTTTTGATTCTCTGCTGTTATTTTTTGTATTTTTGCCTGTATTTGATTGAAAAAAAAAGGAAAAAGAAAGGAACCCCTATTACATCGATTTCTAATGGCTTTATAGCCAAAAAATACACTATCTCCCTAATATTTTATTATTTTGTTCCATATTTCTCTGCCTCCTTGTTGTTTCTCTGTCTGTTGTGTGTGTTTTGCAGGGCATGGGCGATGGAGAAGAGGACGATGGTGGAGACGAAGGCCGAGGCGCATGGGCGATCGAGGCGAGGCGCCTAGGGAGCAACGTGCGTGGGGAGTTGACGTGTGTAAGAAACTGAGGCATCGCGCGTGCGAGGGATGCATGGATCTGAAGAGGCTTGCGCGTAGAGTGCACGCGGGGGAAACGCGTGTGGCGTCCATGCAGGAGGCCAAAGGCCGGCGGCGCAGTAGGGAAACCCTAGGGTTTCGTTTATTCTTTCTGTTAACAGGCTTGGGCCTGTTGTTGTTACTGGGCTCAGGCTTTGGGCTTGTAAATAGACATTTTAAAAGGACTATTTCATTTTGGCTTATTTTGTTTGACTTTGTTTGGGCCTCTAGTTTATATTGGGCCCGGGTCCCTTGTGCTAGGTTTAGTTGTTGGATTGTAATTGAACATTTGTAATTGAACATTTGGATTATAATGGGCCCCCTGTCCTAATAACGGGCCGGGCAAAAATTGGTGATTACAGCTGCCCCTTTTTGCTCATTGTCGTGAAACGAGAATAGAGCAAAGACAATAAAAGAACCAATTTTGCCCGGGCTTAGCTAAGCCTTGACTTATTGATCCACGTCTTCTTCAAACAGCTTCAAACTTCACTGTAACTCTTCGCTTCGATTCATTCTACTGGAGGTTTGGAGTGATAAGAATTCAGAAAGAAAAGATTTGCAACTTTGATCTTCTCGCTGAAACCTCTCGAAAATGTAGTCGGTGATAGGAATCCAGAATGAAGAGGCCCGTAACTTGGACCTTCTTGCTGAAACTTCTCGAAAATATAGTTGGTGATAGGAATCCAGAAAAAAGAGACCTGTAACTTGGATCTTCTTGCTGAAACTTCTCGAAAATATAGTTGGTGATAGGAATTCAGAAAGAAGAGACCCGTAGCTTGGATCTTCTTGCTGAAACTTCTCGAAAATATAGTTGGTGATAGGAATCCAGAAAGAATAGACCCGTAACTTGGATCTTCTTGCTGAAACTTCTCGAAAATATAGTGGGTGATAGGAATCCAGAAAGAAGAGACCCGTAACTTGGATCTTCTTGCTGAAACTTCTCGAAAATATAGTTGGTTCTCAATGCACTCAGGGAGGAGGGATTAGCAGCTTCGACTTGCTCCACTGGGACGTCAAGAAAATGAATATGAACTTTTCAATTTGCTTCTCTACTATATTGACTTGCTCGCGGGGCGTGTCCGACCTTTCGATCTTCGCTATGTTGTTCTCCGAGGAACCCGTCCCTGAGCGTGCTTATGCTTATGCAAATGATGAGGTGTTACGATTGAGGTGATTCAAATGCTCCTAACTATATGTGCCAGTTACATGAATGCTGAATGTTATGCGAATGATGATTTCTCATAGTGTAAAAATGACTAGGATGTAATGTTCGCAATTATGCGAATGCTCCTATCTGGATGCATATGAATGCGTGAGAAGGACCCTATTTATGGTTTGGGTTGTCGTTGCTCATAGCGAGATTCTATCACTGATGCACTACGATTGTGGCAGATATAGGAAACCCACAGAAATGAGCTTGCCCCGCTGCAATTTCATTGTTCCTTCCATTGTACTCTCTGAGACGTAAAGTTCGTACCTCTCACTACCACCTCAGGAGAGTAACATTCGTCTTCTTCTAACCCTCTTGCTACGACTTTGAGGTGTAGAATCAATAACGGTATTACGACTTCATTATATGCATAGACTGGCGTTGCTCGTTATTTATGAAGGGCATATCACCAACGAGGTGTCTGGTCTTTGTTCAAATAGACGATCATTCGTCATTTTTCAACATTTTTAAGCCTTAGGTGGAATGAATTTTGAACGATAGTCATGCTTCAGGTCCTTGTATTACTCAGAGGCTTTCAAGATAATATGTAGGACTCCTTTTATGAAATTATTATTAGTTCTGTAATCGTTATTTCAATGTAAAATGCCTAGAAAGGATTGTAAGGAAGAGATTGATTGGGGGTACGACCCAAATTAAGACAGGTTAATCCAAATTGGCAAATGCAATCAAGGAAGAAATTCATTGAATAAGATGGTCACAAATTACAAACTTAAAATGGGTAGAACCAAAATTGGGTGCCCCAGATATCGTAGCCTAAGCTTCTCTGCCTGAGCATTTGGAAGACCATTTTGAGTTTGACATGTGCTCAGAAGATCTTGAGTGTTTTGTTGATGCATCGAGGTGCAACATACCCCTTCCTTGTCCAGTCTAGTGGAGCGAGGTTTTTCTTCACCGTCCAAGCCGCCTTTTTCAGGTTTTCGACTCAAATCCCTTTTGGTCTCAAAGTGCCCTTTGCGGGTTTTCGCCTTGGCCTCTCCCTTTTTTTTAGGGAAACATTCAAGCAAAGTATCTTTTGACTGAATCTAAATTCACGGGGTTGGGCAAGCTTTTCCCATCCATTTCTGTTAGAATCAGTGCACCCCCGGAGAAAGCTTTCTTCACAACGTACGGTCCCTCCCAGTTCAGCATCCATTTTCCTCTGAAATCCTTCTGTATGGGGAGGATCTTCTTCAGTACCAGGTCTCCCTCGTAAAACTCTCTTAGGTGAACTTTTCTGTTATAGGCTCGCATCATGCGTTTTTGATACATCTGACCGTGCCGGATAGCCCTTAGCCTCTTTTCTTCGATTAGGTTCAGTTGATCGTATCGAGCCTGAATCCATTTGGCTTCATCTAGCTTTATTTCGGTCAAAACCCAAAGAGAAGGTATTTCCACTTCAATGGGTAGGACTGCCTCCATCCCGTAGACCAGTGAGAAAGGTGTTGCCCCGGTGGAAGTCTTGACGGACGTTCGATAAGCATAAAGTGCAAATGGTAGTTTTTCATGCCAATCTTTGTAAGTCTCTGTCATCTTCCCCACTATCTTCTTGATGTTCTTATTTGCCGCTTCTACTGCCCCATTCATTTTTGGACGGTACAGAGATGAGTTATGATGTTTAATATCGAATTGACGACAAACATCTGCTATCGTGCTGTTGTTCAAATTCAATGCGTTGTCTGATATGATCCTTTCGGGCATCCCTATCGGCAGATAATTTCCTTCTTTAAAAACTGACTAACCGCTGATTTAGTGACGTTAGCGTATGAAGCAGCTTCTACCCATTTCGTGAAGTAGTCAATGACTACGAAGATGAATTGGTGTCCGTTTGACGCTTTTGGTGAGATCGGCCCGATAACATCCATGCTCCACATAGAAAAGGGCCATGGGGAAGTCATGACATGTAGGGGGGACGGAGGCACATGAATCTTATCCCCATAAATCTGGCATTTATGACATCTCTTGGCATAGCTGATACAATCTCCTTCCATGGTGGACCAGTAATACCCAAATCTCATTATTTGTCTGGCCATTGTGAATCCGTTAGCATGCGTTCCACAAACGCCCTCATGAACTTCCTCTAGGATCATCTTAGCTTCTAAAGCATCGACGCACCTCAACAATACTTGATCTTTTCCCCTTTTGTACAAGATTTCCCCATCCAAAACATATCCGAGGGCCAACCTCCTGAGTGTCCTTTTTCATTCTCAGTTGCATGATCTGGGTATTCACGATTTCTCACATATCGCAATATATCTTTGTACCAGGGGTGATCATCCTTTTCTTCTTCTTCTACGTTACAACAATAAGCTGGGGCCTCGTAAATACTCATTTGAATGAGCTTTACATCTTCTTGCTTACTCGCCTTAATCATGGAAGCTAAAGTAGCCAAAGCATCTGCCATCTGGTTCTCTTCTCGTGGGAGATAACTGAAGGTGATGTCGTCAAACTCCTCCATTAACCCCATGACTATCCTTCGATAATTGATCAATTTGGAGTCTCTTGTCTCCCATTCGCCCCTTAGTTGGTAGATCACTAATGCAGAATCTCCATATACTTCCAGTGTTTTAACTCTATGTTCTGTGGCGGCGTGGAGTCCCATGATACAGGCTTCATATTCTGCCATATTATTTGTACAATCAAAATCCAACTTGCATGTGAACGGGTAGTGATCTCCATTTGGGGATACCAAGACTGCTCCAATCCCATTGCAGTATCCTTTGCAGTATCCTCTTCCGTAGCTGCCACGTACATTAGATCCTCATTGGGGAAATCAAAGTTCAACGGCTCATAATCTTCTAAAGCTCTGCTAGCTAGGAAGTCGGCTATCGCGCTCCCTTTTATAGCTTTCTGACTCACATATACAATATCAAATTCAGACAGTAGGATTTGCCATCTAGCCATCCTCCCATTCAAAGCGGTCGCCTCCATCATGTGTTTTAGGGGGTCTAACTTCGAGATTAACCAGGTCGTGTGATACAGCATGAATTGTCTCAATCTTCGAGTTGTCCAAATCAACGCACAACATAGTTTTTCAATGGTGAATATCTCATTTCGCACTTAGTGAATTTCTTACTGAGGTAGTATATCGCCTTCTCTTTTCTTCCTGAATCATCATGTTGACCTAGCACACATCCCATAGAGTGACTAAGCACCGTCAGATATAGGATTAATGGCTTGTTGGGGCGCGAAGGTGACAGTACTGGAGGGTTTGATAAGTACCGTTTGACCCTATCGAAAGCTTCTTGACATTCATCATTCCACAAGCCCGGGTTATGTTTCTTCAGAAGACGAAATATGGGATCGCATTTCTCGGTTAACTGTGAGATAAACCGAGCAATGTAATTTAGTCTTCCTAAGAAACCTCGAACTTCTTTTTGAGTACACAGCGAAGGCAATTCTTGTATAGCCCGGATCTTGTCTGAGTCGATTTCGATCCCCTTCTTACTGACTATGAAGCCCAACAGTTTGCCAGATCTAGCTCCAAAGGTACATTTCGTAGGATTGAGTCTCAATTGGAATTTCCTTAATCTCAGAAACAACTTCTGCAAAACTTGGATATGTTCTTCTTCCATTCTAGATTTCGCAATCATGTCATCCACGTAAACCTCGATCTCCTTATGCATCATATCGTGGAACAGGGTCACCATGGCCCTTTGTTATGTAGCTCCTGCATTTTTCAACCCGAATGGCATTACTTTATAACAAAACGTGCCCCACAATGTTATGAAGGTAGTCTTTCCCATATCTTCAGGGTGCATCTTTATCTGGTTGTATCCAGAGAAGCCATCCATGAAGGAAAATAGAGAAAAGCCTGCTGTGTTGTCTACTAGAGTATCAATATGAGGCAGAGGAAAATTATCCTTTGGACTAGCCTTATTTAAGTCTCTATAATCTACACACATTCGCACCTTTCCGTCTTTTTTAGGGATAGGCACGATATTGGCTAACCATTCTGAATATTTGATTTCCTGCAAGAATCCAGCATCGATCTGCTTTTGGACTTCTTCCTTTATTTTTAGCATGATATCCGGCCTCATCCTTCGGAGCTTCTGCTGAACTGGCTTGTAATCCCTCCTTATGGGTAAACGGTGTACTGCTACATCCGTGCTTAAACTGGGCATATCTTCATAAGACCATGCGAAGACATCCTTGAATTCCTGCAACAGCTTGATAAGATTCTGCCTTGTCTCCTCGGCTATCCCTGTTCCAATATTTACCGCTTTCCCTTCTTCCAACGTCACGCTCTCTCTCTGTTTCCTTATGAGGTGAATTTGTCTCCTCCCGCTTCTACCATTCTTAATGAGATCGTGGGACAGTCATCATCTGTGTCATCTTCAAAATCCTGTAATTTTTCTAAGCATATGTCTTGCTCAAAAGGATATTTCAAATCCAAGGCAGCGTCGCTCAAGTCATTGATATCTAGGGACCCGTTGCAGTTTAAGAAAATAAGAGAGGAATGAATGAATTTATAAATGAACAATTGTATGTATGATAATGCTGAAAGAATGATCGGAAAACAAAGAAAGGTGATATTTGCTTCAAACGATGATGAAAATGCATTTTATTGATATAACGATACTTGGACATGTGCCTATTTCACAAAAGAAATCTTACTGCTCTTAGGCTTAGAGCAACAAGTGTGTCCTGAACATTACTCTGAATGAGCCCTAAATACTACAGGGATTTCTTCCGCAGTCTAATTGTTCAAGATTCTTCCCGATTCATAAGGCTGAATGTTTGGCAAGATTTCTCCATCAATTGCCTCCTCAGATATGGCGCTAATGTGGACATTGCCTAACATTGCTACGACGTCCTCTCCCTTCGGTGTCTTCAGCTCAGAGTGGATTACCCCTCCCGACACAAAGGTCTTGGATATACACGGGATTATCATGGGTTCTTACTTGGTTTCATTCCCACTCAAACGAGCGCGTCTTCTTTCCTGTCTCCTTTCTAGCTCCTTCTTCTTTTACCTCGCATCCGGTCTGAATCCCAGGCCAAAGCGATCTTGTTTTTCTCTCAGCATCGGGGCCGCCATTTTCCCCTGAAGGTACTTTCCAAGCCCTCTTCCCGGCATAGTGCCTTTTCCCACGGTCATTTTCAATCCCATCCTTGTAGCCTCAGAGATTCTTGGCTTCAAGATTTTGTTTCCTTCCATAAGAAAAGTTACGTTCATGAACTCAAGAGATCGAAAAGAACATTCGATTGCCTCGTCGTTTGTCTCCACGTAGGGCATGTCACTGGTAACGGTGGCAATAATGTCTTCCTTGGCTTTTATTGTTACCAGTCGAACATCCGCTATTAACTTCACCTTCTGATGTAATGATAAAGGCACTGCTCCTGACGAATGTATCCATGGTCTCCCCAATAGGCAGTTGTAGGAAGGTTCGATGTCCATAACCAGAAAATCTATTTCGTAGGTGGTTGGGCCAATTAGTAAGGGTACATCGATCCTCCCCATGACTCTTCTTTGGGTGCCGTCAAAGGCTTTTACCACGCTCTGGCATTCCTTCATGTGCGAACTATCCACCGGTAATCTGTTGAGGGTGGACAAGGGCTACACATTCAATGCAGACCTGTTGTCTATCAAGACCCCTGGTAGTATGTGCCCTTTGCATCTAGCGGTAATATGCAAAGCCTTGGTGGATCCTCTACCACCTGGTGGTATTTCATCATCATTGAAATGAATGAAATTGTCTGCGCTTATATGGCCAATCAATCGATCCAACTTGTTAACTGAAATGTCACTAGCGACGTAGGTTTCGTTTAAAACTTTCATCGCATGCCTGCGTTCTGTGTACTTACTCGACCATTGAAGTAAAGCCAATATAGATATACGTGCTGGCTGTTTGTGCAGCTGTTCTACCACACAATATTCACTGTGTTTTAGAAATTTCAGGAACTCTTTAGCCTCTTCTTCCGTCACCGGCTCCTTGGTCCTTGGTTCGGGCTCAGCTGGCTTTCCTTTCTCTTGTTCCACCATTGGGGCTTTCCCCTTTACTAAGTCATAGCGTCTCCCGCTTCGAGTATGGAAGCCTTCATCTGAATCCTCCTTTGTCACATTAGTCGAGCTCTTTGTGACTGCTATATTACACTCGTAGTTCCAGGGAACTTCCTTACTATCTTTGTAAGCAAAGGCAGCGGGCCTCCGTATTATCACTTACAGTTTTACTCGTGTTCTCGCCTCATTGCCAGCCAAATTCTCCCTTTCGGGGGCTGCTACATCATATCCACGATTCCGAGGAGCCTCCCTATTATTTTCAACTACAGCAGGCCTCCGTATGACCACTCTTGATGCTACCTACGTCTCTGCTTTATCACTTTTGGAACGTGAAATAACGATCATCGGAAGGTTAACTTTCGAACTTTTTACTGCTGACTCAGATGCGCATATGTTCTTATCTTCTGTGCCTTCATCATAAAATTCGACTTCTTTATTGTTTATTAAGTTTTGCACCAGTGCTCTAAATTCTCCACAAGTCTGAATCTCATGTCCCAACTCCTGATGGTGCTCACAATAATTTGTCAGCTCTCCTTGACTTTCTTTCGTAATAATTAGTCCATGCTTGACCATTTCTTTCCAGACTCGTCTCAAGGGAGTTTTGACCTCCGCAATATTTGTTTTGATCCTTTTTTCTGAACTTTCAATAATTGCATTAACTCCGCCTTTAGCGTGATTGGGTAAAGGATTTGTTACATTTGGCATGTCATCTAACTCCACCACACCCATGTTGATAAATTTCTCTACTAATTTCTTGATAGCTTGTGCGCTTCTCTATTGAGTGTCCCGTGATTCTGCGTGATAGTCACACCGTATGCGTCGAGTCATACCACTTGGGATACGGGGGTTGCATTGGTTTTAGGTGGTGAGGGGACACAATATGCGCATCGAACAGGGTTTGATACATCTCCTTGTACGTCATCGGAATCGGTGTGAACTGGGGTTTCTCATTATCTTGTCTTGAGGTACTAGGTTCTTTCTTGGATAACCCCTGCTGCCCCGTGGTTGTTGCTTTTGGCTGATTAATGGTGATTGTCTTTGGGTGTCCTATGCTTGCGTTATTCACCTCACTTTCTTTCTTCCTCGGGGGCATTCTTTTGGCACTTTCCCCCGTCTCGATCCCTCCGCTTTTTATAAGGTTCTCGATCATTTCTCCGATCGTTATAATGTCTGAAAAGCTTCGGGTTGCACTTCCTATCATATGCATGAGGAATGGGGCCTTCAGTGTGCGGATGAAGAGCATTGTGGTTTCTTTCTCTAGAAGTGGTGGCTGGACTTGGATGGCAACCTCCCTCCACCTCTGTGCATATTGCCTAAAGTTTTCGTTCCCCTTTTTTTCCATGTTTTGAAGAGTGATCCTATCGAGGGTTATGTCCGTTACATGGATGTACTGCTCCAAGAATGCTTGAGCCAAATCATCCCATGAACAAATTTTGGCACGACTCAATTGATTGTACCATTTGGCCGTAGCCCACTAGGTCGTCTTGAAACAATGGATCGATGGAATGTGGTCATTATTAGTGTAGCCCGCCATCTTTCTACAGAACATGGTAATATGGGCCTCTGGGTAGCTTGTCCCATTGTACTTTTCGAATTCAGGTGTCTTGAAGTTGTACGGGAGTACCAAGTCGGGGACCAAACTTAAGTCATTGGCTTTTATTCCCCGACGTTTACCGGCATTTTCTAGAGCTTTGAATTTCTCCACCAACCACTCATATTTATCCTCTAGCTATTTTGGTAGTTCCAATTTTGCCTTTTCGGCCATCTCATCTAAGTCGGGGACGTTGGGATTGATCAGACTTTCTCCTGGGTTGGTACCCGAACCTGTTGGGAGGTGGGTTGGTATTGCGGTATCAGCCCGATATTGCAACCTGATAGTGACAGATGCTCTCTGAGAATACGTGTCCGGTGGCGTTTGGGCGTTCGGTGGGGTGAGAGAGGGGTTATCACTATCGTTCCCTGAGCTGGTAGCAACGCCTCTCCCTTTTTCGCGCTCTTTATACATCAACTGCATTAGCTGGCTTATCATGTTATTCTGGGATTCTTGCATCCGCTCATCATGTCTTGCTGGTTTTTGGCCAGCTGCTCTTGTAATTGTGCTTGTCCTTTCATTTGATCCTGGATTTCTTTTTGCATCTGTTCTAGTCTTTCCATTCTTTGATCCATTATCCTTGTTTTGCCTCTTGTACCGTAGTGATGTTCCAGGGTAACTGCCATAATTTTAGGGTCCTTTCGTGAGATCCGATGTGTATGATGCATCATGATACTGATGTATGAAATGTATACAAAAGTGTTGATTCCAATTCGATTTCTATTAGAATAGCTTTTATAGAAAACAAGTTTCTTTACATAAAATGGATTACATAAAAGGCCTGGCCCTAGTACTTAACGCCTTGACCTCCTCAAGAATCCAAGCTAACTCCCGACCCTTTTCTGACTCTGACTCGTACATTAAACCTAATACATCAGCTCGAACTGCCAAAGTCTGCAAGTGGTCCACCACTCCTCGTATTTGTGCCACGGCTTCTCCCATAACATAATCCCGGCTTCTGACTTGGCTCTGAGAGTGATGCAGTTGCTGCTCCCATCGCTTCTCATTAGCTTTGAAAAGTTCTTCCCGTAACTCATAGCCATGCATGGTAGATTCTAGCTCTTCAATTCTTGCTTTCATTTCTTTAATTTTGCTCAGACTAGCCTTTAATTCGGCTATGGAATTACGGCTTCGATACTGATACAGCGATCTTTCCAGTTCTGACACCCGCATTTTTAATTTCTCTTTCTCATCTTGGCCTTCCATCAAATTTCGTTTTAGGGCATCTTCTCGCTCATGGGCATCTCGGAGTTCCATTTCCCACTGGCTCGCTCTGTTCTTTTCCTCTTTAATCTCCTGACGCCATTGCTCTGATGTTTTTCCCAGTCCCGCCACTCTCATCGACCTTCGTAGCTTCTTGTAGTCGGTCTTCAAATCATCCAAATCTTCTTCGATTTAGTCTTCCCTTTCCTCCACTTCTCGGCTTCTGATTTTTGAATATCGACATCCAAACCTAGCTGCATTTTCTCTTCCTCTAGTTGCTCTATCCTTTTCCTTAATTCTCGGTTCCTTTCTTCAAAGTCTTGTTTGATGATTTCAAGCTCGGAGGGGATCACCTGTAACTGCTCTTCTAGTGATCGGGTGTTTTCTTAGTCAGATGTGGGGATGTTGTCATTGATTCTTTGACCTCGCCATCGGACATACTCAGGGGTCGTCATCGAATTGGCAGCAAACCTTTTCATTCTATGAATTTGTCTCCAAGCCTTCGATATCTCGCAAACTCTCTTTTTGTAATTTTCCCCTTTATATTCAAACTCGCACTGGGCTAACCCTCGTGTAGGCGTATAAACTGTCTTGACCTATACTGTCTTAACACGAGGAGAGGGGCGTATCCGACGGCTCCTTATATTCCGAGCATGGGGACATAATCAAAGTCTCCACACTTATATAAGATTTCGTCAAGAGTCATCCAAGGAGCTTTCCACTCTACATCTTCTTCTTGTAGGCCTTGCAAAATCACCGTCCAACTTTCTTCCGTGACGTCGTCTCGTCTAGGCGTTGCCACTATATTTTTTAGCGGAGAATAGTCTTCGGTGAAGATTAGACACGATACCTTTTCTATTTTCTAAAAATGACGGTGAAATCATGCTATTAAGCGTTGGGCGCAACCGATGAATCTCCCTTCGCCCGCTCTTCGACATGCGCTTAGAGACCTAAAAGTTTCGGCGAGAATCGCAGGAATAGGAGTGATCCCTCTATCTAATTTGTCGAATAGATCAAACACCGCCTCATCCACATGTCCTAGAGCTTTGGGGAAGATGACCAATCCGTAAATGCTCAAAGCTAAAACATCAACCTTCTTCTTCTCCTCAGGATGTGCTATGATCAAATCCCTTAGATTCTTCCAAGTAACGCACTTACAATCTCCCTTTTGTTTTGTCCGGGCCGTAACCCACTGCTCGCTCATCCCCGTAATATTTATCAACTTTTTTGTGAATGTAGGGACATTAACGGCTCTCAGATAAGCCTTATCAATTTGGATTCTTGGGCAGCAGATCAGGGCTGTGTACTCCTCTATGGTAGGAACCAAGTCTACTTTCCCAAAAGTGAAGCACCCGTACGCAGGATTCCAAAACTGGGCCATTGCTCGGAACAAATGTTGGTCTATCTTGACGTCAAGTAGATAAGGCAAATCGCTATAATGATGGTAGAATAACTACTTGATCTTGTCGTCCCACTGATTCCAGATTTCCCTCATTTCTTGAAGATTATTTTGAGTCACACTGATGCGTGTGTAATCCCACAACTCTAATATGTATCCCTCCGTGAGGCTATCCCCCTTCTCTCGCTGTACTGTCTCAGCCCATATCCGGACGGCCGCATTATCTTCCACTTTATCAAGAAAGCCTTTTTCCATGATAAGCTACCTATTCAGCAATTGAATGGGAATCAACACCTTTTTGATGTATATGTTATGCAAAGAAATGAAGATAAACAAGTCATTATTTCGTATTCAATAAGCAGCAAATGAAAAACTTAATCGGGTAACCACTAGAGTTTGGCATGGCTCTATCTAGGGTGGTTCTTACGGTTCGCTATATGGGGTTTGGTTCTAGAGTAAAGGTACCTGAACCCGCAGATTCCTCAGTCCTCACCCATTATAGGCTCATACAGACCGAGTTCGGTTCCGGGGGATACATTTCTCTATGGCTGCATGGAGATGAAAATCTCACAAAGACATAGGTACAGATGTATCCCGAAAGCGATCCACTATCTTACACAGAGGTGAAAACCTCACGAAAGAGTAGCTTCTCACTCCCACTTAAAAGGGTGTGACCCAACGGTCATGCAATGTGATGTAAAAAAATATTATACGAGACTCGACCACACAATCAAATAAGATGACACAAGCGAATGTAATAAAAGAATCGTAATTTTTCAAATCAAATTTTCAAACTTTCGACAAATGACATAAAATAATCAATTTACGGCCTGACTCTCTTTTTGCGTCCCCAGTGGAGTCGCCAAGCTGTCGAAACCATCTTTTTTGAAACATGGAAATCGACCTTGGTTTTGAAAATGATAAAATAGGGAGTCGCCACTGATCCTTTATTAGGTGTGATCGGATCACCTTTGTTTTAATAAAACATTTTGATTTACTAAAACAATGTTTTTGGTCTACGAAAATTTGAGCAAATAGGTTCGGGAGTCGGTTACGTGCGAGGAAGGGTTAGCACCCTCGTCACGCCCAAAATTGGTACCAAATTAATTAATTAATGTCCCAATGTCGAAAATTAGAATTTTTGAAAGAATTTAAAATTTTGATTTCTTTTGGAAAATGTTTGTATTTTCTTAAATTAAATCGAGATTTTCTCGTTTCGAAGAAATAAAGTGTCGCATCCAATACTTTAGGGCACGATAGTTTAAATCCTTGATCCTAAGATCATCTCATAGTTTTCCAAAGTACAAATTGAGACTTTCTCGTTCCCAAGGGACTAAAATATCACATCCAATGCTTTAGGACATAATAATTTAAGTCCTCGACTCGGAGATCATCTCATAGTTTTTCGAATTGAAAATAAGGATCTTCTTGTTCCAAAAGAATAAAGTATCACATCCAATGCTTTAGGACACGATATTTTAAATCTTCGAATCCAAGATCCTCTCGTAATTTTTCGAATTGAAAATCAAGATCTCCTTGTTCCCAAAAGAATAAAATATCACATCCAATACTTTAGGACACGATATTTTATATCTTTGCATCCAAGACCATCTAAAGACCATCGATTTACATAAAGCGACGCAAATGAGAATAATCATAAAATATCAAAACAAAACAAAGAAGTAAAATAAAAATGTTAAATAAAGTGAAAAGTTTTAAAAACAAAACAATGTCAAAATGATAGAATTAGCAATGACGAGGATAATAACCATCGCAATATAAATACTAATAATAATAATGTTATTAATGATAATAATAATAATAGTAATATAATGATAATAGTAGAATAATAATGGTGATACTACATGTGTATGATAATATAAATCTAGTCATAATAATGATGGTAACAAAATGCTAATAATAATACTAGTAATAATAGTAGTAATATACAAAATACTAATATAAATAATATAATAATAAATATAACAATAGCAATAATAAATATAATAATAATAATATCAAAAATATAATTACACAAATAGTCGAGGAAGGGCTAAATTGAAATCAAAATAAAGTTAGAGAGGTTAAGATAGCAATAAACTAAAGTGGAAAGAGTGGTCGGGACTAAAATGTAACACGCGCATAACCTAGAGGGACCAATACAGCAATAAATCCCACACCCTAAAACGCAATGTCCAAACGGGAACCTAATTGAAATGTGGGAAAACTATTTGTGCCACATCGAAAATAAAATAAAATGCTATGGGACACAATTAAAGCAGATCGCAATAAGGGAGGACTAAAAACACAAATATTCCAAAACAACGGAAGAACGCGCGGACCCTGTCGGGTCGGGTCGTCTGCCAGCGGGTCATGTTGTGAAACGGTGTCGTTTTGACCTATGGACTGAAGGCCTAAAACGGCGCCATTTTGCTTGCTTATAAAAGGGATTTTTTTTCTTAAAAATTCTCATTTCTGCTGTTTAAATTAAAAAAAAAAGGGAGTGTTTCTTGGTTTTCTCTGGACAAAGTCCGATTCCAAACTGAAGGGCCGCCAGTAGCCTTGTCGCATGCAGCATGGCGGAATTCGCAAAATGGTGAGTTTTTGTTTTGTTTTTTTTTTTATTTTTTTACTTTATTTTTATATATTTTTTATATTTGGCTTGTATTTGTGAAATAGGAGATTTAAAAAGAAAAAAAAAGAAATACCTTCACAGATCTGACTTCTCGCTTTTGATTTTCTGCTGTTATTTTTTGTATTTTTTGCTTGTATTTGATTGAAAAAAAGAAAGGAAAAAGAAAGGAACCCCTATTACATCGATTTCTAATGGCTTTATAGCCGAAAAATACACTATCTCCCTAATATTTTATTATTTTGTTCCATATTTCTCTGCCTCCTTGTTGTTTCTCTTTCTGTTGTGCGTGTTTTGCAGGGCATGGGCGATGAAGCAGAGGACGATGGTGGAGACGGAGGCCGAGGCGCCTGGGCGATCGAGGCGAGGCGCCTATGGAGCAACGTGCGTGGGGAGTTGACGCGTGCAAGAAACTGGGGCGTCGCGCGTGCGAGGGATGCATGGATCTGAAGAGGCTTGCGCGTGGGGTGCACGCGGGGGAAATGCGTGTGGCGTCCACGCGGGAGGCCAAAGGCCAGCGGCGCAGTAGGGAAACCCTAGGGTTTCTGTTTATTCTTTCTGTTAACAGGCTTGGGCCTGTTGTTGTTACTGGGCTCAGGCTTTGGGCTTGTAAATAGACATTTTAAAAGGACAATTTTATTTTGGCTTATTTTGTTTGACTTTGTTTAGGCCTCTAGTCTATATAGGCCCGGGTCCCTTGTGCTAGGTTTAGTTGTTGGATTGTAATTGAACATTTGTAATTGAACATTTGGATTATAATGGGCCCCCTGTCCTAATAACGGGCTGGGCAAAAATTGGTGATTACACAAAGTATTTAAAATATAAACATGTCCAAAATCAAATAAATCCCCGAACTGAGCATGGCCACCATCAAGTTCCTGCCGACCCGGTCCATCACTGATCATCACCTGAAAAATATTCCCACAACGGGGTGAGTCATACAGACTCAGTGTGTACAACCAACACTAAGTCCATCAGTTTAGGCATAACAATCCATTCAAATACATTTAGCAGAATAAAGAGAATGATGCAAACCCAAACCCAAAACCTAGGTACCATCCGCTACACATCACCCGTACCAACCTGCACACCGTGGGGACTACTAAGTCAACCCTCCATCCGCTACACACCATCGAAGGCAGTTGCTGCAGTCGACGTGCTCATCGTCCTTATAAAATTCGTGGCATAGCCACTAGATAAAATACTTGTGAAATGAGTCACCATATTCAGATAATGTGACCGAAGTCACCACATTCAGATATCGTGGTATGAAACCACCACATTCACTTCCCCTTTCATAATCACCCATATGCCCATGTCATACATATTCTTTATTTCACATTCTTATAATTTCACATATGCTATAACAGATCACATTATAATCCTAGTAGGAGTAGGAAAACGTACCTGAGTACTTTGTACCATTGCATGGTACCCTTGGCCACATTCACATTAATATAAACATATGTATTTATTAAGTTTATTGCCTTAAATCTATTAAGAGATAGTGTGGGGTACACACCTGATGTATTTATTGGTTCACTGCTTTCCCTAAAATTCTACCAAAACCGATTGCACTCCTTCCTAATACCCATAGTTAAAATCGATTAGGCACTGATACTAAAATATGGCCTTGGCCGAATGTACATATGTACTGACCTTGCGATTTTAAATCCCGAAGAGTGCTACTTGGTTGGGATATCTTTCGAAATCACTATGGCATATGTTAGATCCTACTCTAACATTTAATCTTAATAAATGGCCCTTGGCCGAATACATGACTCACCTTAGATCTGAGATCCCAAAATCGATCCTTGCTCTTGGTGAGGTCGAGATTCCTATAGATACACGTTAGAATCATCCTATTGCACCAAATCTTATTAAAATGGCCTATGGCCGAATATCACCCATAGATTACCTTAGATCTTAGAAGTCCCGAAAGATTCCTCCCTTGTAGTCGACAGTAGCAAAATCCCGAAATCTCTCTTTAAGATTTCGGTCAAAGAATAATAATAGGAATTAGTCTTTAGATTTCAACAAGCCTAAAGGGATAGAAATCAAATTAGATCTTACCCCTACTGAGGAAGTCGACAGCACCTATATTTGTCACCACAGAGATATTCGGTTTTAAAGCTTGATGAAGAATCGGCTAGGAGTACCTTGTATATTCGGTTCTAGAAAAGAGTAGCAAGGGGTTATGGATTCGACTTCCACAAGAGTCACAAAAGAAGAGGTATGAAGCCTTAGGGGTTACGACAATGGTGAAAAATAGGGGGAAGGAAATTTCGGCTAGAACAGATAAAAAGAAAAAAGAAAAAGAAAAAGAAGAAGATGATAGCTTGGAGAGAAAAGAGTGCTTGAAAGAGAGGCAAAAAGTATTGAATGATATTCGGCTATCCCCTTTTACTAGCTTAGCCGAAATTACTTCAAAAGAGTCCCTAGGCCGGCCACACATATCTCCTAATCAACTTCCTCACTTTTCTCCTCTTTTCCCTCTTTTTTCTATTCAAAATAATTCCTCATTTATCTACCTCTTTAGCCGAAATTTTTAAAAGAATAATATCTCATCTTAAACTCCTCCCTTAGACTCCCCATGCCATCCATCTCTTCCCCTTATTGCCGAAAAATAGAACTTTATTTTGCTTCCCACGCGACTCGATCCTAGGCCCTTCCCCATAGCCCATGGCATCATTTTCAGAGGCCCTAAGTGGAGCCTCCAAGCCACTTTTTCAAGCCCGTTTGTGTGTCATATTCCCCTTACAATTTTTCTTAAGACCTATCAGACTTAGCTCCCTTTTCTAAATTTTAAATCTAATAGTTTCTAAGGCATTTAACTACACACTAAGGTTCACACATTTAGAATATTCATAAGCATGCTACCTCATCTAATATGGTATTAATGCATAGGCCATAATCCAGGATATTACATCTAACCTATAAAATTTAAATGTTAAATAATATTTTTTTAATACTTAGAATAATGGTTAAGGTTGCTGGTCAGGCTTAGTTTAATGGCTAAGTGATTTTAAGGTGGCTGCATCAGGTACGTTTTGAGCCCTAGTTAAATGGCATGTTTGCAAGGTTGCATGAGTGATTGAATGTTTGAATGTCTGGTATTGGTATGAATTAATATGAATTGTTTTGTGATATAATGCATGTTGGTTGTATGAGTAGCACGTATTAAAATGAAAATGAAATGTATGTTTGTGTTAAATGCTATGAAATATATTGAATGAAAGACTGCTACACATGCATTGGAAATTTTCTTATGAATGATAATGAAACTATGGCATGTTAGAATGTAACCGTATTGATGGTGAAACTAAATGATTGATAAATGTTATTATCGAATGGAAGTGAATGTTGTTATTAGAGCATGTAAAACATGCTATTGAAATGAGAATGTAATGGAAACATGATTTTGATTGAAATTTATATGACATATCGCATATGCATGGGTTGGGATTTTATGGATGACGGATGAGTTTCGTGGAGTAATGGCGGCATATTAAGTCTGCATATATGTTTTCAATGCACTGCACCAAGAGTAATGAGGAGAACGATGATTATATCGCATTTATTTTAAATGGTAGTATATATGCATTACGTATAATTGTGGTTTAACCACATCGAGCTCAGCTCGCAATGTATGGGGAACTCATTGTGTGTAGCGGATGGTTGGGGTAGGAAGTCATCATGCATTATGTTATGTCCGTGGCACTTTTGAATTGTAATGTTTATGCTATGTTTGTGT
Organism: Gossypium bickii; assembly: GCA_025503065.1. Lineage (NCBI taxonomy): Eukaryota > Viridiplantae > Streptophyta > Magnoliopsida > Malvales > Malvaceae > Gossypium > Gossypium bickii. The sequence continues at coordinate 86,383,999 of CP106712.1, forward strand.
TACAATGTTATTAATAGTGAATGATATTTGAATGTTCTTATTGTTTAGACTCACACAGAGCTAGTTAGCTCACCCCATAGTTTCAGCCATCTCAAGTAATGCTCGAGACTAAGGTCAGACATGGCATGCAGACATACGACGGACTTCCGACTTATAAATTATTTTGCTTATGTTTTTCCTAAATTTATTTGGTTTTTGGACTGTAAATTATTTGGCCTGTGGTTTGGGTTTTCTCTTTGTTTTGGGGTTTTTATGCATGCATACTCTTCTCATTGATTGGATTTAGATGCTTGTTTTGAAATCGAACAGTGCATGCTACTCGAATTAAATTAAAGTCATCATATTCTCCTACTACAAAATTCGTACTTAAATTTTTGAATAGTAAATTATAAGTCAAATATGTTTCCAAAATTAATAAGAACTTATGTTTAATTTGGTCTAATTTTAAACTCAGTAACACCAACGTTTTGATAAAATAAAAGCCACTACGATTTTCTCAAAGTAAGTAAATGCTTTAAAAATAAATTTCTAAAGGTTTGATCGTTTTTATTTGGTCATTTCGGTGGTCAATGTGACCTCTAAAATCCGGTCGCAAAGTCTAATTCGGGTTTAAGGTGATACAATTTAATTAGATTTTTTTTTTAAAAATTAGGAATTTAATTAAAACTTTTTAAAAACTTGCAAAAAGAAATAAAAACTTTCAAAAACTTTAGAGAAATTCTAATTAAAATATTTGAAAAAGTTTGAGAAAAAAAAAATCAAAATTTTGGAGGTCCAGTAAGGATTTGCCTTTGAGTGGGGGTGGTTGTCCTAAAAGCCCAAAGCCATTTCATTGGAACCTTGGAAACCACTGGAGCTAGCGATGAACATGAAAGAGGACAAATAGAGGATGCAAGGAACTCGTGGTGATGGGGCATGGAGGATAGGGTGGGGTGGGCTTTGGCTACTCGCAATAGTGCGATACGGCCTAAATCCAACCCAGATTCATGGGTTCATTTCAATTTCAAGGGCATGATAGCAACATCTCCACACGTGTTAGCATCAAGTAACTTTTATTCAGCTCACCCGCATAAGATTTTTCTTCTGTTGTAAAATAAACAAGAATAAAAACTACTACTTTAGCATCAAAGATCTTTGTTGGGCTGTCAAGATCTTTCGACCACTCTCATTTCCAAATGTGTGTCATTCAATCTTTTTAATCATGGCTAATAAAATACTGTCATGACCTTCTACTTCTTCAACTTCTTTGTCAACACCTATTATTCCCTTAAAGTCACATTATGCAAAGAAAATCTCTTATTTGTATGAAATAGACTATCTTAGAGAAGAGGATAAGGTTCAACCTACAGATCTTCCCACTGTAAATCCTTATTCTACTTATAAAAAAGCTCCTTTTTTCTCCTATTAGGTCTATAAAAATTCTAATTCATAGAACTTCTAAGTAAGTAAAAGAGTATATTCAAGCCTCCAGGTTTGATAGTTATCTTATTTCTTCTTCTGAACAGTATGTTACTCTTGAAATTCTATCAGAATTTCCCAGAGAATGGATGCAAGTAGGCTACTCTCATATCCATTTTGGAGCAATCCGTCTTGCACTAAACTACTATGCTGCAAAAGGAAAACCTATTGTAGCAAGAATTGCTCTGCTAGATTCCAGATATTTGGAATACCAACATGTTTGTATTGCTACTATTGAAACCATCTTAAACTCTGGTCTTGTCATGGTTACTCTTTTCCCAAATTTTACTATGGCATTGGCAGATCCAAATTTGCTTACAGGTCTTAAAGTTCAAATTTAGATTGTTGGAGCACCTCAAGTGCCATATGCAATAGCGGCTACTTTGCTCTATCAAATTGTCTACAGAGTTCAAGACCATGCTTTTAATCTCTTACGACATGGTACATGTAACACCCTTTACCTTTATTCAACGCCGGAACTAGATACGAGGCGTTACCGAACTTAACTTACTTAAACGTACAACATCAGACTATAAAATTTCATTTCAACTTCAAACTTCCCATTCATATTCATAACATCCTTATTATGGGCCTACGAAGCCCTAAACATACATACAGAAGATTTCGAAATTAAACCAAAGACTTTAAAGCACTTAGAAAATTTTTGCCTAAATAGGGTCACACGCACGTGTAGAGGAAGGGACACGCCCGTGTGACATATCACACGCCCGTGTTCAACACCCGTGGTCGACACTGACTTGCATCACACTGCCTGTCACACACCCGTGTGTCTGGCCCGTGGTCGACACTGACTTGCATCAGACAGCCAGTCACACGCCGTGTCCTTCGACCGTGTGGCGAATTAAATTCCAAAATTTAGGTGCAGACTTCACACGGCTGGGCACACGCCTATGTCCGTGGCTGTGCCTTCCACACGGCGAGACACACGGTCGTGTCTCTGCCTGTGTGTTTACTACTGAGCATACTGACTTGTAAGAATAACATGCAGGGGATACACGGCCTAACCACACACCCATGGGGTTGACCGTGTGTCACACACGGCATAGACACACGCCTGTATGCCTACTCGTGTGGACTAGAACAAGGCTATTTGCCGAGCTCTTTTTATCCCTCTAACTCATACAACATAATCACATTCAACCATTAACCAAGCAACCCAATCATGCATCATACACATTCATGAATAACCTTATCTTTTCACATATTAATAACAATGAGCCATCAACTATGGCTATATACAAAAGAGTTCATCTTTAAAAGAGCCAACACACTTGGCCAAAACAACATGACATTTCACTAAGTCTAGCCCATATACATGCCATACTCAACATGTTAAGTCTAAATATAACCCGATGTGCTGATAGTGTGGGTGATCTTCCTATTATCTTCGTATCCTGAGCTGGCTTTTTGACACTATAAAACAAGGGAAAAGAAAGGGAGTAAGCTTTGAGCTTAGTAAGTCTACATGTAAACAATAAGCATCATACCATATGCTAAGCAATCACAAACATTAAATATTATGTAAGAACCATTCACATTTTCTTAATAATGCTTACTCATCCAATCTCTTACCACATTCTAACCATATGACATTTATATTGCTCACATTTACTTGCACATATACCCTGCACTCATCACTACAAAGCCACATGAAATATTTACTTAGATAAGGTTCTCGATGAATCCCTCGAAATGATATAAGTATCTGGTGGTTTCGCACATAGCCCACCATTAATCAATAATAGGGTGGTATCCTACATAGCCCACCGATAGTGATAATTACGATGGTTTTGCACATAGCACACCACATAATAATATAAACAATGGTAATGCACACAGCCCATCGTGAATAAATAATAAAGTGGTATCGCACACAGCCCACCAACAATAATAATTACGGATATTTATCCGTATTTACATTTTTATTCTGAGGTTCATACGAGAATTACTCATTATCTAACATTTTCAATCAATCTCACCAATAAGTATTTGAATCCAAACAATGCATCAATAGGTAACATCATGAGTATTAAGGATGTATCGTCTACAAGTAAACTTACCTCAGTGCAAAATATGTTAATTGACGATTCAGTCCGTAACCTTGCGTTTTCCTCAGTCAAGGTTGTTTATGCATTCTTCTTGATCTATAATAATAAAATTTACTCATTCAATCATTATAAACTCATGACACATCAAAATTTCTACTTAGGCAAAAATGACCATTTTACCCTAATATTTTGGCAAAATTACAATTTTTCCCCTAGGCTCGTAAATCATTTTTCATCATATTTTCTCCTCAAAAAAGCCTAGCTAAACATTTATTTCTCTTATAGCAACTCACAAAACCAATCATTTCATGCATTTATTACTAAATTGCAATCTTTACAAATAAGTCCCATTTAGGTGTTTTAATGGTAACATCTTTCACAAATGTTATTCCTTAACCCACTAACATTCATTTTTTTCCATAAAAACTCAGCAGACAACTTAGACACTCTCATGGTATGTAACATCCCGAAATAGGGCCAAAACGAAATAGTGGTTGCGAAACCACAAATTCGAGGTAGAAAAGTCTATTACGATTAATTATTATGATTTATCGAGTGATTAGATGCATGTGTTAGAATATCGATAGAAAATTTCATGAATTGCATGTCTAATTTGCCTATTAGGACTTAATTGCAAAAGTTGATAAATATGAGTTTTAGATGTTAAAGGATTTAATTGAAGAGCATAATTGAAGTAGAGGCCCTTAAATGGTAATTATACCATTAGGCTTTCATGGACAAAAATGGACATATATAGGTAGAAAGAACCAAAGTTTTTAATGAAGGGTAATTTAGTCATTTGGTAATAAAAAGATATTAAAAGGGAAAAGATGGCAAAATATGCTCATCTTCTTCATTAGGCCGAATTTTCAAGGGTTCACCATAGCTAGGGTTTGTTTCAAGCTTCCAAGCTCCATAGTAAGTGATTCCAAGCCCCGTCTTTAATGTTCTTTACATTTTTGAAGCCCCGGTAGCTCGATTTAGCTTATTCTATCAATAATTCATGCTAGGGTTCATATTTGGAAAAATACCCATAGGTGAAATGCGTTTATTTTGATGTTTTATGATAAAATATGAAGTTTGAAATTATGTTAAACAACTTTTTCTAAGTGATTTTAAGTAAAAACGAGTAAAACGGCTTAATCGGTAAAAATACCTAATGTTCATAAGTACATGTTAGAGTGAGAATTTAAGGGAAAAATGACCAGCATGTCATAAAACATAAGAATAAGGGATAAAGTTTAATTTCTGAGCTTTGGGGAAAATGTGTAAATATGTAAAAGTTTAAGGGCAAAATCATAATTTTGCCAAAGTTAGAGTTAAGGACTGTTTTGGTAAATGTGAGTATTAAGTAAGCTATATTTTCTATTATAGATCAAGAAGAATGAAATCCGGAGTTAGATCGGGGAAAGAAAAAGATAATGGACTAAATCGATATAGTTTATCGTATTTTGTTTCGAGGTAAGTTTGCAGTAAATAAATGCAATATTCTATTATTTTACATTTAATACTATTAAATTCCAGCATTTACATATTTATTCTATAAATTTATCATTCAAAGACTCAATTATGAATTGACGAAAAAGCTATCTCAGAAAGTTCCGGTTGAACCTTAGGAATGTGTAGGATACAAATGTCATGACATTAGGGTTTAAGGAAATCATGTAAGACCATGTCAAGACATGGCATTGATAAGTTTCTATAAGGCAAAGGTCCCATGTAAGACCATGCCAAGGCATGGCATTGGTGAGTTCATAAGGCAAGGATACCACATAAGACCATGTCAAGACATAGCAATGGTTAAGTTTCATAAGGAAATGTACCCGCGTATCCTTAGTATTCCAAGTGGTTCAACGGGAAAATTCAAAGAGTATACCAAAGGAAAGGTAAGACAAGTTCATGTTAAAAGATACAGGTAAGAATGAAATTTTAAGTACATTGAGTTAAAAGCTTAAGTGATCTTGATAAGAAAAGAATAAAATAATTTATTATGAATGTTGTTATTTATTTACATGCAAACTTACCAAGCTTAATGCTCACTCCCATTCTTTTCTCTCTTTTATAGTATTACAAGCCAACTCGGGGATCAAAAGGACGTCGGAGATCGTTACACACTATCAAAGGATTATATTGGTATTTTGTGACTTGAATGTTTTAAGTTATGGCATGTATAGGGACTTAGCCATTTTGTGTGTATGACCTTACGATATGGCTTAAGATTGGCTTGTAAATGCTTGGTAATAATTAGCTATTAAAATGGCTAATTAAGAGCATGTTTTGGATGTTTTTGTAATGCCTAGTTGATAGTTATTATAGAGAAACCATGTAATTATATGTAGGGGAATAGTTTGGATAGCAACTATGATGTGATTTTGAAAAATCACTAAAAATAGTATAAATGGAATTATGGTGTGAATGAGATATAGAATTAAATCTTATTGAGTCTATTTTTATATTAAAGAAATGGTGTAGGCAAAAGAGTTGTATATTATGAGATAATTGATCTTTTGTATAGAGGGGTCAGAACTGTCAAACTGTGTAACATGGGAGACTTTAACTATAAATTGTACTAATTGGCCATACCAAAAATTCTAGAAAAATTATAGTAAGAAGATATATGAGTCTAGTTTCAGAGAAAATTTACGGATGTAAATTTCGAGTTCCGGAACTCGAGTTATAGTCAATTTAGTGAACATGAAGCAGATGGACAGTTTCAATTTTTATGCCCTGATTTAGTAAGTTAAGTCTAGTAATGCCTCGTGCTCGACTCCGTCAACGGTCTCGGGTAAGGGGTGTTACATTTATTGGTATCAGATCCAGAGTTTAGTTGGTTCTTAGAATATTCAGTATGAGTAAGAGTCTAACTATACATGCCATACTTATATTTTGATAGTGTGACGACTCCTGACGATTTTAAAATGTTTTTCTTTTATAGTTATGGATCCCGAACGAGCTGGTGTAGATGATGTAGAGAGCAATGCGCCCGCTCCCGCAGAAGGGACGGTGCCACCAGATAGTAGTGAAAGGCCCGTTAATTTGGATTATTTGGAAGAGATAATAAGGATTTTTCTCTAGTTTATTTTAAATAAAATAGATGATGAAAGAGGAGTGCTGGCCAAGTAAGGGACTCTCCTAGGCCGATATTTTCGGCTATAAAAGGAGGACAGGAGGGCCAAATCCAACCTAGCTGAAATTCTGCCAAAGCCGAATCTCTGAAGTGGTGTCAGGATAGATCTGTCGAATTCAACACTTAAGGTAAGAATCTTGTGGTTATTGATTTATTCTCTTCTTTAAGCCGAAAAATAGGGATTAATGTTATTATTATTGTGGTAGAAACTATAAGGAGTATTTGGGATTTCTAGTGCTATCGACTACAAGGGAGAGATCATCCGGGATTCAAGAATCTAAGGTAAGATATACACATATTTGGTCAAAAGTTATGGAATATATGTGAGATTAAAATTAACATATAATTATAGGGATTTTGATAGACATACAAGGCAAGGAATCCTTTTTTGATTTGGAAATTTTAAGGTAAGTAATACAAATCCTAGTTGTATTTGGAAAAGTGGCCGAATGGTCTTTTAAAGTGATTAACTTATGTAGGATTTGAGATCTAAATCGGTAGATCGTTCTTCGGGATTTCAAGGAACCTATTAAGCAAATCAGGTGTGTACTCACACTAACTTTCAATATATATATTATGGCAATAAACTGTTTTAATATATGAATGTGTATAAGAATGAGAATGTGGCTAAGTACCACAATGTGGCAAAAAGTACCAGCACGTATTCCTACTATTGGTAGGATTATGAATGTGTTATATTCTAAAAAGTGACATGAATGTGAATTTAAGTATGATATGAATGATATGTAATAATTGGGGCATTTGGGATATATGTGAAGGGAGAAAGTGAAGGTGATGACTACGGTCTCACCAACAAAGTGTGACTTGACTTGGTCTCACCAACGAAATATGGTGGCTACGGTCCCATTAATTGAATATGGTAACCGGTTACATTATTCGAATATAGTGTCTAAAGACACAACGTAAGTGGGCGATGAGCACGTCGATTGCAATGACGCGCCGATGGTGTGTAGCGGATGGAGGGTCGACTTAGTAGTCCCCACGGTGTGCAGGTTGGTACGGGTGGTGTGTAGAGGATGGACAAATAGGCTTGGGTTTGGGTTGCATCATCCTTTATTTTGTATGAACATGAAATTGATATGACTTGTATGCTCGATCTCATTTGAAAATTAGTCATGTGTACACATTGAGAGTCTGTGGACTCACCTGTTGGGGAATTATTTTTCGGTGATGAGCGATAATGGACCGGGTCGGCGAGGAGCTAAAGGTGGCCATGCATCACTTGAAGAATTTATTTAGAAATTTGGACTTTATATAATTTTAGTACTTTAAATTTTATTTTTGGTTTGAATGATGTAATAAGGCCATAAGGCCCAGTTGGATTTTCTTTATTTACATTTATTTTTATTTGATTATGATACAATTTATTTTTGATTAAAGTTAAATAAATTTATTTCTTTTAAAATAATAAACCCTAAAATTATTTTGTCACCTTATTTAAGTTGGATTTTCAAAATTTATTAAATGGGTTCCAATTTAAGCCCAACCCAAAACGAATTTTTCTTAATTACACAAATTTTCTCTAAGTTAATCGGGACATTGAAAACCTAGGTTTACTTAAGGAACATACAGATCCAGTTCGAGGCTCGTGGGCGGGTGTGGGGTGTTTCGGTTGGTATCGAGCCAGTTTTAAACTCTCGGCACTGTGGGCTAAGGCCCAAAACGTTTTCAAAGCGGCGAAATGATTTTTTTGAAATTAAATGAGTTCTCCGGCATGGCACCTAAGTCTCTCAGACCATGATCCACGGTAAGTACCCCTAACCATTTGGGTGATTATGTGAATTATGTTATGAACATTAGAAGGGTAGAAAAGGTATGGAACATAGAATAGTATGATAGGAACTTGAACCCTAGGATTAGACTACTCAAACACAAAACACATAAGACTTAATACACTAAACAAACCTATGGCTAAGTCACTAAGCTAGGGTGTGGTAACTCTCGTGCGCATGTCTAGGAATGGTTTCGGTGGGAGCTTGGTACTTAAGCGAGTCGCGTGACTCACCTCCTCTCCACTCGAATCCCTACAGTGCGTAGCTTTGGTTCACCCTGACCAAAGAGGGCTCGGTCATAGGCCAAACATAATGACTAAAACCCGAAAGGGAACTAGCCATGTTTTTTTAAAAAAAAAAAAAAGAGGAGAACAAAACAACAAACCCTAGTTTTAAATTCTTAAAACTTTCTTTTAAATTTGTAAAAACCATCTTTACAAAATTTGTCTGAAAAATTTCTAATTTGTGAAAATTACAAAAATGCCCTTAGTGGCAAAATTACCAAAATGCCCTAGATCCACAAAATGTCAAACTTTTCAATGGTTTTGTCAAAACTCCATTATTTTATAATGTTCATAAACCCTAATGTGCAAACCATCAAAAATACCCTGATTTTGGAAAAAATTACAAAATTGCCCCTAACTTGCAAAATTACCAAAATGACCCTGATTTCCAAATTTTTGCAACATCACCATTTGAAAGGTTAAACTCTCAAAAAGAACCCACAAAATTTTACAACTTTTGAAATATCCCTGATTTGTTAGTTTTTACAAATTTACCCCAGTTTGCGAAAAATTATCGAAATACCCCTGAGGTCGAAAATTATCGAAATACCCCCGGATTTCAAAATTTTTCCAAATTACTCCAAAACTTTGAAGTTTTCAAAATGCTTTTTGACAAAAGCACCAAGGAACGTTTTCCCTGGAAAAAATTACGAAAATACCCCTGTAGGACAAAATTATGAAAATACCCCTGGTAGTGGAAAAACAACAACAATGAAAACTACAACATTTCTCTGAATGAACGAAAGTTCATAATTGATTGTTAGATGTATGAATGTATGAAAAGACTGAGTGCATGTATGAATACGAAAGAACCACTCTTAAATACTTTTTCATAAAACTGTTCGCGGTTAATCAGTGAAACAAAAGTTTTGATGCATAAAACTCGTTAACTAGATTAAATCGCGATGTTAGAAATAAGTTCTAGGGACGTGAACTTAGAGATTGTGCCTAGAAAGTATGATGGTTCTATTAAGATCGTGAGTGCGCAGCGTAAGCATAGTGCGGTGAGAAGGATGGTACGATTGTTAGTAAGTAATTCGAGAGGACGAAATTATTTTTAAGGAGGGTAGAACTGTGTAACATCCTAGATTAGGGGTTATGCGTTTGTGCATAATTCATGAGTTAGTAGGTTTTGGCAGTGTTGGAAGTGTATTAAGGGTTTTAGAATTTTAGGATGGAAGAAGAAAGCTTTGGAAAATTATTGGTTTTAAGTAAAAGGGAGCTAGGTAAATGAGGCTTTAAAAGAAACTCAGTGTGAAGCATGACACAAGGAACCATGTGGTAAAATGGCATGTTTTATGAATTATGAATGTGTTATGTGAATTCTAGAAATAAGAAATGTATGGAAATATATGGAAATGTATGGAAGTGTATGGAAATGTGTGGAAATGTGTGGAAATGTATGGAAATGTAAGGCAATGTAGGAAATGTAAGAAAATGTAAGAAATGTAAGGAAATGTATGGAAATGTATGGAAATGTAAGGAAATGTAAGGAAATGTGAGGAAATGTATGGAAATGTAAGGAAATGCAAGGAAATGTCTTGTCTTGGAAATGTAGGAAATGTCTGAAAATGTAAAGGAATAAAGAGGAAAGTGAACATTTATGGAAACTAGGAAATGTAAGGAAATGATTCAAAATGGAAAGTGAACATTTGGAAACTTGGAAATGTAAGAAAATGGCAAATGTGAGCCGATCGAAAATTTTAGGAAACTTAGAAATGATGCAGAAATGTCAAATTTTAAGGTTCAAAATAGGAAATAAAGGCAAGAGGGCCTTAAAAGAAAAAGTTGGAGAAATTTGGCACACAAACAGGCTTGGAAATGTGGCCTGAAGATGCCACTTAGGACCTATAGAAATGGCACCATGTGTAGGAGGCATGGGCCTGGGTTCGAGTCACAAGGGAAGCAAATAAATGAAGTTTTAATTTTGCTCCCCAGGCTATGAGGTGGACGGCACATGAGTTGGAAAAAGGGGTGTTTTAATTCCATAAATACATGATTAAAAAGAGATAAATAAGGATTTTTAATTTGGATTATTTGGAAGAGATAATAAGGATTTTCTCTAGTTTATTTTAAATAAAATAGATGATGAAAGAGGAGTGGTGGCCAAGTAAGGGACTCTCCTAGGCTGATATTTTCGGCTATAAAAGGAGGACAGGAGGGCTACTCATCAATTTTTGCTTCCTCCTCATCTCTGCCGAAATTTTTAGGGCTCTTTTCTCTTTTCTTTTGTCTAGCCAAATTCTCTAGCCTCATTTTTCTTTTTCTTTTCTTCTTCTTCTTCTTTTTAAAACCAAATCCAACCTAATTTGACACCAAAGCCGAATCTCTAAGTGGTGTCGGGATAGATCCGTCGAATTCAACACTTAAGGTAAGAATCTTGTGGTTATTGATTTATTCTCTTCTTTAAGCCGAAAAATAGGGATTAATGTTATTATTATTGTGGCCGAAACTATAAGGAGTATTTCAGGATTTCTAGTTCTATCGACTACAAGGGAGAGATCATCCGGGATTCAAGAATCTAAGGTAAGATATACATATATTTGGTCAAAAGTTATGGAATATATGTGAGATTAAAATTAACATATAATTATAGGGATTTGACAGGACATACAAGGCAAGGAATCCTTTTGATTTGGAAATTTTAAGGTAAGTAATACAAATCCTAGTTGTATTTGGAAAAGTGGCGAATGGTCTTTTAAAGTGATTAACTTATGTAGGATTTGAGATCTAAATCGGTAGATCGTTCTTGGGATTTCAAGGAACCTATTAAGCAAATCGGTGTGTACTCACACTAACTTTCAATATATATATTATGGCAATAAACTGTTTTAATATATGAATGTGTATAAGAATGAGAATGTGGCTAAGTACCACGGATGTGGCAAAAAGTACCAGTACGTATTCCTACTCTTGGTAGGATTATGAATGTGTTATATTCGAAAAGTGACATGAATGTGAATTTAAGTATGATATGAATGATATGTAATAATTGGGGCATTTGGGATATATGTGAAGGGAGAAAGTGAAGGTGATGACTACGGTCTCACCAACGAAGGTCTTGACTTTGGTCTCACCAACGAAATATGGTGGCTACGATCCCATTAATTGAATATGGTAACCGGTTACATTATTCGAATATAGTGTCTAAAGACACAAGCGTAAGTGGGCGATGAGCACACGTCCGCAAATGATCGCGCAGCCGATGGTGTGTAGCGGATGGAGGGTCGACTTAGTAGTCCCCACGGTGTGCTGAGTTGTTGGTACGGGTGGTGTGTAGCGGATGGACAAATAGGCTTGGGTTTGGGTTGCATCATCCTTTATTTTATATGAACATGAAATTGATATGACTTGTATGCCCGATTTGTTGAAAATTAGTATTGTGTACACATTGAGTCTGTGGACTCACCCGTTGGGGAATTATTTTTCGGTGATGAGCGGTAATGGACCAAGGTCGGCGGGGAGCTAAAGGTGGCCATGCATCACTTGAAGAATTTATTTAGAAATTTGGACTTTATATAATTTTAGTACTTTAAATTTTATTTTGGGTTTGAATGATGTAATAAGGCCATAAGGCCCAGTTGGATTTTCTTTATTTCTGTTTATTTTTATTTGATTATGATACAATTTATTTTTGATTAAAGTTAAGTAAATTTATTTCTTTTAAAATAATAAACCCTAAAATTATTTTGTCACCTTATTTAAGTTGGATTTTCAAAATTTATTAAATGGGTTCCAATTTAAGCCCAACCCAAAACGAATTTTCCTTAATTACACAAATTTCCTCTAAGTTAATCAGGACTTTGAAAACCGATTTACTTAAGGAACATACCAGATCCGGTTCAGGCTCGTGGGCCGGGTGTGGGGTGTTTCAGAACCAAAGTTTTTAATGAAGGGTAATTTAGTCATTTGGTAATAAAAAGATATTAAAAAGGAAAAAGATGGCAAAATATGCTCATCTTCTTCATTAGGAAAAATTTTCAAGGGTTCATCATAGCTAGGGTTTGTTTCAAGCTTCCAAGCTCCATAATCAAGAAGAACGAAACTCGGAGTTAGATCGGGGAAAGAAAAAGATAGTGGACTAAATTGATATAGTTTATCGTATTTTGTTTCGAGGTAAGTTTGCAGTAAATAAATGCAATATTCTATTATTTTACATTTAATACTATTAAACTCCAGCATTTACATATTTATTTTATAAATTTATCATTCAAAGACTCAAGTATGAATTGACGGAAAAGATATCTCAGAAAGTTCCGGTTGAACCTTAGGAATGTGTAGGACACAAATGTTATGACATTAGGGTTTAAGGAAATCATGTAAGACCATGTCAAGACATGGCATTGATAAGTTTCTATAAGGCAAAGGTCCCATGTAAGACTATGCTAAGGCATGGCATTGGTGAGTTCATAAGGCAAGGATACCACGTAACACCATGTCAGGACATGGCAATGGTTAAGTTTCATAAGGAAAGGTACCCGCGTATCCTTAGTATTCCAAGTGGTTCAACAGGAAAATTCAAAGAGTATAACAAAGGAAAGGTAAGATAAGTTCATGTTAAAAGGTACAGGTAAGAATGAAATTTTAAGTACATTGAGTTAAAAGCTTAAGTGATCTTGATAAGAAAAGAATAAAATAATTTATTATGAATGTTGTTATTTATTTACATGCTAACTTACTAAGCTTAATGCTTACTCCCATTCTTTTCTCTCTTTTTATAGTATTACAAGCCAACTCGGGGATCGAAAGGACGTCAGAGATCGTTTCACACTATCAAAGGATTATATTGGTATTTTGTGACTCGAATGTTTTAAGTTATGGCATGTATAGGGACTTAGCCATTTTGTGTGTATGACCTTATGATATGGCTTAAGATTGGCTTGTAAATGCTTGGTAATAATTAGCTATTAAAATGGCTAATTAAGAGCATGTTTTGGATGTTTTGTAATGCCTAGTTGATAGTTATTATAGAGAAATCATGTAATTATATGCAGGGGAACAGTTTGGACAGCAACTGTGACGTGATTTTGAAAAATCACTAAAAATTGTATAAATGGAATTATGGTGTGAATAAGATATATAATTAAATATTATTGAGTCTATTTTTATATGAAAGAAATGGTGCAGGCAAAGGAGTTGTATATTATGAGATAATTGATCTTTTGTGCAGAGGGGTCAGAACTGTTGAACTGTGTAACAGGGGAGACTTTAACTAATAAATTGTACTAATTGGCATACCAAAAATTCTGGAAACATTATAGTCAAAATATATATGAGTCTAGTTTCAGGGAAAATTTACGGATCTAAATTTCAAGTTTCGTAACTCGAGTTACAGTCAATTTAGTGAACATGACGCAGATGGACAGTTTCAATTTTTATGCCCTGATTTTGTAAGTTAAGTCTAGTAATGCCTCGTGCTCGACTCCGTCAACGGTTAAATGGTAATTATACCATTAGGCTTTCATGGACAAAAATGGACATATATAGGTAGAAAGAACCAAAGTTTTTAATCAAGCGTAATTTAGTCATTTGGTAATAAAAAGATATTAAAAGTGAAAAAGATGGCAAAATATGCACATCTTCTTTATTAGGCCGAAATTTCAAGGTTCACCATAGCTAGGGTTTGTTTCAAGCTTCCAAGATCCATAATCAAGAAGAGCGAAATCCGGAGTCAGATCGGGGAAAGAAAAAGATAGTGGACTAAATCGATATAGTTTATCGTATTTTGTTTCGAGGTAAGTTTGCGGTAAATAAATGCAATAATCTAAACTTTCAACCATTTTGCAAGAGAGTCCCCTTATTAGCTAGATTAAGCTTTAGGGGTTTCAAAAGTACAAAAATTATCAAGAAAAACCTCTAAAATCACTTACTTGCAAGAGATTAGCTTGGATAGAAATTTGAGCTCCAAAAACCCCTATTCTCTCTTCAATTTTTGGTGGAGAAGAAGTGTGAATAGTAAAGGATGACAACTCTTTTATTTATCTTATTTTTATTCATTTTTGGTCACCTAATTTCACCAAATTTTTGACCAAATTAATGTCTTTTTCCCCCTTGGCCAGCCATCACTCTTTGGGTGGTCTATTTGCACTTTAAAGACCTCCAATTTAATATTTCGTAGCTATTAGACACCCTAACATGTAAAATGGAACTTTCGCACTATATGTGATTTAGTCCTTTTTCTTAATTAAGCATACAATTGCTAAAATTAAGGCACCAAAATTTTCATGCATCCTTATAAACTTGCTATAACACATAAAATAATATTAAAATATTTTTTTTCAATCTCGGATTAGTGGCCTCGAAACCACTGTTCCGACTAGCCCCAAAATCGGGCTGTTACAGTACAAGCGACTCTCTTTTAATCATTGTCAACACCAATGATCAACCTCATTGTGTTCATGTTCCTAAACAAATTCCCAAGAAGGAACGCATCAAACTTCTCCCAGAAAAATGACTATGAACAGCTCCATGAACATAGTCAGCCCATTTAGTCTACTAAAAGTCAGATTATATCCAAGGGAAATGGAACCATGGAAATAAAATTTTATTATAGTCATCTTCATAGCCCCAAAGGTCCTTCTATATTTCCCACACAATTGACGGCCTAAACGTCACGACCGGGTTTGGTATGTCACAGGAAAAGGTTGTTTAAAGCAACTTGTGATCATTTAAAAAAAAATTTGGTTCAATTTAAGGAAACAGGCTTGATTTAATGATGCTTGCCAAAACATTATAAATACTATTAATTCCGAAAGGTTATATTGTGATACGAAAATCGAAACTAGTGGATTTCAAAAACGTGACCTTTTGAAAATAATATTTGTAGTCTTAAGAAAATTCCAAGTTTAATTATTTATTGCCTGTGATCCGTTTGTCATTATTTTCGAAACTCCATATTTGACAGTTCATAAAATATATAATAACAGCATTAAAGTCAAAATCCAAAACTAAGTTACGGAGGCCTTATTACATAACAGAAACCCAATTAAAAATAAGTGTAGGTAAAGAAAATGGAGTTTACGAAAGAAGTAATGCATGGCCACCACAGAGTCCACCTCAGCTCCAAGTCCTCAAACTAGGGATTACCTGAAATATTTAAAAAGAGGGGGTGAGTTTACAAAAACTCAGTGTGTACACCCTCATCAGTAAGAACATGCCTTAACCCATATCAAATGTCACATATCATATGTATAGATCTGGGCCTAAGCCCATCTCAGTAATATAATCCATATATGCAATGCATTAATGCCCATACCAGCCGAACACTCCGTCTCCTATCCAACCGTGCACTCCTGTGGGGATTTAATCGACCCACCCATCTGAACACTACTTATGTAACACCGGTTGCGGCATTACCTTAACGGTGCAGCATAGCTGCTCGGTGGATAAAAAGCCTTCGGTGAATCCACAGTCGTCAAGCGACCATGCGATCCTATTTGCACTTCCCCTTTCAAATAAATCCCATCCCCATGCAACATAATAACATATGAATGCAGCATACAATAATAAACATACGATAACAATCATAAATCACATACAAGAATACCATATAACATGTAGGGGCATTTCTGTCATTTTGCCCTTCGGGGGCATATCAGTCATTTTACCCATCGAGGGTATTTCAGTAATTCACACCTGCAATGGCCCTTCCGAAGGCCTAATGTCGCCCCGAGCGACTCGGCTACCATTTTCGGTCTTTACCGGACTATTGGGCCTAAAACCCCGATTTCAGCCCATTCGGGCCCACACGCTCGTGTGGCCCACCTAACACAAATCTAGCCACATATATAAGATTCACCTAGTCTAGTTCAATATATACTAAACAATCATACAATTTACTCATATGGGCCCATAGGCCCATTGGGCCCACTTTTGCCCATCGCGGCCCAAGCAGCCTCAATCCACAAGATTACTAATGGTGACCTCAACTATCACGTCGAAGCCCCACGCGTGCGCTCGCACACTCGTGTGGCTACTATTACTGTGACTGACACTTCGGCATTTGCCGCTCTACAACTAGAGTAGAGAAGTACACACCTGATAGGAATCTAGTGCTATTCCGCGCTCCGACCACTCCTGTGCCCAAACGCCCTCCAAGATATATTAACTCACCTCATAGAATGCCCTATATATAGCTAGCTTCTCACCTTCCTTCTTTGTATTTCCGATGTGGGATCCCTTCGTCAGTAGAGTTTAAATCCAAGTCTCAAACTCTTCCCATCCAATCCGTAAAATAAATACTCCCTTGCTTTTCATGAGATTCGAACCCAGGCTTCCTTACAACATAATCCACGCTGCTAACCACTTGGCCACAAGCTCCTCTTGTGTCTTAAACCATGCGCAGCTAAATATAAATCTATTGCCAAATTGTAAAGTCCATCTAAAAAGAAAATCAAAATGCAAGAGCCAAGACTTGAACCTTGGACCTCCTTCCTTCCCTGTGGCGTCACCCCCTTGTCTCTTATGTGGCGTCACTTTGCCACTACACCACATACTCCACTTGTATCATTTTTCTCCATATTTTATTCTTAAAGCCTACCTACTAACTTCCAGGGTTTTTCCACCTAAAACCAAAATTTCCTTAAAGCCAAAGTTTGATCCTGGGACTTCATAGAAGCCCCTTAGCCTTCCAAAATCACTCACCTAATAGGTCCAACTTGCATTTAAGCAGATCTCTTGTTCCCCAAAGATTTAAACGCTACTACGCTCAAGGCCCATTGGGCCCAATCCTACTAGGCTCAATTTCGGGATGTTACACGGTGGGTCATAACAATGAAGATATAGAATGTTGTTGTGATCTTTGTAAACCTGGTCCAGAAAGAATCTAGTACAGAGTTTTTCTGCTAATGGAAAACCTTTGTACATGTTTAAAGATGAGAATACTGGACACTGTCCTTAGGCTTTAAATTGTTCATGTGAATTATGTGTTGATGATAGATTAGTGCATGGATCGATAGTATGGATCATTTAGCCTCAAAACTGGGGGAAAAGAAAAAAAATCCAAAACCTTTTCCCAAACCATGCTACAAAAAGATCAATAAATGGGTTCAAAAAAATCCTTTACCTAAACGAAAGCTAATCCCTGTCGTATGTATGTTACAATCTTCTTCAAAAACATCATATGACAAAAAATTTCCACCTCTTGAGGAATTCTCTGAAAAGAATTATACTCATGCACCAAAGATCCCTTCCAAGATCCAAACTGACATTTCTGGTGCACCTACAAAAATAATCATTGTAGAAGCAACTCTCAATTGGCAAACTGAAAATGCTTTGGCTCAAAATCACACTTTGAAAAGAATTGATTCCAAGATCTCAACTGCTGAAACCAAAGTAGATGACAATACAAAAATGGTAAAAGACCTTATCAATCTTTTTCAAAAAAGATTAGATGCTGCAGCTAAAGAACCAGTTGCCCCAGGACAAGATTTCTTTTCTTATTTAGCTCAAAGAGAAACAGAAATCCAAAATCTCAAAGAACAGGTCAAAGTACTACAAGAAACGGGAAAAATTCCAGCATCATCACTACGACCAGACACAATAGAGTTATTTCCCTCGATTCGTTAGAAAAATACTTTTCCAGCTGAAGGTGTGCATATCACCTTCCCAAAATTTCCAGAACGGACTAAACCCAACACTTATGAAATATTTCTGGAAATCAAAAAACAAAAAGCTGAAAAGAAAAAGAACAAAAAGGCTATTGAAGAAACTAAAGTAGATGAAAAAGAAAAAGTCTATCAAGAAGAAATTAGACTCCTCCAAAAACACCTCCTCCAAAACAAGTAAGTTTCCGATGATCCAACAAAATTAGAATCAAAATCCTTTGACAAATATTTTAAAGGATTAAAAAGAATCGAGGATCCCAAAGATTTTAGCCTTACAGCTCCAAGAGCAGCAATTAGACACTGAAACTGATTAGACAGATTCAAGTTCATCATCAGACCCATCATCAGAAAGTCAATCGTAGGGAGAAAACTTTTCAAAAATTTTACAAACTCAACCAAAGGTAGAACAATCAGATGATGAAGAAATGGCAGAAGCACCAGAATCATCTTCATCACAATATCGTTCTATACAGAAAACTTCTATTGGTAGAACCACCTTTACTCTTGATGATATTCCATAAGAAAATATGGCAAGATAGAATTCAAGAATTCCATTCCTGGATGGAGACTCACAAGCTTACTGAAGAAAGCAATTATAATATCCTTATGGAGTTTGTATCCAAGTTTACTAGAATATTGCGAGATTGGTGGAATTCAATTAGCCAACAAGATCAGATGCAATTTTTGGTCCTTCAAGACCTTACTCTGCCAATGCGTATCCTTCATCATCATTTTGTGGGCAACCCAGATGATCTTTTAACTCTCAAAAGATGAGAGTTTTATTAAAGAAAATTTTGCTCATATGGCAAGAGAGATCTAGCAAAGCATTTTAAATAATGACCAAATTATTTTGTGCTTTAGGTCTCAATTTAAATCAGAAGCTAGTAATTCTTTCATCTCTTCCAGATCCTCTTCAAATTACAGTTAATCAAGCTCTCCAAAGGCAAAATAGAGATATTCTCCAGTTGATAGTTGGAGAAATCCAACAAGAAGTTTTTATTGCCTTAAAAGATATTTGCAACAGGAGAAAAATATTCAAAGACTATCTCCATGGTAATAAGAGAATTGATCGTGCATGCGATGAATCCTATTTAAAATACATGTACCCTAAAGAAAAATCTTGTGTTTGTCGTTCTAAGAAAAAGAAACATTTCAAAAAATATTTTTTTTTCAAAGAACACAACTTCTTCAAGATGGAAGAAAAGGACAAAGCCACAATGGAGATATCTCAGAAAGAAGCGAGAATCAAAGTCTGATCGCTGTTACATCTGTAAGCAAACAGGACATTATTCAAAGGACTGCCCAAAAAATAAGAAGAGGGCAAAAAAGATTGTACAATTGATTCAACAATCAAGAATAAAGATATAAAAAAAAAGAAGAAGATTATATTTAGTCTGTCTGTTCCATTGAAGATGAACCTTCAGACAAGACTATTTACGCTTTTCCTGCATATTCTGATGAAACTCCGTAATCAAAATCAAAATATTCAGATGTTCATATGTTACAAGCCCAAAGTCCAAAAAGGCCATGACAGCATGAGACTAGTTCCTCATATTCCTGTTAAAATCTATTTAGACAAATATAATAAGCCCATTACTATAATTGCCTTTATTGATACTGGAGCAGCTGAAACCATTATGAACCCAGATGTTTTACCAACAGATTGGTGGAAGCCAGATGTCAGGTATTTTAATTCTACTGCAGACCATCCTTTTGCTACCCACTTGATTAGTAAGCCCATTTTTATTCAGTTCTTTCTAGGTTGTTATGTTAGAACTACAGTATTGGGTTCAAAACTTCTAGGAAAAGATATTGTAGTAGGTTTTGACCCCTACACAAAAGCCCAACACTTAAGAATCCTTCCTGATGAAGTACATTTAAAAAATCTATTTCAACCTTTTGTCTCCATACCCAAACTTTTCTCTATCCAGTCAGAAAAATTCTCCAAATTGTCCAAGAGCTAAAACAAAAATCTTGTACAAACTTCCATTCAGAATTCCTGCTCAAATGTCCAAATCCTTTATGGAAAAACTCTAAATTCTTTATTACCCTTCCATTTAATAAAAATGAAGACATAAATTGTAACGCCCCAAAAATATAGGGTCTTTAATTTTGCATGTTCTGACACAAGTTACTTGTTTGCTTTAATGGCTAAGTGATTTGGGTGTGTTTGGGAGTGTTTGAGAAGCCTCGGTTCAAGTCTTGACTTTTGCAGAATTTTTAGTTTTTCTCTTAAATGAACCTGGACATGGCACATAGGCCTTATTGGTAATAATGCTTGTTTTATGACACAAAAGAGCCTGTGGTATAGTGGCAAGATGGCGTGTGGTGTAATTGAGAGGTCTGAGGTTTAAGTTCTGGGTTACAAAATGGAGTGTTTATTTTGCTGCTTGAGCTGTATAGATAGAAGAGTTGGACTGAAACACTGTTGAGAGGAGTTTGAACTGGTCATGGAGGGATTTTTGGAGCAAGTCAAGGAGGAGATTAGGGAGAAAATCAAGGTATTTCGAAATGGGAGGTTGGTAGGGTGTTATGGCCGATTGGGACTCTAAGGCTCTACTAGAATTCAGCAAGGGGGAAATAAGGAGCAATTTCGACTATAGTCATTTCTTGGTTTAGGCTTTTGGGGTGTTGATAGGAGAGTTGTCGAATTTTCTTGCTGACAATTTAGAGTTTTTAATTTTTTCATTTCGGATTCTCTCTAGTTTTCCGTATGCTACGAAACTAACCACTTGTGTCATTCCCTTGTATCCATTCGTGTCATTTTTCTCTTCATCTTTGCTACCCTCTTTCTCTTCTTGGTCGAACCTAGCACCTACTCTCCCCTGCCCTTTTTATTCATCAATCGGTTTCTCTCGTAGCCGAACCTTCCCTTTTTCCCCCTTAACTTTTGTTCGTCTTGTATTCTAGTCTGGCCGAATATCACTGTTGTTAATCCCTCTCTGCTTCGATCTACTACAAAGGTTCTGACTATCGGTAAGTGTTCATACTCCTCACCTTTGGATTAAATCTATCCTCTGCTTTCCTTTTTCAAACAGAGTACACCTATGCCCTTCTTTTCTTTTTCCAAAACCTAATACCCCTTTACTAACCGATTGTTATTTCCTCCTTCATGTACTTTACTCGTTGTGATTCTAGGGTCTTTCTCAAGGAGTGGTGGAGTGTGAACGGCTTTGGAGAAGTCACACCTTCGTTCTCAACATTCAGTTAAGGTAAAAGCATTACCTTATGTTCTTTGGGGTTAGGCCGAATGTGCCCTGTCATTCACTAAACAGTTTTTGATTGTATTTTAGGAAATCAAAAGAGCGTGTAATCGTTTCTGAACAGCGATCGCGTAGAGGGACTAAGGTCACCTTCATTCAAGCAAGGTAAGAAGGGTGTTTCGGATTAAGTGTCAATAAGAGGGTGCTTTGCCCTAACGATGAAATGGACTAACATTGGATCTCGTTTGAATCTAGGTTGGGTGCTCATGGAATCTGGAGCAATTTCGTAAACAGGTGTGTAATCACACTATCACTTCTGTGAGTCAGCAAAAGCCGAAAAGCCTAAACTTTGGCATTCGAGGCCTCACGAGCGTGCGATCGCTCATGTGGTAAATTGAGCCACAAATCATGGGTGATAAACTGTAGAGGCCACCACAAGCGCTCTCGTGCTCTTGGGTCATTATGGGCCTTGATGGGCTGAAATGGGTCGTATGGGCCCAATAGGCTCGTGGGCCCTACAGGATAAAATTCACGTAAGGTGGTAGATACTGGACTGGGCCACATAGTTCGCATAGCCGTGACTGAATTTGGGTTGGATGGGCCACGTGAGCGTGTGGGCCCACTTGGGTCGAATATTGGATTTGGGCCCATTTACACCGTTTTGACTATATATGTTATCTATGTCGCTCGACGTGATTGTAGACCTTTAAAAAGGTCATCAACCGCACCGAGACCCCAAAATAGGTAAAATGACCAAAACACCCCTAAAGGGAAAATTTACTATTTTACCTCTAATGCATGGAAATGATCATTTTACCCCTAGAGGTAGGTTGACTGATGGATGTATATTATTTGTGTAACTGTACTGAGTAGGACATTTTGCATACAAGAAACCTTTATGACATGACATACTGCATGGGGTTGGGATTTTGATATGGAGGAAGTACTGTACTGGTGGCTCTGCCACAATCACTGTTACTGGTGGCTTCACCACGTATAATGTTACTGGCAGCACTGCTGCATTATTATTATTGGTAGCTATGCTACAATATCGGTGTGTTGGCTGGGTGGGTCAATTTTATCCCCACATGGTATGTTGGTTGGATTGGGGTGGGTTGCATATTTGCACCATACTAATACTGTATTGGGCTTAGGCCCACATTGTTACTGTAATGGGCTAAGGCCCACATTGTACCGTTACTGAATAGGGCTCAACCTTTCTTTTAACTGTAGAGGTAATCCCCAGCATTATACGATTTGGAATCGCAAGGGATTCAAAGGTGGCCACACTTTCGTTAATATTTTGTTTTGGACTTAGCTATTTAAATTTTATATTGGGTTCTCGATTATGTAATAAGGCCTTTGGTGGTTTTAGTTTCTTTTTGATTGGGTTTTTAATTTCTTATTTGAACTGCCAAACTGATACAAACAAGTTTTCAAAGATAATACCTGTTTAAAAGACAAACACGCATTTTTCAAACTTCAAGTTGGTTTTAATTAGAGTAGCTTCCGCGGATTTAAATCAATTAAGGAACCAACGGTAACCAACATGGTAATCGCTTTAATAAGTGATTTTTCAAACTTAATAAGTTAACTTACCAAATATTTTTTTTTCAAGCAACAAAAGTTAAATGGGTTTTAACTTAAAGCTGTTTTCTATCAACAAGCCTTGATTTCGAAAGACACTTTGATGTGACACGTCAGATTCGATTGTAACATCTAGGCCAGATTTGGAGTGTTGCATTTAGTGGTATCAGAGTCAGGTTGCAAAATTCGGCTGTAAAGTGGGTTTTTGAAAAGTTTTTTTGAAAGTGGATTCTAAGGATTTGAAACATTTTGGGAAGATTCACAAGTGTGGCACACCGAGTCTCCAGCGCCAAATCTGTAAGTTCTCTAATATTGTTTACTATTATAGACTGAAATGTTATATTGAAAAACTACTATGGATAGTAGGACTATACTGTGAAACTCTAGATAGAGGAAACTAAGATAGTAGAAGACTAAAAACTGTAGTGAGGTCTTGATCTGCAAAAACAAACCCTTAATGACTGTTTTTCATAACACATTTTGTTAATAATTAATGAAATTATAATTTGATGCATAAGACTTTTAAAATAGATAAAGCGTATATTGAAATGAGCGCAAGAATACTCGCGAAAAGGGTACTGGGGCCACGGTAGAGGTCGAGGAAATGCTCGAGCTGGGTCTTCGACATCGGGCCAAATGCCTGCTAGGGAAGCACCAACTTCACCTATGTCTGAGACGAGGTCTTACGATTGAGTGGCTGGAGATGATGCCCTGTCCCAAGCTATGCTCCGCATTTTTGAGAGGGTTGTTGGATTTAATACTGGTGCAATTGGCCGAGGGTCAATCTCAGAACGACTCCAGTTAAATGGAGCAAAAATTTTCAAGGGTATTTCTGGAGTAGCCCCAAATGTGGTAGAATACTGGCTGGAAGTCACTGAAAGAATAATGGATGACCTCGAGTGTACTGCAGAACAAAAGTTAAAAGGAGCAATGTCCTTACTGCGAGACGAGGCCTACTAGTGGTGGCTCACCGTGAGAGAGGGTATGCAGGCCTACCGATTGACATGGGATTTCTTTAAGGTGGCCATTCAAGGGAAGTATGTAGGCGCAAGTTATGTGGATGCCCGAAGAAGGGAATTTCTTAGCCTGACCTAAGGGAATATGAGGCAGAGTTCTTGTGGTTCAGTCGCTATGCTCGTGGGATAGTAGCAACTAAGTATGAACAATGTGTGCATTTTGAGGACGACCTTCGAGATGAGTTAAGAGTATTGATAGCTCCGAGAGGGAGCTAGATTTTGCTGCCCTTGTAAAAAAGGCAAAGATTGCTAAGGATGTAAAGCGCTCTGAGTGCCAGAACCATGAAAAAGATAATGGCAGAAATAAGAGGGATTTTGGGCCCTCAGGTTCTTCTGGGAGGCCTATAAAGAAGGCCAAATTGGATGGGCCGATTCAGACTGGAATTCCTATTGCTGTTGCTAAATCGCAACCTTGTGCGATGTGTGGGAAATCTCACCAGGGTGAGAGCTGAAAGAGGATGGAGGCGTGCTTCAGATGCGAATCCATGGATCATCGGGTTAAGAATTGTCCCCAGAGGCCTGTTTAAATACAAGCTGTAGGAAAGGGTCATGTTTAGCCAATGAGAGGTGGTCAGCAGCCACCGAGAGGCCATGGGAAGGCCAGAAGTGGAAATGGTATGGGACGAGGTCATGGAGCACCAGGCAAAGGTACTGGTAACACTAAAGTGAGGCAGCCAGCTCTGGTATATGCTACTCGTCGTCGAGAGGATGGTGATTCTCCAAACGTTATAACCAATACGTTCCTGATTCATAATGTACCTTACACAGCTCTGATTGATATAGGATCTACGCATTCATATATTGCATGCGCTGTGTCTGGCACCTTGGGTATCATGTCTGAGAGTACTATTAATGAAATGACCGTGTTAAGTCCATTGGGATAGTTAGTAAAAGTGGATAAATTATTCAGAAATGTGCCTCTAGAGTTTCAATAGGTTATCTTTCCGGCGGATTTGATAGAACTGTCGTTTGGTGAATTCGACCTTATATTGGGTATGGATTGGCTAGTGAAACACCATGCAAGTTTGGATTGTGCTGCTAAGCGTATGGTATTGAGGACTAAAAAGGATGAGGAGGTGGTGGTAATTGGGGAGCGAAGGAACTTTCTGTCTAATGTGATTTCTGCATTAAGGGCCGAAAAACTGGTTCGCAAGGGTTCTGAGGCCTTTCTAGCCTATATTGGCGTATCTGGTTCTAAGGGTCCTTCTGTTGGAGATATCAGAACAGTTAAGGATTTTTTCGATGTATTTCCAGATGAGCTCCCTAAGTTGCCTTCGAACCACGAAGTTGAGTTTGGTATTGAACTTGTGCCTGGAACAGCTCTAGTGTCCATCGCCCCTTATAGAATGGCACCGAAGGAGCTGGTGGAGTTAAAGGCTCAAATTCAAGAGCTGCTGGGCTGAGGATTCATTTGACCGAGTGTGTCTCCATGGGGAGCACCAGTGTTGTTTGTGAAGAAGAAGGATGGATCCATGCGCATGTGCATCGATTATCGATAGTTGAATAAACTGACTATCAAAAGTAAATATCCCTTATCGAGAATTGATGATCGGTTTGATCAGCTACAAGGAGCTTCGATTTTCTCCAAAATAGATCTCCGTTTTGGGTACCATCAGCTGAGGGTTAAAAAGGTTGATGTGTATAAGACTGCGTTTAGGACTCGTTATGGTCATTACGAGTTCTTAGTGATGCCGTTTGGGCTGACGAATGCACCAGTTGCTTTCATGGATCTGACGGACTGAGTGTTCTAGCCCTATCTGGATCGGTTCGTAGTAGTGTTTATAGACGATTTCTTGGTGTATTGGTGAACCGAGGATGAACATAAATCACTTCTTCGAATTGTTCTGCAGATTTTAAGGGAGAAACAACTATATGATAAGTTCAGCAAATGTGAGTTCTAGCTACGAGAAGTGACATTCCTGGGTCATGTGGTATCTGCCGAGGAGATTAGGGTTGATCCTCGAAAAATTGAAGTCGTACTAGATTGGAAACCACCTAAGACCGTATCTGAGATTCAAAGTTTTCTGGGTCTGGGAGGGTACTACAGACGTTTTGTTGAGGGGTTTTCCTTGATTGCTACGCCCACGACTAAGTTGTTGCGTAAAGGGATACCGTTTAATGGGACTGAGAAGTAGTAAAAAAGTTTTGAAAAATTGAAGAAAGTTCTAACTGAGGCCCCTGTTTTAATACAGCCAGAGTCTGGGAAGGAATTTCTGGTCTACAGTGATGCATCACATGTCGGTTTGGGTTGTGTGCTGATGCAGGAGGGTAAGGTGGTTGCTTATGCATCCCATCAGCTTAATCCTCACAAGGCAAATTACCCTACACATGACTTGGAGTTAGTCTCGGTGGTATTTGCACTGAAAATTTTGAGGCACTATTTATACTGTAACAGTCTGAATTTGACCCTAATCGGAACGGTAGTTTCGAGACCATGAATTCGAGTTCGAAAAATTTTAATATATTATTTTCTGTGTTTATTATATGTGAATTAGTATGTGTGAAAGTTTTGTATAAAAATTGATTTTCTGTGTGCTCAATTAGTCAAAAAGGACTAAATCGCGTGAGTGGAAGAAGTGGCCAACTATTTAATTAAGAGGTTAAATTGATTTGTTTTCTTTTGAATGAGGCCTTATGATGCAAAATGGGCATTTAGAACATTAGTGGACGGCATGAATGATTAAGTGTGCATTAAAATGTTTTATTTAATTAGTTATTTATATTATAAGTAAACTTATATATTATATTATATGTTAGAAATATAAAACATAATAAAATAAAGGCACATGCATTACCTTCCTTCTTTGGCCGAATATAAGGTGAGAAAAACACCATTGTTGAAGCTTCAAGTTTCGGCAAGCAAGGAAGCTTAATTAGGGTATGTATTTTGTTTAGTTTTCGATAATTTTTACGTTTTTAAGATCGTTGCTTGATATACTATCAAACCCATCCCTAATTTTAGAATTTAATGAAGATTTTGTGATATGCCATTGATGGTTAGTTGTGATTCTTGTTGTTAATTGAGGAAATATGAAATATATGTTTTAGATTAATATGTTTTGTATTGAGATTTTTGGTAATTTTGAATATTTTGGGCTATATTGCAAAAATAAAAATTTTGAGGGGTTAAAATGTAAAATAAATGAAATGTAAGGACTTGTAAGACCATGGGAAAGATTCGGCCCTTAGGGATTAAATTCAAATTATTTGTATTTTGTGTAATAAGGACTAAATTGTAAAAGTTGTAAAAGTTAGGGGTAAAATGGTAAATTGCCTATTTATGTGTTTTGGGATTAAATTGAAATGAAATGTGTTTGAATGAGCTCAAATTGAATGTGTTTAGTTCAAGAACAAAGAAAAACGGACTTGGATCAGGGAAAGGCGAAAGTTGACGAATAGCCGGTACTCGACGTCCGACAATTTTCAAGGTAAGTCTATAAGCAGTTAAATATCGTTAATGTTAGTTATAACCTTGTATACATGTTGAATTATGGAATCCTAGTTATAAATATAGTGAAAGTCGAATGTGGATAGACAATTTATCATGAAATGTTATTGAATTTTAACTGAATTGATAAATACAAGTGATATGAATTATGTAGGGTTTATATAATTTTGGTCAGCATGTAATGTGAATGGGATGGTGATAATATCGTATTTCGGGCTTCGAGCCTAGCAGGCTTTGTGCCGGTGAATTGTATCGGGCTTTGAGCCTAGCAGGCCTTGTGCCGGTGAATTGTATCGGGCTTATTGCCTAGTAGGGTAAATGCCGGTGATCAAATTTCAGACCTCGGGTCTAGCAGGCTTAATGCCGGTGTGTATTTCAGGCTTTGATGCCTAGCAGGCTTAATGCCGGTGATGTGTTATAAATAGAGAATTCATGAATCATTTACAACGTGGAACGTGTTTATTACATTAAGCTAAATGCTCGGGTAAGTATAAGTCTTTCATATTTGCAAGAAATAAGGTAAGTTAGTCTATTACCATTTGAATTAAGTAAGATGTGATATAGTTGAAGCTTCGGTAAGAATTTTAATATGTGCAATTGATCTTACCATTGATGAGTACGATTTATATATAATGGAATTTAAACTTGAATATGCTTATGGAGAATTGGCCATATATGAAAATGCTAAATGTGAAAGAAGTTGGATATGTTTGCATATGTGTATAAATGGGTATATGTGATTGATATGTATGTTATATTTATTTGATTGGAATATTCGAAAACATATTTTATTTAGGTGTTTCGATGAGTTTACATGCTTATGGTAAGAAAATGATAATAGTTAGGTTAAGTAAAATGATAGCATTCGGCCATGATGAATTTACAAATTGAATTGTTTATATTCAATGCCATAAACTAAATGTTCAAATTGTTTGAATGTTATATTATAATTGCTTAAGACTTACTAAGCTAGTAAGCTTACTCTGTGTGTGTTAAATGTTCTGTTTTATAGATTTTTGTTAAGCTACGAGCTCAGAGGATCGTCAGAGAAGTCAACCACACTATCATCCCTTTTGGTACTTATAAGCTTGGTTTGTGAATCAAAGGGATGTATAGGTTAGACTAAGTTTTAAAACCAATGAGTTTTTGTCTTGTATATAAGTATAGCCTTGCAAAAATGGCTATTTCTTTTGGTTAAGTTTAATTTCTATGCTTTTGATATAATGGCTTGGTTAAAATGCTAATGGTTGTGTAAATTCGGTCATGGTTTAATCATATATGGAAAATAATCATATGGTATATATGTTATGGTGTTTGGTCATGTGTTTTGGCAGTGAGGAAAATGATGGATGCTTGATGAGTTATAGTATGTAATATATTAGTTAAGTAATATGCTGGTCATATATATGTGGTGTGCCTGGTATAAGCTTGACATATTGTTATGTTTTGCATTTTTTTTTATGATTTGGTTCAAATGAAGTAAATAAGGTTGAGAGATGTATATTTCGGTTGTGGCTTAATTTAGTTTATTTGGATAGTTAAAAAATGTTAAGTTAATGCTTATGATTGGCAAGTTATAAGTAAAATAAGTGTATATGCCAACGAAATAACCATATGTAGTTGGATATTTAGATTCGGCTTGTGATAACTAATGATGATCATGATTTGTAATGGCAAAGTTAGCTTAATATTGAATGGTAAAGCTTTCTGTGCTACCTTTGAACCTAAATTTAACAGCCGAAATGGGTGAGAGAGGAATTGGTTATGTAAGTGTGATTTACGCATGATAATTAACATGCGAATGGGGTATATTATGGTTTGTATTTTGTGCTCTTATAATGGTTCATAGTGATAGTCTAAAACACATATTAAATATGTTGCATTAATGTTATGTTTGGCCATAGGGTAATGATATTAAGGTTGCATATGTGTTTGGAAAATAAATTGGTATGATTTAATTGATCATAAAACACATATTAAATATGTTGCATTAATGTTGTGTTCGGCCATAGGGTAATGATATTAAGGTTGCATATGTGTTTGGAAAATAAATTGGTATGATTTAATTGATCATATAAGTATGGTATGAGTATTTATATATATTTGTATATGGACAGTTACTAATAGTTGAGTAAAGCATGGTTATAAAAAGAAATTTGTATGATATTTTACTTGCTAGCCGAATTGGATATGAAACATATGGCTATGTGTATGCATGTTGTGAATGAATGGTTAATTCGAAATAGTCAAAAACGCATAAAATTTTTGTGACTGTATAATTTGCTTTATTATAATGTGGATTTGAAAATGCAGTATTTACTTGTGATTAATATATCGGCATGCTCAAAATTTATAAAGCAAAGTGCTTAAATTTTGTTAAGTAACACCTTGTGACCCCAATCCGGCGACGGATACGGGTTAGGGGTGTTACATATACGGTGAGAAGTGTATTATCTACACAGATCATAAGAGCCTCAAGTACCCTCTCACTCAGAAGGAGTTGAATCTTAGGTAGTGAAGATGGATAGAGCTGCTTAAGGATTACGACTGCTCGATTGAGTATCACCCTGGTAAGGCTAACGTGGTTGCTGACGCAATAGTCTTAGGGCTGTATCTGATTTGAGAACAATGTTTCCTCGTCTCAGTTTGTATGATGACGGTAGCTTGTTAGCTGAGCTTCAAGTGAGACCGACGTAGACTGAGCAAATTAAGGGGAAACAGTTGTTAGATGAGTCACTAGTTCCTCGTTTCTGACAAGTTGAGAATGGAGAGACTGCAGATTTGGGGTTGAATGGTGATGGTGTACTGTGTTTCCATGGGAGAGTCTGTGTACCAAGGGATTCTTATCTAAGGCAGTCTATACTGCGAGAAGTGCATAGTAGTCCATACGCTATGCATCCTGGCGGAAACAAGTTATACTGAGATCTCCGTGAGCTATACTGGTGGCCAGGACTGAAACACGAAGTTACTAATTTTGTGAGTAAGTGCTTGACGTGTCAGCAAGTTAAGGTTGAACATCAGCTGCCTTTTGGGCTATTGCAGCTAGTTAAGATTCCACTTTTGAAGTGGGAGAGGGTAACTATGGATTTTGTGAGTGGGCTACCCTTAAGTCCTACTAAGAAGGATTCGGTATGGGTCATTGTAGACCGGTTGACTAAATCAGTCCATTTTATACTAGTCCGCACTGATTACTCGTTGTAGAAGCTGGCAAAGTTGTATATGGCTGAGATTGTGAGACTGCATGGGGTACCGGTTTCCATCATTTCCGATAGAGATCCTAGATTCACATCTCAATTCTGGAAGAAGTTACACAAGGCTTTGGGTACAAGGTTGGACTTCAGTACTACGTTTCCTCATACAGATGGCCAGTCAGAAAGGGTGATTCAGATACTAGAGGATATGTTAGGAAGTTGTGTAATTGATTTTCGAGGCAGTTGGGAAGACTATCTACCGTTAGCAGAGTTCACATATAATAATAGCTATCATTCTAGTATCCAAAAGGCATCATACGAGGCGTTGTATGGTCGTAGGTGTTGTACTCTTACCTGTTGGACAGAGCTGGGTGAGCGGCAAGTTTTGGGGCCAGAGTTAGTTTCTGATATCGAAGAAAAGGTAAAATTGATTCAAGACCAGTTGAAGAAAGCGTCTAATAGGAAGAAGTCTTACCCGGATCTTAAACGCTGAGAGATTGAGTATTCGATAGGAGACTTCGTATTTCTTCAGGTCTCTCCATGGAAAAAGATACTGAGGTTTGGACGAAAGGGTAAGCTTAGCCCTAGGTTCATTGTGCCTTAAGGGTAAGCTTAGCCCTAGGTTCATTGTGCCTTAAGGGTAAGTTTAGCCCTAGGTTCATTGTGCCTTACGGTATACTGAAGCGTGTGGGACCAGTAGCATATTAACTTGAGTTGCCTCTAGAATTAGACTGGATTTATGATGTGTTCCATGTCTCCATGCTGAGGCGTTATCGCTCTGATCCCACACATATAGTACCAGTCAAGGAGATCAAAGTTAGGCCAGATCTGACCTCCGAGGAAGAACCAGTATAGATATTGGACCGTGAGGTTAAGGTACTAAGGAGGAAATTGATCCCACTGGTTAAAGAGCTTTGGCGAAATCACAGTACTGAGGAAGCCACGTGGGAACCTGAGGAGGTGATACGACAACAATATCCTCACCTATTCTGACCAGGTAAATTTCAAGGTCAAAATTTTTTTAGGGGGTAGAGTTTAAACGCCTCAAAAGTATAAGGTCTTTAATTTTTCATGTTCTGACAAAAGTTGCTTGTTTGCTTTAATGGCTAAGTAATTTGGGTGTGTTTGGGAGTGTTTGAGAAGCCTGGGTTCAAGTCCTGACTTTTGCAGAATTTTTAGTTTTTCTTTTAAATGAACCTAGACACTGGCACTTAGGCCTTATTAGTAATAATGCTTGTTTTATGACACAAAAAGAGCCTGTGGTGTAGTGGCAAGGTGGCGTGAGGTGTAATTGAGAGGTCTGAGGTTCAAGTTCTGGGTTACACAATGGAGTGTTTATTTTGCTGCTTGAGCTGTGTAGGTAGAAGAGTTAGGCTGAAACACTGTTGAGAGGAGTTTCAACTGGTCATGGAGGGATTTTTGGAGCAAGTCAAGGAGGAGATTGGGGAGAAAATCAAGGAATTTCGAAATGAGAGGTTGGTAGGGTGTTGTGGCCGATTGGGACTCTAAGCCCTATTGGAATTCAGCTAGGGGGAAATAGGGAGCAATTTCGACTGTAGTCATTTCTTGGTTTCGGCTTTTGAGGTGTTGATAGGAGAATTGCTGAATTTCCTTGCTGACAAGTTGGGGTTTTTACTTTTTGCATTTCGGGTTCTCTCTAGTTTTCCCTGTGATATGAAACTGGCCACTCGTGTCATTCCCTTCTAAACGTTCGCGTCATTTTTCTCTTCTTCTTTGCTACCCTCTTTCTCTTCTTGGTCGAACCTAGCACTTACTCTCCCCTGCCCTTTTTCTTTATCCATCGATTTCTCTCATAGCTGAACCTTTAGTTTTGCCACCTTAACTTCTGTTCGTCTTGTATTCTAGTCTGGCCGAATATCACTGTTGTTAATCCCTCTCTGCGTCAATCTAATGCAAAGGTTCTGACTATCGGTAAGTGTTCATACTCTTCACCTTTGGGTTAAATCTATCCTCTGCTTTCCTTTTTAAAACTGAATACGCCTATGCCCTTCTTTTCTTTTTCCAAAACTGAATACCCCTTTACTAACTAATTATTATTTACTCCTTCATGTTCTTTACTTGTTGTGAGTCTAGGGTCTTCCTCAAGGAGTGGTGGAGTGTGAACTGCTTTGGAGGAGTCACACCCTCGTTCTCAACGTTCAGTTAAGGTAAAAGTGTTACCTTATATTCTTTGGGGTTAGGCAGAATGTGCCCTGTCATTCACTAAATAGTTTTTGATTGTAATTTAGGAAATCAACAAGGGCGTGTGATCGTTTCTGAACAGCGATCATAGAGGGACTAAGGTCACCCTCATTCAAGCAAGATAAGAAGGGTGTTTCAAATTAAGCGTCAATAAGAGAGTGCTTTGCCCTAACGATGAAAAGGACTAACATTGGATCTCGTTTGAATCTAGGTTGGGTACTCGTGGAATTTGGAGCAATTTCGTAAACAGGTGTGTAGTCACACTATCGCTTCTGTAGGTCGGCAAAAGCCGAAAAGCCAAAACTTCAGCATTCGAGGCCTCCTAACGTGCGATTGCTCGTGTGGTAAACTGAGCCACAAATCATGAGTGATAAATTATAGAGGCCACCACGAGCGCTCTCGTGCTCTTGGTCTGTTACGGGCCTCGTTAGGCTGAAAAGGGCTGTGTGGGCCCAATGGGCTTGTGGGCCCCACACAAATAAAATGCACGAAAGGTGGCAGATACTGGATTGGGCCACGTAGTTCTCATAGTCGTGACTAAATTTGGGCTGGATAGCCCACACGAGCATGTGGGCCCACTTGGGTCGAATATTGGACTTTGGGTCTATTTACACCATTTTGACTATATATGTTATCTGTGTCGCTCGAGGGGACTGTAGACCTTCAGAAAGGTCGTCAACTGAACTGAGACCCCAAAGTAGGTAAAATGACCAAAATACCCCTAAAGGGCAAATTTACTATTTTACCCCTAGTGCATAGAAACGATCATTTTACCCCTAGAGGTAGGTTGACTGATGAATGTATATTATTTGTGTGACTGTTCTAAGTAGGACATTTTGCATACACGAAACCTTTATGACATGACATACTGGATGGGGTTGGGATTCTAATATGGAGGAAGTATTGTACTGGTGGCTCTGCCACAATCATTGTTACTGGTGGCTTCGCCACATATATATTCTTGCGTGCCATACGCTATGTTATTATTCTTTGGAAGCTATCTTTGCAATATTGGTGTGTTGGCTGGGTGGGTCAATTTTATCCCCACATGGTGTGTTGGTTGGTACGGGTGGTGTGTTGGTTGGATTGGGGTGGGTTGCGTGTTTGTACCATACTGATACTGTATTGGGCTTAGGCCCACATTGTTACTATAATGGGCTAAGGTCCACACTGTACCGTTACTGAATAGGGCTCAAGCCCAGACTGTTATCGCATATATTACTGACTGAATGATAAGGGATTACATATTGAGTTTCATAAACTCACCCTTTCTTTTAACTATACAGGTAATCCCCAGCCTTAGACGATTTGGAACCGCGAGGGATTCTGAGGTGGCCACACGTTCGTTAATATTTTGTTTTTGACATAGTTATTTAAATTTTATATTGGGTTCTCGATTATGTAATAAGGCCTTTGATGGATTTAATTTCTTTTTTATTGGGTTTTTAATTTCTTATTTGAACTGCCAAACTGATACAAACAGGTTTCAAAAAATAATAACTATTTTAAAGACAAACATGCATTTTTCAAACTTCAAGTTGGTTTTAATTAGAGTAGCTTTCGTGGATTTAAATTAATTAAGGAACCAATGGTAACCAACATGGCAATCGTTTTAATAGGTAATTTTTCAAACTTAATAAGTTAACTTACCAAATGTTTTTTTTTTTCAAGCAATAAAAGCTATATGGGTTTTAACTTAAAAAGGTTCTCTATCAACAAGCCTTGATTTTGAATGACACTTTGATGTGACATGTCAGATTCGATCGTAACGTCTAGGCCGGGTTTGGGGTGTTACATAAACCCAAAAAAGCCAGTCACATGGGTATGAGTCCGAATATTTTGTTGTTAGCAGAACAAGATTGCAAAGAGCTTCAACAACAATATCTAATTTAGCCATCAAATTCTCAGTGGGCATGCGAAGCTTTCTATGTAAATAAAAGATCAGAGCAAATTAGAGGAAAGTTAAGATTGGTTATTAATTACCAACCTCTTAACCATTTCCTCCAAGATGACAATTTTTTTTTGCCCAACAGAAATTGTCTTTTCTCCAGTCTGGCTACAGCAAGAGTATTTTCAAAGTTCGATCTCAAAGCAGGATTTTGGTAGTTAGGAATTCATGCAGATGACAGAGCTAAAACAAGGTTTTGTATTCCTAACAAGTACTTCTAGTGGAAAGTCATGCCATTTGGATTAAAAACTGCTCCTTCATTATTTCAAAAGGAGATGAGAAAGATTTTCCAACCTCTCATGAAAAATACGTTGATCTACTTTGATGACATCCTACTCTATAGTCCAAATGAAGAATCCCGTATTCAGCTCCTGGAAAAATTTAAATCTCTCATTTTCAAACATAGGATAATGCTTTCAGAAAAGAAGATACAAATCAACAAACCAGAAATTGAATTTCTGGGAATGACACTAAAAGATGGACAGTACTCTCTAGGACCACATATTGCATAAGAACTTCTTAAGTTCCCAGATGAAAATTTGTCTAAAAAATAGGTTCAACAATTCTTAGGGATTGTTAATTATCTTAGAGACTATATTTCCAAGGTTTCAAAGTATATTAACCCCTTAAGAAAGATGCTTAAAAAGGAATCTCCAATATGGTCATCTTCTCAAACAAGAGTTGTACAATACCTGAAAGAGATGTTGTAGAATTTGCCTCCACTCTAAATTCCCTCTGATGGAAAACAATCCTAAACACAGATGCCAGTGACAAATATTGGAGTACGGTACTATTTGAAGAAAAACAATAAACCTTTGCAGATCCAAAAGTGGAAGATTTTCTGAAGATGAAATCCATTACCATTCCACTTTCAAGGAAATTTTGGCAGTTAAGAAAGGTATCTCAAAGTTTGAATTTCATCTTGCAAGCTATCATTTTCTTGTTGAAATAGACATGTCTTCTTTTCCTCAAATGCTCAAGTTTAAACAAAAGACAGTCCCACACCATCAGCTCCTTAGGTAGGCTGAATGGTTTTCCAAATTTTCTTTTGACACTAAACGTATGAAAGGAAAGGACAATATTATTGCTGATTTCCTTTCTAGGCCAAAGACTGAAATTTTTGCTTTTAAAAGAACCTTATCTAGTTGGCCCAAGCCTATAATGATGAATAGGCCATCCTCATCATCTTCAACCTTACCTATTTCTTACCCAATCACCCCTTACCTCAACCTAGAATTTCCACCAGAAGTCATGAACCTTGTTCATCGAAAAACCTTTTATCAAAAGACTAAAGAAATGATGTTTGAATATCAATTTCAAGTTTTTAAAAATTTTGGAGGTCTTATTGTTAAACCTTAGGGTATACATCCAGAATACCCATTTATACACCCAATAAGGTTTGAGTTTGTTGAACAACTAGAAGAGCTAAAATGGTTTTTATGGTATATTACTCATCTTTACCATATTGCCATTCAATTCTTTGTTCCTAATATTCTTCACTACTTGACAAAAGCTGTCCGAGGAAATATTAAAACTCAACATCAGAATTTCTTTACTTTTCTAAGTCGGTTTCATCCTTTACCAAAATGGTTGAATATGATAAACCAGTCTTACCATGAAAAGTTGGGGTTTTACATGATAATTGTAACAACCCAATTTTAGGTCTAGTCGGAACAGTGGTTTCGGGACCACAAATCTTATGCAGTAAAATTTATTTTTATTATATTTTTACGGTCTACATTTCTTATGGAATGATTTCGTGAAAATTCCGTTCAAAAATTTTGACGTTAGGACACTCAATTTAGTTTAAGGGACTAAATTGCAAAAGGTGCAAAATGTGTGTTCTACAAGCTATAGGTGTCCAATCGCTATGAGATCTTAAATTAGGGGTCCTTATATGGTAATTAGACCATTATGCTTTAGCATGGTCAAAAATGGACAAGGTTAGGTGAAATTTTGAAGTTAAGCATTAAGGGCATTTTGGTCATTTGGTAAATAAAGCCAAAATAACTAAAATAAAAGATGTCATCTTCTTCAATTTCATTCTTAGTGCCAAAATTTGAAGAGGACTCTATAGCTAGGGTTTGGCCATCTTTCAAGCTCGATTGTAAGTCCGTTCTAGCCCCGTTTTTAATGATTTTTTATGTTTTTGATATCCTTGTAACCTAATTTAGCTATTTCAAGGACTAATTTGAAAGAAAATCAAAGTCTAAAATTTTAACCATGTTAGATATTTATGTATGTTGATGTCTAATGGTAGATTACGCATGTTTGATGTTAGATAAACAGCTTTTACTAAGTGATTTTTGGTGAAAATACCTAAAAGGACCTATTTGTAAAAGTTGTAAAACAAGTGTAAAAATGTGAATAAATGAAAAATATGGGCTGTTATGAGCATGAAAAAGGTTCGGCTAGGCTTGGGTTTTGAAGAAATTGACTATAATTCATTTTATGAGCCTAGGGACTAAAATGTAAAAAGTTGAAAAGTTAAGGGCAAAAATGTAAATTTTGCCATAAGGTGTTTTTGGGATTAAATTGAATAATGTGATAATTGAATAATCTAAATCTGATATTATAGATCAAGAAAGACGAGGTTCTGACCTAGACCGGGGAAAGAACAAGATTGTGGACTAAATCGAACAATTATCCATTTTGTACCGAGGTAAGTTCATATGTTAAAAATAAGATTTAGAATAATTGTATCTAAATGTCTTAATATTGCATGAATTGTATGTTTGATTTTGTGAATGAGTGTAATCTTACGAATGAGTCCGAAGACGAAT
The DNA here is from genome assembly GCA_025503065.1 of Gossypium bickii. Classification (NCBI taxonomy): domain Eukaryota; kingdom Viridiplantae; phylum Streptophyta; class Magnoliopsida; order Malvales; family Malvaceae; genus Gossypium; species Gossypium bickii. Next base: position 86,421,713 of record CP106712.1, read on the forward strand.
CGACTCGCAAGAAATCCTGTTTGAAACTTAGGAATAGGTTAAAATACAAATGACATGTCACTGGGGTCATTATGTGTTATGTGACTATGTGATCCGGGTGCTAGTCTCGTACCTTCTACCAATGGCTGAGTATACCGGCATATGTTGCGGATACTTGACAGCTTGTGTGAGCAGCACCGTGTAGCTACGTCTTGACTGACAGCTTGTGTAAGCAGACCCATCAATAGATCAAGAGCGAGCAATTATGTGAAATGAGACTTAGGTAGCTTTGGCTACATATGTGGCACTTAGTGTGAAAAGTTTCCCGAGTATCCGACATTGTTATTCCGAGTAGTTCACGGGTATGTCAAAGATGAAAGTATGTCTACATTCATTTTGAGATGGCTCAGGTATGTATGTAAAGCTTATGCATATTAAATGTGTGAAATGATGAATATGGGGTAAGTTTTGTGATGGGTTAGATTGTGATTATGAAACTATGGTAGGTTCACATTTAATTATGTTATGTTGTTTAAATGTTATGTGCATGGTAGGGTTGCTTATTTCTTGCATACGAGCTTACTAAGCTATATAGCTTACTCCGTTTATTTTCCATGTTTTATAGTGTCGCCAAGCTAACTCAGAATCAGAGATCCTCGGAGATTCAGATCACACTATCAAACTCTCATTTTGGGTATTAATGGTCTTAGCATTTTGAATGTCTGGCTTGTATATGGACTTGGTCATTTTGTTATATGTGTCATTGGTAATGTGGCCAAATGTATTGGCTTATAATGGTTAATGACTTCATTTTGTATATGGCCATGTAAGTTGGCTAATGTTGGTTATGAGTATATACATATGTTGATACCATTCATGATTTGGAAACTTACATGAATTATGTCGATAAATTATGATGTTAAAGCATGCTAGATGTTAGCATGTGGATGTGATGTTAATACCTTGGTTGTGGATGTTTTGGTTGCCTAAGTATGCTATGAATTGTGTTATTGAATTGGTGTAAGTGATGGTGTAAATATAGGTGGCAAATGGCTTGGTAAATAGCCTTCTTTTTGTCCACACGGGTAGACACATGGGCATGTGTGACACACGGTCTGCCCCATGGGTATGTGTTTCAACCGTGTGTCCCCTGCACCTTAACTTTTGCAAAACAAAATGTCCAAAATTGAACACACGGGCAGAAACACGGGCGTGTGTCTCGGTCGTGTGTGCTACACGGCCTTGAACACGGGCATGTGCCCCGGCCGTATGAAGTCTGCACCTATTCTATGAAAAATTATGAAAATTAAATTGACCACACGGCCTAGCACACAGGTAAGTGGCAGGGCCGTATGGCACAAGATAGAGAACACCCTAATTTGAACACGACCAATAGCACGGACGTGTCGCTTGAACAACACGGGCATGTGACCCCTGTAACATGAAAATTTTCTAAAGTTCTCAGTTTAGTCCCAAACCACTTCTAATGCATGTTTTGGGCCTCGTAGGCTCGTAATAAGGACATTATGATTGAGTGCATATGGTTTTAATTTAGATGTAAATTTTATGATTCGATTTGTGTGAATGCTTGTGTTATAAGTTTGGTAATGCCTCGAGCCCTGTTCCGGCATTGAATACGGGTAAGGAGTGTTACATTTAGTGGTATCAGAGCTACGGTATAGTCGGTTCTCAGATTAACGTAGCATGTATAAGAGTCTAGCTATACATGCCATATATGAATTTTGATAGTGTGACGACTCTTGACAATTTAAACTGTGTTTTCATATAGTAAATGGATCCCGACTGAGAAGTGGCTAATGACGTTGAAAGTAATTCACTAGCTCCAGCTCAAGGGACCGCGCCATCCGAAAGTAGACCAGTGACAATTGGTTAAGGAGGAGAAGCTAGGGAAGCCTTCTTCCAAAGGTTGAATGAGTTGCTTGCCGAGTTTGTTCGGACAAATCCGGCTGCCCAACATCTTCCACCCCCACCTAACTCTTAATCGGTTCCCGTAGCACCCCAAGGTGTGGAATTGAAAAGACTGAATAAGCCTCCAGTCGATAAGATTCGAGAGTAAGGGGCTGAAGAATTTAGACCAAATGTCGATGATGGTCACGAGAGGGCAGAATTCTGGCTTGAGAACTTTATCCGTGCATTTGATGAGCTTTCTTGCACACCAGAGGAGTGCTTGAAATGTGATATATCACTTTTGAGGGATTCGACATATCATTGGTGGAACACTTTAGTATCGATAGTGTAAAAGCCTATTTTCGCTCGGGCCCATTTTTAACAAAAAACAAAATAAAAAAATAAAACCACAATAAAACACCAAAAAATTCAAATGTCCATAGTCCAAATTACAAGTCCAAAATGCTACACATTAACAGACCCAAATAGGTAGCCCAAATTTGACCCAAATTGAAAAGGGCCCAATATCTAAATTTTTCAGAAACCCTAAGGGTTTCTGAAGTTTTCTTCAGCGCCACAAGAGCCGAATACCCTCTCCACGCGCACCACCACGTCATCTCCTCTGTACGATGGTTGTGCCTGCGAAAAAGAAGCAACAAAACAGCAGCACACAGCACAGCAAATAACAGGATAGCAAATAAATAGAATAATATTGTATTTTTTTTCTTTTAGTTTCGGCTATAAAAGACCGAAAGAGAATCACTTATACGGTCTTCTCTTCTTTACAATTTTACGAACACATACAGAATATAGAAAGAAAAACAGAGAAATATTAAGAGGTGATTTCATCTTTTTTTTTTTTTTTCGATCCGATTTAAAATCTCTTTGATTGTTTTTATTTTGGGGATCCATTTTTTTGGTATTTTACAAACACACAGATTTGAATAAAAAGAAAAAAAGGATTTGAATCTAGTTTTCAAAGACGATCTCTAGAGGTTCTGATAATCGAGTTTACTTTGGTTTTACCTTCTTATTCTTTCAGCAATTTTTTCTTTATTCATTTGAAAATCAAGGAATAAAACAAGGTAGGTAAGCGACTTACCTGGATTTTCCCTTGAATAGCGATGACGGCGGAGGTGCGTTAGGCGCTGATAAAACCACAGGTCGACTAAGGGGACAGAGAGCTGAAATGTTTTTAGAAAAGGGGGTGAGGATATTTCGTTTTTAATCTGTTTTTAAGAGGCTAAACAACTAGAATAGGGTTTTAGTGTATTCTTTATTAGGGTGCACGAAACGGCATTCTGCATTCATTCAAATGTCGTCCATAGTACATTTAGTTAGGAGCATTAGATTCATTCTGATCATTGTATCCTTACCATTTTGCATAAGCATAAACACATAAAACCGATTTTACAGGACAGGTCCCCCAGAGGATGGTGTCACAACATTGGTGAATTAGCAGATCTTGTCTCTCTGAGTTTGCAATGGAGCAGATCGAAGATAACAGATCTGGCAATCCTGAAGTTGCAGGAGTAGGTCGAAGACATCAGATCTTGCCTTCCTGAGCGAAATGGATCGAAGATAATAGATCTAGCAATCCTGAATTTGTAGGAGCAGATTGAAGATAGCAAATCTGGCAACCCTGAAGCTGCAGGAGCAGATTGAAGATAACAGATCTGGCAATCCTGAAGTTGCACGAGCAGATTGAAGATAGAAAATCTGGAAATCCTGTAATTGCAGGAGCAGATTGAAGATAGCAGATCTGGCTATCCTAAAGTTGTAGGAGCAGATCAAAAATAGTAGATTTTGTCTCCCTGAGTTTGCAGTGGAGCAGATTGAAGATAGCAAATCTGGCAATCTTGAAGTTGCAGGAGCAGATCAAAAATAACAGATCTTGTCTCCCTGAGTTTGCAGTGGAGCAGATTGAAGATAGCAAATCTGGCAATCGTGAAGTTGTAGGAGTAGATTGAAGATAGCAAATCTAGCAATCCTAAAGTTGCAGGAGCAGATTGAAGATAGCAGATTTGGCAATCCTGAAGTTACAAGAAAAGATCGAAAACATCAGATCTTGTCTCCCTGAGTTTGTAGAGGTGCAGATTGAGGATAGTAGATCTGGAAATCCTGAAGCTGTAGGAGCAGATTGAAGATAGCAAATCTGGAAATCCTGAAGTTGGAGGAGCAGATTGAAGATAGCAGATCAGGCAATCCTGAAGTTGCAGGAGCAGATTGAAGATAGCAAATCTAGAAATCCTAAACTTGCAGGAGCAAATTGAAGATAGCAGATCTGGCAATCCTGAAGTTGTAGGAGCAGATCAAAAACAGCAGATTTTGTCTCCCTGAGTTTACAGTGGAGCAGATTGAAGATAGCAAATCTGGCAATCCTGAAGTTGCAGGAGCAGATCAAAAACAGCAGATCTTGTCTCCCTGAGTTTGCAGTGGAGCAGATTGAAGATAGCAAATCTGGCAATCCTGAAGTTGTAGGAGTAGATTGAAGATAGCAAATATGGCAATCCTGAAGTTGCAAGAGCAAATTGAAGATAGCAGATTTGGCAATCCTGAAGTTACAAGAGCAGATCGAAAACACCAGATCTTGTCTCCCTGAGTTTGTAGAGGAGCAGATTGGGGATAGTAGATCTGGAAATCCTAAAGTTGCAGGAGCAGATTGAAGATAGCAAATCTGGAAATCCCGAAGTTAGAGGAGCAGATTGAAGATAGCAGATCTGGCAATCCTGAAGTTGCAGGAGCAGATCGAAGACATCAGATCTTGCCTTCCTGAGCGAAGTGGATCGAAGATAACAGATCTGGCAATCCTGAAGTTGCAGGAGCACATTGAAGATAGCAAATCTGGCAACCCTGAAGTTGCAGGAGTAGATCTAAAACATCAGATCTTGTCTCCCTGAGTTTGCAGAGGAGCAGATTGAGGATAGCAGATCTGGCGATCCTGAAGTTGCAGGAGTAGATTGAAAGTCTAATTTCCTTGAGTGGGTCGAAGCGTTAGTTCTCAGGCCCCTGAAGATGCAGCGGGATGGAACGAAGTTACTTGAAGAAGAAAAGCACTAAAAGAAGTCCAAAATTTAAAGACCGGGCAAAAATGGTCCTTTTTTGAAGTCTTTGCTCTATTCTCGTTACACGACAATGAGCAAAGAGGGGCATCTGTAAAAGCCCATTTTCGCCCGGGCCCATTTTTAACTAAAAACAAAATAAAAAAATAAAACCACAATAAAACACAAAAAAATTCAAATGTCCATAGTCCAAATTACAAGTCCAAAATACTACACATTAACAGACCCAAGTAGGTAGCCCAAATTTGACCCAAATTGAAAAGGCCCAATATCTAAATTTTTCAGAAACCCTAAAGGTTTCTGAAGTTGTCTTCAGTGCCGCAAGAGCCGAATACCTTCTCCACGTGCGCCACCACGTCAGCTCCTCCATATGGTGGTTGTGCCTGTGAAAAAAAGCAACAAAACAGCAGTACGCAGCACAGTAAATAACATGACAACAAAAAAATAGAATAATATTGTATTTTTTTCTTTTAGTTTCGGGTTTAAAAGACCGAAAGAGAATCGCCTGTACGTTCTTCTCTTCTTCACAATTTTACGAACGCATAAAGAATATCTTTGATTGTTTTTATTTTGGGGATCCATTTTTTTGGTATTTTACAAACACACGGATATTGAATACAAAGAAAAAGGATTTGAATCCAGTTTTAAAGGGCGATCTCAGAGGTTCTGATAATCGAGTTTTCTTTGGTTTTACCTTCTTTCTTCTTTCAGCAATTTTTTCTTTATTCATTTGAAAATCAAGGAATAAAACAAGGTAGGTAAGCGACTTACCTGGATTTTCCCCTTGAATCGCGACGATGGCGGAGGTGCGTTTGGCGCCGATGAAACCACGGGTCGACTAAAGGGACGGAGAGTTGAAATGTTTTTAGAAAAGAGGGTGAAGATATTTCGTTTTTAATCTGTTTTTAAGAGGCTAAACAACTAGAATAGGGTTTTAGTTTATTCTTTATTAGGGTGCACGAAACGGCACCGTTTAGGCCTATTTTAGTGGTTCTAAAATGGTGCCGTGTTGGCCAATATCCAATGACCCGATTTGACCCGACCCATCTTTCTTTAGGATCTGTGTGTTAGCAATAAATGGGTTATTTGCGCGATTAATCCCCCTTCTCTGCGTTGTTATTCGATTAGACCTTAGCTATTTCTTATTTGTTTTTTTAATTAGCCTCGATAATTCAAGCGCGTTTTCAATTTAGTCCTCTTTTCTTGGAACATAAATTTGGAAGAGATGTTGGAAGCAGGAGTTCATTTTGGTCATGGTACTAGGAAATGGAATCCTAGAATGGCGCCATATATCTCTGCAAAACGTAAGGGTATTCATATTACAAATCGACTAGAACCACTCGCTTTTTTTATCGAAGCTTGTGATTTAGTTTTTGATGCGACAAGTAAGGAAAACAATTCTTAATTGTTGGTACCAAAAATAAAGCCGCTGATTCGGTGGCGCAGGCTACAATAAGGGCTCGGTGTTATTATGTTAATAAAAATGGCTCGGTGGTATGTTAACAAATTGGTCCCGGTTGTTCAATCATTTGATAACCAGAGTCATTCTTTGATAAATGATTACTATGAGTCAGACTCAATAGTATAATTGCTAGTTTAATCCCTAATCGTTTATGCGCATTTCATTTGAGCCCTTTGATTCTCTTTTATTTTTGATTTTTGCCCCAGATTTTATTTTCATTTTGAGTCCAAATTGGAAAGGACCTTATGTGGTGAAAAAGGCTTTCTCCAGAGTAGCACTGATCTTGGCTGAAATGGATGGAAAAAACTTGCCCAATCCTGTAAATTTAGATTCTGTTAAGAAGTACTATTCTTGAAGAGGAAAAGAAGACAAAGCAAAAACCCGCAAAGGGTGCTTTAAGACTCTCTTAAAAAAACGAAAAAACGAAAAAATGAAAAGTGGAGAGGCCAAAGTGAAAACCTGCAAAAGGCGCATTGAGACCGAAGGGGTTTTGAGTCGAAAACCCGAAAAGGGCTGCTCAAATTGTGACCAGAATATAATGGGGCAGGCAGTGATCTTGCTACACCTGAATTAAAAGGAGAGAGAGATGTTACGTCTTGGGGCATCAGCAGAGTACTTTTGATCTCTTAAACACATATTGAGCTTAAATTGGTCTTCAGAAAGTCCGTATAGAGAAGCTCAGGCTGCGGTATCTGGGGCACCTATCTTTTCGTTCATCATTTCGTATTCTAACAATGTTTGCTTCCTTTAATTAGCCTATTCTTTTCAGATTTTGTCTCTAATTAAATTTCATTTTTTGTCTATCATTATGATCATATTCAAGCATTTTGTATTGAAATAATGATTAATGGACTAATAACACTTTCACAAAAGGAGTTTTGAATATTATTCTGGAAATTTCTAAATAATATAAGAACCTAAAACAGGACTTTTATTTAGAACTCACCAGGCCTAAGGGTTGGAAATATCTGAGGAGGAAACTCTAAACAGTGATTATTTCTTCAGACTTTCTGTAAAAAATGTTAGTGGAACAAGAAGACAGGATATTACATCAGTGATGCAACCTGGAGGAATAATGAGCAATGTCAATCCTAAGCTGTTAAAAAATGGACCATTCTCATGAAATCCTACATTCATACAAGATATATTTAGTTAGGAGCATTCAATCCATTCCGATCATTGCATCCTAATCATTGTAAAAAATCATTTTCATGACATTCTGCATTCATGCAAATGTCGTCCATAGTACATTTAGTTAGGAGAATTAGATTCATTCTGATCACTGTATCCTAACCATTTTGCATAAGCATAAACACATAATACCGATTTTACAGGACAGGTCCCCCAGAGGATGGTGTCACAACATTGGTGAATTAGCAGATCTTGTCTCCCTGAGTTTGCAGTGGAGCAGATCGAAGATAATAAATCTGGCAATCCTGAAGTTGCAGGAGCAGATCGAAGACATCAGATCTTGCCTTTTTGAGCGAAGTGGATCGAAGATAACAAATCTGGCAATCCTGAAGTTGTAGGCGCAGATTGAAGACAAGAATCTCGGCAATCCCGAAGTTGCGGGAAGCGATTGAAGATAGCGAGATCGGCAATCCACGAAGTTGCGAGGAAGCGATTGAAGATAGCAAATTTGGCAATCCTGAAGTTGCAGGAGTAGATTGAAGATAGCAGATCTGGCAATCCTGAAGTTGCAGGAGCAGATTGAAGATAGCAAATTTGGCAATCTTGAACTTGTAGGAGCAGATTGAAGATAGCAGATCTGGCAATCCTGAAGTTGTAGGAGCAGATAAAAAACAGCAGATCTTGTCTCCCTGAGTTTGCAGTGGAGCAGATTGAAGATAGCAAATCTGGCAATCCTAAAGTTGCAAGAGCAGATAAAAAATAGCAGATCTTGTCTCCCTGAGTTTGCAGTGGAGTAGATTGAAGATAGCAAATCTGGCAATCCTGAAGTTGCAGGAGCAGATTGAATATAGCAGATTTGGCAATCCTGAAGTTATAGGAGCAAATCGAAAACATCAAATCTTGTCTCCCTGAGTTTGCAGAGGAGAAGATTGAGGATAACAGATCTGGCAATCCTGAAGTTGCAGGAGCAGAATGAAAGTCTAATTTCCATGAGTGGATCGAAGCGTTAGTTCTCAGGCCCCTGAAGAAGCAGCGGGATGCAATGAAGTTACTCAAAGAAGAAAAGCACTAAAAGAAGTCCAAGATTTGATGACCGGGCAAAAATGGTCCTTTTTTGAAGTCTTTGCTCTATTCTCGTTACACGACAATGAGCAAAGAGCGGCAGTTGTAAAAGCCTATTTTCGTCCTGGCCCATTTTTAACCAAAAACAAAATAAAAAAATAAAACAACAATAAAACACCAACAAATTCAAATGTCCATAGTCCAAATTACAAGTCCAAAATGCTACACATTAACAGACCCAAATAGGTAGCCCAAATTTGACCCAAATTGAAAAGGGCCCAATATCTAAATTTTTCAGAAACCCTAAGGGTTTGAGTTTTTTCACACAAGAAGAGCCGAATACCTTCTCCACGCGCGCCACCACATCATCTCCTCCGTACGGTGATTGTGCCTGCAAAAAAGAAGCAACAAAACAGCAGTACACAGCACAACAAATAACATGACAGCAAAAAATAGAATAATATTGTATTTTTTCTTTTAGTTTCGGCTATAAAAGACCGAAAGAGAATCGCTTGTACGTTCTTCACTTCTTCACAATTTTACGAACGCATAAAGAATATACAAAGAAAAACAGAGAAATATTAAGAGGTGATTTCATCTTTTTTTTTATCCGATTTAAAATCTCTTTGATTGTTTTTATTTTGGGGATCCATTTTTTTGGTATTTTACAAACACACGGATATTGAATACAAAGAAAAAAAGGATTTGAATCCAGTTTTAAAAGGCGATCTCTAGAGGTTCTGATAATCGAGTTTTCTTTGGTTTTACCTTCTTTCTTCTTTCAGCAATTTTTTCTTTATTCATTTGAAAATCAAGGAATAAAATAAGGTAGGTAAGCGACTTACCTGGCTTTTCCCCTTGCATCGTGACGACGGCAGAGGTGCATTACGCGCCGATCAAACCACAGGTCGACTAAGGGACGGAGAGCTTGTAACGTTACAGGCGTGTGGCTCGACCGTGTCCCTAGTGGTTTAAAGTCAAAGCAGGTCAGGATCGACCACGGGCTAGACACACGGACGTGTGACTGGCCGTGTGGTGAAGTCAATAGCGACCACGGGTGAGGCACACGGGCGTGTCCACGGCCGTGTGGATAAGTCAGTATGTATGCCCTGTTTTGACACGACTTAAATGCATGGGCATGTCTGAAGGCCGTGGGAGGCACACGGCCTGCCCACACGAGCGTGTGACCTCTGTAACTTAGAAACAATTTTAAATTTCTGTGAATTTCTGTTTGTGTTCCGCTTAGTCCCGGCCTTATTCTAAAGTATGTTTGAGGTCTTGTGGACCTACTTAAGGGAGACTTAGATCTGATTGACCTAGCTATGATATGAGATGTCTGTAAAAGTTTTCGATCTGTCCGGTAACACCTTTAACTCTATACCGGTGATGGTTATGGGTTAGGGGTGTTACAGAGTGTGTATGGTTTTAATTTGGATGCAAATTTTATGATTCAATTTGTGTGAATGCTTGTGTTATAAGTTCGATAATGCCTCGAGCACTGTTCTGGTGTTGAATACGGGTAAGGTGTGTTAATATAATTATCTTTTATAAACCTCAATATTTCATGCAATGTGGAAAACCAACTCAACTAGGATCTTTTCCTACTGCTTTGATTCATAGAATTTTTGTAACACCCTTAACCCATATATGTCGCTGGAATAGGGTTACGAAGTATTTTCGGAGTTCACAGAACTTTCAATGCAAATTGAAGTAAAATACCATTCGTACTCAAAATTTTTCTTATTGTCCCTTGAATGGGCCCTCGAGGACCAATATGAACATTAGAATCGATTCGGAACTCAATCTGGATCTCATAAATTTTTTTGCAAAATTATCAAATTTCTCTTATGAATAGTGCCCACACGCCCGTGTGGTCTAGAGGCACGCCCGTGTGATCAGGCCGTGTGGTCACACACACCCGTGTCCCTAACCCGTGTAACTCTTTAACTTGCAAGCATGAAGAAATTAAAGTTACACGGCCAAATCACACGCCCGTCTGCTAGGCCGAGTGGCAAATTTAATTTTTTAAATTCAGGTGCAGTTTTCACTCGCCCATGTCCAAGGCCGTGTCAACTACAAGGCTGAGACACACGCCTGTGTCTCTGCCCGTGTACCCAATCCTGAGCATTTTGTTTTTCAAGAAGTAGGGGACACACGGGCGTGTGTCTACCCATGTCGAAAAATGAAGTCATTTCTTAGCTTCATTTCTCACCCAATTTTACCAACAACCTACACCAATAGTTGCATGTATATACCATCCAAATCAAGCATTAAAACCAAGCCTAAACTAACATCTATCATGGCATAATTTCACATGCAATTCATGTTTATAATCCTACTTTTAGTGCATATACAAGATGAACATACTCTATTCATCCACATTTAACACAAGCATTTAAATTGAGATAACTTATAAACATACCAAATAAATCATTACTAGCCATTCCAGTGGCTAGATTACAAAACATCACTTACAAGTAATCATTTGGCCAAATAAGCCTATACATGTCATTATACCAAAATGAGATTTCTAAATATACCAAAAAAGAGATAGTGGATAGTGTGATTATGCTCCGACCGATCCTCCAACCTTCGTGAGCTTACGAGCACTGTAAGACAAGGGAAAAGTAAATGGGGTAAGCATTTTCATGCTTAGTAAGTTCGTATAACGGAAAATAAACTTACCGGTTATATCTATTCAAACAAGCATATAAATAGACATTTCATCCATTATAGGTAGTTCACCTAAACATATACACTTGATCAAGCAAGTTAGTCACATAACATCATATAAATATCAAGTAAACAAAGACGAGCTCATTACATACAAACTTCTATTATTTCCACATTTCTATATTTCAAGAGTCTTTTCTGTTGAACTAATGAAATTTCGATGGACATTCGGGTGATGTACATAAAGTATACATATAAATTATCCATCAATTCATATTCATTATTACCCATTGGGCATAAGTTCAAAGAGTTCACTCTCGAGACACGTATTTTACAACAGGATTACCAGTCAAGGCTAAATCCTAATTTTCAACCGACATTCACAAGAGCCATTTGGTATTGCCAGTCACGGCTAAACCCTATCAGTAACCTATGCTTTAAAGAGCTTAATTAGGGTTTCCTGTCTAAGCTATTCCAAATCTATAACATATGCTCGAGAGGCTTAATTCAGAATTACCCATCTGGGCTATATCCTATTTTTAACATCTATCATATCCTACTCGTTTCAAGAAATCACCATAATCCATTGAAATTCAATGTTTAACCGGGACAAGACATTTTATCCATATTTTCCAAATTATAGTTATTTCATTATGTTCATCATCACATACATATCATTAAAATTATATAATTTAATTCAAGCAATTTAACATACTTATTTAAGTTACGCGAACTTACTTTGACAATTGTTCGTGTTTGAATTCTAACAAATCAGAAATTTTTTGTTTCCCTTGATCTAATTCCTTAGTTGGTCTTTCTGGATCTATATAAGCAAATTTAATTATTAACTCATCACATTTTACTTACATTTGCAATCTACTACATTCTAGGTAAAATTACAATTCGCCCCTACTCTTTTCAAAAATTCCAATTTCATCCCTAGGCTCGGAAAATGAAATTCATGCAATCTAGTCCTCTTTCCAAGCCTAACTAAAACTTAATAACAATTTTTACAGCACATACATTTCACAAATTTCAACATTTTCCATGGGTTTTTACTACTTTTTCATTTTAGTCCCTAACTAAGTTTCCATGAAAAATTGCTTTGTAAAAGTTGTTTATCTATCAATTATCTTTCATTTCCTACCATAAATTCAAATTTTCAGCATTTACATCCATGACAAAATTCTACACTTTATTATCTTTTCAAATAATCCCATAAATAGAAATATTAGGCTATCCCGATTCTAAAAATATAAAAATTATTAAAAACGGGACTTGATTTCATACCTTTTCAAGCTTGGTAAGTTCTCTTCCTCTCTCATAGGGTTTCCATAGAAATATTAAGGAAGAAGATGAATAGAAAAAATGATAATTTCTTTTTATTTTTCCATCATCTTTTTAATTTTATTGATTTCCAATTTAGTTCATTGCCTTTTCTAATTTTTCCCTGGATGAGTCATTATAATATCTACTAAATACTCTTCAATGGTCTAATTACCATATAAGGACCTTAAGGTTTGAATTCCATAGCTATTTAATATATATAGCTACTTGAATCCAACTTTTGCATTTTATGCAATTTAGTCCTTTACCTAATTAACCGCACAACCAATAAAATTTTAGTGTCATAATTCTCATGTGGCATTCCTATCATAATACCAACCATAAAATAAAATTTTATTTTTGGACTCAGATTTGTGGTCCCAAAACCACTGTTCTAATCTCACTGAATTGGGTTGTTACAACTCTCCTCCCCTTAAAAATTTCCGTCCTCAAAAATTCTTACCAGAAAAGAGGTTAAGGTATTGCTTCCTCATAGTATCCTCTAGCTCCCAAGTAATTTCCTCTAAACCATGTCGTTGCTATAGCACTTTTAGTAATGCCACCTTTTTATTTCTTAGCTCTTTCGTCTCATGTGCAAGTATTTTGATGGGTTCTTCATTGTAGGTTATATCAGGCTGAATCTCAACTTCTGTTGGACGAATAATGTGTGAAGGATCTGATCGATATCGTCGTAACATGGATATATGGAAAACGTTCTGAATCTTATCAAGCTCAGGTGGTAATGCTAACTGATACACAACAGGCCCGATTCTTTCAATGATCTCATATGGCCCGATGAACCATGGACTCAGTTTTCTTTTACGGTCGAATCAGAGAACCTTCGTCCATGGTGATACTTTCAGGAACACTTTATCACCAGTCTGAAATTCTATCTCTTTTCCTTTCAAATCAGTATAGGACTTTTGACGGTCAGAGGCTGCTTTCAAACTGTCTCGAATTAGTTTTACTTTCTCTTCAATTTCATGGTTCAAGTCAACTCCATGGATCTTTTTCTCACTTAACTTTGTCCAATACAAGGGAGTTCTACATCTGCACCCATATAAATCCTCATACGGTGCCATTTTAATGCTGGACTGATAACTGTTATTGCAAGCGAATTCAATCAAAGGCAAGTATTTTTCCCAGATACCTCCAAATTCAAGTACACAACACCGAAGCATGTTCTCTAAAATCTGTATCACACGTTCAGATTGTCCATCTGTTTAAGGATGGAATGCAGTACTAATGTGTAAATGAGTGCCCAAAGCTTCTTACAACTTACTCCAAAATCAGGAGGTGAATCGAGGATCTCTATATGAAATAATGGAGGTTGACAGTCGATGCAATCTTACAATTTCAGAGACATATAATTCAGCCAACCTATTCAAAGAAAAATCCATACGTACCGAGATAAAGTGTGCTAACTTCGTTAAACGATCAACAATTACCCATACAACATCTTTTTTTTTTCAGTAACAAGGGTAACCCCGATACAAAGCCCATGGTAATCATTTCCCATTTCCATTCCGAAATCGTAATTAACTGAAAAAATCCCAAAGGCACTTGGTGTTCAGCCTTTACTTGTTGACATATCAAACATCTAGATACAAATTCAGAAATATCTCTTTTCATTCTCGGCCACCAATACATTTTCTTCAAGTCATTATATATTTTGTTGCTACCGGGATGCATAGACATAATACTATTGTGCGCTTCATGTAAAATCTTCTGTACTAGTTCTGAATTCTTCGGTACACATATTCTATCTCTGAACAAAAACCAATTATCTGAATCAATCTGAAACTCTGAATCAGGAACTGACTCACTTTGTACTCGTTTGGCCTGTAACTTATCATCATCCTTCTAAGCCTCACAAATTTGTTATCGAAACATTGGTCTAGCTTTTAACTCGGCTATGATTGAATCATCATCAGACAAGAACAATTGGGCGTTCAATACTCGTAAAGCAAACAAAGATTTTAGACTCAAGACATCCACAACCACATTAGCTTTCCCCGGTGGTAATCAATAACGAGATCATAATCTTTTAATAATTCCAACCATATCCGTTGTCTCAAATTCAACTCTTTTTATGTCATTAAATACTTCAGACTTTTGTGATCTGTAAAGATGCGACACTTTTCACCAAAAACATAATGTCGCCATATTTTCAATGAAAATACAATGGCTGCTAATTTAAGATCATGTACCGGGTAATTTCTTTCGTGCGGCTTCAGCTGTCTAGTTGCATAAGCTACAACTTCACCATCTTGCATCAATACGCAACCCAACCCATTCAATGAGGCATCACTATAGATTACAAATTCTTTACCTGATTCAGGTTGAACTAATACGGGAGCTTCCATCAATAAGGCTTTCAATTTATCAAAACTTTGCTGACACTTATCAGTCCACTCGAATCTCACATCTTTTTGCGGCAATAGAGTCATCGGAGAAGCTATCATTGAGAACCCTTTAACAAACCTCCGACAATATTCGGCTAGCCCCAGAAAACTTCAAACTTCAGAAACATTCTTCGAGGGCTTCCAACTTACAATAGCTGAAATCTTATTCGGATCTACCAGATACCTTCTGTAGATGCAATATGTCCAAGGAAACTAACTTCCCGTAGCCAGAATTCACATTTACTAAATTTAGCATACAGTTGTTTCTCCCGTAGAGTTTGTAACACAATTCTTAGATGCTTAGCATGCTCATTCACACCTTGAAAGTAAACCAAAATATCATCAATAAAAACAACCATGAATCTGTCTAGGTATGGTCTGAATATTATGTTAATTAAATCCATAAATACCGCCGGGACATTCGTTAATCCGAATAGCATCACCAAAAATTCATAATGCCCATATCTGGTTCTGAAAACTGTCTTCGGAACATCTGAATCCTTTACCCGTAGTTGATAGTATCCAGATCGTAAATCAATTTTCGAAACTAAAGTGGCACCTTTTAATTGATCAGACAAGTCATCTATACAAGGCAACGGGTGCTTATTCTTTACTGTGACTTTATTAATATGTCTGTAATTGATGCATAGTCTCAATGATCCATCTTTCTTCTTTACAAACAATACTGATGCACCCAATGGTGAAAAGCTAGGTTAGGCAAATCCTTTATCAATCAACGCCTACAACTACACCTTCAGTTCTTTCAATTCGATAGGACTCATTCTATATGGTGCTATAGATATCAGTGTCGTCGCTGGCACAAAGTCTATGGAAAATTCGACCTCTCTAGTTGGAGGTAAACCAGGTAACTCTTCTGAAAATACCTCAGGAAACTCACAAACAACCGGAACTGACTGGATTTTCAACTCAGACACTTTGGTATCCAGCACATAAGCAAGATAAGTCTCATACCCTTTTCTAATATATCTCTGTGCTGATATTGCTGAAATCACATTAGATGACCCATCTAGTTTTTCAAATTCAACCCGAAGTAATTCACCATTTTGACACTTCAACACGATATATTTACGTTTACAATTAACTATTGCATCATGTTGGGTTAACCAATCTATTCCCAAAATCACATCAAAATCAACAAAAGGTAACATCATCAAATTAGTCAGAAAATAATGACCCTTTATCATCAACGAGCAATTCCTACAAATTTTATCCACCATAACATGGTTGCCCAAGGGATTTGAAACTTTGACCACAAATTCGGTGAATTCAACCAACATATTTTTAACAGTCACAAGTTTCGTGCATATATATGAATGCGTTGAACTAGGATCAATCAAAGCAATAATATCAGTATCAAGTAAAGAGAATGTACCAGTGATAACATCTGATGCCGAGGCGTCTTCCTTTGCATGTAGGCATATGTTTTTACTGGAGCCCGTGCCTCAGATTTAGCCGTTAACTCTTTTGCAGTAGTGCAACTACCACTGACATTTTCAGGATATCGTGGTCATCTACCCCTTGAGATGGGATTACTCGGCTTAGGGGTTTGTTTTATATCTTTCTCAACTTTTTCCGGGCAATCCTTAAGAAAATGGTCGAGATAACCATATTTAAAACATGCCCAACTTCTCATCCGGCACTCTCCAAAATACAATTTGTTATAGACATTGCATCGTGGCTTGGGGTTTCCAACACTCCCAACACTGGTTGCTAGTGGAGATGAAGACATCGGGTTGGAGTTCCTTTCCAGAATATCCCACTGATGAGGCAAAACGTTCTTGGTAACTTCTTGATTTCTTTAAGGTAGATGATTGCGTCTTTTTACTTGGAACCCGAGCTTCTCTTTCGGCTTGCTTATTCTCTTTACTTAATTCCTTAGCCTTGTGGGCTCTTTCAGCCAATATCGCAAATTCCCTTAATTCCAAAATCCCAATCAACAACTTAATGTCCTCATTCAGCCCTTCTTCAAATCGTTTGCACATATCGGCTTCAGTCTGAACCCATTCAATAGCATACTTGATCAGTCTAACAAACTCTTGTTCATACTCGGCTACTGTCATATTTCCCTGTTTGAGTTCTAAAAATTCCTTCTTTTTCTGATCTAGAAAACTCTGACTAATATATTTGTTTCTGAACTCAGTTTGGAAGAATTCCCACGTAACATTTTCTCGCGGTACAATGATAAGTTGTATCTTTTAGCAAGGATACTGCACATTTCAAACAATTGGTGGGAGTACATGACAATTTATTGAGAACCCGAATAGTATTTTCCAGCCAAAACTCGGCCCTCTCTGGATCATCGTCGGTTGTAGCCCTAAATTTTTCAGCCCCATATTTTCTAATCTTATCAACCGGAGCCTTACCAATTCTATCTAATCCAGTACCCTGTGGTGCTTCATCGGGTTATGAAGCAGGTGAGGGAGGTTGTTGAATAGCAGGGCGTGTTCTCACATATTTACTAAACCATTCATCCATCATTTCAAAGAAGGCTACTTTCGCCTCTTCACGACCCTCAGACATGGGCCTCCTACTACTACTAGTTGCGGCTCGTTGGACAGAAGCTTAAGCAGTGCTCTCAGCTTCCTCATACTCATCTCGAGCTGGTTGGAAGATATTACTGTATAAAAATACATTTAAAAGTGGTTAGAAGATATCACACTATCATGATTTATATAATGGCATGTATAGCTAGACCCCTCCTTACTACGTTAGTCCGAGAATCGACTAAATTGTAGCTCTGATACCACTAAATATAACACTCCTAACCCGTATTCATTGTTGAAACAGGGTTACAAAGTATTATTGGAGTTCACAAAACTTTCACATGCAAATTGTAGTAAATTACCATTCATACTTAAATTTTTTTCTTATTGTCCCTTGAATGGGCGCTCGAGGCCCAATATGAACATTAGGATCGATTCGGAACTCAATCGAGATCTCATAAAATTTTTCGTAAAATTTCCAAATTTCTCTTATGAATAGTGCCCACACGCCCGTGCGGTCTAGAGACATGCCCGTGTGATCAGGCCGTGTGGTCACACGCACCCATGTCCCTAACCCGTGTAACTCTCTCACTTGCAAGCATGAAGAAATTGAAGTCACACGGCCAAATCACATGCCCGTGTGCTAGGCCATGTGGCGAATTTAATTTTCGAAATTAAGGTGCAGTTTTCACACGCCCGTGTCCAAGGTCATGTCAACCACACGGTTAAGACACACGCCCGTGTCTCTGCCCGTGTGCCCAATTCTGAGCATTTTGTTTTTCATTTTTAAGAAGTAGGGAACACATGGCCAGGCCACACGGCCTAAATACACGCCCGTGTGTCTACCGTGTGGAAAAAATGAAGTCATTTCTTAGCTTCATTTTCTCACCCAATTTTTCCAACAACCTACGCCAATACTTGTATGTATATACCAGCCAAATCAAGCATTAAAATCAAGGCTAAACTAACATCTATCATGGCGTAATTTGACACACAATTCATGTTTATAATCCTACTTTTAGTGTATATATAAGATGAACATACTCTATTCATCCACATTTAACACAAGCATTTAACTTGAGATAACTTATAAACATACCAAATAAATCATTACTAGCCATTCCAATGGCTAGATTACGAAACATCACTTACAAGTCATCATTTGGCCAAATAAGCATATACATGCCATTATACCAGAATGAGATTTCTAAATATACCAAAAAAGACATAGTAGATAGTGTGATTATGCTCTGACCGATCCTCCAACCTTCGTGAGCTTACGAGTACTATAAGGCAAGGGAAAAGTAAATAGGGTAAGCATTTTCATGGTTAGTAAGTTCGTATAACGGAAAATAAACTTATCGGTTATATCTATTCAAACAAGCATACATAAACACACATTTCATCCATTATAGGCAGTTCACCTAAACATATACACTTGATCAAGCAAGTTAGTCACATAACATCATATAAATATCAGGTAAATAAAGATGAGCTCATTACATACAAACTTCCATTAATTCCACCTTTCCATATTTCAAGAGTCATTTCCGTTGAACTAATGAAATTTCGATGGACATTCGGGTGATGTACATAAAGTATACATAAAAATCATCTGTCAATTCATATTCATTATTACCCATTGGGCATAAGTTCAAATAGTTCACTCTCGAGCCACGTATTTTACGTCAGGATTACCAGTCCAAGCTAAATCCTGATTTTGAACCGTTGTTCACAACAGTCATTTAGGATTACCAGTCCAGGCTAAATCCTATCAGTAACCTATGCTCTAAAGAGCTTAATAAGGGTTACATGTCTGGGCTAAACCAAATCTATAACATATGCTGGAGAGGCTTAATTCAAGATTACCCATCTGGGCTAAATCCTATTTGTAACATCTGTCATATCCTACTCGTTTCAAGAAATCACCATAGTCCATCGAATTTCAATGTTCAACCGAGACATGACATTTTATCCATATTTTCCAAATTATAGTTATTTCATTATGTTCATCATCACATATATATCATTAAAATCATATAGTTCAATTCAAGCAATTTAACATACATATTTAAGTTACACGAACTTACTTTGACAATTGTTTGTGTTTGAATTCCAACTAATCCGAAACTTTTTGTTTTCCTCAATCTAATTCCGTAGTTGGTCTTTTCGGGTCTATATAAGAAAATTTAATGATTAACTCATCGCATTTTACATACATTTGCATTCTACTACATCCTAGGAAAAATTACTATTTTGCCCCTACTCTTTTAAAAAATTCCAATTTTGTCCCTACGCTCGGAAAATGAAATTCATGCAATCTAATCCTCTTTCCAAGCCTAACCAAAACTTAATAACAATTTTTACAGCACACACATTTCACAAATTTCAGCATTTTCCATGGTTTTTTACTCCTTTTTCATTTTAGTCCCTAACTAGAATCTAACTTTTTTAATTCCATAGCTATTTAATACCTATAGCTACTAGAATCTAACTTTTGCATTTTATGTAATTTAGTCCTTTACCTAATTAACCACACAATCGATAAATTTTTTGTGTCAAAATTTTCATGTGACCTTCCTATCATAATTCCAACCGCAAAATAAAATAAAATAAAATAAAATAAAATTTTATTTTTGGGCTCGGATTTGTGGTCCCAAAACCACTGTTCCGATCTCACCAAAATTGGACTGTTACAATTTTCCCTAATGATATCCGAAATTCTGACAGCCATTATTGAAATATTTAAAAATTTCTTTTCCAGTTTAACAAGGTCATTCCATTTGAAACATGGCCTCGTCCAAATGCCACTGCTCTATGGGATACTTGGCCAATTCAACATAAACCTTATCATGAAGAAATTTTGAATGCTATCCAAGAATATCATGAGAGTATTCCATATCCAACAGAATGGTCTCAAGATTTTCCTTGGTACTGTAGCCAAATCAATCTTGACAAGATAAGGATCCAAGATTCTCAACCACAACATGAAGATAAAAATGAAAATTTTGATCCAGATGCACGGTATGATGCTTTCTAGATAGAAATATATCAGAAAAAGCTAGAAAATTAGGACCGTATCATTGATCTTAATCTCACTACACATGAATCCACAGACTATGATTAAAGAAGAGAATCTCACTTTTACTGTTTTCTTTCAATAAAGATGTTTTGTACTGTTTGCTTTATGTAAAATATTTGTACCATAAGTTTGTCTGTTTGTAAGCCTCTCCATCTATATAAGGAGAGTTATATACATGGACTGTTTTCTATCTATGGCATTCTAAATTCCCTACTTTCTCTCTAGATTTCCTTTTAAGATAAAATTGAGCTTATGAGTTAACTATGAGTTCAAATAGAGCAAGCTCTGTGCTTGCCATATACATGGATCCTGCACATCAGAAATATTAAACTCTAATCAAAGGTATCAATAATCCTGATGATTAAGGAAGTTTCTTGATTTAAGGGTTTGTAGCTAAAATGCAGTGCTTGTTTTAATGACCAAAAAGAAGAGTGGTCTGTGTTTTTGGCATAGCATACCTGCTACAATTCTTAAGTCTTGATTCCCGTCCTACAATTTTGATTTCCAGAAATATTTCATAAGTGTTGGGCTTAGTCCGTTTTGGAAATTTTGGGAAGGTGATACACACACCTTCAGCTGGAAGAGTATTTTTCTGACGAATCAGGGAAATAACTCCACTGTGTCTGGCCGTGGGGATGATGCTGAAAACAAATCCTACCCGAGGAGACAACTAAACTGCATGAGGAGAGAATTAAAGGGATATTATAATTCTTTATTTTTTAAGGTGGTCTCACTTGAGTTAATCATTATGAGTGGGTTTGGATGAGTGATGCATTTATTTGTGGTTAGTATAAAAATAACGGTGACGGTGATATTAAATACTATAACAATATTGTAGCGTGAAACAAAAAGTAAACTAAACGTGCATCCCATCACTCATCCAAACTCACCCTCTATATATAATTGCCTTAAAAATGCTTGTTTATTTTGCTAATTTTAATCAAATACTAATTAACATTCACCAATGCCGCTGCTAGTTTGTTTTAATTATTCCTGTTCTTTTAATTTCTTTTTCGAAAAACTTAAAGAGTTACTTTCATGAATTTTTTTATAACCATGTAAAAGTTTTATGTCCATGAGATTATAAAAAAAGAAATAAAAAGAAGAGAAAGATACTACATCGACATGATTGGGTATGAAAAAGAATGATATTTGATTAATGTGGCCTGGAAGTGGAGGGCTCGCTCAGGACCACCACATACACCGCCGATGCCTAAATTCTGAGAGCGATGCCAAATTCATTAACATAGCGAATCGGAATGGCTGCCTTGTTCAAATATTATCAGTAATATACTGCTACTAGCCTTTGATATTAGTGGTTTGATAGCTGTGGATC
This sequence comes from Gossypium bickii, assembly GCA_025503065.1. Lineage (NCBI taxonomy): Eukaryota > Viridiplantae > Streptophyta > Magnoliopsida > Malvales > Malvaceae > Gossypium > Gossypium bickii. Next base: position 86,443,643 of record CP106712.1, read on the forward strand.
GAAAAAGATAGAATGGTAGCAGCTAGGGGATTACGTGTTCCAAGAAAATGAACCCCACGAGCAGAAACGAGCGTGGGGAATGCAAGGGGCCCCATGCTCATGAAGCCTCGTTTTCGGTTTTGCTAGTGGCGGCGCACAATGATATCGATTTTAACTTTTCGATTTTGTTTAATTCCGTTATAATGTTGATATATGCCGATCCGTGTAGCATATCTCATAATGCTTCTGTTTAACCGTTACTCTTGTAGTCCACAAAAAAAAAAAAAAAAAAAAAAAAAAAAAAAAGAACGCGTTATAAGCGACGCTCTATTTCATAGTCTCAACCAGAAGAGGAAACAAACAAACAAACAAAATATCATCCGCCATTTTCCTGATCTCCATGGAAACCAACTCTGATTGCTTTTGGCTTTTGTTTATTGCTTCCAAATGCAAAACTTTCTCCTCTCAAAACTCCATTTGGCTTCTTCTTTTAATTTGCATGGGTTGGCTGGGTATGACCCTCTGTTTCTGGTTGTACCCTGGAGGTCCTGCCTGGGGTAAGTGTCATTGGCTGCGCAAGAGAGGTGCCACGAAGCACAATAACATCATTCCAGGGCCACGAGGTTTCCCAGTGCTGGGAAGCATGAACATCATGCTTAATCTGGCTCACCATAAAATTTCTGCAGCAGCTAAGTGTTTTCATGCTAAACGGCTCATGGCCTTTAGCTTGGGTGATACAAGGGTTATGGTTACATGCAACCCTGATGTAGCCAAAGAGATTCTTAACAGTTCCGTTTTTGCTGATCGTCCAGTGAAAGAGTCGGCATACAGTTTAATGTTCAACAGAGCCATTGGTTTCGCTCCTTATGGGGTTTACTGGCGAACCCTCAGAAGAATTGCTGCCACACATCTATTTTGTCCTAAACAAATCAGCTTCACCGAGGCACAGAGGTCTGATATCGCCTCTCAAATGCGTTCTATAATAGCATGTCGTGGTGGAATCGGAGAAATCTCCGTACGGGATATACTCAAGAAAGCATCTCTTGACAACATGATGTGCTCGGTGTTTGGCAGCAAGTATCAACTTGGTTCGTCAAGTACTGAAACTGAACAGCTCAGCCAGCTTGTCGAAGAAGGTTACGACCTATTAGGGAAGCTCAATTGGTCTGATCATCTCTCATGGCTTGCTGGTTTAGACCTTCAAAAAATCCGGCTTCGATGCACCCAACTTGTTCCCAAAGTGAACAAGGTTGTGAGTAGAATCATTCAACAACATAAACTGCAACCTGAGACAACAAACCATGATTTCGTGCACGTTTTACTTTCTCTCACTGGACCTGATAGACTCTCGGACAACGATATGATTGCCGTACTTTGGGTAAGCAACAAAGCAAGCAATTTTGTTTTATTTTTTTATAGGCACGGTTTTTTTGCTTTCTAGCTGTGATGGGAAAAGAATCGAAGATGGAATCTTGGATCAGTTTGATGATTAGATTACGATAATGAATCTTGGATCAGTTTGATGATTAGATTACGATAATATGTACATTTTCTTAGCTTTTAAGTACAATTAATTGCTTTGTCCTAATTACGCAGGAGATGATATTTAGAGGAACGGACACTGTGGCGGTTTTAATAGAGTGGATACTAGCGAGAATGGTGCTTCACCCGGAAATCCAGTCAAGAGTGCAGGCGGAGATTGATGAAGTTGTGGGGAAATCACGAGCGTTGATGGAATCAGATATTCAGTCGATGGTTTACCTGCAGGCAGTAGTGAAGGAGGTTCTGAGGATGCACCCACCTGGCCCACTTCTATCATGGGCCCGGTTGGCAATCACAGACGCTACTATTGATGGATATCACGTGCCTGCTGGGACCACAGCCATGGTTAACATGTGGGCCATCACCAGGGACCCAGAAATTTGGGTGGACCCTCTCAAGTTTATGCCAGAGAGATTCGTGTCCAAGGACAATAGTACTGATGTGGAATTCTCGGTGTTAGGGTCAGACCTCAGGCTGGCGCCATTCGGATCAGGCCGTCGGACTTGCCCAGGTAAGACATTGGGTTTGGCCACTGTTAACTTTTGGGTGGGATCCTTATTGCATGAATTCGAGTGGGTGCAATCGGATGCTAATCCAGTTGATCTCACCGAAAGGCTTAGGCTCTCCTGCGAAATGGCTACCCCTCTTAAGGTCAAAGTGCAGCCTAGGCGCAGATGAAATGATAATCGCACAATTTATGATGGTTCAATCTGAGATTATATACTATCCTTATTTAGCAACCAGTTGTTAGATGTATATGGTAAGATTTAAGACGTATATATCTCGATGTTTTCTCTAGAAATATCAATGTTGCCTGACCTACGTCCCTACTATATATATGGATAATACTATGTAATTTTATTTAACCGCAATAAGGTTTTGATCGTCTCACTTTTCATTTCTTTTTTCAATTTCCAAAGGCAACAGTTAGGGAGGCTTTGGTATAGAAAGTTGTAACTTTTCAAGCAATGTATTGGTTAGAATGTTGGGATGAAAAAATTAATTTACTTTTATTAGAATGTTTTCTATTGAAGTTACTTTTAACACCAGCAATGAAAATTGATTTTCTTAATAATTGGCCTAAAAGTTATTTTCCAAATTATCCTTTCAACTTATTCAATCTTAAAATGAAAAAAGAGATGGAAAAACACAATTGTTGCTTGTTTTCTCATTTTGTTAGTTGCTACAACTTCAATTCATTATTCTAAAGCTTAAAGCTTAAAGCTTAAAACTTAAAACACAATTGTTTTCTCATTTTCTAGTACTTAACTTAAAACTTGTAGAATTATGTAATTGTGTGAAAAACAAGCTATTCATAGATAATATCCTACTCCAGCAACAACATTAACATCACCTACTCTCAAATCCAATTTTTAAACTAATACATTGCCTAACTTTCTCATAAAAAATGCCACCCTAACAAAGCTTACATAAAAAATTATGTGTTAAAAAAAAATCTAACCGTTATGGAAAACAATGTTACATCTAAATCAAACTACTAGTTTGAAAATTAGGAGTAAGATATTAAAGTCATATATATAATATATGAATATACTTGAATTTATACCTACAATGTAATGAGGAAAAAGTTTATAAATTGTAAATCTTTATAACCTTGACTTAACATGTAAGGTTTTTATAATGTGTTCATATAGCGGATTAGATCAGAACGTGAGAGAATCATACTTTGTTAATAATAAAGATTATTGAAAATATTATTATTAAATATTTATTAATGATAAAAATTATTTAAAATATTAAAATACATTAATATTATTTTTATTTAATAAGGATAATTTTGTTAAGTAACCTTACATTCTTAGGAAAGTGTTGAGTATACCAAACACGTTGGCTTTCTCAAGATTTTAATCAATATTTTCTAGTGTATATTAAACGTTGTATAATAACTTTCTTAGCAATGACATTCCCATCAATCACACTCTAAGTTAACTTTATGAATATATATATATACACACACAGAGAGAGGGAGATCCATTTGCATTAGTGTATAACTTAAGTGGTTTTACATCCTTCCATAACTTTTTATACGAATAATATTTTATCTCATATTTTATTCTTCATTTATGTAGATCATGCATGTTAAGTTTGGCATAAATTAAAAATTTCTAACTATTCTTTTATGTAAAAAAATTGTAACAGTTAAACATATATTAATATAAACAACAATAAAACCCCAATTCGACTGCCTGACTGGCTAACGGTGGTGTTACCAGAAAAGAAAAAAATAGTTTGTAATGAAAAAAACTTTGGTTTTAGTAGTTAAGGCAATCGATACGATTTTAATAAAACAATTTTAAAATGACGTTTAGCGAAATAGTAGTTTTAAAACAAGATCAGAAGAAAATAAAAATATACGTTCCAAATGTCATACAATGGATTAATAGAATTAAGACACAAATTAAGGGAAAATAAGAGTAAGCCTTAATTTGTATAACATAAAGGTTAATAAACTGACAAAGTGCCATCATTCATTATATACAAATGACTATATAGAAGAAATTCAAATTCGCATTTACATAATTCCATTTCAAGAGACTTAGACCGCATGCCACCCAATTTGATATACATGTTACAACAAAATAATGAATGGCTCAGAAAAGAATCCATTAGCAGGCTGAGTCCTTTCAAAAGTCCACTTTCTTTACAAATCCTAAAATGATAGGGGAAACTAGGTAAGTTCATAATGAACTTAATGAGTCCATAATGAACTTAGTGAGTTCCAACGATAAATAATATACTTTCGAACAAGGTTCTCAAGAAGTAAAATTAAGCCAGGCTTTTAGAACACTTAGTAATACCAATAATTACCACAGATACCCAATATAGTTGAGTACAATACGTTGGCAGATTCATAACACCAAACAATTACGGTTCATTGGCGGATACTATCAATTGCAAAACGCAATCACCAATAATTAATTTTCATGCAAATATTAGTCATGCCTGATCACAAAACATAGACAATTTCACACCACAACCAAGGTTAGTTCACATGCGGATACTTTTTGTAACAGCCCGATTTAGGGGCTAGTCGGAACAGTGATTTTGGAACCACTAATCCAAGGTCAGAGAAATTTTTTTAATGTTATTTTACGAGTTACAACATGATTATATGGGTGCATGAAAATTTTGGTGCTTTAATTTTAGCGATTGTATGCTTAATTTCGAAAAAGGACTAAATCGCATTAAGTGCGAAATTCTTAGTTTACAAGCTAGAGATACCAATTAGCTATAGAATTTTAATTGGAGGCCCTTAATGTGAAATTAGGCCTTTGTAAAGGTCATAGCCGGTCATAGGGGGGACAAGAGGATTAATTTAGTCAATGTTTTGTTGGTGTTAGATTAATGAATAAAATAAAAGAAAAATAAAGAAAGAAAGTATATCATCTTTTCTCTCCATCTTCTCCACCAAAAAATACAAGAAAAATAGGGGTTTGGGAGCTCAATATTTTCAGTAACTTCTCACCTTTGAAAGTAACTGTTTTGACTCATTTCTTGATAATATTTGTACTTTTGGAACCCCTAAAGATTAAGCTAGCTAAAGAGGGGACTATTTTGCCAAATGGTTGAAAGTTTAGATTTTTTCCATGTGAGCATTTATGTTGTTTGCTGCATTTTTATGGAAGAAAATGAGTCTTAGTTGTTTAATAAACAACTTTTGTGAAAGGTGTTACCATGAAAACACCTAAGAGGACCTCTTTGCAAAGGTTGTAAAATAGGTGTTAAATGTGTGAAATAATGAGTATTGAGAGTTGCTATAAGATAAATAAATGTTCACCTAGGCTCGTTAAAGGATGAAATTTGATTAGAATTGATTTACGAGCCTAGGGGCAAAATCATATTTTTGCCAAAGTCTAAAGGCAAAAGGGTAATTTTACCAAAGTATGATTATTGAAATGCATTAATTAGTGTGATAATTAAATGAGCTAATTTGCTATTATGGGTTAAAAAGAACGAAAAATTAACCTTGACCGAGGAAAAGGCAAGGTATCGAACTAGATCGACAAATTGGCCTATTTTGAAATCGAGGTAAGTTTGTGTGTAATAAATTCAACATCATGTTATTAAGTTTCTAAATGTTTGACATTAGTGATGTTGTATAATATTTCTATGAATTTGAGTAATGATGTTGAATGAGAAAATGATGAGAATTGGGATGTGGGTTTAGGGTTTAGGGTTTAGGGTTTAGGGTTTAGACTTTAATAAATGAGAGAATAATATCATCAAAACTTGAGATAGGTAAGGTCCCGTATAAAACCATGTCTGGGACATGGCCTCGGCACCAAATTGAGATCCCGTATAAGACCATATCTGGGATATGGCATTGGCATCAAATATGGAAATCGTATAAGACCATATCCGGGATATGGCATCGACATCGATATGAGATCCCATATAAGACCATATCTAGGATATGGCGTCAGCATCTAGAGGTGACCCATGTAAGACCATATCTGGGATATGGCATTGACGTCGTATTTATGTGAATGATGATAATTATGTATCTTCGAGTATCCCAAGTGATTCAATGGGGGTAAATAGTTAAGCTTATAATAGAGATGAGATTAGTGCAAAAGCTATGTGACGAAGTGATACAGGTACATGTGAGTAATTCACGAGAAATGTTTACGATATGTGACATGACATGTAATTGGTAAGAATAAGCATGAGTAAGTTATAGCAATGTGCTTGAGACTTTGTGTTCTTATTCAATGCAATGGATGGATGGCATTATGGGCCTTTATGTTGCTATTTATTTCATGCAAACTTACTAAGCTTTATACTTACGCCTCTCATTTCCCTTTTCCTTTTAGTATCGCTAAGCTAACTCAGGGGTAGTAGGACATTGGAGTTCAGAATCACACTATCAACTTCTTCTTGGTATAGCAAAGTTAGATTTATTTTGAGTATGGCATGTATAGGAATTGGTCTTTTTGTTATGTCATATTTGTTAGCCAAAGTGTTGGCTAATAATGTTGTTCAATTCATTTTGTAAATGGTCATTGGAAATTGGCCAATACTTGACAAGTTCATATATTCAATGATGATGAAATTTATAAAGTGTAGACTTGTGTGGATGTCTTGATTTTGAGTTCTTAGAAGTGCCTTATGGTCATGATGTATGTTGAATTGAATTGGTATAAGTATGGTTGCTTTGTAGGGTGGCATTTGGCTTGGTAGATAGCCTTACAAATATCTATACGGGTAGACACACGGGAGTGCATCTAGGCCGTGTGTGACACCCGGTCAGCCCCACGAGCGTGTAGATAGGCCGTGTGTCTCCATGCAAGCTAGGTTGGAAATTCATAATATCCAGTAGTAAACATATGGGTTGAGACACGGCCGTGTGTCTCAACCGTATGGGAGACACGGCCTAAGACACGGGCATGTGCCCCCGTCGTGTGAAGTCTGCACCTGAAATTAGGAATTTAATTCGACACACGGTCTAAGGACACGGGCGTGTGCCTTGGCCGTGTGGCCTTATTGAGATGATGACATCATAAATAGAATGTCAAGGTTTTCACACATGGGTGAAGAAACGGGCGTGTCATGGCCGTGTGATGGACAAGGGCTTTTGTCAGGCCATGTGAAAACCCCTGTAGGTTCGAATTGAAAAATTAATCCACGGGGGGTGTGGAACACGGGCATGTGATATGCCACACGGGCATGTCCCATCCTTCACACGGGCGTGTGGCCCTATTTTGAGTCAAATTTTTATAAGTGTTCAAAAGTTTTCGGTTTGGTTCCGAATCATTTCGAGTGGAAGATTAGGGTCTCGTAGGCCTACAATAAGGACATCATGGTCTCGAATGAAAAGTTTTAGTTTGAAATGAAGATTTTATGGATCGATATTGTATGATTGAGCAAGTTAAGTACGGTAATGCCTCATACCAGGTTCAGGAGTCGAATACAGGTAATAGGTGTTAAACTTTTCACTGTTAAGCACTAATCACGCGGATACCTATTCATTTAAGCATTGTTCACGTGCATCAACTTTACAAAACACTTGCATGCTTTGCATGGATTGTTCATGGACCCCTTTCTTTGTAACACCTTTCACCCGTCTTTGACATCGGATTAAGGTTATGGGATGCTACCGCACACAACATAACAAAATGATGCTATATCAATTCAAATTTCTCTAAACAAACTTTAATCATCAATCATATAGTAAAAACATGTTATTCATACATTATCGAGGCTTAATCGAGCTGATGGAAGCTCTAAAACAATTCAGAACAAAACAACAACTAATTTGAAACATTCCAGAAAAGTATGGTAAAAATGTAAAACATGGGTCACGTAGCCGTGTGGAGCTAAACCACATAATTGTGTCCCTAAACCATGTAACAGATTGATACCGTGTACTTCAAGGTCACACAGTCGTGTCGTTAGGTCGTCTAACTAACTGTGGTTGTGTGAACTAATTGTCACCTAAATTATAGAGGCCACACGGCTGTGACAAATACCCGTGTAAGGCACGTGACTGTGTGTCAAACCATGTTATAGACCGTGTGTACTTATAAGTGCCTTTTCAAAAAAGTTACAAAACCTTTAGTTCTTTTACTTTATAAGCAACCATTAAATCATTCTTCAACCTATTCAAATCAAATAAAACATGCCACAAAATTACACAACCTAACCATTCATACTAGAATATATATAAAAACACCAATGTGCATTTTACCATAAGTGTATTCCAAACCATACCTTTCTATCACCCTAAAACATATCTATCTTTTACCAAAGTTGACCGTATATGTATATCTTAAGCATACAATTACCTGTATACATATTCAAAGCTTACCATATCAACGAAACAACTTAAACCAATAAATGCATATATCACAATTATCAACTAACACATATACCATACATTTTATTCAAGATTTACCATTTCCCAACTATTTCATGAACCAAGATCAAGCAAACCATCACCACACATGCATTCATCACATACTATATAAGCATACCATAAAAATATTTAAATTCAACATTATAGAAGGCAAATTACAACTTCAACTTATAGCTTCAAACCAACAACCCAAAGATCACCTATATACATGCCACAAAACATAATAAACGAGTCAAAATCTACCAAGACTGAAGCTTGATAATGTGAGCCTTAAAAATTGATCCGGTTGCCTAGTTCTGCAAAACGGCATCTACAGAAAATAGGAAATGAAATAGAGTAAGCTTATATAGCTTAGTAAGTTCATAAGTACTTACACAAAACTTTTATCTTAGTTCACAAATAAGCAAACAAATATAAATAATGTAATACAATTTCCTGTCAAGACATTTAAAATAACAAGGTGAGCGTTTCACGTATTGATTGTATAATCTCTCAATCACTCAATACGACATGCTTCTATATCATTCAAAAAGAAATATCCAACATATAAATCATATTAACCAATTGATCACGGCATTTCATATTCACATTCATATACCATTTCTTTTAAACATATAGCTCTGTCACCATATATTACATTTACAAAATGAGTGTTTTATACATATAATTATAAACTTTACTGTAATTGTGATATCATTTCAAAACAACCTTTAAACACATATTCATCATACTTTCAATTTCAGAAGTTAATATGTAACAGCCTGGTTTTGGGGCTAGTCGGAACAGTGGTTTTGAGACCGCTAATCTGAGGTTGAGGAAAATTATTTTGATGTTATTTTATGTGTTATAGCAGTAAAATATGGCTATGTGGAAATTTTGGTGTTTTAATTTTAGCAATAGCATCTTTAATTGTGAAAAATGACTAAATCGCATAAGGTGAAAAAGTTCTATTTTATAAGGTAGGGGGTACCTAATAGCTATAGAATGTTAATTTGGAGGTCTTTAAAGTGAAATTATGCCAATTAGAATGTGTTGCCCGGCCATGTAGTATAGGGAGACAAGCATTTAATTTTTGGTCAAATTTTGGTGAATTAGGTGAGAAAAAGATTAATAAAATAAAGTGAAAAGAAAAACTATCATCTTTCACTATTCATTCATCTCTTTCTAGCAAAAATTGAAGAAGAAATAGATCATTGGGGGTTCAAACTTTCAGCCAAGCTATCTCCTTGCTAGTAAGTGATTTAGGTGGTTTTAATTGATATTTTTGTATTTTTGGGGTCCCCAAAGCTTAAGCTAGCTAATGAGGGGACCAATTTGCAATATGGTTGAAAGTCTAGGGACTTGCTATGAGAGTATTTATGTTGTTAGCTGAGTTTTTATGGAAGAAAATGAATGTTAGGGAGAGGAGAAACAACTTTTGTGAAAGATGTTTGCATGAAAACACCTAAGTAGGACATAAATATAAAGATTGAGATTGTGTCATAAATGCATGAAATAGTTGGAATTGTGAGTATTTGTAAGAGAAATAAATGTTCAGCTAGGCTTGATTAATGAGAAAATGTGTTGAAAAATGATTTACGAGCCTAGGGGCAAAATTGTAATTTTGCCATAATACAAGGGCAAAATGGTCATTTTTGCCTAAGTGTAGATTTTGATGCATTATGATCATAGAATGATCTAAACGAATGAATTTTATTGTTATAGATCAAGAAGAGCGCGAAATTAACCTTGATCGGGGAAAAGGCAAGGTTACAGATTAAACCATTAGTTGATGCGTTTTGCACCAAGGTAAGTTTATGTGTAAATGATGCATTTTATATATACATTGTTGTTGTTAATTAGTGCATATCACAATTAAGAACATGTATGATTCAAGTGGATAGAATGTGGTAGTTATTGAATAACTCTAGTATGCATGATGGAATGGATATGTAAGTATGTTATATCAATACTTGACGGTGGGCTAAGAGCGATACCACCTTCATACTTAATTACGATGGGCTATGTGCGATACCGTCGTCTATTTATCATTTGGTGGGCTATGTGCGATACCACCTTAACTAATCTCTTTGGTGGGCTATATGCGATACCACCCTAATAAAGACTGATGCTGGGCTAAGTGCGAAACCACTGAGTAATTTGATTATGAGTAATTGATCGAGAGATTGTGATGTGTTGTATTATGTGACATTGTGGTGCTAAGTGCAGGGAGGCATGCTAATGAATGTATACATTAAGCTTGTGATATGGTTGGAATGTGGAAATGGAAGAAATGAGTAAGCATGATTATGAATGTGGATTGTTTCTTGTATAGTATGTAATGCTATATAATTGTATAGCACATGCTATAATGTTATATTATTTACATGTAAACTTACTAAGCTTGAAGCTTACTCCCCCTTTCTTTTCCCTTGTTTTATAGAGTTTAAGAGCCAAGTTGGGATACGTAGATAACCAGAAGATCGCCCATACTATCAGCTCACCTCGGTATATCTAGACTTAGTGATTTTTTATATGGCATATATAGGGGCGAGACTAGGTAGATTATTTTGTTATTTTGGCCAAGAGTGTGTTGGCCCCTTTTTATGACAAACTATTTTGTATATTGCCATGGTTGATGGCTCACCTTGTCATTTATGAAAAGATATAGTCATTCATGGAAGTTTAGATTGCAAAATATGAGTTGTTTGATGATATGTTGAATGGATCCATGTTGTGTGAGCTAGAGGGGTGAAAGAAGCTTGGAAAATAGCCTTGTTCTTGTCCATACAGACAGGCACACAGACGTGTGTCTAGGCCATGTGTGACACACGGTCAGCCCTACGGGCGTGTGACTTGGCCGTGTGTCCCCTGCATGTTGGTGCTGTAAGTCAGTGTCGACCACGGGCTAGCCACACGTGCGTGTGCCTAGGCCGTGTGACCCTTATAAGGTTGTTAACGTCACAAACAGAATACCTAGGTTTTTACACATGGGGCGAGAACATGGGTGTGTCTAAGCCGTGTGAAAACCCCTGTACGTTCGTAATGAAAATAAATTCCATACGGGGTAGGGGCATGGGCGTGTGTGACCACACGGGCATGTCCTGTTTCACACGGGCGTGTGGCCCTTATTTAGCTGAAAAAGTTTAAGATCACAAAAGTTCCCGGTTGGGTTCCGAAACCTCTCGTAGGTATGTATAAGGCCTCGTAGGTCCTTAATGAGGTGTGTCGTGATGATGTAAGAGAAATTTCAAGTTGGGACTGAAGTTGCATGATTAAGTAGATTAAGTCCGGTAATGCTTCGTGCCCGATTTCGTCATAGAATACGGGTAAGGGGTGTTACATTTAGTGGTATCAGAGTTATGGTTTTGTCAGTTCTCGTGCTACCGTAGCGTGTGCAAGAGTCTAGCTATACATGGCATAAGCGTATAATGATAGTGTGATGGCTTCTGATGATTCTAAACTTTGTTTATATACAGTATATGGATCCTGATCAATCGGCTACTGATGACGTAACTAGTAATGCGTCAGCTCCCGCGTAAGGGACCACGCACGTGCAGAGTGGACTCGAAACTGGGGGTCAAAGAGAAGAGGCTCAGGAAGCCTTTCTCCAAATGATGAGTAATTGGTACATGGAATATGTACAAGCAAGCCCCAATGCTCAACTTCCTCCACCCCCTGCTGTACCTCAGCCAGTTCCAGTGGCTCCTCAAGGTATAGATTTTGTAAGGATAACGAAGCCCCCGGTAGACAAGATTCGGAAGCAAGGGGCTAAGGAGTTTTGAGCTAATATAGATGATGACCCCAAGAGGGCAGAGTTCTGGCTTGAGAACTCAATGAGAGTATTTGATGAACTCTTCTGTACACCTGAGGAGAGCTTAAAATAAGCTGTGTCTTTGCTGAGGGACTTGGCATACTATTGGTAGAAAATGTTGACATCAGTGGTTCTTAAGGAGAGAGTAATGTGGGACTTCTTTTTAGAGGAGTTCCAAAAGAAGTATATAAGTCAGCGATTTGTTGACCAGAAATGGAAGGAATTCCTTGAGTTAAAGCAAGGAAAAAAGACTATGGCATAATATGAGCGTGAATTTGTTAGGCTCAGTGAGTACGCGCAAGAATGTGTGTCAATAGAAGCTATCTTATGCAAGAGGTTTGAAGATTGGCTAAATGAGGATGTCAGGCTTTTAGTCAGGATTTTAGAACTAAAAGAATTTGTGGTATTGGTGGATAGGGCCAATAAGGTTGAAGAATTGAGCAAGGAGAAGAGGAAGGTCGTGATTGAGGCCCGGGATGCAAGAAAAAGGCAGATGAGTAAATCCCACCAAGCTCAATCGAAGAGGTCTAAGGAAGTGAACCCTCGAACGATTACATCAGTTGGGTATTCGCAAAGAAAGCGAGGCAACACGTACTCGGGTTCAAGAGTTCAAGCCACCTCGATGGCAAGTGTGGGCAATCCAAAGTCCAAACCAGAGTGCCCAAGCTACGGTAGACATCACACTAGGGAGTGTTAGGGAAACAATCGAAATTGTTATAAGTGTGGTTCCCCCAACCATTTCATCTAAAACTACCCTGAGAGGGATGACAAGGAAAGGAAGGAAGAGATAAGCTCAAGCAATGTATCTTCTAGGGGTAGGCCACAAAAGAACCCAGGAGGTGGGACTAGTGTTAGAGGTGTGTCACGAGACTCTGTTGTGAGGCCGGAAGGTTGGGCACTTGCAAGGACTTATGCCATTCACGCTCACGATGAGGCATCATCTCCAGATGTAATAACGAGTACTTTTTCTCTTCAAGACACCTTTGTTATTGCTTTGATTGATTCTGGGTCTACCCATTCTTATATTTGCATGAGATTGGCATCTAGTTTGAGTATGAATGTTGAGTATACGAAATTTTTGGTAAAGGTGTCAAACCCGTTAGGTAAATATGTGTTAGTTGACAAGGTGTGTAGGAAGTGTCCTTTGACAATTAGGGGTCATTGTTTTCCGGCAAACCTTATGTTGTTGCCGTTTGATGAATTTGATTTGATTCTTGGGATGGATTGGTTGACTACCCTTAGTGTCTTAATGAACAGTGGTAATAAATTTATTTAATTCAAATGTGAAAATAGAGATGTTATTCGGGTTGAATCAGGTGTGTCAGATAGTTTACTGGTGATGATCTCTTCCTTGGTGGCTGAGAAATATTTGAGAAAGGGATGTGAGTCCTATCTCGCTTTCGTGCTGAATACTCAAGAGTCTAAAGTAAAGATTGAAACAGTGCCGGTGGTATGTGAGTATCCAGATGTATTCTCAGAATAGTTACCTGGATTGCCTCCAGTTAGAGAGGTCGAGTTTGGAATTGAGTTAGTTCTGGGAACGACACGTATTTCGGTTGCTCCATATAGGATGACACTATTAGAGTTGAAAGAACTGAAGGTTTAGTTACAAGAGTTGACGAATAAGGGTTTTGCGAGACCAAGCTATTCACCGTGGGGTGCTTCGATACTATTTGTAAAGAAGAAAGACAGGTCGATGAGATTGTGTATAGACTACAGATAACTTAACAAGGTGACGGTGAAAAATAAGTACCCTTTACCAAGGATAGATGATCTATTTGATCAATTGAAAGGAGCTACAGTGTTCTCCAAGATAGACCTGAGGTTTGGTTATTACCAGTTGAGGGTTAAGGGGCAAGATGTGCCGAAAACTGCGTTTCGAACGAGGTATGGCCATTATGAGTTTCTGGTCATGCATTTCGATTTAACGAATGCTCCTGCAATTTTTATGGATTTAATGAACCGTGTCTTCCGACCGTATTTGGACAAGTTTGTGGTTGTCTTTATTGACGACATATTGATTTATTCTCGAGATGAGAGTAATCATGCGGAGCACCTGAGAATTGTCTTACAGACTTTAAGAGACAAGCAGTTGTATGCTAAATTTAGGAAGAGTGAGTTTTGGCTCCGAGAGGTAAGATTTCTAGGACACATTGTGTCGGGTGATGGTATTAGAGTTGACACGAGTAAGATCTCAGCTATTATGGAGTGGAAACCGCCGAGAAACTTGTCGGAAGTCAGAAGCTTTTTGGGTTTAGCGGGTACTACAGACGGTCTGTGAAGGGATTTTCCATGATTGCTACTTTGATGATGAAACTATTGCACAAAGATGTTAAGTTTGAATGGACTGAGAAATGTCAATAGAGTTTTGAGAGATTAAAAACATTATTGACTGAGGCGTCGATTTTAGTACAACCTGAGTCGAAGAAAGAGTTTGTGGTCTACAGTGACGTGTCATTTAATGGTTTCGGTTGTGTGTTGATGCAAGAGGGTAAGGTAGTCGCTTACACCTCAAGGCAGCTAAAACCGCATGGGAAGAACTATCCGACTCATGACCTAGAGTTGGCCGCGATTGTTTTCGCGTTAAAGATTTGGCGACGTTATTTATATGGTGAAAAGTACTGGATCTTCATGGATCATAAGAGCTTGAAGTACTTGATGGATCAAAAGGATTTGAATTTGCGACAACGACAGTGGCTCAAATTATTGAAAGACTATGAACTAGTAATCGATTACCATCCGAGAAAAGCGAATGTAGTTGCGGATGCCTTGAGTAGGAAATCCCTGTATGCTTTGAAAGCTATGAGCATAAGCTTAGTATTGTCTGACGATGGTACTATATTGGCTGAGTTGAGGGCTAGGCCATTATTTATTCAACAGATATGTGAGGCTCAAAGGAATGATAGTGAGATACAAGCTAAGAGAGCTAAGTGTGAATCGGGAAATGATTCTGAATTTTGGGTGAGTTCGGATAGTTGTTTAATGTTCCATGCAGGATTTGTGTACCTAAGGATGGTGAGTTGATTTGGAAGACATTGAATGAAGCATACAGTGGTTATTTGTCAGTACATCTGGGCAGTACGAAAATGTACAACGATCTGAAGAAATTTTATTGGTGGCCAGGAATGAAAAGGAACATCTCAGAGTATGTAACAAGATGTATGATTTGTCAACAAGTGAAGGCTGGGAATCAAATGCCTTCGGGATTGCTTCAGCCAGTGATGGTTCCCGAGTGGAAGTGTGATCGGATCACCATGGATATTGTGATGGGGTTGCCTATGACTCTAAAAAAGAAAGATGTTGTGTGGGTTGTCGTTGATAGATTAACGAAGTCGACCCACTTTATACCGGTGCGTGCTGATTATTTGCTGAATAAGTTAGCCGAGTTGTATATTGCGGAGGTGGTGAGATTACATAGAGTGCCTATATCTATTATCTCAGATAGAGATCCAAGATTTACCTCGAGGTTTTGGAAGAATTTGCAAGAGGCCTTGGGAACAAGGTTAAATTTTAGTACTGCATTTCATCCGCAAACTAATGGTCAGTCCGAGAGAGTAATTCAAATTTTAGAGGATATGCTCCGATGCTGTGTAATAGAGTTCGAAGGTAGTTGGGAAAGATACTTACCTTTGGTCGAATTTGCTTACAACAACAGTTATCAGTCGAGTATTCAGATGGGACCGTATGAAGCCTTGAATGGTCATAAGTGTGGGACTCCTTTGTATTGGACTGAGCTTAGTAAGAAGCAAATTCATGGGGTTGATTTAGTTAAAGAGACTAAATAGAAAGTGAAAGTGATCCGAAATAGTCTAAAGGCTGCTACGGACCGATAAAAGTCATACGCAGATTTGAAAAGAAAAGAAATTGAGTTTCAAGTGGGCGAAAAAGTATATCTGAAAGTGTCCCCGCGGAAGAAAATACTGAGATTTGGTCAAAGGGGGAAATTGAGTCCACGGTTCATAGGGCCTTACAAGATTACCGAAAGGATTGGGCCAATGGCGTACTGGTTGGCTTTGCCGATAGAGTTAGAGAAAATACACAATGTGTTCCATGTATCGATCTTAAGACATTATCGCTCCGATCCTTCACATGTGATTCCTCCAACAAAAATGGAGATACATCCGGATATGACATATGAGGAGGAGCCGATTATAATCTTGGCCTGAGAGGTGAAACAGTTGAGGATCAAGGACATAGCCTTAGTAAAAGTGTTATGGAAAAAACACGGTGTAGAAGAGGCTACGTAGGAACAAGAAGAAGCCATGAGAGAGCAATATCCAAACCTTTTTACCGGTAAGATTTTTGAGGGCAAAAATCTTTAAAGGGGGGAGAGTTGTAACAGCCCGATTTTGGGGCTAGTTGGAACAGTGGTTTCGATATCGCTAATCTAAGGTTGAGGAAAAATATTTTGATGTTATTTTATGTGTTATGGCATTAAAATATGGCTATGTGGAAATTTTGGTGCTTTAATTTTAGCAATAGCATGCTTAATTGTGAAAAAAGGACTAAATCGCATAAGGTGCGAAAGTTCTATTTTATAAGGTAGGGGTACCTAATAGCTATAGAATGTTAATTTAGAGGTCTTTAAAGTGAAATTAGGCCAATTAGAATGTGTTGGCCGGCCATGTAGTATAGGGAGAGAAGAGCATTTAATTTTTGGTCAAAACTTGGTGAATCAGGTGAGAAAAGAGGAATAAAACAAAGTGAAAAGAAAAACTATCATCTTTCACTATTCATTCATCTCTTTCTATTAAAAATTGAAGAAGAAATAGAACATTGGGGGTTCAAACTTTCAGCCAAGCTATCTCCTTGCTAGTAAGTGATTTAGGTGGTTTTAATTGATGATTTTTGTATTTTTGGGGTCCCCAAAGCTTAAGCTAGCTAATGAGAGGACCAATTTGTAATATGGTTGAAAGTCTAGGGACTTGCCATGAGATTATTTATGTTGTTAACTGAGTTTTTATGGAAGAAAATGAATGTTAGGGATAGGAGAAACAACTTTTGTGAAAGGTTTTTGAATGAAAACACCTAAGTAGGACTTAAATGCAAAGATTAAGATTGTGTCATAAATGCAAGAAATAGTTGGAATTATGAGTAATTGTAAGAGAAATAAATATTTAGCTAGGCTTTCTTAATGAGAAAATGTGTTCAAAAATGATTTACGAGCCTAGGGGCAAAATCGTAATTTTGCCATAGTACAAGGGCAAAATGGTCATTTTTGCCGAAGTGTAGATTTTGATGCATTACGATCATAGAATGATTTAAATGAATGAACTTTATTGTTATAGATCAAGAAGAGCGCGAAATTAGCCCTGACCGGGGAAAAGGCAAGGTTACGGATTAAACCGTTAGTTGAGACGTTTTGCACCGGGGTAAGTTTATGTGTAAACGATGCATTTTATATATACATTGTTGTTAATAATTAGTGCATAGCGCAATTGAGAACATGTATGATTCAAGTGTAGAGAATGTGGTAGTTATTGAATAACTCTAGTATGCATGATGGAATGGATATGTAAGTGTGTTATATCAATACTTGACGGTGGGCTCAGCGCGATACCACATTAATACATAATTACGATGGGCTATGTGTGATACCATTGTCTATTTATCATTTGGTGGGCTATGTGCGATACCACCTTAACTGACCTCTTTGGTAGTCTATGTGCAATTCCACCGTAATAAAGACTGATGGTGGGTTAAGTGCGAAACCACCGAGGAGTAGTTGATCGAGATATTGTGATGTGTTGTATTATGTGCCATTGTGGTGCTAAGTGCAGGGAGGCATGCTAATGAATGTATACATTAAGCTTGTGATATGGTTGGAATGTGGAAATGGAAGAAATGAGTAAGCATGATTATGAATGTGGATTGTTTCTTGTTTAGTATGTAATGCTATATAATTGTATAGCACATACTATAATGTTATATTGTTTACATGCAAACTTACTAAGCTTAAAGCATACTCCCCCTTTCTTTTCCCTTGTTTTATAAAGTTTAAGAGCCGAGTCGTGATACGCAGATAACTAGAAGATCACCCATACTATCAGCTCACCTCGTTATATCTAGACTTAGTGATTTTGAATATGGCATGTATAGGGGCTAGACTAGTTAGATTATTTTGTTATTTTGGCCAAGAGTGTGTTGGCCCCTTTTTAAGACAAACTATTTTGTATATTGCCATGGTTGATGGCTCACCTTGAAATTTATGAAAAGATATAGTCATTCATGGAAGTTTAGATTGCAAAATATGAGTTGTTTGATGATATGTTGAATGGATCCATGTTGTGTGAGCTAGAGAGGTGAAAGGAGCTTGGCAAATAGCCTTGTTCTTGTCCACACGGGCAGGCGCACAGACATATGTTTAGGCTGTGTGTGACACACGGTCAGCCCCACAGACGTGTGACTTGGCCGTGTGTCCCCTACATGTTGTTGTTGTAAGTCAGTATTGACCACGGGCTAGCCACATAGCGTGTGGCCCCTGTTTAGGTGAAAAATTTTAAGATCACAAAAGTTCCCGGTTGGGTTCCGAGACCTCTCGTAGGTATGCATAAGGCCTCGTAGGTCCTTAACAAGGTGTTTCGTGATGATGAAATAGAAACATCAAGTTGGGACTGAAGTTGCTTGATTAAGTAGATTAAGTCTGGTAATACCTTGTGCCCAGTTCTGGCATAGAATACGGGCAAGGGGTGTTACATAATATTTCAATAGTCATATAAACACATCATTTTCCAAGCAATTCAGGAAGTCAATACATATACTTTCTTTAACAGATATCCCGATGAACTATAACAAAATAATTTGGATACTCGGATAACTACACCATACCAGATAGCACTGTAACACTCTAACCCCGACCTAGAAGTTAGGCCCAAATCCGGAATGTCACATTGAAGGCACAATTCAAAATGACTTTTCTAATTAACAATTTAAGGCCCAAAAACCCATTTTTATAGTTTTAAGTACTTCAGAAACCAAGTTTAAACATACGAAATTTTCTTAGGCTTAATATTTAAATAAACAGTTGAAAATAGTAACCCAAAATCTAAAGTCAAATCGGAGTAAAAGGCCTTATTACATCCAACTAAAATAAAGCAATTAAAAACCATGTTTTTAATATTGAAACAAAAACAAAAAAAAAAAAATTTAACCATCTCATAGTGTGGCCATCTCCGAGTCCCCTCCCACGTCGAGCCATCTATTGAGGATCACCTGAAACATTAAATAAAGGGTATGAATTCGAAACTCAGTGTGTACAACCCTTGGCAATCAAATCAACATACAAATATTCACATTGGGCCTAAGCCCTATCAAAATCGGTGGTCTTGGCCTTAGCCCACAATGACCTCATCTCATATCATATCATATGCAAAACAAGGTAATGCAAAACCCTCCCCAAAAATCCATCCGCTACACACACAATTTCCCTTCCAACCCTACACACCTGTGTGGATTTGTAAATCGACCCACCCATCCTCTACACACCAAAGGTAGCACTCACAGCGGCACTACTCAACGTTGCAGCAAGGCTGCTAATCATATAATGGGCTTAAAGCCACCGGTGGATCCATGGTCGTCAAGCGACTATGCGACCCTAAAATCTTCCTCCATACCGTAATTCCCACCCATATGCATCCTAAACAGAATATCGCATGATTGCAATATGCACATGAGTAACATTCACAAAACTCATACTCATCACATAGGGGTATTTTCATCATTTCACAACCCAAGGGTATTTCGTAAATCTACTCTACAAGGGTATTTAGGTAATTTTTTAAAACAGAGGTACTTCGGAAATTTTGTAAATCAGGGATGTTTTGGGTAATTCTGCAAACCAATGGTATTCTGGTCATTTCACAATTTGGGGCTATTTTAGTGATTTTGCAAATCGAAGGATGTTTTGGTAATTTTCAAACTAAGGGTATTTTGGTTATTTTCAAATCAGGGGTATTTTTAGTAATTTTACAAATATAGGGGTATTTGGTCCCTCTCGGGTTTTAGTTATGAACTTTGGCCCATTAACAAGTCCTTGCAGCTAAAGTGAACAGACACTATGCACCAGGTAGTATTCTAGAGAAGAGGAGGTGGGCCGCTAGGGCCGCTTAAGTACCAAGCTCTCCCTAGATCCAATCCTAGACATGCATATGCCCGTTACCACACTCTAACCTAGCGACTTGTCCATAGACATGTTTAATTATTAGAAAGTCTTATGCGGATTAAGAGTTGTTCAGTACTAAGCCTAAAATCCATAAAACCCTAGCATACTAGTCTACGTCCCCATAAAGCACATCAAACCATTTCACGTTCATATAACCCATAATGGCCACATCACATTCTTATGGCCCACTAGGCCGAAAACAAATCCAGATCATGTAACATGCATGCCTAACCCAACTCATATAATCAAATTAATCCATTTCATCAAACTTAACCTCAGAGCCTACCGGGGCCCATTTAGCCACTTTTGGCTTTTCGGCTTTTCAGCATTACCGATTTCGTGTGTGCATAGTGTTTGTAAACACTTGGTTACAATGCATGCTGTAAACCCCTTAATCACGAACCTACAATAGTCACCACTTAATGATTAATCTTGGCTTAATACACACGTTATCAAAAATCGAAACCTCATCGTAACCTTACGTGTGCCACATGTTCTAGTAGCCCTTCCTTATCTACTATTCACGAATATCCCTAGATCTGCACCCAAACATTTATCATCAAAATCAAGTGACTTATTTTTCACATAAGTCACTCCTATAAGCCATACCTACATTCGACCATCCATTAATCCATAACTAAGACGAGTGCACTTACCACTTTGCTAATGATCCTTACTACGCTTGCGATCTCTGAACCCTACCCTTGTTAATACAAGGTTAACAAAGATGAGAAGTTAGATAGCCCTTTGGCTTTTACCGAACATACTAAAGGGAAATTGACTAAGTACTTAGCCAACCAGTAATCAGCCCAGGAAGCTTTCGGCTTTTGAGATTAGTATGGTGACAGAGATAATTTGGCACCAATAGGGAGAAGAAGAGGAGAAGTGATCGGCTAGAACTAAAGGTGAACAAGAGAAGGAATTTAAGAAGATAAGGTATGGGGAATTCAGCTAGAGAGAAAACCAAAATTTCGGAAAAGGAATGGCGGGTTTTTTTTCAGCAAATGGAAAAATTTGGCTACGAGGAGAAAAAGAAATGTAATGGAACCCCCAAGGAATTCGGAACCTCCTTTTATAGCCAATAGCCGAATCCTACCTTCCCCCACAGTCCAATTCAGTACCAACTCTTCCCACCTCTCATCTCTTAATTTTTCTCCATGATATCTCCCTTATCTCATCTGAAATTCCCTCCTTTCTCAGCTCATAATACCAATTCAAACACTTCAACAAAAAAGTCCAAATTCCACACAACTCTGGCTGTCCACTAAGCAAAATAAACACTCCAAAAACACCTTACCACTACTCAAACCTTGGACCTCTTCACGCCACCTTGTAGCTCCCCTAGTGACGCCACTTTGCCACTGGACCACAAGCCCATTTGTGTCCTATTTTCACTCAATCTACTTAAGAGGCCTAATGCACGAGACTAGGGTCCACTAAAGCAAGAAAAGTAAATTTTTCCCTATGGTCTTCCCTATCTCTAAGGCCTCAAATAATCCCGATAATACCTTAAAATTAATATTCTAAGTGCTACTCATACATACCAACCTCAGTGCACAGAAATTTAAAGTTTCGAGATTTTTGGGGCGTTACAACCCAATAGGCCCAAATCTACTAGGCCCAAATTCGGGGCGTTACAAGCACCGTAGTGTTATCAGAAGCACTGTAGTGCAATAAGAGGCACCATAGTGCATTCCAACCCAATTGGCATGTAACAGCCCGTTTTTAGTGAAATTGGAATAGTGGTTTCGGGACCACAAATCCGAGTTAGAAAGAAAATTTATTTTAATATTATTGTATGGTCTGCATTATGATAGAAATGACATATGAAAATTCGATAAGAAAATTTTACCGATTTCATGTTTAATTAGGAGAAAAGTATCAAATTGCATACAGTGCAAAAGTTGAATTCTAGTAGCTAGAAAGATCAAATAGCTATGGAATTCAAAATTTTAGATCCTTATATGGTAATTAGACTAATTAGTAGGGTTAGTAGATAAGGATGATTAGTCATCCATGGAAATTTAATTAAAGAAAAGGATGAAATTGGAAATTAAAAGATGAAAAGATGATAAAACAATAAAATAAGAAAATATCATTTTTTATATCATCTTTCCTAAATAAAATCTATGGAAACCCTATCCATGGACACTTGAAGAAAGAGAAAACTTATTTGGCCAAATTAGGTGAGTATTCAAGCCCCGTTTTTAGTAATTTTTATATTTTCAGGATTGTAATAACTTAATCTAGCTATCTTGAGGATTAATTTGTAAAGTTATCAAAGTACTAGGGTTTTTCCATCGATGATTATGCATGAATTATGAAATTTATGGTAGAAAATGAAAGGTTGTTAATAGATAAACAACTTTTGTAAAGTGAATTTTGATGAAATTGTGATTTAGGGACTAAATTGTAAAGATGTAAAATTCATGGAAAATTTTTGAATTTTATGAATTACATGGTCTGTAAATGTTATATGAAATTTTTGGTTAGGTTTGGAATAAGGATTAAATTACATGAACTTCATTTTCCGAGCCTAGGGATGAAATTGTAATTAATCAAAAGTATAGAGGTAAAATGGTACTTTTGCCTAAAATGTAAATTGAATTGAATTGAATATGAATTGTATTGAATTGATATTAATTTCATTTGTATAGATCCAGATAACTCAAATAAAAAAGTTAGATCGAGGAAAAGAAAAAGTTTCAGGTTAGTAGATTTCAAGTAAAATAGGGGTTTTGAAAGCTCAAAATTTCAGCAAACTCTTCTCCCTACAAGTAAGTGATTTTAATGGTTTTTCTTGATGATAGTTGTACATTTGGGACCCCTAAAGCTTAAGCTTTCTAAAGAGAGGGCTATCTTGCAATATGGTGAAAAGTTTAGGGATTTTCCATGTAAGCTTTTAAGTTGTTTTCTGCATTTTTATGGAAGAAAATGAGACTTAGTTGTTAGATAAACAACTTTTGTGAAAGGTGTTACTATGAAAACACCTAAATGGACCTTGTTGTAAAAGTTATAAAG
This sequence comes from Gossypium bickii, assembly GCA_025503065.1. Classification (NCBI taxonomy): domain Eukaryota; kingdom Viridiplantae; phylum Streptophyta; class Magnoliopsida; order Malvales; family Malvaceae; genus Gossypium; species Gossypium bickii. The sequence goes on from CP106712.1 coordinate 86,467,016, forward strand.
TTTGTAGTAAATGTGTGAAATGTGGGGTTTTGATGATAGCCATAAGAGAAATAAATGTTCACCTAGGCTTGTTGAAGGTATAAATTTGATTAGAATTAATTTCCGAGCCCAGGGGTAAAATGGTCATTTTGCCAGAGTCTAAGGGCAAAATAGTAATTTTACCAAAGCATGATTATTGAAATGCTTTTATTAATGTGATGATTAAAATGAGCTAATTTGCTATTATAGAGCAAGAAGAGCCAAGAATCAACCTCGAACGTGGATAGAACAAAATATCAGACTAGACCGACAATCTAACCTATTTTGAAAACGAGGTAAGTTTGTATGTGATAAATTCAACATTTATACTAACATGTCTGAGAATGGTTGATATCCTAATGATACATGATATTCTATGAAATTGAGTATTGATGTTAAATGAGAAAGTTGATAAAAGTTGAGATGTTGAAGTCCCGGTGGGACTATAATAAGTGTGAGAATACTATCATCAAGACATGAAATGGATAAGGTCCTGTGTAAGACCATGTTTGGGATATAGCCTCGGCACCGAATTGAGTTCCCGTATAAGACCATATCCAGGATATGGCATCGGTATTGAATATGAGAATTGTATAAGACCATATCCGGGATATAGCATCGGCACTCAGAGGTGACCCCATGTAAGACCACATCCGGGATGTGGCATTGGTGTCGTGTTTATGCTAATGATTATGAATATGCATCTTTGAGCATCCCTAGTGATATATCAGGATGAATAGGTTAGCTTAGAAATAGAACTAGAATTTTATTAAAGCTATGTGATTGAGTTAACACAGGTACCAGTGAGTAATTCCCGAAGAAATATCTACGATATGTGGCATGGTATGTGCTAAATAAGGGCAAGTATGAGTAAGTATGGCAAGAAGCCTATAACTTTGTGTATGGTTAATTAATGCCATGGATGGATTTTATCATGAGCTTATTGTTGCTATTTATTTCCATGCAAACTTACTAAACTTTATGCTTACCCCTTTCATTTGCCCTTTTCCTTGTAGTATTGCAAAGTTAGCTCGAGAATCCACGAATGTCGGAGTTGGAGATCACACTATCGACCACTTTTTGGTATAGCCAAATTAGATTTGTTTTGAGTATGGCATGTATAGGACTTGAATGTTATGGTTATGTCGTATTTGCAAGCCTAATGTGTTTGCTATTATGGTTGTTTCAATTCATTTTGTAAATGGTCATTAAAGTTGGGCCAATACTTGACTAGTTCTTATATATATTCATTGAGGATGAATCATGAACTTTATGCTTGTGTGGATGCTTGATTTGAGTTGGTATAAGTATGGTTGCTATGTAGGGTGCCATTTGGCTTGGAATATAGCCTTTTTAATGTCCACATAGGCATGTGTTTGGGCCGTGTGTGATACACAGTTAGCCCCATGGCCGTGTTGTTTGGCCATGTGTCCCCTTATGAGCTAGGTTTACAAGTCAGTATGCTCAGTAGTAAACACACGGGCAGAGACACGGCTGTGTGTCTCAGCCATGTGGAAGGCACGACCTTAGACATGGGCATGTGCTCAGGCTATGTGAAGTCTGCACCTGAAGTTAGGAATTTATTTCGACACATGGCCTAAGGACACGGGCATGTGCCTTAGTCGTGTGACCTTAGTGAGGTGATGACGTCATAAACAGAATGCCAAGGTTTTGGCACACGGGCAAAGACACGAGCGTGTCGAGGCCATGTGAAGGACACATGCTAGGGACATGGGCGTGTGTCTAGCCGTGTGAAATAAGTCAGTGTCGACCATGGGTAACGAACACGTGCATGTCTCAGGGGCACACGGGCGTGCCCCTTGAACAACACGGGTGTGTGTCCCCTGTTTGGACAAAAAATTTCTAAGTGCGTAAAAGTTCTTGGTTTAATTTCGAAACCTCCCGGAAGTATGTTTAAAGCCTCGTAGGCCCCGACTGAGCAGGTTATGAGTTTAAATGGAAAGTTTCTAAACTGCAGCGAAAATTTTATAGCCTGATGTGTTATGTTTAAGCAAGTTAAGTTAGTTAATGCCTCGTATTGAGTTCCCGCTTCGAATACGGGTAAGGGGTGTTACACTAGACACGCCTGTGTGCAAAAACCTTGACATTCTATTTCTGACGTCATCATCCCCACAGGGTCACACAGCCAAGGCACACGCTCATGTCTTCCACACGGTTGAGACACAAGGTCGTGCCTCAGCTCATGTGATTACTACTGGGCATTCTGACTTGGCAACTTAGCATGCAAGGGGACACATGGCCTATCAACACGTCCATGGGGCTGACCGTGTATCACAAATGGCCTAGACACACACCCGTGTGTCTACCCGTGTGGACAACTATGAGGCTAACCATCAAGCCAATTGTCACCCTGAAAAGCAACCACACTTATACCATTTCATTGTTACACACAACATGACCATAAGGCACTTCTAATACCCAAAATCAAGACATCCACACATAGGTTTACACTACATTCATCATGTGTATAATTTACTCATTGCTCATCTAGTCACACAAGCATACACTTCATGAACTTCATCATCATTGAATATATAACACTTATCAAGTATTGGCCAATTCCCAATGGCCATTTACAAAATGAATTGAATGACATTAATAGCCACACATTCGCTAACTAGTATGACATATCAAAAAAATAAACAAGTTCCTATACATGCCATACTCAAAATTAATCAAGCCTTGCTATACCAAAGAGAAGTTAATAGTGTGATCTGAACTCCGACGTCCTACAATCCTCGAGTTAGATCACACTAAATAATTTACAAGCTCTCAAGCACATCAACATAACTTAGTCATGCTTACCCCTACCAAATCACATATCACATATTGCATTCATTACTCGTAAGTTACTCATAGGTACCTATATCATTTCATCACATAACTTTAGCATTTTATTCTCTTGAACATAAACTTAACTCTTTTCTATCTTTAACATAAACTTAGTTCTTTACCCGTTGAACTACTTGGAATATCAAAGGATACTCAATCTCATCATACATGTAACACGATGCCAATGCCATATCCCAGATATGGTCTTACATGGGATCACATCTCGATGCCGATGCCATATCCCATATATGGTCTTATACGGGATCTCATATCTCGATGTTGATGCCATATCCCAGATATGGTCTTATACGAGATCGTATATCAATGTTGATGCCATGTCCTAGACATTGTCTTACACGAGATCTCCCTTTGGTGCCGATGCCATGTCCCAGACACGATCTTATACGGGACCTTCATTTGGTGCCGATGCCATGTCCCAAACATGGTCTTATACTGGACCTTCTTGTCTCATGTTGTGACATTTTTATCCTTGCTATTCCCAATGTTCAACTGGGATTTCGACTTAACATGATATCATTATACTTTCATTGAGGCATCATTAATCAATTTCATAGAATAATATAAATTTCTCATGATATCAAGCAAGAAAAAACATAATAGCATTATGTAGCTCTAATTTCACACAAACTTACCTCGATACCAAAATATGTATAGCTATTTGATTTAGTCCACAATTTTTTCTTTTCCCCGATTTCGGTCCAGACTTCGTATTTCTTGATCTAAAATAACAATTTCAATTATTTAATTACCACATTAATCAATACATTTCAAAAATCATTGACAAAATTACCATTTTGCCCTTAGACTTCCACAACATTTATGGTTTTACCCCTAGGCTTGTAAATCGATTCTAATCAAATTTCCTCCTGTAGCAAGCCTAGCTAAACATTTATTATTCTTATAGCAACTCCCAATACTCATTATTTCACACATTTACCACCTATTTTACAACCTTTACAAAAAGGTCCTTTTTAGGTGTTTTCATGAAAACTCCTTTCACAAAAGTTGTTTATTTAACAACCAAGGCTCATTTTATTTCATAAAATTTCAAAAATCAACACTAATTCTCTCATGGAAAAACCCTAGACTATCAACCATTTTGTAAAATAGTCCCCTCATTAGCTAGCTTAAGCTACAAGGGTTCCAAAAACACAAAAAATTAACAAAAATAATCATCAAGATGACTTACTTGCAAGGATGAAGAGTTGCTGAAATTTTTGAGCTCTCAAACCCTTATTTTTCTGATAATTTTGATGGTAGAAAAAAATGGACAAAAATGATATCACTTTTTCTTTTTTTTATTTTATTTCATCAATTTAATCCACCTAATCCACCAACTTTGACCAATTTTGACATTTATTGTCCTCTATAGCCGGTCAACCATTATTTAAGGGGCTAATTGCACTTTAAAGACTTATAATTTAAGATTCGATAACTATTTGGTACTTTTGACTTGTAGAACAAAACTTTGCACTTTATGCGATTTAGTCCTTTTTCGCAATTAAGCATACAATCGCTAAAATTAATGCACCAAAATTTTCATGCATTCATATAATCATGCGATAACACATAAAATAATAATAAAACTAATTTCTCCAACCTCAAATTAGTGGTTTCGAAACCACTGTTCTGACTAGACCCAAAATCAGGCTGTTAAAATTCTCCCCCTTAGGAATTTTCGTCCCTGAAAATCTTACCGGTAAAAAGGTTGGGATATTGGTTTCTCATAGCCTCGTCGGACTCCTATGTAGCCTCTTCCACCCCATGTCTTTGCCATAGTACTTTCACAAGGGCTATACTTTTTTTTCTCAACTGTTTGACTTCTCGTGCCAAAATCTAAAACTAGCTTTTTGCCATAAGTCATGTCCGGTTGAATTTCTACCTCTGATGGTACAATCACATGCGAAGGGTTTGATCAGTAGCGATGTAACATAGACACATGGAACACATCATAGATCTTTTCTAACTCAGATGGCAAAGCCAAACGATAAGCTACTGGCCCTATCCTCTCGATAATTTCATACGGTCTGATAAAGTGCAGACTCAATTTGCCTTTCCAGCCAAATCTGAGAACTTTCTTCCATGGTAACACTTTCAAAAATACCTTATCACCAACTTGAAACTCAATCTCTTTCTGTTTCAAGTCCGCGTAGGACTTTTGTCTATCAGAAGTAACTTTTAAACATTCACGAATTACTTTTTCTTTCCCTTCGGTTTCTCTGACTAGATCAACCCCGTGAATCTGATTTTCTCTAAGTTCCGTCCAATATAAAGGTGTTCAGCACTTACGCCCATACAATGCCTCGTAAGGCACCATTTTCAACCTTGACTGAAAGCTGTTATTGTAGGCAAATTCTACTAATGGTAAGTACTTTTCCCAACTACATTGAAACTCTAAAACACAACATCAGAGCATGTCCTTAAGAATCTGGATTACTCTGTCCAACTGACCATCGGTCTGCGGATGGAAAGCTATACTAAAACTCAACTTTGTGCCCAAGGCTTCTTGCAACTTTTTCCAAAATCGTGATGTAAATCTTGAATCACTATCCGAAATAATCGATAAAGGCACTCCGTGCAATCTTACAATTTCTGACACATACAACTCTGCCACCTTATCAAGCGAATAATCAATGTGTACCGGTATAAAATGTGCCGAATTTGCGAGTCTATCAGCCACAACCCATACAGCATCTTTCTTTTTCAGTGACAAGGGTAAACCCGTCACAAACTCCATAGCAATACGGTCCCGTTTCCACTTGGGAACCATAATAGGCTGAAGTAGACCTGAAAGTACTTGGTGTTCATCCTTCACTTGCTGACAAATTAGGCATCTCGATACAAACTTGAAAATATCTTTCTTCATACTCGGCCACCAATACCATTTCTTCAAGTCATTATACATTTTTGTGCTGCTTAGATGTAAAGATAAACATCCACTATGTGCTTTATGTAAAATTTTTCGAATAAGTTCATCATCTCTCGGTACACAGACCCTGTCTCGGAATGTTAAACACCCATCGAAATTAATCCAAAAATCTGACTCAACACCCGATCACATTGAACTCTTTTAGCTTACAAATTGGTGTCGCCTTTCTGAGCCTCACAAATCTCTTGGAGAAACATCGATCTAGCCCTCAACTCGGCTAGAATAGAACCATCATCTGACAAAATCATTCGTGTATTCATGGTTTTCAATGTAAACAAAGATTTCTTACTCAAGGCATCGGCGACCACGTTCGCCTTTCCTGGATGGTAGTCAATCACTAGCTTATAATTCTTTATTAGCTCTAACCATCTTCTCTGCCTTAGATTCAATTCCTTTCGAGTCATCAAGTACTTTAGGCTCTTATGATCAGTGATCACTCGACATTTCTCACCATAAAAATGGTGTCTCCATATCATTAGTGCAAATACAATTGCGACTAATTCTAAATCATGGGTCGGGTAATTCTTCTCGTGTGGCTTTAATTTTCTAGAGGCATATGCTATCACCTTGACTTCTTGCATGAGTACACAACCCAATCCATTCAAGAATGCATTGCTAAAAACCACAAATTCTTTTCCTAGTTTGGGTTATACTAGAACTGGATCCTCAGTCAACAATGCCTTCAATTTCTCAAAACTCTGTTGGCACTTTTCTATCCATTCAAACTTTACATCTTTTTGTAATAGCCTCGTCACCGGAGTAGTTATCATAGAAAATCCCTTGACAAACCGCCTGTTCCAGACCCAGAAAACTTCGAATCTCGGATACATTTCTTGTCGGCTTCCAATCAACAATTGTTGAGATCTTACTTGGGTCAACTCTAATTCCATCTCCGGAGACAATGTGCCCCAAAAATCCAACTTCTTTAAGCCAAAATTCACTCTTACTAAACTTGGCATATAACTGATTATCTCGTAAAATTTGTAAAACCGTTCTCAAGTGCTCAGCATGCTCATTCTCATCATGAGAGTAAATCAGTATATCATCAATAAAAACTACAACAAATTTGTCTAAATATGGCCAAAAGATGCGGTTCATCAAATCCATGAACACAGCAGGGGCATTTGTTAAACTGAAAGGCATGGCTAAAAACTCATAATGCCCATACCTTGTCCGAAATGCGATTTTCGGTACATTTGAGTCTTTGACTGTCAACTGATAATATCCAGACCTTAAGTCTATCTTGGAAAACACAGTGGCTCCCTTCAATTGGTCAAATAAATCATCGATCCTTGGCAATGGGTACTTGTTGTTTACAGTTACCTTATTAAGCTGCCGATGATCTATACATAACCTCATGGAACCATCTTTCTTCTCCACAAATAATACGGGAGCACCTTACGGAGAATAACTCAGTCTTGCGAAGCCTCTGTCAACTCTTGTAGTTGTGCCTTCAGTTCTTTTAACTCGATTAGAGTCATTCTATATGGAGTAATCGATATGGCCGCAGTACTAGGGGCTAACTCAATGCCAAATTCAATCTCTCTAACCGGAGGCAACTCTGGCAATTCTTCTGGGAAAACATCTGGATACTCGCATACTATGGGTACCAATTCAATTCTTAACTCAGTCTCTTTGGAATCCATCACAAAGGCAGGATAAGCTTTATATCCTTTTCTTACATATTTCTGAGCAGACATATGAGAAATCACTACTGGCAACTTGTCCTATTCATCTGATTCAACAGGAAGAATATCCCCATTTTCAAATTTTAATTCAATAAATTTCCTTCCACAATTCACTATCACATTATGAATAGTTAACCAATCCATACCAAGAATTACATCAAGTTCATCAAATGGAAATAACATGAGGTTAGCCGGAAAGTAATGACCTCTAATCCTCAAAGGTCAATCTTTGCATACTTTATTAACTAACACACATTTGCCTGGGGGATTTGACACCTTTATCACAAATTCTGTAGACTCTACAGGCATGTTCATACTAGAGACTAATTTCATCCAAATATATGAGCGGGTAGATCCCAGGTCAATTAAATCAACAACATGAGTATCATAGAGAGAAAATGTACCCGTGATCACATCAGGGGAGGACGCCTCTTCGCGAGCGCGAATAGCATAAGTCCTCCTAGGTGCTCTGCCCTCCGATCTTGCAGTCTGCTCTCTAGGTGTATTCTTACTACTCATTCCATTTCTCGGATTTCTCTACGGCCTTCCTCTAGCAGTACTTCCCGATCTTGTACTCTGAGGTTTCTCTTTCTCACCCACCTCCAGGAAATCTCTAATAAAATGATCTAGGGGTCCACACTTGAAACAAGCTCTCTCATTTGCTCGACACTCCCCGGGATGATGTTTGCCACACTATAGACATTCCGGTCTACTTGGTCGAGCGTTGATGGTCTCAAAACTAACTAATATTTCGACAAAGGCAAGCGCACCTATCAAACAGTAGTATAGCTGTGATGAGTCTGGAATATTGTATCCTCAAGGACTAAAATTACTAGTAATAACTATATTTTTATTATCTAGCCAAATAATTAAGGGATTTTGTTTTAACTAACTAATTTACTAATGAACGTGACAAAGAGTGAAGAAAGTAATCGAATAAGCCAATGAATAAAGACAATACCTGAGGAAGAATCCACCTAGACTTTTGAATTAAATGATTTATTCACTTGTCTTGATCTGTAGAAATCCCTAAATTATGTTAATATCTCTTTCGAGACTAAAAACAACTGACTCTAAGTTGATTAATTGAAATCTCTTTCTAATTAAAACCCCTATCATCGCATTAACTCAATCTATGGATTCCCTTATTAGATTTGACTCTAATCCAGTAGATTTATGTCATCCTATTTCTAGGGTTGCAATCAACTTCGCTTAATTATGCTAGATCTACCCTTAAACAGGGACTTTTGCTCCACTGAATAAGCACATTAATCTTGAATTAATATCTTGAAAATATTAAAACAGGGGTTAAGAACACATAATTAAGAACAAGAACAAGTATTTATCATGTAATTCAGATAATTAAATAATAAGATTCATCTAGGTTTCATCCTCCCTAGGTATTTACGGAGTTCAGTTCATAACATAAAAGGAAAACATCTCAGAATTAAGAAAACAAAACTTCTAAAGAACTTGATAGAGATCTTTAATCTTGAATGAGATCCTGCTTTTGAGATGATTCCGATGGCTTCCTTTGAGTAATTTATTCGATTTACTCTGTGTCCTCCATTTTGTCATCTTTTAGTGTGTATTTATAGACTTTAGAAGGCTCAAAAACCCTAAAAATTGAGTTTTTCCGCGTAACAGGGAAGTAAGGTGTGAAATCAACACGGCTGGCACATTGGCTTGTGGCCAGCCCATGTGGCTCACATGGGCGTGTGCCTAGCCCGTGTGGATCCTGAAAACTCTGATTTTGGCCCCCTTTCTGCTCCTTTTGCTCCCAAATGCTCTCCTAAGTATAGAAACATCAATTTAAGGGATTAGGAGCATCAAATTCACTAATTTTTATCATAAATCATCCAAAAATATGCCAAGCATGGAATTAAAATATGTTACATTTATGGTTTATCAAGCGTTGCCAACACTAACAACTGAAGTGGTCTGAGCTTTAGACCCCGAGTACTGTTTACCCTTACTTTTGTTTCAAAACCCAGCTAAAGTGGCTAATCGAGCAGTAAAATCTCTTAATTTCTTGGATGGGGATTGAAATGACTTTCCCAACTGTCTCTTCCTCGAGTCACGAGACTTAATTTTAGCCTTTCTTTTCTCTTTGACCAGTTCTTCGGCCTTACAGGCTCTATCTACTAACACAACATATTCTTTTAGTTCTAGGACACCAACAAATAAACAGACATCTCATTTAACCCGTCCTCAAACCTTTTACACATAATGGCTTCTGTAGATACGCACTCCCAAGCGTATTTACTAAACCTTACGAACTCACGCTCATATTCAGTCACCGTCATTTGACCTTGCTTTAACTCCAGGAATTCCTTTCTTTTCTGGTCGATGAACCTTTGACTAATATACTTCTTTCAAAACTCTTCTTGAAAGAATTCCCAATTAACTTTCTCCCTTGGTACAACAGTCACAAGGGTGTTCCACCACTGATAAGCTGAATCTATTAAGAGAGACACGACACACTTCATACACTCTTCGGGTGTATAGGATAATTTATCAAATACCCTGATTGTAGTTTCAAGCCAGAATTCTGCTCTTTTTGGATCATTGTCTTTGTTAGCTAGAAATTTCTGATCTCCTTGTTTCTAGATTCTATTAACAGGTACTTTTCCCTTCTTATTACCTCTACCACTTGGGGAGCTACAGGGGTAGACTAAGGAATAGGTGGGGGTGGAGATGGTTGAGCATTAGGATTTGCTCAAACAAACTCATTATACCAATGACTCATCATATGGATAAAGGCTTCTCGAGCCTCCTCTCCCAGACCCAAAGTCTCGGGTCTATTTTCTACTGGCGTAATCCCTTGCACGAGAGTTGGTGCATTACCAGCAGTAGCTCGGTCGGGATCCATTTACTATATGAAAACATATTTTAAATCGTCAGGAGTCATCACACGACCATTATGTAAATACTCATACGTATGGCACGTATAGCTAGAGCATACGCTACGTGATCATTGTAAATCAGAGTTTTAAAATTTATAAAAGAATGATCGAACCTGGAAACTAACTCTGACAACTATTAAAGGCAAGTGTACCTATCGAACAGTAGTATAGCTTAGGCAAGACCGGATATCGAACCAAAAGGAACTAAAAGTACTAATACTAACTTTCTTTTTTATTATTTAGCCTTAAAATTAGAGTGAAGTTGCTTTAAACTATATTGTCGAAGACTAAGCTAAGGACAAAGACAAAAAGGACGAATAGGAAAATAACTTTGAAGGAAAACTCAGTTGATTACGATGATACCCTTAGGAAGAATCCACCTAGACTTCACTTATTAATTAACCCTAAATTATATGATTTCTTTTACTTAGCTTGATCTGTAAAACTCCCTAACCTATATTAAACCCTCTCTCGAGGCGAATAACGTCTAACCCTAGGTTAATTAGTAGAACTCTCGTTCGCTTATAATAACCCCTTAGGATAGTAGTAAATCAATCAATGGACTCCCATATTAGGTTTCACCCTAATCCGGTAAAATCTCATAACCCTATCTCTAGGCGTTCGATCAACTCTGCTTAATTATGTTAGATCTACTCTTTGGCAGGGTCTATTCCTCCTCCACCTAAGCACATTAGGTTTGGATTAAGCAACATAATTAAGAACAAACTAAGTAATTATCATATAACTTAAAAATCAAATGAAATGATTCATCTAGGTTTCATCCCCTTCAGGTATCTGAGGGGTTTAGTTCATAATGAATAAACAAAACATCGCAAGAGAAAAGATAAAACAAAACATAAGAAAATCCTAAAACTCCCTGAAGGATATGAAGGAGAATTCTGCCGTCTTGAGTATAATTCCGGCTTCTTAGGATGGATCAACTGGCTATCTTTATGGTTTTTCCCTAACTCTAACCTTCTCGGCTTGGCTCCTTAGCCTAGCTTTGATGCCTTGGGTTTCGGCTTCTGCCGAACTCCTCTTTCAAGTTGCCCCATTGGGTGTTTATATAGACTTTGAGATGCCTTACTTGGCCCCTAAGTATCCTAATTTAAGTAGAATTCCTAATAGGGTGTTTGAATAGGCTTTGGAATGTGTTTCTTTGCCTCCAAGTATCCTTTCCCGAATGAAATTACTTCTTCCAGTGACAGGGACACGGCCATGGCACACGCCCGTGTGGATCGTGGCCAGGCCGTGCTCGGACTTCTTTAATGAGGCACGATCGTGTAAATCAGGAGAAGGCCGTGTTCTAGTAATTTAATGAGGCACGGCCGTGTGGCTTGAAGTCCAGGCCGCGTCGATTTCGTGAATTGGCCCATTTGGCCCATTTTAAGTCGGTTTTACGTTCTTTTCATCCGTGGGTGCTTTCCTGAGTATAAGACATGAAAAGAAAGAATTAAGAGCACTTTTTACATAAATAAAAGCATACTAAATGTGGGCCTAAAATATGTTACTTTTGCGGTTTATCAAATACCCCCACACTTAAGCTTTTGCTTGTCCTCAAGCAAAATTCTCAACTTACAATTAAAACAAACTTTTCATGATCCATAATCTCTATCAACAATGCCTCATCATAATTCAAAGATAATTTATACATGGATAATTCAATTCAAAGAGTCCTAAAGATCCAAACAATATAGGTCATATTTTTGTAGCACAAAAACATAGGTGTTTCCCTTCATATAAATAATTACCTTTAATTCAAAATCGACAAGGATTGTTATCCTCACAAAAGATTCACTCAAATCATTCAAAAAGTGTTTAAGGGTCAAAATTAAGCACTCATAAGTCGAACATGAAAAGTTAATCCCATAGGCTTGCCTGAAAATCAAATCTCCACCACTGTAAAATGAGATGATAAACAGATCAAAAGGTCTTTGTCAGGGTTGTAACGGGGCTTAGGTTAGGGGTATGGATAAAGGCTGAATTATAAGGTTAGAATCGAGATTGACCTGATAAATTTCCTAAATAGAAAAAATGAACTTAGTCTTACATTAATTAAAAACTAATAATACGAGCTTTTTCCTTGAGAATTGGAATTTGAACATGCATGCTCACTTAATCATAAAACTAATAATGAATATACTTTGTTTTTTTTTAAACAAACTATCATAATAATAAGAAAGAATTTTTACAACTGAAATATAGAACATAGTTAGGAAACTTGTTTAAAATCAATCTCGACAAAAGGGGTAGTTAAAAGAAATGGTGTTAACAATACAATGTTAATAATACAAAGGGTTTTTTGGTTAAAATTAGTAGGTGAGTCAATAAAAAGGGTTGTTAGGCTTCAATGGGGTTCACTAGGGGTTAATTATGAAGGTAGGCTTTTTAGTGGAGTAAGTGGGTTAAAACCTAAGTGCCTTTATCATCTCGGTATATCAAATCATAACGTGGTCTTGACACGTATGATCAAGGCAAGTTCTAGAATAACAGTTCATAGTTGACACACTCATAATCAAGAAGTGAGCATGAAAAAGAATGTATGCTAATTCCCGTTTACAACTTACAATTTTAATTTTTAGAAAATTAGACTTATCATGCTTGATTCCCTAGTATTCTTCAAATTTAATCATCAATGCACAATTAACTATGAATTAATCCAAAACATATTATTAAAAATCATAAATCAAAGGAAATTTCATTCTAATCATAATATGAGAAACTTACTTTTCGAACAAGGCATAATAAAGGGATTTTCAAATAATACTATAGTAAACCCCCACACACTTAAGATGTACATTGCCCTCAATGTACAAAGATAGATAATATAAAAATAATCATAAAATCATAAGATATGGAGAGAAGTGAAACTTCCTGAATTTTGGATGAAGTCAATGAAAAGAATCCGAATAGGATTGGAGGTGAACGTGGGGAAGCATCTCGAACCGTTTGAATTTGAATCTTCGAAGCAGCCGGTCTGATTTTATTGTATCCTAAGCTAAATCTAAATATCATAAAGAATAAGAAGAAGAAAATAAAGTAAAGTAAAGAAAGATAATGAGATGAAAATAAAATAAAAATAATTAATAGAAAATGAAAGACAACTAGAAAAAAGGGAGAATGATGTTTAGATAGAGATGTAGCCCGTGTTTTGGGATTTTGAATTTTTAGCGCGTTCAGGGTGTTCGGGCATGACCGTGGGTGAAGTGGCACGCCCGTGTCTTTCTTCACACGGTCATTTAATATGGTTGTGCTCCTCCCGTGTTCGATAAGTTAGAATGTTGGCACGGTTGGAAGGCACGGTCGTGTTCAGCCCTATGCTGCATCATCCACGCCCGTGTACGTCAAGTTTTTCTTTTGGCATAGTCATTCTGCATGTCTTACCTGTGTTCAATAAGTCAGTAGCTTCACATAGGGCGTCGGTACGGGCGTGGACTATTATCGTTACCCGTGTTGGGAAAAGAATTTTTTTTCTATATCGTGCATGGCTACTGGCACGCCCGTGGTTCATCCTGTAGCTTCCACACAGCCACGGGAACGCCCATGTGTAGGGCCGTGTGTCCTAGAAATCTGATCTTTGGTTAGTTTATAGTTAGGTGCTAAAAACAAAAAGAAAAGAAAAAAATGAAAAAATAAAAAAATAAATAAAAAATGTAAAAATGGGGTTAGTGCTCGGGTTGCCTCCCGAGAAGCACTTGTTTATAGTCTTAAGCTAGACTTTACCTCTCATTCGTATGGTCATGGTGGTTTGAGAAGGTGAAAATCCTTTCCCATGCGATCACTTCGGTTATGGATATATAGTTTAAGTCGAGTAATGTTTACCTCAAAAGTGTCGAATTTAGGATTGCTTACCTCAACTGTGCCATATAGGAAGGCATTAAGTACCTCAAAAGTGATTTCTTCGTTTTCGTTGAGGTCTGAATTGGTGATTCTAGGGTCTTCCTTATTCAACAATACTTGATCCCCTAATTTGATGTGAGTCGTTGTTCCTATCAGCTTGTTTGGGGTCTCCTTCAGTTTCATTTCGTGCGGTTCCTGTTCCTCTTTGATTTGTGTTTCCTCCTCTTTTATTTTGTCAACCCTAAGGCTTTGTTTCTTATGTGTTTCTTCTTTGTCGGCACTAGGTCTAAGATCTAGCTCAGCTAAGTGATTTCGTGATGCTTCCTGTAAAGAAGGTTGAACCAAATGATTATCAATAGAATTAACGTTCGTACTTTTATTATTCGATGTCCTAGCTGAGTCAAGAGCTTGAAGAGTGATTGTTTCGTCGTCTACACGAAGTGTGAGTTCACCGAATTCTTCCTCTGTGTGGTCTTTCTTTATCGCATCGGGATACGGCACACGAGCTTGGTACTCTGTATTTACCGAGTTTAGTAACCTCAATCTTACCTTTACTTACCACAGTTTCTTGCCTTGGGTCAGATTCCACTAACAATTCACTGTTATGAGCTTGTACATCTTGGGGTCCATAATTCGGCTCAAGTTTGTAGCCTTGTGGTGTTTCCTGTGGTGAAAGTTGAACAATTTGATTATCAACTAAATTTACTTTCTCACCTTCATCATTTGATGTCCTGGACGAGTCAAAAGCTTGTAGACTGATTGATTCGTCACCATCACGAAGAATGAGTTCTCCCGTACTAACATCAATTTTAGTCCTGGCAGTTGTTAGAAGGGGTTTTCCTAAAATTAAAGGAATCGAATTGTCCTCATTCATGTCTAAGACAACAAAATCTACTGGGAATATGAATTTATCAATTTTGATTAGAACACTTTCTATTATAACCCTAGGAATTCTGATAGTTTTATCAGTTAACTGAATGCTCATCCTAGTTTGTCTGGGTTTCCCTAAACCTAGTTGTTTAAACATTTTATAAGGCATAATATTTATGCTTGCCCCTAAATCAGCTAACGCATTATCAATAGTTAAACTACCAATTATGCATGGGAATGTAAAACTCCCTGTGTCTTTTTGCTCCTGCGGTAGTCTATTCTGTAACATTGCTGAGCATTATGCGTTTAATTCCACTTGGTGCTTCTCGTCTAATTTGCGTTTGTTTGTTAAGAGCTGTCTTAAAAATTTTCTCGAGTCTGGCGTCTGAAAAAGAGCTTCAAGAAGAGGTAAGTTAATATGTAATTTCTTTAAAAGTTTAAGAAACTTACCGAACTGTTCCTCTGCATCATCTCTCTTTAATGCTTCGGGGTAAGGAATGCGAGGTTGGTATTCTTTGATTACCGGTTTTGGCTTTTCTAGTGTCACTTCAACTTTACATTCTTCTACCTCATTTTCTTATTTTGAGATGGGTTCGTCTAACTTTTTACTATCATGAGCTGTGATGGCTTGGATTTGTTCCTTTGGATTAATCTCAGTGTTGCTTGGTAGACGCCCTTGTGATCATTCTGACATTAGCTTTGCGAGTTGTTCAACTGCGTTAGTGACTTCCCTTGCTGACTTAGTAACTTCCTCTAATCTGTTCTTGTTCTCTTCAACTGGTGTTTGTTGACTTTTAAATGTTTTCTCAGTGTATTGGGGACGGGTATCTGTGGTTTCCATGAATTTTGTCAGCATCTCTTCAATGTTCGACTCCTCTTCTTGTTGGTGAGGTGGTTGTTGAAAATCTGGATAAAGTTTCTGTCTTTGGCTACTTTGATCATTCCACGAGAAATTGGGATGGTACCTCCAACCTGCATTATAAGTGTTATTATAATAATTATTTTGAGGTCTAGAGTAGTTCCCCATATAGTGGACTTGTTCGTTCTCTATGCCATATTCGTAGAGTGGGTACTCAGTATTTGCCATGCCTCTTGGATTCGAGTCATATTGCATTACTGGGTGTACCTGCGAGCGACTACACAAACCATTGATCTTTTTATTCATCATCTCTAGCTGGGTAGATAACCTGGTGAACACGTCAAGGTCGAAGGCACTGGCTGCTTTAGTAGGAATTTTCCTCATGACTTGCCACTGATAATTATTCAGTGCCATCTTCTCTATAGACTAAAATTATCTGCCAAAAGCAAAATAGAGGAAAAATTAGCAAATTAAAAATAAAAATAAATAATAATGAAAATAAATTGCAATAAAAAAAGGCTAAAGTAATAAAAATAGAGTTTTCTTAATATTTTAGTTCCCCGGCAACGGCACCAAAAACTTGATCGCTGTAAATCAGAGTTTTAAAATTTATAAAAGAATAATATAATAGAACCTGGAAACTAACTCCGACAACAATTAAAGGCAAGTGTACCTATCGAACAGTAGTATAGCTTAGGCAAGACCGGATATCGAACCCAAAGGAACTAAAAATACTAATACTAACTTTTTTTTATTATTTAGCCTTAAAATTAAAGTGAAGTTGCTTTAAACTATATTGTCGAAGACTAAACTAAGGACACAAAGACAAAAAGGACGAATAGGAAAATAACTTTGAAGGAAAACTCAGTTGATTACGACGATACCCTTAGGAAGAATCCACCTAGACTTCACTTATTAATTAACCCTAAATTATATGATTTCTTTTACTTAACTTGATCCGTAAGACTCCCTAACCTATATTAAACCCTCTCTCGAGGCGAATAACGTCTAACCCTAGGTTAATTAGTGGAACTCTCGTTCGCTTATAATAACCCCCTCGGGTAGCAGTAAATCCATCAATGGACTCCCATATTAGGTTTCACCCTAATCCGGCAAAATATCGTAACCCTATCTCTAGGTATTCGATCAACTCCGCTTAATTATGTTAGATCTACTCTTAGGCAGGGTCTATTCCTCCTCCACCTAAGCACATTAGATTTGGATTAAGCAACATAATTAAAAACAAACTAAGTAATTATCATATAACTTAAAAATCAAATAAAAAGATTCATCTAGGTTTCATCCCCTTCAGGTATCTGAGGGGTTTAGTTCATAATGAATAAACAAAACATCACAAGAGAAAAGATAAAACAAAACATAAGAAAATCCTAAAACTCCCTAAAGGAATTGAAGGAGAATTCCGCCGTCTTGAGTTTAATTCCGGCTTCTTGGGATGGATCAACTGGCTATCTTCGTGGTTTTCCCTAACTCTGACCTTCCCGGCTTGGCTCCTTGGCCTAGCTTTGACGCCTTGGGTTCCGACTTCTGCCGAAATCCTCTTTCAAGTTGCCCCCTTGGGTGTTTATATAGACTTTGAGATGCCTTACTTGGCCCCTAAGTATCCTAATTTAAGTAGAATTCCTAATAGGGTGTTTGAATAGGCTTTGGAATGTGTTTTTTTGCCTCCAAGTATCCTTTCCCGAATGAAATTGCTTCTTCCAGCGACAGGGACACGGCCATGGCACACGCCCGTGTGGATCGTGGCCAGGCCGTGCTCGGACTTCTTTAATGAGGCACGACCGTGTAAATCAGGAGAAGGCCGTGTTCTAGTAATTTAATGAGGCACGGCCGTGTGGCTTGAAGTCCAGGTCGTGTCGATTTCGTGAATTGGCCCATTTGGCCCGTTTTAAGCCGATTTTACGTTCTTTTCATCTGTGGGTGATTTCCTGAGTATAAGACATGAAAAGAAAGGATTAAGAGCACCTTTTTATATAAATCGAGGCTTAAATTATCCAAAATCATACTAAATGTGGGCCTAAAATATGCTACTTTTACGGTTTATCACTACGTTAGTCTGAGAATCGACTTAACCATAGCTCTGATACCACTAAATGTAACACCCCTTACTCGTATCCGACACCAAAATTGGGTATGAGGCATTACCGTACGTAACTTTCTCAAACATATAACATCAAGACATATAGTTTAATTTTGACTTAAAACTTCTCATTTGAGATCATAACGTCCCTAGTATAGGTCCACCAGACCGAAATCATACATACAAAATGGTTCGAGACTAAACCAGAAACTACATATAAAATGGTTCGAGGCTAAACCAAAAACTTTTAAACAGGGTAAGGGACACACTCGTGTGGGCACACCGTGTGGTCACACACGACCCTGTCCCTAGTCCGTGTGGATTTTATTTTTCCTTTCAAACCTACAGGGATTTTCACACGGTAAGACTCACGCCCGTGCCAATGGCGTGTGTCCTTCACACGGCCTAGACACGCCCGTGTCTTATCCCATGTGTAAAAACCTTGACATTCGGTTTCCAACGTCATCATCCCTATAAAGTCACACGGCCAAGGCACACGCCCGTGTCCTATGACAGTGTCTTCTACACGGTTGAGATACACGGTCGTGCCTCAACCTGTGTGATTACTACTGGGCATTCTCACTTACCAAATTAGCATGCAAGGGGACACACGGCCTATCAACACACCCTTAGGGCTGACCGTGTGTCACACACGGCCTAGAAACAAGCTCGTGTGTCTACCTGTGTGGACAATTATAAGGCTAACCATCAAGCCAATTGTCACCCTAAAAAGCAACCACACTTATACCATTTCATTTTAACACACAACATGACCATAAGGCACTTCTAATACCCAAAATCAAGACATCCACACATAGGTTTACACTACATTCATCATGTGTATAATTTACTCATTACTCATCCAGTCACACAAGCATGCACTTCATGAACTTCATCATCATTGAATATATAACAGTTATCAAGTATTAGCCAATTCCAAAATTGCCATTTACAAAATGAATTGAATGACATTAATAGCCACACATTGGCTAACCAATAAGACATATCAAAAAAATAAACAAGTTCTTATACATGCCATGCTCAAAATTAATCAAGCTTTGCTATACGAAAGAGAAGTTAATAGTGTGATCTAAACTCCGATGTCCTATGATCCCTGAGTTAGCTTGGTGATACTACAAGGAAAAGGAAAATGAGAGTGGTAAGCATAAAGCTTAGTAAGTTTGCATGAAATAATAGCAACGTAAAAGTTCATGATAACATCCATTCATCACACTAAATAATTCACAAGCTCTCAAGCACATCAACATAAATTTCTCATGCTTACTCTTACCAAATCACATATCACATTTTGCATTCATTACTCGTAAGTTACTCATGGGGTACCTGTATCACTTCATCACATAACTTTAGCACTTTTATTCTCTTGAACATAGACTTAGCTTTTTGCTATCTTTAACATAAACTTAGTTCTTTACCTGTTGAACTACTTGGAATATCGAAGGATACTCAATTTCATCATACATGTAACACGATGCCAATGCCATATCCCAGATATGGTCTTATATGGGATCACATCTCGATGCCGATGCCATATCCCATTATGGTCTTATACGGGATCTCATATCTCGATGTCGATGCCATATCCCATATATGGTCTTATACGAGATCGTATATCAATGTCGATGCCATGTCCCAAACATGGTCTTACACGAGATCCCCCTTTGGTGCCGATGCTGTGTCCGAGAGACGGTCTTATACGGGATCTTTATTTGGTGCCGATGCCATGTCCCAGACATGGTCTTATACGGAACCTTCTTGTTTCATGTTGTGACATTAGTATCCTTGCTATTCCCAATGTTCAATCGGGACTTCGACTTAACATGATATCATTATACTTTCATCAAGGCATCATTAATCAATTTCTTAGAATAATATAAATTTCTCATGATATCAAGCAACTAAAAACATAATAGCATTATGTAACTTTAATTTCACACAAACTTACCTCGATACCAAAATATGTATAGTTGTTCGATTTAATCCACAATTTTGTCCTTTCCTCGGTTTTGGTCCGGACTTCGTGTTTCTTGATCTAAAATAACAATTTTACTTATTTAATTACCACATTAACTAATACATTTCAAAAATCATACTTTGGCAAAATAACCATTTTGCCCTTAGACTTTCACAAAATTACAATTTTACCCCTAGGCTCGTAAATCGATTCTAATCAAATTTCCTCCTTTAACAAGCCTAGCTAAACATTTATTACTCTTATAGGAACTCCCAATACTCATTTCACACATTTACCACCTATTTTACAACATTTACAAAAGGGTCCTTTTTAGGTGTTTTCATGAAAACTCCTTTCACAAAAGTTGTATATTTAACAAATAAGACTCATTTTCTTCCATAAAATTTTAGAAATAAACACTAATGTTCTCATGTAAAAACCGTAGACTATCAACCATTTTGCAAAATAGTCCCCTCATTAGCTAGCTTAAGCTACAAGGGTTCAAACAACACAAAATGAACAAAAATAATCATCAAGATGACTTACTTGCAAGGATGAAGAGTTGCTGAAAATTTTGAGCTCTTAAACCCTTAGTTTGCTGATAATTTCGTTGGTAGAAGAAAATGAACAAAGATGATATCACTTTTTCTTTATTTTATTTTATTTCATCAATTTAATCTACCTAATCCACCAACTTTGACCAATTTTGACATTTCCTGTCCCCTATGGCCGGTCAACCATTATTTAAGGGGCTAATTTCACTTTAAAGACTTCCAATTTAAGGTTCTATAACTATTTGGTACTTTTGACTTGTAGAACAAAACTTTGCACTTTATGCGATTTAGTCCTTTTTCACAATTAAGCATGCAATCACTAAAATTAATGCACCAAAATTTTCATGCATTCATATAATCATGATATAACACATAAAATAATAATAAAACTAATTTCTCCAACCTCGGATTAGTGGTTCCAAAACCACTATTCTGACTAGCCCTAAAATCGGACTGTTACAGTTTTGGTTGTAACTAGCCATTGGAATGGCTAGTGTAACACCCCTATCTCATGTCCGTCGCCAGATTAGGGTTAGAAGCGTTACCTGACAGATCGAAAACTTAATTAGATAATTCATCAAGTATCACATCGAATACCATCATAGTGTCCCTTATTACGGTCAGCGAGACCTTAAGTATGCTTAGAAATAGAGTCGGGAGTCAACCGGAACACATACAGAAATTCTCAGAAATTTAAAACTTTTCTAAGTTTCAGGGCTTACACGCCCGTGTGGGTAGACCATGTGCCTCCCACGGCTACTAGACACACCCGTGTGTCCTCCTTGTGGTCGAAACTGACTTTGCTTCCATGACCACTAAGCACGCCCGTGTACTCTGGCTGTGGTTGATCCTGTCAAAAACCACACGGCTACTAGGCACGTCCGTGTGCCAAGGTCGTGTACTCTTATGTTAGCTACTGACTTAGCCCTACGGTCACTAGGCACGCCCGTGTGCCATAACTGTGTGGCAAAATAGGCTATTTGTAAGGCCAAAATGCCTCCCACATGGGTCTTACCTACAAGTAAAATCATCAAGACATCTCATGCCTATTTGGGAATCAAGAACATACCAAAATAATCATCCAAATTATAAGACTAAAACTCATCTCATCACAAGCATAATTCATTCATTTGCTTAATCAAAACTTGACCATTACATGTATCAACTAACCATCAAAAACATACTTCACATATCACATTCATTCAAACAAATTCTCAACTTATAACTAGCCAAATCCCATGGACACGTTCATATAACAAACTTATATCAAATACTAGCCTATACATGTCATATCTAGCTATATACATTTTCAAAATGTACCAAAACAAGATGAGTGGTGTGATGACGATCCTCGACGTTCCCCGAGCCTTCAGTAACTTTGACGATCTATAAAATAGAACAAACACGTACACAGATTAAGCTTTTAAAAGCTTAGTAAGCCAAAGTACAAATAAACTTAACATGAATTACACATAACTAGAATGATGTAATAACCATAATGGTTCTCATAACAAATTCATCTCATCCTTTCTTTAGCTCATTTGCTTAGCCCAAAACTTACCACATTCTCAACTTAAATACCTTATATGCACATAGTTTATTAAATCCTAATTTCACATATCATCTCATCATTTCATTGCTCATGTTCAAATTAGTACGTTCATATAGATACTTACCTTTCATACACACCTTGTGTACTTATCAATCATACCCCAATCGGATAAACATCTACTTAATCATTCGTAGCTCAGAATTGCCCGTTGAACTGTTCGGAATCTAATAGGATATACAGAATACTCAGAATAGTCGTACAATGTCAGCGTCCCAAACGTGGTCTTATATGTAATCAGATGTCGATGCCACTGTCCCTGATAGGGTCTTACTCGAATTAATACGACGCCAACGTCCCAGACATGGTCTTACACGCAATCAGATATAGATGCCACTGTCCCAGACAGGATCTTACACGTAATCAAATATCGATGCCACTGTCCCAAACATGGTCTTACATGTAATCAGATATCAATGCCACTGTCCCAGACATGGTCTTACACATAATCAGATATCGATGCCACTGTCCCAGACAGGGTCTTACAATAATCAGATATCGATGCCACCGTCCCAGACAGGGTCTTGCACGTAATCAGATATTGATGCCACTGTCCCAGATAGGGTCTTACATGTAATCAGATATCGATCACCTATGTCATAACATAGTTAATCCTATCTATTTTTATGTTCAAGCGGAACTTCTCGGATGTTAACACTATGACTATCTTATCTTAGAATTCATTTATACACAACGTCTTATATGCATTCATCATTATCCATAGTCATATAAACATATGTAACTCAATACAAATACATTTATTTATATATCGACTTACCTCAAATTTAGATATTCGTTCGGTCTCAGTTATTCGACTACTTTCGTTTTTCCACGATCTAAGTTTGTTTTCTTCGATTCTTGATCTATACACATTCAAATTTAACCCTTTTATTTACCAACACGTTGAATTCAATCCAAAAACACATATTCTGGGTAATTTACAAATTAGCCCTCACATTTTCACATTTGGACAATTTAGTCCCTATTTCACAAAATCACAAAATACACCAAATTACCATATACCCATGCTTAGCCGGATAATCATGTATCTCATACAACTCCATACATTTCATTTATTTCACAATTTAGTCCCTCAAAATATTATTTTCTCAATTAAGTCCAAAATACTTAAATTCATCAAAAAACTCAAAGACAAACTATGTCAATCAAACACATATATTTCATATTTCATCCTTAAACATCATAAAACTTATGAATCATCAATGGCTCATTTCCAAAACATCATCAATTTACAAAATTGAGACATGGGTTTTGAAGAACGCTAAGCAGCGATTGCAAAAACGTAGAATTAGCAAAAACCAAAGTCAAAACTTACCTTAATTAAGCTCAAACCTAGCCGAAACCTTGCTTTCTTCTTCTTTTCTTTTTCTTTTTGATATTCGACCAAAGATAAGCAATATGGCTTTATTTTAATGTTTTGTTTTTATAAAATAACTTATAATTATATTAACTTATAAAAATTAACATATAAAAGCATATATAACATTTAATGCCGTCCACTATTCTCATTTATTGCCAATTTGCAACATAAATCCCCATATAAAAGAAGACACACCAATTAGGCTACTTTTATCTTTTATGCGATTTAGTCCTTTTTCAAATTAAACGCACATACGACCAAATTAAATCACGAAACTTACACACATGCTTAATCACATATCAAGGGAACAGAAAATAATATTTGAATATTTTACTGACTCAAATTTTTGGTCTTGAAACCACTGTTCTGACTAGGGTATAAACTGGACTATTACAGCTAGTGTTTGGCATATTTTGATGTAAATATATAAGGCATTATCATGTTTGTTGTGCGTATTGAAATGGTTAAATTGTAACAGCCCAAACCCGGCCTAGAAGTTAAGCCCAAATCTAGCGTGTCACATTAAAGTATTTTTTGAAAACCATGTTTTCATTGGAAACCCTTCTTAATTAAAAGCTTGAGTAAAATATCAGTTACGTTAGTTTATTTATTTGTTTTTTTTTAAAAAAGTGGTACAAAGAAAAATTATTAAGTTTATTCCCAAAATTCCTTTCCAGTTGCGGAAGCTAAGTTTAAAAGTAACCGATTTACGAAAACATGATGTTTAAAGATTAAGTTGTGGAAACGTAGTGTTTGAAAACAATTATTGTTTTGGAAAATCGTGATCTACTTTTAATAGATAGAAAACACATCAAACTAAAAATCCCAAATTAAAAACCAGAAACTAAAAGAGGCCTTATTACAACCCAATAGGAAAGCAATTTAAGTAAGGTAAAATAAAATACTAAAATGTAAAGCTGTTCGTAGTGTGGCCACCTCCGAGTCCTTCAGTACGTCGAACCGCTTACTGAGGATTACCTGAAAAAAAAAAGAGGGGGTGAGTTTATGAAAACTCAGTGTGTACAACCCTCATCGATCGTAAAGCATGAATCACATCAATCCAGGCCTAAGCCTATTACAGTAATCAGTGGGGTCTAAGCCCAACATAGTAACGGTGGCATTTGGGCCTTAGCCCATAATAGCCTCAGTTGGGCCTTAGCCCATATCCAATGTCACAGATCACATCTATCTGGGCCTAAGCCAATCTCAATAACAGAACAAGTGTATGCAATGCATTAATGCTCATACCAACCCAGCAATCTGTCTCCTGTCCAACACTGCACTCCTGTGGGGATTTAATAGACCCACTCATCCTTACACTCCTTATGTAGCACCAGTTGCGGCACTAACCAATGTTGTAGCAGAGTTTCCAATCACATAATTGGCTTAAAGCCATTGGTGGATCCACAATCATCAAGCGACCATGCAAACCTAACAAATCATACACTTCCTCCAAATTAATAATCCCATCCCCTATACAGCATAATATCACGTGAATGCAGACATACGATAAAGAGCAGACAATAACAATCATATTACATGTAGGGCATCTTGGTCATTTTTCCCTTTAGGGCGTAACGGTCATGTTACCCTATAGGGGTTTTACGATCATTTTACCCTCCAAGGGTATTTCAGTCATTTTACCCTATAGGGGTATTTCGGTCATTTTACCCTTCGGGGTATTTTGGTCATTTAACAACCTTCCTGAAGGTCTATAGTCACCTCAAACGACACAAATAACATATGTGATCAAAATGGAGTATTTGGGCCCAAAGCCCGCTATTCGACCCAAGTGGGCCCATACGCTCGTGTGGCCTATTTAGCCCAAACCTGCCTTTTGCCATGTGATCGTTATGGCCGGCTCATTATTTCTTATCCATCTACAAAATTTACTCACGTAGGGCCTATGGGCCCATTGGGCCCACTCGGCGCATTTCGGTCCGTTTGGCCCAAAAACGGCCTAAGCCCATGAGAATGCTCATGGTGGCCTCAACCCATCTTACGCCCATATTCGTGGGCTCGATCCACCATATGTACGATCGCACACTCATGTGGCATCATTCACCGATATTTTGACTTTTTGGCATTTGCCGATATACTTAGAGTGGTGTGTGTGTGTACGCACTCTTTTCGGCTCTTTTGCCTACTATCGGTCACAAGGTATTACTACACACCAGTTTACCAAAATTGAGTGAATAGTCCATGAGCACCGAACTTGCTTTGATTGAACGAGTGCGGTTTAGCCCACTTAAATCGTTGACGGAGATTGATAACAAACCCCTTGAAGGGTATCTTGATCGAGTGATAAGAGAAAAGCTTTGTCTATCTCAGAACACTCGCAACTCCTTCATTCCATGAGAAAACCTAAGAATCAAATGAATCAACATACCATACAAAGATAAATGAGGATTCGGCCATAAAAGGAATGAAGGAATCTGCTTAGAAGAGCGCAGAAGAGAAGAGAAGTAATACTCTTTAAAGAATAAAAAGAACAAATAGAAGTTGAACAAATTACTCACTGATTTGCCAGAAACAGTTGCTCCACCCGTACAAAGTTTGAGAGAGGTGAAGAATTTGGCCTGGTTATCAAAAAGAAGAGATGATAGCGAAACGGTTTGAGGGCGAACAGAGGGAAGAAGATGCAGTATTCGGTCTTAATAGCAAGATGGAGAGAAAGGAAATTGGTTAACAAAAAGAATCGAAGGAGGGAAGAAAGTGCATTCAGCTAAAAGAAGAATCAAAATGCAAGGAGAGGAAAATGCTAAGACCGACAGACTTGAGAGAAAAAGATATTCGACTAAAGAAGCAAGATGAGAAGGGGAAAAATAGACTCGGAATAAGCAATCAAAAGAGGAAACGAGAGAACCCCAGAGTCCCTTAGCAAAACCGGCTCCAAAAAGTGCTAAAAACCCGAGATGGAGAGAAAGAATCGGCACTCACTCCCCTACCACACTAAAATTCTGAATTTTTGAGTGCCCAAAGTCCTTATATGACACAACTATTCCTACCCAAAGTCCACGATTTTCTCCCCCTTATCTCTCCCCAATCTACTCCTTAAATCCCTCACTTGACCAATTCAAACTCTCCAACACGGAGTTCAAATCCAACACAAACTCTTACCCATACATGAGTAAAATAAATAATCCCTTTTGCATGCAGTGCGACATAAACCTATGTTCTCCTTGCCACCCTATGACACCATAACCACTCCACCACAGGCTCTCTTTATGTCTCTTTTTAATCACAATTACTTAAAAGGCTTACAACCAGGAGTCATGTTTCCCCTAATGCTAAAAATAAAAATTTTCCATATGACATGGCTTGAACCCAGGACTTCATAGAAGCCCCATAACCTTCTGAAATTACTCACTGATGGGCTCGAAACCAACTAATATTTCGACAAAGGCAAGCGCACCTATCGAACAATAGTATAGCTTTGGTGGGTCCATAATATCGTATCCACAAGGACCAAGAGTACTAGTAATTACTATCTTCCTATTATCTAGCCTAAGAATTGGAGTGGTTTCTATCAAACTAAAATTAATTAAAAGCACGACAGAGAATGAATTGGGAAAATACTTTAGACAACTTTATGAAAGAGGCAATACCCAAGGAAGAATCCACCTAGACTTCACCTATTACTTCTGATTCATACGATTTATTCACTTGACTTAATCTGTAGAAATCCTTGATTTATGTTATATCTCCGTCGAGACTAAGAATAATTGACTCTAGGTTGATTAATTGAAATTTCTTTCTAATTAAAACCCCTATTGTCGTATTAACTCAATCTATAGATTCCCTTATTAGATTTGGCTCAAATCTGGCAGATTTACGTCGTCCTATGTCTAGGATTGCATTTAACTCCACTTAATTGTGTTGATCTACTCTTAAACAATGACTTTTGCTCCTCTGAATAAGGACATTTGACTTGAATCAATAACCTGAATTATTAAAGCAAGAATAAGAACTCAAAATTAAGAATAAGAACAAGTATTTATCTTATAAATCAAATAGTAATAAGATTCATCTTAGGTTTCACCCTCTCAGGTATTTAAGGGATTTAATTCATACTGATAGAGGGAAACATCTTAAAATAAGGAAACTACAAAACATAAGAAAACCCAAAAACTTCAAGAGAAATTGATAGGAGATCTTCAGTCTTGATAAATATCCTTCTTCCAAGCTGCTCCCAATGGCTGTCTTCGAGTATTTTCTAGTTTCTACTATGTGTGCCCCTTTAGATCCTCCCCTAGGGTGTTTATATTGGCTTTGGAGCACCTTCCTTAGCCCACAAATAGTCTTTTTCGAATAGAATTAGACTTGGGTTCGGCAGGGACACGCCCGTGTGACACACCCGTGTGCAATAGCTTAGGCCATGTTCGATTCTGCTTGTCACACACGGCCGTATGGTCTGCCCATGTGCGATAGTCCAAGCCGTGTTGATTTCTAATGTGGGCCCATTTTGTTCTCTTTTTGGCCCGTTTCTCGTTCTTTTTCGACTCCCTAAGCTCTTCTGAGTGTAAAAATGAATTTCAAGGATTAAGAGAATCGAATTCATCAAATCTATTGAAAATTCATCCAAAAATAAGCCAAGCATGGAGTTAAAATATGTATAAATTATGGTTTATCAAATATCCCCACATTTAAGCCTTTGCTTATCCTCAAGCAAAATCCTCAATTCACAATTAACTTCCTCAATTCATAATTCTCATCAATAATGTCTCATCATAATTACAGATAACTCGTACATTGATAATTTAACTAATAGAGTCCTAAAGAATCAAACAATTTAAGTCACAAAGTTTTATAGCACAAAAACATAGGTGTTTCCCCTTATTTAAATAATTACCTTTGATTCAAAACCTGGCAAGAATTGACATCCTCACTAAAGATTCACTCAAATCACTCAAAGTGTTTAAGGTTTAAATTAAGCACTCAAAAGTTAAACATGAAAAGTTATTACCATAGGCTTGCATGAAAATCAAATCTCCACCACTATAAAATGAGATGATATACAAATTAAAAGGCCTTTAAAAAGGGTTGTAATGAGGCTTGGTTTAGAGGTGTGGATAAAGGCTGAATTAGAAGGATAAAATTGAGGTTGAGTTGACAATTTAGCTAACTAGAAAAATAAACTAATATTGAATAATTACAATAATTGAAAACCTATCAATAGTAGCACAAGCTTCTTCTCAAGGTGTGAAATTAACCGTTCAAGCTCATAGAACTAATAATGAATATATTTCCAACTTTTTTTTTCAAGAATAAGAACAAGTACAATAATAAGAAAGAATTTAACAACTGAAATAAAGAACATAGTTAGGCAACTGCTCAAATCAAATCTCGAAAAAAAGGGGTTAAAATAATAGGAAAATTTCTCAATGAATCAAAAACGAATGGGTCTTGGGTTAATATTAAAGGTAAATCAAGAAACAGATTATTAGGATCAAAGGGGTTCACTAGGGGTTAATTATGAAGGTTAGTTTTTTTGGATAAGTGGTTTAAAACCTAGGTGCCTTTATCATCTCAGTATATCAAATCAAAAGTGTGGTCTCGATATGCATAATCGAAGCAATTTCTAGAAATAACAAATCAATATTGACACACTCATAACCAATAATAAAGTGAGCAAGAAAAATATATGCTCTAAAAGGCTCAAAATCTCACAAAAATTATGGTTTTTGATGTCAACCTTGCAAATTTCAAACTTCAAAGTAATATTTAAATTTAGGGAAACAACCTAACAAATTTTTAATTCTTAAAATAGACTTATCATGCTTGATTCTCTAATTTCTTAAAATTTAAATCATCAATGCATAATTACCTATGACTTAATCCAAAATGTATCAATAAAAATCATAAATCAATAGAAATTTTATTCTAATAATAATATGAGAAAATTATTTAAGAACAAGATATAATTCAGGGATTTTTCTAATAATGCTATAATTAACCTCCCCACACTTAAGATGTACATTGTCCTCAATGTACAAAGATAGATAATAGCAATGTAAACAGAAAATCAGAAGAGAGGGAAGGAGGTGAAACTTCCTGAATTATGGATGAAATCTTTAGAAAGTGAAAATTGTAGAATGGATCCAATGAGAAGCATGATAAACTAGGCAGAGGTGAAGGTGGGGGAGAATACTCCAGTAGTTTGTTTGTTCCTTAGTAGCACCTTGAACCTTTTGAAACTACGGAGTCATCAGTAAAGTTTTAGGGAGTTTTATTAATGGACTTCGTTATGGTTACTCGATAATAAATAGCTAGAGATATAAAGAAATTAAAATATACTAATATTACTCAAAGATAGAAAGATAAAGAGAAAGAGTTTAAAAATTAAAATAAAAGAAAAAAATGGACTCAAAGGTCCTCATCAATAGATGGTTCGCAAGGTGGGGGTGGTGGTGATATGTGGAAATGCTGACAAATCTGTTGTAGAGTCGTCTCGAGGCCGTCAAATCGTCGAGCGTTGTCATTGAATTATTGAGTGCAATACTTCTTGAAACGAGTGAGGCGCTCAGATATGTCAGTCAATGAAACAGCCGCATGAACTGGTTGATGAGGCGGTGGTGGCGCAGAAGGTGGCTTCTTATGATGTAAAGGGATATCATCAGTAATGTCCTCTAGGTCATCCTGATCGGTGGCTCACGATAGATGGTACTGAGGAAGATCAAACCCACGATGATGCTCAATCATCCTCATATGAAGCATCGTCGAGATGCCCTGTGGGGACATCTGCCCAATAAGCATGAGCCAGGAGGACTGAGCTGCGGTGTTGAGGAGGCCAAAGTATCGAGCCAGGCGTGTCACATATGGACCAATAGAGAGGACCCCCTTCCTATGTCGCTCTGTCTGATGTCGAATGGCGAGGTCGATGAAGTAAGCTAAATCAAACACGTGCCCATGCGCCATGCTTTATAAAAAGTAGGCGTTGTGAGTGTTGACGACGCTAGTGCTCTCTCGCCTACCTGTCAAAGTGTGAGCCAGGATGGCATGTAAATACCTCGAGGATGGGGCGAGAGCTGATGCCTTGGAGTGACTGGGATCGTAGGTAGCCGAGGTAGAAACTAGGTCTCTCCAGCAAGAAGAAGGGGAGTAGTGGATATTGCTGATAAACTGTAATATAAACATATTTTAATCCCACAGTTAGCATATTTTTGGATGATTTAAGCCTTGAATTATGGAATTTGGTGCTTTTAATACTTTGTTTTCATGTTTTTATACTTAGGAAAGCACCGGAGGATGAAAAGAACGAGAAACGGGCCTAAAACGGAGTAAATGGGCCATATCACAAAATCAACACGGCCTGGGCCCAAGCCACAACGTCGTGCCACCTTAACAGACCCAAACACGGCCTGGCCACGATTCACACGGGCGTGTGCCATGGACGTATCCCTGTCGTGACAAAGAAGAGTTTCATTCAGATTAGGGTACTTAGAGGCAAAGAAAGCCATTCCAAAAGCCTATATAAACACCCTAGAGGCCAACCTTCAGGGGGTCCAGTTAGGCGTCTAGTTAGGCCGAAGAGCTGAGCCACAGAGGCCAAAATTGCAGGATTTACTCGAAGAAAGCCAGTTGATTCATCTTAAGAAGCCGGAGTTATACTCAAGACGGAAGATCCCCCTTCAATTTCCTTCAGGGGGTTTTAGGGTTTTTTTCTTATGTTTTGTTTTATATTTTCTTTTGAGATGTATTATTTTATCATTATGAACTAAACCCCTTAAATACCTGAGGGGGATGAAACCTAAGACGGATCTTGTTATTGTTTTCTGAACTATATGATAAATACTTGATTTGTTATTAATTATGTGCGCTTAATTCTTGTTTTGATATTTCAAGATATTGATTCAAATATTGATGTGCTTAGGCAGTGGAGCAAAAGTCCCTGTTGAAGAGTAGATCTAACATAATTAAGCGGAGTTGATCACAACCCTAGAAATAGGATGACGAAAATCTGCCAGATTAGGGTCAAACCTAATATGGGAGTCCATAGATCGATTTAATGCAATTCTAGGGGTTTTAATTAGAAAGAGATTTCAATTAATCAACCTAAGGTTAGACGTTAGTAGCCTCAAAAGAGGTATTAATATAAATTAGGGAATCCTATGGATCAAGTCAAGTGAATAAATCGTCTGGTTCAGCGTTAAATAACAAGTGAAGTTTAGGTTTATTCTTCCTCGGGTATTGTCTTAATCAATTGGTTTTTCCCACAAGTATTTTCCCAAATTCATCCTCTTTGTCTTTGCATCTTTAGCTTAGTTTTTAGTTAATTAAAAATTCACTTTTATTCTTAGGCTAAATAATAAAAAGAAAGTTAGTATTAATACTTCTAGTTCCTTTGGGTTCGACAATCCGGTCTTACCACTAAACTGTACTACTGTTCGATAGGTGCGCTTGCCACAATCATTGTCATAGTTAGTTTCTAGGATCGATCATTCTTTATATAAATTTTTAAGACTCTGACACACGATTAAGTTTTTGGCACCGTTGCCGGGGAACTAAAATATTAAGAATGCTCAATTTTTATTACTTTAGCCATTTATTATTTTTGCAATTTATTTTTTTATTTTGCTTTTAACTTTACTAATTTTTCTTCTTTTATTTGCTCTTAGCAAGTACCTCTAGTTTATGACTAGAAGGAACCTGACAGGAGCCCTAATTTATGACAGTGATATTGAAGATACTGTTCACAGAAATCGTAGAGAAATAAGGCGATTCTTAAATTACATAGAAGAAGAACAAGAAATCGAAACCAATACCACGGAAGAGATGGCCAAGAATAATATGCTACCTCCAGAGGCTACCGAACATCATGCTCCTCAAACTATTTATGATTATGTTAAACCTAATTTAACAGGAACTGAGTCAAGTATTGTTAGACCTGCTATTACTGCAAATAATTTTGAACTGAAACCTAACACAATCCAGATGATACAGCAATTTGTTCAGTTTGATGGTTTGCAGGATAAAGATCCAAACAATCACTTGGCAAATTTCCTAGAATTTTGTGATACTTTCAAAATAAATGGCGTTTTTGATGATGCCATCCATCTTCGGTTATTTCCCTTTTCCTTGAGGAATAAAGCTAAACAGTGGTTGCATTCTCTTTCACGAGGATCAATCACTACATGGGAACAAATGATCGAAAAATTTATGTTAAAATATTTTTCGCCGGCTAAAACGGCCAAGTTGAGGAATGATATCTCTTCTTTTGTGTAGATGGATTTAGAAACACTCTATGATGCATGGGAGATTTACAAAGATGTATTGAGAATGTGCCCACACCATGGATTACCCTTGTGGCTACAGGTCCAAACTTTTTACAACGGGGTGAACCCTTCAACGAGACAATTAATTGATTCAGCCGCCGGCAGAACCTTGAATAACAAAACAGCTGAAGCTGCCTACGAATTCATTGAAGAGATGTCACTGAATAACTATTAGTGGCAAGCCACAAGGACAAAGCCAACAAAAGCAGCTAGTGTTTTCAACCTCGACGCAGTAACCATGCTATCAAACCACGTAGAACTGTTAAATAAAAAGATTGATGGCATATGTGATTCTTTGCAGGTACATCCAGTCATACAGTGCGATACAAATAGAGGAGGGATGAGCAATAAAGAATATCCACCTTACAACTCGAGCGCTGAGAATGAGCAAGTTCACTATATGGATAACAATTTCAAATCTCCAAATAGCCCTTTTAGTAATACTTATAATCCAGGTTAGAGAAACCACCCCAATTTTTCATGGGGTGGTCAAGGAAATTAGAGACAACAACTATAACAGCCCAATTTAGGGGCTAGTCAGAATAGTGATCTTGGGATCACTAATCAGAGATTTGAGAATTTATTTTCATGATACATATTATGATTTAGAACATAATAACATTTGTACACGAAAAATTCGGTGCTTTAATTTTAGCGATTTCATGTTTCATCGTGAAAAAGGACTAAATCGCATAAAGTGCAAAAGTTCCATTTTTATTTCTAAAGGTGCCAAATAGCCATCAATTCTTAAATTGAGGATTTTAAAAGGAAATTTAGCCCTTGTCATGTGCTTGGCTAGCCATAGACTCAAAGCGAGACAAAGATGGACAAATTTAGTCAAAGTTAGTAAGAGTAGGTGATAAAATTTGACTAGTTTAATATTAGAGTAAAGAAAGAGAAAATATCATCTTCCTTGTTCATCTCTCCCACCAAAAATTAGTCGCAATAAAGGGTAGAAAACTTCAAAAATTTCAGCAAACTCTCATCCCTTCAAAACAAGAAGAGTCGAGAATCCGCCTCGATCGGGGAAAGGATAAAGTCTTGGACTGAATCGAAGAACTAGCTTATTTTGAAAATGAGGTAAGTTGTATGTGAATTAATGCAATATTATATTGATATCATTGAGAATGCTTGGAATCATATTGATGTATTACACTCTATTAAATTGGGAAATTGATGTGGAATATGAAAAATGCTATCACACATTATGAGGGCAAGTGTAAGACCATGTTTGGAACATGGCATTGGAGTCGATACGTGTGCTAGTATAAGACCATGTCTGAGACATGGCATCGACCACATTACGAGAGCCAGTGTAAGACCATGTTTGGAACATGGCATCAGCATTGAGACGAGAGCTGGCGTAAGACAATATCCGGGATATGGCATTAGCATCTATAAGTAATCCCATATAAGATCATGTCCGGGACATGGCATTGGTACCTAAATGAGACTTCATGTAAGATCACCTCGAGGATGTGGCATTGGCTTTATACTTATGATAGTGATTATAAATACACGTCTTGATTAACCTATGTGAATGGCAGGATAAGTAGATAAATTTTGAAAGTAGAGATGAGAATGATACTTAAGTCAGATGAATGAATGAATACAGGTACTCGTGAATGAGTCACGAAAAATTGGCTCAATATGTGGCACGGTATGTGCTAGATAAGGGCAATTGTAAGTAAGTATTGTCAAGAAGTATTGGCTTGTGTACGGTTAGCTAATACCATGGAGGAATTACTTTAATGAGTATTATGATTGCTATGTATTTCCATGCAACTTACTAAGCTTTATGCTTACCCCTTTTTCATTGCCCTTTTTCTTTGTAGTATTGCCAAGATAACTCGAGGATCGTGACAGCAGGAGCTCAGAAATCACACTATCGAAAACACGTTGGTATAACAATTTTAGACTTGTTTTGAGTATGGCATGTATAGGACTTGGGTATTTTGTCAAGTTGTAATTGTTAGTTAAAGTGTTGGTTTTGTAAGTCATTTAAAACCTTGAGATAGGCAAATACTTGACAATTACTTTGCTTAATGAAAATAGTTCTATCGAAGTGTATACTTTTGTGCATGAATATTTATACGGAGGTTTAAAAGTGTCTGTGAACCACCAAATGTGTTAATTGGAGTTGGTGTATGTATGTGTGCAATGTAGAGTGGCCAAGGGCTTGGTAATTAGCCTTCTTTTGGTCCACACGGGTGTGTGTCTAGACCGTGTGAGGGACACAGCCAAGATATGGGCGTGTACCCAGGCTGTGTGAAGTTTGCACCTTGCTCATACAAATTTAAATTTCCCACGGCCAGGATACACGAGCGTGTGTATAGACTGTGTGGATTAAGTCAGAATGCTAAGGTTTTACACACGGGGTAAGGCCATGGGCGTGCTATGGCCGTGTGGTACAAGTCAGTATAGTCCACGGGTACAAGACACGGGCATGCCTTATGGGACACGGGCGTGTCTTGAGGCCTACACGGGCGTGTGGCCCCTGTTTTGTTCAAAAAGGTTCCTAGACTCGTGAAAATTCCAGGAAAGATCCCAACACTTCTCGAAAGTTTTTCTTTCGGCCTCCTGGGCCGAGCAGGTGTGAACGATGGGGTTAAACAAAATTTTGAGCCTATTCTAGATGTTTATGCAAGATTAGATAGGTAATACCCTAAACCCTGTTCCGGCTTGAACACGGGCAAGGGGTGTTACATTTATTGGTATCAAAGCTACGGTTTAATCGATTCTAGGACTAACGTAGCGTACGTACGAGTCTAGTCATACATGCCATATGTAAGAGTGTCTGAGTAATGATAGTGTGATGGCTCCTAACGTATAAAATTGCGTTTTGTATAGTAGATGGTTTCTGATTCGGATCGAACTGTAGCCGATGATACTGCGAGTAACGCACCGGCTCCCGCTCAAAGGACTACGCTAGCTAATAGCAGACCCTAGACCCTGGGTCAGGGGGAAGAGGCTCGAGAAGCCTTTCTCCACATGATGAGTAATTGGTATACGGAGTATATCCGCGCAAATCCCAATGCCCAACCCCCTCCACCCCCACCAATTCCTCAACCTGCTCCAATAGCCCCTCAAGTAGTTGAATTGGTGAGAAGAGAAAGGCCTCTGGTGGATAAGATCCGAAAGCAATGAGCCGAGGAATTTCAGGCAAGTAAGGATGATGACCTGGAAAGAGCAGAATTCTGGCTAGAGAAAACCATCCAAGTATTTGATGAGTTATCATGCACGCCTGAGGAGTGCTTAAAGTGTGCGGTGTCTCTCCTAAGAGATTCAGCTACCGTTGGTGGAACACCATGGTGTCGGTAGTGCCAAGGGGGAGAGTTAGTTGGGAATTCTTCTAAGAGGAATACCGGAAGAAGTATATTAGCCAAAGGTTCATCGACCGCAAGAGAAAGGAGTTCTTGGAACTGAAGCAAGGTCGTATATCGGTGACTGACTACGAACGGGAGCTCGTAAGGCTTAGCAGGTATGCAAGAGAGTGCATGTCTACCGAAGCCATCATGTGTAAGAGATTCGAGGACGGATTGAATGAAGATATCTGCCTATATGTGGGAGTTCTCGAATTAAAAGAGTTTGTAGTGTTGGTGGATAGGGCCTGCAAAGCAGAAGAGTTGGCTAAAGAGAAGATAAGAGTCGAGTACGAATCTCGCGACTCGAGGAAAAGACAACTGAACAAGTCTTACCAATCCTCATCTAAGAAATCGAGGGATTTCACTACTCGATCAGTCACTTCAGCATGGTTTTCAACCCGAGATAAAGGCAAGCAGTTTTCAAGATCAAAAGGGCAAAACACATCAGTTGCTAATGTGGGCAATGTTCGACCAAATAGACCAAAATGCCCTCAGTGTGGTAGGCGCCATTCTGGTGAGTGCAGAGCTAATGAGAAAGCTTGCTTCAGATGTGGGTCATTAGACCATTTTATCAGAAGCTGTCCTGAGATAGACGAGAAAGGAAAGTCTCAGAATACAAGATCGGGAAGTACCACGAAAGGAAGATCATTGAAAAACCCGGGGATTGAGATGGGAAGAAAGAATCCATCCAGAGAGCAAGCTGCTAGAGTTGAGAGTAGAGCACCGGCGAGGACATACGCCATTCGTGCTCGTGAAGAGGCATCTTCCCTCGATGTAATCACGAGTATCTTTTCTCTCCATAATACTCGTGTTATAGCTTTAATTGACCCGAGATTTACTCACTTATACATATGCATGAAATTAGTCTCTAGCATGAGCATGCCTATAGAGTCTACTGAATTCATTATAAGAGTGTTGAATCCCCTAAGTAAGAGTGTGTTGGCTGATAGAGTTTGCAAAGGGTGTCCTTTGATGATTAAAGGTCATTGTTTTTCGGTCGATCTTATGTTATTACTGTTTGACGAGTTTGATGTCATTCTTGGGATGGATTAGTTAGTCACCCATAAGGTAATTGTGAATTGTGGGAAGAAGCATATCGAGTTGAGAGATGAAAATGGTAGTTTTATTTGTGTTGAATCAGATAAGTCAGATAGGTCACCAATAGTGGTATTAACCATGTCAGCTCGGAGGTACCTAAGAAAAGGGTATGAGGCTTATCTTGCCTTTGTGTTGAACACTAAGGAGACTAAGTTGAAAATTGAGTCAGTACCCATAGGATGCGAGTACCTAGATGTCTTCCCGAAAGAATTGCCAGGGCTACCTCTGGATAGAGAGATTGAATTTGGGATTGAGTTGGCTCCGGGCACTACCCCTATTTCTATTGCTCCCTATAGAATAGCCCCAACTGAGCTGAAAGAGTTGAAAGCACAGTTACAAGGATTAGCGGATAAGGGTTTTACGAGGCCGAGTTTTTCTCCGTGGGGTACTCCCGTTCTATTCGTGAAGAAGAAAGACGGTTCTATGAGACTATGTATAGACTATCGACAACTCAATAAAGTGACAGCGAAGAATAAATACCCGTTGCCGAGGATCGATGATCTATTTGATCAACTGAAGGGAGCTATAGTATTTTCCAAGATAGATTTGAGGTCGGGGTACTATCAGCTGAAAGTCTAGGACTCGGATATACCAAAAACTACATTTAGAACTAGGTACAGCCATTATGAATTTTGGGTCATGCCTTTTGGTTTAACAAATGCCCCCACGATTTTTATGGATTTGATACCATACTTGGATAAATTTGTTGTGGTCTTCATCGACGACATACTGATTTACGCTCGAAATGAAAATGATCATGCTGAGCATTTGAGCATGGTTCTACAAGTATTGAGAAAAAAACAATTATATGCCAAATTTAGTAAGAGTGAGTTTTGGCTAAAGGAAGTGGGGTTTTTGGAGCACATTGTCTCAGGAGATGGAATTAGAGTCGACCTGCGTAAGATTTCAGCAATTGTTGAATGGAAACCACCGAGGAGCGTAACTGAAGTGAGGAGTTTTCTAGGCCTAGCAGGCTATTGTAGGCGTTTTGTCAAGGGGTTTTTCATGATAGCTACTCCATTGATGAGACTTTCGCAAAAAGATGTGAAGTTCGTATGGACAGAAAAGTGTCAGTAGAGTTTTGAGAAACTGAAGACACTGTTGACTGAAGCTCCTATTTTTGTGCAACCAGAACCGGGAAAAGAGTTTGTGGTTTACAGTGACGCGTCCTTGAACGGTTTGGGCTGTGTACTTATGCAAGAGGGTAAAGTGATTGCATACACCTCTAGACAGTTGAATCTACACGAGAAGAACTACCTAACTCATGATTTAGAGTTGGCCGCAATCGTGTTTGCATTGAAAATTTGGAGGCATCATTTATATAGGGAAAGGGGTCAAATTTTCACCGACCATGAAAGCCTGAAATATTTGATGACTTAGAAGGAATTGAATTTGAGGTAGCAAAGGTGGTTAGAGTTGATTAAAGATTATAAGTTTATAATTGACTACCATCTGGGAAAAGCAAACGTAGTCGCTGACGCTTTGAGCAGGAAATCTTTGTTTGCACTAAAAGCCATGAATACTATAATGACCTTGTCGGATGATGGGTCCGTTTTAGCTGAGTTAAAGGCTAAACCATTGTTTCTCTAAGAGATCTATGAAGCTCAGAAGAATGATAACAGTTTGCAAGCCAAGAGAGTTTTATGTAAATCGGGTGTTGAGACGGACTTTCGAGTAAATCTTGATGGATGTCAAACATTTTGAGATCGAGTCTGTGTACCCAGGAATGAAGAGCTCATTTGCAAAATTTTGCATGAAGCACATAACAGATGTTTGAATGTTCACTCCGGCAGCACAAAGATGTACCATGATTTGAAGAGATGGTATTGGTGGTTGGGTATGAAGAAAGATATTTCCAAATTTGTATCCAAATGTTTGATTTGTCAGCAAGTGAAGGCTGAACATCAAGTACCTTCAAGATTACTTCAGCCCCTTACGATCCTTGAGTGGAAGTGGGACCGTGTTACTATAGACTTTGTGACGGGCTTACCGTTAACTTCCAAGAGGAAAGATGCAGTATGGGTAGTAGTTTATAGACTCACTAAGTTAGCCCACATTACACCAGTGTGAGTCGACTATTCTATTGACAAATTGGCAGATTTGTACATGTCTGAGATAGTAAGACTTCATGGTGTACCATTGTCGATCATTTCAGATAGAGACCTAAGATTCATGTCGCGGTTTTGGAAAAAGATACAAGAGCCATTGGGCACGAAATTGAGTTTCAGTATCGCCTTTCATCCACAAACTGACGAACAGTCAGAGAGAGTAATTCAGATACTTGAAGACATGCTTAGATGTTGTGTTCTGGAATTCCATGGTAGTTGGTAGAAATACTTACCATTGGTAGAATTCGCCTACAACAACAGTTTTCAGTCAAGTTTGAAGATGGCGCCTTACGAGGCATTATATGGGCGTAAGTGTCGAACGCCTTTGTATTGGTCAGAACTCAGAGAGAAACAGATACACGGGGTTGACTTGGTTAAAGAAACTGAAGAAAAAGTAAAAGTGATACGTAATTGTTTGAAAGTTGCTTTAGATAGACAGAAGTCCTATTCAGATTTAAAAAGGAAAGAGATAGAATACAAAGTCGGCGATAAAGTATTCTTGATAGTATCACCTTGGAAAAAAGTCCTCAGATTTGGTCGAAAGGGCAAATTGAGTCCGCGTTTTATCAGACCTTATGAAGTTACTGAATGGATAGTACTGGTAGCTTACTGATTGGCCTTATCGCCTGAGTTAGAAAAGATTCATGATGTCTTTCATGTATCTATGTTGCATCGATACCGCTCAGACCCTTCGCATGTTATAAAGCTGACTGAGGTAGAGATACAACCGGATTTGACATATGGAGAAGAACCAGTGAGAATTTTGGCCCGTGAAGTCAAATAATTAAGGAACAAAAGCATAGCCCTAGTGAAAGTCCTATGGCAAAGGCATTGTATAGAAGAGGCTACATGGGAATCTGAGGAAATGATGAGAAATCAATACCCTAATCTTTTCATCAGTAAGATTTTCGAGGACGAAAATCCTTAAGTGGGGGGAATTGTAACAGCCCAATTTAGGGGCTAGTCGGAATAGTGATCTCAGGATCACTAATCCGACATTTTAGAATTTTTTTTCATGATACATATTATGAGTTAGAACATAATAGCATTTGTACATGAAAATTTTGGTGCTTTAATTTTAGCGATTTCATGTTTAATCGTGAAAAAGGACTAAATCGCGTAAAGTACAAAAGTTCCATTTTTATTTCGAAAGGTGCGAAATAGCCATCAATTCTTAAATTGAGGCTTTTAAAAGGAAATTTAGCCATTGTCATGTGCTTGGACGGCCATAGACTCAAAGGGAGACAAAGATGGTCAAATTTAGTCAAAGTTAGTAAGAGTAGGTGACAAAATTTGACTTGTTTCATATTAGAGTAAAGAAAGAGAAAATATCATCTTCCTTGTTCATCTCTCCCACCGAAAATTAGCAGCAATAAGGGGTAGAAAACTTCAAAAATTTTAGCAAGCTCTCATCCCTTCAAAACAAGAAGAGTCGAGAATCCGCCTCGATTGGGGAAAAGATAAAGTCTTGGACTGAATCGAAGAACTAGCTTATTTTGAAAACGAGGTAAGTTGTATGTGAATTAAAACAATATTATATTGATATAATTGAGAATGCTTGGAATCATATTGATGTATTACACTCCATTAAATTGGGAAATTGATGTGGAATATGAAAAATGCTATCACACATTATGAGGGCCAGTGTAAGACCATGTTTGGAACATGGCATCGAAGTCGATACGTGTGCTAGTATAAGACCATGTCTGGGACATGGCATCGGCCACGTTACGAGAGCCAGTGTAAGACCATGTTTGGAACATGGCATCGGCATTGAGATGAGAGCTAGCGTAAGACCATATCCGGGATATGGCATTAGCATCTAGAAGTAATCCCATATAAGAGCATGTCCGGGACATGGCATTGGTACCTAAACGAGACTTCATGTAAGACCACTCGAGGATGTGGCATTGGCTTTATACTTATGATAGTGATTATAATTACATGTCTTGATTAACCTATGTGAATAGCGGGATAAGTAGATAAACTTTGAAAGTAGAGATGAGAATGATACTTAAGTCAGATGAATGAATGAATGAATACAGGTACTTGTGAATGAGTCACGAAAAATTGGCTCAATATGTGGCACGGTATGTGCTAGATAAGGGCAATTGTAAGTAAGTATTGTCAAGAAGCATTGGCTTGTGTACGGTTAGCTAATACCATGGAGGAATTACTTTTATGAGTATTATGATTGCTATGTATTTCCATGCAACTTACTAAGCTTTATGCTTACCTCTATTTCATTGCCCTTCTTCTTTGTAGCATTGCCAAGATAACTCAAGGATCCTGACTGCAGGAGCTCAGAAATCACACTATCGACAACACTTTGGTATAACAATTTTAGGCTTGTTTTGAGTATGGCATATATAGGACATGGGTATTTTGTCAAGTTGTAATTGTTAGTTAAAGTGTTGGTTTTGTAAGTCATTTTGTAAATGGCCTTGAGATAGGCAAATACTTGACAATTACTTTGCTTAATGAAAGTAGTTCTATCGAAGTGTATACTTTTATACTTGAATATTTATATGGGGGTCTAAAATTGTCTGTGAACCACCAAATGTGTTAATTGGAGTTGGTGTATGTATGCGTGCAATGTAGAGTGGCTAAGGGCTTGGTAATTAGCCTTCTTTTGGTCCACACGGGTGACACACGGGCGTGTGTCTAAACCGTGTGAGGGACACGACCAGCATATGGGCATGTACTCAGGCCGTGTGAAGTCTGCACCTTGCTCATATAAATTTAAATTTCCCACGGCCAGGATACACGGGCGTGTGTATAGGCCGTGTGGATTAAGTCAGAATGCTAAGGTTTTACACAAGGGGTAGGGCCACGGGCGTGCTATGGCCGTGTGGTACAAGTCAGTATAGTCCACGGGTACACGGCACGGCCATGCCTTATGGGACACGGGCATGTCTCGAGACCTACACGGGCGTGTGGCCCCTGTTTTGTTCAAAAAGGTTGCTGGACTCGTGA
Source organism: Gossypium bickii (assembly GCA_025503065.1). Classification (NCBI taxonomy): domain Eukaryota; kingdom Viridiplantae; phylum Streptophyta; class Magnoliopsida; order Malvales; family Malvaceae; genus Gossypium; species Gossypium bickii. Next base: position 86,509,439 of record CP106712.1, read on the forward strand.
AAGTTCCGGGAAAGATCCCGATACTTCTTGGAAGTTTTTATTTGGGCCTCCTAGGCCTAGCAGGTGTGAACGATGGGGTTAAACAAAATTTTATGAGCCTATTCTAGATGTTTATGCAAGATTAGATAGGTAATGCCCCTATTCTGACTTGAACACGGGCAAGGGGTGTTACAACAACCCCCTCCAAACTCCCAACAACAACCTTACCCATAGGAAAAGAAGCCGAACCTTGAAGAGATGCTGACAAAATTCATTGCAGTGTCAAAAACACATTTTCAAAACATCGAGACAACACTAAAAAATCAACAAGCATCGATTCAAGGGATTGAGAACCAATTGGGCAACTCGCTAAGCTGATCTCTGAACGACCACAAGACAGCTTGCCAAGCAACACTGAGACTAACCCAAAGGAGCAACTTCAAGCCATAACAGCTCAGGATAGTGTAGGGTTAGATGAGCCTAAATTAAGCCAAGAGAATTCGGTGGAGGACGGTAAGGTTGAGGTAAGTCACGAGAAGCCAAAACTATTAATTAAAGAGTACCAACCTCATATACATTATCCTGATGCGATGAAGAAGGACAACACAGACGAACAATTCGGTAAATTTCTTAAACTTTTAAAGAAATTACATATTAACTTACCATTTCTTGAAGCTCTTTCACAGATGCCAGATTCAAGGAAATTTTTCAAAGATCTGTTAATAAACAAAAGGAAGTTAGACGAGGAATCGCATGTGGAACTAAACGCAGTGTGCTCAGCAATGTTACAAAATAACTACCATGAAAATTAAAAGATTCATGTAGTTTTACAATTCCATACTTAATTGGTATAATGCTTTAGCTGATTTAGGGGCAAGCATCAATGTTATGCCTTATAAATTGTTCAAACAACTAGGTCTAGGGAAACCCAAACAAACTAGGATGAGCATTCGATTAGCTGATAAAACTATTAGAATTCCTAGGGGTATAATTGAAGATGTTCTTGTGAAAATTGATAAATTTGTATTCCCAGTAGACTTTGTCGTTTTAGACATGGATGAGGACAATAGTATCCCCTTAATTTGAGGGAGACCCTTTTTAGCAACTGCCAGGACTAAAATTGATGCCAGCGCAGGTGAACTCATACTTTGTGTAGGAGATGAATCAATCAGTCTCCAGGCTCTTGACTCGGCCAGGACATCGAGTAATCAAGGTGAGAAAATTAATTTTATTAATGACCATTCGATTAAACCTTCTTTTCAGGAAGCACCACGGAACAACCCAATTGAGCCAGACCCTAGACCTCATGCCAACAAGGAAATAACTCATGAGGAACAAATGCTTCAGATCGATGAGCTAGATGAGTTGAAGACACACTTCAAAGAGAAATTAGGGATACACGAAGCGGAACCAGCACCATTCTGTGGGACAAACGAAATCAAGATCGGATATCAGGTATTGTTAGATAAGGCAGACCCTAGAATACCTTCTCCTAACCCTAATACAAACAAACAAATCTCTTTTAAGGTACTCAAGGTTTTCCCATACGGAACAGTTGAGGTAAGTAATCCTAAATTCGGCACTTTTAAAGTAAATGCTACTCGACTCTAATTACATACCGATAATAGGACCGATAGCATGAGGAAGGACTTTCAACTCTTGAAACCACACTGAATGTGCGAATGAGAGGTAAGTCTAGCTTAAGACTATATACAAGCACTTCTCGAGAGGCAACCCGAGCACTAACCGCATTAATTTTCACATTTTTATTTTTACTTTTACTTTTCCTTTTTAGCACCTAACTATAAACTAACCAAGTGCAAATTTCCACACCACACGACCTTGCACACGGTCGTGGCCGTGGCCGTGTAGAGGCTATGGATGTATGTACTGACATGGCAGAGATAGAATGACACAGGACGAAAAATATCTTCAAGCCACGGGGACCAACTGAACCCCACGGCCATGCGATGCGACCATGGCCGACACTATTTTAGCAACACGGGCGTGGTAACCTGCACATGGCCATGGGAGAAACGAACGAAGCATAACACGACCGTACGACACGGCCGTGTGACTCGACACCCCCACGGTACATGGGCGTGGGAACATACCAGACCTGAAATTTCTATTTAAACCACCCCTCTCCCCTTCTTACCTACCCCTACCCTTCTTTCTCCTTTACATCCCCTCTCCATTTTCATTCTTTCCTCCACTCTCCTAACTCTTGTTCTAACAATCATCCATGTCGAAGAAACGAAAGGATCTTAGCACAGTCTCCCTTTGTGAGACCGATCTACATAAGTTCATGCCGGCAACTTCATTAACTCGACAGGAAAAGGACCTTTGAGTCCATTTAATTTCTCTTTTCATTTTCGCTTCTCCTTTATTTTCCTTTTCTATATTTTCCTTTTACTTAGTTTAATCTATTCTATTTTGTTTTCTTTGATTTAGGTTCTAAAGGCTGCTAGGGAATCACCAGGACCACGACCATAGCCACCCCACCACAGCCTTAGAAATCACACCCACCTCGCGAACCATCTAACAATAAGGACAGATCTTTTCTTTTAATTTTATTTTACTGTCTATTTTCTTTCTCTTTATCTTTCTTGTCTTTAAATATATATTTAGTATATTTTGAATTATTATTATTATTTCCTGGCTAATTCTTCACGAGCTTTCCAATTTCTTCATCTAGCGTAAAGATTGTCGGCAGGCACCACACCACGGCACTCCCAACTCAAGGAAGCCATCGAAATTTAGGAAGTTTCACCTCTCCCTATTTCTTAAATTTCATATATATCTTTGTACATTGAGGGCAATGTACATCTTGAGTGTGTGGGGGTGAATATTTATTTCAAGAAAATGCCTAACATTCTACATTATTCTCAAATCCTTGAATTATACCTTAAATTATGCCTGGTTCTTTAAGTAATTTTCTCATATTACTAATTAGAATGAAATTTCCTGTGATTCATGATGCGTATTGATATGTTTTTGATTAAGTCATAGATAATTGTGCAATGCTGATTTAAACTTTAGGAGACTAGAGAATCAAGCATGATAAGTCCATTTTTAAAAAAATTAAAATTTTGTTAGGTTGTCTACCTGAATCTAATTATTACCTTGAAGTTTTAAATTTACAGAGTTGATATAAAAAAAACCCATAATTTTTGTGAGATCTTGAGCCTTTTAGAGCATACATTCTTTCGTGCTTACCTTGTGATTATAAGTGTGTCAACATTGAGCTGTTATTCTAGAACCTGCTGCGATTACACATGTCAAGACCACATTATTGATTTGATATACAAAAATGATAAAGGCACTTAAGATTTAACTCACTCACTCCACTAAAAAGCTTACCCTCAAAATTAACCCCTAGTGAACCCTTTTGATCCTAACAACCCTTTTATTGACTCACCCACTAATATTAACCCAAAACCCGGTCTGTATTTGTTATCACCATTCCTCTTGACCACCCTTATATAAAGATTTGATTTGATCAATTGCCTAACTATAATCTTTAAATCAGTAGTTAAATTCATCCGTTCTTATGATTTGTTCTTAAAATAAATCGAAGTATATTCATTATTAGTTCTATAATTAAGTGAGCTTACATGTTTAAATTCTACATCTTGAAGAAGAAGCTCGTTTTATTAGTATTACAAGTTTTCAATGATATAATTATTCAGGAGTAATTCATTTCTCTAGTTAGCTAAATTGTCAATTCAATCTCAATTCTAAACCTCTAATTCAGCCTTATCCATACCTTTAACCCGAGCCCCATTACAACCCTTTTTTAAAAGACCTTTTGATTTGTGTATCATCTCATTTTTCAGTGGTGGAGATTCAATTTTAAGGCAAGCCTATGGGATTAAATTTTTATGTTCGACTTTTGAAGTGCTTAATTTTGAACCTTAAACACTTTGAGTGATTTGAGTGAATCTTTAGTGAGGATGTCAACTCTTGTCTATTTTGAATTAAGGGTAATTATTTCGATAAAGGGAAAACACCTATGTTTTTGTGATACAAAAACCATGACTTTGATTGTTTGAATCTTTAAGAGCCTTTACTTAATTTACCAATGTATGAATTATCTTTGAATTATGATGAAACATTATTGATGAATATTATGAACCAAGGAAGTTTATTTTAATTGTGAGTTGAGAATTTTGCTTAAGGACAAGCAAATGCTTAAGTGTCGGGGTATTTGATAAACCGTAATATAAACATATTTTAATCCCACATTTAGCATATTTTTGGATGATTTAAGCCTTGAATTATGGAATTTGGTGCTCTTAATCCTTTGTTTTCATGTTTTATACTTAGAAAAGCACCAGAGGATGAAAAGAACGAGAAACGGGCCTAAAACAGAGTAAATGGGCCATATCACGAAATCAACATAGCCTGGGGCCAAGCCACACGACCGTGCCACCTTAACAGACCCAAACACGGCCTGGCCACGATTCACACGGGCGTGTGCCATGGGCGTGTCGCTGTCGTGACAAAGAAGAGTTTCATTCAGATTAGGGTACTTAGAGGCAAAGAAAGCCATTCCAAAAGCCTATATAAACACCCTAGAGGCCAACCCTCAGGGGGGTCCAGTTAGGCCTCCACTTAGGCCGAAGAGCCAAGCTAGAGAGGCCAGAATTGTGGGATTTACTCGAAGAAAGCCAGTTGATTCATCTCAAGAAGCCGGAGTTATACTCAAGACGGAAGATCTTTCCTTCAATTTCCTTCAGGGGGTTTTAGGGTTCTTTCTTATGTCTTGTTTTATATTTTCTTTTGAGATGTATTATTTTATCATTATGAACTAAACCCCTTAAATACCTGAGGGGGATGAAACCTAAGACGGATCTTGTTATTGTTTTCTGAACTATATGATAAATACTTGATTTGTTCTTAATTATGTGCTCTTAATTCTTGTTTTGATATTTCAGGATATTGATTCAAGTATTGATGTGCTTAAGTAGTGGAGCCAAAGTCCCTGTTGAAGAGTAGATCTAACATAATTAAGCGGAGTTGATCGCAACCCTAGAAATAGGATGACAAAAATATTCCAGATTAGGGTCAAACCTAATATGGGAGTCCATAAATCGAGTTAATGCAATTCAAGGGGTTTTAATTAGAAAGAGATTTCAATTAATCAACCTAGGGTTAGACGGTAGTAGCCTCGAAAGAGGTATTAATATAAATTAGGGAATCCTATAGATCAAGTCAAGTGAATAAATAAATGCAGTTCGTTAAATAACAAGTGAAGTCTAGGTGGATTCTTCCTCGGGTATTGTCTTAATCAATTGGTTTTTCCCACAAGTATTTTCCCAAATTCATCCTCTTTGTCTTTGCATCTTTAGCTTAGTCGTTAGTTAATTAATAATTCACTTTTATTCTTAAGCTAAATAAAAAAAGTTAGTATTAGTACTTCTAGTTCCTTTGGGTTCGACAATCTAGTCTTGCCACTAAACTATACTATTGTTCGATAGATGCGCTTGCCTCAATCGTTGTCATAGTTAGTTTCTAGGCTCAATCATTCTTTATATAAATTTTTAAGACTCTGACACACAATCAGTGGCGATGAAGGTTCTCGAAGTCGTCGTCCTCCATGAATTCTTTGGTATATAGTCCCAAAGAGACCCCAAACTCTAGGATATTCAACTCACGTACTGGGCCTCCAAGGTGGAACTGGACTGTGCCTGGGTCGTCGAAGTTTGTCATGACCACCTAAAGGTGAAAGGTGGAACAGAGCTCCAAAGTAAGCTCTAAGTAGGTCGGCTCGAAAATCTCGAAAAAATATCCCCATGGGTTAGTAGACAATAGGGCCCGAACTGCATCAGCTAGTTGGACCTACTCTAAGGCGGCCCAATCAATACATCTCCCCACACTGAGGGGCCGTGTACGAAGTATCTAAAAAAATTTCTCCTGGGGTCCCAGGGGAAACTGTAGAATAGGATGGCGCACTTCGGCAATGCACTCGCAGAGGTAGCTCCTAGTCCCTTCCACTTTTTCGAAGCGGGGCAACAATCTTTTTCCCACGTGAGTGAGTCATTATGTGCCTGCAGGATAAAGTATTCAACATTAGTAAAGTAAGGTAGAAACATCACCGAATACATTCCCAAATAAATCAAAAATTCGGAATATAAACCAGTGAACTAGAGTGTCAAAATGGGATTACCTATGATGAAGTTGTAGTTTCTAGATGCAAAGATTTATCAATGCACAATATTAACTAATAACGATCAAGTAGCAATGAGTCTAAAAGTGTTACAGTAATGAGACTAATTAACAAGACTAATTGGAATCCCAGAATGCATGGTATTATCAAAATCAGTAAGCTACCAAGAGCAAAATCATTGTCAAGTATCAATTAGTATAGAGAATGAAAATGTGACAAATGCAACTTAATAATTAATATGAGTATATTTAGCAACTCAACCTGAATCTGAAAATGAGACTTTATAAACTGGACTCACAGTAATAAAAATGAACAATGAACTAAAAAAAGTGAAGGGGGAAGAGTAAACCGATGGAGGTATTAAGGCAGCGCACGGACGTGATGGTTGTGCATAGGCGTGGACTGCGGGGGCTGGTGTGTTTGGAAAAGAAAGGGAAAAGAGGAAAGGGAAAGAAAGAGAGGATATGAGGGATAGTTCAATCACTGGTGGGTCGTCGAGGTGGTGCTCGGAGTAAGGGAGAAGGAGTAGAGAGGGTGTTTGGGTGAGAGAGCGGCTAGGGTTTTGAGGGGGAAATTTGGGGGAGAAGGTGAACAGTGGACTTCGTTTAAATAAGGATTAGGGCACACAGTCTCGGCCCACGCCCGTGTGCTCTGTGTTTAGCCCCTGTGGTTCGTAAATGTTGGTTTAGGGCGTGTCTAGGTCTTGGCCCACGCCCGTGTTTCCTGAGTGTGTTGGGTCACATGGCCGAATCGCATAGCCGTGTGATGCTTCGTTCGTTTCTTCCATGCCTGTGTAGAGGTTCACACGCCCGTGTTAATTAATCAGTGTCGACCACGGCATGTAGGCACGGGCGTGAGCCACGGCTTCTGGGAATGGGCATGTCGCACGCCCGTGTCACTTACATAGTATCGCCCACGATCTTAAGGCACGCCCGTGTGGGTTTATCGCATCCCGTGTTCTTTAGTCAGTTTCGACCACAGCCGCATCACACAGTCATGGCATTTTATCGCAGCCCGTGTTTTGGGGAAAATTTTCATCCTGTTTTCGTACGGTTTTCGCCACGCTGATGTACCTACTCATGGTGTCCACATGACCATGGCCATGTCCGTGTGCAAGGTAGTGTGGATATGGAAACCTACGCCTATTAACACCTAAAAATTGAAACTATGGACATTTATGAGGTTAGTGCTCGGGTTGCCTCCCGAGAAGCGCTTGTTTAAAGTCTGAAGCTAGACTTACCTTGTTTTCATCTCTTTATGAAGGTTCACGGAGCTGAAGCTCCTCTCTAATATCCCTAAAATCTTCACCATCATATAGTTTAAGTCGTTGACTGGTTACCTTGAATGTGCCACAAGTCAGATGAGTTACCTCAATTGTGCCATAGGGAAAAATGGTTTTGATTACGAATGGGCCTGACCATCTGGATTTCAGCTTCCCAGGGAAGAATTTGAGCTTCGAATTGTATAGTAGAGTAAGATCTTCAACTTCAAATTGCTTAGGTTGCTTCAAACAAGCATCATGGCATCGCTTTGTTGCTTCTTTGTATAAATGTGAGTTCTCATAGGCATTCGCTTGCCACTCATCTAGCTCATTCAACTGCATCAATCTTTTTTCATTTGCAAATTTAAGATCATAGTTTAGGAATTTTATAGCCCAAAATGCTTTGTGCTCTAATTCAAATGGTAGATGACAACTCTTCCCGTAAACAAGTCTGTATGGGGATGTTCCTATGGGAGTTTTAAAAGCGGTTCTGTAGGCCCATAAAGCATCATCTACTTTTAGTGCCCAATCTTTCCTGTTTGATTCTACGGTTTTCTCTAGAATACGCTTAAGCTCTTGATTAGCTACTTCAACTTGTCCACTGGTTTGAGGGTGATAAGGGGTAGCTGTTCTGTGGTTTACTACATATTTATTTAAGATTTTATCAAATTGAGTATTACAAAAATGAGTACCCCTATCACTGATAATTGCTCTAGGTGTTCCAAATCGAGAAAAGAGTTGCTTAAGAAATCTCACTACCACTCTAGCATCATTAGTAGGTAAAGCTTGAGCTTCCACCCATTTTGACATATAATCAACCGTTACTAAGATGTATTTATTCCCAAATGAGCTAGGGAATGGACCCATAAAATCAATACCCCATACATCAAATATTTCACATGATAGCATATATGTTTGAGGCATTTCATCGCTTTTAGAGATATTACCTATTCTCTGACATCTATCACACGAAGTAACATACCTGTTAGCATCCTCGAACAGAGTGGGCCAATAAAAACCTGATTCGAGCATTTTATCTGCTGTCCTAGTCCCACTGTAATGCCCTCCTGTTTGTCCTGAATGGTAATGTTCTAGGATTTTGCTTGCTTCTACCTTTGTAACACATCTCCGAATTACTTGATCTGCACATATATGGAAAATAAAAGGGTCCTCCCAAAAATAGTTTTTCACATCAGCAAAGAATCGATTCTTTTGATGATGTGTCAACCCTTTTAGTAGGACATTAGCAGCTAAGTAATTCGTAATATCTGCAAACCAAGGTGCCTCAGAATCAGATATAACCAAGAGTTGTTCTTCAAAAAATGACTCATTTATCTCACTCTCATCGAGTTCTTTGATATGTGGATTTTCAAGCCTAGAAAAATGGTCTGCCGCAAGATTTTCAGATCCTTTTTTATCCTAAATTTCCAAATCAAATTCCTATAAGAGTAAGATCCATATTATTAGTCAAGGTTTTGCAATAAATTTAGTGAAAAAATAACGAAGAGCTAAATGGTCAGTGTAAACAACATCTAAATTTATCAAATGCAGAAACCACAACTAACAACTCTTTTTCTGTGGTGGTGTAATTTTCTTGTGCGGCCATCAATGTCTTGCTAGCATAATAAATTGGCTGAAAATTTTTGTCTCTTCGCTGTCCCAAAACTTCAGCTACTGCAAAATCACTAGCATCACACATTAGTTCAAAGGGCAAATTCCAATCAAGTGCACTTATAATTGGAGCATTTATTAATTTATTTTTGAGGGTATTAAATGCATCTAAACATTCTTGATTAAAATTGAAATGCACATCTTTTTCTAGTAATTTCGTTAAGGGTTAGCTATTTTAGAAAAATCCTTGATAAATCTTCTATAAAATTCAGCATGTCCTAAAAAACTTCTAATAGCCTTAACTGAACTAGGAGGAGGTAATTTTTCTATGGTTTCAATTTTTTCTTTATCAACCTCGATCCCTTTACTAGAAATTTTGTGACCTAACACAATCCCTTCTCGAACCATGAAGTGACACTTTTCCCAATTAAGCACAAGGTTTGTTTCCTCACATCTCATTAGAACTTGTTTTAAATTTTTAAGGCAAAGGTGGAAAGAATTACTGAATATCGAAAAGTCATCCACGAATACATCTATAATGTCTTCAACAAATTCATCGAAGATGGTTAGCATGTAGGCTTAAAAGTAGCAGGAGCATTACATAATCCAAAAGGCATTCTACGATAAGACAACGTACCATATGGACATGTAAATGTTGTATTTTCTAGATCCTCAGTAGCTATCGGGATTCGGAAGTAGCCAGAGAGTCCGTCTAGGAAGCAAAAGTACATATGCCCAGATAATCTTTCTAACATCTGATCAATGAAGGGTAAGGGGAAGTGATCTTTTCTCGTGGCATTGTTCAACTTCCTATAGTCAATGTAAACTCTCCAACCTGTGACTGTTCTTGTTGGAATTAATTTATTCTTCTCGTTGGCTACAACAGTCATGCCTCCCTTCTTTGGAACAACCTGCACAGGACTTACCCAAGTACTATCAGAAATAGGATAAATAACTCTAGCATCTAGAAGTTTAATTAGCTCAGCTATAACAACTTTCTTCATATTGGGATTTAATCATCTTTGAGTTTGCACACATGGTTTATATTCATCTTCCATTAAATTTTTGTGGGTGCAAAACAATTGGCTTATCCCTTTAATGTCAGAAATCTTCCAAGCTATAGCTCTTTTATGCTCCTTTAGTACCTGTAGTAACTCATCTTTCTCATTGGGTTCCAAGTCTGAAGAAATAATTACCACTAGTGTAGAATTATCTCCGAGGAATGCATACCTTAAGTGATTTGGTAACTATTTCAATTCCAATTTTGGAGGTTCTTCAATAGAGGGTTTTTGTTTTAATTCGTCATTTATTTCAATACCCTCATACTTGTTTTGTCTTGGGGAAAAATTATTAGAATTTAATTCAATTTTATCTCCCCCATCTTAGTGGTATCGTCATCTGCCTCCTCTCTTTAGACAAAACATAGTTCCAATGTGTCTTTATGTATGATTTCCTGAAAAGAATCTTGAATAGAATGATCAATAGTGTCAATAAAATAACATGAATCATCTTGCTCTCTAGAGTATTGCATAGCATCATAAATTTTAAAAATAATTTCCTCATCACCTACCCTAAGCACAAGTTTACCATCACCTACGTCAATAATAGCCCTAGCAGTAGCTAAAAATGGGCGTCTTAAAATTAAAGGCACCTCAACGTCCTCATCCATGTCAAGCACAACAAAATCAATAGGGATATGCATTTATCAACTTTTACCAAAACATCTTCAATAATTCCCCTAGGATATTTAACAGATCTATCAGCTAATTGGATACTCATCCTAGTGGGTTTTGGTTCCCCAAGACCAAGCTGCTTGAACATTTTATAAGGTATTAAATTAATACTGGCACCTAAGTTAGCTAATGCTTTCTCAATATTTAAACTACCAATTAAACAGGGAATAGTGAAACTTCCTATATCTTTCAATTTGGTTGGTAGCTTATTTTGGAGAATAGCTGAACATTCCTCGTTAAGCTCCACGGTTGATAGCTCTTCAAACTTCCTTTTATTTGTTAAAAGCTCTTTTAAGAATTTTGCGTACGTAGGCATCTGCGAAATAGCTTCAACAAAAGGTAAGTTAATATGTAATTGTTTAAAAAGTTTAAGAAATTTACCGAATTATGCATCCATGCGGTCTTTCTTCAACTTTGCTGGATATGGGATCAGTGGTTTATACTCCTTAAGTACCGGTTTTACATTCTCGTTTACTTCCTCACCCTTTGCCTTATTAGTTTCTTGTGGCATCTTCTTTTCAGCTTCAACTAACACCTTTCCATTCTTTAGTGTAACTGCCTTCACATGCTCTTTCGGGATAGGTTCGGTGTTACTAGGTAAACTACCTGGTTGCCTTTCAGAAACTAACTTAGCCAGCTGTCCAATTTAATTCTCAAGCCCTTGAATCGGTGCTTGCTAATTTTTCAACGCTGTTTCGGTATTCTGAAAATGAGTCTCTGACACCGAAATAAACTTTGCTAGCATATCTTCAAGGTTCGGCTTTTCTCTTGCTGGTAGGGTGGTTGGAAACCTGAAGGGGGTTGCGGTCTTTGATTCCCTTGATTACCCCATGAGAAATTTGGGTGGTTCCTCCATCTTGGATTATATGTATTACTGTAAGGAATATTTGGAGGTTTAGAGTTATTACACATGTAATTTAGTTGCTCATTCTCCTTACCAGGATTGTAGGGCAAATATTCTGAGTTATTCATCCCTCCTCCATTTGTTTCGCATTGCATCACTAGATGTACCTACATAGAAACACATAAGCCATCAATCTTTTTGTTTAAGAGTTCTACCTAGTTTGATAGCATGGTGACTGCGTCGATGTTAAAAACGCACGTGGCTTTTATTGGCTTCATTCTCATTACTTGTCACTGATAGTTATTAAGTGACATCTCCTCTATAAACTCATAAGCCACTTTAGGGGTTTTGTTATTTAGGATTCCACCGGCGGCTGCATCAATCAGCTCTCCAGTTGAAGGGTTCAAACCGTTGTAAAAGGTTTGAACCTGTAGCCATAAAAGTAACCCATGGTGAGGGCACCTCCTCACCAAGTCCTTGTACCTCTCCCATGCACCGTAAAGCATTTCTAAATCCATCTGTACAAAAAAAGAGATATCATTCCTCAACTTTGCCGTTTTAGCCGGCGGAAAATATTTTAACAAAAACTTTTCGGTCATCTGTTCCCAAGTAGTGATGGAATCTTGTGGCAATGAGTTCAACCACTGTTTAGCTTTATTTCTCAATGAAAAAGGGAACAACCAAAGGCGAATGGTATCATCAGAAACGCCATTAATTTTAAAAGTGTCACAGAACTCTAAAAAATTTGCCAAATGAGTATTTGGGTCCTCATCCTGCAAACCATCAAACTAAACAAAATGTTGAATCATTTGAATAGTGTTAGGTTTCAGTTCAAAATTATTTGCAGCAATAGTAGGTCTAACAATACTCGATTTAGCCTCAGTTAAATTAGGCTTAGCATAGTCGTACATAGTAACAAGGAGCAAGATTTTCGGCAACCACCGGGGGTAGAGGATTATTATCATCCATCTCATTAGTAGTATTAGTATCGTCCTCTTGCTCTTCCTCTATGTATTGTAGACTTCGCCTTATCTCCTTATGAATTCTGCGAGTGGTACTTTCTATCTCACTATCAAAAAGCAAGGTCCTGACGGGTTTCTTCTAGGCATAAACTAGAATTACCTATCAGAAGCAAATAAAAGAAAAGTTAGCAAATTAAAATAAAATAGAAATAAATTGCAACAAAAAATAATAATGGCTAATGTAATAAAAATTTAGTGTTCCCAACATCTTAGTCCCTGGCAACAGCGCCAAAAACTTGATGGGCTCGAAACCAACTAATATTTCGACAAAGGCAAGCGCACCTATCGAACAATAGTATAGCTTTGGTCAATCCGGAATATCGTATCCACAAGGACCAAGAGTACTAGTAATTATTATCTTCCTATTATCTAGCCTAAGAATTGGAGTGATTTCTTTCAAACTGAAATTAATTAAAAGCATGACAGAGAAGAATTTGGAAAATACTTTAGACAACTTTATGAAAGAGGCAGTACCCAAGGAAGAATCCACCTAGACTTCATCTATTACTTCTGATTCATACGACTTATTCACTTGACTTAATCCGCATAAATCCTTGATTTATGTTAATATCTCCGTCGAGACTAAGAACAACTGACTCTAGGTTGATTAATTGAAATTTCTTTCTAATTAAAACCCCTATTGTCACATTAACTCAATCTATGGATTCCCTTATTAGATTTGACTCTAATCCGGTAGATTTACGTCGTCCTATGTCTAGGATTAAATTCAACTCCGCTTAATTGTGTTGATCTACTCTTAAATAGGGACTTTTGCTCCTCTGAATAAGCACATTCGACTTGAATCAATAACCTGAATTATTAAAGCAAGAATGAGAACTCACAATTAAGAATAAGAACAAGTATTTGTCTTATAAATAAAATAGTAATAAGATTCATCTTAGGTTTCACCCCCTCAGGTATTTAAGGGATTTAGTTCATACTGATAGAGGGAAACATCTTAAAAAAAGGAAACTACAAAACATAAGAAAACCTAAAAACTTCAAGAGAAATTGATAGGAGATCTTTAGTCTTGATGAAGATCCTTCTTCCAAGTTGCTCCCAATGGCTGTCTTCAAGTATTTTCTATTTTCTACTCTGTATGTCCCTTTAGGTCCTCCCCTAGGGTGTTTATATAAGATTTGGAGCACCTTCCTTGGCACACAAGTAGTCTTTTCCGAATATAATTAGACTTGGGTTCGGCAGGGACACGTCAGTGTGACACGCACGTGTGCGATAGCTTAGGCCATGTTCTATTCTGCTTGTCACACACGACCGTGTAGTCTGCCCATGTGCGATAGTCCAGGCCGTGTTGATTTCTAAGGTAGGCCCATTTTGTCCCATTGGCTCGTTTCTCGTTCTTTTTCAACTCCCTAAGCTCTCCTGAGTGTAAAACATGAATTTCAAGGATTAGGAACATCAAATTCATCAAATCTAATGAAAATTCATCTAAAAATAAGTGAAGCAAGGGGTCAAAATATGTATAAATTACGGTTTATCACTCACCCAACATATCCAACATGCAATTTTGTCATTCTCTTGTTCTCAAAAATTTTAAACGCTCCCATGCCCAAGGCCCAATTCTTCTAAGCCCAAAATTCGGGGCGTTACAACTCTACCCCCTTAAAAAAATTTCGTCCTCGAAATTTCCAACTATCTAATAGTCGTACAACATAGGTTACACCACTACGCTTTTGCTGCGCACTTTAGTCCTAATTGCAAATTAGGTAAATAGCACACTATACCACTATTCACATCTGGAGTGTCTCTGTCTTCTCGGTGACGTGCTGTATAAACCAAAGCTGGCTGCCTTGCCTCCACATGACCAGCACCTCGACCTGGAGCTCCATGACCCAATCGTTTCCACCCCTGGCCTTTCCACGGCCTCTAGGTGGCTTTTATCCACCCCTAGGTGGCTATACATCACCCCTACCAAAAACTTGTATCTGATCTAGTCTTCTGGGACACTCTATGAGACAGTGTTACATGGAACCACAACTCAGACAAGCTCATGTCCTTCTCCAACACTCGCCTGCATGACCTTTCCAACAAATAGCACAATGTGGTAACCCAGTAGTAGCAACAGGGGACCTAGCTCTGTCTGGCCCATCCACTCTGGCCCTTCTCTTAGGTCTCTGATCAAAATTGGAATGCTCAGAATCCCTCTTGTTTCTGCCCCTTTCTCTTTCTAGGTTTAGGTGCTCAGAGCGCTTCACACCTTTAGCAATCTTTGCTTTCTCCACCAATGCCGCAAAATCCCGCTCCCTCTAAAGAGCAATCAGTACCCGAAGAATGTATCTGGGGCTATCTTCGAACTGAACACAACTTTCATAATCTGTTGCCACTATTCCCTTAGCATATTGAACCAGCCACAGACTTGTCATATTGAACCAGATTCAGAAATTCTTTCCTACGAGCGTCGACAGAGCTAGTGCCTACATACTTTCCCTGAAATGTGGACTTGAAGAATTCCCAGGTTAATCAATCAGATGGGGTACCCTCTTTTACTGTATGCCACCAATGGGAGGCTTCATCCCTCAGCAAGGACACGACACCCTTCAACTTTTGTTCCAGCGTGCAGTCGAGGTCATCCATAATTCTTTCGGTGGTCTCCAACCAATACTCCACCACACTTGGTGCCACCCTAGAAACTCCCCTGAAGATCTCTACTCCATTTGATCGAAGTCGCTCCATAATTGACCCACGGCTTCCAATGCCATTGTTGGGCCCAGCGACCCTTTTCAGAATTCTTAGCATTACTTGGGACAATACGTCATTCCTAGCTGCCCAATCATACGACCCTATCTCGGGTACCGGTTTAGCTGAAGCCTCTCTCACTTCAATATTGGGCATATGGCCTGATGCCGAAGAACTAGCCCTAGTACTTCCACAACCTCTGTCGCGGCCTCTTGCACCACTTCTAATGCTCATTTTTGCTTTGCATATTATTTGAATTAGAAATTTTATGAATTTAGCCCATAGTTTCAATAATTAAACAGATGTTTTATGGAAGTAGTAGTTAAGAGTTGTTTTCGCGGTCGTAAGCTCACTACAGTTTTAGTTTCCTATAGTTTCTTAGCTTACTCTAGCTAAAGAGTCTTAGTATAGTCTATCATCTAAGTAAGCCCAGTAACTATTTACAGTATAACAGTTTAAAATAGACTTCAGTATCAGGAGAGCTTACTTGGTTCAATGTCATAGGAAATATCTCAAACCCTTCACATATTGAAAAACAACTTATTAAAACCCAAGATTTGAAAACCCATTCCACAGCTGAGTTTTGCAACTCGGTTCCGATAACACTAAATGTAACACCCCAAACCCAGCCCAGAAGTTAGGCCCGAATCTGGTGTGTCACATTGAAGTGTTTTTCGAAAACCATGTTTTCATTGAAAACCCTTCTTAATTAAAAGCTTGAGTAAAATCTCAGTTACGTTAGTTTATTTATTTGTTCTTTTTTTAAAACGTGGTACATAGAAAAATTATTAAGTTTATTCCAAAATTTCTTTCCAGTTGCGGAAGCTAAGTTTAAAAGTAACCGATTTACGAAAACGTGATGTTTAAAGATTAAGTTATGGCAACGTAGTGTTCGAAAATAATTATTATTTTGGAAAATCGTAATCTACTTTTAACAGATAGAAAATGCATTAAATTGAAAATCCCAAATTAAAAACCAGAAACTAAAAGAGGACTTATTACAACTCAATAGGAAAGTAGTTTAAGTAAGGTAAAATAGAATACTAAAATGTAAAGCTGTTCGTAGAGTGGCCACCTCCGAGTCCTCCAGTATGTCGAACTGCTTACTGAGGATTACCTGAAAAATAAAAACAAGAGGGGGTGAGTTTACGAAACCTCAGTGTGTACAACCCTCATCGATCATAAAGCATGCATCACATCAATCCGGGCCTAAGCCCATTACAGTAATCAGTGTGGGCCTAAGCCCAACACAGTAACAGTGGCATTTGGGCCTTAGCCCATAATTGCCTCAATTAGGCCTTAGCCCATATCCAATGTCACAGATCACATCTATCTTGGCCTAAGCCAATCTCAATAACAGAACAAGTGTATGCAATGCATTAATGCCCATACCAACACTACACTCCATCTCCTGTCCAACCCTGCACTCCTGTGGGGATTTAATCTACCCACTCATCCCTACACTCCTTATGTAGCACCGGTTGCGACACTAACCAATGTTGCAGCAGAGCTGCCAATCACATAATTGGCTTAAAGCCATCGATGGATCCACAGTCGTCAATCGACCATGCGACTCTAACAAATCATACACTTCCTCCAAATCAATAATCCCATCCCCCATGCAACATAATATCACATGAATGCAGACATACTATAAATAACATACAATAACAATCATATTACATGTAGGGCATTTTAGTCATTTTCCCCTTCTAGGGGGTAATGGTCATTTTACCGTACAAGGGTTTTACGGTCAATTTACCCTACAGGGGTATTACGGTCATTTTACCCTCTAGGGGTATTTCGGCCATTTTACCCTCTAGGGTATTTTGGTCATTTTACCCTCCAGGGGTATTTCGATAATTTTAACCTCTAGGGGTATTTTAGTCATTTAACAACCTTCTCGAAGGTCTACAGTTGCCTCGAGCGACACAGATAACATATGTGATCAAAATAGAGTATTTGGGCCCAAAGCCCGCTATTTGACCCAAGTGGGCCCACACGCTCGTGTGGCCCATTTAGCCCAAAACTGCCTTTTTCCATGTGATCGTCATGGCCGGCTCATTAGTTCCTATCCATCCACAAAATTTACTCGCATAGGGCCCATGGGCCCAATGGGCCCCACTAGGCCCATTCCGATCCATTTGGCCCAAAAATGGCCTAAGTCCATGAGGACGCTCATGGTGGCCTCAACCCATCTTACGCCCACATTCGTGGGCTCGATCCACCACTCGTGCAATCGCATGCTCGTGTGGCATCATTCGCTGATATTTTGGCTTTTCAGCATTTGCCGATCTACTTGGAGTGGTGTGTATGTGTATGCACGTTTTTCAGCTCTTTTGCCGACTATCGGTCACAAGGTATTGCTACACACCTGTTTACCAAAATCGAGTGAATAACCCACGAGCACTAAACCTGCTTTGATTGAACGAGCGCGGTGTAGCCCTCTTAAACCGTTAATGAAGATTGATAACAAACCCGTTGAAGGGTATCTTGATCGAGTGATGTGAGAAAAGCTTCGTCTATCACAAAACACTCACAACTCCTTTATTCCACGAGAAAACCTAGGATTCGGCCACAAAAGGAATGAAGGAATCGGCTTAGAAGAGCGCATAAGAGAGGAGACGTAATACTCTTTAAAAGAATAAAAAGAACAAACAGAAGTTGATCAAAATACTCACCATTTGCCAGAAACAGTTGCTCCACTCGAACAAAGTTTGAGAGAGGTGAAGAATTCGGCGTGGTTATTGATCGCTGTAAATCAGAGTTTTAAAATTTATAAAATAATGATCAAAACCTGAAAACTAACTCTGAGAACGATTAAAGGCAAGTGTACCTATCGAACAGTAGTATACCTTAGGTAAGACCGGATACCGAACCCAAAGGAACCAAAAGTACTAATACTAACTTTCTTTTTATTATTTAGCCTTAAAAATAGAGTGAAGTTGCTTTTGACGAAGACTAAACTAAGGACACAAAGACGAAAAGAACGAATAGGAAAATAACTTTGAAGGAAAATTCAGTTGATTATGACGATACCCTCAGGAAGAATCCACTTAGACTTCACTTATTATTTAACCTTAAGTTATATGATTTCTTTTACTTAGCTTGATCCGTAAGACTTCCTAACCTATATTAAACCCTCTCTCAAGGCGAATAATGTCTAACCCTAGGTTAATTAGTGGAACTCTCGTTCTCTTATAATAACCCCCTAGGATAGCAGTAAATCGATCAATGGACTCCCATATTAGGTTTCACCCTAATCTGGGAAAATCTTGTAACCTTATCTCTAGGCGTTCGATGACTCCACTTAATTATGTTAGATCTACTCTTAGGCAGGGTCTATTCCACCTCTACCTAAGCACATTAGATTTGGATTAAGCAACATAATTAAGAACAAACTAAGCAATTATCATATAACTTAAAAATCAAATAAAAAGATTCATCTAGGTTTCATCCCCTTAGGTATCTGAAGGGTTTAGTTCATAATGAATAAAAAGAACATCGCAAGAGAAAAGATAAAACAAAACATAAGAAAATCCTAAAACCCCTGACGGATCAACTGTCTGTCTTCGCGGTTTTTCCCTAACTCTGACCTTCTCGGCTTGGCTCCTTGGCCTAGCTTTTACGCCCCTTCAAAGGTGATACTTAGGGGATATATATAGGCTCTTGGAATGCGATTCTTTCTCCCTAACTATCCTTTTCGACTGAAATTGCTCATTCTGATGACAGAGGCACGGCCATGAAACATGCCCGTGTGGATCGACTCCATGCCGTGTTTAGATTTCTAACTTGAGGCACGGCCGTGTGAATCGGGGGAAAGACCATGTACTAGATGTTGCGCGTGGCACGGTCGTGTGGTCACCGGGCCAGGCCGTGTCAAATTCATGATATGACCCATTTAGTCCGTCTTGGGCCCGTTTTATGTTCTTTTCATCCTCGGGTGCTTTCCTGGGTATAAGAAATGAAAAGAAAGGATTAAGAGCACCTTTTTACATAAATCAAGGGATAAATCATCCAAAAGCATACTAAATGTGGGCTTAAAATATGTTATTTTTACGGTTTATCAAATACCCCCACACTTAAGCTTTTGCTTGTCTTTAAGCAAAATTCTCAACTTACAATTAAAACGAACTTTCCATGATTCAAAATTCCTATCAACAATGCCTTATCCTAATCCATAGATAATTTATACATGGATAATTCAACTCAAAGATTCCTAAAGATTTAAACAAGATAAGTCATTCATTTGTAGCATGAAAACATAGGTGTTTCCTTTCATCTAAATAATTACCTTTAATTCAAAACCTACAAGGATTGACATCCTCACAAAAGATTCACTCAAATCCTCGAAAAGTGTTTTAAGGGTCAAAATTAAGCGCTCATAAGTTGAACCTGAAAAGTTAATCCTATAGGCTTGCCTAAAAATCAAATCTCCACCACTATAAAACGAAATGATAAACAGATCAAAAGGTCTTTGTTAGGGTTGTAACGGGGCTAGGGTTAAAGGTATGGATAAAGGCTAAAATTAGAAGGTTAGAATCGAGATTGAATTGATAAGTTACCTCCCTTACAAATTTCTAAAATAACAATTACATATATTGAAAATAATAGTCCTAATACGAGCTTTTCTTTTGATAACTAGACTTTAACTTGTATAAGCTCACTCTTCATAATACTAATACTGAATATACTTTGCCCTTTTTTTTTAAGAACAAACTAAAAAGAATACAAGATAATTTTAACTATTAGAATAATATACTTATGTAACTGAGCAAATCAAATCTCGATTAAGGGGTAGTCAAAGGAAAGGGTGATGACAAATACAAAGGGGTTTTTGGTTAATATCAGTAGGTGAGTCAATAAAAAGGGTTTGTTAGGATCAACGGGGTTCACTAGCGGTTAATTATGAGGGTAGGTTATTTAGTGGTATTAATGGGTTAAAACCTAGGTGCCTTTATCATCTCGGTATATCAAATCATAATTGTGGTCTTCACATGTATAATTAAGGCAAGCTCTAGAATAACAGTTCATAGTTGACACACTCATAATCAAGAAGTGAGCATGAAAAAGAATGTATGCTCTATAAGGCTCAAAATCTCACAAAAATTATGGGTATTTTTGACATCAACCTTGTAAATCTCAAATTTTAAGATAACATTCAAATTCCGGTTGACAACCTAAAATTTTAATTTTTAGAAAATTAGACTTATCATGCTTGATTCCCTAGTATTCTTAAAATTTAATCTTCAATGCATAATTAACTATGACTTATTCAAAAGCACATCAATAAAAATCACAAATCATTAGAAATTTCATCTTAATTAGTAATATGACAACTTTGTTTAAAAACAAGACTAAATTCAGGGATTTGAGAATCATGCAAAAAGTTAGGCATTTTTATCCTCAGGGTTTGAGAATAATGCAGAAAGTTTGGTATTTTCTCAAAATAGTTATTCACCCCCCCACACTTAAGATGTACCTTGCCCTCAATGTACAAACATAGATAATAGCATGTAATGGATAAATTAAAAGAGAAGGGGAAAGAATTACTCCCTAAATTGTGGATGTTTTCCCGGATGAGTGTCTTTGGTAGCGGTGATGGTCAGTCGGGATAACGAACCTACTCTAGATGAAGAAATTGGGTAGCACTTTGAGAAGTAGCCAGGCTTTATTAAGACCTAATAAAAATAAACTAAATATAAAGTTATAGAAAAACAAATTAAAGGGAAGGAGACTAAGAAGAAAACTAAAATGAAAAGAAAATATTAATGGACTGTGAAGTCCTTATTGAAGGATGGTACGCAAGGTGGGTGTGACTTCTAAGGCTGGGGAGGTGCTGGTGGTGGCAGAAGTGAAGAGGTTATCGTGGTGGTCGGCGTGATTCCCTAGAAGCCTGGCGAACCTGACACTATGAAACTAAATTAAGTTAAACTAAATTAAACATAAGATTATTAAAGAAAAGGAGAATGAAAGGAAAGAGAAATGGAAAATAAAAACTAATTCGTCTCAAAGATCCTTGGCTTGGTGTTGAGACGAAGCTGCTGGCATGAACTCATGTTGATCGTTCTTTGTTAAGGAGCCTATGCTTAGCTTTCTCCGCTTCTTCGGCATGTTGTTGGCTTGCTCAAGGATTTAGTGTCTTAGTGAGTGAAGAATCTGAGATGGAAGAGAGTGAAAAGCAAAGAAGATAGGGATGAAAATCAAATAGAGGGAAGGGGAAGAGTTGAGGGGTTTAAATAGGGGTTGAAATCTGGTGCTTCCTACGGCCGTGGTTCTAGGGGGTTTCAATGCACACGGCTACCTCGCATGGCCGTGTCAATGAGTGTGTTTGTCACACCATGCCCGTGCTGCATCACCCACGCCCGTATACGTCAAGTTTTTTCTTTTGGCACGGTTGTTCTGCACGAGCGTGTTGTACCCGTGTTAAATAAGTCAGTAGGTTCACATGATTGAGGGCACGGCCGTGCCCTCTCTGTCGATGCCCGTGGGGAGGGTGGTTAGATCCGTGACGTTGGAGGGTGGTTGGACTGACTTGCACGGCCTCTGCTCTGTCAGTGTGGCGATTCCGGTGGTCCACACGGCTACGGACACGGTCGTGTGTAAGGCCGTGTGACCTGGGAATCCTGTATTTTTGGTTAATTTAAAAAGAAAAAAATAAAAATAAATTTAAATGCAAATAGAAGTAAAAAGAAATAAGGTTAGTGCTCGGGTTACCTCTAGAGAAGCGCTCATTTATAGTCTTAAGCTAGACTTTCCTTATTTTTGAAAATTTTAGGGAGGTTTAAAGGTTTGAATATCTTCCCTCATGCGTATGATTTTATTCTCTTGACAAAGTTGAAGTCGAGAAGCGTTTACCTTGAAGTCACCGAATATTGGATTGCTCACCTCGACTATTCCGTGTGGGAAGATATCGTGTACCTTGAAAAGGATTTCTTTGTTTGTGTCAGGGTTTGGAGGAAATAGTCGTGGGTCTGCTTTATCTAACAATACCTGATCTCTGATTGTGGACTTGTGTATCTCATAGAGTGGTTTTGATTCTGTTTCCTGTATCCCTAATTTCTCCTTAAAGTGTGTTTTCCACTCGTCTAAGTCATTGATTTGAATCCTTTGCTCCTCGTGAGTTGTTTCTTTGTTGGTACTGAATTGAAGATCAGGTTCAATAGCGCCCCTTTTCGATGGTTCCTCTGATTTCACTTCGTGTGGTTTGGGTTCTGCTTTTACCTGTGTCTCCTGCTCATCTAATTTATCGACCCTAAGGCTTTGTTCCTCGTGTGCTTCTTTAGCTTGGGGTTCGTGTTTCGGCTCAGGTTTTTGTCCTTTTGATTTTTCCTGCGATGAAAGTTGAACAAATTGGTTATCATCTGTATTAGATTTCTTACCGTCATCGATTGTTGCCCTGGCCGAATCAAGAGCTTGAAGACCAATTGATTCGTCACCTATACGAAGTATGAATTCTCCTATGGCAACATCAATTTTAGTCCTGGCAGTTCCTAGAAAAGGTCTTCCTAAAATTAAGGGAATTGAATTATCCTCATCCATGTCTAAAACAACAAAATCTACTGGGAAAACAAATTTATCGATTTTTACGAGAACATCTTCAATAATGCCCCTAGGAATTCTAACAGTTTTATCAGCTAATTGAATACTCATCCTAGTTTGTTTGGGCTTCGCTAGACCTAGTTGTTTAAACAGTGCATAAGGCATGACATTTATGCTTGCCCCTAAATCAGCTAACGCATACCAATTAAACATGGAATTGTAAAACTCCCTGGATGTTTTAATTTCGGTGGTAGTTTATTTTGTAGGATTGCTGAACACTTTGCGTTGAGTTCAATGTGTGGGTCTTCGTCTAATTTGCGTTTGTTGTCAAGAGCTGTCTTAAAAATTTCCTCGAGTCTGGCATCTGAAAAAGAGCTTTAAGAAGAGGTAAGTTAATATGTAATTTCTTTAAAAGTTTAAGAAACTTACCGAACTGTTCCTATGAATCGTCTCTTTTTAATGCTTCTGGATAAGGTATGCGAGGTTTATACTCCTTGATTATCGGTTTTGACTTTTTTTGTGCTACCTCTGTTATACCTTCGTCTACCTTACTTTCTGGAATTGGTTTTGGTTCATCTAACTCATCATTCTCCTGAGTTGTGATGGCTTGAATTTGCTCCTTTGGATTAACCTCAGTGTTACTTGGTAGACGTCTTTGCAGTCGTTCTGACATGAACCGTGTGAGTTGTTCGACTACATTAGTCATTTCCTTGACCGACTTAGCAAATTCACGCATTCGGCTCTCATTGCTTTTAATTGTTCTATCAATATTTTGTAGGCGTTCTTCTTTGTTTGCCGATTTTTTTAGTTCCTCCTCGTAGGTTGGTTTCTTCTCTCGTGGATATGGCTGATTTTGGAAGTTCTGAGGAGGTTGTTGCCCTTGATTTCTTTGATTGCCTTGACCTCCCCATGAAAAATTTGGGTGGTTCCTCCAACCTGGATTGTAAGTGTTACTATAAGGATTATTATTGGATCAAAAATTATTACCTATATAGTTCATCTGTTCGCTCTCTGCTTCCGGTTGGTAGGGTGGGTACTGAGGATTCGCCACGGTTTCACTTGCATTGCACTGCATGACTGGATGTACCTGCGAAGAACATAAACTATCAAGCTTTTTATTCATCATCTCAAGCTGCATTGATAGCATGGTCATGGTGTCGACGCTGAAGACTCCTGCCGATTTCGTTGGTTTAGTCTTTGAAGCTTGCCACTGATAATTGTTTAATGACATCTCCTCAATGAACTCGTAGGCTGCTTCTAGAGTTTTGTTATTCAGAGTTCCACCGGCGGCTGAATCAATCAGTTGCCTTGTTGAGGGGTTTACATCGTTGTAGAATGTTTGGACTTGAAACACCCCAAACCCGGCCTAGACGTTACGACTGGATCTGGCATGTCACATAAAAGGGTTGTTTGAAACTGCGCGTTTGTTAAAAATTTCGAGTTTAATTGTTTATTCGCTTGTTATCCTTTTGTTAACATTTTGGAAAACGGTTATTAAGGGTTTAGGAAAATCCCGTATTAAACATTTAATAATAATAGGCAGTAATCATATTAAAAGCTAAACCAAATAAAATACCAAATTTAAAGTTATAGTGGCCTTGTTACATAATAAAATCCCAAGATTAAAAAGTACTATTAAATAAGAACCAAAAGTTTACAAGAAAAATAATGCATGGCCACCTCGAAGTCCGCCTCGGCTCCAAAACCGCAATCTACGAATTACTTGAAACATTTAAAAAGAGGGGGTGAGTTTACGAAAACTCAGTGTGTAATTCCCCTTATCAGTGAGAACAGGCATCAAAACAATTCGGCCAAAGCACATCCCTATACTCTTTATGTAGCACCGGTTGCAGCACTAACTTATCGGTGCAGCATAGCTGCTCGGTGGCTAAAAAGCCTTCGGTGGATCCATAGTTGTCAAACGACCATGCGATCCTATTTGCACTTCCACTTTCAAATAATCCCATCCACATGCAACATAATAACACATGAATGCAACATACAATAATAAACATACGATAACAATCATAAATCGCATACAAGAATACCATATAACATGTAGGGGCATTTCCGTGATTTTGCCCTTCGGGGGCATGTCTGTCATTTTACTCATCGAGGGTATTTTAATAATTTCGCACCTGCAATGGCCTTTCCAAAGGCCTAATGTCGCCTCGAGCGACTCAACTATCATTTCCGGTAGTACTGGACTATTGGGCCTAAAATCCGATTTTGACCCATTCGAGCCCACACGCCCGTGTGGCCCACCTAGCACAAATCTAGCCACGTATATGAGATTCACCTAGACCAATTCACTATCTACTATACAGTCATACAACTTATTCATATGGGCCCACTTCGGCCTATCGCGGCCCAAGCAGCCTCAATCCACAAGATTACTAATGGTGGCCTCAGCTATCACGTCGAAGCCTTACACGTGCGCTCACACGCTCGTGTGGCTACTATTGCCGTGACTGGCACTTCGGCATTTGCCGATCTACAGCTAGAGTAGAGAAGTACACACTTGATAGGAATCTGGTGCTAATCCGCGCTCCGACCACTTCTGTGCCCAAACGCCCTCCAAGGTATCCTTCCTCCTATCATAGAATGCTCTATATATAGCTAGCTTCTGACCTTCCTTCTTTGTATCTTTCCGATGTGGGATCCCTCCGTTAGCAGAGTTTAAATCCAACTCAAACTCTTGCCGTCCAATTCGCAAAATAAATACTCCCTTTGCTTTTCATGGGATTCGAACCCTTGCTCACTTCAATAGCTCAACACGCTACTTGCCACCAAGCCACAAGCTCCTCTTGAGTCTTAAACCATGCGCAACTAAATATAAATCTATAGCCACATTCTAAGGTCTATGTAAAAAGAAAACCAAAATGCAAAAGCCAAGACTTGAACCTTGGACCTCCTTCCTTCGTTGTGGCGTCACTCCCTTGTCTCTTATGTGGTGTCACTTTGCCACTACACCACACACTCCACTTGTGACATTTTTCTCCACATTTTATTCTTAAAGCCTACCTACTAACTCCCAGGGTATTTTTCACCTAAAACCTAAATTTCCATAAAGCCAAAGTTTGATTCCAGGACTTCATAGAAGCCCCCTAACCTTCCAAAATCACTTACCTAATAGGTCCAACTTGAATTTAAGCCGATCTATTGTTCTCCCAATTTTAAACGCTACCACTCCCAAGGCCCATTAGGCCCAATCCTACTAGGCCCAATTTCGGGATGTTACAAATCTACCCTCCTTAAATAAATTTCGTCCTCAAAATTTCCAACCAACTAACAGTCGTACGTCCCAACCTACAACACTACGCTCACGCTGTGCACTCTAATTCTAATAACACTAACATATTTTTAACTAGAATTTAGAACTCCCTACACATACTCAAAAACACCTAGCCATTAAACCAGACAAATCTTCCATACGCAACAAATTCTATATCCGAACATCACATCCAAAGCAAACACATAGAATAGTTACCAAAAATACAACATATAACAAAGCAAAGTATCAGGAAACTTACGGATTTGGTGCCGAGGACTCGGGTGCCATACTTCCAGTAACACATATATTTCTTAAACAATATTTCAAACCAATTTTTAGAAAACATTGTCGAACCCATTCCACAGCCGAGTTTTGCAACCTACGCTCTGATATCACAATTGTAACACCCCAAACCCAGCCTAGATGTTACGACCGGGTCTGGCATGTCACATAAAAGGGTTGCTTAAAACTGCGCGTTTGTTAAAAATTTCGAGTTTAATAGTTTATTCGCTTGTTATCCTTTTGTTAACATTTTGGAAAACGATTATTAAGGGTTTAGGAAAATCCCGTATTAAAAATTTAATAATAATAGGCGGTAATCATATTAAAAGCTAAACCAAATAAAATACCAAATTTAAAGTTATAGTGGCCTTGTTACATAATAAAATCCTAAGATAAAAAAGTACTATTAAATAAGAACCGAAAGTTTACGAGAAAAATAATGCATGGCCACCTCGAAGTCTGCCTCGGCTCCAAAATCGCAATCTATGAATTACCTGAAACATTTAAAAAGAGGGGGTGAGTTTACGAAAACTCAGTGTGTAATTCCCCTTATCAGTGAAAACATGAATCAAAATAATTCAGCCGAAGCCCATTGCAATAACGATGGCAATTGGGCCTTAGCCCAGAATAGCCTCGGTTGGGCCTTAGCCCATATCAAATGTCACATATCATATTTATCTGGGCTTAAGCCCATCTCAATGTTAAAAACCATATATGCGATACATTAATGCCCATACCAACCCTGCACTCTGTCTCCTGTCCAACCCTGCACTCCTGTGGGGATTTAATCGACCCACCCATCCCTACACTCTTTATGTAGCACCGGTTGTGGCATTAACTTATCGGTGCAGCATAGCTGCTCGGCGGCTAAAAAGCCTTCGGGGGATCCACAGTTGTCAAACGACCATGCGATCCTATTTGCACTTCCCCTTTCAAATAATCCCATCCCCATGCAACATAATAACACATGAATGCAACATACAATAATAAACATACGATAACAATCATAAATCGAATGCAAGAATACCATATAACATGTAGGGGCATTTCCGTGATTTTGCCCTTCGGGGGCATGTCTGTCATTTTCCTCATCGAGGGTATTTCGATAATTTCGCACCTGCAATGGCCTTTCCAAAGGCCTAATGTCGCCTCGAGTGACTCAACTATCATTTCCGGTCGTACTGGACTATTGGGCCTAAAAGCCGATTTCGGGCCATTCGAGCCCACACGCTCGTGTGGCCCACCTAGCACAAATCTAGCCACGTATATGAGATTCACCTAGACTAATTCACTATCTACTACACAATCATACAACTTATTCATATGGGCCCACAGGCCTATTGGGCCCACTTCGACCCATCGCGGCCCAAGCAACCTCAACCCACAAGATTACTAATGGTGGCCTCAACTATCACGTCGAAGCCCCACACGTGCGCTCACACGCTCGTGTGGCTACTATTGCCGTGACTGGCACTTCGGCATTTGTTGCTCTACAGCTAAAGTAGAGAAGTACACACCTGATAGGAATCTGGTGCTAATCCGCGCTCCGACCACTCTTGTGCCCAAATGCCCTCCAAGGTATCCTTCTTCCTATCTTAGTATGCTCTATATATAGCTAGCTTCTCACCTTCCTTCTTTGGATCTTTTCGATGTGGGATCCCTCCGTTAGCAGACTTTAAATCTAACTCAAACTCTTGCCGTCCAATTCGCAAAATAAATACTCCCTTGTTTTTCATGAGATTCGAATGCTTGCTCCCTTCAATAGCTCAACACGCCACTTGCCACCAAGCCACAAGCTCCTCTTGTGTCTTAAACCATACGCAACTAAATATAAATCTATAGCCACATTCTAAGGTCCATGTAAAAAGAAAACCAAAACGCAAGAGCCAAGACTTGAACCTTGGACCTCCTTCCTTCCTTGTGGCATCACTCTCTTGTCTCTTATGTGGCGTCACTTTGCCACTACACCACACACTCCACTTGTGACATTTTTCTCCACATTTTATTCTTAAAGCCTACCTACTAACTCCCAGGGTTTTTTTCACCAAAAACTAAAATTTCCCCAAAGCCAAAGTTTGATCCCGGGACTTCATATAAGCCCCCTAACCTTCTAAAATCACTTACCTAATAGGTCCAACTTGAATTTAAACCGATCTCTTATTCTCCCAATTATAAACGCTACTCCTCCTAAGGCCCATTGGGCCCAATCCTACTAGGCCCAATTTCGGGATGTTAGAAATATACCCTCCTTAAAGAAATTTCGTCCTTGAAATTTCCAACTAACTAACAGTCGTACGTCCAAACCTACAACACTATGCTCACACTGTGCACTCTGATTCCAATAACACTAACATACTTTTGACTAGAATTTAGAACTCCCTACACATACTCAAAAACATCTAGCCATTAAACCAGACAAATCTTCCATACGCAACAAATTCTACATCCGAACATCACATCCAAAGCAAACACACAGAATAGATACCAGAAATACAACATATAACAAAGCAAAGTATCAGGAAACTTACGGATTTGGTGCCGGGGACTGGGTGCCATACTTCCAGTAACACATATATTTCTTAAACAATATTTCAAACCAATTTTTGGAAAACATTGTCGAACCAATTCCACAGCCGAGTTTTGCAACCTAGGCTCTGATACCACAATACTAACACCCCAAACCCGGCCTAGATGTTACTACCGGATCTGGCATGTCACATAAAAGGGTTGTTTAAAACTGCGCGTTTGTTAAAAATTTCAAGTTTAATAGTTTATTCGCTTGTTATCCTTTTGTTAACATTTTGGAAAACTGTTATTAAGGGTTTAGGAAAATCCCGAATTAAAAATTTAATAATAATAGGCGGTAATCATATTAAAAGCTAAACCAAATAAAATACCAAATTTAAAGTTATAGTGGCCTTGTTACATAATAAAATCCTAAGATTAAAAAGTACTATTAAATAAGAAGCGAAAGTTTACGAGAAAAATAATGCATGGCCACCTCGAAGTCTGCCTCGGCTCCAAAACCGCAATCTATGAATTACCTGAAATATTTAAAAAGAGGGGGTGAGTTTACGAAAACTCAGTGTGTAATTCCCCTTATCAGTGAGAACATGCATCAAAACAATTCGGCCGAAGCCCATTACAATAACAATGGCAAGTGGGCCTTAGCCCAGAATAGCCTCGGTTGGGCCTTAACCCATATCAAATGTCACATAACATATCTATCTAGGTATAAGCCCATCTCAATATTAAAAACCATATATGCAATGCATTAATGCCCATACCAACCCTGCACTCTGTCTCTAGTCCAACCCTGCACTCCTGTGGGGATTTAATCAACCCACCCATCCCTACCCTCCGTATGTAGCACAGGTTGCGCCACTAACTTATCGGTGCAGCATAGCTGCTCGGGGGCTAAAATGCCTTCGGTGGATCCATAGTCGTCAAGCGACCATGCGATCCTATTTGCACTTCCCCTTTCAAATAATCCCATCCCCATGCAACATAATAACACATGAATACAACATACAATAATAAACATACGATAAAAATCATAAATCCCATACAAGAATACCATATAACATGTAGGGGCATTTCCGTGATTTTGCCCTTCGGGGGCATGTCAGTCATTTTACCCATCGAGGGTCTTTCAGTAATTTCGCACCTGTAATGGCCTTTCCAAAGGCCTAATGTCGCCTCGAGCGACTCAACTATCATTTACAGTCTTACCGAACTATTGGGCCTAAAACCCGATTTCGGCCCATTCAGGCCCACACGCTCGTGTGGCCCACCTAGCACAAATCTAGCCATGTGTATGAGATTCACCTAGACCAATTCACTATCTACTACACAATCATACAACTTATTCAAATGGGCCCACGGGCCCATTGGGCCCACTTCGACCCATCGGGCCCAAGCAGCCTCAAACCACAAGATTACTAATAGTGGCCTCAACTATCACGTCGAAGCCCCACACGTGCGCTCACAAGCTCGTGTGGCTACTATTGCCGTGACTGGCACTTCGAGATTTGTGGCTCTACAGCTAGAGTAAAAAAGTACACACCTGATAGGAATCTAGTACTAATCCGCGCTCCAACCACTCCTGTGCCCAAACGCCCTCCAAGGTATCCTTCCTCCTATCATAGAATGCTCTATATATAGCTAGCTTCTCACCTTCCTTCTTTGTATCTTTCCGATGTGGGACCCCTCCGTTAACAGAGTTTAAATCCAACTCAAACTCTTGCCGTCCAATTCGTAAAATAAATACTTCCTTGCTTTTCATGAGATTCGAACCCTTACTCCCTTCAATAGCTCAACACGCCACTTGCCACCAAGCCACAAGCTCCTCTTGTGTCTTAAACCATGCACAACTAAATATAAATCTATAGCCACATTCTAAGGTCCATGTAAAAAGAAAACCAAAATACAAGAGCCAAGACTTGAACCTTGGACCTCCTTCCTTCCTTGTGGCGTCACTCCCTTGTCTCTTATGTGGCGTCACTTTCCCACTATACCACACGCTCCACTTGTGACATTTTTCTCCATATTTTATTCTTAAAGCCTACCTACTAACTCCCAGGGATTTTTTCACCTAAAACCAAAATTTCCCCAAAGCCAAAGTTTGATCCTGGGTCTTCATAGAAGCCCACTAACCTTCCAAAATCACTTACCTAATAGGTCCAACTTGAATTTAAGCCGATCTATTATTCTCCCAATTTTAAACGCTACTACTCCCAAGGCCCATTGGGCCCAATCCTACTAGGCCCAATTTCGGGATGTTACAAATCTACCCTCCTTAAAGAAATTTTGTCCCCAAAATTTCCAACTAACTAACAGTCGTACGTCCCAACCTACAACACTACCTTCACGCTGCGCACTCTGATTCCAATAACACTAACATACTTTTAACTAGAAGTTAGAACTCCCTACACATACTTAAAAACACCTAGCCCTTAAAGCAGACAAATCTTCCATACGCAACCAATTCTATATCCGAACATCACATCCAAAGCAAACACACAGAATAGATACCAAAAATACAACATATAACAAAGCAAAGTATCAGGAAACTTACGGATTTGGTGCTGAGGACTCGGGTGCCATACTTCCAATAACACATATATTTCTTAAACAATATTTCAAACCAATTTTTGGAAAACATTGTCGAACCCATTCCACAGCCGAGTTTTGCAACCTAGGCTCTGATACCACAATTGTAACACCCTAAACTCGGCCTAGACGTTACAACCGGATCTGGCATGTTGCGCGTTTGTTAAAAATTTCGAGTTTAATTGTTTATTCGCTTGTTATCCTTTTGTTAACATTTTTGGAAAATGGTTATTAAGGGTTTAGGAAAATCCCATATTAAACATCTAATAATAATAGGCGGTATCATATTAAAAGCTACACCAAATAAAATACAAAATTTAAAATTATAGTGGCCTTGTTACATAATAAAATCCCAAGATTAAAAAGTACTATTAAATAAGAACCGAAAGTTTACAAGAAAAATAATGCATGGCCACCTCGAAGTCCGCCTCGGCTCCAAAACTGCTTTCTTTGAATTACCTGAAACATTTAAAAAGAGGGGGTGAGTTTACAAAAACTCAGTGTGTAATTCCCCTTATCAGTGAGAACATGCATCAAAATAATTCGGCTGAAGCCCATTACAATAACGATGAAAATTGGGCCTTAGCCCAGAATAGCCTCTGTATGACCCAATTTGTGCCCGGGTCCATCAAACAATAAAACAAAAAAAAAAAAGAATAAAAAAGACAAAAATAAAATGTAACAGCCCTTGAATGTCCAATTATAAAAATCCAAAAACAGAAGTCCAATACAGAAGCCCATCTACACGGCCCAAATAACCAAACCCTAACCCAATTCTGCAGAGGCCCAATGGCCCAAGTACTTTAAAAATTTTTCAGAACCCTAGGGCTCCCCCTCATTTTCTTTAGCGCCGCCGCGCGTCGCCTACACGCACGCGCCTATCTAGCTTCCCCGCGCGTCACTCCAGCTCCCCACACCCTCTCATGTTTGGAGCTTCCCAATATGCCCATGCGCCTCTGACCACCATGCGTTTCGGCCACCCCGCTCTTGACGACTGCAACTCCCAGACGCCTTGACCAAATGCTCGCGCACGCCCCAAGCCTCGCCCATACCCTGCAGGCACAAAACAAGCAACAGAGAAGCATGAACAAAACAATAGAATAATAAAAGGTGCTGTATATCTCGGCTATAAAGCCATCCAAAATCGATGTAAACAGGGTTCTCCTTTTCAAAAAAAACCCGCACATTACCAGATATCAAGAAACGGAATCGAAAATCAAAGAATAGAAAGGTTTGATTTTACTGTCGTTATTTACTTTTTATCGTTTCTTCTTACAATCTAAAATCTTCATAAACAAACGGAATAAAAAGAAGAGGGGGTTTTTCTTTTTCATGAATTATTAGCAATCGAAAAGCAAAAAAAAGAGAGTCGATTCGTCTTCCGTTCTTACGAAATATCAACAGTAAAAAGAACAAAAATATTGAAGGTTGCTCTCTTTTTGGTCATTGTTTACAGTTTTTTTTTCCAAAACTTTGTAAATAAACAATAATAAAGAGAAAAAGAAATTACTCGAACTCCCTCGTGTGTTGCTGGCCACCAAATTCGATGGTAGTACGGCGGCTACGACGTGGTCGTGCGACAGACTCCAGAAGGAAGCCCCGTCGTCAGGCGTGGAAGACGGAGTGAGAAGGGCTGCCTTGTTGGGTTCCCTCGTTTGAGAGAAGAAAAGGAGGCTGCGGCTATTAAGTTTAGGGAGAGTGGAAGGCTGAAATGTTCTAAAGCAAACTTAGGGTTTCTTAAATGACGAACAAAACGGTATCGTTCGGTTAACAAGGTCACTGCGCATATTCCTTAAAAGGAATATTTGCGCGATCGGTCCCCACCTTTTGCAGCACTGTGGGATTAAGTCCCGTTCCGTGTTTGCCTTTTTCGAATCTGCCCCATTTTTTTTCATTTCAGTTTCAATTTTATCCGCGCCTGGGCCATCTGAAACGTTGCGCTTTGATCATTGGGGGATTTACTGGTTTAGTCCCTGGATAGTCGTGCC
Source organism: Gossypium bickii (assembly GCA_025503065.1). Classification (NCBI taxonomy): domain Eukaryota; kingdom Viridiplantae; phylum Streptophyta; class Magnoliopsida; order Malvales; family Malvaceae; genus Gossypium; species Gossypium bickii. The sequence goes on from CP106712.1 coordinate 86,542,953, forward strand.
TATTTCAATTTAATCCCTTTTATATAAATATTTTGCTTTCTTTAATCATTGTGCTATTTCGCCATTATTTAAATATTATTGTTATTATTATTATTACTATATTCACACTAGTATATTGTATATACATATTTCGTATTATTGTTATTACTATATTTATTATCACTATATTATTACTATTATTCGTATTAGTATATTGTATATATATATATTTCGTATTATTGTCATTATTATGTTTATTATCACTATGTTATTATTATTACTATTATTATTGTTATTACTATTATTATTATCTTACAACTATTGTACATAGTGTTAACTTATTTGTTAATTTGCATTTAGCTGTTGTTCTTATTCTTATTTCCTTTATCTATTTATCTATCTATTATTTCTAACGCGTATTTGTTATTTCACACTAATTATTTGATTTAGCTTTTATTGTATTTTATTTTAATGCTCATCATCATTATTTACATCGCTGCCCTCATCTTTATTCTATTGGCATTTAAATTTTTATGTTTGCGCATCTCATCCTTGTACTGTATTTCAAACTTCGGCATATTCAAACCTTTTCCAAATATTTCGGTACGTAAAAAATGAATCTTGAACGAATTTTAAGATCTCATATTTGAAAAACAAGGCAATATTTGTATGTTCAGAAGTACGGAAAATTACATCCTAACGGGTTGGGTGTTGATTTTCCGTTCGACTAAATACTCAAATACCCTTCCTTACATGTTTTGAACATCAAAGATGGTCTCGGTGTCAGAGTATAAAAGTGTCGTATCCTAACGTGCTGGGTATGATATTTTTATCCTTTTGAAACGAGTTAATCTTGAGATTCAATCCTGATTTAATTAACCCATTCTTCTAATTCTTTTTACCCTAAATACTTTCGAGTTTTCAACATTGGGACAATATCAATCGATTTGGTACCAAATTTGGGCGCTGCAAGGGCGCTAACCCTTCCTTGCATGTAACCGACTCTCGAGCCTATTTTTCTCAAATTTTCATAGACCAAGGAAAATCGTTTTAGTAAATCAAATTGTTTTATTAAAACGAAGGTGATCCGATCACACCTGATAAAAGATCGGTGGCGACTCCCTATTTTTAAAGTCGATTCCCATTTTGACAAAAAAAATGGTTACGACAGCTTGGCGACTCCACTGGGGACAGAGCGAGAGTCAGGCCATAAATTGATTGATTTTTGTCCTCTTGATCAAAAATTTGGAAAATCATTTTGGAAAATCATTTCTCTGACGCATTTGATTATGCTATGTGGCATGAGATACGTTGGCATTGCATTGCATGACCGTGGGTCACACCTTTAAGTGGGAATGAGAAACTAAGCTTTCGTGAGGTGGGCTAGTGGATTGCTTCCGGGATACATCCGTACCTATGTGCTTCGTGAGGTTTTCACCTCCGCATGGCCATAGGGAAATGTATCCCCCTAAACCGAACTTGGTCCATTTGAGCCTATAATGGGTGAGGATTGAGGAATCTGTTGGTTCAGGTATCCTTCTTTAGGACCGAACCCCATATAGAAACCCTGGAGCCTACCCTAGGCATAGTGTCGAAATAGTTACCCGGATAAGCGTTTAATGATATTTTGCTTGTTTTGATTATGCAATACTAACTTATGTTTGTTCGTTTGATTTGCATGGCATTCCATGTAGTAGAGGTGTCAATTTCTGTTCGGTTACTAGAATAGGAAGTTTGCTATGGAAAATGACTTTCTTGATAAAATAGAGGACAATGCGGCCGTGCGCACATGGTCGAAAAAGTTGCAGTTAGAAAAAGGAGATAGCTTAGTTGAAGGTCATACGTCACAGCTGAGGGACTTCACCCGTGTTAGCGTGACATAAAATGAGCTTCAAGAGTTGCGAGATATCTGGACCCAGTGGGAAGATGAAGCTAAACAGATGTTCTACCACCGTTATGGCGATATCTCTCACTTATTGGATGTTAGGATAGATAAACACCTGTTTCGGGCTATGGTCCAGTTTTGGAATTCCGCATACAGTTGCTTCACTTTTGGGAAAGTGGACTTGGTGCCAACAATAGAAAAGTATACCACTTTACTTCGTATTCCCGGGATACAAGCTGACAAGGTTTATATTAGGCCTACCTATGTTCCTCCTCTTGCGAAGAAATTGGTGAAAATTACGGGAATGAGTGAACAGTGGATCTCGACCAAGATTCAACAGAAAGGTGAAGGGAGGTGCATTCCTTGGGTAAATTTAAGGGACCTGATTTTGACGCATCCTGGTGAGGAAAAGAAAGTTGATATCTTCGCCTTAAGCCTCTACGGATTAATCATCTTCCCAATAGCCCTAAGACACATTGATGAGGCAGTAGTGGATCTATTCGACCGTTTGGATAAACAAGTCACACCTGTCCCAGCAATTCTAGCCGAGACTTTCAGATCATTAAATGCATGCAGGAGAGCGGGAGAAGGAAGGTTTATCAGATGCGCACAACTATTGATGGTATGGCTCTACGGACATTTTTAGAAGATGGGTAAAGCCTCTTATCGTCCCTTTTACAAGGATTATTCACCGATAAAAAAAGAAGTGGCCATGTCAAGACATGAAGATATAACGGGAGAAGGATGGAGGACAATTTTTCAGAATCTTCAGGAGGAAGACATTGAGTGGAGAGCTTCGTGGATGGTGCCTGTAGAGATCCTTTATAGATGCGGAGACTTTAATTGGGTCCCTCTACCCGGAATTTAGGAAGTCATCGGATACTCCCATCTGCTAGCAATGACAAGACAATACCGATCCTAGGCAGATTCGTGCCAAGAACACACATGGGTTGGATCGAAGCGAATTCCCTTATACAGAGAAAGTTATAAGAAGAAGATTAAGGAAGTTGCAAATGCTTGGAAGCAAACTCATCAGATGAAGAGGTTAGCTGTGGGCGAAACGGCGACTTCTGAATACAAAGTGTGGTTGAACCAAAGAATCAATGATAATATCCCAGGACCAAGCTCAAATAATACCCGGTTTATGGAGGAACGATTGTGAATGATACCAACAGAACTAGAAATTATAAAGCAAGATTTTGTACAGCGGAGTTCAGAACTTGAAAAGAGAATTGAGCAGTTGAAGGAGGAAAAGATGTTTTTGAAATTGGATATGGAGATTCAGAAGTCAGAAGCAGAAAAGATAAGAAAAGGAAAGAGCAAAGCTGAAGAAGAGTTGGATAGCCTAAAGGGAGACTACAAGAAGATGCATCTCTCAATGAGAACTGCCGGGCTAGGAAAGACTTCGGGCCAATGGCGACAAGAGTTACAAGAAGAAAGAGCTAAAATCGAGCAAAGGGAAAAGAAATTTCAAGAAATGAAAGCTCAGAAAGAGATCCTAAAAAAGCAAGTGTCAGAAGGCCAAAACGGAAGAAATGAGTTGAAGACTAAAGTGGCGGAGTTAGAAAGGTCTTTGAATCATTATCGAAATCGCAACTCGGTGATAGAATTGAAAGCAAGTTTAAGTAGAATCAAAGAAATGGAGAAGAAGACCAAAGAGTTAGAAATGGAGCTGAAGAACTGTCAGAATCATATTGGGTATTTAGAAGAGAACGAAGAACGAAGAGAAGTGGAGCTGTACCATTCCCAGAATCGAGTCAAAGATAGAGATTACCTCATGGGGGAGGCTATAACCTGAGATACGAGAGATAGCCGAGAGTATTCTGGACTCTAGCTATACAAGTCGTGACACATTGAACGCATGATTCGACACACACAATCAGACAAGTGGATGAGAATTAGCTTCCCTACTGACGAAGATTAAAGCCTTAGGCGTTAGAGCAAAGCTATTCCTGTAATCTGTTTTATGTAAAGAGCTTTATTTTCTAAGGAAGCTTCCTATGGGGAATTGAATCAGAGTTGACACCTTTTTGCATTCATCTCATACATCAGCATTACATTGCATCATACACATCGAATCTCACAAAAGGACCCTAAAATTATGGCAGTTACCCTAGAACATCACTACGGTACAAGAGGCAAAACAAGAATAATGGATCAAAGAATGGAAAGACTAGAATAGATGCAAAAAGAAATCCAGGATCAAATGAAAGGACAAGAGCAATTACAAGAGCAGCTGGCCAAAATCCAGCAAGACATGATGGAGCGGATGCAAGAATCCCAGAATAACGTGATAAACCAGCTAACGCAACTGATGTCTAAATAACGTGAGAAAGAGAGGAGCATTACCACTAGATCAGGGAACGACAGTGATAACCCCTCTCTTACCCCGCTGAATGCCCAAACACCACCAGATACGTATCCCCAAAGGGCATCTGTCACTATCAGGTTGTAATATCAGGCTGATACCGCAATATCGACACACCTCCCGATGAGTTCGGGTACCAACCCAGGAGAAAGCCCGATCAATCGCAACGTCCTTGATTTGGATGAGATGGCTGAAAAGGAAAAATTAGAACTACCAAAGCAGCTGGAGGATAAATATAAGTGGTTGGAGGAGAAATTCAAAGCTCTAGAAAATGCCGATAAACATCGGGGAATAAATGCCAATGACTTAAGCTTGGTCCCCGACTTGGTGCTCCCGTATAATTTTAAGATGCCTGAGTTCGAAAAGTACAATGGGACAAGCTGCCTAGAGGCCCAGATTACTATGTTTTGTAGAAGGATGACAGGCTACACTAATAATGACCCACTGCTGATCCATTGTTTCCAAGACGACTGGTGGGAGTCAGCAGAGATGATGGTACAATCAGTTGAGTCGTGCCAAAATTAGTTCATGGGATGATTTGGCTCAAGCATTCTTGGAGCAGTACAAGCACGTAACAGACATGACCCCCGATAGGATCACTCTTCAAAACATGGAAAAGAAAGGGAACGAAAGCTTTAGGCAATATGCACCGAGGTAGAGGGAGGTTGCCATCCAAGTCCAGTCACCACTTCTAGAGAAAGAAACCCACAATGCTCTTCATCCGCACACTGAAAGCGTCATTCCTCATGCATATGATAGGAAGTGCAACCCAGAGCTTTTCAGACATCGTAACGACCGGAGAAATGATCGAGAACATCATAAAAAGCGGAGGAATCGAGACGGGAGAAAGTGCCAAAAGAATGCCCCCAAGGAAGAAAGAAAGTGAGGTGAATAACGCGAGCATAGGACACCCGAAGTCAATCACCATTAACCAGCCAAAAGCAACGGCCACGGGGCAGCTTGGCTTACCCAAGAAAGAACCTGGCACCTCAAGACAAAATAACGAGAAACCTCAATTCACACCGATTCTGATGACATACAAGGAGATGTATCAAACCTTGTTCGACGCGCATATTGTGTCCCATTATCACCTAAAACCAATGCAACCTCCGTATCCTAAGTGGTATAACTCGAACGCACAGTGTGAATACCACGCAGTAATCGCGGGACACTCAATAGAGAATTGCTTGGCTTTCAAGAAATTGGTGGAGAAATTTATCAATATGGGTGTGGTCGAGTTGGATGACATGCCGAATGTAACAAATCCTTTACCCAATCACGCTAAAGGCGGAGTCAATGCAATTAGTGAGAGTTTAGAAAAAAGGATCAAAACAAATGTTACGGAGGTTAAGACTCCCTTGAGATGGGTCTAGAAAGAAATGGTCAAGCATGGACTAATTATTGCGGAAGAAATTCAAGGAGAGCTGACAAATTATTGTGAGCACCATCAAGAGTTGGGACATGAGATTCAGACTTGTGGAGAATTCAGAACTCTGGTGCAAAACTTAATGAACAATAAAGAAATCAAATTTTATGAGGAAGGCACAGAAGATAGGAGCATATGTGCGTCAGAGTCAACAGTAAAAAGTTTGAAAATTAACCTTCCGATGATCGTTATTTCACGTCCCAAAAGTGATAAAGCAGGGACATAGATAGCGCCGAGAGTGGTCATACGGAGGCCTGCTGTCGTTGAAAATAATAGGGAGGCTCCTCAAAATCATGAGTGCGATGTAGCAGTCCCCGAAAAGGAGAATTCAGCTAGCAATAAGGCAGGAACACGAGTAACGCTGAAAGTAATAATATGGAGGCCCACTGCCTTCGCTTACAAAGATAGCAAGGAAGTTCCCTGGAACTATGAGTGTAATGTAGCAGTCACAAAGAGCTCGACTAATGTGACGAAGGAGGATTCAGATGAAGGCTTCCATACTCGAAGCGGGAGACGCTATGATTAATAAAGGGGAAAGCTCCAATGGTGGAACAGGAGAAAAGAAAGCCAGCCGAGCCCGAGCCGAGGACCAAGGAGCCGGTGACTGAGGAAAAGGCTAAAGAGTTCCTGAAATTTCTAAAACACAGTGAATATTGTGTGGTAGAACAGCTGCACAAACAACCAGCGCGCATATCTGTGTTGGCTTCAATACTCAGAAGTGCACAGGAACGCACTGATGAAAGCTTTAAACAAAACCTACGTCGCTAGCGACATCTCGGTTAATAAGTTGGATCGATTGATTGGCCATATAAGTGCGGACAACTTCATCCATTTTAATGATGATGAAATACCACCAGGTGGTAGAGGATCCACCAAGGCTTTGCACATTACCGCTAGATGCAAAAGGCACATACTACCAGGGGTCTTGATAGACAACATGTCTGCATTAAATGTGTTGCCCTTGTCCACCCTCAATAGATTACCAGTGGACAGTTCGCACATGAAGGAATGCCAGAGCGTGGTAAAGGCCTTTGACGGCACCCAAAGAAGGGTCACGGGGAGGATTGAGGTACCCTTACTAATTGGCCCAATCACATACGAAATAGATTTTCTGGTGATGGACATCGAACCATCTTACAACTGCCTATTGGGGAGACTATGGATACATTCGTCCGGGACAGTACCTTCATCATTACATCAGATGGTGCAGTTAATAGCGGATGGTCGACTGGTAACAATAAAAGCTGAGGAGGACATTATTGCCACCGTGACCAGTGATATGCCCTACTTGGAGACAAATGACGAGGCAACCGAATGGTCTTTCTGATCTCTCGAGTTCGTGAACGCAACTTTTGTTATGGAAGGAAACAAAATCTTGAAACCAAGAATCTCCAAGACTACAAGGATGGGATTGAAAATGACCGTGGGGAAAGGCGCTTTACCGGGAAGAGGGCTTGGAAAGTACCTTCAGGGGAGAATGGCGGCCCCGATGTTGAGAGAAAAACAAGATCGCTTTGGTCTGGGATTCAGACCAGATGCAAGACAAAAGAAGAAGGAGCTAGAAAGGAGGCAGGAAAGAAGACGTGCTCTTTTGAGTGGGAAGGAAACCATGTGGGAACCCATGATAATCCCGCACCTATCCAAAACCTTTGTATCGGGAGGGGTAATCCACTCTGAGCTGAAGACACTGAAGGGAGAAGACATCACAGCAATGTTAGGCAATGTCTACATTAGTGCCATATCTGAGGAGGCGGTTGACGGAGGAATCTTGTAAAATATTCAGCCTTATGAATCTGGAAGCATCTTGAACAATTGGACTACAGAAGAAATCCCTGTAGTATTTAGGGCTCATTCAGAGTAATGTCCTGGACACACTTGTTGCTTTAAGCCTAAGAGCAACAAGATTTCTTTTGTGAAATAGGCGCATGCTCAAGTATCATTATATCAATGAAATTCATTTTCATCATCATTTGAAGCAAACATTTCCTTTCTTTGTTTTCCGATCATTCTTTCGTCATTATCATACATACAATTGTCCGTTTACAAATTCATACATTCTTCCTGCATTTTCTTAAACTACAGCAGGTCCCTGGATATCAATGACTTGAGCAACGCCGCCTTGGATTCGAAATATCCTTTTGAGCAGGACATATGCTTAGGAAAATTACAAGATTTTGAAGATGACATGGACGGTGACCTGTCTCCTGATTTGTTAAGAATGGTAGAGCAGGAGGAGAGACAAATTCGGCCTCATAAGGAAGCAGTAGAAACTATGACGTTGGAAGAAGGGAAAGCTGTAAACATTGGAACATGTATAGCGGGGGAAACAAGGCAGAATCTTATCCAGTTATTGCAGGAATTCAAGGATATCTTCGCATGGTCTTATGAAGATATTCCTGGTTTAAGCACCGATATAGCAGTACACCACTTACCCATAAGGAGGGATTACAAGCCAGTTCAGTAGAAGCTCCGAAGGATGGGACCGGATATTATGCTAAAAATAAAGGAGGAGGTCCAAAAATAGTTCGATGCAGGATTCCTGCAGGAGATCAAATATTCAGAATGGGCAGCCAATATCATGCCTGTCCCTAAAAAGACGAAAAAGTGTGAATGTGTGTGGATTATAGAGACCTAAATAAGGCTAGCCCAAAGGATAACTTTCCTCTGCCTCTTATTGATACTCTAGTAGACAATACAACAGGCTTTTCGCTATTTTCCTTCATGGATGGCTTCTCCGGATACAATCAGATAAAGATGCACCCTGAAGATATGGGAAAGACTACCTTCATAACATTGTGGGGCACATTCTGTTATATAGTGATGCCTTTTAGGTTGAAAAATGCAGGAGCCACATACCAAAGGGCCATGGTGACCTTGTTCAATGATATGATGCATAAGGAGATTGAGGTTTACGTGGATGACATGATTGCAAAGTCTAGAACAGAAGAAGAACATATCCAAGTTTTGCAGAAGTTGTTTCTGAGGTTAAGAAAATTCCAATTGAGACTCAATCCCACTAAATGTACCTTTGGAGCTAGGTCTGGCAAACTGTTGGGCTTTATAGTCAGCAAGAAGGGGATCGAGATCGACTCAGACAAGGTCCGGGCTATACAAGAATTGCCTCCGTCGCGTACTCAAAAAGAAGTTCGAGGTTTCCTAGGAAGACTAAATTATATTGCTTGGTTTATTTCACAGTTAATCGAGAAATGCGATCCCATATTTCGTTTTTTGAAGAAACACAACCCAGGCGTATGGAATGATGAATGTCAAGAAGCTTTCGATAGGGTCAAACAGTACTTGTCAAACCCTCCAATACTGTCACCTCCACGCCCCGACAAGCCATTAATCCTATATCTGACGGTGCTTAGTCACTCTATGGGATGTGTGCTAGGTCAACATGATGATCCAGGAAGAAAAGAAAAGGCTATATACTACCTCAGTAAGAAATTCACTGAGTGCGAAATGAGATAATCGCCAATTGAAAAACTGTGTTGTGCGTTGATTTGGACGACTTAGAGATTGAGACAATACATGCTATATCACACGACCTGGCTAATCTCAAAGTTAGACCTTCTAAAATATGTGATGGAGGCAACCGCTTTGAATGGAAGGATGGCTAGACGGCAAATTCTACTGTCTGAATTTGATATTGTATATGTGAGCCAGAAAGCTGTAAAAGGAAGCGCAATAGCCTACTTCCTAGCTAGTAGAGCTTTAGAAGATTATGAGCCGTTGAACTTTGATTTTCCCAATGAGGATCTAATGTATGTGGCAGCTACGGAAGAGGACACTGCAAAAGATTGCCTTTGGAAATTGAATTTCGATGGAGTATCAAATGCTATTGGAAATGGGATTGGGGCGGTCTTGGTATCCCCAAATGGAGATCACTACCCGTTCACAGGCAAGTTGGATTTTGATTGTACAAACAATATGACGGAATACGAACCCAGTATCATGGGACTCCGCGCGGCTATAAAACATAGAGTTAAAACGTTAGAAGTATATGGAGATTCTGCATTAGTGATCTACCAACTAAGGGGCTAATGGGAGACAAGAGACCCCAAATTGATCAACTATCAAAGGGTAGCCATGGGGTTAATCGAGGAGTTCGATGATATCACCTTTAGTTATCTCCCACGAGAAGAAAACCAAATGGCGGATGCTTTGGCTACTTTAGCTTCCATGATTAAGGCAAGTAAGCAAGAAGAAACAAAGCCCATTCAAATGAGTATTTACAAGGCTCCAGCTCATTGCTGCAACGTAGAAGAAGGAGAAAGGGACGATCACCTCTGGTACCAAGATATATTGCGATATGTAAGAAATCGTGAATACCCAAATCATGCAACGGAGAATGAGAAAAGGACACTCAGGAGATTGGCCCTCGAATATGTTTTGGACGGGACATCTTGTACAAAAGGGGAAAAGATCAAGTATTGTTGAGATGCATCGATGCTTTAGAAGCCAAGATGATCCTAGAGGAAGTTCATAAGGGAGTTTACGGAACGCATGCTAATGGATTCACAATGGCCAGGCAAATAATGAGATTTGGGTACTACTGGTCCACCATGGAAGGAGATTGTATCAGCTATGCTAAGAGATGTCATAAATGCCAGATTTATGGAGATAAGATTCATGTGCCTCCGTCCCCCCTACACGTTATGACTTCCCCATGGCCCTTTTCCATGTGGGGCATGGATGTTATCAGACCGATCTCACTGAAAGCGTCAAACGGGCACCGATTTATCTTTGTAGTCATTGACTACTTCACAAAATGGGTAGAAGCTGCTTCATATGCTAACGTCACTAAATCAGCGGTTAGTCAATTTTTAAAGAAGGAAATCATTTGCCGATATGGGATGCCCGAAAGGATCATATCAGACAATGCATTGAATTTGAACAACAACACGATAGCGGATGTTTGTCGTCAATTCAACATTAAACATAATAACTCATCTCCATACCGTCCGAAAATGAATGGGGCAGTGGAAGTAGCGAATAAGAACATCAAGAAGATAGTGGGGAAGATGACAGAGACTTACAAGGATTGGCATGAGAAACTACCATTTGCAGTTTATGCTTATCGAACGTCCATCAAGACTTCTACCGGGGCAACACCTTTCTCACTGGTCTACGGGATGGAGGCAGTCCTACCCATTGAAGTGGAAATACCTTCTCTTGAGTTTTGTGAAGTAAAAAGGCTGGACGGCCGAATGGATTCAGGCTCGATACGATCAATTGAACCTAATCGAAGAAAAGAGGCTAAGGGCTATTCGTCGCGGTCAGATGTATCAAAAACGTATGATGCGAGCTTATGACAAAAAAGTTCGCCCAAGAGAGTTTCATGAGGGAGACCTGGTACTGAAGAAGATCCTCCCTATACAGAAGGATTTCAGAGGAAAATGGATGCCGAATTGGGATGAACCGTATGTGGTGAAGAAGGCTTTCTCCGGAGGTGCATTGATTCTAACAGAAATGGATGGGAAAAGCTTGCCCAACCCCGTAAATTCAGATTCAGTCAAAAGATACTTCGTTTGAACAAGTTAAGGCAAAAACCCGCCAAGGACACCTCGATTCCCAAAAAAAAAAAGAAGAAGAAGAAGAAGAAGGAGGAGAGGCCAAGGCGAAAACCCGCAAAGGGCGCTTTAAGACCAAAAGGGATTTAAGTCGAAAACCTGAAAAAGGCGGCTTAAACTGAGAAGGAAGAACCCTGCTGCACTCGAATGGACAAGGAAGGGGTATGTTGCATCTCGGTGCATCAACAAAATACGCAAGATCTCCTAAGCACATATCAAACTCAAAATGGTCTTCCAAATGCTCAGGCAGAGAAACTTAGGCTGCGATATCTGGGGCACCTAATTTCCATTCTACCCATCTTAAATTTGTAATTTGTGATTATCTTATTCAATGAATCTCTTTCTTGTTTGCATTTGCCAGTTTGGATTAACCTGTTGTGTTTCGAGCTATACTCCCAATCAATTTCCTCCTTACAATCCTTTCTGGGCATTTTACATTGAAATAATGATTATGAAACTAATAATACTTTCATAAAAGGAGTTCTATATATTACTCTGAAAGCCTCTGAATAATACAAGGACCTGAAACATGACTATTGTTCAAAATTCATTCCACCTAAGGTTTAGAAATGTTGGAGAAAAAATGATCGTCTATTTGAACAAAAACCAGACGCCTCGTCGGAGATACGACGTTGACGAATAACAAGCAATGCCGATCCAGGTACATAATGAAGTCATGATACCATTATACCCAGTAAGTAGTGATTGATCCTATACCTCAGAGTCGCAGCCAGAAGTTTAGAAGAAAAACAAATGTTACTCTCCTAAGGTTGTACGAACTTTATGTCCCAGAGGGTACAATGGAAGGGACAATGAAATTACAGCGAGGCAAGCTTGCTAATAGAACATGATCGTTTCTTTGGGTTTCCTGTTAAAGATATCTGCTGAACAAGAGAGTAATCCTAGTGCATCAGTGATAGAACGTTGCTGAACTACGAGCAATGACAAACCAAACCATAAAAGGGGCCTTTCTCATGCATTCATGCGCATCCTATTAGGAGCATTTGATTTATGGCGATCATTACACCCTAAGTCATTTTTTGCATTGAAAAAATCATCATTCCCATGACATTCAGCATTCATGTAAATGTCACCCACAACACATATAGTTAGGAGCATTTGAGTCATCTCGATCATAACATCCTCATCATTTGCATAAACATAAGCATATTCTACAGGACAGGTTCCTCAAAAAAGGGGTACCACAATATCGAAGTTCAGATTTTGCTCCAGTGGAGCGGTCTAAAGATTGAAGTCTTCCTAAGGATAGTAGGGAGACAAATTGAAAAGTTTAGACTTACCTCCTCGAAGTCTCAAGGGGGCAGGTCAAAAATACTAATTCCTCCTCCTTGAGTGTATTGAGGATTGACCTTTCCGAGAAGTTTCAGTGAGAAGATCAAAGTTACGGATCTCTTCTTTCTGAGTTTTTATCACCTTAAAGTCCCAGTGGAGTAGGTTGAAGTTACTAATCCCTCCTCCTTGAGTGTGTCAAGGATTAACTCTATTTTCGAGAAGTTTCAGTGAGAAGATCAAAGTTATAGATCTCTTCTTTCTGAGTTCTTACCACCTTGAAGTCCCAGTAGAGTAGGTCGAAGTTACTAATCACTCCTCCCTGAGTGCGTCAAGGATTAACTCTATTTTTGAGAAGTTTCAATGAGAAGATCAAAGTTACGGATCTCTTCTTTCTGAGTTCTTATCACCTTGAAGCCCCAATAGAGCAGGTCGAAGTTACTAATCCCTCCTCCCTGAGTGTATCAAGGAATCAACTCTTATTTTCGAGAAGTTTAAGCTAGAAGATAAAATTTATGGATCTCTTCTTTCTGAATTCTTATCACCTCAAAGTGGATCGGAGCAAAAAAGTTACAGTGAAGTTTGAAGATACTTGAAGAAGACGAGCACCGAGGAGTCAAGGCTTGGATAGGACTGGGCAAAATTCGTTCTTCTATTGTCTTTGCTCTATTCCTGTTTCACAACAATGAGCAAAGAGGGGCAGCTGTATGACCCAATTTGTGCCCGGGTCCATCAAATAATAAAACAAAAAAATAGAATAAAAAAGACAAAAATAAAATGTAACAGTCCTTGAATGTCCAATTACAAAAACCCAAAAATAGAAGTCCAATACAGAAGCCCATCTATACGGCCCAAATAACCAAACCCTAACCCAATTCTGCAGAGGCCCAATGGCCCAAGTACTTTAAAAATTTTTCAGAACCCTAGGGCTCCCCTCTTTTTTTTCAGCGCCGCCGCGCATCCCCTGCACTCACGCGCCTCTCCAGTTTCCCCGCGCGTCGCTCTAGCTCCCTACGCCCTCTGATGTTTGGAGCTTCCCAATGTGCCCATGCGCCTCTGACCACCACGCGTTTCGGCCACCCCGCTCTTGACGACTGCAACTCCCAGACGCCTTGACCAAACGCTCGCGCACGCCCCAAGCCTCGCCCATACCCTACGGACACAAAACAAGCAACAGAGAAGCATGAACAAAACAATAGAGTAATAAAAGATGTTGTATATCTCGGCTATAAAGCCATCCAAAATCGATGTAAACGGGGTTCTCCTTTTCGAAAAAAGACCCGCACATTACCAGATATCAAGAAACGGAATTGAAAATCAAAGAATAAAAAGGTTGATTTTACTGTCGTTATTTACTTTTTTATCGTTTCTTCTTACAATCTAAAATCTTCATAAACAAACGGAATAAAAAGAAGAGGGGGTTTTTCTTTTTCACGGATTATTAGCAATCGGAAAGAAAAAAAAAAGAAAGCCGATTCGTCTTCCGTTCTTACGAAATATCAGCAGTAAAAAGAACAAAAACATTGAAGGTTGCTCTCTTTTCGGTCATTGTTTATAGTTTTTTTTTTCAAATTTTTGTAAATAAACAATAATAAAGAGAAAAAGAAATTAGTCGAACTCCCTCGTGTGTTGCTAGCCACCAAATCTGATGGTAGTACGGCGGCTACGACGTGGTCGTGCGACAGACTCCAGAAGGAAGCCCCGTCGTCAGGCGTGGAAGATGGAGTGAGAAGGGCTGCCTTGTTGGGTTCCCTCGTTTGAGAGAAGAAAAGGAGGCTGTGGCTATTAAGTTTAGGGAGAGTGGAAGGCTGAAATGTTCTAAAGCAAACTTAGGGTTTCTTAAATGACGAACAAAACGGTATCGTTTGGTTAACAAGGTCACTGCGCATATTCCTTAAAAGGAATATTTGCGCGATCGGTCCCCACCTTTTGCAGCACTGTGGGATTAAGTCCCGTTCCGTGTTTGCCTTTTTCGAATCTGCCCCATTTTTTTTCATTTCAGTTTCAATTTGATCGCGCTGGGCCATCCAAACGTTGCGCTTTGATCATTGGGGATTTACTGGTTTAGTCCCTGGATAGTCGTGCCTATTTCAATTTAATCCCTTTTATATAAATATTTTGCTTTCTTTAATCATTGTGCTATTTTGCCATTATTTAAATATTATTGTTATTATTATTATTATTACTATATTCACACTAGTATATTGTATATACATATTTCGTATTATTGTTATTACTATATTTATTATCACTATATTATTACTATTATTCGTATTAGTATATTGTATATATATATTTTAGTATTATTGTCATTATTATGTTTATTATCACTATGTTATTATTATTACTATTATTATTGTTATTACTATTATTATTATCTTACAACTATTGTACATATAGTGTTAACTTATTTGTTAATTTGCATTTTAGTGTTGTTCTTATTCTTATTTCATTTATCTATTTATCTATCTATTATTTCTAACGCGTATTTGTTATTTCACACTAATTATTTGATTTAGCTTTTATTGTATTTTATTTTAATGCTCATCATCATTATTTACATCGCTGCCCTCATCTTTATTCTATTGGCATTTAAATTTTTATGTTTGCGCATCTCATCCTTGTACTGTATTTCAAACTTCGGCATATTCAAACCTTTCCCAAATATTTCGGTACATAAAAAATGAATCTTGAACGAATTTTAAGATCTCATATTTGAAAAACAAGGCAATATTTGTATGTTCAGAAGTATGGAAAATTACATCCTAACGGGTTGGGTGTTGATTTTTCGTTCGACTAAATACTCAAATACCCTTCCTTACATGTTTTGAAAATCAAAGATGGTCTCGGTGTCAGAGTATAAATGTGTTGTATCCTAACGTGTTGGGTATGATACCCTAAATACTTTCGAGTTTTCAACATTGGGACAATATCAATCGATTTGGTATCGAATTTGGGCGCTGCAAGGGTGCTAACCCTTCCTTGCACGTAAACGACTCCCGAGCCTATTTTTCTCAAATTTTCGTAGACCAAGGAAAATCGTTTTAGTAAATCAAATTGTTTTATTAAAACGAAGGTGATCCGATCACACCTGATAAAAGATCGGTGGCGACTCCCTATTTTTAAAGTCTATTCCCGTTTTGACAAGAAATGGTTACGACAGCCTCGGTTGGGCCTTAACCCATATCAAATGTCACATATCATATTTATCTGGGCTTAAGCCCATCTCAATATTAAAAACCATATATGCGATGCATTAATGCCCATACCAACCATGCACTCCGTCTCCTGTCCAACCATGCACTCCTGTGGGGATTTAATCGACCCACCCATCCCTACACTCCTTATGTAGCACCGGTTGTGGCACTAACTTATCGGTGCAGCGTAGCTGCTCGGTGGCTAAAAAGCCTTTGGTGGATCCATAGTCGTCAAGTGACCAAGCAATCCTATTTGCACTTCCCCTTTCAAATAATCCCATCCCCATGCAACATAATAACACATGAATGCAACATACAATAATAAACATACGATAACAATCATAAATCGCATACAAATCTAGCCACGTATATGAGATTCACCTAGACCAATTCACTATCAACTACACAATCATACAACTTATTCATATGGGCCCACGAGTCTATTGGGCCCACTTTGGCCCAACGCGCCCCAGGCAGCCTCAACCCACAAGATGACTAATGGTGGCCTCAACTATCACGTCGAAGCCCCACACGTGCGCTCACACGCTCGTGTGGCTACTATTACTGTGACTGGCACTTCGGCATTTGTTGCTCTACAACTAGAGTAGAGAAGTACACACTTGATAGGAATCTGGTGCTAATCCGCGCTCCGACTACTCCTGTGCCCAAACGCCCTCCAAGGTATCCTTCCTTCTATCATAGAACGCTCTAAATATAGTTAGCTTCTCACCTTCCTTCTTTGTATCTTTCCGATGTGGGATCCTTCTGTTAGTAGAGTTTAAATCCAACTCAAACTCTTGCCGTCCAATTCGCAAAATAAATACTCCCTTGCTTTTCATGAGATTCGAACCCTTGCTCCCTTCAATAGCTCAACACGCCACTTGCCACCAAGCTACAAGCTCCTCTTGTGTCTTAAACCATGCGCAACTAAATACAAATCTATAGCTACATTCTAAGGTCCATATAAAAAGAAAACCAAAATGCAAAAGCCAAGACTTGAACCTTGGACCTCCTTCCTTCCTTGTGGCGTCACTCCCTTGTCTCTTATGTGGCGTTACTTCGCCACTACACCACACACTCCACTTATGACATTTTTCTCCATATTTTATTCTTAAAGCCTATCTACTAACTCCTAGGGATTTTTTCACCTAAAACCAAAATTTACACAAAGCCAAAGTTTGATCCCGAGACTTCAAAGAAGCCCCCTAACCTTCCAAAATCACTTACCTAATAGGTCCAACTTGAATTTAAGCTGATCTCTTGTTCTCCCAATTTTAAACGCAACTACTCCCAAGGCCCATTGGGCCCAATCTACTAGGCCCAATTTCGGGATGTTACAAATCTACCCTCCTTAAAGAAATATCGTCCTCGAAATTTCCAACTAACTAACAGCCGTATGTCCCAACCTACAACACTACGCTCATGCTGCACACCCTGATTCCAATAACAATAACATACTTTTAACTAGAATTTAGAACTCCCTACACATACTCAAAAACACCTAGCCATTAAAGCACACAAATTTTCCATATGCAACCAATTCTATATCCAAACATCACATCCAAACCAAACACACAGAATAGATACCAGAAATACAACATATAACAAAGCAAAGTAACAGGAAACTTACGGATTTGGTGCCGGGGACTCGGATACCATACTTCCTGTAACACATATATTTCTTAAACAATATTTCAAACCAATTTTTGGAGAACATTGTCGAACCCATTCCACAGCTGAGTTTTACAACCTAGGCTCTGATACCACAATTGTAACACCGAAAACCCGGCCTAGACGTTACGACCGGATCTGGCATGTCACATAAAAGGGTTGTTTAAAACTGCGCGTTTGTTAAAAATTTCGAGTTTAATTGTTTATTCGCTTGTTATCCTTTTGTTAACATTTTGGAAAACGGTTATTAAGGGTTTAGGAAAATCCCATATTAAACATTTAATAATAATAGGCGGTAATCATATTAAAAGCTAAACCAAATAAAATACCAAATTTAAAGTTATAATGGCCTCGTTACATAATAAAATCCCAAGATTAAAAAGTACTACTAAATAAGAACCGAAAGTTTACGAGAAAATTAATGCATGGCCACCTCGAAGTCCGCCTCAGCTCCAAAACCGCAATCTATGAATTACCTGAAACATTTAAAAGAGGGGGTGAGTTTACGAAAACTCAGTGTGTGATTCCCTTTATCAGTGAGAACATGCATCAAAACAATTCGACCGAAGCCCATTACAATAACGATGGGAATTAGGCCTTAGCCCAGAATAGCCTCAGTTGGGCCTTAACCCATATCAAATGTCACATATCATATTTATCTGGGCTTAAGCCCATCTCAAGATTAAAAACCATATATGCGATGCATTAATGCCCATACCAACCCTGCACTCCGCCTCCTGTCCATCCCTGCACTCCTGTGGTGATTTAATCGGCCCACCCATCCCTACACTACTTATGTAGCACCGATTGGGGTACTAACTTATCGGTGCAGCATAGCTGCTCGGTGGCTAAAAAGCCTTCGGTGTATCCATAGTCGTCAAACGACCATGCGATCCTATTTGCACTTCCCCTTTCAAATAATCCCATCCCCATGCAACATAATAACACATGAATGCAACATACAATAATAAAAATACGATAACAATCATAAATCGCATACAATAATACCATATAACATGTAGGGGCATTTCCGTCATTTTGCCCTTCAGGGGCTTGTAGGTCATTTTACCCATCAAGGGTATTTCAGTAATTTCGCACCTGCAATGGCCTTTCCAAAAGGCCTAATGTCGCCTCGAGCAACTCAACTATCATTTCCGGTCGTACCAGACAATTGGGCCTAAAACCCGATTTCGGCCCATTCGGGCCCACACGCTCGTATGGCCTACCTAGCACAAATCTAGCCACGTATATGAGATTCACCTAGATCAATTCACTATCAACTACATAATCATACAACTTATTCAAATGGGCCAATGGGCCCATTGGGCCCACTTTGCCCCATCGCGGCCCAAGCAGCCTCAACCCACAAGATTACTAATGGTGGCCTCAACTATCACGTCGAAGCCCCACATGTGCGCTTACACGCTCGTGTGGCTTCGATTGTCGTGATTGGCACTTCGGCATTTGCCGCTCTACAGCTAGAGTAGAGAAGTACACACCTGATAGGAATCTGGTACTAATCCGCGCTTCGACCACTCCTGTGCCCAAACGCCCTCCAAGGTATCCTTTCTCCTATCATAGAATGCTCTATATATAGCTAGCTTCTCACCTTCCTTCTTTGTATCTTTCTGATGTGGGATCCCTCCGTTAACAGAGTTTAAATCCAACTAACACTCTTGCCGTCCAATTCGCAAAATAAATACTCCCTTACTTTTCATGAGATTCGAACCCTTGTTCCCTTCAATAGCTCAACACGCCACTTGCCACCAAGCCAAAAGCTCCTCTTGTGTCTTAAACGATACGCAACTAAATATAAATTTATAGCCACATTCTGAGGTCCATGTAACAAGAAAACCAAAATACAAGAGCCAAGACTTGAACCTTGGGTCTCCTTCCGTCATTGTGGCATCACTCCCTTGTCCCTTATGTGGCGTCACTTTGCCACTACACACACTCCACTTGTGACATTTTTCTCCATATTTTATTTTTAAAGCCTACCTACTAACTCCCAGGGATTTTTTCACCTAAAACCAAAATTTACACAAAGCCAAAGTTTGATCCCGGGACTTCATAGAAGCCCCCTAACCTTCCAAAATCACTTACATAATAGGTTCAACTTGAATTTAAGTCGATCTCTTGTTCTTCCAAATTTAAACGATACTACTCCCAAGGCCCATTGGGCCCAATCCTACTAGGCCTAGTTTCAGGATGTTACAAATCTACCATCCTTAAATAAATTTCGTCCTCGAAATTTCCAACTAACTAACAGTCATACGTCCCAACCTACAACACTACGCTCACGCTGTGCACTCTGATTCCAATAACACTAACATACTTTTAACTAGAATTTAGAACTCCCTACACATACTCAAAAACACCTAGCCATTAAAGAAGACAAATCTTCCATATGCAACCAATTCTATATCCGAACATCACATCCAAACCAAACACACAGAATAGATACCAGAAATACAACATATAACAAAGCAAAGTATCAGGAAACTTACAGATTTGGTGCCAGGGACTCGGGTGCCATACTTCCAGTAACACATATATTTCTTAAACAATATTTCAAACCAATTTTTGGAGAACATTGTCGAACCCATTCCACAGCTGAGTTCTGTAACCTAGGCGCTGATACCACAATTGTAACACCCCAAACCCGGCCTAAACGTCACGATTGGATCTGGCATGTCACATAAAAGGGTTGTTTAAAACTGCGCGTTTGTTAAAAATTTCGAGTTTAATTGTTTATTCGCTTGTTATCCTTTTGTTAACATTTTCGAAAAGGGTTATTAAGGGTTTAGAAAAATCCCGTATTAAACATTTAATAATAATAGGTGGTAATCATATTAAAAGCTAAACCAAATAAAATACCAAATTTAAAGTTATAGTGGCCTTGTTACATAATAAAATCACAAGATTAAAAAGTACTATTAAATAAGAACCAAAAGTTTACGAGAAAAATAATGCATGGCCACCTCGAAGTCCGCCTCGGCTCCAAAACCACAATTTATGAATTACCTGAAATATTTAAAAAGAGGGGGTGAGTTTATAAAAACTCAGTGTGTAATTCCCCTTATCAGTGAGAACATGCATCAAAACAATTCAGCCGAAGCCCATTACAATAACGATGGAAATTAGGCTTTAGCCCAGAATAGCCTCGGTTGGGCCTTAACCCATATCAAATGTCACATATCATATTTATCTGGGCTTAAGCCCATCTCAATATTAAAAACCATATATGTGATGCATTAATGCCCATACTAACCCTGCACTGCATCTCCTCTCCAACCATGCACTCTTGTGGGGATTTAATCGGCCCATCCATCCCTACACACCATATGTAGCACTGGTTGCGGTACTAACTTATCGTTGCAGCATAGTTGCTCGGTGGCTAAAAAGCCTTCGGTGGATCCATAGTCGTCAAGCGACCATGCGATCCTATTTGCACTTCCCCTTTCAAATCATCCCATCCCCATGCAACATAATAACACATGAATGCAACATACAATAATAAACATACAATAACAATCATAAATCGCATACAAGAATACCATATAACATGTAGGGGCATTTCTGTCATTTTGCCCTTCGGGGGCTTGTAGGTCATTTTACCCATCGAGGGTATTTCAGTAATTTCGCACCTGCAATGGCCTTTCCAAAGGCCTAATGTCGCCTCAAGCAACTCAACTATCATTTCCGATCGTACCAGACTATTTGGCCTAAAACCCGATTTTGGCCCATTCAGGTCCACACGCTCGTGTGGCCCACCTAGCACAAATCTAGCCACGTATATAAGATTCACCTACACCAATTCACTATCAACTACACAATCATACAACTTATTCATATGGCCCCACAAGCCCATTGGGCCCACTTTGGCCCATCGCGGCCCAAGCAGCCTCAACCCACAAGATTACTAATGGTGGCCTCAACTATCATGTCGAAGCCCCATACGTGCGCCCATACGCTCGTGTGCCTACTATTGCCGTGACTGGCACTTCGGCATTTGCTGCTCTACAGCTAGAGTAGAGAAGTACACACCTGATAGGAATCTGGTGCTAATCCACGCTCCGACCACTCCTTTGCTCAAACGCCCTCCAAGGTATCCTTCCTCCTATCATAGAATGCTCTATATATAGCTAGCTTCTCACCTTCCTTCTTTGTATCTTTCCGATGTGGGATCCCTCCGTTAGCAGAGTTTAAATCCAACTCAAACTCTTGCCGTCCAATTCGCAAAATAAATACCCCCTTACTTTTCACGAGATTCGAACCCTTGCTCCCTTCAATAGTTCAACACGCCTCTTGCCACCAAGCCACAAGCTCCTCTTGTGTCTTAAACCATGCGCAACTAAATATAAATCTATAGCCACATTCCAAGGGCCATGTAAAAAGAAAACCAAAATGCAAGAGCCAAGACTTGAACCTTGGACCTCCTTCCTTCCTTATGGCGTCACTCCCTTGTCTCTTATGTGGCGTCACTTTGCCACTACATCGAACACTCCACTTGTGACATTTTTCTTCATATTTTATTCTTAAAGCCTACCTACTAACTCCCAGGGATTTTTCCACCTAAAACCAAAATTTACACAAGGCCAAAGTTTGATCCCGGGACTTCATAGAAGCCCCCTAACCTTCCAAAATCACTTACCTAGTAGGTCCAACTTGAATTTAAGCTGATCTCTTGTTCTCCCAATTTTAAACGCTACTACTCCCAAGGCCCATTGGGCCCAATCCTATTCGGCCCAATTTCGGGATGTTACAAATCTACCCTCCTTAAAGAAATTTCGTCCTCGAAATTTCCAACTAACTAACAGTCGTACGTCCCAACCTACAACACTACGCTCATGCTGCGCACTCTGATTCCAATAACACTTTCATATTTTTAACTAGAATTTAGAACTCCCTACACATACTCAAAAACACCTAGCCATTAAACCAGACAAATCTTCCATATGCAACCAATTCTATATCCGAACATCACATCCAAACCAAACTCGGGTGCCATACTTCTAGTAACACATATATTTCTTAAATAATATTTCAAACCAATTTTTGGAGAACATTGTCGAACCCATTTCACAGCTGAGTTTTGCAACCTTGGCTCTGATACCACAATTGTAACACCCCAAACCCGGCCTAGACATTAGGACCGGATCTGGCATATCACATAAAAGGGTTGTTTAAAACTGCGCGTTTGTTAAAAATATCGAGTTTAATTGTTTATTCGCTTGTTATCCTTTTGTTAACATTTTGGAAAACGGTTATTAAGGGTTTAGGAAAATCCCGTATTAAACATTTAATAATAATAGGCGGTAATCATATTAAAAGCTAAACCAAATAAAATACCAAATTTAAAGTTATAATGGCCTTGTTACATAATAAAATCCCAAGATTAAAAAGTACTATTAAATAAGAACCGAAAGTTTACGAGAAAAATAATGCATGCCCA
Source organism: Gossypium bickii (assembly GCA_025503065.1). Taxonomy (NCBI): domain Eukaryota; kingdom Viridiplantae; phylum Streptophyta; class Magnoliopsida; order Malvales; family Malvaceae; genus Gossypium; species Gossypium bickii. Next base: position 86,565,797 of record CP106712.1, read on the forward strand.
ATTTCAGGATGTTACAGGACTTGTAGCCACAAGGGTAAGCCATGGCGTGGGCACCTCCTCAAGAGATCTTTGAATCTCTCCCATGCATCATATAGTGTTTCTAAATCCATCTACACAAAAGAAGAGATATCATTCCTTAATTTAGCCGTTTTGGCCGGTGGAAAATATTTCATTAAAAACTTTTCGGTCATCTGATCCCATGTAGTGATTGACCCTCGTTGTAACGAGTTTAACCACTGTTTAGCTTTATTTCTCAACGAGAAAGGGAATAACCAAAGACGTATGGCATCATTAGAAATGCCATTTATTTTGAAGGTATCACAGAACTCTAAAAAGTTAGCTATATGCATGTTTGGATCTTCGTCCTGCAAACCATCAAATTGAACAAACTGTTGAATCATTTGTATTGTGTTAGGCTTTAATTCAAAATTATTAGCTACTATAACAGGCCTAACAATACTTGATTCTGCTTCTGTTAAATGCGGTTTCTCATTATCAAACATTGTACGCGGAGCATTACGTTCCCCCACATCGTGCGGTAGTGGGTTATTCTCGTCCATCCTTTCAGTAGGATTGGATCTGTCTTCTTCCTTTCTTTCTATGTACTTTAGGGCTCGCCTGGTTTCCCGATGATTCCTTCGAGCAGTAGCTTCAATATCACTCTCGTATACTAAAGGTCCTCTCGGGTTCCTTCTAGTCATAAACCAGAGGTACCTGGAAAGAAAAGAAAGAAAGGAAAAAAATTAGCAAAATTTAAAAATTAAACTAAAATAAAATAAATTACTGTAAATAAAATATTGGCTAAAGTAATAAAAATAGAGTTTTCTTAATATTTTAGTCCCCCAGGAATAGTGCCAAAAACTTGATCGCTGTAAATCAGAGTTTTAAAATTTATAAAAGAATGATCAAAACCTGAAAACTAACTCTGACAACGATTAAAGGCAAGTGTACGTATCGAACAGTAGTATAGCTTAGGCAAGACCGGATATCGAAACCAAAGGAACCAAAAGTACTAATACTAACTTTCTTTTTATTATTTAGCCTTAAAAATAGAGTGAAGTTGCTTTTGACGAAGATTAAACTAAGGACACAAAGACAAAAAGAATGAATAGGAAAATAACTTTGAAGGAAAACTCAGTTGATTATGAAGATACCCTCAGGAAGAATCCACCTAGACTTCATTATTATTTAACTTTAAATTATATGATTTCTTTTACTTAGCTTGATCCGTAAGACTTCCTAACCTATATTAAACCCTCTCTCGAGGCGAATAACGTCTAACCCTAGGTTAATTAGTGGAACTCTCGTTCGCTTATAATAACCCCCTAGGATAGCAGTAAATCAATCAATGGACTCCCATATTAGGTTTCACCCTAATTCGGTAAAATCTCGTAAACCTATCTCTAGGCGTTCGATCAACTCCGCTTAATTATGTTAGATCTACTCTTAAGCATGGTCTATTCCTCCTCCACCTAAGTACATTAGATTTGGATTAAGCAACATAATTAAGAACAAACTAAGCAATTGTCATATAACTCAAAAATCAAATAAAAAGATTCATATAGGTTTCATCCCCTTCAGGTATCGGAAGGGTTTAATTCATAATGAATAAAAAGAACATCGCAAGAGAAAAGATAAAACAAAACATAAGAAAATCCTAAAACCCCCTGAAGGAATTGAAGGAGAATTCCGCCGTCTTGAGTATAATTTCGGCTTCTTAGGATGGATCAACTGGCTATCTTCGCGGTTTTTCCCTAACTCTGACCTTCTCGGCTTGGCTCCTTGGCCTAGCTTTTACGCCCCTTCAAAGGTGATACTTAGGGGATATATATAGGCTCTTGGAATGCGATTCTTTCTCCCTAAGTATCCTTTTCCGATTGAAATTGCTCATTCTGACGACAGAGGCACGGCCATGTAGCACGCCCGTGTGGATCGACTCCAGGCCGTGTTCAGATTTCTAACTTGAGGCACGGCTATGTGAATCAGGGGAAAGACCGTGTACTAGATGTTAGGCGTGGCACGGCTGTGTGGTCGCCGGGCCAGGCCGTGTGGAATTCATGATATGGCCCACTTACTCCGTTTTGGGCCCGTTTTATGTTCTTTTCATCCTCGGGTGCTTTCTTGAGTATAAGACATGAAAAGAAAGTGTAACACCCCAAACCCCGCCCAATTGCTACGACCGGATCTGGTATGTCACTAAGAAAATTTTTGTCAAACATGTCTTATTTCTCTGAAAAGCCAAATATATTTCATATAGAATGTGCCTTTGTAAAATAAAACCAAACTTAAGTTTAATTAAAATAAAAAAATTAAATAACTAAAAGTAATTAAAGCCCAAAAATAAAACAAAATATAAACTAGTGGCCCATAGCCTTATTACAACGAAATTTTAAAATCCACCAAATAAAAATATAAAATAATGACTTGAGTCTTTTTGCTAAATCCACATATTCTTCTGTATGGCCACCTTGCGTTCCTCTCCAGCCCGGTCCGAAGCACTAGGTATCACCTGAAATGTTAATTAAAAGGGTGAGTCGCGAGACTCAGTGTGCAACCCTCATGCACCACTAGATTTTGGGCCTTAAGCCCGTTAAACAAAGTAAACAGTTTAATACTCATAATAAAAATTTATAACAAATAATATGCAAGGCCCAACCCGTTTGCCTAGGTTTCCATCCGCTACACGCCCCCGTACCAATCGCACACACCATTAGGGATTTCTACAATCGACCCACACCGCTACACACCATGATGGCAGTCATGCTGCTCATCCACATATGATGGCCGAAGCCCTTATAACATATAATGGCCGAAGCCCGTATAGCAATTCATGGCATTAGCCGCTACATCAGATCACGGTAAAACCGCTACACATATAACGTATAACTTCCTCCTTTTATCAACCCAACCATGCAATCACATACAAGCATTTTACTTATAATATACAAACAGATTATTTACTAACCTGGTGAACCGCTTTTACCCTCCTTGGGCTTTCATCAATAAATCGAGATGTCGACAATTATCAAAACATATAAATCTTATGATCATGCATTTTATGATTAGATCTAGATGGTGGGGAAGTATTACACACCTGTTACCGCGAAGATCTATTATCCTTAACGTAGAGCCTTATTTGTCAAATCCAGAAAATCCCTAAGAAACGTCACCTCCCTACCTTCGGCTTTTCCACCAAATCGGCTTTAATGGAACAGATTCGGCTTTTAAGAAATTCCTGGAAAAAATATGAACAAGAGAAGGCTGATGTGTCTTTGGCTTTTAAAATACTTGAGTGAAGAGTTTTGATTTCTGACAGGAAAAGAGAAGAAGAAAAGAAAACAAGGAAGTGACTTGAAGATTTCGGCTAGGAAGAAAAAGAATGGAAAGAGCTTCGGCTTTTGAATCAAAGTTAAGATGAGGGATTAGGCTTAGAGATTTCGACTTTTGCCGAGAATGAAGAAGAAGATGGAACCTTAAGAGTTTTCGGCTTTTACTTAGAGAAGAAGAGAAAAGAATGAGAAAAAAACCCAAATGTCGAAATTGAAGAGATATTCCCCCTATTTATAGAAATTTCGGCACTTACCTAACCTTGCAGATAAATCCTATCTTTTCTCCTTTATCTTAATCTACTAGCTCATCTAAAAGAGACTTAATTATCTCCAACTCCTTCCTCCTTTATCATCATATTATCCACATATTTTAATCATTAAAATCCCTAAACTTTAGCCTTTATTTGCTTATTATCCACATAAAATAAATTCCTAAATAATGGTCTTTATCTGCTTATTATCCACATATTTTAAACATTAAAACCCCTAAATTTTAGCCTTGTTGCCATCCACTCCACCTAATCCTAATGCCCAAATTTAGCTAACTTAAATTAAAAGAATTGGGCTCCATGAAACTTAAATTTAGGGCCCTTACTCCCTTATGTGGCGTTACTTCCTAAGATTGGGCCACAAGCTCACTTTGGTATTTTAAACATAATTACCACTCTTTTAACTCTATAATGCCCAATCTAATAATTTAACCAAGGCCTTTGCCTAATTCTGAGCCCAATTTGGACGCCTATTACTTAAATTAACATATTAAACATATTCACCCATTAAACGCATAGGCCCAAAAATTCAGGATGTTGCAGAAAGGATTAAGAGCACCTTTTTACATAAATCAAGGGATAAATCATCCAAAAGCATACTAAATGTGGGCTTAAAATATGTTATTTTTACAGTTTATCAGTTATCAAAAAGAAGATATGACTGGCAAAACGGTTTAAGGGTGAACAGAGAGAAGAAGATGCAGTATTTGGTCCTAATAGCAAGATGGAGAGAAAGGAAATCCGTTAAAAAAAAAGAATCGAAGGAGGGAAGAAAGTGCATTCGGCTAAAAGAAGAACTGATAAACCATAAATGTAACCTATTTTAATCCCACATTTATTATGCTTTTTGAAGATTTAAGCCTTGTTTTATATAAAAAGGTGCTTTTAATCCTTTCTTTTCATGTCTTATACTCAGGAAAGCACCCGAGGATGAAAAGAACACAAAACGAGCCTAAAACGAAGTAAATGGCCCTTTTCACGAAATCGACACAGCCTAGACTTCAAGCCACACGGTCGTGCCATGCCTAACATCGAGAACACGGCATGGACCTTGATAAACATAGCCGTGTCTCATTAAAAGTCCGAACATAGCCTGGCCACGATTAACACGGGCGTGTGCCATGGCCGTGTCCCTATCACTGGAAAGAGAAATTTCATGTGGGAAAGGATACTTGGAGGGAGAGATACACATACCAAAGCCTATTCAAACATCCTATTAGGAATTCTACTTAAATTAGGATACTTAGGGGCCAAGTAAGGCATCTCAAAGTCTATATAAACACCCAAGGGGTCAACTTGAAGATGTAACGGACCAATTTTGACCCTAATCGGAACAGTGGTTTCGGGACCACGAATCCGAGCCTAAGAGATATTATAATAGTAGGTATTGTGTTTGTTATGAGTGTTTTAGTGAGTGTGAAAATTTCGTAGAAAATTTTAGCTATTTGAGTGTTTAATTTGTTAAAAAGGTCTAAATTGCAAAAAGGACCAATGTAGTGGGCATTACTAAAAAGGGAGCTAAGTGAATTGTCTATAAAACATGGGGATTTGCATGTCAAATCCCCCATAATTAAATAAGGTGGACGGCAAGCATGCTAGAATAATATGCTTTCTATGCATTTTATAATTTTAAAGTATTATATTGTCATAAGCATGCTAAATGGGTGAATATTGTTTTAAAAAAAAAGAAAAGAAAAAGAAAAATTTCTTTCTTCTTCCTTATTCAACATCCACCCGAAATCACCATCAAGAAGAAGGAAGAACTTTCATCTTCTTCAATCGGCCCTTGCATGTGTTAGTATAGGTAAGAGTTTGAACTTCACCTTAATAATTTATCTTGATGTGGCTTGATTTCTTGATTTATTCTCTTTGGAAACAAGCAAAATTTGTTAAGTTGAGTAAGATAAGATTCGGCCATGCATGTGGGAATCAAGGTAAGAGTTGAATCTTAGCTTGATAACCTACCCTTAGATTTGTGTTGATTTCTTTGATCATTAGGGAAAAACAAGTAGAAAATGGTTGATCTCAAACATGAGGAATTCGGCCATGGATGAGAGTTTGTACTTTGTTGTATAAATGAACTTAGACAACTTGAGAAGAAGTATCTTGAGCATGTTTAAGAAGATTATGTTGATTGGCTTGAGGGTATCCTACTAATTGGCCGAATAATGGGATGAATATTTATGAAAAGGTTTCTTCATGTGCTTTGTTGTTAGGTCATTCTCTTATAATGAAATTTACCATATAAGATTGTTATATGTGATGTTAAGTTATTGGGTGAACTAAGTTTAAAACTTGATTACTTGAAGTAAACTAGTGCAAGGGGTAAGTTTGATGGATGGAAGAGTTATAGAGAATCTTAGGCACCTAAGGGCCATTCGGCCATGGAGAAGAAACCCAAGTGGATTGAAATTTTATTGTGGTGTTCAATAGGTTAAATTAGATTAGTTAAATGCTTGAATTAGATGTGGTTGTTAGCTTGTTTCTTGGTTGTATGTTGAAAGAAAATGTATGGGTATGGAACTAGTATATTCGGCCATAAGGGAAAATGAAATTGAGTTAACGTATTTGATTGTATATGTGTAATTATATTAAATTAAGGTACGGCTAGATGAGAAGATAAGATGTAAGCTAAAACACATCAAGGAAATTACTACCAAAGTGTTCCCTAATAATTTGAATGCACTTGAACAAAGTAGGGATGTATGCTTAACGCACATTGTTATGTCTTGAAATTTTGTATTTTATGATTTTGTTCTTGAATTGAATGGACGTGTGGTTAATTGGTTAAAATTGAACCAAATTAGATCGGGAACAAAAGATCAAGATCGAGGAAAAACAAAGATTATCGAGTAGCCGATTTGCACGGCTTATCGACAACCGAGGTAAGTCCTTTAGTTAAATCATGTCAAAGAGTAAATTATGGTTATCTTGACTATTAAAAATTTATGAATACTAACGCCTAATTACATCATGGCCGAATGTACATTGACATATTGGTTGATGATTTAAGTTGAGAATATGATGGAAATTGTTTTGGCTAATGCAAGGTGAATAAGTAAGTTTTTGAGTTACCTTACATCTAAAGATTCTTTACATATCTAGTGAATGATATAAATTGTATAAGCTTGGTATAAAACCATGAGTTGGTCGATTGTGATAGTGATGGATTTGATTGATTTCAAATTTATTAAATGCAATGGTAATAAAGGTATATGATTCGATATGTATAGTGAAAATGTGAAAAGCATGTAAAGATATTTTGACATTCGGGCTTTTATGCCTAGCGAGCCTCGTGCGGTGTTATCTATCGGGCTTTTATGCCTAGCAGTCGCGCGTCGGGTGTTATCTATCGAGCTTTTATGCCTAGCGGGCCTCGTGCGGTGTTACCTATCGGGCTTTACGCCTAGCGTGCCTTGCGCCGGTGTTACTTTTCGTGCTTTTACGCCTAGCGTGCTTGATGCCTGGTGATGAAATTTACCTAAGAGGAGTTTAATCCTTGTCAAGACAATTTAGAACTAAATTGTCACGAATATGGTTCGGTAAGTATGTGAGGTATGTTATGTTAAATATTACTTGTGCCAAAAATTGTTATTGATGAATGTAATTTGACTAAGTCGAGCTTAGAACATGCTATTATGGGACAATTGATTTGCATGTATAATCGCTATGAAAGTAGGTTTCAATTATTAATATTTGGCCTTGTGTAAACTATTTACTTAGTTGTTTACGTAGAATGCCATATGTGGACTGTTTCATCTTCATAAATAATTAAATGTTTCAATTTAAATGAGTTGGGACTTACTAAGCTAGTAAGCTTACTCGTTTGAGATGTTTCCTCTGTTTTATAGATTAGGAGCAAGCCACAAGCTCACCGGGATCGTTGGGAAGTCGCTCACACTATCAACCTACTTTTTGGGTACTCCTTCATTTTGGGTTGGTCTTTAATAGAAGGCATGTATAGGATAGGCTTGGTTTGTTTGAGGAAATTTTACGGTTCTCATGTAAACACTAAAAAGAATAGCCATGCGAAAATGGCTAAATTTTTGTTAAGTACGTTGGGTGTTTTGATGTAAGTTGGGTCATGATGGCATTGTCCATGCATTCCTAAACAAGTTAATCATTTTACTAAGGAAATGTTTGATTATAAATTGAATCCTTGAAATTTTGAAGTAAGGAGGTTCGGGTAGGAGCTAGTTATTTTTAAGAATGAAATAAAACAGCTTGTAGCAGCAGCAGTGACGCGAGTTAGGAAAATCACCAAAAATAGGGTATAATGAATTTGGAGACGAGTGAGTTATGAATTTGAACCTTAGTGTGTCTACTTTTACATAAAAGAAATAGAGTAGGAAAAAGATTTATACCTTATGAGATAATTAAGTTTGAACGAAACCTGTTCTGAATGAATTCGTGAGTCACTGTCCTGTTTTGGAAAAATTGTCAAAAATTGTACAAAAATAATTAGGAATCATGGTTTATATGTGTAGAATCCTAAATGAGTCTATTTTTCATTGGTATAAATAAGAACACCATTGGAAAATTGTGCAATCAGATAACTGCAGTTTTATATGGATAGGTCAGAACTGTCCAGCAGTGTAATAAGGGTAACTTTGAAGAATAAACTGTACTAATTGGTCACATGAAAAATTATAGAAAAATTATGGTGAATAGATATATGAGTCTACTTTCAAAGAAAATTTACGGATCGGAATTTCGAACTCTATAACTCGAGTTATAGCCAAATTAAGCGGCACAACGCAGTTTGACAGCTTTAAGATTTTCGTGTGTTGAACTAGTAGTCAAGTCTAGTAATGCCTCTTACTTAATTCCGCGATGGTCTCGAGTAAGGGTGTTACATTTGATTGGTATCAGAGCTTACGGTTTAGTCGATTCTAGGACTACCGTGGCGCGTGTGAGTCTAGCTATACATGCCTGTGGTTATATGTTGATAGTGTGGTGACTTCTGACAGCCTGAATTTTGTTTTATATAGCAAATGGACTCGAAACGTAAAGAGTCGTGTGGTCGATGATATGGAGAGCGTGGCGCCTCGACCGTACCACGGATCAGCGTCGATAGACTCTCGACCTGATTCGGGTAGCCACGAAGGAGAAACAAAGCAAGCCTTTTATCGGATGATGAATGATTGGTTTGCCCAATTTATCCAGAATAACCCGAATATACCCCAACCTCCACCCCCGAATAATCCAACTCCGGATCCTCTAGCTCCCCCAGTGATAGATCCAATGAGATCTAGTAGGCCCCCAGTTGACAAAATTCGAAAATATGGGGCCGAAGAATTTAAAGCCAATGACGATGATGATGCTGAGAGAGCCGAAATGTGGCTTGATAACACTATTCGGGTACTTGGTGAGCTATCTTGTACTCCGGATGAATGCTTGAAGTGTACTATATCCTTACTACGGGACATCGTGATATCACCGGTGGAATACACTAGTATCGTGGTTCCAAAGAAAAGTGACATGGGATTTCTTCCAAACTGAATTCCGCAAGAAGTATATTAGCCAAAGATTTATTGATCAAAACGAAAAGAGTTCCTCGAAGTGAAACAAGGACGAATGATCAGAAACTGAGTATGAAAGAAAATTTGTCGAGCTGCTATGTTATGCTAGAGAGTGTGTCTCTATGAAGCCATTATGTGTAAAAGATTCAAGACGGCCTAAATGAAGATATAAAGATGTTTGTTGGCGCTTTTGAAATCCAAGAATTTGTAACTTTAGTTGAGAGAGCTTGCAAAGCTGAAGAGCTCGGGAAGGAGAAAAGAAAGGCCGATACCGAAGCCAGAGATATCCGAAAGAGGTCTTCGGGCAAAGTCTTCCATCCCACGAGCAAGAAGCCCAGAGATGACTACAAAACGTAGAAAACTACTACAGATCCGCCAGACGGATCGACCTCCTATGAGCTCCCGAGCTACCTCGATAGCCAGTGTTGGTAACGTTCCACAAACTAGAGTTGAATGCAAGCATTGTGGGAAATGGCACTCAGGGAGTTGTAGATTCCATGATCGGACTTGCTATAAGTGTGGATCGTCAGGTCATTTTATCGAGAGAGTGTCGAAATTAGCCGAAAGGAATGCGCTCGAGTACTACACCGAGCAACGCGTGCCAATCGCGAGGCGCACCACCCGCATATTCGGGCAATGCGGTGGTAGCCAGAAAGGAACGACGAATGCTACAGGTCGATCCGAGGCTAGAGCTCCGGCTAGGGCATATGCTGCGCGAGCTAGAGAGGATGCTTCCTCCCCCGACGTCATCACCGGTACTTTCACTCTTTTTGATACTCACCGTGATTGCATTAATTGATCTGGTTCGACTCATTCTTATGTTTGTGAAACTTTAAAATTTGGTAAGACTCGCTAGTTGAGTCTACCGAGTTCGTAATTGTGTGTCCAACCCTTTGGGTAGATGTGTGCTTGTAGATAAAGTGTGTAGAGGTTGCCCGTTGATGGTACGAGACTATTGCTTTCAAAGTGACTTAATGTTGTTGCCCTTCGATGAATTTGATATAATCTTGGGTATGGATTGGTTAACTTCACATGAGGCAAAGTGGTGGATTGTAAAAGAAAGCTTATTAAATTGAAATGCCAAACGGCGAGGCAGTCAAAATAAAATCCGGTGATGTAAATGAGTTGCCTACAAAGTGATATCCTCGGTGGTAGCCCAAAAGTATGTGAGAAAGGGGGTGTGAGGCCTATTTGGCTTATGTCTTTGGATAATAAACCGTCCGAGAAACTAATGGAATCGGTACAGTTGTATGTGAATACACCGATGTGTTTCTGAAGAACTACGGGCTTACCCTCAAGACGAGAGATTGAGTTCGGCATTGAATTAGTGCGGATGCGACCCCAATTCGATAGCTCGCATCAATGGCGCCATCGAATTAAAAGAATTGAAAGCGCGATTGCAAGAATTGAGAGAGAGGGGTTTCGCACGACCGAAGTTTTTTTCTCGTGGGGAGCACCGGTCTTATTTGTGAAGAAGAAAGATGGGACAATGCGAATGTGTATCGATCACCTAAGAACTAAATAAGTGACCATAAAGAATAAATACCCGTTACCTCGGATCGATGATTTATTTGATCGATTAAAGGGGCTGCAAGTGTTTTGAAAATAGATTTGAGATCGGGCTATTACCAATTACGAGTCGAGATTCCGATGTGCCAAAGACGGCATTTAACGCAGGTACGGGCATTATGAGTTTTTGGTTATGCCTTTTGGGCTTACCAATGCACTGCCGTTTTATGGATCTCATGAACCGGGTCTTCCGACGGTTTTGGATCGGTTTGTAGTAGTGTTTATCGATGATATATTGGTCTACTCCAAAAGTGAAGCGGAACACGTTGAGCACTTGAGAGTAGTAGTACAAACCTTGAGAGATCATCGTTTATATGCAAAATTCAGTAAGTGTGAGTTTTGGTTGAACGAAGTCAGCTTCTTGGGACATGTGGTTTCGGTGTCAGGAATTCGGGTGGATCCAAACAAAATAGCAGCCATACTCGAGTGGAAACCACCAAAGAATGTTTCTGAGATCCGAAGTTTCCTAGGCCTCATGAGGATATTATAGGCGATTTGTAAAAGGTTTTTCCGTGATAGCTGCACCTTTGACGAGGCTACTACAGAAGGATGTCAAATATGAATGGTCAGAAAAATGCCAGAAGAGTTTCGAGCAGTTGAAAGCCCTTTTAACCGAGGCTCCAGTGTTGACTCAGCCTGAATCGGGTAAAGAATTCATTATTTTTAGTGATGCATCTTTAAGTGGGTTGGGTTGTGTTCTAATGCAAGAAGGCAAGGTGATAGCCTACGCTTCAAGACAATTGAAGCCACATGAAAAAAATTATCCAACTCACGATCTGGAGTTGGCAGCCATTGTGTTTGCATTGAAAATTTGGCGTCACTATTTATTCGGCGAAAAATGTCATGTTTACTCAGATCACAAAAGTCTAAAATATTTAATGACACAGAAAGATCTAAATTTGAGACAACGCCGATGGTTAGAATTGCTGAAAGACTACGAATTAGTGATTGACTACCATCCGGGGAAGGCTAATGTTGTTGCGGATGCGTTGAGTCGAAAATCATTATTTGCTCTGCGTGCATTAAACGCACGGATGACGATGTCTGAGGATGGTTCGATCATAGCCGAGCTACAAACAAGGCCGATGTTTATTCAGCAAATTTGCGAGGCACGAAAGTCGATTTAAAAGTTAGTAGCTATTCGGGTTCAGTGTGAGAACGCTACAGAATCAGACTTCCAGATAGATGCAAATGGCTGTTTGAAGTATAAAAATCGATTGTGTGTTCCAACAAACTCAGATTTGATACAGATGATTCTGAGTGAGGCCCATAATGGCCGAATGTCGATACACCCGGGTAGCACAAAAATGTATAACGATTTGAAGCGCTTTTATTGTGGTCCGGCATGAAGCAGGACATATCCGAGTTTGTCTCCAAATGCTTAATCATCAACAAGTGAAAGTCGAGCACTGTGTACCTTCCGGATTACTTCAGCCGATTATGATACCCGAATGGAAATGGGATAGAATTACTATGGATTTTGTATCCGGTCTTCCTATGACACCGAGTAAGAAAGATGCCGTTTGGGTTATCGTTGATAGATTGACTAAATCAGCTCATTTTGTGCCGATGACGCATCGACTATTCACTTGACAAACTCGCCGAATTGTATGTGTCGCAGATTGTAAGATTGCACGGTGTACCGAGTTCCATTGTTTCAGATAGAGACCCAAGATTTACCTCGCGATTCTGGAAGAAGTTGCAAGAGGCATTAGGTACTAAACTACATTTTAGTACAGCCTTTCATCCGCAAACAGGCGGTCGGTCACCGAGCGAACTATTTTGACACTTGAGGACATGTTGAGGTGTTGCGTTCTCGAGTTCGGAAGGTACGTGGGAACGATACCTACCCCCGATTGAGTTTGCTTACAATAATAGCTTTCAATCTAGCATAAAAATGGCACCTTATGAAGCCTTATATGGTCGAAAATGTCGCACACCATTGTATTGGGTCGAGCTCGGTGAGAACAAGATATACGGGGTTGATTGGATTAAAGAAAGCGAGCGAGAAGGTGGTCGTTATTCGGAGTAATTTGAAAGTCGCCGGATCGTCAAAAGTCCTATGCCGATCTAAAGCGCAAGGACATTGAATTTCGTGTCGGAGATCGGGTATTCTTAAAAGTTTCTCCGTGGAAGAAAATACTCCGATTCTGATCGAAAGGCAAGTTGAGTCCGAGATTTATCGGACCGCACGAAGTTATTGAACGTATTGGACCGGTTGCTTATAGATTAAGATTGCCCTCCGAGTTAGAAAAGATACACAATGTATTTCATGTTTCGATGCTTCGCAAATACAGATCGGATCCGTCCCCATGTGATCACCCCATCAGAGATTGAAATTGATCGGACTTGACCTATGATGAGGAACCGATCCGTATCTTGGCTCTGGGAAACCAAAGAGTTAAGAAATAAAAGAATTCCATTAGTAAAGATTCTATGGAATCGTCACGGAGTTGAAGAGGCTACGTGGGAGCTCAAGAGTCAATGAAGCAACAATATCCGAACCTTTTTAACGGTAAGATTTTTGGGACGAAAATCCTAAAAAGGGGAGAGTTGTAATGCATCAATTTTGACCCTAATCGAACAAAGTGGTTTGGGACCACGAATCCGAGCCTAATAGATATTATAATAGTAGGTATTGTGTTTGTTATGAGTGTTTTAGTGAGTGTGAAAATTTCAGTAGAAAATTTTAGCTATTTGAGTGTTTAATTTGTTAAAAAGGTCTAAATTGCAAAAAGGACCAATGTAGTGGGCATTACTAAAAAAGGAGCTAAGTGAATTGTCTATAAAACATGGGGATTTGCATGTCAAATCCCCATAATTAAATAAGGTGGACGGCAAGCATGCTAGAATAATATGCTTTCTATGCATTTTATAATTTTAAAGTATTATATTGTCATAAGCATGCTAAATGGGTGAATATTGTTTTAAACAAAAAGAAAAGAAAAGAAAAATTTCTTTCTTCTTCCTTATTCAACATCCACCGAAATCACCATCAAGAAGAAGGAAGAACTTTCATCTTCTTCAATCGGCCCTGCATGTGTTAGTATAGGTAAGAGTTTGAACTTCACCTTAATAATTTATCTTGATGTGGCTTGATTTCTTGATTTATTCTCTTTGGAAACAAGCAAAATTTGTTAAGTTGAGTAAGATAAGATTCGGCCATGCATGTGGGAATCAAGGTAAGAGTTGAATCTTAGCTTGATAACCTACCCTTAGATTTGTGTTGATTTCTTTGATCATTAGGGAAAAACAAGTAGAAAATGGTTGATCTCAAACATGAGGAATTCGGCCATGGATGAGAGTTTGTACTTTGTTGTATAAATGAACTTAGACAACTTGAGAAGAAGTATCTTGAGCATGTTTAAGAAGATTATGTTGATTGGCTTGAGGGTATCCTACTAATTGGCCGAATAATGGGATGAATATTTATGAAAATGTTTCTTCATGTGCTTTGTTGTTAGGTCATTCTCTTATAATGAAATTTACCATATAAGATTGTTATATGTGATGTTAAGTTATTGGGTGAACTAAGTTTAAAACTTGATTACTTGAAGTAAACTAGTGCAAGGGGGTAAGTTTGATGGATGGAAGAGTTATAGAGAATCTTAGGCACCTAAGGGCCATTCGGCCATGGAGAAGAAACCCAAGTGGATTGAAATTTTATTGTGGTGTTCAATAGGTTAAATTAGATTAGTTAAATGCTTGAATTAGATGTGGTTGTTAGCTTGTTTCTTGGTTGTATGTTGAAAGAAAATGTATGGGTATGGAACTAGTATATTCGGCCATAAGGAAAAAACGAAATTGAGTTAACGTATTTGATTGTATATGTGTAATTATATTAAATTAAGGTACGGCTAGATGAGAAGATAAGATGTAAGCTAAAACACATCAAGGAAATTACTACCAAAGTGTTCCCTAATAATTTGAATGCACTTGAACAAAGTAGGGATGTATGCCGAATGCACATTGTTATGTCTTGAAATTTTGTATTTTATGATTTTGTTCTTGAATTGAATGGACGTGTGGTTAATTGGTTAAAATTGAACCAAATTAGATCGGGAACAAAAGATCAAGATCGAGGAAAAACAAAGATTATCGAGTAGCCGATTTGCACGGCTTATCGACAACTGAGGTAAGTCCTTTAGTTAAATCATGTCAAAGAGTAAATTATGGTTATCTTGACTATTAAAAATTTATGAATACTAACGTCTAATTACATCATGGCCGAATGTACATTGACATATTGGTTGATGATTTAAGTTGAGAATATGATGGAAATTGTTTTGGCTAATGCAAGGTGAATAAGTAAGTTTTTGAGTTACCTTACATCTAAAGATTCTTTACATATCTAGTGAATGATATAAATTGTATAAGCTTGGTATAAAACCATGAGTTGGTCGATTGTGATAGTGATGGATTTGATTGATTTCAAATTTATTAAATGCAATGGTAATAAAGGTATATGATTCGATATGTATAGTGAAAATGTGAAAAGCATGTAAAGATATTTTGACATTCGAGCTTTTATGCCTAGCAGGCCTCGTGCCGGTGTTATCTATCGGGCTTTTATGCCTAGCAGGCCGCGTGCCGGAGTTATCTATCGGGCTTTTATGCCTAGCAGGCCTCGTGCCGGTGTTACCTATCGGGCTTTACGCCTAGCAGGCCTTGCGCCGGTGTTACTTTTCGAGCTTTTACGCCTAGCAGGCTTGATGCCGGTGATGAAATTTACCTAAGAGGAGTTTAATCCTTGTCAAGACAATTTAGAACTAAATTGTCACGAATATGGTTCGGGTAAGTATGTGAGGTATGTTATGTTAAATATTACTTGTGCCAAATTGTTATTGATGAATGTAATTTGTGAAGTCGAGCTTAGAACATGCTATTATGGGACAATTGATTTGCATGTATAATCGCTATGAAAGTAGGTTTGAATTATTAATATTTGGCCTTGTGTAAACTATTTACTTAGTTGTTTACGTAGAATGCCATATGTGGACTGTTTCATCTTCATAAATAATTAAATGTTTCAATTTAAATGAGTTGGGACTTACTAAGCTAGTAAGCTTACTCGTTTGAGATGTTTCCTCTGTTTTATAGATTAGAGCAAGCCACAAGCTCACCGGGATCGTTGGGAAGTCGCTCACACTATCAACCTACTTTTTGGGTACTCCTTCATTTTGGGTTGGTCTTTAATAGAAGGCATGTATAGGATAGGCTTGGTTTGTTTGAGGAAATTTACGGTTCTCATGTAAACACTAAAAAGAATAGCCATGCGAAAATGGCTAAATTTTTGTTAAGTACGTTGGGTGTTTTGATGTAAGTTGGGTCATGATGGCATTGTCCATGCATTCCTAAACAAGTTAATCATTTTACTAAGGAAATGTTTGATTATAAATTGAATCCTTGAAATTTTGAAGTAAGGAGGTTCGGGTAGGAGCTAGTTATTTTTAAGAATGAAATAAAACAGCTTGTAGCAGCAGCAGTGACGCGAAAGTTAGGAAAATCACCAAAAATAGGGTATAATGAATTTGGAGACGAGTGAGTTATGAATTTGAACCTTAGTGTGTCTACTTTTACATAAAAGAAATAGAGTAGGAAAAAGATTTATACCTTATGAGATAATTAAGTTTGAACGAAACCTGTTCTGAATGAATTCGTGAGTCACTGTCCTGTTTTGGAAAAATTGTCAAAAATTGTACAAAAATAATTAGGAATCATGGTTTATATGTGTAGAATCCTAAATGAGTCTATTTTTCATTGGTATAAATAAGAACACCATTGGAAAATTGTGCAATCAGATAACTGCAGTTTTATAAGGATAGGTCAGAACTGTCCAGCAGTGTAATAAGGGTAACTTTGAAGAATAAACTGTACTAATTGGTCACATGAAAAATTCTAGAAAAATTATGGTGAATAGATATATGAGTCTACTTTCAAGGAAAATTTACGGATCGGAATTTCGAACTCTATAACTCGAGTTATAGCCAAATTAAGCGGCACAACGCAGTTTGACAGCTTTAAGATTTTCGTGTGTTGAACTAGTAGTCAAGTCTAGTAATGCCTCTTACTTAATTCCGGCGATGGTCTCGAGTAAGGGGTGTTACAGAAGAGAAGTTCGGTAGAAGCCGAAACGGGCGAAAGCTAGGCCAAGGAGCCAAGCCGAGAAGGTCAGAATTAGGGAGTAACACGAGGATAGCCAGTTGATTCATCCTAAAAAGCCGAAATTATACTCAAGACGGCGGAATTCTCCTTCAATCCCATCAGGGAGTTTTAGGATTTTTCTTATGTTTTGTTTTATCTTTTCTCTTGTGATGTTTTCTTTTTACATTATGAACTAAATCCTTCAGATACGAAAGAGGATGAAACCTAGATGATTTTATTATTTGATTTTTAAATTATATGATAAATTACTTAGTTTGTTCTTAATTATGTTGCTTAATCCAAATTTAATGTGCTTAGGTGGAGGAGGAATAGACCCTGCCTAAGAGTAGATCTAACATAATTAAGCGGAGTTGATCGGGCGCCTAGAGATAGGGTTACGAGATTTTGCCAGATTAGGGTGAAACCTAATATGGGAATCCATTGATCTATTTACTGCTTTCCTAGGGGGTTATTATAAGCGAACGAGAGTTCCCGCTAATTAACCTAGGATTAGACGTTATTCGCTTCGAGAGAGGGTTCAACATAGGTTAGGGAGTCTCACGAATCAAGCTAAGTAAAAGAAATCATATAATTTAAGGTTAGATAATAAGAGAAGTATAGGTGGATTCTTCTCGAAGGTATTATAAAAATCAACTGAGTCATTTTCAAGTTATCCCCAAATTCATCTTTTTCTCTTTGTTTCCTTAGTTTAGTTGTCGTTAATTTAGTCTAAAAGAAACCTTTATCTTAGTTAGGTTAAATAATAAAAAGAAAGTGAGTATTAATACTTGTAGTTCCTTTGGGTTCGATATCCGGTATTGCCTAAGCTATACTACTGTTCGATAGGTACACTTGCCTTAATATCGTTGTCAGAGTTAGTCTCCAGGTTTGATCATTCTTTTATAAATATTTAAAACTCTGATTTTTCAGCGATCAAGTTTCTGGCGCCGTTGCCGGGGAACTAAAATATTAAGAAAGCTCTATTTTTATTACTTTAGCCATTTTTTTTATTATTGTTGCAATTTATTTTCATTATTATTATTGTTATTATTATTATTATTATTTTACTTTGCTAATTTTTCCTCTATATTTCTTTTGGCAGATAATTTCAGTCTATAGAGAAGATGGCATTGAATAATTATTAGTGGCATGTCATGAGGACAATTCCTACTAAAGCAGCTAGTGCCTTCGACCACGACGTGTTCACCAGGTTATCTACCCAGCTAGAGATGATGAATAAAAAGATTGATGGTTTGTGTAGCCACTCGCAGGTACACCCAGTAATGCAATATGACTCGAATCTAGGAGGCGTGGCGAATCCTGAGTACTCACCCTACGGATATGGCATGGAGAACGAACAAGTCCACTATATGGGTAACTACTCTAGACCTCAAAATAATTTTTATAATAACACTTATAATGTAGGTTGGAGGTACCATCCCAATTTCTCGTGGAGTGATCAAAGTAGCCAAAGACAGGAACTTCCTCCAAATTTTCAACAACCACCTCACCAACAGGAAGAGGAGTCGAACATTGAAGAGATGATGACAAAATTCATGGCAACCACAGTTACCTGTCTCCAAGACACTGAGAAGACATTTAAAAGTCAACAAACACCGGTTGAAGAGAACAAGAACCGATTAGAGGAAGTTACTAAGTTAGTAAGGGAAGTCACTAACGTAGTCGAACAACTCGCAAAGCTCATGTCAGAACGACCGCAAGGACATCTACCGAGTAACACTGAGATTAATCCAAAGGAGCAAATTCAAGCCATAGCAGCTCAGGAAAATGCAGAGATAGACGAACCCATCTCGTAACAAGCAAACAAGGTAGACAAAAGAAAATTAGAGGTAATGCAAGAAAAGCTGAAACCGATAATAAAGGAGTATTAACCTCATATACCTTACCCCGAAGCATTAGAAAGAGACGATTCAGAAGAACAGTTCGGTAAGTTTCTTAAACTTTTAAAGAAATTACATATCAACTTACCTCTTCTTAAAGCTCTTTCGCAGATGCCAGACTCTAGAAAATTTTTAGGGGAGTTGTTAACGAAAAAGCAAAGGATAGACGAGGAATCACATGTGGAACTCAACGCAAAGTGCTCGGCAATTCTACAGAATAGACTACCACAGAAATTAAAAGATTCAGGGGGTTTTACAATTCCATGCATAATTGGTAGTTTATCTATAGAAAATGTGTTAGCCGATTGAGGGGCAAGCATAAATGTTATGCCTTATCAACTGTTTAAACAACTAGGTCTAGGGAAACCCAAATAAACTAGGATGAGCATTCAATTAACTGATAAAACTATCAGAATTCCTAGGGGTATAATAGAAAATGTTCTAATCAAAATTGATAAATTCATATTCCCAGTAGACTTTTTCGTTTTAGACATGGATGAGGACAATAATATTCCTTAGGAAGACTCTTTTTAGCAACTGCCAGAGCTAAAATTGATATCTATGCAGGTGAACTCATATTTCGCGTAGGCGACGAGGTAGTCACTCTTCAAGCTCTTGACTCAGCCAAAACATCAAGTGATAAAGAATACCAACCTCGTGAGCCATATCCCAATGCAATAAAGAAGGACCACACAGAGGAAGAATCCAGTGAACTAACACTTCGTGAAGACGATGAAACAATCACTCTTCAAGCTCTTAACTCAGCTAGGACATCATGTAATGAAGGTACGAACGTTAATTTTATTGATAACCATTTGGTTCAACCTTCTTTACAGGAATCATCACGAAATTACCTAGCTGAGCTAAATCTTAGACCTTGTGCCAACAAAGAAGAATTAGATGAGGAACGAAGCCTTAGGGTCGACAAACTAAAAGAGGAGGAATCACAAATCAAAGAGGAACAGGAACCGCACAAAGTGAAACTGAAAGAAACCCCAAACGAGCCGATAGAAACAACAAATCACGTTAAAATAGCGGATCATGTATTGTTGAATAAGGAAGACCCTCGAATCACCAATTCAGACCTCAAGACAAACGAAGAAATCACTTTTGAGGTACTTAATGTCTTCTTATATGACAAGTTCGAGGTAAGTAATCTTAAATTCAACACTTTTGAGGTAAACATTACTCGACTTAAACTATATATCCATAACCAAAATGATTGCATGAGAAAGGATTTTCACCTCCTCAAACCACCATGACCATACGAATGAAAGGTAAAATCTAGCTTAAGACTATAAACGAGCGCTTCTCGGGAGGCAACCCGAGCACTAACCCTATTTTTACATTTTTTATTTATTTTTTATTTTTTTCCTTTTATTTTTCCTTTTAAGCACCTAACTATAAAATAATCAAAGAGCAGATTTTTAGGACACACGGTCTTACACACGGACGCGCCCGTGGCCGTGTGGAAGCCAAGGGATGAACCATGGGCGTGCCAGTAGCCGTGCACTACCAGAGAAGAATTTCTTTTCCCAACATGGGCTACGATATTAGGCTACGCCCGTGCTAACTACCCGTGCGAGGTTACTGACTTGTCGAGCATGGGGTACACACGCCCGTGCCCCACGACCGTGTAAACTCACCGACTTGCATACCGTGGGCTAAACAAACCCGTGCTACTTACCCATGCAAAGTTACAGATTTGTCGAGCACAGGCGTGTCAGCTATAACATGGCTGTGGCTACCTCACCTGAACGCGCCCAAAATTCCAAATCCCAAAACACAGGCTACATCTCTATTTAAACCTCATTCTCCCTTTTTCTAGTTGTCTTTCATTTTCCATTATTTATTTTTATTTTTATTTTTATTTTCATTTCTTTTTTTTACTTTATTTTATTTTATTTTCTTCTTCTTATTCTTTATGATATTTAGATTTAGCTTAGTATACAATAAAATCAGACCGGTTGCCTCGAGGATTCAATTTCAAACGGTTCAAGACGTTTCCCCATGTTCACCTCCAATCCTATCCGGTTTCTTTTCATTGACTTCATCCAAAATTCAGGAAGTTTCACTTCTCTCCCTAACTTATGATTTTATGATTATTTTGATATTATCCATCTTTTTACATTGAGGGCAATGTACATTTTAAGTGTGGGGGGTCAATTATAGTACTATCTAAAAATCCCTGAATTATGCCTTGATTTTAAAGTAAGTTTCTCATATTACAATTTGAATGAAATTTTCTTTGATTTATGATTTATATTGATATGTTTTAGATTAAGTCATTGATAGTTATGCATTGATAATTAAATTTGAAGAATACTAGGGAATCAAGCATGATAAGTCTAATTTTCAAAATTTTAAAATTTTAGGTTGTTAACCGGAATTTGAATATTATCTTGAAATTTGAGATTTACAAGGTTGATGTCAAAAACACCCATAATTTTTGTGAGAATTTGAGCCTTACAGAGCATACATTCTTTTTCATGCTCACTTCTTGTCGACTATGTGTAACACCCCAAACCCAGTCAATACGCCATGACCGAATCTGGTATGTCACTGAGGAAAATACTTTGAAGAAAAACGAATTAACGATTTAATTTTTTTGTGAAAAACCCTTTGAAAATTCTATATTTGTAGAAATAAGTTAAAACTGAAAATTTACTTTGAAATTACGTAAAACTTTAAAATAGGCGAATAAATCATAGGTTAGAAAACATTTATATCATTTTAAGAAAACTCGAATTATTACTTTGAAAGCCATTCGCATTTGAATGTAGAAACTTAATATTTGAAAATCATTTAAATTATCGAAAACACTTAAGTTGTTAAAATTGTCAAATAATTTATGTTACCCGATGGTAACGCTTTTAAAATCATCGCGTTGTGTAGTTTAGAAAACTTTGTAATCAATTTATTATAATAATCAAGAAATTTATAACCCATATTTAAAACATGCTCGAAACATAAAAATAATCCAAACCATAACTTAGAGAGGCCTTATTACAAACCCATAAAATATAAAAAAAAAAAACAAATATAAATAAAGTAAAGTTCTCAAACCAAAGTTCACGTAGAACCAAAATTTATTGCATGGCCTCCTCGAGTTCATCCGGCTCCTCATACGCAATCTCACGAATCACCTGATATGATAAGGGAGAAGGTGAGTCACTAAGACTCAGTGTATATTCCCTCTCCCGGGTAAATACCATATACTTACACAAAATTATAACAAAGCACATACATGTATAATGCACCCAACCTAGCCATCCATAACTCCTTTTCTATCCCGTGTGGTACCAAACCACTGGTGGTGCCAAACCACTGGTGTCCAAAGACACAATTGTGACACCAAATCACTGGTGACCAAAGTCACGAATAATTAAGTGTGGGCCAACCCACGTGTGATACCAAATCACTGGCGACAATCCCATATCTCAAAAGTGGGGCCAACTCACAGTAGAATTAATCAACAGGGACAAGATGCTATGAGGTCCCAAACCTCTGGTGTCCGAAGACACGAATGTGATACCAAATCACTGGTGGTGCCAAACCACTGGTGACCGAAGTCACGAATCATCAAGTTGTGGGGCCAACCCACGTGTGATACCAAATCACCGCGAGACAATCCCATATCTCAAAAGTGGGGCCAACCCACGGTGGTGTTAACCACGGGGGACAAGTCGCTATGAGGTCCCAAACCTCCGGTGTCAGAAGACACGAATGTGATACCAAATCACCGGAGGTACCAAACCTCACGGTGTCAGAAGACACGATATCAATCTTCCCTCCTCTCATATTGCCCATATCAATGCAATAGATAAACAAATCATGTCACATACTTTGATATGTATCTCATAACAAATATCATAAATCGTAGATCATGATTTCAATCCACATGTATTAACAACATAATGAAACGGACTTACCCGAATCCTCATTCATACCATCATGGTATCATATCCAAATCTCATCGATTTTCCCACTTTCATAATATGATTAGTCATAACACACATAAACATACATATATAAACCAAGTTATAAAGTGTGTAAGATACACCCCTTTCACCAAAGCAATAACTAACGTCCAAGATCCGATCTACCACTAGATCACCTTGTCCTACAATCGACCAATATTAAGATTATGAATAAAGGCCATTCGGCCATATCACTAAATCCCAAAAGCCTTAGACTTTCTCAACCAACTTAAATAATATCGAATCCTTACCACTTGACTTACCAACTTCGATCGCTAAAGGAATGAGACTTAGATCGATTGCTTCCAACGTCCGAAAAGCCTAAAAGAAATCGGTTCCTAAAACGGTTAAAACCTTGCAAACCAATGCCCATAGATTCAGCCTTAGTCCACAAGAAAAATAACATAGAGACGAGAAAAGAATTGAAGAGAATCGGCCATGAATATTTACCCTTTTCCAATATTGATTGAAGAAAACAAAAGGAAATCCACCCTTGAATATTCGGCCAAAAATAATACTAAAAGAGAGGAAGAAGGTTCGGCTATGATTGATTTGTATTCGTAATAAAGATTCAGTTAAAGTTGAGAAGAAGAAAGGAAAACAAAAGAAGAAGATGGAAGAGATTTCAATGGAAAGGAATGTTTATGGCTTTGAATAAAAATAAAGGAAAGTAAAGAGAGACGGAGAGATGGAAGTTTCGGCCAAGAGAGAATAGGAGGAAATTGTGATTTGAACAATATTGAAAGAAAGAAAAAGAGAGAGATGTGGGAGAGAGAGGTTCGGCCAACACCTATTTTGCCTAATAGAAATGTGCACAAAATGCCCAAAAATCAAATGTTGTTTCGGTTTCAAAAGAGCAAATGAAAGAAAGGGAAATGGTATGGTTTGGTTCAACAAAAAGAGGCTAAAACCAAAAGTAAAAATGCACCAAAATGCACAAGACACATTCTACCAACTGAGAGTTTTTGGAGAGGAAAACAAAAATGCCAAAAGATGATCAAAAGGAGAAATTGACCAACTATTCCCCCCCAAGCTACTTACAAAATTCGCCACCCTCCTAGACACCCATACCGTCCACATTCATGCACTAAAGGCCATCAAAGAGTTTCCAAAACATTCTCCATATACCAAGCCTTTTGTCCCCTGTTAATACCATAACTTCAAGATTCTTATCCCCTATCTCAAGCTTTCCTTTTCCAAAATTCAACTTACCAAAAACAATAGTCCAACCTATCATAAACATAGGTTGACCGCCCATTAATGCTAGACATAAAAATAAAGTCTTCAAAAAAAATGCTTTCCATGATACTCGAACCTCTAACCTCAAACCACCTTTCAAGCTCTTTAACCAACTTGCCACTTACTCCTCTTATGCTATAAATGAACACTTAAATTAACTTAAGTGCTAAGCTCACTTAATCCACTTCATTAAATGAACCATACTAAAATTTATTCTAGCTTCCTAAATAAAATCAAGCCTTCACAAGACTATGCTAACACACAAAATTCATACTCGAGCCAACACAAATGATACTCAAATTTTGGGATATTACAATTCTACCCCCTTAAGAAAATTTCGTCCTCAAAATTACCTGATCAAAATAGTTGAGGATACTGTTGCCTCATTGAATCCTCCGGTTCCCACGTAGCTTCTTCTACGCCATGATTCCGCCATAAGGCCTTCACTAAAGGAACTGACTTCCTACGCAAAACTTTCACATCTCGATCTAGAATCTGCACAGGTTCCTCTTCCACCGTCAAATATGGACTCACTTTTATTTCCTCTACTGCCACGACATGCGATGGATCAGAACGATAGCGTCTAAGCATAGAGACATGAAACACATTGTGAATCTGACTCAGTTCCGCTAGCAACTCAAGCTGATAAGCTACTGGTCCCACTCGTATCAACACCTTAAACGGTCCAATGAACCTTGGACTTAACTTGCCTTTTCTTCCAAATCTTAACACTTTCTTCCATGGCGAGACCTTCAGAAAAACGTTGTCACCCACGACAAACTCTATATCCCTCCGCTTGAGATCGGCATATAACTTTTGCCTATCCGAAGCTTCCTTCAGACGAGCCTGAATCATCTTAACCTTATCCTCAGTCTCTGCAACCAACTCTGGTCCTAACAACTGACGCTCACCCAACTCTGTCCAACACGTAGGTGTGCGACACCTCCTACCATACAACGCCTCATATGGGGCCATCTTAATTCTTAACTGATAACTATTGTTGTATGCGAACTCAGCTAACAGCAAAAACTCTTCCCAGCTACCTCTGAAGTCCAAAACACATCCTCTCAACATATCCTCCAAAATCTGAATAACTCTTTCCGACTGCCCGTCAGACTGTGGATGAAATGTTATACTGAAATCCAACCGCGTACCCAACGCCTGATGTAATGCTCTCCAAAACCTCGACGTAAATCTGGGATCTCTATCCGAGATGATCGACATAGGCACACCGTGCAACCTCACTATCTCAGCCACATACAACTTAGCTAACCTCTGAAGCGAATAATCCATCCTAACCGGAATGAAATGAGCTGACTTAGTCAAAAGATCCACAATCACCCATACTGAGTCCTTCTTACTAGGCGTAAGAGGTAATCCACTGACAAAGTCCATAGTGATCCCCTTCCACTTCCACTGTGGAATCTTCACCGGCTGAAGTAACCCAGACGGCAACTGATGTTCAGCCTTGACTTTCTGACACGTCAGACATTTGCCCACAAACTCAGTTACCTCCTGCTTCAGGCCTGGCCACCAAAACTGCTCTCTTAAATCCCGATACATTTTGCAACCTCCAAGATGCATAGCATATGGGCTGCTATGTGCATCCCGATGAATCCTTTGTCTCAACTCAACATCCTTCGGCATACAAGCTCTCCCTTTAAAACACAAAACTCCATCACTGGACAAACTATAATCCTCTAAACCACCATTCTGAACCCGCAACCTCCGATCATTCAAACCATCATCCTCCAACTACTTCTCCTTGATCTGATCTAACCAAGTCGGCTTGACTTGCAATTCTGCCAAAAGACTCCCATCGTCATACAAGCTAAGACGAGCAAACATCGATCTTAAATCCGATACAACCTTACGGCTCAACGCGTCCGCCACCAAGTTAGCTTTGCCGGGATGATACTCGATCGAACAATCATAGTCCTTCAACAACTCGATCCATCTACGCTGCCTCAAGTTCAAGTGCTTCTGAGTCAAAAGGTACTTAAGACTTTTGTGATCCGTGTAGACTATCGACTTCTCTCCGTACAAATAGTGTCTCCAAATCTTCAAAGCGAAAACCACAAAGACTAATTCCAAGTCATGCGTCGGATAATTAGCCTCATGTGGTTTCAAGCTCACGAGATGCATAAGCCACTACCTTCCCTTCTTGCATCAAGACACATCCTGCATCAAGTATGTGATGCATCACAATAAATCGTGAATTCCTTGCCTGCCTCAGGTTGAGTCAAAACTAGAGCTTCAGTCAGAATCTTCTTCAACTTGTCGAAACTTTCTTGCTGCTTCTCGGTCCACACAAATGGAACTCCTTTCCTCAACAACTTGGTCATCGGTGCGGCGATCAAAGAAAATCCTTCCACAAATCTTCGATAGTACCCCGCCAGACCTAGGAAACTCCGAATCTCAGCCACTGACTTAGGCGGCTTCCAGTCCAACACCGCTTTCAATCTTCCGAGGATCCACTCTAATCCCCTCGGCTGATACAACGTGACCCAAAAAAGTCACCTCCCTAAGCCAGAATTCGTACTTACTAAATTTGGCATACAACTACTTTTCCCTCAAAATCTGCAACATTACTCGCAAATGCGCATCATGCTCCTCCTCCGACTTCGAGTATATCAAAATATCGTCTATAAAAACCGCAACAAACTGATCCAAAAACTGCTGGAATACCCGATTCATCATATCCATGAATGCTGCCGGCGCGTTAGCCAATCTAAATGGCATCACCAGAAACTCGTAATGCCCGTACCGAGTGCGAAAAGCCGTCTTATGGATATCAGCCTCTTTCACCTTTAGCTGATGATATCTAAACCTTAAATCAATCTTGGAGAAAACCGCAGCCCCTTTAAGTTGATCAAACAAATCATCTATCCTTGGCAAAGGATACTTGTTTTTGATCGTCAACTTATTTAACTAACGGTAGTCAATACACATCCGCATCGAACCATCATTCTTCTTGACAAAAAGTACCGGCGCTCCCCAAGGCGAAACACTTGGTCGAATGAAACCTCGATCCAACAGCTCCTGAATCTGAGCCTTCAATTCCATCAATTCCTTCGGTGCCATCCTATACGGAGCTATAGTCACTGGCGCCATTTCGGGCAACATATCTATACCAAATTCAACTTCACGATCCGGTGGCAGTCCCGGAAGTTCTTCAGGAAATACGTCAGCATATTCCCTTACAGTTCGGACATTCTCCACCGAAGATTCCTTAGCTTCCAAAGTACACATATGAACTACAAACGCCTCGCAGCCCTTCCTGACCATCTTCATAGCTTTCAACGCAGATACCACGCTAGATAGATAATCTCTTCTATTACCTATCATGACCACCTCTTTACCCTCAACTGCCTTCAAGACCATGCGCTTAGCAGCGCAATCCAAACTCGCTTGGTACTTGACCAACCAATCCATTCCAAGAATTAGATCGAACTCCTCAAACGGAAGTTCCATCAGATCAGCTACAAACACTACCCCTTGGAGTTCTAGGGGTACATCTCTATATAGCTTATCTACTTCTACAGAGTGACCTAGAGGACTAAGTACGGTCATCTTCCTAGAAGCAGTCTCAGAAACTAAACTCATAGTCTCTACAATACTACTAGCAACATACGACTGAGTCGAACCCACATCTATCAAGGCAGTATATGGAACACCAAAGATTAAGAACGTACTGGTTATGACATCCGGTGCGTCACCCTCCTCTCGACGTCTCGCAGCATACACCAAACCAAGCTGCCTGGCCTCAGTGTTGCTTACACCTCTGCCCGATGCTCCGCGGCCTCGACCAGAACCATTACAACTACCTCTCTACGGTGGTGGTCCCTCCTTCCTGAACTGAGCACGACTTTGACCTCGATCGATTCTCGGCTTGCTTACGTGGGCGATCTCTCACACGATGATCCAATGAGCCACACTCGAAACATCCTTTCCTCCGGTCCAACATTCGCCCCAATGATACTTCCCACATCGGTTACACTGCTACTGGCCTCGATTAGTAGTAATGAGCCTTCCAGATTGATTCGCCCACTCGCTAACCTCTTACGAGCACTACCGGTGACCTGGATGATCCATAACCTCTTTTATGCTTGTTCCGGTTGTAGCTCTGCTCTTCCGCACTCCTTTATTCCTTCGGCTATCTTAGCCTTTTCAACCAAAGCAAAGCAAACTCTCGCTCCTGATGTGGAGCAATCAGCAATCTTAGCTCATCTCTTAAACCATCCTTAAATCAAACACAACACTCGTGCTCTGAAGCCACAATACCTCCAGCATATCGGCTCAATCTTAAAAATTCCGCTTCATATTTCGACACGGACTTTCATCGCTTGGACCAAACTCGAAATGCCTTACGCCGCACATCAATGTAATTAGACCCAACGTATTTTTACGACACGCGCGCTTTAAAAATCCCAAGTGAGATCCTTCGCAGCAGCACCATTCCGAACCGTGAGCCACCACTAATATGACTCATCCCGAAGAAGCGATACAATCCCTTTCAACTCGTCCTCAGCACTCAAATCCAAGTCATCCATGATTCGCTCTGTCGCCTCTAGCCAATATTCAGCCGAGTGGGAGCTACACCCGAAACACCTCGAAATACCTCGGCTCCGTTGGATCGGAGTCGCTCGGTACTGATTTACGAGCTCCCGTGCCTCCACCCATTCCGGCTACCCTCTCGAGGACTCGCAAAGATCGCTCGAGACACTACGTCATCCCCGCTTGGTCTTGATGCTCAACTCCAACCGTGGTGGTGGAACCGGTGGTACCTCATTCTCGGATCCTTGACCCGACCTCTCGGCTCGCACACGCCCATCCTACCCTACCGCGTCCACGAGTAGTAGTGCGGCCTCGACCACGAGTACTCATGTCTAACGTCTCTTCTTATCTAAGTTAAAAGTTTTATGCATCAGTCATTATTCCACTTTCTTTAAAGCACAGTTTTATGAAAAATTTTAATAAGGGTTGTTTCGCGAGTACACACAAAACCTATAGTTTTGTGTCTCTAAAGTAGTTCCTACTACTATACAGTCATGCCAATATCAACATAACATCAAAATCAACAGTTTGATGTACTTACCAGGGCGGATTGATGCCGGAGACTCGGGGCCATGCTCTTCAAACCATAAAATTTTATACAATAACATTTTAAAATCATACTTTAAATCATTTTGGGCCTCGGGCCCACAGCTGAGCTTTTGAACTTGGCTCTGATACCCCAAACCCGGTCAATACGCCATGACCGAATCTGGTATGTCACTGAGGAAAATACTTTGAAGAAAAACGAATTAACGATTTAATTTTTTTGTGAAAAACCCTTTGAAAATTCTATATTTGTAGAAATAAGTTAAAATTGAAAATTTACTTTAAAATTACGTAAAACTTTAAAATAGGCGAATAAATCATAGGTTAGAAAACATTTTTATCATTTTAAGAAAACTTGAATTATTACTTTGAAAGCCATTCGCATTTGAATGTAGAAACTTAATATTTGAAAATCATTTAAATTATCGAAAACACTTAAGTTGTTAAAATTGTCAAATAATTTATGTTACCCGATGGTAACGCTTTTAAAATCATCGCGTTGTGTAGTTTAGAAAACTTTGTACTCAATTTATTATAATAATCAAGAAATTTATAACCCATATTTAAAACATGCTCGAAACATAAAAATAATCCGAACCATAACTTAGAGAGGCATTATTGCAAACCCACAAAATATAAAAAAAACAAATATAAATAAAGTAAAGTTCTCAAACCAAAGTTCACGTAGAACCAAAATTTATTGCATGGCCTCCTCGAGTTCATCCGGCTCCTCATCCGCAATCTCACGAATCACCTGAAATGATAAGGGAGAAGGTGAGTCACCAAGACTTAGTGTATATTCCCTCTCCCGGGTAAATACCATATACTTACACAAAATTATAACAAAGCACATACATGTATAATGCACCCAACCTAGCCATCCATAACTCCTTTTCTACCCCGTGCGGTACCAAACCACTGGTGGTGCCAAACCACTGGTGTCCAAAGACACAATTGTGATACCAAATCACTGGTGACCAAAGTCACGAATAATTAAGTGTGGGGCCAACCCACGTGTGATACCAAATCACTGGCGGCGATCCCATATCTCAAAAGTGGGGCCAACCCACGGTGGAATTAATCCACGGGGACAAGACGCCACGAGGTCCCAAACCTCGGTGTCAGAAGACACGAATGTGATACCAAATCACCGGTGGTGCCAAACCACCGGTGACCGAAGTCACGAATCATCAAGTTGTGGGGCCAACCCACGTGTGATACCAAATCACTGGCAGACAATCCCATATCTCAAAAGTGGGGCCAACCCACGGTGGTGTTAACAATAGGAACAAGTCGCTATGAGGTCCCAAACCTCTGGTGTCCGAAGACACGAATGTGATACCAAATCACTGGAGGTACCAAACCTCTGGTGTCCGAAGACACGATATCAATCTTCCCCCTCCTCTCATATTGCCCATATCAATGCAATAGATAAACAAATCATGTCACATACTTTGATATGTATCTCATAACAAATATCATAAATCGTAGATCATGATTTCAATCCGCATGTATTAACAACATAATGAAACGGACTTACCCGAATCCTCATTCATACCATCATGGTATCATATCCAAATCTCATCGATTTTCCCACTTTTCATAATATGATTAGTCATAACACATATAAACATACATATATAAACCAAGTTATAAAGTGTGTAAGATACACACCTTTCACCAAAGCAATAACTAACGTCCGAAGATCCGATCTACCACTAGATCACCTTGTCCTACAATCGACCAATATTAAGATTATGAATAAAGGCCATTCGGCCATATCACTAAATCCCAAAAGCCTTAGACTTTCTCAACCAACTTCAATAATATCGAATCCTTACCACTTGACCTACCAACTTCGATCGCTAAAGGAATGAGACTTAGATCGATTGCTTCCAACGTCCAAAAAGCCTAAAAGAAATCGGTTCCTAAAATGATTAAAACCTTGCAAACCAATGCCCATAGATTCGGCCTTAGTCCACAAGAAAAATAACATAGAGACAGAAAAGAATTGAAGAGAATCGGCCATGAATACTTACCTTTTTCCAAAATTGATTGAAGAAAACAAAAGGAAATCCACCCTTGAATATTCGACCAAAAATAATACTAAAAGAGAGGAAGAAGGTTCGGCTATGATTGATTTGTATTAGTAATATGGATTCAGTTAAAGTTGAGAAGAAGAAAGGAAAACAAAAGAAGAAGATGGAAGAGATTTCAATGGAAAGGAATGTTTATGGCTTTGAATAAAAATAAAAGAAAGTAAAGAGAGATGGAGAGATGGAAGTTTCGGCCAAGAGAGAATAGGAGGAAATTGTGATTTGAACAATATTGAAAGAAAGAAAAAGAGAGAGATGTGGGAGAGAGAGGTTCGGCCAACACCTATTTTGCCTAATAGAAATGTGCACAAAATGCCCAAAAATCAAATGTTGTTTCGGTTTCAAAAGAGCAAATGAAAGAAAGGGAAATGGTATGGTTTGGTTCAACAAAAAGAGGCTAAAACCAAAAGTAAAAATGCACCAAAATGCACAAGACACATTCGGCCAAAGGAGAGTTTTTTGGAGAGGGAAAACAAAAATGCCAAAAAGATGATCAAAAGGAGAAATTGACCAACTATTTCCCCCCAAGCTACTTACAAAATTCGGCCACCCTCCTAGACACCCATACCGTCCACATTCATGCACTAAAGGCCATCAAAGAGTTTCCAAAGCATTCTCCATATACCAAGCCTTTTGTCCCCTCTTAATACCATAACTTCAAGATTCTTATCCCCTATCTCAAGCTTTCCTTTTCCAAAATTCAACTTACCAAAAACAATAGTCCAACCTATCATAAACATAGGTTGACCGCCCATTAATGCTAGACATAAAAATAAAGTCTTCAAAAAAAATGCTTTCCATGATACTCGAACCTCTAACCTCAAACCACCTTTCAAGCTCTTTAACCAACTTGCCACTTACTCCTCTTATGCTATAAATGAACACTTAAATTAACTTAAGTGCTAAGCTCACTTAATCCACTTCATTAAATGAACCATACTAAAATTTATTCTAGCTTCCTCAATAAAATCAAGCCTTCATAAGACTATGCTAACACACAAAATTCATACTCGAGCCAACACAAATGATACTCAAATTTTGGGATATTACACTATGAATTGTTATTGTAGAACTTGCCTCGATTATACATGTCAAGACCACAGTTATGATTTGATATACCGAGATGATAAAGGCACTTAGGTTTTAACCCACTTACTCTACTAAATAGCCTACCCTTATAATTAATCTTTAGTGAACCTCGTTGAGCCTAACAACCCTTTATTGACTTACCCGCTAATTTTAACCCAAAACCCTTTGTATTTGTTATCACCCTTTATTTTGACTACCCCTTAATTGAGATTTGATTTGAGCCAGTTATCTGAGTTTATTATTCTGGTAGTTAAATTTATCTTGTATTTATATTGTTCAAAAAAAAAAATTCAAGTTTTCAATATTAGTAGTATGGAAAGTGAGCTTACACAATCAAAGACTATTTCCCAAACAAAAAAGCTCGTATTAGTAGGATTTTTATTATTTTCAGTTGACGTAATTATTATCTTAGAAATTTTTAGGTAGGTAACTTATCAATTCAATCTCGATTCTAACCTTCTAATTTCAGCCTTTATTAACCCTAGCCCCGTTACAACCCTAACAAAGACCTTTTGATCTGTTTATCATATCATTTTATAGTGGTGGAGATTTGATTTTCAGGCAAGCTTATGGGATTAACTTTTCATGTTCAACTTATGAGTGCTTAATTTTGACCCTTAAACACTTTTTGAGTGATTTGAGTTAATCTTTTGTGAGGATATCAATCCTTGTCGATTTTGAATTAAAGGTAATTATTTAGATGAAGGGAAACACCTATGTTTTTCATGCTACAAATTTATGACTTATCTTTTTTGAATTTTTAGGAATCTTTGAGTTGAATTATCCATGTATATTATCTATGAATTATGATAAGACATTGTTGATATGAATTATGAATCATGGAAAGTTCATTTTAATTGTAAGTTGAGAATTTTGCTTGAGGACAAGCAAAAGCTTAAGTGTGGGGGTATTTGATAAACCGTAAATGTAACATATTTTAATCCCACATTTATTATGCTTTTTGAAGAATTAAGCCTTTTTTATATAAAAAGGTGCTTTTAATCTTTTCTTTTCATGTCTTATACTCAGGAAAGCATCCGAGGATGAAAAGAACACAAAACGGGCCTAAAACGAAGCAAATGGGCCTTTTCACGAAATCGACACGGCCTGGACTTCAAGCCACACGGTCGTGCCACGCCTAACATTGAGAACACGACCTGGACCATGATAAATAGGGTCCTGTCTCATTAAAAGTCTGAACACGGCCTGGCCACGATTAACACGGGCGTGTGCCATGGCCGTGTCCCTATCGCTGGAAAGAGAAATTTCATTCAGGAAATGATACTTGGAGGCAAAGATACACATTCCAAAGCTTATTCAAACACCTTATTAGGAATTCTACTTAAATTAGGATACTTAGGGGCCAAGTAAGGCATCTCAAAGTCTATATAAACACCCAAGGGGGCAACTTGAAGAGGAGTTCGACAGAAGCCGAAACGGGCGAAAGCTAGGCCAAGGAGCCAAGCCGAGAAGGTCAGAATTAGGGAGTAACGCGAGGATAGCCAGTTGATTCATCCTAAGAAGCCGGAATTATACTCAAGACGGCGGAATTCTCCTTCAATCCCATCAAGGAGTTTTAGGATTTTTCTTATGTTTTGTTTTATCATTTCTCTTGTGATGTTTTCTTTTTACATTATGAACTAAATCCTTCAGTTACCTGAAGGGGGATGAAACCTAGACAGGTTTTATTATTTGATTTTTAAGTTATATGATAAATTACTTAGTTTGTTCTTAATTATGTTGCTTAATCTAAATTTAATGTGCTTAGGTGGAGGAGGAATAGACCCTGCCTAAGAGTAGATCTAACATAATTAAGCGGAGTTGATCGGGCGCCTAGAGATAAGGTTACGAGATTTTGCCAGATTAGGGTGAAACCTAATATGGGAATCCATTGATCGATTTACTGCTTTCCTAGGGGGTTATTATAAGCGAACCAGAGTTCGGCTAATTAACCTAGGATTAGACATTATTCGCTCCGAGAGAGGGTTTAACATAGGTTAGGGAGTCTCACGAATCAAGCTAAGTAAAAGAAATCATATAATTTAAGGTTAGATAATAAGAGAAGTTTAGGTGGATTCTTCTCGAAGGTATCACAAAAATCAACTGAGTCATTTTCAAGTTATCCCCAAATTCATCTTTTTGTCTTTGTTTCCTTAGTTTAGTTGTCGTTAATTTAGTTTAAAAGCAACCTTTATCTTAGTTAGGTTAAAAAATAAAAAGAAAGTGAGTATTAATACTTGTAGTTCCTTTGGGTTCGATATCCGGTCTTGCCTAAGCTATACTCTCATTGTTGATCGTAGGTACACTTGCCTTAATATCGTTGTCAGAGTTAGTCTCCAGGTTTGATCATTCTTTTATAAATATTTAAAACTCTGATTTTTCAGCGATCAAGAATCAAGATGCAAGAAGAGGAAAATGCTAAGACCGACAGACTTGAGAGAAAAAGATATTCGACTAAAGAAGCAAGATGAAAAGGGGAAAAATAGACTCCGAATAAGCAATCAAAAGAGGAAGAGAGAACCCCAGAGTCCCTTAGCAAAACCGGCTCCAAAAAGTGCTAAAAACCCAAGACGGAGAGAAAGAATCGGCACTCACTCCCCCACCACACTAAAATTTCGAATTTCTGAGTGCCCAAAGTCACTATACGGCACAACTATTCCCACCCAAAGTCCACAATTTTCTCCCCCTTATCTTTCCCCAATCTACTCCTTAAATCCCTCACTTGACCAATTCAAACTCTCCAACATAGAGTTCAAATCCAGCACAAACTCTTGCCCACACATGAGTAAAATAAATAATCCCTTTTGCATGCAGTGAGACTTGAACCTCTATTCTCCTTGCCACACCTATGACGCCACAACCACTCCACTATAGGCTCTATTTGTGTCTCTTTTTAATCACAATTACTTAAAAGGCTTACAACCAGGAGTCATGTTTCCCCTAATGCTAAAAATAAAAATTTTCCATATGACACGGCTTGAACCCAGGACTTCATAGAAGCCTCATAACCTTCCAAAATCACTCACCCAATAGATCCAACATGCAATTGTGTCATTCTCTTGTTCTCAAAAATTTTAAACGCTCCTATGCCCAAGGCCCAATTTTTCTAGGCCCGAAATTTGAGGCGTTACATAAATGATTGAAGTTATATAAGTATGTTAAGAATTTCAAGAATTGGTAAAATAAATACATATATGTTTATATGGTCAATTAGGTAAAATTAAATACTTGGACAAATATGATGATATTTCATGTAAAAGACTTAGTTACTGACTTGGTTTGAGAGTTGTGAATTGGCTTTTGAATGTGCTTAAATGATGATTGTAGGTGAAAGACAATTTGGGTGAGAAAAGTGGCCTATAAAATGACCTATTTTGTCCACACAGGCGTGTGTCTCAGCCGTGTGTGACACACGGCCATGCGCATGGACGTGTGGTTTGGCTATGTGTCATCTGCATCTTAAATTTGAGAAACATAATGCATCGAATTACTCACACGGGAAGAGACACAGGTGTGTGTCTTATTCGTGTATGTCTGTAACACCCCAAACCCGGCCTAGACGTTATGGTCGTATCTGGCAATATCACACAATACTGTTTTTGAAACCTCATTGTTATGATGAAAACATTTCATGTTATTATCTTTAGTAAGCCTTTGTTAGAACTTAGGAAGTCGTCTTTATTCATTTAAAACATTTGTTTTGAAACATCCCTCGTTTCGGAAGCTTTAATAAAACAGTCTAGGTAATCATGCATTTAGAAATTACTTTACATTTTGAAAACCTAATTTCTTACGACCAGCAGGTATAAATCCATAAAGTAAAATAAATAAATAAAAACCCAAATTTAAAACCAAAGTCCTAGAGAGTCTTTAAATTACAACCCAAATAATCAATAATAATCAAATCGTAAATCGTAAATTGGAAACCATGAAGTCCAAAAATTACTGTGGCTACCGCTGAGTCCTTTGTCGTACCAATCCGTCTAAATCTGGGGATTACTTGTGCACATTAAACAGAATGGGTGAGTTTACGTAAACTTATTGTGTAATCCCATAGAAACAAACAAACAATCAGTATTCATAGTGCATAGTTAAACAGTCTTGGGCCTAAGCCCTTTTCAGTATCAGTGACAGTTTGTGCCTTAGCCCATCTCAGTACAATGTCAAAAAATACGATAGGGCCTTAGCCCATCACGAGATCGATGAGCGATAATGATTATGCGAAGAGCAAAATCCTACCCAACCAGCCTCTACACACCATCTCCGTCCAACCCTACACTCTATGTGGTGATATAATGAAACACCACACACCCGGGCCACGAGCCTTGACCGGATCTAGTATGTTTCTCGATGTAAACCGGTTAAAAATCCTTTTGTTCCTTCGGAAAATAGTGTGTTTTAAAAGAAATATTATTTTGGGTTGGGCTCGAGAAGAAAACAAAATCGTTTTATAATAAAAACCCTTTTTAAATTTTAGGTGATAAAACATATAAAGTACATTTAGAATAAATTACTTAATCTTTAACTTAATAAAAATTTGTAAACATAATGAAAGAATGAAATAATTCAACACTGGTCTTATTACATCAAACAAACCTAAATAATTATAAGGTACTTAAATGAAATAAAATGTCCACATAAAATAAAACTTCAAGCTGAGCATGGCCACCACAAGTTCTGCCGTCCCGGTCCATCACTGTTCATCACCTGAAACATGTTCCCACAATGGGGTGAGTCAAAAGACTTAATGTGTAACCAACACTAAAGTTAACAATTCAAGCTTACATAATCATATCACATATCAATACATATAACAGATAAAAATAATGATGCAACCCGAACCCAAACCTAGATGCCATCCGCTACACATCACCTGTACCATCCTGCACACCGTGGGGACTACTAAGTCAACCCTCCATCTGCTACACACCATCGAAGGCAGTCGCTGCAGTCGATGTGCTCATCGCCCTTATAAATATTTGTGGCATAGCCACCAGATTAAATAATTGTGACCGAAGTCACCAAATTCAGATATCATGGTCTTAGGTCACCACATTCAAATATCGTGGTCTTAGGTCACCACATTCAGATATCGTGGCCCTAGGTCACCACATTCAGATATTGTGGTCTTAGGTCACCACATTCACTTCCCCTTTTCAATAACCCATATGCCCCATATCATATATTATGCATTAACATGCCAAATTTCACATTCTTATCACTTATCACATGTTAAATATAACATATTTCATAATCTGAGTACTTTGTACCATAACATGGTACCTTAGCCACATTCTTACACTTTCATATTAATACATATATCAAGTTTAAGCCATAAATCTATTAAGATTAGTGTATGGTACACACCTGGTATTCTTATTGAGTCACTGATTTCTCGAAAAGTTTGATCTAATGCCTTAGATCTTAAATCCCTACATTCGGCCAACCTTAATATGTTAGCAAAGAGCCTATTCGGCTATAAGACCAAATCCCAATAGGATTAGTACACTTAAAACCTACCTTGCTGCCGATTGACTTAAGAATCAAGTCCCGAACACTTTGTGATATACACCCTTGTAATCGGCTAGCCACCAAAACTCCTAACTAGTTAGTTTTCGGCTTTTTAACAAATAAGAAATAGATCTAGAATACCAAGCATGGCCTTGGCCGATTGTACTTAGGCACTTACCTTGCGATTTTCCAAATCTCGAATGTATCCCTTGGCTATGGAGATGTCGAAACCTTGGTTGGCTAGATCTCGAACTATCTCTCCTTAAAATTCGACACTAGCAAAGATCCCGAAATCTCTCCTTAAGATTTTGGTCAAAGAATAATAATAAGAATTAGCCTCTGGAATTTCAATAAGTCCTTAAAGGAAAGAATAGAAATCAAACTTAATCTTACCTCTACTGAAGAAATCGACAGCACCTATCTCTGTCACCACAAGGATATTCGGTTTTGAGACTTGGAGAGTAGTCGACTATGGTCTAGAGAGATCTTGCTTTCGGCTTTTGAGAGTTTATGAAAGAAGAAAAAAGAGTTGAGCAATTTGGTAATGAAGTTTCGGCTACACAAGGTGTATTTTAGGCTTGGCAAAACAATGAAGAAAGGAGATATTTGCTAGAGAGAATTCGGCAGAGAGAGAGTTGAAAGAAAGAATGATTGGCCCTCTTTTCCTCTAGTAGCCGAAATTACTAACTTAGAGTCCCCTACTTGGCCACCACTTCTCCACATTTTGATAGCTTTATCTCTTTAATTTAAAAAAAATTAAAGAATAAATCCTCATTTATCTCTCTTGAAAATAATCTAAAATAAATCTATTATTTATCCCCTATTTAGCCGAAATTTAAAGAGAATAAAACTTCTCTTTTAAAAGCCTTAATGCCGTCCACCTCTCTGCTCCTTGTAGCAAAAATAAAAATTTTATTTTGCTTCCTAAGTGACTCGAACTCAAAACCATTTGCACCTGTATGTGGCGTCACTTGCTAGGCCCTTAAGTGGCACCTTGTAGCCATTCTTCCAAGCCCAATTTCATGTCATGCTTT
The DNA here is from genome assembly GCA_025503065.1 of Gossypium bickii. Classification (NCBI taxonomy): domain Eukaryota; kingdom Viridiplantae; phylum Streptophyta; class Magnoliopsida; order Malvales; family Malvaceae; genus Gossypium; species Gossypium bickii. Next base: position 86,604,583 of record CP106712.1, read on the forward strand.
ACCTACGAATTTTCTTAAGGCCACCTTGTTTTAGTTTCCTCTTTTCAACTTAGCATTTCCTTACATTTCCAAGTTTTCAAAAATGTTTACTTTCCTCTTTTGAAACTTAACATTTCTGAAACATTTCCTTACATTTCCAAGTTTCCAAAAATGTTCACAATACATTCATAACGCATAAGACATGTCATTTTGTATAATTAAATCAAAAATGCATAGGCCCATTTCTAGGATGTTACGTATAATCAACCCACCCATCCTTAGACTCCAAGTAGTACGAGAATGCGGCACTGTCTGATAAGAGTTTGCAATTTGAATTGCTTGATGAAATTAGGCTTAAAGCCTTTCAGTACACTTCCTCTGAATAACAACCCCCCAACCAAATGTAGAGCAACACACAATGGTCGACATGCTATTATGAAATTTTAGTACATATATTCTATTCAGATATTAACATGCCAGTACAGATATCATTTAGTCAATTTCACACATTTAGGGGTCTAAGTAGCACTTCCCGACCCTACAGTAGGTTCAAAGTCAACTTGGGCCACCCGTGCAACCTTAAAAACATTTCGGTAAAAATAGACCCACACACCCATGTGATCTACCCGTGTAGGCCCACTCGGTCCAAATTGGCCTTGGCCGAGTGATCCATTTTTAAAGTAACCCATGCTAGCTCAATACTCATATATGTTTTCACTATTTACTTATATGTTCATACAAAGTTGTCTACTTGAGTCATTATCACTAAATTATTTATATCTTGAGCTACAGAATTCCAAATTAATATCTACTTGATGTTTTTGAAACTAGAATCAAATACCTTTCTACCATAAAATTTTCAAAATTTATAGTTAATCAAATAAGTATAGTAAAATCTTTAAAGTTATCCCTATTCTGCTATTTGACAGCTTCAATCTTTCCTGACTAAAAATTATTTATCTCTTAGTACGGATTTTAGATGATGTTTCCATTTGTTTCTCTTGAAAATAGACTCATTAAGGATTTAAACATATAAATTTAAGCCCTTAATTATTGTTTTACAATTTTTGATGATTTTCCTAATTCAAAACAGGCGAATTCTGACCTTGTCTCATAAAATTTATTATATCTCATGATTTACATTTCCATTGCTTACACTGTTTATACCATGAAAAACTAGACTCAACAAAATTTAATTTCATATTTTATTCAACCTCTAACTCAATTTTCACTATTTTTTATGATTTTTCAAAGTTAGACTACTGCTGCTGTCCAAAACTATGTTAGTGCAAAATGTTGATTCCCAAGTTTATAACACCCTTATTGTCTTTCTTTACAATTTTTCGCATCATTTTCTCTTATTTCTCGATAGCAAGCAATTTTAGCTTTTCACCGAATCCCGTTTTCTTTGTTTCAGGTACACACCTGGTATCGTTTCTGATGCGTAAGCACTCCTAAGCCTCAGTACCTAAAAATCGACCAACATATTTCCAGCTTAATCACTTAATTCGTTTTTAATCAACCAATTTCAAAAGAAACTCGACTAAAAACCTAGCAAAACCCTTACCTCGCTTGAGTAACCACGACTTCGCACAATCACAGCATCGATTCAAAACCACCAGCCCCTTGATTAACTCTTAAACACCAAAAAGGAATCCCCATTTTAGAGATTAACCAAGAATGATTAACAATAGACAAAACCGTTACTTACCAAACACGCGCAACCAACGATGAACAACCGAATCAATTGGAAAAAAAGAGAAAGAAACAGAAGGGAAAAAATAATGGAAATTTCGGCAACAACTAGGGGAAAGAATCGACAGATAAGGGAAAAAAGAAGAAGAAGAAAACGTCAGAAAAAGTTTGGGGAATTGGAGAGAAAACCGAAACTCTACTTTTTTTTTTTGCAACAAAAAGATAATCAGATTATTTTCTGATAACCTCTCCCCAATTATCTCCTAAAATCACACCCTATTAACCCAATAAAACACACCTACTCATAATTTTTCTCCAATACAACTCTTAGCTGAAATTGGAGCAAAAATACTGACTCCAGGCCATCGCAGAGAATTGAACACAGGACCTCCAATACTCCAACACTCCACTTAACCACCAGACCAGCAAGCCTATTTGATATAAACTTACCAATAATTAAGCTTAAGCCCTTTGCACAAGGTTAAGGTTTTATTTATAAAAATACCAAAATTTACCCAAGTAAGGCTTGAACTTGGGACCTCTCACACACACCCAGAACACATAACCACTGAAGCATATAGACATTGTGTGTCACAAATACACGAACTCAAGAATTAAAATTTCGGGCCGTTATAGTGTCACATGGCCTAACACATGGGTGTGTGACTTGGTTGTGTGACCCCTGCACTTAATTATTGAAAATTAAATTTGTTCACACGACCTAGCACACGGGCGTGTGGTTGGCCGTGAGACCAAAGTTAGATAGTTACACAGGTATAGACATGGGCTAGGACACTGTTGTGTTCCTCATATCGAATGCCCACACGGCCTGAGACACGGGTATGTCACTTGGGCGTGTGAGCCACATGGCCTGGCCACATAGTCGTGTGTCCCTTGCACCTAAGAAAACTTTTGAAATTTTGCGAAAAATTTTAAAATTTTGTGAAAAATTCTTTGAGTTCTCGATTTGGTCCCAACTTGTTTCTATTGCATAAATTGGGCCTCGAGGGTCCATTCAAGGGACATTATGATTGAATATGTTTGATTTCGGTTATGAATAGTAAATGATATGTGTAAATTGTTTTTAAATATGTAAACTCAGATAATGTTTCGTAACCCTGGTCCGGTGACGGATATGGGTTAGAGGTGTTACATGGCATACCAATTGTACCTTAATTGTTTACTACGTTCAACTGGGCATTTAAACAAGATTTTGTAACATTTAATAATCAGAGGCACTTTCACATTATCAATACATATGCTATAGCAATTAATGTTCATTGAAAAATCCATCTAATTCATATTTCACCAGTATTTAACATTTCTCAATTTAGTCCTTACTCACATTAGCAATTATATATAACATTTTCCATGTCAAATCACAATACCAATAACAATATAAACATAATTCAATAGCAAACAATATGTATAACAGTTTTTAATATGATATGAATTTACCTAACACAAACAACAAACCAATTTGCTCATAGGGATTATTATACAATTTTGCCTTTTTCCCCAATTTTCCTTTGTACAATTCAATCCTTGATCATGTGAAAGGCGGAATGTCTAATAATGCTTGAAGCTTCTCCTTCACTTATCCATGGTGATTTTTTGGTGAAAAAGAAGAAATAAAAAGATAATACATTTGTTTTATATTTTATTACCTTTTAATTAATATTTTAACATTAAAAAAATTAACATGTAAATGGCTAATTAATAAGCACTAACCGCTCATTACACTCAAATAAGGGTTAATTTTCATTTAAACCCTTGAACAATCATTAATAATACATTTTATCTAATAAAAAACAATAACGATTAAATTTTACGGTTTTTACAATTTAGCCTTTTTTTTTCCTTAATTAACCATCCAAACACTAAAATTTTTGGACCAAACTTCAATTCACCTATATAATAGCTCCGTAGATATGTAATAAAAATATTCACGAGTTTAGTTTACAAAAATGAGGTCCTTATACCTCATTTTCCAAAATCACTTGACTTTCGGTACATACCACTTGTACCTTAACTAACTGACCAATTAATAAAAACTATTAAATCACGATTTACTATTATACTATATTTAATCATAATTATTAATTAAATATATCTATGAACTCTCTCATTAGAATTGTGGTCCCAAAACCATTGTTTCCGACATCACTGAAAAATGGGCTGTTACATCTTTGCGTTAACTTCTAATCCACATATCGCTCTAAAGAGCCACAGTTTCATATTTAGAGTATTACTTTATTCAGCGAGTATTCCATATATTCAACTGAGCCTCTGCAAATCTTCCTTATTAATTCAAACACTTACGTGTTCCCTCGCAAGTCTAAGATATTCAACAATCTCGATTTGCATTTACATGACCTCTTAAAGGTAAATATCATATCATATCATAATCTCCATACATTTCTCCCATCACATCTCAATAGTTTCCACCATTTCCCCCCTTCCATCATTCCGGATATAGAGCTTGTGCACCAAGGAAGAGTTTCTATATACAACCATTCATGCATATACTGTTATCATTTTTATTTGTTAACACAGACATGCACGGTTGGTTTGAAACAAACTTACTTACCTGACAGACAACATTATCATGAAATTAGCTGGGATTTAACAGGAACACAAGTGAAAGGAACTCGCCAGAGATTTCTAGGAAAAGCCTTGCCTATTCTATAAGTTCTTTCCCTTTTGCACTAGGGCCTTCTCCCGTTTGTTTAGCTAAATAAAATTAAACACCCTATTAAGTACAGAAACAACTAAACTTTTAATGTAAATGCAAGAATTGAAAACATGCAAGCGTTAACTCGAAGAAAGTTCCCTTCCCTTTGACCTCCAATAGAAACCTATATAAATGGTTTCTGCAACCCTATCATTTCCTGGTATTAAACTAAAGAATGACTCAAGAATTTACCAGTAGTTGGCTTGAAAAAGTCAGATATGAATCAAGCTAAAAGCCGGTACCTTCTTCACATAGTGAAGAACATATTAGATTTCTTCTTGAAGAACAAAGATGAACAGAGAAACGGAAAATAAAGTCCTTCTCCATTAAGATTTCATCCTATTTATATAGAAATTAGTCCATAATTCCACTATAACGGGTTACCTAATCACTTTACATGCATACATAATTCCATTAACCACACACGGTTCCACTAATCAATTACAATTCCACTAATCAAACACCATTAACGAGGCTCTATAGATGTCATCCAAAATGACACGTTTCCTATGTAAGACTTGACACGTGTCCTATATGTGTCTTACCGATTGCGAATTCTAAATAAACAAACTGATGTGCCACTTTTGAACTCATCAATAGCGAGTTTACAATGGAAAATCTTGCCAAATAAGGAATAGGAATCCGTAAGATGGAGGAACCTAGCGAAACATTCTACAAGAGAAACTTCGCCAAAAGAAACAAGTCAATTCTTGTGAATTTGACTAGGTCATGCATGAGTCATTACCAACCCCACTTAGTCAACCAATAAAACGCAGACAAGAAATACTTAAGGCATGACAGCTCTCCCACCCTTAGAGAATTTCTTCTCCGAAATTTCTTATTTGCAAAGAGATAAAGCTATTGCTATTTCATAATGCTTTCTCTTTCCACGTGGCCTCTTCCACTTTATGATTTCTCCAAAGAACCTTCACCAAATGAATCATAAGCTTTTTTTACTTCTATATCCAAATTTTGGATAGGTTCTTCTTCATAAGATGTGTTTGGCTTCACATCTAGGGTCTCCAGTTGTACCAGATGACCTGAATCCAAACGATATTTTCTCAACATCGATACATGGTAAACATTATAAATCTTGGATAATTTCAGTGAAAGGGCTAAAAGATACGCAACAGGCCCTGCACGTTCCAAGATCTTGTATGGCTCGATGAATCTTTTGCTAAGCTTACCTTTCGAACCAAATGGATGACCTTTTAGGGTGAGACTTTAAAGAAAACTTTATCGCCAACTTCATAGAAGATGTCCTTTCTTTTACAATCCATATAAGACTTTTGGCGACCCTAAGCCGACTTCAAATGGTTTCTGACAATTAGAATTTTTCCTTTTATCTCACGAACTATATCAAGGCCAACTAGCTTTCTTTCATTGAGCTTCATTCAGCATATTGGAGATCTGCACTTTCTTCCATACAAGGCCTTAGAAGAAAACATGATGAGGTTGGCGTGATGGCTATTGTTGTAGGCGAATTCTACCAATGGAAAATATCTTTCCCAGTTCATTCCAAAATCAATCATAAAGCTTCTAAGCATGTCCTCTAAGACTTGTATCACTCTCTCAGACTGATCATCCGTCTTTGGATGAAAGGCTGTGTTGAAATGAAGTTTGGTTTCCAAGGATTCTTGTAGTTGTTTCCAGATCCTAGATGTAAACCTCAGATCTTGGTTAGATACGATGAACAAAGGGATGCCATGTAACACCCTTCACCCGTATTCACCATCAGAATAGGGTTACAAGGTATTATCGATCAGTTCACAACATATAGTATACATTTATTAATTATAAAGCATTCATTCTCATAAATCTCTCAACACAACCACATTGTTCCTAATAAGGGCTTACGAGGCCTTAAACATACTTTTAGAAGTGGTTCGAAACTAAATTGATAACATACAAAATTCTAGGAAAACTTAGAAATTTTTCAATCATTCAGGGGTCACACGCCTGTGTGAACAGGCCGTGTGCCTCACACGGCTTCAGACACGCCCGTGTGGCAGGCAGTGTGGAAACAGGGCATACATACAGACTTGGATCACACTGCCGACCACACGCCCATGTGTTTAGCCCGTGTGCCCTTCGAATTATCTTCACACGCCTGTGTGTCAGGCCGTGTACTAAGCCGTGCTAATCCTGTAGGGTATACTGACTTATGCAACATGGCCCATGTGCTAGGCCGTGTGCCATTTAGGGGGTATACTGACTTGCACTACACGACCGGTCACACGCCCGTGTGTGAGACCATGTGGAGCATACTAACTTCATTTAATATCTATACCAAGGGACACACAGCCGTGTAACATGACCGTGTGTCTCACACGACTGAGACACACACCCGTGTCTCTACCCGTGTGGACAAAAATAGGCGATTTGTAAGGCCAATTTGCCACCCTTTATGCACATACCTATCCAAGCTCAAATAGCACCATTTCATCACACAACTAAGCAACCAAAATCATCATCCAAATACACAAATACCATATCCATTTCATCCAATTTCAATATTCAATTAAATGCCATTTACCTAATCAAATACTTTATCAACTTAACTTCTAAAATCATACTTCATCAAAACATTTCTCAAGCATTTATACTTCACAAGTCATTTAACCATTTGCAACCATTTGCAACTATAAAACCATAACCATTTTCATACTAAACATGCCAAAATAAGCCATCACTCATGGCTATATATACAACCATACATATGCATTTACAAGCCATTTGTATTAGCTAAACACACAACCATATTAACATCATTTACAAGCCAACTCTCATGGCTATATTCACAACCAAAATACCACAAGTAGCCTATACATGCCATATACCATATTTATACAACTCAAAAGTACCAACATACCATAAAGTTAAACCATGGTCTTTTCCATCAATTCATCTTGTCACTAAACTGAAGTGCTCAATTTGATCATTTATTCAATTTTCATGCTTTTACATTATTCACGATTTTACCATCAATAGATATGAAATAACACATCATGAAGTTCATAAAATTAACAAATGATCACTAAAATTTAGCCATATAAACTCACAAGTTCAATTTTTTTATTATAACAATAATCATAATTTCATAATAAATATTCCAAATAAAACATTATATCATTTCTAATTCAACATTTATCAATTATAATCGGGCATGTGATCAATTTATACACAAGTCTTTCATATATTCTTCCTCCTCCTCCTCTCCATCTACAACCTTAGTATAAATAACACATTTGTAAGTAACATTATCTATAATTTTTCACTATTTATTTATGTGAATATTCAAGTTGTCCATTCGTGTCATAGTCACTAAATTATTTTTATCTTGATATACAAAACTCCAAATTAAGATCTGCTAATTTTCCCTGAAACTAGAATCACATATCTTCTTACCATAAAATTTTCATAATTTTTGGTTTATCCAATAAGTACAGTTTATTCTTTCAATTCACCCCAGTTCTGCTATCTGACAGTTCTAACCCTTCTTCACTAAAAATTAATTATCTTCTCATACGGGATTTGGATGATGTTTCTATTTGTTTCTATTGAAAATAGACTCATTAATTATTTTAAAAATATAAATTTAAGCCCCTAATTATTTTTATCCTATTTTTGATGACTTTCCAGAACAGGGGAACCCGAGATCATTCTGACTTTGTCTCACAAAACCTATTATATATTGTGATTTACAATTCCATTGCTTACATCATTTTTTCTATAAGAAACTAGACTCAATAATATTTAATTCCATATTTTATTCATCCTCTAATTTGATTTCTACGATTTTTTGTGATTTTTCAAAGTTAGACTACTACTGTTGTCCAAAACTATTTTAGTGCAAAGTGTTGATTTCCATTTTACCCCAAATTTCAGAGTTCATACAATTCAGTCCTTGTCCAATTAACCCCTAAATTGGGCTAATTTTTCTTAATTAATACTTTATTCTATCATTTTAAACTACTTCATAAAATCAGAACTTTAGCATTAGATCTTAATTTCAAACTCCTTCACAATTAGGTCCTAAAACCAATTTCCATCAATTTTACTTGATAAAATCATCATATATCAAAATCAAAGCTTCAATTCTATGTTTATTCATCATATGCTTCCAGCACTCATCCATAGAAACTTTAAAAATTAGCCTTAGAATAAAAAACTAATGACATAGTAAGTTGGACCCAATTGTAAAAGTCCAAAAACATAGAAATTTCAAGGAAAAAGCAAGAATTAAACTTACATGAAGCTAGAGTATGAAAACCAGCTTGAACCCTCTTCTATGGTTGTTTTTTTCAGCTGATGAAAATGAAGAGAAATGGAGAGAATTCTAGATATTCCAATTTGGTCCCATTTTTATTTAGCTAATTTTGGCAATTTTCCAATTTTGCCCTTATTTCACCAATTTCCTGATTTTTCTCAACTATTGCTGCCTAAAATATCTCCTTTGAGCTTATTTACACTTTAGGTCCTTCCTCATTTGACAATTATGCTATTTAATCCTTCTAGCAACTTTTACACCTTTTTTCAATTTAGTCCTTTTTATTTAATTAACCACCCCAACGTCAAAATTTTCTAATGAATTTTTAATACTACCTTATTGACACTCCGTAAATATTCATAAAAATATTTATGGCTAGGTTTATAACATCGAGATCTCGATACCTCTTTTTCTCAATTTCTTGACCAAACAAATCTCTATAAAACACAATTTACTATTTCAAAAATCTTTTAAAAACTACATTTGGCTCTTAAATGTTAAATAATATAATCTACGAATTTATTTGTCGGATTTGGTGGTCTCAAACCACTATTTCTGACATCACTGAAATTTGGGCTATTACAAGCATTGATATAAAACATAGAAAAATAACACAAAGTAAGCTTCATAGCTTAGTAAGCTTGTATGTGAATAACTTAATTCATCATATAAACTCAAATCAACCAATTATACATAACATCACCATATACACATTAGCTACAAACCTTTCTCATGTCTCAAAACATGATCAAATACCATCTCATCGAACTTTCTCTATTTAATACTCGAATAGGTTCTGTACGCACCTGTATCGCCTCGTACTAACCTCTTTCTCAACCACATCATTCATTTACACGTTGAACCATTCGGAATAGAAGTCGAATACTCAAGGATCTCAATTGATAAGTACCTATACCATGGCCCGAAGCCAAATCAAGGTAACTTATCCCGGAGTACCTATACGATGGCCCGTAGCCAAATTAAGGTAACTCATTTCCGAAATACCTATACCATGGTCCGTAGCCAAATCAAGGTATCACTCATACTCGTAGTGCCAATATCGTGGCCCGAAGCCAACACAATAACCTAATGACATGTCACTGGCATCCTAAACTATTCCTAAGGTTCAACCGGGAATTTACACTTGTCGATTTCATTGTCGAACATATCCGTAGAGACGTATTCACAATTCAAACATTATTTTTATCTCATAAGCACAGTTTATTCGATATCAAAGCATTTAACATATATTTATAATGAAATTTCCACATACGAACTTACCTCGTATTCAGAATTGACGGATCAGATCGACTACTCAATAACCTTGCTTTTCCCTTGATCTAAATCTGAATTCTTTCTTTCTTGATGTATATGTATTCAAAATTAATTCATTTAATCATATATTCTTTCAATTTAGTCGAAAACCTACATTTCGGCCTATTTTCACTTTAGCCCCTAAACTTTCACATTTAATTAATTTAGTCTCTCTTTCACAAATACACAAAATACACATAAATTTTTTAAACCCAAGCTTGGCCGAATTACCATAGTGCCCCTAGCAGCCCAAAACTTACATTTATTTCACATTTCAACCACTCAATTGCATATTTCACAATTTATTCCTCATTATGCATTTTCATCAAAAATCACTTAACAAAATATGAAAATATATCATCAATAATTCATCTTTAATCCTAAAACACCAAAGAACACATAAGTTCATGAATAATAACTCTTAAAATCTTTAACAGTTTCAAAATTAAAGGTACAGGCTAGCTAGATTGAACTGCAACGATTATAAAAACATAAAAATCATTAAAAACGAGCAAAAACCGTACCTTAATTAAGCTAATAGTTGGCCGAACCTTGGAAACCCTTTAATGGTGTTTTTCCTCTCTTAGTTTTGGCTAGGAGAAGATGATAGCACCCAAAATTTTTTTTGTTATATTTTATTAACTTAATTAATTTAATTACACGTTTAACCTTATTATAAAACATTAACATATCCCTTAAACCATGGACATAAATGTCCACTAACCTTATAATAGTCTAATATCAACATAAGGACTCCCACAATTTAATTTCATAGCCATTTAAGACCTTTAACAAGTAGAATACAACTTTTGCATTTTACTCGATTTAGTTTTTTTCTCAAATTAAGCAATTAAACAATAAAATTAGCTCGCAGAATTTTCACACATATCAAATAACATGCTGTAAATATAAAAAATAATATTAAAATAATTTTTCGACATCATATTTATGATTTCAAAACCACTATTTTGATTTAGCTAAAATCGAGTTGTTACATGCCATGCAGGAGAACTATCTCTGAGATATAAATCTTCGTGAGTCTTTCCAAGGAATAGTTCGTAAGAAGAAATACAAAGTGAGCCAACTTGGTAAGCTTATCCATGATCACCCAAACTACATTTTTCTTTGACGCACTAGGAGGTAAACTGGAAACAAAATCCATAGTAATCCTATCCTATTTCCACTTTGGAATTTCTAGTAGGAAAAGCTTTCCTGTGGGAACTTGGTGCTCCTCTTTAACTATTTGGCAAGTTAGACATTTTGCTACGAACTCAGATATTTCCCTTTTCATCCCTGACCACCAATAGAGACTTTTCAAATCACGATACATCTTGATGCTTCCCGGGTGATGTGAGAAATGCCCCTTATGTGCTACTTTTAGAATTTCTTGCCTTAAATTATCCCCTTCATGAATGTACAACCTTTCCATAAAGCGTAGTTCACCATCCACTCTAAGGCTAAAATTTTTTGTATCACCGAACTCTATCCACTACTTTAAGTCACCGCATCTTGAATCCTTTGACTACAACTCCACAATTTGGGAAAGGAAAACAGGTCGTACCATTAACTTAGCGAGCAACAACCCATCATCTGTCAGGCGAACTCTCACGTGCAAAGAAGCCAAACCTATTATTGACTTTCTGTTCTACGCGTCTACCACTACATTTGCTTTTCCTATATTGTATTTAATCGTTAAGTCATAGTCCTTTAGCAATTCCATCCAATGTTGCTGCTTCAGGTTCAAATCCTTTTGAGTAAATAGATACTTCAGGTTCTTATGATAAGAGAATATGCTGTACTTCTCCCCATACAAGTATCGCCTCTAAATTTTTAAAGCAAGAACAATAGTGGCCAATTCCAGATCATGTGTTTGATAGTTCTTCTCATGCAATTTAAGCTGGTGTGACACATAAGCGATGACTTTCCACTTTTCACGAGTACGTATCCAAGGCCATTCAAGGATGCATTGATACAAACCACAAACTCTACCTCAAATTCAAGTTGAGACAAAATTGGGGCTTCAGTCACAATCGTCTTTAACTTGTCAAAACTCGCTTCACACGCTTCACTCCACAAAAACTTATCACTTTTCCTTAAAAGTTGTGTCATACGTGTCGTTAGCATGGAAAACACTGTTACAAGTCCTCTATAATAACCTGCCAATCTCAGAAAGCTTATCACTTTAGTGACATTCTTTGGCGGACTCTATTCCAAAACAACTCTAATATTATCAGGTTCCACTTTGATACCATCTAACATTATAATACCCCGAAAATTACTATAGTAAGATATTATCTTTGATATAGTAAAATAAGGAAATAAAGTGACAAAAAAGGAAATTTTGAATTATGACAACATTGGGAAGTATATTATGATACATTAATTCAAGAAAGGACTAAATTGTAAAAGTGAGAAAAGATTTGTTGCCTAAAAGTAAATACTCAAAACTTAAGGGGTTAAAGTGTAAATATAAAAATTTGAAGGACCAATAGTAAAAATATTTTTAGGGTGGAATGATCTAGAAATGAAGGAAAATGGATGAATTAGGACCAAATTGAATTGGTGAAGAATTATAAGGGACTAAATCATAATTTTACCAAATTAAGTGATGACTCAAGGATGGAATTTTGAAAGATCATAAAGGGCAAAATGGTCAATTAGAAAGAGAGAGAAATATAGAAGGTAATAATGATGTTGCAGATATTTTAGATTAATTAAATAAATAAATATTAGTTTAAAAATATTTTGATTTGATTTTTAAATGATATTTTATTATTTTATTTAGTATATATAAGGAAAGGAAAATGAAGAATCATCATCTTCTTCCCATGCATTCCAACGTATGGAGAGAAAAGAAAGAAAGAAACTTTTTTTTTCTTTACAATTTGGTCCTTTTACCAAAAATTCACCATTTTCACTTAGAAATCAAAAGTATTTCCATAGCTACCATGGGAGAAAAATGTTAAGGAGACTGTGGGGAGCTAGAATATCAAGTTATATTCAAGAAATAGAAGCTGGAGGAGAGAGAAAATCAAGTTAAAGGTTGAAATCAATAGGACAAGGTAAGAACATCAAGATTTCAATATATTTTTAAGTTTAATATTATTGAAAAAGCATGGAAATGATGTTATAGTAGAGTTTTCTTATATAAGATTCTATATCCTTGATATGTTAGTGAAGGGAAATAAGAGAAAGTGATGGGAAATATTATAGAGAAAGGGAATAAGGGTGTTATAAACTTGGTAATCAACATTTTGTACTAAAACAGTTTTGGATAGCAGTAGTAGTTTAACTTTGAAAAATCACCAAAAATTGTGGAAATCGAATTAGAGGTTGAATAAAATATGGATTTAAATTTTATTGAGTCCAGTTTTTCATAGAAGAAATGGTATAAGCAATGGAATTGTGAATTATGAGATATAATAAATTTTTCTGAGACAAGGTCAGAATGATTTCCGGTTCCCCTGTTCTGAATTTGGAAAATCATTAAAAATTTTATAAAAATACTTGGGGGTTTAAATTTATATTTTTAAATTCTTAATTATTCTATTTTCAAGAGAAACAAACGAGAACATCATCCAAATTCTGTACTAAGAGATAATTAATTTTTAGTAAAGAAAGGGCGAAGCTGTCAAATAGCAGAACAGAGATAAATTTGAAGATTTTACTATACTTATTGGCCAAATTATAATTTTTTAAATTTTTATGGTAGATATATATTTGAGTCTAGTTTCAAAAACATTAAGAGGATCTTAATTTGTAATTCTGTAGCTCAAGATATAAATAATTTAGTGACTATAACTCATGTGGACAGCTTTGAATGAACAATTAAGTAAATAGTGGAATTATAGATAATGTTAATTATAAGAATGTTATATATATTAAGGATGTGGAATGGAGAGGGTAAGGAGGAAAATATATGAATATTCATCTAGCATGAGTTTATATTAAAAATGGCTAATTTGTATGTTTTAGTCTCATGGGCTAAATTGAATAAAAGTAAAACTTTATGGGGTAATTTTATAAAATGTCAAAAAAGACCAAATTGAGGGAAATTAATTGTTTATTGTATAAATTAATAAATTGAATGAAATTATTAATTTAGATTAAGATCGGGTGAAAATAGGGAAAATGAAAAATTACTAAAATGCCCTTGAATCTTGGTATTTCTGCAATTTAGCTAGGTAAGTTCATATAACTAAATTGTATATATTTATATGCTTGAATTGAATGTTGTGCATGTAAATTGTATAAATGCCATAAATATGTGAAATGATCACATATTCGTTAAAGTCCCATAAAAGAAAATGTCTGAAATAAATGATAATACCCGATAAGTGAAAAATGATAAAAATGTTATTTTTATGCTTGAGTAGAATGTGAACATATGAATTGCATAAATCCATAAATATATGAGATTGATCACATATCCAACAATTGACTGATAAATGTCAAATTGCGTTTGAAAAAATGAAAAAATTGATGGATAAAGGTGATTTCCCGAAATGAATGAGGTCCTGCATTTGTTACTGATGGGATTTAGCTCAGACGAGTAATCTTATTGACCTCATTACATATAGGATTTAGCCCGGACGGGTAATCCTGATATAAGCCTCTCAAGAAAATGTTGCAATTAGGATTTAGCGTGGATTGGTAATCCTAATTGACTCTTTTAAGCATATATTATAGTCTGGATTTAGCCTGGACTGGTAATCTAGATTAAGTATGTTACAGAAAGGATTTAGCCTGAACTGGTAATCCTTAAGCTCTATAGAGTATTTGTCACAAAAAGGATTTAGCCTGGACTGGTAATTCTGACAAAACTCTTAGAGTTTATGTTACAGGCAGGATTTAGCCCGGACTAGTAATCTTGTTGTATGATATGTGGCTCTAGAGTATGCTTTCTGAATAAGTGTCCTAATGGGTATTTCAGAATATGAATTTACGGATTTACTGATTTGTACACTTTGTGTGTACTTCCTGAGTATCCATCGATATTTTCAGTAATTTAATGGGTAAAATCCTGACATGAAAAGAAATGGGTTTTTACATGTATCTGCCTGAAACATATGAAAATGTTGATAACATAATATATAGAAGAATGAAATAATGCTATATGAACATGGAATTTGTTTGATGAATAAGTTCATCTATGATTATAGATTTGTATACCTTGAGTGTACTACCCGTGTAATCATCGATGCTTTAATTGATTTAATGGGCAAAATTCTAATATGAAACAATATGAGTACGAAATGAATTATTACTCGTATATGCCTGAAAAAAAATATATATAATGATTTGTACATGTTATATGGACACATGATGTGGAAAGTATATGTACATGGAATTTGATTAATGTTAAGTTTGATATGAACCATTACCGGAATAAATGTACATGAAATACATGGAAATTATGGTACATGAAATATTGATATAATGAAATGAATGATATATGTTATTGAAGAAATGGTAAGAGAATGATATGTATCATGACATGTACATATAAGATTATCTTTGATATGTTGATACAAGGAAATTATGTAAGTTGAGACAAGTATTAAACTCAAGTGTAACATGTCGAGAAAATAAGTATATTAATGTTGAATTTATATGAAATATGTGCAAAGTTGTTTGATGCTTAGACAAGTGTCAAGCTGATGGTTGAATGATATGTTTATGACTTGAGTGTCATGCATTGAAATAAGTGTGGAAAGTAAAGAAATACAAATAAAAATAAAGAAACTTGGAAGAGTTAAAGTTATATAAAATCCTACTAAGTTTGAGATAGTATGTATAAGTGATACTGTGAAATTATTCACCTTGTGAGTTGATAAATATAGCTCCATGAGTATTGTGGAATCAATAATGGATTATTCTTAAAATGCATAAATTTCATATATGAAAATGTAACGCCCTGAATTTGGGCCTAGTAGAATTGGGCCCATTACGCCTTGGGCGTGGGAGCGTTTAAATTTTTTTAGAACGAGAGAGCGGCACTAATGCAAGTTGGACCTATTAGGTGAGTGATTTTGGAAGGTTAGGGGGCTTCTATGAAGTCCCGGGATCAAACTTGGGCTTTAGAAAAATTTTGGTTTTAGGTGAGTAAAGCCTTGGAGTTAGTAAGTAGGCTTTAAGAATAAAACATGGAGAAAAATGACACAAAAGGAGTTGTGGTCTAGTGGCAAATGACGCCACATAGGAGACAAGGGAATGACGCCACACAAGGAAGTAAGGGGGTCCAAGGTTCAAGTCTTGGCGCTTGTATTTCATTTTGATTTCTTTTTTTAAAAGAACTTAGACTTTGGCCATAGACTTATATTTAGTTGCGCATGTTTTAAGACAACAATGAGCTAGTTGGTAAAGTGGCTAGAGGCATGGATTATGTTACAAGGGAGCCTGAGTTCAAGTCTTATTGCAAGCAAAAAGGGGATATTTATTTTGCTAAGATGGGGCGGCAAGTGTTTGAGGTGGAATTAAACTCTATTGCAGGTAGAATCCCACATCGGAAAGTTAGCATGAGGGAAGGTGAGAAGCTGGCTTTAAATAGAGCAATCTATGAGAAGAGTAAGGATACCTTGGTGGGCGTTTGGACATAGGAGTGCTCGGAGCGCAGATTAACAACTCCAGATTCCGATCAGGTGTGTATTTCACCCCACTCTAGCTGTAGAGCGGCAAATGCCGAAATACCGGTCACACGGCAATGGTAGCCACATGAGCGTGCGAGCGCACGTGTGGGGGCTTCGGCGCGATAGTTGAGGCCATCATGAGTGTTCTTGTAGGTTAGGCTGTTTGGGCCTCGATGAGCCAAAATGGGCCATGTGGGGCCAATGAATAAATTGTATGATTGTGTAGTAGATATTGGACTGGTCTATGTGAATCTCATATCTGTGGCTAGATTTGGGCTAAATAGGACACATGAGCGTGTGGGGCCACTTGGGCCGAGAATGGGCCTTAGGCCCATTGCATCGTTATCTCTGTTTAGAATACCCTTAATTTACAGAATTACTGAAATACCCTTAGTTTGTAAAATTACTGAAATACCCCTATTTTGTGAAATTATAAAAATATCTCTGATTTGTGAAATTACCGAAATGCCCTCGGATTGAAAAATTACTATAATACCCCTATTTTGTGAAATTACAAAAATACCCCTGATTTGTGAAATTACCGAAATACCCTTGGATTGTAAAATTACTGAAATACCCCTATTTTGTGAAATTACAGAAATACCCCTGATTTGTGAAATTACCGAAATACCCTCGGATTGCAAAATTATCGAAATACCTCTGTTTTGTGAAATTACAGAAATACCCTTGATTTATGAAATTACTGAAATACCCTCGAATTGCAAAATTATCGAAATATCCCTGATTTGTGAAATTATCGAAATACCCTCAGTTTGTAAAATTACCGAAGAACCTCTAATTTGTAAAATTATCGAAATACCCTCGATTTTCAAAATTATCAAAATACCCTCGATTTGTGAAATTACCAAAAACCCTCAATTTAAAAAATTAGCGAAATACCCTCGATTTGTGAAATTACTGAAATACCCTCGATTTGCAAAATTACCGAAATACCCCTAATTTGCGAAATTATCAAAATACCCCTATAAGGTAAAATTCTTGAATTACCCTATAGGGTAGAATTACCGAAATACCCCTGTAGGGTAGAATTACCGAAATACCCTTGAAGGGTAGGATTACTAAAATACCCTTGAAGGGGAGGATTATCAAAATACCCTTATAGGGTAAATGACTATTTGCCCTTATGGGTAAATGACTGATTTGACTGTGATCGTATGACTGTGTTTTAACTGACTTGACTGTGGGCGTGTGGTCGATATCTTTGTTAATATGTGTTGAAATGGTATTCATCGAGCATGGCCATTTTGCATACACGTGTAATGATTGAGCATGACATACACGACATATTGCATGGGGTTGGGACATTAATACGGAGGAAGTTC
Source organism: Gossypium bickii (assembly GCA_025503065.1). Taxonomy (NCBI): domain Eukaryota; kingdom Viridiplantae; phylum Streptophyta; class Magnoliopsida; order Malvales; family Malvaceae; genus Gossypium; species Gossypium bickii. The sequence goes on from CP106712.1 coordinate 86,622,547, forward strand.
TGATAGAGTCGCACGGGTTGCGTGACGACTGTGGATCCAGAATTTGTTTGTTAAGATCGCACGGGTCGCCCGACGACTATGGACCAACAGACGGCTTAAAGCCGCTTAATCTGAATATGGCTCTGTGCCAACCTAAGTATGGCTCTGTGCCATCTTGATTATGACATTGTGCCAATCGTATTTATCCGTGGCTATGTGCCTAACATATATATCAATGACTCTGTGTCGATCATATTTACCCAAGGCTGTGTGTCGATTACATTACCGTCGCTGATGGCTATGTGCCAAACATAATACAGTTACTGATGGCTTTGTGCCAATTGTAATACTGCAACTAAAGGCTTAGAGACATATATATATGCTTAGCAGCCTTGCTGCAACTTTGAGTAGTGCCGCTGTTGGTGAAACACCCCCAAACCCAGCCCACGAGCCTTGACCAGATCGGGTATGTTCCTCGAGTAAAACATTTTAAAAACTCATTTGTTACTTTGGAAAAATTTGAGTGGTTTTGAAGGAAGGGTGATTTGTGTTGAGTTTAAATTGAAAACTGTGTTTTCACTTGAAGTCTGGATTTTTATGAAATGTCATTTCCATATTCCAAAACTAAAAGTTAAAAGAATTGCCGAATTTGCTTTATAGTTTACCTTCAAATTGAAAATCATTTGTGTTTAGGTGTCAAAATATTTAAAAGTTTATTTTTAAGAAAAGTTACTTAAACTTTAATTTGATAAAAATCGTATCATGATAAAACAAATAACATGCGTGCTTAAAACAGTTAATAGTAATGGCCTTATTACAACTGAAGAATACAGAATAAATCCTGAAAATAAAATAATTGAAAATGCAAATTCAACTGTTTGAAATCCCGAAAATCATCAGCATGGCCACAACATAGTCCCTGCTGACCCGGTCCATCTACTGAGTGTCACCTGAAAGGATATCCCACAACGGGGTGAGTCAAACAGACTCAGAGTGTAACGGCACACACAAAATCCCAACGATTTAGGCATATTAGATCATACATATACATATAGCAAATATAGATAATGATGCAATCCCGAACCCAAACCTAAGTATCCATCCTCCACACATCACTCGTACCTGCCATCACACCGTGGGGATTACTAAATCGACCCTCCATCCGCTACACATCATCGAAGGCAGTCGCTGCAGACGACTTGCACATTGCCCTTATAAATTGTGGCATAGCCACCAGATAATGTGACAGAGTCACCAGATAACAATTTGTGACATACGTCACCACATTCAGATTATGTGACATGCGTCACCAGATATTGTGGTAATAACCACCAGATCACTTCCCCTTTAATAATCACCCCATATGCCCATGCACAATAAAACATGCAGAAATCATGCCATATTCCTTATTCCATATTCATAACATATTCACGTATGTGTCATATTCCAAATGTTCATAACATTTAATATCATAATATTAAAGGTTACGTACCTGAATACTCTGTACCATTGTATGGTACCTTTAGCCACATTCTCGTATTTTTCATTAACACATACAGAATATTAGTACCGTAAATCTATCGGGAATTAGTGTAGGGCTACACACCTGATATTAACGTGTTCAGTGAAATCCCGAAAATCCCGATCTAATGCTCTGGACCCTAGTTCCTTACTGTCGAATTGGTTACTAATCAAATCCCAAAACTTTGTGATGTTTCCCCCTTACAATCGGCCAAACACTAGATCACTTGAATGGTTAGTTTCGGCTTTTGAACGAATAAGAAACAGATCTGAATCATTAAATATGGCCTTGGTCGAATGTTCATGTTCACTTACCTTGCGAATCTTAAATCCCGAAATTGTTACTTGGTTGTGGTATCTGTCGAACTTTCTATAGGCATATGTTAGATCCAATTCTAACATTTAATCACAATAAATGGCCTTCGGCCTAATATTGTACTTTGCTTACCTTAGATTTTGAAATCCTGAATGATCTCCCCTAGAAGTCGGCTACTCCAAAAATCTCGAAAGATCCTTCAAGATTTCGGCTAGAAACAATAATGGGATTAGTGCCTTGATTTTCGACAGTTAGAGGAAGAAAATAACAAGAGTTCGGCTAGAGAGATCCTTACCAATAAGATGACTAAAACGCAATTGATCACTACCTTCAAGAAATCGGCAAGAGAGCTTGTAGGAGAAATCGATTCAAAGAGTGGCAATGAAGTGAACTTTCGGCTTTGAACAATCGGCTAGGGGTTACCTTGAGGGTTCGGCTTTTGATGATCACTTAGAGAGATTCGGCTTTAACAAGGGAAAGAAAAGAAAGAATATGAGGCTTAGGGAGAATTGGCAATGATGGGATTTGAGAGAGGAATATTCGGCTTGGTCAATTGAAGAGGAAGGGAAGAAGAAATAAAGAGAGCAAATTGAATTCCTAAGGACTTTTCGGCACAAAAGAGAAAGATGAGAAGAGAAGAAATTTCGGCACATAACCCCCCTTGTATGACCGATTGCCTCACTTATTCCCCCCCTGAATTCGGCTAGCATTCAAACACTAGCTACTCCTTGCTTTTCTCCTATTTTCTCTCTTCTTTGCACATTCAAAATAATTTTAAATAAATCAACATTTATCTTCTACCTTAGCCAAATTTAAAAAGGAATTGACCAAGTCTAATCCTCATCTAAATAAAGTCCCTATGCCATCCACTACTGCTCCCCATTGCCGAAAAATAAAAGCCCCAAAATGTTGCTTATGCTGCTCGAGCCCAAGGCCTTGCACACTGATTATGGCGTCACCTCCCTAGGCTTTAAGTGGCGCCTCCTTGCCACTTTAACAAGCCCATTTTTGTGTCCAATTTCCCCTACAATTTCTCTTAAGGCCTATCAAGCTTAACTCCCTCTTTGAAACTTATAATCAAATAATTTCTAAGGCATTTTTCTACACTCTAAAGTTCTCAAGATTCATAAAACATATTTATAATACACACAGGCATGCTACTTCTCACAATTAAGCAATAATGCACAAGCCCAAAATCCCGGATATTACAGTTCTACCCCCCTAAAAATAATTTCGTCCTTGAAATTACCTGACTAAAATAGGTGAGGGTCTTACTGTCGCATTGCTTCTTCTGGCTCCCAAGAAGCTTCTTCCGATCCATGATTACGCCATAACACTTTGACTAGAGGAACTGATTTCCTTCGTAACACTTTCAAATCTCGATCCAAAATTTGGATCGGCTCTTCCTCGTAGGACAAATCTGGCCTTAATTCCACTTCTTCAACTGGCACTACATGGAATGGATCCGATCGATAACGACGTAGCATAGAAACATGGAATACATCGTGCATCTGCTTCAACTCCAGAGGCAACTCTAACTGGTATGCCACTGGTCCAACTCGCTTTAATACCTGATAAGGTCCTATAAACCTAGGACTTAACTTCCCTCTGCGACCAAATCTCATCACCTTCTTCTAAGGCGAAACTTTAAGAAACACTTGATCTCCTACAGCAAATTCTATTTCCTTCCGTTTAAGATCTGCGTACAACTTCTGCCTATCAGATGCCTCCTTTAGCCGTGCCCGAATTACCTTAACCTTTTCCTCATATTCTGCCACAATCTCTGGACCCAAAACATGATGTTCCCCTAATTCCGTCCAACACGTAGGAGTGTGACACTTTCGTCCGTACAGCGCTTCATACTGTGCCATCCGAATACTGGCTTGATAGCTGTTATTATATGCAAGTTCTGCTAAAGGCAAATATTCTTCCCAACTTCCTCTGAAGTCTATCACATAGCCCCTCAGCATATCCTCTAACACTTGGATTACTCGCTCAGACTGGCTGTCTGACTGCGGATGAAATGCCGTAGTGAAATCCAATCTGGTACCTAAAGCTCGATGTAGTGCTTTCCAAAACTGAGACGTAAACCTTGGATCCCTATCTGAAATAATTGACACCGGCACTCCATGCAACCTCACAATTTCTGCCACATACAATTTCGCTAACTTCTGTAAAGAATAGTCACCCGTACTGGAATGAAATGTGTGAACTTTGTCAATCGGTCCACTATCACCCATACCGAGTCCTTCTTAGTAGGCGTAAGAGGAAGCCCACTAACGAAGTCCATGGTGATTCTTTCCCACTTCCACTGCGGAATCATTATCGGCTAAAGCAATCGTGAGGGAACTTGGTGTTTAGCTTTAACTTGTTGACATGTTAAGCACTTTCCTACAAATTCGGTAACTTCCCGCTTAAGACCAGGCCACCAAAACTATTCCCTTAGATCTCTGTACAACTTACGACCTCCAGGATGTATAGCATAAGGGCTACTATGCGATTCCCGAAGAATCCTCTGCCTTAACTCCTCGTTCTTCGGCATACAGACTTTACCCTTGAAACACAGTACTTCCTCGTTATTAATACCATAATCTTCCAACTTTTCACTCTGCACTTGCCGTAATTTAGCACTTAAATCTTCATCCATTAACTGTCCATCTTTCACCTCATTCAACCACGTCGGCTTAACTTGCAACTCTGCCAACAAACTTCCATCGTCATACAAGCTAAGGTGTGCAAACATCGCCCTCAGATCCAACACAACTTTCTGACTTAGGGCATCTGCCACCACATTTGCTTTGCCTGGGTGATACTTTATAGAACACTCGTAGTCCTTCAATAACTCCACCCACCTTTGCTGTCTCAGGTTCAGCTCTTTCTGAGTTAGCAGATACTTAAGACTTTTGTGGTCTGTGTAGATCACTGACTTCTCTCCATATAGATAGTGCCTCCATACCTTAAGAGCAAAGACCACTGCCGCCAATTCCAAGTCATGCGTTGGGTAGTTAACCTCATAAGGCCTTAATTGTCGAGACGCATAAGCGACTACTTTCCCGTCTTGCATCAATACGCATCCCAATCCTGTGTGAGAAGCATCACAATACACCACAAAATCTTTTCCTGCCTTCGGCTGAATCAAAACCGGAGCTTCAGTCAAAACCCTCTTAAGCTTCTCAAAGCTCTCTTGTTGCTTATCCGTCCATACGAAAGGTACTTCCTTTCTCAATAACTTCGTCAAAGGTGCGGCTATTGAGGAGAACCCTTCCACGAACCTTCTGTAGTAGCCTGCTAAACCCAAGAAACTACGAACCTCAGCCACAGACTTAGGTGGTTTCTAATCTAGCACTGCCTCAATCTTCTGAGGATCAACCCTTATCCCTTCTGCAGACACCACATGCCCTAAGAATGCGACCTCCTTCAGCCAAAATTCACACTTGCTGAATTTGGCATAGAGCTTCTTCTCCCTTAACACTTGCAACACTATCCGAAGATGCTCATCATGTTCATCCTCAGACTTGGAATACACTAGAATGTCGTCAATGAACACAACGACGAATCGATCCAAGTAAGGTTGAAAAACCCAGTTCATCATATCCATGAACGCGGCTGGGGCGTTCGTCAATCCGAATGGCATTACTAAGAACTCATAATGCCCATATCTTGTCCAGAAAGCTGTCTTATGGATATCTGCTTCCTTCACCTTAAGCTGATGATATCCAGACCTTAGATCTATCTTTGAGAACACTGCTGCCCCCTTAAGCTGGTCGAACAAGTCATCTATTCTCGGCAACGGGTACTTGTTCTTGATGGTCAGCTTGTTCAACTAACGATAATCTATGCACATGCGCATAGTTCCGTCCTTCTTCTTTACAAACAAGACCGGTGCTCCCTACGGAGACACAGTGGGTCGGATAAACCCATGATCAAGCAACTCTCAGATTTGAGCCTTGAGCTCAACCAACTCCTTTGGTGCCATTCTATACGGGGCAATTGACACAGGAGCTGTACCCGGTAACAAGACAATCCCGAACTCGACCTCCTTGTCCGGGGTATTCCAGGTAGCTCCTCCGAGAAAACATCCACAAACTCCCTTACGGTTCTAACTCCACCAACTCCCCCTTCTTTTGCATTCAATGCACTAACGAAGGCCAAAAATGCCTTGCACCCTTTTCGAACCATCTTATCAGCCTTTAGAGCGGAGACCACATTAGACAAATAATTTCTTCTTTCTCCTATCATAATTATCACCTCATCCTCCGGGTCCTTAACTCTATCCGTTTAGCTGCACAATCCAATATAGCCCGATGTTCCACTAGCTAGTCCATGCCAAGAATGAGATCAAATTCTCCGAAGGGTAATTCCATCAAGTCGACAGGGAATATCACTCCCCGAATCTCTAGAGGTACACTCTAAAATATCTTATTCACCACTACAGTTTGACCTAATGGGCTTACTACAGTCATCTCCCTATCAGACAGTTCAGAGCCTATGCCTAGTGTTTCAACTACACTACATGCAACATAAGAATGGGTCGAGCCAACATCAATTAAAGCATAGTAAGGCTTGCCAGCTATAAGGAACGTACCGGTTATGACGTCTGGTGTGTCTCCATCCTCTCTCCGGTGAACTGCATACATTAGACCCGGCTGCCTTGCCTCTGTGTTACCAACACCTCGGCCCGGTGTTCCACGTCCTCTTCAAGAACCATTACCTCTGCCAGTCGAACCACAACCCCGCTGAGGCTGCTGTCTACCTCTTCCAGCCTGATTAAAACCCTAACCTGTTGGTCGGCTCCCGTCTATCTTTATAGGACAGTCCTTAATCATGTGGTCCTTGGACCCACACTTGAAACATCCTCCTGTCTTCTTCCAACACTCTCCGAGGTGCATCTTCCCACACTGAGCACAAGTACGGTACTGCCTTCCTGTCACAGCCTGGTGACCTCGTGGCCCATCAACTCTAGGCCTCTTTTGAACATTCCCAGATGGCCCTAATGTTCCAAAACCTCTCTTCTGCCTATTCTGATCCGTATTCTGTCTCACAGAGTCCTTAATCCCTTCGGCTAACTTAGCCTTTTCTACCAATACGGCAAACTCCCGCTCCTACTGTAGAGCTATCAACAACCTCAGGTCATCCCTCAGTCCGTCCTCGAACCGAACACATCGTTCATGCTCCGTAGCCACAATTCCTCGAGCATACCGGCTTAACCTTAAGAATTCAGCCTCGTACTCCGCTACGGACTTGTTCCCCTGAACCAGCCCCAGAAATGCCTTTATCTGCACATCAGTATAACTGGTACCAACATACTTCTTCTGATACGCCGCCTTAACATACTCCCAAGTGAGATCCTCAGCTGTAGCACCATCCCGAACTGTGAGCCACCATTGATATGCCTCGTCGCAAAGTAGCGACACCATTCCTTTCAGTTTCTCCTCAGTAGTCAGATCCAGCTCATCCATAATTCGCTCTGTCGCCTCCAACCAATACTCAGCCGTACTGGGTGCCACACCAGATACGCCACGGAACACCTCAGCTCCATTGGCTCGGAGTCGCTCGGGTACCGATTTCCAAGCTCCCATACCTCCACCTGCTCCAGCCACCATCTTAAAAACTCGCAAAGACCGCTCGCGTCATCGCATCATCCCCATGCGATCTTTCTTTGCGCCAACACTAACGGTGGTGGGGGGTGGTGGTACCTCATTCTCGGACCCTTGACTAGACCTAACGGGTTCCGATACGGTCATTCTGCCTCTACCCCGTCCTCGCACATTACGACCACGTCCCCTAGAACTCATTTCTATGATCGCGCTTTAATCTAATTTAAGAAATTTTATGCATTAGTATTTTGTTCCACTGATTATCCGCGAACAATTTTATGAAAAGGAGCTTAGTAGTAGTTCTTTCGATCATTTCAAGGTCTTTGTTTCAAGTTTTCTACCCTAATTCAGAGAAATACATTCATTCAGTCGTACCTACCACACACATTCACCATTCAAACTTTTTTGTCGGTTCCTATCCCAGGGGCATTTTCGTAATTTGTCCTATAAGGGTATTTTGGTAATAAATCGGGGTCAATTTGAAGATCTTAATAAATCAAGGCACTCTGAAATTTTCAAAACTCGAGGGTATTTTGAAAAATTTTCCCAAATCAGAGGTATGGCAGAAATTTTGGAAATTAGGGTTATTTTGGTAATTTTGTAAATCACGGGTAATTTAGTAAATTTTCCAAATCAGGGTATCTTAATATTTTGCAAAATAGGGGTTTCTGGTATTTTGAAAAATATCTTAGTAAAAGTTGAGGGTAGTATGGTAATTTAATTTTTTTTCAAACCAAGGGCATTTTAGTAATTTCACAACCAAGGGTATTTAAGTAATTTTGTAAATCGGGAATATTTTGGAAAAATTTTCAAAATAATTTTCCTACAAACCATAGGGGTAATTTGGTGATTTTAAAACTGAGGTTTTTATGAAACAATATGGCTAGTCCCTTTCGGTTTTAATTATTGAGTTTAGCCCGTGAGTAAGTCCTCGAGTAAAACATTTTAAAAACCCAGCCCACGAGCCTTAACCGGATCGGGTATGTTCCTCGAGTGAAACATTTTAAAAACTCTTTTGTTACTTTGGAAAATTTTGAGTGGTTTTGAAGGAAGGGTGATTTGTGTTGAGTTTAAATTGAAAACTGTGTTTTCACTTGAAGTCTGGATTTTTATGAAACCTCATTTTCATATTTCAAAACTAAAAGTTAAAAGAATTTCCGAATTTGTTTTATAGTTTACCTTCAAATTTAAAATCATTTGTGTTTAGGTGTCAAAATATTTAAAAGTTTATTTTTGAGAAAAGTTACTTAAACTTTAATTTGATAAAAATCGTATCATGATAAAACAAATAACATGCATGCTTAAAACAGTTAATAGTAATGGCCTTATTACAACTGAAGAATACCAAATAAATCCCGAAAATAAAATAATAGAAAACGCAAATTCAACTGTTTGAAATCCCGAAAATCTTCAGCATGGCCACCACATAGTCCCTGCTGACCCGGTCCATCTACTGAGTGTCACCTGAAAAGATATCCCACAATGGGGTGAGTCAAACAGACTCAGTGTGTAACGGCCTACACAAAATCCCAATGATTTAGGCATATTAGATCATACATATACATATAGCAAATATAGATAATGATGCAATCCCGAACCCAAACCTAAGTATCCATCCTCTACACATCACCCGTACCTGCCATCACACCGTGGGGATTACTAAATCGACCCTCCATCCGCTACACATCATCGAAGGCAGTCGCTGCAGACGACTTGCACATCGCCCTTATAAATTGTGGCATAGCCACCAGATAATGTGACAGAGTCACCAGATAACAATTTGTGACATAAGTCACCACATTCAGATTATGTGACATGCGTCACCAGATATTGGGGTAATAACCACCAGATCACTTCCCCTTTAATAATCACCCATATGCCCATGCACAATAAAACATGCAGAAATCATGCCATATTCCTTATTCCATATTCATAACATATTCACGTATGTGTCATATTCCAAATGTTCATAACACTTAATATCATAATATTAAGGGTTACGTACCTGAATACTCTGTACCATTGTATGGTACCTTTAGCCACATTCTCGTATTTTTCATTAACACATACATAATATTAGTACCGTAAATCTATCGGGAATTAGTGTAGGGCTACACACCTGATATTAACATGTTCAGCGAAATCCTAAAAATCCCGATCTAGTGCTCAAGATCCCTAGTTTCTTGCTGCCGATTTGGTTACTAATCAAATCCCGAAACTTCGTGATGTTTCCCCCTTGCAATCGGCCAAACACTAGATAACTTGACTGGTTAGTTTTGGCTTTTGAACGAATAAGAAACAGATCTGAATCATTAAATATGGCCTTGGTCGAATGTTCATGTTCACTTACCTTGTGAATCTTAAATCCCGAAATTGCTACTTGGTTGTGGTATCTGTCGAACTTCCTATAGGCATATGTTAGATCCAATTCTAACATTTAATCACAATAAATGGCCTTCGGCCTAATACCGTACTTTGCTTACCTTAGATTTTGAAATCCCGAATGATCTCCCCTAGAAGTCAGCTACTCCAAAAATCTCGAAAGATCCTTCAAGGTTTCGGCTAGAAACAATAATGGGATTAGTGCCTTGATTTTCGACAGTTAGAGGAAGAAAAGAACAAGAGTTCGGCTAGAGAGATCCTTACCAATTAGATGACTAAAATGCAATTGATCACTACCTTCAAGAAATCGGCAAGAGAGCTTGTAGGAGAAATCAATTCAAAGAGTGGCAATGAAGTGAACTTTCGGCTTTGAACAATCGGCTAGGGGTTACCTTGAGTGTTCGGCTTTTGATGATCACTTAGAGAGATTCGGCTTCAACAAGGGAAAGAAAAGAAAGAATATGAGGCTTAGGGAGAATCGGCAATGATGGGATTTGAGAGAGGAATATTCGGCTTGGTCAATTGAAGAGGAAGGGAAGAAGAAACAAAGAGAGCAAATTAAATTCCTAAGGACTTTTCGGCACAAAAGAGAAAGATGAGAAGAGAAGAAATTTCGGCACATAACCCCCCTTGTATGACCGATTGCCTCACTTACTTCCCCTCTCCCTGAATTCGGCTAGCATTCAAACACTAGCTACTCCTTGCTTTTCTCCTATTTTCTCTCTTCTTTGCACATTCAAAATAATTTTAAATAAATCAACATTTATCTTCTACCTTAGCCGAATTTAAAAAGGAATTGACCAAGTCTAATCCTCATCTAAATAAAGTCCCTATGCCGCCCACTACCGCTTCCCATCATTCCGAAAAATAAAAGCCCCAAAATGTTGCTTGTGCTGCTCGAACCCAAGCCCTTACACACTGATTATGGCGTCACCTCCCCAGGCTTTAAGTGGCGCCTCCTTGCCACTTTAACAAGCCCATTTTTATGTCCAATTTCCCCTACAATTTCTCTTAAGACCTATCAGGCTTAACTCCCTCTTTGAAACTTAAAATCAAATAATTTCAAAGGTATTTTTCTACACTCTAAAGTTCTCAAGATTCATAAAACATATTTATAATACACACAGGCATGCTACTTCACACAATTAAGCAATAACGCACAAGCCCAAAATCCCGGATATTACAGTTGGTGCTACCTTTGGAGTGTAGGGATGGGTGGGTTGATATTCATATCCCCACAGGAGTGTAGGGTTGGAAGGGAAATGGAGTGCAGGGTTGGATTTGGGATGGGATGCATCCTCATACTACTGCATATCTGTTATGAGATCTGTTATTGGTTTGGGCTAGGCCCAATTGATTCTGTTATGGGTTGTGACCCAAATGATATTGTAGTGGGCTTGGCCCACGTATGCTCTGATTTGTACTATACTGTTACTGTCAAATGGCTTCTATTTTTGTATACTGAGTGTTACTTAAAAAGGGGATTACATATTGAGTTTTCATAAACTCACCCCATTTTTAACTATGCAGGTAATCCCCAGCCTTAGACGGTTCGGAGCTACGAGGGACTCGGAGAAGACCACACACTGCTTATGTTTTCCGTTTTGATTATCTACTTTGAAATATTTTAATTAATAAGGCCTTTTAAAGTTTTCGCACTTTAAATTATAGATTGGTTTTATTTTAATTTATATCTGTTAGAAGTAAATCGCAGTTTTCTAAAATGTTAACTGTTTTAAAACAACACTACATTTTCGTAACATTTTTTTAAATGGTTATACGACTTAATATTTTCGTAAATCAATTACTTTCAAAATTAGCTTTCGTAACTGAAAAAAGTGTGCCACCATTGGTAAGCCTCTTCTTCAAGCAAAGAGATTGTACAACGGAGACTGTCGGATGGGGTACATTGTAATTTTTTGGTTACCCGATAGACTCTTGAAATCCAATTCTTTTCTATGACAAGATCATCATCCTTTCCTCCATTGAACTCTTTAGCTCCCTTTTTTTCGCATTTCCTTTATAGGGACTTCCTAATACGGGTTCATGGCTAGAGCAGGAGGTGTAGGAGCCACTAGCTTTTTCATTTCAATATGTCTTTGAGGAGTGGAGCATGGAACAACATTTACGAATCAATCAAACCACTGCACCATCATTTCTAATTGGGCTTTACGGGCTTTGCCACGTACTGCTCCCCAACTCTCTGAGGGGCCAAAACCTCTAGATTGTGAAGGGGAATTGCTTTATATCTCTTCACCAATAGTAGCTCAAGATTTGTCAATGTTAGATCAATATTAACTACAAAACACAAACTAAAATTAGTATTTCAATAAGGGACTAGCCAGATACCTGTAACATATATATCGAGGCCTGTTACTAAATTCAATATTCCGAGAATCGGTTAAATTGAATCTCTAGTACTAATAAAACTCTAACACCCCAATTCAACCATTAGGCAAGCAAACAATGATGTTGCCAAAAAAATAGAAAACATTTCGTAAAGACAAAAAAATTTCTTTTAGTAGTTAATACAATCAATACGATTTTAATAAAACAATCTTAAAATGATGTTTAGCAAAGTAGTAGTTTTAAAACAAGACCAGAAGAAAATAACAATATATGTTCCAAATGTTATACGATGGATTAAAAGAATTAAGGCACAAATTAAGGGAAAATAAGAGTAAGCCTTAATTCACATAAGATAAAGGTTAATATACTAGCGAAGTGCTATCATTCATTATATACAAACAAGTATATAGAAGAAATTCAAATCCACTTTTACATAATTCTGTTTCAAGACACTTAGACCACAGGCCACCCCGATTTGATATACATGTTACAACAGAATGATGAATGACCACAAAAAAGTTAGATAGAAAGCCGAGTCCCTTCAAAAGTCCACTTTCTCTACAAATCCTAAAATGGTAGGGGAAACTAGGTAAGTTCATAACGAACTTAGTGAGTTCTAAGAATAAATAATATACTTTCGAATAAGGATCTCAAGAAGTAAAATTAAGTCAGGCCTTTACAACACTTAGCAATACCAACAACTACACATAGATACCCAATATAGTTGCGTACGATACATTGGCGGATTCATAACACCAAACAATTAAGGTTCATTGATGGATACTATCCGCCACAAAATGCAATCACCAATAACTTATTTTTCATACGAATATTAGTCATGCCTGATCACAAAACACAAAAAATTTCACACCACAACTAAGGTTAGTTCACATGTGGATACTTTTCACTGTTAAGCACCAATCACACAGATACCCATTCATCTAAGCACTATTCTTGTGCATTAACTTTATGTAACACTTGCATTCTTTGCATTGACTATTCATGCACCCCTCCCTTGCATTAGCTTCTGATCCACATATCACTTCGAAAAGCCACAGTTTCGTATTCATAGTATTTCTCTATTAAGCTAGTATTTCATATATCCAACCAAACCTTCTCAAGTCCTCCTTGTTAATTCAAACACTTATGTGTTCCCCCGCATGGTCGGGGTATTCACCAATTGTTGTTTGCATTTACATGCCCTACTGGAGGTAAACCTTATATCATATCATAATCTCCATACATTTCTCCACCACATATCAACAGTTTCCACTTTTTCCCCCTTCCACCATTTTAGATACGGAGCTTGTGTGCCAAGAAAGAATGTCCATTTACAACCATTCATGAATATAATGTTATGATTTTAGTTTGTTAACATAGACATGCATAGTTGGTTTCAAACAAACTTACTTACCTGACAAACAACATTATCATGAAATTAGCTAGGATTTAATAGGAATACAAGTGAAAGGAACTCACCACAGACTTCTAGGAAAAGCCTTGATCATTTTACAGTTCTTTCTCTTTTGCACTAGGGCCTTCTCCAGTTTCTTTAGCTAAATAAAATTAAACACTCTATTGAGTACAAAAACAACTAAGCAAGAACTGAAAACATGCAAGTGATAACTCGAAGAAAGTTCCCTTTCTTCTGACCTCCAGTAGAAACTTATATAAGTGGTTTCTGCAACCTTATCATTTCATGATATTAAACTAAAGGACTCAAGAATTTACCAGCAGCTAAAAATGTCATCTACGAATCAAGCTAAAAGCTGGTACCTTCTTCACACAATGAAGAACACACCAGGTTTCTTCTAAAAGAACAAGGATGAATAGAGAAACGAAACATAAAGTCCTTATCCGTTAAGCTTTCATCCTATTTATATAGGAATTTGTCCACAATTCCACTATAACGGGGTTACCTAATCACTTTACATACACATACGATTCCAATAATCAACCACAATTCCACTAATCAATGACCATTAATGAGGCTCTACAGGTGTCATGCAAAATGACACATATCCTATGTAAAACATGACATGTTTCCTATACGCGTCCTACCAATTTTGAATTCTAAAACAACTAACCTATGTGCCACATTTGAACTCGCCATAGCGGGTTTACAACGAAAAAGCTTACCAAATGTGGAATAGGAATCAACAAGATGGCGGAACCTAGCGGAACATTCCATAACAGAAACTTTTCCAAAAGAAGCAAGTCAATTATCGCGAATTTGAATAGCTCATACATGAGTCATCACCAACCTCACTTAGTCAACCAACCAAATCGCGGACAAGAAATACTTGGTGTATGACACCAACATTTTATATCGATATGATAGATATATCAGATCGATTAATAAATTCAATGTTTGGATTGATAAAATATTAATTGTAGAAAAAGTTATGAAAAGATGTAAAACCACTCAAGTTTTACACTGGTGTGAATGGTTATATATATGTTAATATACTCTTTTGGTACCTAAGTTTGGTTTCCATATTTAGTTTGGTATCATAAATTGTTTTTCATTTTGCTACTTAAGGATTTTTTTATCTCAATTTAGTACTTGAGTTTGGTTTTAATGTTCAGTTTGGTACTGAGTTTTTCTTAATTAATTACCTATGGTTGTTTTCTATAGCACATGTGTCAAACATTTATTAAGTAGCATGATATCGTTTGATTTGAATACCAAATTAGACCTTAAAACCAAACTTAAATATCAAATGATATATTAGTCCTCCTATATATTAATTCTACAAATAGATAATCTTGTTTTTATGGACTATTGATGCAGATGTCACAATTCACAATATAATCGTGTTTTGTCTTATTTTTTTAATAAACGCTATAATACACTCATAATTTAGGTAAAAAATTGTAACATCCCACCTGGAGTAGTCCTAGTGATTCAGTTACTGTTTGTTGAAGTATGGTGTTTAGAGCAATTTCTGAGTGGGTAAGGCATTAATTGTGACTAAGTATGTAAGCCTGTGAGTGTGCCCTAGGGCGAAGCCTGTGATGGGCGAGCTTAATGGTTTGGCGGACTCTTCTAAAGAGTATACACCACTCTAGCTGTTAGATGAATATGTTAAGTCCTCAGTTTGATAGAACCATTTATTATATTATTATATTATTATTTTGGTTGAACAATTTAGTTAGACAAATAAGAATTGGTTAGAATAGAGCTAAGTTACTGTAGCCGATAAGACTCGCATTTATGATAAGATAGAAAATTTTTAGTCGTAGGAATTGAGGAGGTTAGTGGGATAATCAGATTTATCCACTAAACCTAGCTTCCTTATCTATCTGTACAAAGTTGGTATTAGCTTCTTGAGCAAGCTTTTATGTCTTGTCTTGTATTCACATTTTCTTCTCAAACTTTCTCTGCAATTTTCTCTCAAAAAGCCTAAGACCAGAAACTTGCTTGAAGATTTAGGTTCACTATACTCAGCCAACTCTTTCACTGTTTTAGTACCTAGTAAATGTCGATGAACCTTAGGTTATTTTCATGGCTATTTACATGACTTTAGAGCTGTGCACTTAAGCATTAGTTTTAAGTGTAATGAAAGAAACTTATAGATTTTGGGTTTCCTGTTAATCTTCTTGTAAACTTGTTTAATTTTCTAGTGAAAAGATTTAATAAGTTAACTACCTATATTATAGCTCAAGATACTCCCGAAGGCTACCGAGATAAGGGAAAAGGTCCTGTTGTTTAACATTTACTGCATTTTTCTGGTGAGTTTCTTCTTACTCTATGTGTGTGTAATGCTTTTGTTTATGTTTGGGTTAAGGTACGTATACCATTCTGTGAAGATGAAATGTTTGTGCAAAATTGACGATGTTTGTTGTCAATGGTCTAGTTTGGTATGCCCGTATTAAAGATGTAAGAACCTTTCTTTGTGCTTAAGCCACTATCCGTTGACTCTAAAATGAATCATACGATCTGAATGAAAAAGGAAATGAATTCATGGTGATGCCTTCAATGAAATAAGCATTGAATTGGCAGATCACAATACATGAAAACAGTCGTGTAGCCTCTGGTAGGGCAAGTGTTATTACAAACCAGATTAACAAATCATGACAAAGGAAAAAGGAATGAATGAATGACATGACTTTGAACACGGACCAAGGTTTGTGGCTAACATGAAGAAGGTTGTCTGTATGATTGCATGGGCATAGTTTACACGCCAAAAGAACAATGCCAGGTGTATAGTCTATCTATGTTTGGTATTCACCAACTGGCGAACTGTGTGATTGTGTTGAGTTAGAAAGGTTTACTCAATTTATGTGAGATTGTTGCATTATTTTCCTTCGAAACTCATTAAGTTCTTTGAACTTACTTAGTTACCTTTCATTTTCAAGCCTACTAACGAAGTAAAGGAATCTCTAAAGACTACGCCAGAGGACTATCGTCGTCATGAGACTTATTATATTTTGTATTATTCATGACATGGGGGTGGTGTTGAGACATCTACATTTTGAAGAATTTAATTTGTATCTAACTCATGATCATGAACCTATGGTTCTAATGATATTTCAATAAATTATTTAAGGTTTTCAAGGGACGCTATCTTATTTATTCTTGAATGATAAATAGTTCATATTTTATACTAACCTAAATTGTAACATAAATTAGTATACGTCAAATATGGTTTTCAAGAAAATGATCTTAAGGCAGTGACACGCCATTCCCGGATCCTCCTTAAGATCGGGTGACGTGTTATTAAAATTATAAAAAAATTATTAAAAATTTATGTAGTAAGGTTCAATGGTTATAAATTATTATGTTTTATGATTAAATCTTATTATATGTTATTTTTTTAATTTTATATAAAATATAGAAAAATAAAAATAAAATCATAAAAAATATTTTTAATAAAAATAACTCCAATTGAGTTAGTACTCAATTTCTAACATCCCGAAATTGGGCCTAGTGGGATTGGGCCCAATAGGCCTTGAGCGTAGTAGCGTTTAAATTTTTGGAGAATAAGAGATTGGCTTAAATGCAAGTTGGACCTATTAGATAAGTGATTTTGGAAGGTTAGAGGGCTTCTATGAAGTCCCGGGATCAAACTTTGGCTTTAGGGAAATTTTGGTTTTAGGTGGAAAAAACCCTGGGAGTTAGTAGGTAGGCTTTAAGAATAAAATGTGGAGAAAAATAACACAAGTGGAGTGTTTGGTGTAGTGGCAAAGTGACGCCACATAAGAGGCAAGGGGATGACGCCATAAGGGAGGAAGGAGGTCCAAGGTTCAAGTCCTGGCTCTTGCATTTTGGTTTTCTTTTTACATGGACCTTAGAATTTGGCTATAGATTTATATTTAGTTGCGCATGGTTTAAGACACAAGAGGAGCTTGTGGCCAAGTGGCTAGCGGTGTGGATTATACTACAAGGGAGCCTGGGTTCGAATCTAATGACAAGCAACGGAGTATTTATTTTGTGGATTGGACGGGAAGAGTTTGAGTTGAATTTAAACCCTGCTGATGGAAGGATCCCACATCGGAAAGATACAAAGAAGGAAAGTGAGAAGCTAGCTATATATAGAGCATTCTATGAGGAAAGTGAATACACCTTGGAGGGCGTTTGGGCACAGGAGTGGTCGGAGTGCGGATTAGTACCAGATTCCTATCAGGTGTGTACTTCTCTACTGTAGCTGTAGAGCGGCAAATGCCGAAGTGCCAGTCACGGCAATAGTAGCCACACGAGCGTACGAGTGCACGTGTGGGGCTTCGACGCGATAGTTGAGGCCATCAATAGTATTCTTGTGGGTTGAGGCTGTTTGGGCCATGATGGGCCAAAGTGGGCCCAATAGGCCCATGGGCCTAATTGAATAAAATTGTATGATGGTGTAGTATATAGTGAACTAGACTAGGTGAATCTCATATAAGTGGCTAGATTTGTGTTAGGTTGGTCACACGAGCGTGTGGGCCCGAATAGGCCGAAATCGAGTTTTAAGCCTAATAGTCCAGTACGATCGAAAATGGTAGCTAAGTCGCTCAGGGCGACATTAGGCCTTCGAAAAGGCCATTGCAGGTGCAAAATTACTGAAATACCCTCGATAGGTAAGTTACCAAAATACCCTTGCTAGGTAAAATTACGGTTATACCCTTAGAGGTTGATTAGCTTCATTATGTTGTATTATGTCTATCTGATTATGATGGTAATTCATTTTATACTTATATTTGATATATGTTTTGCATACATGACATACCGCATACACGAATTATTATGTCATATTGCATGGGATATTGGGATGTTATGATAAAGGGGGAAGTGTTGATTATAAGGTCACATAGTGATCGGTGGCTCTGCCACATTTGATTATAAGGTCACATAGTGATCGGTGGCTCTGCCATACTTGATTATAAGGTCACATAGTGATCGGTGGCCCTGCCACACTTGATTATAAGGTCACATAGTGATCGGTGGCTCTGCCACATTTGATTATAAGGTCACATGGTGATCGGTGGCTAAGCCACAGTTGATTTTAAGGTCACATGGTGATCGGTGGCTAAGCCACTGACAGCATGACTGTCAAGACGGCGTGTAGCGGATGGAGGGTTGATTGTAGAAATCCCCATGGTGTGATTAGCTAGTACGGGTGGCGTGTAGAGGATGGAAAAACTAGGTTGGGCTGGGACATATTGCATTCATATCTTTTGTATGCCATCTTGAGCAGGCTAAGGCCCAATGTGCATCTATGGGCTTAAGGCCCAGATTGCGTTTATAGGGATTTACACACTGAGTCTCGATGACTCACCCCTTCGTTTAATTTTGCAGGTAATCATTAGATCGCGAATTTGGGAGCTGAGGCGGACTTGTGGTGGCCATGCAATGTTTTCTCGTAAAGTCGTTTCTTTTATTTGGACTTATTTTTATGTGGGTTTTTGTTATGTAATAAGGCCACTATAACTTTAATTTTGGTATTTTATTTGGTTTAGCTTTTAATTTGATTATTGCCTATTATTATTAAATATTGAATACGGGAATTTCCTAAACCCTTAATAATCGTTTTCCAAAATGTTAAATAAAGGATTACCAGCGAATAAATATTTAAACTCGAAATTTTTAACAAACGCGCAGTTTATAAATAACCCTTTTATGTGACATGCCAGATTCGGTCGTAACGTTTAAGCCCAGTTTGGGGTGTTACAATTATGGTATCAGAGCCTAGGTTCAAAAACTTGGCTGAGGGTTTGGGTTCAAAAATGTTTTCGAAGGATGGTTTGGAAAATGGTTTAGAAAAAAATATCTGTTTTCAGGAAGTATGGCACCTGAGTCTCCGGCACCAATCCGCACTGTAAGTTTCCTGATACTTTGCCTTGTTATATGTTGTATTTCTGGTATCTATTCTGTGTGTTTGGTTTGGATGTGATGTTCGGATATAGAGTTGGTTGCATATGAAATATTTGTCTGCCTTAATGGCTAGGTGTTTTTGAGTATGTGTAGGAGTTCTAAATTCTAGATAGAAAGGGTATTAGTATAATAATCAGAGTGCGCAGCATGAGCGTAGTGTTGTAGGTTAGGTTTTACAACTTTTCCTGTAGTTAGAAATTTCGAGGACGTAATTTTTTTTAAGAAGGGTAGATTTGTAACATCCCGAAATTGGGCCTAGTGGGATTGGGCCCAATGGGCCTTGAGTGTAGTAGCGTTTAAATTTCTGGAGAACAAGAGATCGGCTTAAATGCAAGTTGGACCTATTAGATAAGTGATTTTGGAAGGTTAGAGGGCTTCTATGAAGTCCCGGGATCAAACTTTGGCTTTAGGGAAATTTTGGTTTTAGGTGGAAAAAACCCTGGGAGTTAGTAGGTAGGCTTTAAGAATAAAATGTGGAGACAAATAACACAAGTGGAGTGTGTGGTGTAGTGGCAAAGTGATGCCACATAAGAAGCAAGGGGATAACGCTATAAGGGAGGAAGGAGGTCCAAGGTTCAAGTCTTGGCTCTTGCATTTTGGTTTTCTTTTTACATGGACCTTAGAATTTGGCTATAGATTTATATTTAGTTGCCCATGGTTTAAGACACAAGAGGAGCTTGTGGCCAAGTGGCTAGCGGCGTGGATTATACTACAAGGGAGCATGGGTTCGAATCTCATGACAAGCAAAGGAGTATTTATTTTACGGATTGGACGGGAAGAGTTTGAGTTGAATTTAAACTCTACTGATGGAAGGATCCCACATCAAAAAGATACAAAGAAGGAAGGTGAGAAAGCTAGCTATATATAGAGCATTCTATGAGGACAGTGAATACACCTTGGAGGGCGTTTGGGCACAGGAGTGGTCGGAGCGCGGATTAGCACCGCGATTCCTATCGGTGTTTACTTTCTACTCTAGTCAGCACAACAACAAATGAATGAAGGCGCCGGCCACGGCAATAGTAGTAGCCACACGAGCGTACGAGCGCACGTGTGGGGCTTCGACGCGATAGTTGAGGCCATCAGTAGTATTCTTATGGGTTGAGGCTGTTAGGGCCATGATGGGCCAAAATGGGCCCAATGGGCCTGTGGGCCTAATTGAATAAAATTGTATGATGGTGTAGTATATAGTGAACTAGACTAGGTGAATCTCATATACGTGGCTAGATTTGTGTTAGGTGGGTCACACGAGCGTGTGGGCCTAAATGGGCCGAAATCGGGTTTTAGGCCCAATAGTCCGGTACGACAAGAAATGGTAGCTGAGTCGCTCGGGGCGACATTAGGCCTTCGAAAAGGCCATTGCAGGTGTAAAATTACTAAAATACCCTCGATAGGTAAGATACAAAAATACCCTTGCTAGGTAAAACTACGGTTATACCCTTAGAGGTTGATTAGCTTCATTATGTTATATTATGTCTATCTGATTATGATGGTAATTCATGTTATACTTATATTTGATATATGTTTTTCATACATGACATACTGCATACACGAATTATTATGTCATATTGCATGGGATATTGAGATGTTATGATAAAGGGGAAGTGTTGATTATAAGGTCACATAGTGATCGGTGGCTCTGCCACATTTGATTATAAGGTCACATAGTGATCGGTGGCTCTGCCACATTTGATTATAAGGTCACATAGTGATCGATGGCTCTGCCACACTTGATTATAAGGTCACATAGTGATCGGTGGCCCTGCTTCACTTGATTATAAGGTCACATAGTGATCGGTGGCTCTGCCACATTTGATTATAAGGTCACATGGTGATCGGTGGCTAAGCCACAGTTGATTTTAAGGTCACATGGTGATCGGTGGCTAAGCCACTGACAGCATGACTGTCAAGACGGCGTGTAGCGGATGGAGGGTTGATTGTAGAAATCCCCATGGTGTGATTAGCTGGTACGGGTGGCATGTAGAGGATGGAAAAACTAGGTTGGGCTGGGACATATTGCATTCATATCTTTTGTATGCCATCTTGAGCAGGCTAAGGCCCAATGTGCATCTGTGGGCTTAAGGCCCAGATTGCGTTTATAGGGATTTACACACTGAGTCTCGATGACTCACCCCTTCGTTTAATTTTGCAGGTAATCATTAGATCGCGAATTTGGGAGCTGAGGCGGACTTGTGGTGGCCATGCAATGTTTTCTCGTAAACTCGTTTCTTTTATTTGGACTTATTTTTATGTGGGTTTTTGTTATGTAATAAGGCCACTATAACTTTAATTTTGGTATTTTATTTGGTTTAGCTTTTAATTTGATTATTGCCTATTATTATTAAATGTTGAATACAGGAATTTCCTAAACCCTTAATAATCATTTTCCAAAATGTTAAATAAAGGATTACCGGCGAATAAATATTTAAACTCGAAATTTTTAACAAACGCGCAGTTTATAAACAACCATTTTATGTGACATGTCAGATCCGGTCGTAACGTTTAGGCCGGGTTTGGGGTGTTACACAATTCCAAAAGTGAATCCAATAATGCAGGCAGGGCCTTGGACCCATAGCTATGTTAGACCTTCTAAAAATTATAATTTAATTAAATTCTTTGTTTTTTTTAAAATTTAAAATTTATACTTTCAGCTCCAAAGAATTTTTAATTTTATTTTGACCTATTTTAATATCAAAATTTACCATTGCCCTTATTCGATTGATAAATGACATTAATTCAATCAAATATTTAATTTGTATATATATTAGAAATTTTATTACATGTTTAAGCATGTAAAAACCATATCTTTAGAACACAAAGGTGTACTTAAAAATAACATATAAATATATACAAAAAAATTATATAATATATATATTGAAGTTTCATATAAGAAAAAACTAAAAGTTACTTTAGTTTAAATGGTAAAAAAAATTATATGCATGGTATTTTTAGTTCAATAATCATTATGGACAAATTTTTATTGATTTATAAAAAAAATACCCACATAATCATGTAATCTATTTTGCAAATAAAATATTTTTTTATAATTTATTAACTAAATTGGAATTTAATTTACAAACGAAACCAGCTCAATAAAAAACTTTATAAATATTATAGATATACTAACAGCTCTACAGGTTTCTGAATAGAGTCATGTCCACGGCAGTTTCTTTTTCTAAACTGTCCATGGAACTCTAAGGCTGCGTTTGGCATTGATTTTTAGATGAGCTTTTAGGGGAAAAAATGCTTTTATATAAAAAGCAATAAAGAATAGAGGTAAAAATTAGAAGCTTTTTCAATTTAAGAAAAGTCCTTTTCCTTAGATGAAAAAGCAGAAATTTGGTGCTTTTTTCAGCCAAAAGTGCTTTTAAGGCTGATATTACTTTTTTAACCTTATTTGTTCTCTTCATTATTTTCTCATTTTTCATATGTTAGAACCCATTTTCCCCCTTTTTTCTTTTGTCTAAACCTTACTTTTCCTCTGGTTCTTCTTCTTCTCCACAAGTGAGTCTCTCTTTTCTTCTTCTTCTCTTTAAATGTTCATTATGCAGTAAAAAAAATACATTAATGGCCTTTGTCTCTATATTTATAGGAGACCGACACAAGCTTCACAATCCATTCCCTTCCTATCTCCTGTCTCTATTTTGCTCCCATTTCTTTCTTCAATTATCTTTTCTCTTCAAAGATTTCAACTCTTTTCCCAGGAAAATATCTTTGCTGGCTTTTCCTTGCTTTCTCCCCTCTAAATACTTTGTTTTTGCTTTATTTATGAGTTTAATATTATTTGGTTTCTCAATGCTTCTTTTCATTATTTATGGGTGAACTTTTTCTGGGTTTGTTTTAAATTTCATGTTTGTTTACCCTTTGCTTCTCATTTTTGGATTCTCTACCCCTATGCTTAGAGGTTGAAGATTATGTTTTTATGGTGCTTTAGTTACTGCTATTAGTGAACAAAATTTTGGGTTCATAAAGATTTTCTTGTCAAGATTTTCTTTTTTAAAATTTGGTGGATTTAAGTTATCTGTTTCTTTGATTTTTGTTCTAAATTAGGATTTTTTTGGTGAATTATATGGATGATAATGTAAATTTTTTCAGCTAATTAGGATTTACTAGATAAAGTAATATATATAGATAGATAGATAGATAGACGAAAGCTTGAATTTTTATATTTATTTTGTACTATATAAGTTGTGTAAATTTTCTTTCCTTTACTTCTTGGTTTGATTGATTTATACTCTTTTAAGATTGTTGTAGCTTTCTTAACTTGTTATTTTCATTTTGATGTTTGTTTTGTGATTTTTTTTTTCATTTCTAAATGGTCATTTCATGATGTTATGTAGTATTAATTTGGTGTTTTATTCCTTCAAATGTATTGCATAAATTGTAAATTAATAGATGTTTTCAATTGACCATATGCAGTATTAGCTTGTATATGATTTAGCATTAAACAACCTCTCTATGTTTTATTAGTATTGTTAAAAGTATAACGTCGGTAATGACAAATATGTCGCAAAGAAAAGAGAAATAAAATAAAGAACACACATAGATTTTACGTGGAAACCCTTTCGAGGAAAAAACCACGGGCAGAGGAGAAGAAAATTCACTATGTCGAATTCAAATTAATTACAAGAGGAATAGACTGTGTCTATTTATAGGCTTGTAAAGCCATATTCTAATAGGAGTGTGGTAAGATTGAAACTCCTTATTCTAATCAATATCAAATAGATGGAGTTTAATAAGGTTTAAAAAGCCATATTTAAAATTAAATAAAAGAAGTGTAGTTCTATAGGGATTCTTCTTTTATTTTATTTTACCATTTTATTTTATTTAAATAAGGATTCGGGTCACTTAATTCTAACAATCTCCACCTTGACACGAATTCTCAATGAACAAGTTCTTCATCGCGAACTCTCGACGAACAAGTTTTCTACCTTTTTCCATAAAACCCCTTAAGGGTTTAACTTCAACAATGAACACCAACCAAGTCTAAGCAATGCTCAGAACAATATCACCACAAGCAATAATATCATGAACAAAATGATACCGAACATCAATGTGTTTTGTTCTCTCATGAAACATTTGATCTTTTGTAAGGAAGATGACACTCTGACTGTCACAAAATATTGTACTGATTTGAAGGTCTTCATTGAGCTCACTAAAGAGTCCCTTCAACCAAATAGCTTCTTTACAAGCCTCAGTAATCGCCATATACTCAGCTTCAGTGGTAGACAAAGTGACTGTAGTTTGCAAAGTAGCTTTCCAACTGATTGCACAACCTCCGATTGTAAAGACATAACCAGTGAAAGATCTTCTTCTATCAAGGTCTCCAGCAAAATCAGCATCAACATACCCAATGACTCCATCTCTAGTTCTTCCAAACTGTAAGCAAACATCAGTAGTACCTCGTAAGTATCTTAAAATCCACTAAACTGCTTTCCAATGTTCTTTACCGAGATTCGCCATGTATCTGCTAACTGCACTGACTGCATATGATAAATCTGGACAAGAACAAACCATAGCATACATGAGAGATCCCATTACACTAGAGTATGGAACATGTGACATGTACTCAATCTCATCATCTGATTATGGAGACAAAGCCGATGAAAGTCTGAAATGGGCTGCTAAAGGAGTACTAACAGGCTTAGCACTCTGCATATTGAACCTGCAAAGAACTTTCTCAATGTACCCCTTCTGACTTATGTACAATTTACTTGCTTTTCTATCTCTAAGAATCTCCATACCAAGTATCTTCTTTGCCGGTCCCAAATCTTTCATCTCAAATTCTTCACTTAGTTGGGCTTTGACCTTTCTTATCTCTCCTTTATCTTTTGCTCTTGTACCACTGTCTTGGTGACTGTTTCAAATCGTAAAGAGACTTTTTCAGCAAGCAAACATAGTCCTCTTTTTTGAGACTGTAAAACCCTCTGGTTGTTGCATGTAAATATCTTCCTCAAGTTCTCCATGCAAAAATGCAGTTTTTACATCTAACTGCTCAAGCTCCAAATCATGCATGGCCACAATACCAAGTAAAGCTCGAATCAAACTATGCTTCACAACTGGGGAGAACACATCTGTGAAGTCCACTCCTGGAATTTGACAGTAACCCTTTGCAACAAGCCTTGCTTTATATCTAGGTTCTTCAACTCCTAGAGTCCCTTCTTTCTTTTTAAACACCCATTTACAGCGAACAGCTTTTTACCTTTAGGAAGTTTCACAAGATCCCATGTTCTGTTTTTGTGGAGTGAATCCATCTCCTCTTGCATAGCAAACATCCACTTTTCTGAGTCTTCACAGCTAACCGCCTCAGAATAATTAGACGGCTCTTTGTTTGCATCTATATCTTCAGCCACATTTACAGCATAAGCAACTAGATCAGCCTTGGCATACTTCTTTGGAGGTTTAATTTCTCTTCTATTTCTATTTTTGGCGATAGAGTATTATGGTGAACAAGTAACTTTACTCTCAATTTTTGTACTGGCTTGAGGAGTTGGCTCTGTATTAATCTGATGCTCCACCTGTTTTTGATTTTCTTTATTGGAAGAGCCTTTAAGAGATAAGTTAGGTAGCATAGCAGTTTCATCAAAAACAACATCTCTGCTAATCACAACTTTTCTATTTTCAGGACACCATAACATATACCCTTTTACACCAGCTTTATAACTAAGAAAAACACATTTAATGGATCTCGGTTCCAATTTTCCATTATCAACATGAGCATACGCAGGACACCCAAAAATCTTTAAATCAGAATAATTAGCAGGATTACCAGACCATACCTCTTGTGGAATCTGTTTCTCAATGGCAATGGATGGAGATCGGTTGATCAAAAAACATGTAGTAGAGGCTACTTCGGCCCAAAACGACTTTGGTAAGTTGGCATTTGACAACATACATCGAACCTTCTCCATGATTATTTCGTTCATTCGTTCTACAACACCATTTTACTGTAGAGTATGACGAACTATCATGTGTCTCAGATCCCTTCTGACTTGCATAGTTTATTAAACTCATCAAAACAAAACTCTAAGCCATTTTCTGTGCGGAGGTATTTTATTTGTTTTCCCATCTGTTTTTTAATCATAGTTTTCCAAGACTTAAATGCGGAAAACACATCGCTTTTCTACTTCAGGAAGAATGCCCAAACTTTTCTGGAAAAATCATCAATAAAAGTTAGCATATAATTAGCTCCACCTCTCGAAGGCACTCTTGATGGCCCTCACAGATCAGAATGAATATACTCTAACGCTCCCTTCGTGTTATGGATTCCTCTATTGAATCGAACTCTCTTTTGCTTCCCAAAAATGCAGTGCTCACAGAACTTCAATTTGCAAATTCCTTACCCATCAATATGTCCTCTTTTGCTCAATTGTGCCATGCCATTCTCATTCACATGCCCTAGGCGCATATGCCAAAGTTTAGTAATATCATCATCTGACAAGAAAGATGAAGCAACAGCTACATCACCAATAACAGTAGAACCTTGCAAAACATATAACTTGGCAAGTCTTTCTCTGCCCTTTCATCACAACGAGGGAACCTTTGGAAATCTTCAAAATCCTACTTTCAGCTGTGTATTTGTACCCTTTTGAATCAAGAGTACGTAACAAAATTAAATTTCTCTTCAATTCTGGAACATGTCGTATGTCACTAAGAATTATGACAACTCCATCAAACATCTTAACCTTAATTGTTCCAACACCTGCGATTTTACATGAAGCATTATTTCCCATCAAAACAACATCTTCAGACATTGTTTCGTAATTTGTAAACCAATCCCGATTGGGACACATGTGGAAGGTGCAACCCGAATCAAGTATCCACTCCTTGCTCACTTTAGAATTGTTGACAGAAGTGACTAGAAGTTCACCATCGCTGTAGTCTTCTACAACATCAGCTTCACCAGAATTTTCTGATTGTTTTACCTTTTGATTCGCAGCCTCCCTTTTAATCTTGTTCTCTAGCTTATAGCACTCATATTTAATGTGCCCTTTCTTCTTGTACAAGTTACAAGTTTTAACTCTGTTTGAAGACTTCGATCTACCCTTAGATTTACCGCGAGGATTTCGCTCCTGTGTCCTTCCATGATCATCATCAGCATTCCGATCTTGTCTCCCACGAATAATGAGACCCTCTCCTTGAGAGTCAGTTTTAACCACAAGATGCTTCATCTTATCATACAAGGTCAAAGAATCATAAACCTCATCAACTGTGAGAGACTCGTGGCTATATAAAATTGTGTCTCTAAAGGTTGAATAAGACGGGGGCAACGAACAAAGTAGAATCTTCCTTATCATACTGAACCTCCATGGCTTCCAAGTTTGAGAGAATTTCTTTAAACACTGTTAAGTGTTCGTGCACAGACACACACCTTCCTCCAAACGATAAGCATAAAGACATTGTTTCATATGCAACTTGCTAGTTAGAGTTTTCGACATACATATTTGTTTTAGCCTCTTCCATAATGCAGCGGCGGTCTTCTCCTTTATCACATCATATAAAATTTTGTTAGACAAATGCAGTTATAACTGTGCTAACGCCTTTCGATCCTTGCGCTTCTTCTCTTCCTCCATCAATATCGAAGGCATCTTATCTACCCCTAGCAGGGATTCCTCTAAATACATCTATGCAAGAACTATAACAACCTAAAACCTGGGGGTCTGTAAAATTTGGGTAATTGCATGTGCTGTGCTTGTTATGTTGTTATTTAGGCGTGTTTGGGGGTCCTAGGGAGGCCTAGGGTTGTGTTGGGGCCTTGGTAAATTTTGCTTTTTGGGCACTTAAAGGGGGGAGAGCTAGTGAAGGCAGGACTTAAGAATAATTGTTTGTATCTAGATGTCACAAGTAGCAAGGTGGCCTAGTGGTTGGCGTCACAGGGGAGCATGAAAGGGGGAGAGTGTTCGAATCCCATCTGCTGTAACAAGGAGCTGTATTTTTGTGTCTAAGGTGGAGAGGAAGTAGAGTTGGCGTGGGACTCTATAAGGGAAGATTTGAACTGGTCAAACCTGTTTGAATGAGTGATGGAGAGGGCTTGGTGGAGGAAATCAGGGAGTGAATCAAGGGATTTGAGAGTGTGAGAGTTGTTGGCCGAATGGGGAGTGTGTGGGAGGTGTAATTTCGGCTAGAGGTTGGTATAGTGAGGCAAAAATAGGCAATTGGGGTGAGTAGCAAGAGAGTAAACCGAAACCTCTTAGAGAATTTCTGTCGAAAATTCCCTTGTGTTTCTAAGCATTTTCTTTTCATTTTCGACTTTTGCTACTAAACATTTTTGGGTTCTTTCTTCTGATTTCTCTCCTTAGGACTTAGCCGAAACTCCTTTTTGTTCTTCTGCTGTGTTCCTTCTACTCATCTTTTCTCTCTTTCCATCTCCTACTATTTGTTTTTCTCCACCATAGCCGAACCTTCCTTATTATTCCATTTTGAATCGGCTTCTCTCTTGTGAGTTCACCATAGCTGACTCATGTTGTTCTTCCTTGCTTTTCTGCTTTTTCTCCATTAACCAAACTTCTATTCTTTTTCCCAAACTAAATCGATGTTTCTCTTTTGTTGTTAGTAGCCGAATCTAGAGTGCTTGGGTCTTGTTGCTAGTGCCGAATTTTACCATTCCATTCGGCACACTCTTGATTTTGAGGTAATGATTCTTTCTTTTTCATTCATGTTTCTTTTTGTTCTTTCTTCTCTTGGTT
Source organism: Gossypium bickii (assembly GCA_025503065.1). Lineage (NCBI taxonomy): Eukaryota > Viridiplantae > Streptophyta > Magnoliopsida > Malvales > Malvaceae > Gossypium > Gossypium bickii. The sequence continues at coordinate 86,651,728 of CP106712.1, forward strand.
TGGCTAGGCCGAACTTAAACCACTCCTTGTAATCTAAACTCTTTTCGTTCTTTTTTGGGAAGGGCCAAATCAAGTTATCCTCTTCCACCATTTATCATTCTCTTAGCCTGGGATTTCGAAAGCTAATTGGTAGGTAAGGTGAAGGCCGATTATAGGGTGATCAATTCTTGTGCTATTCTATGATGTCTTGGGGCCGTATAGTTATTTCGTTTTGGACTTGGGACAGTGTTGCTAATTTGTGATCTTATTTAGGGACTCCATCTAGAAGCCGAAGGGAGTAACCAACATTCAAGTGTAGCAGGGAAGTACCGTTATTCTTGGTAAGTAGTATGACGTGTTGTCATTTTTAAACTATGAGATATGTCATATTTGGATTGAGAATAATGGTTAAAGATATGGTTTATAAGTACGTATCTCGAGGGTTCAACCTACACTCATAATAGGTGTGTAATCTCACACCTTATTTCGTTTGTTTCGTATTATTCTGTATGTCGGCTAAAAGCTGAATTACCCATAATGGGTAAGCTATTGTGATACCCCTAGCAGGTGAGCTGGGAATAACCCAGGTAAGTAAATTTACGACTATATCCTATTGGGTAGATTTAGTAGGATTGTATGTGATCTGATTATCTGCTATGCTAGTACGTTCATGCATACACTATATTATTATGACATTATATGTTTCATGGGATTGGGATATTGATGATCGGGGAAGTGTATTTTGGTGGTTCTGCCACATATTTTGGTGACTCTGTCACATTTTGTCCGGTGGCTATGCCACGTATATTTCGATAATCTGGTGGCTCTACCACAATTTCAGAGATGAGCAGCGTGACTGCCATCAAGGTGTGTAGCGGATGGAGGGTTGATTGTAGAAATCCCCACAGGTGTGTTAGGCTGGATACGGGTGGTGTGTAGCGGATGGAATATTAGGCTGGGCTGGGTTGCATTGCATGCATTATCTACATTATCATGCTGATAGGGCTAAGGCCCAGTTTGTCTTCGTAAGGGCTAAGGCCCATTTGGTTTCCGTAAGGGCTAAGGCCCAGTTAATGTCTGATTAGGGGATTACACACTGAGTTCTCGTAACTCACCCTCTCTACTTAATCTTGCTGGTGATCCCCAGCATTGAGGATTTGGAGCCGAGGTGGACTCTGTGGTGGCCATACATTATTTCTTTAGTAAATACCATTTTACTTCACTTTAAATTTTATTTTAATTTGGGTTTATGTTTTGTAATAAGGCCTTTGGTATTTTATTTGGTTTTAACTTTTAACTTGGTTTCTGCTTATTATTAAATGTTCAATACGGGATTTTCTTAAAACCTTAATACCTGTTGGTTTTCCAAAATGTTAACGAATGGTTATTCAAACTATAATTGATTAAACACTGGGTTCTCTTAAGTGTCGAAAACAGTTTTCAAAATATCACATGTTCAAAATTCACTGAAGCTGATTTCTGTTATAAACAAGATTTTACCAACAATTCAAACTCAAATCTCCTAATAAAAGCAGTTTTCAAATTAATCACAACTTTTCTAAAATGGACATTGAGTTAAATGGGTTTTTATAAACAAACACCTAAACTCGAAGTTTTAAAAAGAATACGAAGATTTTAACAAACACATAACTTTCTTTAACAACCCTTCCATGTGACATGCCAGATCCGGTCATAACGTCTAGGTCGGATTTGGGGTGTTACAAGAACTGCCTGCATCTTTATCTGCCACAATGTGAATCTAGTGTTGCGATCCAACAGCGAAATTTCATACTTCAAAGATGCAATTGCCGTGATCGAGATGAAAAAACCCAGAAGCTCTGATACCAATTTGTTAAAAGTATAACATCGGTAGTAACAAATATGTCGCAAAGAAAAGAGAAATAAAATAAAGAACACACACGCAGATTTTACGTGGAAACCCTTTCGGGGAAAAAACCACGAGTAGAGGAGAAGAAAATTCACTATGTCGAATTCAAATTAATTACAAAAGGAATAGACTATATCTATTTATAGGCTTGTAAAGCCATATTCTAATAGGAGTGTAGTAAGATCTAAACTCTTTATTCTAATCAATATTAAATAGATGGAGTTTAATAAGGTTTAAAAACCTTATTTAAAATAAAATAAAATAAGTGTAGTTCTATAAGGATTCTTCTTTTATTTTATTTTACCATTGTATTTTATTTAAATAAGGATTCGGGTCACTTAATTCTAACAAGTATGCTTGTTTTACCATTGAAGTTGCATGGTTTAATGATTTATGATCTGGTCTATAATATCCATATAACTTTCCAGATGTGGTAAATTAAGAGTAAATACCAAGTTATATGGAGAATATTTTTATCTTTAGTTGTGAGAAAAAGTTGATGCAACCATATAACTAGTGATCATGATGTTAAAAATTATCAGCCTTATGGCATAGCGTGCAGTATACAATCCTAATAACTCAATCGGTTTCATTCAATATTGACTTTTTAATTGTGTTTGATGCTATTATTAGTTGTGTTCTCTTTCTTGGTTATTATTCCGGTCTTGGAAAGTTGAATTTGATTGAGAAAAAAAATCTTAGGATCCTATCTTGATTTTGATACATATGTAAAAAAATATACTTATGTGACATTTGATTTTCTTGATTGCTTTACTGGCTGAAACGAATCTGTTCGCATACACAATAGATGAGTACTTCATCGGTTGAAGTTAGTGATGAAAAAGTCAAAGTAATATGGGATAAGAGATTGATAGAAATATTTTGTGATATTTGTATTAAAGAGATAATAAAAGGCAATAGGCCTGGTACTCATTTCACAAAAGATGGATGGTTGAAAATAATGACCAACTTTGAGAAAGAACGGGCAAGGCTTTTTCACATAGACAACTTAAAAATATGAGGGATGCCCTAAAAAAAGAATGGAAAGCTTGGAAGAAACTTAAAGGCGAAGATACTGGTCTAGGTGGAATCCTATAAAAAGAACCATTGATGCATCGGATGATTGGTGGGAGAGTAGGCTAAAGGTACATTAATAATTCTGAATATTTTTATTTTTTTCTTATTTATGAGGTTATTGATAATTACTATTATTAAACTATCATTTTATATGTAGGTTGTGCCTGAAACTCAAAATTTTAGAACATTGGGCATTGATCTTGAATTCGAAGGGAAGTTGAACCAAATGTTCATGGGGATAGTTGCAACAAGTGATAAAGCATGGGCACCTTCTTCTGGTACACTCCGTAGTGATTTTTTTGGGGGATGTTAACAACGAAATACCTGAAGAGAATGAAAAAGAAAATGTGAGAAATGACATTCACATTTTAAATGATGTTCACATTTCAAATAATGTTCACATTTCAAATGATGTTCAAATTGATGGAAACGGTCAAAAAAGAAAAAACCCTGAGATATCAAGTTCATATTTTAAAACTGGAAGAAAGAAATCCTCAAAGCAAATTGGAGGGGCTGCAAGATTGTCCAGTCAAATAGAAAAATTATGCAGCAACTGACAATATGAGTCAAGTCACATCTAGTTTGACTCCTGTTATGGATCCATATGGTATTCCACAAGCAGTTAAAGTGCTTGACAGCATGTCGGAAGAAGTTTAAGAAGCTAGTCCGCTATACTTTTTCGCACTTAAATTATTGGTCAATAAGGACAAGCGAATTATGTTTTTATTAATTAATCCCAAGATTAGAGCTTTGTGGCTTAAGAAGGAAACGGAGGATAGTTGAAAATTTTCTGATCTTCTAGGGTTCAGAGATATCTATAATGTGACTAAACAACAATGCTAAACTAGTTTTATCAATAGTTATTTATGTTTGGTTTTTGGATATTGAATTTATGTTCTACTTATTTATGTGTAATCTAGTTTTATCAATGGTTGTTTATGTTTGGTTTTTGGATATTGAATTTATGTTCTACTTATTTATATGTAATCTAGTTTTATTAATAGTTGTTTATGTTTGGTCTTTGGATTTTGAATTTATGTTCTACTTATTTATACTAAATTAGTTTTATCGATAGTTGTTTATATATGATTTTGGATATAAAATTTATTCACAAGTGATGAGTATAGTTGAGAATTACAGCGGTGATGAAAGTGATGATGAAAGGGAAAAGAAAGAGATTTTAAAATGCATGGAATATTTTAACCGATTATTTGTTGTTGCATCATCTTCCGTGCAATTATATTACGAGAATTATATATTGAAGCAACCATGCATGGATTCAAAACAGTCAGGTGAGACATGGATCCGAGAGATCCTTGATGGTCACGAATCACGTTGTATGATTAATTTTAGGATGTCTAAAATGGTATTCACAAGTTTGTTGAGATTTTTGGAGACAAGATACAACTTCCAAACTTCAAGAAACATATCTTCTAGTGAAATGTTGGGAATTTTTTTATACATCTTGGGCACCAGTGCAAAAGTTTCCCAATGTCAAGAAAGATTTCAAAGGTCTGGGTCAACAATAAGTCAATACTTTGCAATTGTGCTTAAGAAAGTTTCAAGGATGGCCATTGATCTAATTGCACTCGAAGATCCTTTTTTAGCTCAATACCCGAACAAATATGTAATGATTCTACATATATGTCGCATTTTAAGGTTAAAATTTAATTTTATATTATTATATTTTAATATTTTTGGTCGACTAAAAATATGCACGAGACTAATATGATTATTTGTTCAAGATTGCATAGGTGCAATTGATGGTACTCATATTGCCGCTATTCTTCCACCAAATGAAAAAATTCCCTACATTGGAAGAAAAGGTATCTCGACTCAAAATGTCATGGCAGTATGTGATTTTAATATGTGTTTCACCTTTGTCATGGCTGGATGGGAAGGACCGGCACATGACACTAGAATATTTCTTGATGCAATTCAAGATCCAAAATACAAATTTCCGCACCCACCAAATGGTTAGATATTTTATTTATATATGATTTTTTAAAAAATAAAGTATAAGTTCTTTAATTGATAATTTTTATAAAAAAAAAAAAAATCTTGAATTAATTGTTTGTTATATTATGACATGTAGGAAAATATTATCTTGTTGATTTTGGATATCCTCAAATGAAAGGTTATCTTGGACCATATAGAGGTCAGCGATATCATTTACCTGACTTTCGTAGAGGTAGGCCTGTATTTGGTAAAGAAGAGATATTCAATCATTCACATTCATCATTACGTAGTGTGATTGAACGGATTTTTGGTGTTTTGAAAAAAATGGGTCATTTTTAGGGATATGCCAAGTTATAGTTTTGAAAAGCAAACGATGACCGTTGTTGCTACAATGACGATACACAATTTTATCCGAAAATATGTCGGTCGAAATGATGCAAATTTTATGGAATACGAAGATATTAACTGGACATATGAGAATATTATTGATTCAGGAAATACGCATGATTGAGAAAGTGATGATGATGACGACGACGATGATGATGGTGATGATGATGGTGAATCAAACCGTTCAAGTGGTTTTGAAATGGAATTAACAAGAGATGCTATAGCTTCTAGTTTAATGAATTCACTTTAAATTGTAAATACTATTGTAAATTTTTTAGTATTTATATTTGGTATATAAATATTATCCCTTTTTGAAACTTTAATCCAAATATATGTAATATTTTAATTTGTTAGGTTTATGTTTTCTATGTTATGTTAATATCTAATATGAGTTATATATTCAAATACATTTTAAAATAAAATAATACAAATGTGTTAAAAGCATTAATTAAAAATAAAAAAATAATTTTTAAAATAATACAATTGTGTTAATATCTAATTACAAATATTTAATTATTATATTTAAATATTTAAATATAGTTTATATATTCTAATTAAATTTAATAAATAATTAATATTAATTACTTAGAAATATTTAAAATTAATATTATATATTAAAATATTAACAATAAGTTATGATGAATTATTTTTATATTTTTACTAAAATATTATAATATTAACTAATTTGAACATTATTTAAATATATATTTGTTACTTTATAATATCATGTCTAAAATGAACATTTTATTTCTCAAAAGCATTTTTTGACAACAATACCAAACACTCAAAATTTTCAAAGTACTTCTCAAAAGCATTTCTCAAAAATAATTTTTCACAGCACTTTTCAACAGTACTTTTCAAGAGCACTTTTTAAAAACATTGCCAAACTAGCCTTACGGAGATGTGAAAGTCATTCTGCATATCAAGCATATGGTAACTAATATCATACTCAGTGGCAATGTCTTTTTCTAAACTGTCGAAGTCTAAGGAATCGTGAAAGCCATTGAGCATATCAAGCAAGGTAACCAATATCATACTCAAGAGGGACAACTAGGGGAGGCTAGCATGGCTTGGCTCTCCCGAAAAATTTTATTTTACTTCCAATAATAAAATTATAAATAAATTTATAATAAAATTATCATTCGGTTCCCTTAAATATAAAAAATTTATTTAATCCTTTTAAAAAATTTATTAGTACATGATAAAATTATATTTTGATGTCTTAAAAATTTTATAATTTAATTCTCTAAAAAACTATTTTAGTTTCGCCCCTATCTTGATCATACGAATTGGTACGATTGTTTTTATTTTGAATTAATGTGAAATAATTTAAGTTTCATTTCTATCAAAATTCTAATGTGTTTTGATTTGCTTTAATTAATATTAGTTTGTATTAGTGTATGCCAGCTTGTATGTGATTTTTTAGATTAACACTTAGTTATTGTCGAAACCATCTTTTTTTATTTTAAAAAAATGGGGTTCGACTTTAAAAACGAAAATGAAGTCTCCACCAATCTTTTTTTGAGGTGTGATCATGTCACATTGAGATTAATCATTTTAATAAAACATTTTGATTTATCAAAATAATGATTTTGGTCTACAAAATTCGAGAAAACGGGCCTCGGGAGTTGGTTACGCACGAGGAAGGATTAGCACCCTCGTAACGCCCAAAAATTGGTACCTAATTGATTAATTAACATCCTAATGTCAAAATTTTGAAAATATTTTAAAACACGATCCTTTTGATTTTTAAAACTTATGTCCTTTAATTTTAAATGGACATTCAATTATTTGGATTTTAAAAGAAAATTCGAAACTTAGTAAGTTAGAGTACGATCTTTCGAATTTTCCAAACACCGAATATCCTTTGCTTTTTAGAAATCCTTGGCTCGAGATGACAAAATGTCGTATCCAGTGAGTTAGGACACAACATCTTAAATTCCCGAGAATAGGTTTTTTTTTAAAAAAAATTCATATGTTTTAATTTCAAAAAGGGTACTCAATCATTTGGATTTAATGAGAAAAATCGAAACCCAATAAGTTATGGCACGATTTTCTCAAAACTCCCAAATATCGAATATTGCCTTATTTTTAAATTTAAACAATCATGGATTTTGGAATATGAAGGTATATTTGGCCACATTAATAAATAAAGATTAATGAATTTTTTAAAAAAAATAACAAATCTAAAAAACAAATAAAAAACAAAATGTACCAAGCTTTCAAATAATAATGGACAATGTTAAAACAAATAATGTGAAAGAAAAGGATTTTGAAATCGACAATAAAAAGAAATTTAAAAATAAATTCATGTATAAAAATTTTAAAGTAGGTAATATATGTAAAAATTTGAAATAAATCCAAAAAAAAAGATAAAAATAAGTAATATATGAAATAGTAATATATAAATGAATTTTAAAATAAATATTATATAAGAAGTAAGTTTAAATAAGTAATATATAAAACAATATATATATCAATCTAAATAAATAATATACAAAATGACTTAAAGAAAATGATATGTGACAAATCCTAAAAAGATAGTATAAGTTTAAAATAAAAAATATACGAAAACTTAAAATAGATAATATAAAACAATTTAAAATAATATAAAATAAAACCACTTTAAAATAATCGTTATATAAAATAATAAGAAAAATGAATGATATATAAGATAATTTAAAGTAATAATATAAAAAAACTTAATCAAAATAAAACTATTTAAAATAAGTAATGTCAAAAATAATAATATAAATCAGCTTGAAATAAATACCACATAAAAATTTAGAATAAATAAATAAAATACAAATTTGTAAAAGTGTGAAAATAAAATAAATCTCTATACAGAAATAATAAATAAACGAATAAAATAAAAATAATAATTAATAATTAAATAATTAAATGGATAAATAAAAAAGGTTGAAAAAACGAAGATGAATGAAGAATAAAATAAGATCAAACCTAGAAAATACGAACGCAAGAGGGAGAGAAATTTGAGTGAATGCTCTCAAGAATTCTTATTGCTCAGAACTTCCCCAAAACTCAAGTCCTTTACAATGAAGGGAGAGGCCTATATTTATAGTTGAGCCTTTCCAAATCCAATGGTACAGATCAATTACATCAACGGTTAAGATTAAAAGGTATCTACAAATTAAATCTCTAAGATTACAAAATCATATCTTCTAAGATTGCATACCATATCTTCTAGGATTGCATCATATCTAAGATTGTATACCATATCCTCTAAGATTGCATACCATATCCTCTAGGATTGCATATCATATCTAAGATTTGCATATCATATCTAAGATTGCATATCATATCTTCTAGGATTGCATATCATATCTAATATTTGCATATCATATCTAAGATTGCATATCCTTGAATATTGTGTTTCCATATACATCAAGCTTGTAGATGGTCTGAATCTTTTCAAGTGATGGGCCACTCCGATCTGGCCAAATGATATATTTTGGATTGGACTTGGACTTTGTTTTATTATTTTGGGTTTATTATTTTTTTGTATGGGCGTTGGCTAAATTAGCCTATTACACCTGCCCCTTTTTGCTCATTGTCGTGTAATGAGAATGGAGCAAAGACTATAAAAGGACCAATTTTGCCCGGTCTTGCCGAGCCTCAACTTCTTGATCCTCATCTTCTTCAAGTAGTCTCTAACCCAACTGCAACTTCAAGGAGATTGAATATGTAGCTTTAATATTATTTTACTGTAACTTCAGGGAGATAAGACCTGCTCTTGTGGATTTAATCCATCCTACTGTAACTTCAGGAAAGTGAGAATAGTATCTTTGATCTTGCTTCACTGCAATATTCAGGAAGACAAGAACTGCTATCTTCATTCTGCTCCACTGCAAACTCAGACTCGTATCTTCGATCTACTTCGCTGTAAACTCAAGAAGACAAGATCTGCTATCTTCGGTCTGCTCCATTGCAAACTCAGGGATGCCAGACTAGTATATTCGATCTGCTTCACTGCAATCTCAGGAAGACAAGATCTACTATCTGCAATCTGCTCCACTGCAAACTCAGGGATGCCAGGCTGATGTTTTTGATCCGCTTCACTGCAAACTCAGGAAGACAAGACCTGCTATCTTCAGTCTGCTCCACTGTAAACTCAAGGATGCCAGACTAGTATCTTCGATCCGCTTCGCTGTAAACTCAGGAAAACAAGATCTGCTATCTTCGATCTACTCCACTGCAAACTCAAGGATGCCAAACTAGTATCTTCGATCTGCTTCACTGCAATTTCAGGAAGACAAGATCTGCTATCTTCAGTCTGCTCCACTCAAACTCAGAATGCCAGACTGGTATCTTCGACCCACTTCGCTGCAAACTCAGGAAGACAAGATCTGCTATCTTCGGTCTATTCCACTGCAAGCTCAAGGATGCCAGACTAGTATCTTCGATCCGCTTCACTGCAATCTTAGGAAGACAAGATCTGCTATCTTCAATCTGCTCCACTACAAACTCAGGGATGCCAGGCTGATGTTTTCGATCCACTTCACTGCAAAATCAGGAAGACAAGATCTGTTATCTTGGCCGATCCATCGCAAACTCGTGGATGCGATGGTATCTTTGATCCTCTTCACGCAAACTCGGAAAACAAGATCTCGCTATATTCACCGCTCTCATCGCAAACTCGTGGATGCCGGACTAGTATCTTCGATCCGCTTCATCGCAATCTCGGGAAGACAAGATCGCTATCTTCTTGATCTCGCTCCACTACAAACTCGTGGATGCCGATGGTATCTTTGATCTGCTTTACGCAAACTCGGGAAGACAAGATATGCTACCTTGACCGCTTCCATCATCTAAACTCGGGGATGCGGACTAGTATCTTCATTCCACTTCACTGCAATCCCAGGAAGACAAAATCTACTATCTTCGGTCTGCTCCACTGCAAACTCAGGGATGCCAGACTGGTATCTTCGATCTGTTTCGCTTCAAAGTCAAGAAGACAAGATCTGCTATCTTCGGTCTGCTCCACTGCAAACTCAGGGATGCCAGACTAGTATCTTCGATCCGCTTCACTACAATCTCAAGAAGACAAGATCTGTGAATTCACCGATGTTGCGACACCTTCCTTTGGGGGACCTATCCTGTAAAATTGGTTTTATTTGTTTATGCTTATGCAAAATGGTTAGGATGCTATGATCTGAACGAATCAACTGCTCCTAATCGAATGACATATGTACGAATGCAAAATGTCATGAGGACGATCCTTTTTAATAATTAGGATGTCACCACTTGTTGCTCATCAAGGCTCTAACATTAACGTAATACATTGTCTTCCTACTCAGCTGGCATTTGACAGAAAACCCGAAAACATTTTTGCTTGACTGATTTGCCCTACTAACTTCAGGGTCCTTTCCACTGTACCTCAGGGACATAAGGCTTGTAGCATTTTCAAGCCATCTCACTGCAGTTCAGGATTATAGGATTTGAAACTTTTTCGATCCGTTCCCATTGCAATTCAAGGGTATAAGACTTGTATCTTTTTCAATTCATCCCACTGTAACTTTGGGGTATATGATCTGTAACTTATTCCATCCACTGATCACTCCCCAGTGACCCGACCAGGTGTGTATGCATGATACTTGTATGGATGCAGAATGTCATTTTTTCTTTTCAAGAATGATTCCTTCTACACTTGGGTTGTCATTGCTTATTTTCTGTTGGATTTGTATCACCGACGCAATATCTAGTCTTTTGATCAACCAATGTCCTTGACAAAAAATCTGAAGAGATAAACTCACTTTGGGCTCAAATATTTCCAACCCTTAAGCTTGGTGAGTTCTAAACAATAGTCCTGTTTCAGGTTCCTATACTATTTAAAAGCTTTCAGAGTAATATGCGAAACTCCTTTTATGAAAGTATTATTAGTCCATTAATCGTTATTTTAATATAAAACGCTTGAAAAAGATCACAACAATGGACAAGAAGGAAATTAATCAGGAGCATAGCTCAAAACAAATAAGTTAATCAAAGATAACCAAGGCAATAAAAGAAAATTAATTGGGGTGTATCTTGAAAAGAATAAAGTAATCAAAGATAGCCAAGGCCATAAAAGAAAATTGACTGAGGTGTATCTTGAAAAGAATAAAGTAATCAAAGATAGTAAATTCAAAATGGGTAAGATAGAAGCTAGGTGCCCCAGATATCGCAGCCTGAGCTTCTCTGTACAAACTTCTTGAGGATCATTTTGAGCTCAATACGTGTTTAGAGGATCCGGAGTACTTAGTCAATGCCCCAAGACGTATGCTCATTGTTAATAGCAAGACTACCACATGCCCTATCTTTGATCAAAATTTGAGCCGCCCTTTTCGGGTTTTAGGCTCAAAACACCTTTGGTCTCAAAGCACCCTTTGCTGGTTTTCGCCTTGGCCTCTCCTTTTTTTATTTTATTATTTTTATTTTTTTTGGAATTTGATCTCAAGGCCCCATTTTTGGGTTCTCACCTTGGCCTTTCCCCTTTCAAGTAAAATACTTCTTAACTGAACCTGAATTCACCGAATTGGGCAACTCTTCGCCATCCGTTTCAGTCAATATCAATGCTCCTCTAGACCAGACCCTTTTTTACTATATAAGGTCCTTCCCAATTTGGCATTTGCTTTCCTCTGAAATCTTTTTGTATAAGAAAGATTTTTTTCAACATCAGGTTCCCCTCGTGGAATTCTCTAGGATGAACCTCTTTGTCGTAAGCTTGCATCATCTGACCGTGATGGATAACTTTTAACATTTTCTTCGATTAGGTTCAATTGGCAAAAACGCTTCCATTCCATAAATCAATGGGTATGATGTTGCCTCGGCAAAGGCCCTGACCAACGTTCAATAATCATAGAGGATAAATGGTAACTTCTTTATGTCAATCTTTACAAGTTTCAGTCATCTTTCTTACAATCCTTGTTTTGTTTTTTTTTCTTTTTGGCTGCCTTTGTTGCTCTATGATATGGCGTCTGATCTTTGAATAGACTACAAACTTTTGCAATTGTCTTTTTTGGCATTGTTTGTCGGCGCTTCATCTTTTTTTTTTTTTTACTATCGACCTTGTAAAATTGACATGTGAAGCTACTTTCTTCTTCTTAGTAAAGTAATCGACGACCACCAAGATAAATCGATGTATACTAGAAATTTTGCCTAGATTGGCCTACCCCACATAGAAAAAGTCTGTGAAGAAATTAATGAGGCATATGAATCTTGTCTCCATAAATACGGCATAACTAATGCCATCCCCTTCTATGTAGATTAGCAGTACCCAAACCTCATGATTAGCTTGGCTATTGTAAAACCATTAGCATGTGTCCGTCTGAAATCCTTATGGACCTCCTTTAAGATTTCAACGTATTCGCGTCTCAGTAGCCCAGGCATGTCCTGATATGATCGTGCAAAAACATCTTTGAATTCTTGAAAATAACTCAATGATGTCTCGCCTTATTTCTGTGGTGAGCTAGGCTACAATTTTCACTTATTTTCTAGGCTCATAATATCCACTGACCCTTTGTAGAGTACGGTCTATTTTTCATCTTGTTCTACCATTCTTAACAAATCAGAAGATAGGTTACAACCTCTGTCATCTTCAAAGTCCTGAGATCCTTCTAGATACATATCTTACTCAAAAGGAGACTCTGAGTCAATAGCAACATTGCTCACATCATTCATATCTGGAGACCTATTGTAGGTTCGAAGGAAGATTCCAAAGAATAAATGATTCAAGGAATGATTATTTGTATGGTCATGAATAAAGAATGAAAGAGTACTTGAAAGAAAGTCCAAAACAAACAAAAGAAAAAAAACTAAGAACAATTGTTTGTACAGTATAAAATGGAAAAAATAAAAGAATACTTGCTCAAAAAGATGCATTTTATTGAAATAAAAATTACGGACACAAGCCTATTTCACAAAAGGGTTCTCATTGCCTCTAGGCTTAAGGCAACAAGCGTGTTTTGAATATTACTCTAGATTAGCTCTAAAAATACAGGGGTCTCTTCCACAGTCCCATTGTTCAAAACACTCCCAAGTATGCAAGGGCTTGGAAACTTCGTTTCCTGGTTCCCTCTTCGCTTTTGACTTCTTCAAGGAGTTACAACTTTCTTGTGTCCTCCTTCAATTATGGCATTTACTGCTTCGTCAAATATCAGGTTCTAATGAAACGTCGAACTTCACAATTCCCATTTTAAAGAACCTTTTGACCAACTTTTTAAACGTAGTACAGTTTTCAATTGAGTGACCCGTTATTCCCGTGTGGTACTCGCATTGGGCATTCTCATTATACCATTTTGAGAATGGAGTTTGCACGGGTTCCAAGTAAAACAGAAACACCACATGCGCATCAAACAAATTCTGATACAGCTCTTTGTATGTCATCGGGATGGGTGTGAACTGGAGCCTTTCTGCATTTGGCCTCATGTAACATCCTAGATTAGGGGTTATGCGTTTGTGCATAATTCATGAGTTAGTAGGTTTTGGCAGTGTTGCAAGTGTATTAAGGGTTTTTAGAATTTTAGGATGGAAGAAGAAAGCTTTGGAAAATTATTGGTTTTTAAGTAAAAAGGGGAGCTAGGTAAATGAGGCTTTAAAAGAAACTCCGTGTGAAGCATGACACAAGGAACCATGTGGTAAAATGGCATGTTTTATGAATTATGTATGAATGTGTTATGTGAATTCTAGAAATAATGAAATGTATGGAAATATACGGAAATGTATGGAAATGTATGGAAATGTATGGAAATGTATGGAAATGTATGGAAATGTGTGGAAATGTATGGAAATGTATGGAAATGTATGGAAATGTAAGGAAATATAAGGAAATGTATGGAAATGTAAGGAAATGCAAGGAAATGTAAGGAAATGTAAGGAAATGTCTTGTCTTGGAAATGTAGGGAAATGTCCTGAAAATGTAAAGGAATAAAGAGGAAAATGAACATTTATGGAAACTAGGAAATGTAAGGAAATGATTCAAAAATGGAAAGTGAACATTTCTGGAAACTTGAAAATGTAAGAAAAATGGCAAGTAAACAGAGCTGATCGAAAATTTTAGGAAACTTAGAAATGTTGCAGAAATGTCAAATTTTAAGGTTCAAAATAGGAAATAAAGGCAAGAGGGCCTTAAAAGAAAAAGTTGGAGAACTTTGGCACACAAACAGGCTTGGAAATGTGGCCTGAAGATGCCACTTAGGACCTATGGAAATGGCACCATGTGTAGGAGGCATGGGCCTGGGTTCGAGTCACAAGGGAAGCAAATAAATGAAGTTTTAATTTTGCTCCCCAGGCTATGAGGTGGACGGCACATGAGTTGGAAAAAGGGGGTGTTTTAATTCCATAAATACATGATTAAAAAGTGATAAATAAGGGATTTTTAATTTGGATTATTTGGAAGAGATAATAAGGATTTTTCTCTAGTTTATTTTAAATAAAATAGATGATGAAAGAGGAGTGGTGGCCAAGTAAGGGACTCTCTTAGGCTGATATTTTCGGCTATAAAAGGAGGACAGGAGGGCTACTCATCAATTTTTGCTTCCTCCTCATCTCTGCCAAAATTTTTAGGGCTCTTTTCTCTTTTCTTTTGTCTAGCCGAATTCTCTAGCCTCATCTTTCTTTTTCTTTTCTTCTTCTTCTTCCTTTTCAAAACCAAATCCAACCTAGCTAAAATTCTGCCAAAGCCGAATCTCTGAAGTGGTGTCAGGATAGATCTGTAGAATTCAACACTTAAGGTAAGAATCTTGTGGTTATTGGTTTATTCTCTTCGTTAAGCCGAAAAATAGGGATTAATGTTATTATTATTGTGGCCGAAACTATAAGGAGTATTTCGGGATTTCTAGTGCTATCGACTACAAGGGAGAGATCATCCGGGATTCAAGAATCTAAGGTAAGATATACACATATTTGGTCAAAAGTTATGGAATATATGTGAGATTCAAATTAACATATAATTATAGGGATTTAAAGATGGACATACAAGGCAAGGAATCCTTTTCAGATTTGGAAATTTTAAGGTAAGTAATACAAATCCTAGTTGTATTTGGAAAAGTGGCGAATGGTCTTTTGAAGTGATTAACTTATGTAGGATTTGAGATCTAAATCGGTAGATCGTTCTTCAGGATTTCAAGGAACCTATTAAGCAAATCAGGTGTGTACTCACACTAAATTTCAATATGTTATGGCAATAAATATGTTTTAATATATGAATGTGTATAAAAATGAGAATGTGGCTAAGTACCACAAATGTGGCAAAAGTACCTGTGCACGTATTCCTACTTTTGATAGGATTATGAATGTGTTATATTCGAAAAGTGACATGAATGTGAATTTAAGTATGATATGAATGATATGTAATAATTGGGGCATTTGGGATATATGTGAAGGGAGAAAGTGAAGGTGATGACTTTGGTCTCACCAACGAATTATGGTGACTACGTTCACATTATTGAATATGGTAACCGGTTACAATATTCGAATATAGTGTCTAAAGACACAACGTAAGTGGGCGATGAGCACGTCGATCGCAAATGATCGCTTTGATGGTGTGTAGCGGATGGAGGGTCGACTTAGTAGTCCCCACGGTGTACAGGTTGGTACGGGTGGTGTGTAGCGGATGGACAAATAGGCTTGGGTTTGGGTTGCATCATCCTTTATTTTGTATGAACATGAAATTGATATGACTTGTATGCCTGATTTGTTGAAAATTAGTATTGTGTACACATTGAGTTCTGTGGACTCACCCTTTTGGGAATTATTTTTCAGGTGATGAGCAGTAATGGACCGGGTCGGCAGGAGCTAAAGGTGGCCATGCATCACTTGAAGAATTTATTTAGAAATTTGGACTTTATATAATTTTAGTACTTTAAATTTTATTTTGGGTTTGAATGATGTAATAAGGCCATAAGGCCCAGTTGGATTTTCTTTATTTCTCATTTATTTTTATTTGATTATGATACAATTTATTTTTGATTAAAGTTAAGTAAATTTATTTCTTTTAAAATAATAAACCCTAAAATTATTTTGTCTCCTTATTTAAGTTGGATTTTCAAAATTTATTAAATGGGTTCCAATTTAAGCCCAACCCAAAACGAATTTTTCTTAATTACACAAATTTTCTCTAAGTTAATCAGGACATTGAAAACCGGTTTACTTAAGGAACATACCAGATCCGGTTCAGGCTCGTGGGCCGGGTGTGGGGTGTTTCAGTTGGTATCAGAGCCCAGTTTTAAACTCTCGGCCTGTGGGCTCAGGCCCAAAACGTTTTCAAAGCGAGCCAAATGATTTTTTTTTTTAAAATTAAACAGTTCTCGGCATGGCACCTAAGTCTCCGACCCATGATCCACTGTAAGTACCCCTAACCATTTGGGTGATTATGTGAATTATGTTATGAACATTAGAAGGGTAGAAAAGGCATGGAACATAGAATAGTATGATAGGAACTTGAACCCTAGGATTAGACTACTCAAACACAAAACACATAAGACTTAATACACTAAACAAACCTATGGCTAAGTCATCGAGCTAGGTGTGGTAACCCCCATGCGCATGTCTAGGAATGGTTTCGGTGGGAGCTTGGTACTTAAGCAGTCCGCGTGACTCACCTCCTCTCCACTCGAATCCTGCCTGGTGCGTAGCTTCGGTTCACCCTAACCAAGAGGATTCAGTCACAGGCTAAACACAATAACTAAAACCGAAAGGGAACTAGCCGTGTTTTTATAAAAACCCTAGTTTTAAAACTCTTAAAATTACCTTTTCAATTTGCAAGAACTATCTTTACAAAATTTCCCGAAAAATTTCTGATTTGTGAGAATTACAAAAATGCCCTTAGTGGTAAAATTACCAAAATGCCCTTGATTTACAAACTGTCAAACTTTTCAACGGTCTTGCTAAAACTTCATTATTTTATAAATGTTCAAATTGCAAACTATCAAAAATATCTTGATTTTGGAAAATTACTTAAATTGCCCTAACTTACAAAATTACCAAAATGACCTCGATTTCTAAAATTTTTGCAACATCACCGTTTTGGAAAATAAAAGTCTCAAAAAGAACCTCAAAGTTTTACAACTTCTAAAATATCCCTGATTTGTTAACTTTTACAAATTTACCCAGCCATAAAAATTATCGAAATACCCTCGAGGCCAAAAATTTCCAAAATACCCTGATTTCAAAATTTTTCCAAATTACTCAGGACTTTGAAATTACCAACATACTTTTAACAAAATCACCAAGGAACTTTTTCTTTTGAAAAATTACAAAAATGCCCCTGTAGGACAAAATTACGAAAATACCCCTGGGTAGCGGAAAAACAACAACAATGAAAATTTCAACGTTTCTCCGGATGAACGAAAGTTCATATTTGTTTGATGGATGAATGAATGAATGTAAAGATCGTGTGTGCTTGTATGAATACTGAAAGAACCACTCCTAAAATTCTTTCCATAAAACTTCTTCACTGTAATCAGTGGAATAAAGACAAATTCATAAAATTCTCTTAAATCAGATTAAATCATGACGTTAGAAATAAGTTCTAGGGGACGTGAACTTAGAGATTGTGCCTAGAAAGTATGATGGTTCTATTAAGATCAGAGTCGCAGGAACGTAAGCATAGTGCGGTGAGAAGGATGGATGGTACGATGTTAGTAAGTAATTTCGAGGACTAAATTATTTTTAAGGAGGGTAGAACTCAGAACATCCTAGATTAGGGGTTATGCGTTTGTGCATAATTCATGAGTTAGTAGGTTTTGGCAGTGTTGGAAGTGTATTAAGGGTTTTTAGAATTTTAGGATGGAAGAAGAAAGCTTTGGAAAATTATTGGTTTTAAGTAAAAAGGGAGCTAGGTAAATGAGGCTTTAAAAAAACTCCGTGTGAAGCATGACACAAGGAACCATGTGGTAAAATGGCATGTTTTATGAATTATGTATGAATGTGTTATGTGAATTCTAGAAATAAGGAAATGTATGAAAATATACAGAAATGTATGGAAATGTATGGAAATGTATGGAAATGTGTGGAAATGTATGGAAATGTAAGGAAATGTAAGGAAATGTATGGAAATGTATGGAAATGTAAGGAAATATAAGGAAATGTATGGAAATGTAAGGAAATGCAAGGAAATGTAAGGAAATGTAAGGAAATGTCTTGTCTTGGAAATGTAGGAAATGTCCTCGAAAATGTAAAGGAATAAAGAGGAAAATGAACATTTATGGAAACTAGGAAATGTAAGGAAATGATTCAAAATGGAAAGTGAACATTTCTGAAACTTGAAAATGTAAGAAAAATGGCAAGTAAACAGAGCCGATCGAAAATTTTAGGAAACTTAGAAATGATGCGAAATGTCAAATTTTAAGGTTCAAAATAGGAAATAAAGGCAAGAGGGCCTTAAAATAAAAAGTTGGAGAAATTTGGCACACAAACAAGCTTGGAAATGTGGCCCAAGATGCCACTTAGGACCTATGGAAATGGCACCATGTGTAGGAGGCATGGGCACTGGTTCGAGTCACAAGGGAAGCAAATAAATGAAGTTTTAATTTTGCTCCCTGTGCTATGAGGTGGACGACACATGAGTTGGAAAAGGGGGTGTTTTAATTCCATAAATACATGATTAAAAAGTGATAAATAAGGGATTTTTAATTTGGATTATTTGGAAGAGATAATAAGGATTTTCTCTAGTTTATTTTAAATAAAATAGATGATGAAAGAGGAGTGGTGGCCAAGTAAGGGACTCTCCTAGGTGATATTTTTGGCTATAAAAGGAGGACAGGAGGGCTACTCATCAATTTTTGCTTCCTCCTCATCTCTGCTAGAAATTTTTAGGGCTCTTTTCTCTTTCTTTTGTCTAGCCGAATTCTCTAGCCTCATCTTTCTTTTTCTTTTTTCTTCTTCTTCTTCCTTTTCAAAACCAAATCCAACCTAGTTGAATTTTCGCCAAAGCCGAATCTCAAGTGGTGTCAGGATAGATCTCAGAGAATTCAACACTTAAGGTAAGAATCTTGTGGTTATTGATTTATTCTCTTCAAAGTTTAAAAATAGGGATTAATGTTATTATTATTGTGGCTGAAACTATAAGGAGTATTTTGGGATTTCTAGTGCTATTGACTACAAGGAAGAGATCATCAGGGATTCAAGAATCTAAGGTAAGATATACACATATTTGGTCAAAAGTTATGGAATATATGTGAGATTAAAATTAACATATAATTATAGGGATTTCGGACAGACATACAAGGCAAGGAATCCTTTTCAGATTTGGAAATTTTAAGGTAAGTAATACAAATCCTAGTTGTATTTGGAAAAGTGGCGAATGGTCTTTTAAAGTGATTAACTTA
Source organism: Gossypium bickii (assembly GCA_025503065.1). NCBI lineage: Eukaryota > Viridiplantae > Streptophyta > Magnoliopsida > Malvales > Malvaceae > Gossypium > Gossypium bickii. The sequence goes on from CP106712.1 coordinate 86,671,342, forward strand.
TGTAGGATTTGAGATCTAAATCGGTAGATCGTTCTTGGGATTTCAAGGAACCTATTAAGCAAATCAGTGTCTACTCACACTAACTTTCAATATGTTATGGCAATAATTATGTTTTAATATATGAATGTGTATAAAAATGAGAATGTGGCTAAGTACCACAAATGTGGCAAAAGTACCTGTGCACGTATTCCTACTTTTGATAGGATTATGAATGTGTTATATTTTGAAAAGTGACATGAATGTGAATTTAAGTATGATATGAATGATATGTAATAATTGGGGCATTTGGGATATATGTGAGAGGGAGAAAGTGAAGGTGATGACTTCGGTCTCACTAACGAATTATGGTGACTACGGTCACATTATTGAATATGGTAACTTCGGTTACAATATTCGAATATAGTGTCTAAAGACACAACGCAAGTGGGCGATGAGCACGCCGATCGCAATGATCGCTTCGATGGTGTGTAGCGGATGGAGAGGTCGACTTAGTAGTCCCCACGATGTACAAAGTTGGTACGGGTGGTGTGTAGCGGATGGACAAATAGGCTTGGGTTTGGGTTGCATCATCCTTTATTTTGTATGAACATGAAATTGATATGACTTGTATGCCCGATTTGTTGAAAATTAGTATTGTGTACACATTGAGTTCTGTGGACTCACCCCGTTGGGGAATTATTTTTCGTGTGATGAGCAAGAATGGACCAGGCCTGGCAGGAGCTAAAGGTGGCCATGCATCACTTGAAGAATTTATTTAGAAATTTGGACTTTATATAATTTTAGTACTTTAAATTTTATTTTGGGTTTGAATGATGTAATAAGGCCATAAGGCCCATTGGATTTTCTTTATTTCATTTATTTTTATTTGATTATGATACAATTTATTTTTGATTAAAGTTAAGTAAATTTATTTCTTTTAAAATAATAAACCCTAAAATTATTTTGTCACCTTATTTAAGTTGGATTTTCAAAATTTATTAAATGAGTTCCAATTTAAGCCCAACCTAAAACGAATTTTTCTTAATTACACAAATTTTCTCTAAGTTAATCAGGACGTTGAAAACCGGTTTACTTAAGGAACATACCAGATCCGGTTCAGGCTCGTGGGCCGGGTGTGGGGTGTTTCACCTCAAGTTAGATTCCTGCTTTGAAGAGCCTTGATAGTTAGTGGTTACGGCCCTCGGCCGGCCTACGGTGACTGATTTGATATGTATGCTCAGGATACTCACTTTATTTTCCTTGTTTCTTGGGGCTGATCTTTTGGCGCTTTGTCCCGTGTCCATCATCCCACTCCTTACCACATTTTCAATCATTTCACCAGACATTACTATATTTGAAAAGCTTATGGTGGCACTTCCCCACATATGGTTAATGAATGGGGCTTTTAGAGTATTGATGAAAAGCATCGTGGTTTCTTTTTCTAAAAGCGGTGGCTGAACTTGCATGGCAACTTCCCTCCATCTTTGTGCATATTGCCTGAAGCTTTCATTTGATTTCTTCTCCATGTTTTACAAGGTGATTCTATCAGGCGTCATGTCTGTCATATGATTGTATTGTTTTATAAATGCTTGTGTTAGGTCTCCCCAGAAATTAATGCTAGCACGGCTCAATTGGTTGTACCACGTGGACGCTGCCCCCACCAAGCTATCTTGGAAACAATGGATCAACAGTTGATCGTTATTGACATACCCAGTCATCCATCTACAGAACATGGTAATATGGGCTTCAGGACAGCTAGCCCCATTGTACTTCTCAAATTCTGGTATTTTGAACTTGTGAGGAAGCATTAAATCTGGAACCAAGCTCAAGTCTTTAGCATTAATTCTATGGTGATTATCAGTGTTTTCCAAGGCCTTGAACTTTTCTTCTAACCATCTAAAACGGTCCTCTAACTGCCTTGGTAATTCAATTCTTGTTCCTTCCCTCTCTGCTATATCTAAATCAGGGATGACAGGATTAGCAGGGTTAGATCTTGAGCCAACTTAAAAATTCATGGGCACCCAGTATTAGCTTGACCTTGTTGAGGCCTAATTGTAATAGATGGCCTTCGAGGATATGCTTCAGGTTGTGTTTGTGCATGCGGTGAGGTAAAAACTGGAGGATAATCCTTATTATCTTCTCTAGCATTAGTCATGGAGCCTTTTCCCTTGTCCATTGCCCCATTCAGTAGCTGAGTCATTTGAGCCACCATATTCCTTTGGGCTTCCATCATTTGTTCCTTCATATCTTGTTGGATCTTTGCCAACTGCTCTTGTAGCTAGTCTTGCATGTCTCTATGGAACTGTTCGAGTCTTTGATCCATATTTTTTGTCTTAGCGCGAGTACCGTAATGATGTTTAGTTTCCAAATTAACTTTCTCTTTTTCTAAAATAACTTCAACTAATTAGGGTCCTTCTATGGATTTTAATGCATATGATACGATGTGATGCAAATGCATTAAATGAATGCAAAAAGAAAGAGAGACATTGATTCTTAATTCAATTCCATTAGAACAACTTTTCTAGAAAATAAATTCATTTATATAAAACGGATATTTATATGGCCTTTCCCTTATTTTTCAAGCGAAGACATTAATCCCTTTCTTCTTATCTGGATATTAAGGTCCAATCTCGCGAACTTTCTAATAAATGTCTCTACTAGCTCTTTTTACTTGATCTGGGCTGTGACTCACTGCTCACTTATTTCCACAATGCTCGTTAGCCTCTTCAAGAAAGCCAAGACATGGTGATTCTTGAATAGTCTTTGTCAGCTTGAATCCTTGGGTAATAAAGTCTTGTATTCCTTCAAGAACTATTAATCTTCTCTCGTTGTGTTTACTTGGACCATATTCGGACGATCGTATTATAATCCACTTTATCAAGAAATCCATTTTCTCATGATACACTCTTCTATTTAGCAATCGAATTTGAATCAACACTTCTTTTCTATGATGTGAATACAATGCAATCAAAACAAAAGAGAACAAGTTAGTATCATATACAAAGAATAAAATTCAAAGTAAGTGAGAAAATATCAAACACATATATGGATAAATGCTAGAGTTCAGCATAGTTCTACCTAAGGTGGGCTCTTAGGGTTCACTATATATGGTTTAGTTCTAAAGAAAAGGTACCTGAACCAGCAGATTCCTTAATCTTCACCCATTATAGGCTCATACAGATTGAGTTCAGTTCAGGGGAATACATTTCCTTATGGCCATGCGGAAGTGAAAACCTCACGAAGACATAGGTACAGATGTATCCCGGAAGCAATCCACTAGCCCATGCGGAGGTTAAAACCTCACGAAGGCATAGTTTCTCACTCCCACTTAAAGGTGCGACCACAACGGTCATACAATGCAATGTGCTTAAGAAAATAACAACCATATGCAATGACACAAACAAATGCAACAAAAGGGTCGTAATTTTCAAATCAAATTTTCAAATTTCCGGCAAAGGATAGAAAATAATCAATTTTACGTCTTGACTTTCTTATTATCCCCAGCGGAGTCGCCAAGCTGTCGAAACCATTTTTATATTTAAAAAAAAAATAGGGATCGACTTTAAAACGAAAATGGAGTCACCATCAATCCCTTTTTGCTTAGGTGTGATCGGATCACCTTATAAAACGTTTTATTTCAAAACATTGATTTTGGCCTACGAAGTTCAAGAAAAAAGGGTTCAGGAGTCGGTTACGTACGAGGAAGGATTAGCACCCTCGTAACTCCCAAAATTGGTACCAGATTGATTAATTATTGTCCTAATGTCGAAAATTCAAAAAGATTCGAAAACATGATTTCTTTAAAAACTTGAACAATTTGAGTTGGAACTTGAGATTCCTTTGTTTCGAAAGCATACAAACATTACATCCAGTATGTTAGGACATGATGTTTTAAACCCTCGTAACCAGAATCATCTCATGATTTACAAAATCCATTAAAAGGATATTTAGTTATTTAGTCAAACGAAAAATCGAAACTCAGCACGTTAGGGCACTATTTCCCGAATTTCTAAACACAAAACATTGCCTTATTTAAGAAAAACTTTTGGATAAAATGTGGTAATTAAAGGAGATAGATATTTTTAAACAAAGATTTGAAAAAAGTAATGTTAAGTTATTACAAAAAGTACAATTTACTAAAGTTACAGGTCATATTGACAATTAGCACTGACATAAACAATTAAGTAAAAGAATGACAAGTAATAATAATAATGTTAAGGTAAACAAAGATAATGGATTCAAAAAAATGAACAATCAAAATAGAAAATATAGAGTAGATAATAGCAATTTTAAAAGAATCTATGAAAGAATTAAGGAAAAAAAATATTCACAAGATTAAATTCATGTATAAAAAATAAAAATATAAGATAAATAATATACTCAAAACAATTAATGAATATTATAATAATTTTTTAAAAAAATAAAAAAAGTATAAAAATGATATGGCTAATAAACTAAGATGAATAATATATGTACATGATAAAATAAATAATACATTTTTTTAAAAAAATAAATAGAATATATAAAAACTTTAACTATAAAGAAATATAAGGGAAAGCATATATAATATAATAATAGTCTATTATATATATAAAAGAATAATATACATATTTAAAATAAATAATATATAGAAAATTTTGTCTTAATAATAAAACAATTTAGAATGATGTACGACATACAAATTTTCAAATAATACATAATATGATTAAAGTTAAATAATATATAATATATAGATAATATATAACAAATAAAAATAAAAATATATATGATAAAACAATTTAACGTAAATAAGGAAAAGCAAAAAAGAAAAAAAAAAGTTTAAAATAATTAAAATAAATGAATAAATAATGATTAAGCAATTAAATGGATTAAAAAAGTTAAAAAATCGCATAAGTCAACCTAACTCCCGCAATATGAGGATTCAACGAAATTCCTCCACCAAAATCTAACTCGAACGGAAGCAACTAAAAAAAAAATGAAGATGAGCTAAGAAAAAAATAAGAACAAGTCACAGAAAATAAGAACGCAAAGGAGAGAGAAATTTGAGTGAATGCTTTCAAGAATTCTTATTGCTCAGAACTCCCCCAACATTCAAGTCCTTTACAATGAAGGAAGAGGCCTCTATTTATAGTTGAGCCTCCCCAAATCCAACGGTACAGATCAATTACATCAACGGTTAAGATTAAAATGTATATACAGATTAAATCTCTAATCATATATTCTAAGATTGCATACCATATCTTCTAGGATTGTATATCATATCTAAGATTTGCATATCATATCTAAGGTTGCATATCATATCTTCTAAGATTGCATACCATATCTTCTAGGATTGCATATCATATCTAAGATTTTCATATCATATCTAAGATTGCATATCCTTGAATATTGTGTTTTCATATACGTAAAGCTTGTAGATAGACATTCAATCTTTTCAAGTAATGGGCCATTTCGATCGAGCCAAATGGTATATTTTGGATTGAACTTGGACTTTATTTTATTGTTTTGGGCTTATTATTTTTTTTGTATGGGCCCGAGCTAAATTGGCCTATTACAGTTATTTTTTTAATAAATTTAAATTTTACATTTAAAAAGCTTATATATATATATATATATGTATCTATTTAAAAACATTGAAAAACAAAAAAGAAAACATACATATCAAAATTCAAAACATGACAAACATGACTATTTATTATTGGGAGCCACCTCCTCTTGGGTGGATGAAATTCAACGTGGCTAGCATTGTTTTAGAGGATAAAACGGGTTGTGGTGGGATTTTGAGAGATGATAAAAGAGTGGCTTGTGCGTTATTCTTGAGGCAGATCAAAGCTAAGGGAACAAAAATGGCATAAATAATGGCAATTAAAAAAGTAGTAGATATGTATATTAGATCGAGCTGGAAGGCGCATGTTCCATTAATAATTGAATTATGCTCGTTTGTTGCTTCGGAATGGCTAACAAATAAGAGTTATAGATCGTGATGGTTATGGAAATTGTTTGGGGACATCAACTGTGGCATTAAGCAGTTGGCTCAATTTCAAATAGCGGTAATTCATAGGCAAAGTAATGGTATGGCAGATGCTTTGGCGAAAGCAGGTATATCGAGATCTTCATTTTTTTTAAAGTCTCATGGTGAATTTGCTAAACGCATTCTTGTATTTGCTGTGCGGAGGTTTTTGTATCTGGCTGTCAGTTGTATTATTGTTATATTCTTCTTGTTCTTGAAAGAGTTGGTGATTCCAACGTCTTTCTTGACTTATTTTATTCGACTGAGCAAAAAAATTAATACAAAAAATATCAACAAAAAGACAAATGCCTTAATTTGAATAAAACAGTATTTAAAACTTTTATTAAAAATTATTTAATAGGAATTTGAATCGTATTACTCTATCCTCTAACATTGTAGAGATAAAAAGAAAACAGTGCATTATCCACCATACTGAACCTTAGTTTAGAAAGAGAAGTATATATAATAAGATGGTGACGAAACATGTTGGCAAAGGACGAAGTAATTTCTAAATTATACAATATAAATTTGAATACTAAAAGCGCTAGGTGAAACAGCAGGAAGCTAAAAAAGTGGAACATGGATTGATTGCTTTTATCTAGCCTGTTCGATAAGTATAAATAAAGAACATGAGCAGGTGTCGCAAATAGGCTATCATAAATATAATAAACAACAAAAAACTGGCTTTCCTTTGCTATTAGAAATCCAGCTTAGCTGGTGTAGCTTCAAAATCTAAGTGAGGGCAGCTCTCTCAGTCAGATGGACGAACCTAAAACAAACAAAAACACATACTGGTAAGACTTTCTACTCTAATAAGTGGAAAGCACATTGAAAGAGGCTGTCCCTTTCTATGTTTGTTAGTAATCCTTATAACCAGCGAACAAATTTGGACATCTCATCCTTCTTCGGTCTCAACTTAAATTCTTGCTTAAACCAAATCTTTTCAATTACATTACACGCAAGGGTGACGGGCAGATATGTTGAGTCACTAGTCAATAGCAATTGATGTGATGGGTATTAGATGTGTTCATAGATCAGGTAAGGTCCAATCAAAATCTTAAGCCTATTTAATGGGCTCGAACTCGGTCTAGACAAAAAATGTTAAAATTCGAGTTTAATTCTGGCCGTCCATATTAATTTTTTTGTATAATGTTTTTTTTAAATATATAATATATAAAAAATATTAAAAATATTAAAATAAATATTTCTTGAAAAATTACAAATAAATTAAAAAATATGTATACTTAAATAATATTAAAATAGGTACAACTTAATAAGCAAATGAATTTAAAATAGTAATAAAATTAATAATAAAATAAGAGTTTTACAATATCTAAACAATAACAATAAAATAGTAGCAGCATAATAGTAAAATTGTAGCAAAATTGTGAGAAAACAACAAAATAGCAGCAAAATAATAATAATAATAAAAGAAAACAGCTCAGCAATTTTTTTTTCTTTTTGCAAATTTAGATCGGGTCAGGCTCGGGTCAAAAAAACCCGACCCGTTTCCTAAAGGGCTTTAGTTTTTTGCCCAAGTCTATTTTTTAGACCTATAATTTTACTCAAACTCTCTTACTTTTCGGGCGGGCCTTCACGATAGGTCGAGTTGCCTGACTCATGAATAGATCTAATGGTTGTTCATCTTATCCTTTAATAATAAAGTCGGGAGTTCAATCTCGTCTATAAAAATGTAGTACATTTTATGACTAGTCATTTACCTCTTCAAAAAACACCTATGACAAGAAAATTAATTACTATTATAGATGATGCTTACTCTAATTTCAAAAAATAAAACCTAGTCAATGGCACGTGAAATGCACATACATTGAAAGACCGTAAAGGGTACTTCGCGAAAAGTACCTTCACATCGAAAGCAACTTTGTCCATTGTCTCAGACATCGATTGTGATCTTCACCGTCTGTTAAGAAAACACCCACCTTTTTAAGACATGTCTAAATCCTATAGAGCCTTGACAAAACCCAAATTAAAAAGTAGGTTGTTTTTACCTGCAAGCATTTTAAAATATGTCCAAAATTTCTGTTAAACCAGTGTCTTTTCGCTTTGTCACGGTTCATCTCAATAGTCACTATTACCCCCTTCCCTCACGTCTTAATTTCTTGCACCACCCAAACTATGGATCTATATATCTACATATATAGCTGCTGCTAAAACCAAATCATATCAAATCAAATGTAGATGCAAAGTTTGTGACACGTATATTTCATAATCTGTATCTTGATTTTTGCAAAATCCAATGAATTGGAAAGCAAAATGTTATGTTCATAATGACACATGGTGGTGTCTCAACTTGGACCATACACTTGAAAATCTTCTATTGATTCGTAGTTATCCCTGGACAGAGCTAGGTGTGGTTGCCAAATGAGATCCTAGTACAGATGTATCAAACTATGATCATGTGGTCGGGGGAAGGGGATTGTGCTACACATACAAATATAAAGTAATCTGTACAATATAAGACAATGGGGCTAGCTAGCATATATATGGCTCATATTTTGCCGTCTTTTTTAACACCTATTGTGCTTCCGAACAAGTCCCACCAATGATCCTTGCTGCTTGATTGACGATAACCCTATTCATTTCATTGGGTGTGTTATTTGTCCTAAAGTTCTAATATTAATTGAAAATTATTATTAATACTATTATATAATCTCAAAATTTTAACCTAATTGATTTATATAACCACTATTAAAATTAAATATGTTTTGAATTTAAATTTCAACATTTGCAAATCAGTTTTAATCCATGCTAGTGCATTTTTGTCACACCCTAAAAATCGGATTAGTAAAATTACATAAATAGGATCAGATTGGTGAACCGGAAATTGTAATTAGGTAAATAATTAAATAATTAGGAATTAATTAAGTAAAATTTTAAAATAATTAGATTTAAAAATTTTAGGTTAAGAAATTAAAATTAGGTGTCCGAGAATTAAGTTGGTTAAAACGAACTTTAAAAACGAGATCAAATTTGAAAATAATTTAGAAATAAGTTTTAATTGAAAATAAGGACCAATTTGGAAAAGGGAGGAAACTGTAGGTGGTCAAAGGGGCATAAGCCAAAATTTTAAAATTTGGTTGGTTATTTAAACCACCCATCGTCTCCTTCACTCCTAATCTACATCTCTCTCAAAACTTTACCAAACACCAAATTAAAGCTTTTCTCCCGAAATTAGCTAATCTTTTTTTAATTTCTAAGCTCTTCAAACATAGAATCAAATCACGTTTTCATCTTCAAGTCCTCAAGAGGTCTTCAGATGTTTTAGCTCGATTTAGCTCCATAGCTCGTCGATTTTGTGAAATTAAGGTGAGATTCTAACTATTTATGATTAAACTAAGTGAGCTGTTATTTCAATTTGAGATTTGAATGATTTAATCAAAATCTCAATAGATAACTTGATTTTAAGTTGATTTTTGGCTTGAAAATGGTACACCTCATATTACTTGGTTAAGCTACTATTTTAAAGTGATTTCTAACTCATTTTGATCTAATTAAAAGGTTTATAGCCTTGCTTTATCAAACCCTTAAAGAATTTGCATGAATCAAATGATTTTTCTTATTGAGATTAAAAATGAACGTGATTTTTCTGGAAAAACTAGATCGATGTAATTGAATAAAATTAATGGTTTATGTATGCAATTAAATTGTATTTAGGATATATGAAGTTGAAATCTAAGCTTAGAAATGAGATTTGAGTGGTTGAGCACCTATTTTGTAACACCCCTAACCCATATTCGTCGCCAGAACAGGGTTACAGAGCATTACCGGAGTTTATAGAACAAATATAATTAATTCATGTCATTTACTACTCATATCCGAATCCAATCATATTGTCCCTTAAATGGACCCTAAAGATCCAATTTATGCATTAGAAACAAGTCAGGACTAAACAAGAAATTTAGAGAAATTTTCACAAAATTTTAAAATTTTTCTTAAATGCAGGGGACACATGCCCATGTGGGTAGGCCATGTGGCTCACACGGCCAAGTGACACACTCGTGTCTTAGGCTGTGTGGGCATTCGATGTAAGGAACACAGCTGTGTCCTAGCCCGTTCTCAAAATTAGGGTGGCTACTGACTTGTGTCACACGGCCAAGCCATACTCCCGTGTGCTAGGCCGTATGTCGCACACGGCTGAGACACACGCCCGTGTCTCTGCCCGTGTGGAAATTCTTAGGCATTCTATTTCTCAATTTTAAGGATGCAGGGGACACACAACCAAAGCACACGCCCGGGCACATGGTTGTGTGTCACACACGGTTGAGATAAATGCCGGTGTGTCTAACCATGTGGATGAAAATAGGCCATTTTCAAGGCCAATTTTCTCACTCAAATTTGCCTTCAATGTAACACCCTAAACCCGGCCTAAATGTCACGGTCAAATCTGGCACATCACATGGAAGGGTTGTTAAGGAAGTTGCGTGTTTGTTAAAATGTTCGTACTTTTTTTAAAAGTTCGAGTTTAGGTGTTTGTTTATAAAAACCCGTTTAACCCAATGTCCATTTTCGTAAAGTTGTGATTAACTTGGAAACTACTTTTATTAGGAGAGCCGAGTTTGAATTGCCAGTAAAATCTTGTTATTACCAGAAATTAGCTTTAGTGAATTTTGAACATGTGATATTTTGAAAATTGTTTCGACATTTAAGAGAACCTGGTGTTTAATCAATTATAGTTTGAAAAACCGTTCGCTAACATTTTGGAAGAACCCACAAGTATTAAGCTTTTAGGAAAATCCCGTATTGAACATTTAATAATAAGCAAAAACCAAATTAAAATTTAAAACCAAATAAAATACCAAAGGCCTTATTACAAAACATAAACACAAATTAAAATAAAATTTAAGGTAAAGTAAAACGGGATTTACTAACGAAACGATGTATGGCCACCACAAAGTCTGCCTCAGCTCCAAATCCTCAATGCTGGGGATCACCTGAAAAATATTAAGTAGAGGGGCTGAGTTACGAGAACTCAGTGTGTAATCCCCTAATCGAACATCAACTGGGCCTTAGCCCTAACGAAAACAAACTGGCCTGAGGCCCTTACAGAATCAAACTAGGCCTTAGCCCCTAATAGCATAGTAAAACAGATAATGTATGCAATGCAGCCCAGCCCAGCCTAATATTCCATCCGCTACACACCATCCGTATCCAGCCTAACACACCTGTGGGAATTTCTACAATCAACCCTCCATCTGCTACACACCTCGATGGCAGTCACGCTGCTCATCGCCGAAATTGTGCCAGAGCCACCAGATTATCGAAATATACGTGGCATAGCCACCGGACAAAATGTGACAGAGTCACCGAAATATGTGGCAGAGCCACCGAAATACACTTCCCCGATCATCAACATCATATCCCAATCCCATGCAACATAACAGGACATAATAATTTAGTGCATGCATGAACGTACCAATATAACAGATAAACGGAATACATAGTCATGCTAAATCTACCCAAAAGGGTATAATCGTAAATTTATTCACCTGGGCTATTTCCAGACTCACCCACTAGGGGTATCACAGTAGCTTACCCTTTAAGGGTGTCTCGGCTTTAGGCCGACAAACTGTATAATACACAACAAATGAGTAAAGGTGTGAGATTACACACCTGATTACGTAGAATACTAAATAATCACAAGCGCATTCACCTGTACAAAACCTAACACACAATTAACACATTCCACACTAGTACTACAACGAGGGTACAACGGTCATTTTGTCGTTTAGGGGTAAAATGGTAATTTCGTAAATCGGGGGTATTTCGATAATTTTAAAAATCAAGGGCATTTCGATAATTTCACAAACCAGGAGTAGTTCGGTAATTTCGCTAACCGGGGGTATTTTGGTAATTTCGCTAACTGGGGGGTATTTATGTAATTTTGCAAATCGAGGTATTTCGATAATTTCGCAAGTAGAGGGTATTTTGGTAATTTTGCAAACTGGGGTATTTCAGTAATTTTGTAAACCGGGGGTATTTCGATAATTTCACAAACTAGGGGTGTTTCGATAATTTCGCTAACCGGGGGTATTTTAGTAATTTCGTAAACTGGGGGTATTTATGTAATTTTACAAATCGAGGTATTTCGATAATTTTGTAAACTGGGGGCATTTCGGTAATTTCGCAAACCAAGGGTATTTTGGTAATTTTGTAAATTAGGGGTACTTCGGTAATTTCACAAACCTGAGTATTCTAAGCAGAGATAACGATGCGAATGGGCCTAGGGCCCATTCTCGGCCCAAATGGGTCCACACGCTCGTGTGGCTCATTTAGCCCAGATCTAGCCACATGTATGAGATTCACCTAGACCAGTTCACTATCTACTACACAATCATACAACTTATCTATACGGGCCCACGGGCTCATTGGGCCCACTTGGCCTCTTTCGGCCCATCGTGGCCCAAACAACATCAACCCATAAGAATACTCATGGTGGCCTCGACTATCGCGTCGAAGCCCCCACACATGCGCTCGCACGCTCGTGTGGCTACCATCGCCGTGTGACCGGCATTTCGGCAGTTCGCCGCTCTATAGCTAAAGAAGGGCGAAATACACACCTGATAGGAATCTTGAGTTAATCTGCGCTCCGACCACTCCTATGCCCAAACGCCAACCAAGGTGTGCCTCCTCTCTTCATAGACAGCTCTATATATAACCAGCTTCTCACCTTCCCTCTTGATAGCTTTCCGATGTGGGATCCCTCCTTCAGTAGAGTTTAAATCCAACACAAACTCTGGCCGTCCAATCTGCAAAATAAATACTCCTTTACTTGTCATGAGATTCAAATCCAGGCTCTCCCATCAGCCTATTCACGCCACTTGCCACTAAGCCACCAGCTACTCTTGTGTCTAACATTATGCGCAACTAAATATAAATCTATGGGCCAAAGTCCAAGTTCACTTAAAAATAAATCAAAAATGAAATGCCAGTGCCAAGGCTTGAACCTTGGACCCCTTACTTCCTTGTGGCGTCATTCCCTTGCTCCTATGTGGCGTAATTTGCCACTAGACCACAACTCCTTTTGTGTCATTTTTCTCCACATTCTAATCTTAAAGCCTTCTTACTAACTGCTAGGGTTTTATTCACCTAAAACCAAAATTTCCTAAAGCCCAAGTTTGATCCCGGGACTTCATAGAAGCCCCCTAACCTTCTAAAATCACTCACCAAAATTTTAAACGCTCCAATGCCTAAGGCCCAATGGGCCCAATTCTACCAGGCTCGAATTCGGGGCGTTACAAATCTACCCCTCTTAAAGAAATTTCGTCCTCGAAATTTCCAACTATAGTAACAGTCGCACCTCCTAACCTACCACACAACGCTCACGCTGTGCACTCTGGTCTCAATAACACTAATACACTTTTAACTTAATCTTGAAACCTCTTACACACAACCAAACATCTAACCACAGAAGCAGACCGATATTTATCACACATGCATTCAATTTCTATATTCAAACATCATCCAAACAAAACATATACAAAATAAATACCAAAAATACAGTCATTACAGCACATAACAGAGTATAAGGTCAGGAAACTTACGTATTTGGTGCCAGAGACTCTGTGTGCCATACTTCCAGTAACATTATAACTTTTTCTAAATCACGTTTTAAACAGATTTGGAAAAATTTTCAAACCCATCCCACAGACGAGTTTTGTAACCTGGGCTCTGATACCACAAAATGTAACACCCCAAACCCGGCCTAAACGTCACGACCGGATTTGGCATGTCACATGGAAGGGTTGTTAAGAAAGTTGCGTGTTTGTTAAAATGTTCGTACTCTTTTTAAAAGTTCGAGTTTAGGTGTTTGTTTATAAAAACTCGTTTAACCCAATGTCCATTTTCGTAAAGTTGTGATTAACTTGAAACTACTTTTATTAGGAGACTCGAGTTTGAATTGTTGGTAAAATCTTGTTATTACCAGAAATCAGCTTCACTGAATTTTGAACATGTGATATTTTGAAAACTGTTTCGACGTTTAAGAGAACCTGGTGTTTAATTAATTATAGTTTGAAAAACCGTTCGTTGACATTTTGGAAAAACCCACAAGTATTAAGCTTTTAGGAAAATCCCGTATTAGACATTTAATAATAAGCAAAAACCAAATTAAACGTTAAAACCAAATAAAATACCAAAGGCCTTATTACAAAACATAAACCTAAATTAAAATAAAATTTAAGGTAAAGTAAAACGGGATTTACTAATGAAACGATATATGGCCACCACAAAGTCTGTCTCAGCTCCAAATCCTCAATGCTGGGGATCACCTAAAAAATATTATGCAGAGGGGGTGAGTTACAAGAACTTAGTGTGTAATCCCCTAATCGAACATCAATTGGGCCTTAGCCTTAACGGAAACAAACTGGCCTGAGGCCCTTACAGAATCAAACTGGGCGTTAGCCCTAATAGCATGGTAAAAAAGATAATGTATGCAATGCAACCCAGCCCAGTCTAATATTCCATCCGCTACACACCACCGTATCCAGCCTAACGCACCTGTGAGGATTTCTACAATCAACCCTCCATCCGCTACACACCTCGATGGCAATCACGCTGTTCATCGCCGAAATTGTGGCAGAGCCACCAGATTATTCAAATTACATGGCATAGCCACAGGACAAAATGTGACAGAGTCACCAAAATATGTGGCAGAGAAATCGAAATACACTTCCCCGATCATCAACATCATATCCCAATCCCATGCAACATAACATGACATAATAATTTAGTACATGCATGAACGTACCAATATAACATATAAACGGAATACATAGTCATGCTAAATCTACCCAAAAGGGTATAATCATAAATTTACTCACCTGGGCCATTTCCAAACTCACCCACTAGGGGTATCACAGTAGCTTACCCTTTAAGGGTATCTCGGCTTTAGGCCGACACATAATATAATACACAACAAATGAGTAAAGGTGTGAGATTACACACCTGATTACGTAGAATACTAAATAATCACAAGTGCCTTCACCTATACAAAACCTAACACACAATTAAGACATTCCACACTAGTACTACCACGAGGGTACAACGGTCATTTTGTCGTTTATGGGTAAAACGGTAATTTTGCAAACTGGTAGTATTTTAGTAATTTCACAAATCGGGGGTATTTTGGTAATTTCACTAACTGGGTGTATTTCGGTAATTTCACAAATCGGGTGAATTTTGGTAAATTTGCAAATCGTGGTATTTCGGTAATTTTACAAATTTGGGGTATTTTGGTATTTCACAAACTGGGGTATTTCAGTAATTTTTCAAATCGGGGGTATTTTGGGTAATTTTACAAACCGGGGTATTTCAGTAATTTTGCAAACTGAGGGTATTTTGGTAATTTTACAAATCAGGGGTATTTTTAGTAATTTTATAAATCAAGGGTATTTCTGTAATTTCACAAACTAGGAGTATTTCGATAATTTCGTAAATCGGGGGTATTTCAGTAATTTTGTAAACTGGGGGTATTTTGGTAATTTTACAAACCAAGAGTATTTCGGTAATTTTGCAAACTTGGGGTATTTTGATAATTTCACAAACCAGGGTATTTTAAGCAGAGATAACGATGCGAATGGGCCTAGGGCCCATTTTCGGGACAAATGGGCCCACATGCTCGTGTGGCCCATTTAGCCCAAACCTAGCCACATATATGAGATTCACCTAGACCAGTTCACTATCTACTACACAATCATACAACTTATTCATAAGGGCCCACGGGCCATTTGAGCCCACTTGGACCCTTTCGGCCCATTGTGGCCCAAACAACATTAACCCACAAGAATACTCATGGTGGCCTCGACTATTGCCTCGAGGCCCCCACACGTGCGCTCGCACACTCGTGTGGCCACCATCGCCGTGCGACCGGAATTTCGACAATTTGTTGTTCTACAGCTAGAGTAGAGCGAAATACACACCTGATAGGAATCTGGAGTTAATCCGCGCTCCGACCACTCCTATGCCCAAATGCCAGCCAAGGTGTGCCTCCTCTCCTCATAGATAGCTCTATATATAGCCAGTTTCTCACCTTCCCTCTTGATAGCTTTCCGATGTGGGATCCCTCCTTCAGTAGATTTTAAATTCAACACAAACTCTGGCCGTCCAATCCGCAAAATAAATACTCCTTGCTTTTCATGAGATTCGAACCCAGGCTCTCCCATCAGCCTATTCGCGCCACTTGCCACTAAGCCACCAGCTCCTTTTGTGTCTAACATCATGGGCAACTAAATATATATCTATGGGCCAAAGTCCAAGTTCACTTAAAAATAAATCAAAATGAAATGCCAATGCCAAGGCTTGAATCTTGGACCCCTTGCTTCTTTGTGGCATCATTCCCTTGCTCCTATGTGGCGTCATTTGCCACTAGACCACAACTCTTTTTGTGTCATTTTTCTCCACATTCTAATATTAAAGCATACCTAGTAACTCCTAGGGTTTTATTCACCTAAAACCAAAATTTTCCTAAAGCCCAAGTTTGATCTCGGGACTTCATAGAAGCCCTCTAACCTTCCAAAATCACTTTCCTAACAGGTCCAACTTGCATAAATGCCATTCTCATGTTCTAAAAAATTTTAAACACTCCCGCGGCTAAGGCCCAATAGGCCCAATTCTATTACGCCCAAATTCGGGGCGTTACATTCAACCTACAACAACACTTAAATACATTCACCAACCAATTCAAGACATTAAAACCAAGCCAAAACCAATCTTATACATGATATATCATCACATGTATTTAAGTATTCAAACTTGCCTATTTGTATAATCATATAAGTTTATCAAAATTTCAACCTATTATACCAAGAACATATATATTAAACATGATATAATCTCCTACACAAACATCAAATATACTATCACTAGCCATTCCAATAGCTAGTTATAACCAACCATGTACATGTCATCATTAGGCAATTTAACATATACATGTCATTATACCAAAATAAGTTTGATATTTATACCAAAATGAGCTGAAGGATAGTGTGATGATGCTCCGATCGACTTCCAACCTTTACGAGCTTCCGAGCACTATAAAATAGAGGAAAATAAATAAAGTAAACATATAATACTTAGTAAGTTCGTATAATTGAAAATTTAACTTACCATTTATTTCCATTAAAATAAACATGCAAAATGCATCAAATAAGTTTGCCTAATAGCCTAAACACCCAACTTCATTGAAACATGTTAGTCATTATAATTCACACAATTTCCAAGAAACATGAATGAGCTCATCATGTAATAACTTTCATACACATATACTTTTTTTATTATATTTCCATATAACATATACATTTCTATGATAAATCATCTCAAGTGCAGTTTAGCTATTCAGAACTTTGCCAGTTGAATTTATTTGAAATATCGATGGATATAGATGTAGTACATTTAAAGTGTACAAAACTTTAATCCATCAATTCATATTCAGGGATACTCATTAGAGCATATAATTAGGAATCACTCTCTCAAGTTATATAACAAGAAGCTCATGTGAGCGATGTAACAGGAAGCTTATCTGGGCTTAATGACAGGAAACTCATAAGAGTTTAAAACAGAAAGCTCATATGGGATTAACGGGATAACTTCAAAAAGTTATTATTAAGAAGCTCCGGATAGCCATATAACAGGAAGTTCAAGCGAGCCATATTAGGAAGCTCTCAAAGAGCCTATATCAGGACGCTTATAAAGAGCTGCGATATGTCTGCAATACATGCAGGATCAATACTGATCATATAACAGGACGCTCACAAAGAGCTGCTGTATATCCGAAACACATACAGGATCAATATCGATCGGGATGCTCATAGGAACCATATAACAGGTAGCTCGAGAGGGCTTATAACAGGATGCTCTTCTGAGCTATGGTGTGTCCGCAACATATGCAGGACTACAACCAATATGGGAAACTTGTATCCATCAATTTTCATTTGTTCAAACGAAACTTAGCAATTATCGGGCATTTTCAGATATTTAATCACTTTCACATATATGGAAATTATACAATTTTACATATATAACATTTAATTTAAACATATAAATACACACAACTTAGTTACACAAACTTACCTCGACACTTGTTTGTATACGGGAATCTACTAACCTAATACTTTTTGTTTTCCTCGATCCAACTCCGTACTAGGTCTATCTGGATCTATACAAGTAAACTTAACTCAATTTAATACAATTCATATTCAATTCAATTCAATTCAATTTAATTCACATCTTAGGCAAAAGTACCATTTTACCCCTATACTTTTAATTAATTCCAATTTCATCCCTAGGCTCGGAAAATAAAATTTGTGCAATTTAGTCCTTATTCCAAGCCTAGCCAATTTTTACATATAACATTTACAGCTCATGTATTTCACAAAAATCAGAAAGTTTCCATGAATTTTACATCATTTTAATTTAGTCCCTAAATCACAATTTCATGAAAATTTCCTTTACAAAAGTTGTTTATCTATCAACAACCTTTCATTTTCTACCATAATTTTCAAAATTTCAGCATACTCAGCCAAGGTAAAATTTTAAAACTTTAGTAACTTTGCAAATTCATCGCCAAAATAGGTAGATTAAGTTATTACGATCTCAAAAATGTAAAAATTACTAAAACAGTCAAGATTGCTTACCTAATTAAGCTTGCTAGAAATTATCTCTCTTAGCTAGGGTTTCCATAGAAAATTTTGGGGAAGATGATGATATTGAATTATTTTATTCATTTAATTAACTTATCATCCATTAATTTTTCAACATTCCAATTTAGTTCTTTTCTTTTTCTAATTTTCTATGGATGAATCATCATAAATATCTACGAACTTCTCTTAATGGTCTATTTGCCTTATAAAGACCTCAAGTTATGAATTCCATGGGTATTTGATCCTTCTAGCTACTAGAATTCAACTTTTACACTTTATGCAATATGGTCCTTTCCTCCTAATTAAACACGTTATTCCTATCATAATGCAGACCATGCAATAATATTAAAATATTTTTTCTTTCTAACTTGAATTTGTGGTCCCTAAACCACTGATCCAATTTCACTGAAAACGGGCTGTTACAACTCTCCACCTTTATAGAATTTTCGTCCTCAAAAATCCTACTTGTAAAGAGGTTCGGGTATTGGTTTCTCATTATTTTCTCTAGTTCCCAGGTAGCTTCTTCTAATCCATGTCGTTGGCAAATAAATTTTACTAAAGCTACCTTTTTATTTCTTAGTTCTTTCGTCTCTCGTGCGAGAATTTCGATCGGCTCCTCATTGTAAGTCATGTCAAGCTGAATCTCAACTTCTGTTGGAGAAATAACATGTGAAGGATCTGACCGATACCATCGCAACATAGACACATGAAAAATATTATGAATTCTGTCAAGCTCTGGTGGTAATGCCAATCGGTATGTAATAGATCTGATTCTTTCGATGATCTCATATGGCTCGATGAACTGTGGGCTCAGTTTTTCTTTGTGGCCAAATCAAAGAACTTCCTTCCAAGGTGATACTTTCAAAAATAACCTGTTTCCAACTTGAAATTCTATCTTTTTTCGTTTAAGATCGGCATAAGAATTTTGACGATCAGAAGTTGCTTTCAAACTCTCCCGAATCGTCTTTACCTGTTCTTCAATCTCACGGATTAAATCAACTCCGTGTATCTTTTTCTCACTGAGCTCAGTCCAATACAACAGAGTTCTACATTTACAACCATACAGAGCCTCGTACGATTCCATTTTAATACACGACTGATAACTGTTATTATATACGAATTTGACTAAAAGCATATACTTTTCCCAATTGCCTTCTAATTCTAAAATACAACACCGAAGCATATCTTCTAAAATATGTATCACACGTTCAGATTGACCATCTGTCTGAGGATGGAATGTAGTACTGAAATGCAATTGAGTACCTAAAGCTTCTTGTAATTTATTCAAGAATCGGGATGTAAACCTTGGATCTCTATCAGAAATAATATAAACTGGCACACCGTGTAATCTGACAATCTTAGAAACATATAACTCAACCAATCTATCCAGGGAGAAATCTGTACATACCGGAATAAAGTGTGCAGATTTTGTCAAATGGTTGATGATTACCCAAATGTCATCTTTCTTTTTCAGAGATAGGGGTAATCTTGACACAAAATCCATGGTAATTCTTGCACATTTTCATTCCGGTATCGTGACTGTTTGTAACAGTCTTAAAGTACCTAATGTTCAGCTTTAACTTGCTGACATATCAAACATCTAGATACAAATTTAGAAATGACGCATTTCATTCCCGGCCACCAGTACATCTTTTTCAAATCATTATACATTTTATTACTCCTCGGACGAACAGACATAGTACCACATGAACTTCGTGTAAAATCTTTTGTACAAGTTTCGAATTCTTCGGTACACATATTCTGCCTCTGAATAACAAGCAATCATCAAATCCAATCTGGAATTCTGAATCAGAATTTAACTCACATTGAACCTATTTAGCTTGTAGTTCATCATCATTTTTCTAAGCCTCATAGATCTGCTGTAGAAATGTTGGTTTAGCTTTTAACTCAGCTATGATTAAACCATCATCAGACAAAGACAATCGAGTATTCATTGCTCACAAGGCAAACAGGGATTTTTTGCTGAAACATCCCACACCCGGCCCACGAGCCTGAACCGGATCTGGTACGTTCTTAAGTAAACCGGTTTTCAATTTCTTGTTACTTAGAGAAAATTTGTAAAATTTTTTTTTAGAAAAGTGTTGTGGTGGATTGGGCCTAGATGCGAACCCATTTAATTGATTTGAAAATCCAAATTTTTATTAAGGTGACAAAATAATTTTTTAGGGTTTATATATAAAAAAAATTTATATTTCACTTAAACTTTAGTCATCAATAATTTGTAACATAATAGTTCAAAGTAAAGCAAAAATAAGAAAAATCCACTGGGCCTTATGGCCTTATTACATCAAGTAAAACCCAAAAATAAAATTAAAGGTACTAAAAGATATAAAGTCCAAATTAAATAGAATCTTCAAATGAAACATGGCCACCTCAAGGTCTACCGTCCCGGTCCGTCACTATTCGTCACCTGAAAATAGTTCCCACAACGGGGTGAGTCAACAGACTCAATGTGCACACAATACTAACATTTAATAGATCAAGCATACATGTTCATATCAAATTCATATTCAGATAAAAATAATGATGCAACCCAAACCCAAGCCTATAATGGTCCATCCGCTACACACCACCCGTACCTGCCAGTCACACCGTGGGGACTACTAAGTCAACCCTCCTTCCGCTACACACCATCAAGGCGGCGATCATTTGCGATCGACGTGCTCATCGCCCATATAATTTTGTGTCATTAGACACCATATTCAAATAATGTAACCGAAGTTACCAAATTCAGATAATGTAACCGAAGTTACCATATTTAGATAATGTAACCAAAGTTACCATATTCAGTTAATGTGACCGTAGTCACCATGTTCAGATAGTGAGACCGAAGTCGTCACCTTCACTTCCCCTTTCACAGTATCTTGAATGCCCCAAATATTTTATAACATATATAACATATTTATTTTCTCATTCATGTTACTATGCACATGTTCAAAATATCATATTTATAATCCTATCAGGAGTAGGAAACGTACCTGAGTACTTTTGTACCACATTAGGGTACTTAGCCATATTAACATTCTTATGTATAATCATATAGTTAATATTTGCCTTATATCGTATTGAAGGTTAGTATGGGTACACACCTGATTTGCTTAATAGATTCCTTGAAATCCCGAAGAACGATCTACCGATCTAGATCTTTAACTCCTATATTCGGCCAACCATTAAAACATATTAACAAACCTATTTGGCTTAAAAACCAAATCCTAGTAGGATTTGTATTACTTACCTTGTTGCCGAATTGAAAGATTGTAAATCAAATCCCAAAGATTTGTGTTCTTCTCCCTTGAAATCGGCTAACCACCAAATCAGCTAATTATGTCAGTTTCTAACTTTTGAATAAATGGAAAATAATACCAAAATCACCTTAGGCCAATTGGATCTATGTACTTACCTTACAATTTCCAAATCAAAAGAATTCCTTGCCTTATATATATATCTGTGAAATCCCTAAAACTTCACGTTAGATTTAATCTAACTTTGAAAACATAAATCGTAACCCTTAACTGAATATTCATAGATCTTACCTTAGATCCTTGATCCTTATATTTGGTAATTGTAGAAACCTGAGGGCTCCTTGTAGATTCGGCCATGAACAAGAATAGGGATTAGGCCATTCTCTTTCGGCAAATAGAAAAGAAAAGAACTTGAATAATGCTTAACCTTACCTTTAATGCTTTGAATGATTGCTTCCTTGCCTAGAGCCACAGAGATTCGGCTATAGACTATTAATCAGGGATCAAAAGAAAAGGTTTTTGGTTCGACAATAGCAAAGGAGAGGAGAAGGAAAGATGGAGTTTTGCTTAGGAAAAATTTCGGCAGAGAGAAAGATGGGCTAGGGAATTTTCGGCACACTTAGGAAAAGATGAGAGAATAGCCCAAATTCTCCTCCTTTAGCCGAAATTACTAGGCCAAGAGTCCTTGACTTGGCCACCACTCCTCCTTGTGATAATATTATCTCATTTATTAAAAATCAAAGTGTTTAATCCATCATTTATCTCCTCAAATAATCCAATTAAAGAAAATCATTTATTTATCACTTATTATTCACATATTTATGGAATTAAAACACCTCTAATTCTAGAAGCATGTGCTGTCCACTCTCTAGCCTGGGACGCAAAAATAAAACTTCATTTATTTGCTTACCTTGTGACTCGAACCCAGGCCCATGCCTTCTGCACATGGCGCCATTTCCATAGGTCCTAAGTGGCACATTCAGGCCACTTTTCCAAGCCTGTTTGTGTGTCAAATTTTACCAACTTTTTCTTTTAAGGCCATCTTGCCCTTATTTCCTATTTTAAACTTTAAAATTTGACATTTCTGCATCATTTCTAAGTTTCTTAAAATTTTCGATCGACTCTGTTTACTTGCCATATTCTTACATTTCCAAGTTTCCTAAAATGTATACTTTCCATTTTTGAACCATTTCCATTTTCATTTCTTAGTTTCCAAAAATGTGTACTTTCCATTTTTGAACCATTTCCTTACATTTCTGGGTTTCCTAAAATGTTCATGTCCTAATGCATTTCCAGGTTTCCAAAAATGTTCAGGTTTCCAAAAATGTTCATTTCTATTTCCATGCATTTTCATACATTTCTGAGTTTCCAAAAATATCAAAAATTTATTCATAATGCTTAAGACTTGTCATTTCATACAATTAAACTGAAAATGCATAGGCCCTTTCCAGGATGTTACATTTGCTCAGAGTATCTGCAACCACATTGACTTTTCTCGGATGATAATCAATAACCAGATCATAATCTTTTAATAACTCAAGCCACCTGCGCTGTCTCATATTCAAGTCTTTTTGTGACATTAAATACATTAAGCTTTTATGATCTGTGAATATGTGACATTTTTCACCAAACAAGTAGAGTCGCCAAATTTTCAAAGCAAATATAATAGCTACTAATTCCATGTCATGTATCGGGTAGTTCTTTTCATGTGGTTTTAGCTGTCTAGAGGCATAGGCTATTACCTTACCTTATTGCATCAAGACACAACCCAAACCATTTAATGATGCATCACTATAATTAATAAATTCTTTACCCGATTCAGGCTGAACCAAAACTGGTGCTTTGGACAACAAGGCTTTCAACCGATCAAAGCTTTGCTGGCATTTGTTGGTCCATTCAAATTTCACATCTTTATGTAATAGTCGTGTTATCAGCGAAGCTATCATTGAAAACCCTTGTACAAATCTCTAATAGTAACCGGCTAATCCCAGAAAACTTCTGACTTCAGACACATTTTTCGGTGGTTTCCAGTTAACAATTGCAGAAATTTTATTCGAATCCACCCTAATGCCTTCAGAAGATACTATGTAAAAGCCCAATTTTTTGTGGTGTCGAAAATAGTGGTTTGAGACAACTAAATCCGACGATTGAGTTTAAAACTTTTAAAAATTATTATTTATGAGTTAAATGTAATTTTAGAAATATTCTTGAATTAGTGAATTTTTTGGTTTAAAAGAATTATTAGGTTAATTAGTCTCAAAAATGAGGTATTGAAACCTTGATTTCATAAACCGAGTAGAATATTTACGGAGTGTCATTGAGTTAGTATTAAAGTTTCGTTAGGAAATTTTAACGTTTGGATAATTAATTAATTAAAAAGGACTGAATTGAAAAAGGTGCAAAACTTGTTAAAATGATTAAATACTTTAAATAGTAAGTAAAGGAGGACCAAAAAGGAAATTATACTATTATTATAAGGCTGGACAACATGTGTGCACAAGAAATGACAAAAATTAGTGTGAACAAGGGGTAAAATTGGAAAGTTTGCAAAATTAAAATTAGAAATTGAAATTACAAGAGAATTCTAGACAAATTCTCTTTAAAAAACTTCAGCAAAATGCCATAGAAGGTCCTCTAAGCTGGTTTTTCATATTTTTGCACCATATCAAGAATCTGAAGACAAACATGAAAAAGAGAAATTAGCCAAATAGTCCCTAAATTACTACAACTTCCACAATTTACCCCAGATATGTTCGTATGGTTGAACTTTGATAATTATATTGAATTGATGGATGGTATTATGTATTTATTTATACTATTTGGTAAAAATATGGAATATTATTATACAATGAATTTAAAGTGAATGTTCGGGTTAAATGGAACGTGGAAATTGAGTACCATCGTTTGTGGCAAATGATGAATTGACGGATAAGACCATGGTTGGACCATGGAAATGTTTAAATGTAAGACCATAGCTAGGCTATGGCATTTTAATAAAAAGATGATAACCAGGTTATGGCACAAAGAAAACGGAATACTCATATCCGTAGTCATTCTCTGATTTGGAAAGACTTGGTTAGTGACATGTAAAATTCATGTATATGAAACTTGTCTGATAATTATGTATATCCATGATTATGAATTGTTATTGAAATAAATATACACAAAATTCATGAAATAATGGTAAATGGAATATTGATTGTTATTGAATTGAATGTATGTGGAATCGTGATATTTGAATAATTGTGGCTATTGAAAAGTGAATTGAAACCCTATTAACTGTATCGGGCTGAGTCGGATATAGTCGGCATGCCATAGGATTGGAAGAGTTCAGGGATACTTCGACTTCGAGTCGATGAGACACTGGGTGTCAAATTGTTACTTCAGATAAATTCGATGAGGTACTGGGTACCAACTTACTTCGGCATGGCTGATGAGAAACTGAGTGTCAATCTATTACTTTTGAATTATCCGATAAGGCACTGGGTGCCAAACTGGTGTGTTTTGGTTGGATCCGTGTATCCGTTAGAGTCCTAGTTGTGTTAATAGGGGAAATTAAATGAAATGATATTATGAATGGAAATTCATAATACTAAATGTGAAATGGAAATGAAACATATGAACTATGTATTAATTGTGAAAAACCTTTTGAGATAGCAAATTAATGAGAATTGAATGTGCTATGAGTGATCTATAAATATATATAAAAAAATATTGAAAGATTTATGGTTATGACCGGTATATACCTGAAATACTTGGAAATGATATTTAATTGATAT
Source organism: Gossypium bickii (assembly GCA_025503065.1). NCBI lineage: Eukaryota > Viridiplantae > Streptophyta > Magnoliopsida > Malvales > Malvaceae > Gossypium > Gossypium bickii. Next base: position 86,697,029 of record CP106712.1, read on the forward strand.
ATTGAAACATGTCTTGGAAGTGATATTTAATATATTAAAAAGTGACATGTAAATATATGATTATCTTTGATATGTTAATACAAGGAAAGCATGTATATGGTGACATGTTGAGAAAATAAGTTTATCAATATTGAATTTATATGTAAGATGTGCAAGTACGCTAACTATTGTTGTTGCTTGATGTTTAGGCAAGTGCCAAGCTATTGGCTGAATAATGATTTGTTTATTTATTTGATGCATTGAAATGGTAAGTATTTAAGTGAAAATAAGTTAGTACTCAGGAAAGAATGGTGTAACAGTTCGATTTAGACCCTATCGAAATAGTAGTTTCGGGACCACAAATCCAAATTAGAAAAATATTTTAATATTATTTTTCATGCCTATGATACGTGATTAAACATGTGTGAAATTTTTGTGAATTAATTTATCCATTTGTGTGCTTAATTTGATAAAAGGACTTAATTGTGAAATATGTAAAATTTACATGCCATATGTAAAGGTATCTATTTGCTATGGCTTTTATTATATGGAGTCTTTATGTTGTTATTAAACCATATGAATATTTCATGGACATTAATGTACATTGATAGTGGAATTTTAATGTTAATATTAAAAGGTTAATTATGTAATTTGATTAATACTATATGTTATAATAAAACAAAGGCTTAAAATAATAGCCATTTTAAGTGCTCATCCACCAAAATTAGAAAAGAATAAAAGAATTTTTAAAGCTTTGTGATTTTCGGCTAGGTTCAAGCAAAATTAAGGTATGTAATTTGTTCCGTTTTTGATAATTTCTGCGTTTTTGTAATCATTGCTTAGTGTATTTCAAAACCCATGCTTCAGTTTTGTGAATTGATGATGAATTTGAAATGTGCCATGGATGAATTCATGAGCTTTGTGAAGTTTGGTATTGAAATATGAAATATATATGTTATATTAACATGTTTTGTCTTTGGATTTTTGATGATTTTGAGTAATATAGACTAAATTGAGAAAATAATATTTTGAGGGACTAAAATGTGAAATAAATGAAATTTATGGACTTGTATGATCATAGTGAACATTCGGCTAAGCATGGGTATATAGAGATTTTATGTATTTTGTGATTTTGTCAAGTAAGGACTAAAATGTCAAAATGTGAAAATGTGAGGGCTAATTTGTAAATTGCCCTAAATATGTGTTTTTGGATTGAATTGAATGATTTGGTGAATAAATGGGTTAAATTTAAATATGTATAGATCAAGAACTGAAGAAAACAGATTTAGATCGAGAAAGGTCGAAAGTAATCGAATAGCCGAATCCGTTCGTTTACTCGAATCCGAGGTAAGTCTATATACAAATAAATGTATTGGTATTGATTTATGTATGTTCATATGAAATTTCATTGAGATGAATGTGTATGAGATGAAAAATATATGAATTTTGAGGAAGTATCGACAATGTATAAATGTTCAAGAAGTCTCGTATGAACCTAGGAATAGATAGGATTACATATGTCATGACATAGGTTTCTGATATGTGATATGATGTAAGACCACGTCTGGGACGTTGGCATTGATTCAAGATTTCGTATAAGACCATGTCTAGGATGTTGGCATCGATTTGAGATTTACGTGTAAGACCATGTCTGGGACATTGGCATCGTATTTGATTCGTGTAAGACCCTATCTGGGACAATGGCATCGATCATTGGTTACATGTAAGACCACGTCTGAGACGTTGGCATTGTACGATTATTTTGAGTATTCTGAGTATCCTATTTGGTTCCGAACGGTTCAACGGGCAAGTTCGAGAAATGAATGACTATGTGAATTGTATATTTGTTTCAGGTACGTTTGATGTATATGCTTTGTTTAAGCATGAAAGGTGAGTATTATGGACTTGCAAAAGAGAAATATGTGCATTGATGTAATATGATAAAATGTGATATATGTATGACTATGATATGAGTGAAAGAGATGCTTTGAGATATGATGTGTTGGTAAGCTATGGCTAAACAAATGAGCCAAAGAAGATGTTATGAATTTGTAATTGAGAAACATAAATGAAATTGTATTATATGATTATGTGCATTTTATGTTAAGTTTATTTGTATATGGCTTACTAAGCTTTTGAAAGCTGACTCTAATTGTGTGTTTGCTTTGTTTTATAGATCGTCGAAGCTACAAAAGGCTCGGGAATCGTCGAGGATCATCACCACACTATCAATCTCTACTTTTGTCCTTTTGAATGTGTATATAGCTAAATATGGCATCTATAGGCTAGTTATTTTGGAATATGTTTGAGATAGTACATAGCCATGTGATATGGCTAGATAAATGGTTGTGTTATGAATGACTAGTCATGTCCTATGATGCTTAGTTTTGGTATAGCTTGATAGCAAATGAAATGGTCATATGAATGATAAGCTTGTTGATGCATAGTTAGCATATTATTGATGGTATGTTTGTGATGGATTATACTTTGAACTGTATATAATTGGATTGAACCAAATGTATTATAAGTTGGTGTGATTGTTAAGCTCATAAGTGGTTAGAAATGATGTACATTTTGGCATGTTTTGGTTGCCTTTAATGCTTGGATTGGTGCTTAATTGTGCTTGTAGGAATGACCCAAATTGTGGGTGGCATTTTGGCCTTGCAAATGGCCTATAATTGCCCACACAGTTGAGCACACGGGCGTATGGCTCGGCCGTGTCCCTCGTGGTTGTATTTCAAAACAAGTCAGGCTCGACCACGAGCTGGACACACGGGTGTATGTGTAACACCCCCAGACCTGGCACAGACGTTAAGGTTGAATCCGGGAATGTCACATCAAAGGCATAATTCAAAACGATTTTGCTAAGTTAAAATTTAAGGCCCAAAAGCCCAAAATCCTCGAGTCTTGTTAACTAATGATAAAAGACCGTTTAATTATTTTAGGTATTCCGAAAACCAGATTTAAACATAAGAAATTTACTCAAGCTTAATAATTAAGTAAATAGTTGAAACAACAAAACTCAAAATCCAAAGTCAAATCGGAGTACAAGGCCTTATTACATCCAACAAAAATAAGTGATTAAAATCATGTCTTTTGAGACAAATAAATAAAGCTTCTAAGTATCTTGTAGTGTGGCCATCTCCGAGTCCTCTCCCATGTCGAGCCGTTTACTGATAATCACCTGAAACATTTAATAAAAAGGGTGTGAGTTTCGAAACTCAGTGTGTATGACCATTGGTAATCCAATCAACATACAATTATCACATTGGGCCTCAGCCCTATTAAAAATGGTGGTCTTGGGCCTTAGCCCACAATGACCTCATATCACATCAGTATCACATGAATGCAATGCACCCATCCCAAATCCAACCCTGCACTCCATTTCCCTTCCAACCTTACACTCCTGTGGGGATATAAATATCAACCCACCCATCCCTACACTCCAAAGGTAGCACCAACAGCAGCACTACTCAAATGTTGCAGCAAAGCTGCTATAATGAGCTTAAAGCCACCGGTGGATCCACGGTTATCAAGCGACTATGCGATCCTCAAATCTTCCTCTATATCATCAAAACCCACCCAAGTGCAACATATATTGCATGAATGCAACATACACATTTTCACACATTCGGCACTTAGGGGTATTTCAGTCATTTCACTACCCAAGGGTATTTCTACAAATCTACTCTGCAGGGGTATTTAGGTAATTTTGTAAAATAGGGGTATTTTGGAAATTTTGTAAATTAGGGATGTTTTGGTAATTCTGCAAATCCAGGGTACTCTGGTAATTTTACAATTTAGGGGTATTTTAGTAATATTGCAAATCTAAGGATATTTTGGTAATTTTCAAACTAAGGGTATTTGGTAATTCTTCAAATTAGTGGTGTTTTGGTCCCTCTCGGGTTTTAATTATGAACTTTGGCCCATTAACAAGTCCTTGTGGCTAAAGTGAACAGACACTATGCACCAGGTAGGATTCTAGAGAAGAGGAGGTGGGCCACTAGGACCGCTTAAGTGCCAAGCTCTCTCTAGATCCAATACTATACATGCATATGTCCGTTGCCACACTCTAACCCAACGACTTGTCCACGGACATGTTTAATTATTAGCTTAAGTCTTATGCGGTTTAAGAGTTGTTCAGAACTAGGCCTAAAGACCATTAAACCCTAGCATACTTGTCTACGTCCCCATAAAGCCCATCAAGCCCATTTCACGTTCATATAGCCCATTATGCCCAAATCACATCCTTATGGCCCATTAGGCCCAGATCTTATTTATATGGCTTATTAGGCCCAAAACAATTCCAGATTATGTAACATACATGACTAACTCAATTCATATAACAAAATCAACCAATTTCAGCAATCTTAGCCTTAGGGCCCACTAGGCCAATTTAGCCACTTTCGGCTTTATCACTTTCTGGCATTGCCGATATCATGTGTGTGTAATGTTTGTACACACATGGTTACTGCGACGTGCTATACTATCCATAGCCTTAAACCTACAACCAACCAAACTTCAATCAGTCACTCATACTTAATCAAAACATTTACCAAAAGCCAAAGCCTTACAGTATCCTTACCGTGTGCCACTAGCTCTAGTAGCCCTTCCTTAGCTACTATTCCCGAGTATCCCCTAGATCTGCACCCACGCATACATTATCAAAATTCGAGTGACTCATAATCCAAACAAGTCACCCTTATAGATCATGCCCATATTCGGCCACTTACTTAAACCATAATTAAGACGAGTACACTTACCACTTACTTATGATTCTTACCACGCTCGCGATCCTTGAACCCTATCCTTGTTATTACAGGGTTAACAAAAAGAGAAGTTAGATAGCCCTTCAACTTTTAGCAAAATGTACAAAAGAGGTTAACCCAATACTTACCAAATCCCCTTTTGATCCTGCAGCTTAGGTAGCTATTAAACTAGATCTGGCTTTTAACACTTGACTGGGAGTAGGTAACAATCGATTTGTGATGGAGGAACAACCACAAAGATTCGGCACTAATAGGAATTTCAGCAAGGAAAAAGATGGTGGTAATTCAGCAGTGAAAGAATTCGGCTATGGGAGAGAAGAGAAAAGTATTGAAAACCGAAAGAGCCCTTCAAAAGAATGCGGCACAAAGGGATTCGACTTTTAGGAGATTTCAGAAATGGGAGAATTTGGCTATGGGAGGAACCGGTTGAGGGGAAGAAAATAAAGAAAAAGAATAATGGCAACTCAGGGAACCCTTCAAAAGATTAGGCACTCACATTTTATAGCCACAAGCCGAAATGCCTTCCCCCAGAGTCCCATTCGGCACCACCTCATCCAAACTCCTCATCTCCTAACTTTTCTCCCTGATATCTCCTTAATCTCCTCTGAAATTTCCTCCATTATCAGTTCACAAGACCACTTAAACACACCAATGCAAGAGTTCAAATTCAACACAACTCTGGCCGTCCACTTATGTAAAATAAACACTCCACAAAATACCACTCCTAAGCCTCAAACCTTGGACCTCCTCAGCTGACCATCACGCCACCTTATAGCTCCCCAAGTGACGTCACTTGCCATTTGACCACAAGCCCATTTGTGTCCTTTTTTTTCCCTTAATCTGCTTAAGAGGCCTAATGCCTGAGACTAGGGTCCACTAAAGCAAGAAAAATAAAATTTTCTCTATGGTCTTCCCTATCTCTAAGACTTCAAATAATGCTAATAATACCTTAAAATTAATATTCTAAGTGCAACTCATACCTCAGTGCAAAGAAATTTAAAGTTTCAGGATTTTTGGGGCGTTACAGTGTGGCTGGCCGTGTGGTGCAAGTCAGTAGCGACCACGGGTGAGGCACACGGGCGTGTGTACGGCCGTGTGGACAAGTCAGTATGTATGCCCTGTTTTGACACGGCTTAGACACACGGGCGTGTCTGAGGCCGTGGAAGGCACACGGCCTGCCCACACAGACGTGTGACCTCTGTAACTTAGAAAATTTTTAAATTTTCAAGAATTTTTGTATGTGTTCGATTTTGTCCCGGCCCTATTCCAAGGACACTTTGAATTGATTCGTTGAATTATATTATGAAATGTTTGTAAAAGGTTCTGTTTTATCTGGTAATACCTTTAACCCTAAACCAGCGACGGTTATGGGTTAAGGTGTTACATTTGATTGGTATCAGTGCTACGGTTTATTCAATTCTCGGACTAACGTAGCATAAGAGAGTCTAGCTATACAAGCCATATATATAAAATGTGATAGTGTGATGAATCCTGACGTGTAAAATGTGTTTTTCGTTTAGTAAAAAATCCCGAAAGAGCCGTAGATGATGATGTTGAAAGCAATGTAGCTGCTCCCACTCAAGGGACAGTGCAATCTGATTCGAGACTGGCTACTAGCGGTCAAGAGGGAGAGGCTAAACAAGCCTTCTTCCAAATGATGAACGAGTGGTTCACTCAGTACGTAAGAACTAATTCGGCTGTTTCACAACCTCCGCCCCCGCCTAATTCTCCTCAGACTTCTACTATACCTAGGTTATGAATTTGAATCTGTTGAATAAACCTTCGGTCGACAAAATCCGTAAGTATGGGGTTGAAGAGTTCAAGGCCAATTGTGATGACAATGCCGAGAAAGTTGAATTTTGGCTAGAGAACACAATTCGAGTGTCTGATGAAATGTCACTGACTTCTGAAAAATGCATAAAATGTGTTGTTTCTTTGCTACAAGACGCAGCTTATGAATAGTGGAAGACCTTGATTTCTGTTGTTCCAATGGAATAGATTACATGGGATTTCTTTCAATGTGAGTTCCGAAAGAAATATATCAGTACGAGATTTATTGATCAAAAATAGAAAGAATTTCTAGAACTGAAACAGGGTCGTATGTCTGTCACCGAATATAAATGAGAATTCATGAGACTAAGTCAATATGCTCGAGAATGTGTTTCAACTGAAGCTATAATGTGTAAACAGCTTAAAGACAGTCTAAATAAAGATATCTGTTTGTTAATCAGAATTCTGGAAATAAAAGAGATTTTGTGCTTGTTGATCGAGCGTGCAAAGCTGAAGCACTCGGGAAAGATAAAAGAAAAGTTGATTCTAAAGCTAGGGATGTGAGAAAGATATTTTCGAGTAAAACATTTCAGTCCACTTCAAAGAAATTCAAAGATGAACAAAGCCATTCAAAGGTTAATGTGGGACATTCGAATAGAGATCAAGCTAGATCACAGTTGAATTCCAAAGCTCCAGCTACTTCGATGGCCAGTGTAGGAAATGTCTGATCCGATCGACCTGAATGTAAACATTATGGTAAAAGACATCCGGGAAGTTGTAGGTTGAATGATTGAGCCTATTTCTGATACAGATCATTAGACCATTTCATCCGAGACTACCCAGAGTCTATTGAACAATAGATTGCACAGAATCCGAGATCTGGTAATATTTCAGCTAGAGGTAGACCTTCTCAAAATACAAGGAATGTTAGTGGTAGGCAGAGAGCTACAAAAGACACAGTTGCGAGATCTGAAGCTAGATCTCTTGCTAGAGCTTATGCCATCCGAACCTGTGAGGAAGTTTCATCTCCAGATGTTATTACGGGTACATTTACTTTTTATGATACTTCTGTGATTGCATTGATAGACCTAGGTTCTATTCATTCGTATGTATGCATGAACTTAGTATCCAGTAAGATTTTGCCTATAGAGTCTACTAAATTTGTTATTAGAGTATCAACCCCTTAGGTAAAAATGTCCTGGTTGATAAAGTATGTAAGAACTGTCTATTGATGTTTCGAGATGTTTTTTTTCCGGCTGATCTGATGTTATTACCATTTGATGAGTTTGATATAATTTTGGGTATGGAATGGTTGACATTGCATCATGCGGTTGTGAATTGCAAAAGAAAGATTATTGATTTAAGATGTCAGAATGATAAAATAGTTTGGATTGAGTCTAATGATTTAAATGGGTTACCTACTGTGATATCAGTGGTGAAAGCTCGGAATTATGTGAAAAAGGGTTATGAAACTTATTTTACTTATGTGATCGACTCGAAAGTAACTGAAAAGAAAGTTGAATCAACACAAGTGGTTTGTGAATTCCCTGACGTGTTTCCTAAAGAATTACCGGGATTACCTCCGATACGTGAAGTTGAATTTGGTATTGATCTATTACCGAGAATGACTCCTATTTCGATAGCTCCGTACAGAATGGCACCGACATAGTTGAAAGAGTTGAAGTCACAATTGCAACAGTTAACTAACAATGATTTTGCAAGACTAAGTTTCTCACCTTGGGGTGCTCCTATTCTGTTTGTGAAAAAGAAAGATGGCACGATGAGAATTTGCATTGATTACCGTCAGTTGAATAAAGTGACTATCAAGAATAAATATCCTCTACCCAGAATTGATGATTTGTTTGATTAGCCTAAAGGAGCTATTGTGTTTTCAAAGATAGATCTGAGATCGGGTATTATCAGTTGCTAGTAAAAGATTCAGATATTTCGAAAATTGCTTTCAGAACGAGGTACGAGCATTATGAGTTTTTAGTTATGCCTTTCGGACTAACGAATGCTTCTGCTATTTTTATAGATCTGATGAATAGAATTTTCAGACCGTATTTAGATCGATTTCTTGTTGTATTCATTGACGACATTTTGATATATTCGCATGATGAAACTGAGCATGCCGAGCATTTGAGAATCGTGTTACAGACTCTGCGTGAAAAGCAATTGTATTGGAAATTTAGCAAATATGAATTCTACTTGTGAGAAGTTGGTTTTCTGGGACATATTGTATCAGCCTCTGGAATACGAGTTGATCCGAGCAAGATTTCTACTATTCTGGAATGGAAACCTCCGAAGAATGTGTCTGAAGTTTGCAGTTTTCTGGGACTTGCTGGTTATTATCGACGGTTTGTAAAAGTCTTTTCGATGATAGCTACTTCATTAACTAGATTGCTTCAGAAAGATGTGAGATTTGAATGGTCTGACAAATGTCAGAAAAGTTTTGATTAGTTGAAAGCCTTTTTGACTGAAGCTCCAGTTTTGGTACAGCCAGAATCGGGTAAAGTTATAGCTTATTCCTCGAGACAACTAAAGCCGCATGAAAAGAATTTTTCGACACACGATCTTGAGTTAGCTACAATTGTGTTTGCTTTTAAAGATTTGGCTTCACTACCTTTTTGGTGAGAAATGTCATGTATTTTCGGATCATAAAAGTCTGAAATATTTAATGACACAGAAAGACTTGAATCTATAACATAGAAGATGGTTAGAGCTTTTGAAAGACTACGAGCTTGTGATAGACTATCATCCGGGTAAGACAAATGTTATTGTTGATGCTTTGAGTCAGAAATCACTGTTTGAATTATGTACTATGAATGCTCATCTAGACTTGTCTGATGATGGTACAGTTTTAGCTGAATTGAAAGTGAAACCGTTGTTCTTACAACAAATATGTGATGCTCAGAAAGTTGATAATTAAATGTTAGCGAAACGAGCTCAGTGTGATTCGAACTCTGATTCTAAATTTTGAGTTAATGATGATGGTTGTTTGAGATTTCGAGATCAAATTTGTGTTCTGAGAAGTTCAGAGTTATTACATTTACTTCTGAAAGAAGCTCATAATAGTTGCCTACCAGCTCATCCGGGAAGTACAAAGATGTACCATGATTTGAAGCAACACTATTGGTGGTCTGGTATGAAAAGTGATATTTTTTATTTTGTCTCGAAATGTTTAGTTTGTTAGCAAGTTAAAGCTGAACATCATGTTCCATCTAGTTTGTTGCAGCCGATTTTGATTCCTGAGTGGAAATGGGACAGAGTGATAATGGATTTTTTTTCTGGTTTGCCTTTGACTCCGAGAAAGAAAGATGCAATTTGGGTCGTAGTTGATCGATGACGAAATCCACCCATTTTATTCTAGTAAGATCTGATTACTCACTTGATAAGTTAGTTAAGCTTTACATTTCTGAGATTGTGAGATTGTACGAGGTGCCATTGTCTATTGTGTCAGATAGAGATTCAAGATTTACTTCACGGTTCTGGAAGAAACTGCAAGAAGCCCTAGGTACTAAATTGCATTTCAGTATGGCTTTTCACCCGCAAATGAATGGTCAATCTGAGTGAATCATTTAGGTACTCGAGGGTATATTGAGATGTTGCATTCTTGAGTTTAATGGTACGTGGGAACAATATTTGCCATTGATTGAATTTGCGTATAATAATAGTTTTTAGTCGAGCATCAAAATGGCACCTTACAAAGCTTTGTACGGACGCAAATGTCGAACACCTCTGTATTGGACTGAGCTCAGTGAAAATAAAATACACGAGGTTGATTTTATTAAAGATACAGAATAGAAAGTGGAAGTGATATGTGACAGTCTAAAAGCTACATCAGATCGTCAGAAATCTTACGCAGATTTGAAACGGAAAGATATCGAGTTTGAGATCGAAGATAAAGTGTTCTTGAAAGTATCTTTGTGGAAAAAAGTACTCAGATTTGGACGTAAAGGCAAATTGAGTCCGAGGTTCATCGGATCGTATGAAATTATTGAGCGTATCGATGTTGTTGCCACCTGAGCTAGAAAAGATTCATAATGTATTTCATGTGTCAATACTTCCTTGGTACAGATCCGATCCATCACATGTGATTCCTCCATCTAAGATTGAAATCCGATATGATATGATTTACGAAGATGTGCAAGTACGCTAACTATTGTTGTTACTTGATGTTTAGGCAAGTGCCAAGCTATTGGCTGAATAGTAATTTGTTTATTTATTTGATGCATTGAAATGGTAAGTATTTAAGTGAAAATAAGTTAGTATTCAGGAAAGAATGGTGTAATAGTCCGGTTCAGACCCTAGTAGGAATAGTGGTTTTGGGACCACAAATCCGAGTTAGAAAAATATTTTAATATTATTTTCCGTGCCTATGATACGTGATTAAGCTTGTGTGAAATTTTTGTGAATTAATTTATCTATTTGTGTGCTTAATTTGATAAAAGGACTTAATTGTGAAAGATGTAAAATTAGCATGCCATATGTAAAGGTATCTATTTGCTATGACTTTTATTATATGGAGTTCTTATGTTGTTATTAAACCATATGAATATTTGATGAACATTAATGGACATTACTGTACATTGATAGTGGAATTTAAATGTTAATATTAAAAGGTTAATTATGCAATTTGATTAATACTATATGTTATAATAACAAAAAGGCTTAAAATAATAGCCATTTTAATTGCTCATCCACCGAAATTAGAAAAGAAAAAAAGAATGTTTGAAGCTTTGTGATTTTAGGCTAGGTTCAAGCAAAATTAAGGTATGTAATTTGTTCGGTTTTGGATAATTTCTACGTTTTTGTAATCGTTGCTGAGTGTATTTCAAAACCCATGCTTCAATTTTGTGAATTGATGATGAATTTGAAATATGCCATGGATAAATTCATGAGCTTTCTGAAGTTTGGTGATGAAATATGAAATATATGTGTTGATTACCATGTTTTATCTTTGGATTTTTGATGATTTTGAGTTATATGGACTAAATTGAGAAAATAATATTTTGAGGGATTAAAATGTGAAATAAATGAAATGTATGGACTTGTATGATCATAGTGAACATTCGACTAAGCATGGGTATATAGAGATTTTGTGTATTTTGTGATTTTGTGAAATAAGGACTAAAATGTCAGAATGTAAAAATGTGAGGGCTAATTTGTAAATTGCCCTAAATATGTGTTTTTGGATTGAATTGAATGATTTGATGAATAAATGGGTTAAATTTGAATATGTATAGATCAAGAATCGAAGAAAACAGATTTAGATCGAGGAAAGTCGAAAGTAATTGAATAGCCGAATCCGTTCGTTTACTTGAATCCGAGGCAAGTCTATATACAAATAAATGTGTTAGTATTGATTTATGTATGTTCATATGAAATTTCATTGAGATGAATGTGTATGAGATGAAAAATATATGAATTCTGAGGAAGTATCGACAGTGTATAAATGTCCGAGAAGTCCCGTACGAACCTAAGAATAGATAGGATTACATATGTCATGACATAGGTTTCTGATATGTGATATCATGTAAGACCACGTCTGGGACGTTGGCATTGATTTGAGATTTCATATAAGACCACGTCTGGGACGTTCGCATCAATTTGAGATTTACGTGTAAGACCATGTCTGGGACATTGTCATCATATTTGATTCGTATAAGACCCTGTTTGGGATAGTGACATCGATCATTGGTTACATGTAAGACCACGTCTATGACGTTGGCATTGTATGATTATTCTGAGTAGTCTGAGTATCCTATTTGGTTTCGAAGGGTTTAACAGGCAAGTCCGAGAAATGAATGACTATGTGAATTGTATATTTGTTTCAGGTACGTTTGATGTATATGCTTTGTTTAGGCATGAAAGGTGAGTATTATGGACTTGTAAAAGACAAATATGTGCATTGATGTAATATGATAAAATGTGATATATGTATGACTATGATATGAGAAAAAGAGATGCTTTGAGATATGATGTGTTGGTAAGCTATGGCTAAACAAATGAGCCAAAAAAATGTTATTAATTTCCAATTGAGAAACATAAATGAAATTGTATTATATGATTATGTGCATTTTATGTTAAGTTTATTTGTATATAGCTTACTAAGCTTTTGAAAGCTTACTCTGTTTGTGTGTTGGCTTTGTTTTATAGATCATCGAAGCTACGAAAGGCTCGGAAATCGTTAAGGACCATCACCAAACTATTAATCTCTATTTTGGTACTTTTGAATGTGTCTATAGCTAAATATGGCATGTATAGGCTAGTTATTTTGGAATATGTTTGAGATATGTACACAGCTGTGTGATATGGCTAGATAAATGGTTGTGTTATGAATGACTAGTCATGTCCTATGATGCTTAGTTTCGGTATAGCTTGATAGCAAATGAAAGGGTCATATGAATGGTAAGTTTTTGATGCATAGTTAGCATATTATTGATGGTAAGTTTTTGATGGATTATACTTTGAAATGTATGTGATTGGATTGAACCAAATGTCTTATAATTTGGTGTGATTGTTAAGCTCATAAGTGGTTAGAAATGATGTACATTTTGGTATGTTTTGGTTGCCTTTGATGCTTTGATTGGTGCTTAATTGTGCTTATAGGAATGACCCAAAGTGTGGGTGGCATTTTGGCCTTGCAAATGGCCTATAATTGCCCACATGGTTGAGCACACGGTCGTATGGTACGACCATGTCCCTTGTGGTTGTATTTCAAAACAAGTCAGGCTCGACCACCGGCTGGACACACGGACGTGTGACTGGCCATGTGGTGCAAGTCAGTAGCGGCCTCGGGTGAGGCACGCGGGTGTGTCCACGGCTGTGTGGACAAGTCAGTATGTATGCCCTATTTTGACATGGCTTAGACCCATGGGCGTGTGACCTCTGTAACTTAGAAAACTTTTTAATTTTTTGAGAATTTCCGTATGTGTTCGGTTTAGTCCCGGCCCTATTCTAAAGCATGTTTAAGGTCCTGTTGACCCATTCCAGGGACACTTTAATTTGATTCGTTAAATTATATTATAAAATGTCCGTAAAAGGTTCTGTTTTGTCCGGTAATGCCTTTAACCCTAGACCGGCGACGGTTACGGGTTAGGGGTGTTACAAATGGTAAGGTTTAAATTATGCAATTTCTTATGGAACAATTTATTATGTGTTCAATTAAAATACAGCTTTGGTTAGATGCACTAATTTGTGACAATGACTAAATGATATTCATATGACTTGTATTACATTCATATGGAATAAGTATGGAAGAGTTAAAGTTATATAAAATTCTACTAAGATTGGGGGTAATAAGTATAAGTGTGATACTATGGATTAGTTCACCTTGTGATGAATATAGTTTATGAGTATTACGGTAACAATATTGGAATATTTTTTATACGTAAAATTTTATATTTGAGATGAATTAATATGATTAAAGATTATATAGGCTTACTAAGCATTTGTTGCGTACGTGTTTGTTTTATTTGTTTACCTTACAGATTATCGGAAGCTTGAACATGTTGGAAGCTTATCAGAGCTATATCACACTACCCATTGGTTCTAATGGTAATTACTGATGACTTGATTTTGGTTATAATGGCATGTATAGGTTATTTTTACTAAATATTAGTCTATACGAGTTTTGTTGAAATTAGTCATGTATTTGGCTTGTGTTTTGGTATTGTGATATTTGCATTATTGCCTTGCAATATCGGCCTGATTAAATGATGAGAAGTAAAATAGTAGTTGAATATGCATAAGAGGTGCCTAAAGGCATATAGGTTGTGTGTAAACATATAGGTATTTGATAATTGGTTTCAATAAGATTATTTAGTAAAAATTTGCACATACATGTTTGAATAAATTATGAAGGTACATTGGTTAGGTACTTAGAATGTCAATTTTGACATGTTTGGAGTGTGTTTAACTGAGTTTTAAATTGGTTGAATCAATGGTTTTGAGTTGCTTGATGTATAAGATTACAGGGAATGGAAACCTTAATGTTTAATGCTCATAGTGAGTCCACACGGCTAACACATGGGCGTGTGAATTGGCCGTGTGTCCCCTACTACTTAAAATTTTCAAAACAGAATGCCCAGGAATTTACACATAGGCATGTGTCTCAACCGTGTGAGGCACACGGCCTAGCAAACGGACGTGTGGCTGGCCGTGTGACCTAAGTCAGAGAGTTACATGGGGTAGGACACAGACTGAGACATGGGTGTGTCCTATGGCCACACGGGCATGTCCCAGGTCCACACGGCTGTGTGTGCCCTGTTTCTAGGAAAAAAGTTTAAATTTCGCGAATGTTCGATTTAGTCCTGATTTGTTTCTAACATGTATTTTGGGCCTCAAGGGCTCATAAAAGGGACAGTAAAATATTTATGTAATGTTCGTATTTGATCTGAAATGTCGGTAATGCTCCATACCCTATTCTGGCGATGGTTAAGGGTTAGGGGGTGTTACATACTATATGTCCAAGAAAACCAACTTCTCGAAGCCAAAATTCACATTTACTAAATTTAGCATACAACTATTTTTCATGTAGAGTTTGCAGCACAATTCTCAAATGGTCAGTACGTTCATTTTCATCTCGGAAGTATGCCAGAGTATCATCAATAAACACCACAATAAATCTATCTAGATACGGTTTGAAAATTCTATTCGTTAAATCCATGAATATCGTAGGTGCATTAGTCAAGCCAAACGGCATCACAAGAAACTCATATTCCCCGTACCTGGTTCTGAAGGCTATCTTTGGCGCATCTGAATCTTTCACCCATAGCTGATAGTAACCAAAACGAAGATCAATCTTCAAAAATATAGTGGCACCTTTCAATTGATCAAACAAGCCATCAATACGAGACAATGGATACTTGTTCTTTATTGTGACTTTGTTGAGCTATTCGTAATCAATACATAATCTCAAATATCCATCTTTCTTTTTAACAAACAGAACCGGCGCACCCCAAGGTGAAGAACTAGGTCGAGCAAAACCTCTGTCAGTCAATTCTTGCATCTATTTTTTCAACTCTTTTAAATTTGTAGGGGCTATTCTGTAAGGTGCTATAGATATAGGAATTGTCCCCAGAACAAGATCTATAAAAATTTCACTTCTCTGACCGGTGGTAATCCAGGTAATTCCTCTGGAGACACATCAAGATACTCACAAACAACTGGCACTAATTTAATCTTCGACTCAGATACTTTAGTGTCCATCACATAAGTAAGATAAGCATCATAACCTTTTATGATATATTTTTGTGCTGATATAGCTAAAATCACATTATACAACCCATCCAGTTTATCAGATTCAACATGGAGCAATTCACCATTCTGACATCTTAACACAATATACTTCTATTTACAATTTACCACTGCATCATGCTGAGTTAGCCAGTCCATTCCTAGAATTACATCAAATTCTTCAAATGGAAACAACATTAGATCAGCTGAGAAATAATAATCACGTACCATTAACAGACAATTTTTACAAACTTTATCCACCATTACATACTTGTCTAAGGGGTTTGAAACTTTAACCATGAACTCAGTGGACTCAACAGGTAAATTTTTAATAGACACTAAATTCGTGTATATGTATGAATGTGTTAAACCAGGATCAATCAAAGCAGTAATATCAATATCAAGAAGAGAAAAAGTACCAGTAATTACGTCAGGTGTAGAGGCATCTTCACGTGCAAGTATAGCGTATGTCCTTGCTGGTGCTCGTGCTTCAGATTTGACAGTTGAATCTTTAGTCACACCTCGGCTACCATTGACATTGCTGGGGTTACGAGGCGGTCTACCTCTCGAGGCATGATTACTCGGCCTTGAAGTCTGAACAGTATCTTTTTTAGGATTTTCCGGACAGTCTCTAAAATAGTGATCAAGAAAACCACATCTAAAGCAGGCTCCACTTCTTATACAGAACTCATTGAAATGAATTTTATTACAATGTTTACATCTTAGTTTGGGGTTTCTGACACTTCCTACACTTGTTACAGATGGGGACGGAGATTGTAATGCCCCGAATTTTGGGCATAGAAGAAATAGGTTTTGAACAAGGGAATGGTTAGGAGACTGCACATAAATATTTAGTTGTACAAGAAAGTGACATAAATGAATTTCTGCTTCAGTGGTTAAGTGATTTAGGAGTGTTTGGAAGTGTTTGAGAAGTCAGGGGTTCAAGCTTGGCTTAAGCAAAATTTTTATTTTAACTGAATAAAATCCTTGGATCTAGATAGTAGGTTCTTAAATTATTGTGGTTAAAATATGATACAAAGGAGTTGTTGGCCTAGTGGTAAGGGGCGTGTGGAGTGTACATGGGGTCTAAGGTTCGAGTGGTGGCGCATCAAAAAGGGAGTGTTTATTTTGTTGCCTAATTCTTGTGGGTGTAGAGTTGGATTGAAATACTACTGAATGGAGTTTGAACTGGTCATAGAGAGAATTGAGGAGGGATATTTGGAGATATTTTAGGATAAAATCAAGGGAAGAGAGAGGGGATGGAGTGTTGTCCCGAAATTGAACTATGGCACTCAGGAATTCGACTAAGAAAGAAATGCTCCTCATTTGTTTCCCAAGTTGGACGGTGATAAATCGTAAAAGTAACATATTTTAATCCCACATTTAGCTTACTTTTTGATGATTTATCCCTTGATTTATATAAAAAGGTGCTTGTAATCCTTTCTTTTCATGTTTTATACCCAGGAAAGCACCCGAGGATGAAAAGAACACAAAACAGGCCCAAAACAGAGTAAATGGGCCATATCATGAATTCGTCACGGCCTGGCCCAGAGACCACACGGCCGTGCCACGCCAAACATCTAGAACACGACCTCTCCCCCGATTTTCATGGCCGTGCCTCAAGTTAAAAATCCGAACACGGCCTGGAGTCGATCCACACGGGCATGCTACATGGTCGTGCCTCTATCGTCAGAATGAGCAATTTCAGTCGGAAAATGATACTTAGGGAGAAAGAATCACATTCCAAGAGCCTATATATATCCCTTAACTACCACCTTTGAAGAGGCATCAAAGCTAGGCCAAGTAGCCAAGCTGAGAAGGTCAAAATTAGGGAATAACACGAGGATAGCCAGTTGATCCATCCCAAGAAGCCGGAATTACACTCAAGACGGCGGATTTCTCCTTCAATTCCTTCAGGGGGTTTTAGGGTTTTCTTATGTTTTGTTTTATCTTTTCTCTTGTGATGTTCTTTTTATTCATTATGAACTAAACCCTTCAGATACCTGAAGGGGATGAAATATAGATAAATTTTGTTATTTAATTTCTAAGTTATATGATAATTGCTTAGTTTGTTCTTAATTATGTTGCTTAATCCAAATCTAATGTTCTTAGGTGGAGGAGGAATAGACCCTGCCTAAGAGTAGATCTAACATAATTAAGTAGAGTTGATCGAATGCCTAGAGATAGGGTTACGATACTTTGCCAGATTAGGGTGAAGCCTAATATGGGAGTCCATTGATCGATTTACTGCTATCCTAGGGGGTTATTATAAGCGAACGAGAGTTCCACTAATTAACCTAGGGTTAGACGTTATTCGCCTCGAGAGAGGGTTTAATATAGGTTAGGGAGTCTTACGGATCAGGCTAAGTAACGAAATCATATAATTTAGGGTTAGATAACAAGTGAAATCTAGGTGGATTCTTCCTGAGGGTATCGTCATAATCAACTGAGTTTTCCTTCAATGTTATTTTCCTATTCGTCCTTTTTGTCTTTGTGTCCTTAGTTTAGTCTTCGTCAATATAGTTAAAGCAACTTCACTCTATTTTTAAGGCTAAATAATAAAAAGAAAGTTAGTATTAATACTCTCAGTTCCTTCCGGTTCGATATCTGGTCTTGCCTAAGCTATACTACTGTTCGATAGGTACACTTGCCTTTAATCATTGTCAGAGTTAGTCTCCAGGTTCGATCATTCTTTTATAAATATTAAAGCTCTAATTTGCAGCAATCAAGTTTTTGGCGTCGTTGCCGAGGAAGTAAAATATTAAGAAAACTCTATTTTTATTACTTTAGCCATTATTTTTATTTTCAACAATTTATTTTTTTAGTTTAATTTTTAGTTTTGCTAATTTTTCTTTCTTTCTTTTCTTTCTAGGTACCTCTAGTTTATGACTAGAAGGAACCCGAGAGGACCTTTGGTATACTGTAACATCCTGGAAAGGGCCTATGCATTTTCGGTTTAATTGTATGAAATGACAAGTCTTAAGCATTATGAATAAATTTTTGATATTTTTGGAAACTCAGAAATGTATGAAAATGCATGGAAATGGAAATGAACATTTTTGGAAACCTGAACATTTTTGGAAACCTGAACATTTTTGGAAACCTGGAAATGCATTAGGACATGAACATTTTAGGAAACCTAGAAATGTAAGGAAATGGTTCAAAAATGGAAAGTACACATTTTTGGAAACTAAGAAATGAAAATGGAAATGATCCAAAAATGGAAAGTACACATTTCGGGAAACATGGAAATGTAAGAAAATGGCAAGTAAACAGAGCCGATCGAAAATTTTAGGAAACTTGGAAATGACCCTAAAATGATGAGTTTTAAAGTTTAAAATGGGAGATTAAGGCAAGAGGGCCTTAAAAGAAAAAGTTGGTAAAATTTGACACACAAATAAGCTTGGAAAAGTGGCCTGAAGATGCCACTTAGGGCCTATGGAAATGGCGACATGTGCAAGAGGCATGGGCCTGGGTTTGAGTCACAAGGGAAGCAAATAAATGAAGTTTTATTTTTGCTTCCCAGGCTAAGGGGTGGACGGCACATGTGTTTAAAAAGAGAGGTGTTTTATTTTCATAAATATGTGAATAATAAGTGATAAATAAAGGATTTTCTTTAATTGGATTATTTGAGGAGATAATTGATGGATTGAATGCTTTTATTTTAAATAAAGGAGATAATATTATCATAAGGAAGAGTGGTGGCCAAGGCAAGGACTCTTGGCCTAGTAATTTCGGCTAAAGGAGGAGAGTTAAGGCTATTCTCTCATCTTTTCCTAAGTGTGCCGAAATTTTCCTAGCTCTCTCCCCCTCTCTGTCGAATTTTTCTTTAAGCAAAATCCATCTTCTCTTCCTCTATTTTCTTCTCTGTTTCTACTGTCAAAGCTGAATCTTTGTTGACTCTAAGCAAGGAAGTAATCAACTACAGCATCAAAAGGGGTAAGATCTGTGGTCAATCGATTTGTATTCCTTCTCTTTTTATTGAAATCGGTACTAATTCTATTAGCAATTTTGGCCGATCTCTGAGGATCTCTCGAGTTTCTACAATTGTTGAATACAAGGGTCAAGGATCTAAGGTAAGAACAATGAATTTTTGTTCTTCTAATTCTTTTAATCAAGGTCTAGGAAATAATCCCTTTTGTGTCTCTTGGCCGATTACCAAAGGAGGAATTTTGGGATTTGGATCTAAGGGATTTCAACATCTCCATAAGCCAAGGGTTACTTTTCGAGATTTAGAATCACAAGGTAAGTGCTAAGAAATTCGGCTAAGGCTTATGTTACATGTTTGGATTTATTATTTAGTTGAAAACTAACCTATGGAGTAATATAGTGTTTAGCCCAGAATTCACAAGGGAGGAATACAAAGATCAGGCACTTGATTCTTAAAATCAATTCGAGTTACAAGGTAAGTAATACAAATCCTAGTTGTATTTGGAAAAGTGGCGATTGGTCTTTTAAAGTGATTAACTTATGTAGGATTTGAGATCTAAAGCGTGATCGATTCTCTTGGGATTTCAAGGAATCTATTAAGCGAATCGGATGTGTACTCACGCTAACTTTCAATATATTATGGCAATAATTATTTTAATATATGAATATGCATAAGAATGAGAATGTGGCTAAGTACCACAAATGTGGTAAAGAGTACCCAGTGCACGTTTCCTACTTACGATAGGATTACGAATATGATATATTTTGAACATGTGAATAGTAACATGAATGAGAAATAAGTATGTTATGCATGATATAATAATATTTGGGGCATTTTGGGCTATATGTGAAAGGGGAAGAAGGTGTTGACTTGGTCTCACCAGCGGAATATGGTGACTACGGTCACATAATATGAATATGGTAACCGGTTACATTATCTCGAATTTGGTAACCGGTTACATTATTCGAATATGGTGTCTAATGACACAAATTATATGGCGATGAGCACGTCATTGCGGCGGCGCGCCGATGGTGTGTAGCGGATGGAGGGTCGACTTAGTAGTCCCCACGGTGTATTTGGCGGTGCGGGTGGTGTGTAGCGGATGGACAAATAGGCTTGGGTTTGGGTTGCATCATTTGATTCGAATATGTACTTGATATGAATATGTATGCACGATCTGTTGATTGTTAGTTTTGTGTACACATTGAGTGCGTAGACTCACCCTTGTGGGACCATTTTTTTCGGTGATGAGCGGTAATAGGCCAAGATTGGGCGGGGAGAGTGAAGGTGGCCATGCGGGGGAGAAAAATAAACGATTTGGACTCTATTTTTGCTAAGTACTTCTCATTTTAATTTTGGAAATTATTTGATGTAATAAGGCCATAAGGCCCAAGTTTGATTGCTTCATTTCTGTTTAAATTTTATTATTATGTTACGAATTACTTTAAAATTAATGATTGTTTAAAAACATATTTCTTAAATAAACCCTAGATTGTTTTTTTTTGTCACTTTAAATAATTGTTCTTTTAAAATTATGTAAACGGGTTTCCAATCTAAGCCCAACCCAAAACCAATATCTTTCAAAAAATACACAAATTATCTCTAAGTAATAAAGAACTTCAAAACCGTTTTTCTTAAGGAACATACCAGATCCAGTTCAGGCTCATGGGCCGGGTGTGGGGTGTTTCAGTTTGGTATCAGAACCCAGTTTTCAACTCTCGGCCTGTGGGCTAAGGCCCAAAACATTTTTAATTCGAGCCCAAATGATTTTCTTTGAAATAAAGTAGGTGTTTTGGCATGGCATCTAAGTCTCCGACCCGCAGTCCACCAGGTAAGTACCCTAACTTTATGTGTGATTCTGTGATTTATGAACTGTATAAGGGTAGAGAAGGCATGGAACATAGAATAGAATGATAGAAATTTGAACCCTAGGACTAGACTACTCAAACACACAGAACCCATAA
The DNA here is from genome assembly GCA_025503065.1 of Gossypium bickii. Lineage (NCBI taxonomy): Eukaryota > Viridiplantae > Streptophyta > Magnoliopsida > Malvales > Malvaceae > Gossypium > Gossypium bickii. The sequence goes on from CP106712.1 coordinate 86,718,682, forward strand.
GACTTAATGAACTTAACAAACCTATGGCTAAGTCACTGAGATAGGGTGTGGTAACCCCTGTATGCATGTTTAGGATTGGATCAGGAAGAGCACAGTATTTAAGCGATCCTAGTGACTCACCTCCTCTTGCGAGAATCCTACAGTGCGTAGCCGGTTCACCCTAACTCGAAGGCTCGGTGGTGTGGCAACCTGCATGCGCATGTCTAGGAATGGTTTCGATAGGAGCTTGGTATTTAAGCGATCCGTGTGACTCACCTCCTCTCCATTCGAATCCGACACAGTGCGTAGCTTTAGTTCACCACGACCAAGGAGGGCTCGGTCATAGGCTAAACATAATGACTAAAACCCAGAAAGGAACTAGCCATGTTAAAAAAAAGAGTAAGAAGAACAAAACAACAAACCCTAGTTTTAAAATCCTTAAAATTTTCTTTTAAATTTGTGAAAACTATCTTTACAAAAGAAAAAAATTCCCAAAAAAAAAAATTTCTGATTTGTGAAAATTACAAAAATGCCCTTAGTGGCAAAATTACCAGAATGCCCTTGATTCACAAAATGCCAAACTTTTCAACCGTTTTGCTAAAACTTCACTATTTTATAAATGTTCACAAGCCCTAAGATCCAAACTATCAAAAATATCTTGGTTTGGAAAAATTACAAAATTGCCCCTAACTTACAAAATTACCAAAATGACCTTGATTCCCAAAATTTTTGCAACATCTCCATTTTGGAAGGAACAATTCTCAAAAAGAACCCACAACATTTTACAACTTTTGAAATATCCCTGATTTACTAAATTTTACAAATTTACCCTGATTTGTGAAAATTTACCAAAATACCCCGAGGTCAAAAATTACCGACATACCCCCGAATTTTGAAATTTCTCCAAATTACCCCGAGACTTTGAATTCTCAAAATACTTTTCGACAAAAACACCAAGGAACGTTTATCCTTTTGAAGAATTACGAAAATGCCCCTGTAGGACAACATTACGAAAATACCCCTGGGTAGTGGAAAACAACAATGAAAACTATAACGTTTCTCTGAATGAACGAAAGTTCATATTTGTTTGATGGATGAATGAATGAATGGAAAAGACTGTGTGCTTGTATGAATACGAAAGAATCACTCTTAAATCCCTTTTCATAAATCTCCTTCGTGGGTAAATAAGTGGAACAATGACTAATCCATAAAATTCCTTAATCAGATCTCGACGCTAGGAAATGAGTTCTAGAGGACGTGGTCAACGTGGACGAAGTAGAGGGAGGATGACCGTGTCGGAACCCATTAGATCGGGTCAGGGGTCCGACAATGAAATACCACCGCCACCGCCACCCCCCGGTGTAGGTCTTTGAGCAAGCGCAAGCTCGGGCGGGGAAGATCTTTGTGTCGCGGTCGTGCTACGAGTTTTGGAATTGGTGGTCAGTGCGGGTTGAAATTCGGGAACCGAAAATGCGTGCTCGAGCGGCTCGAGCTAATGAAGCCGAGATGTTTCGTGGAGTGTCGAGTGGCACCCGCATAAGCGAGTGCGGTTGGAAGCGCACTTTAACGCATCATGGATAAGCTCGACTTGACCCACGAGGAGAAGTTAAAGGGGTTGGTGGCAGCGCTTTATGCTGCGATGAAGCGTATCAATGGTGGTTAAGCGTGCGAGATGGTGCCACGGACCGAGGATCGACACGGGAGTACGTTAAGGAAGCGTACCAAAAGAAATATGTGGGAACCGGTATACGGATGAACAAAGAAAGGCTTTTCGGGGTTGGTGCAAGGGAGTAAGTCTGTCGCAGAATATGAGGTGGAATTTCTGAGGTTGAGCCGCTATGGTCGAGGGGTAGTGGTAACTGAGCATGAACGCTGTGTCCGTTTTGAGGACGGACTGAGGAACGATCTGAGACTGTTGATAGCACCGCATCAGGAGCAGGAATTCTCTGCTTTGGTGGAAAAGGCCAAGGTTGCCGAGGGAATCAAGGATGCTACCAAGCAGGCTGTGGATAGGAATAAGCCCAAAAGAGGTTCTGGGCCATCTGGAAAGGGTCATAAGAGGCCTAGAGTTGACGGGCCACGAAATCAACAAGCTGGTACGGGCTGGCAGTATCGCCCTTGTGAGCATTGTGGAAAGAGGCACCTGGGAGAATGTTGGAGAAAGGCGGGAGGATGTTTCAAGTGTGGGTCCAAGGACTATATGCTTAAGGATTGTCCTAAGCAATCAGATGAGAGCCGGCCGCGACTCGGAATGTTAGTCGAGGCTCTTTCCGGTAATGTCTTTGGTAGAGGCCGTGGAGCACAGTGGTGAGTCTTTGCTAATCGCGAAGCAAGGCAATCGGGTTTGGTTTATGCGGTTCGCCGAAGGGAGGATGGTGACACACCAGATGTAATAACCGGTACGTTCTTTATTTCTGACAAACCCTATTTTGCTCTAATTGATGTGGGCTCGACCCATTCCTATGTTGCATGTAGTGTAGTGGAAACACTAGGCCTAGACTCAGAACTCTTTGATAGACAGATGACTGTAGTAAGTCCATTAGGCCAAACTGTAGTGGTAGACAAGATCTTTCGGAATGTACCCCTAGAGATTCAGGGAGTGAACTTTCGGGCTGACTTAATGGAGTTACCCTTCGGAGAGTTTAAGCTTATACTTGGAATGGATTGGCTAGTAGAGCATCGAGCCGTGTTGGATTGTGCGGCTAAACGTATGGAACTAAGAACCCCCGAGGATGAGGTGGTAGTGATGATCGGAGAAAGGAGGAACTACTTGTCCAACGTAGTTTCAGCGCTGAAGGTCGAGAAGATGGTTAAGAAGGGGTGTAAGGTGTTCTTAGCCTTCGTAAGTGCGTTGGGAGGAAAAGAGGAAGGTGTTCATGGAGTTAGGACGGTAAGGGACTTCGTAGATGTGTTCCCAGATGAATTACTGTGAGAATACCCCGGATAGGGAGGTGGAATTTGGAATAGACTTGCTACCGGGAACAGCTCCTGTATTAATCGCTCCATACCGAATGGCGTCAAAGGAGTTGGTGGAGCTCAAGGCTCAAATCCAAGAACTGTTGGATCGTGGGTTCATTCGACCCAGTGTGTCTCTGTGGGGAGCACCGGTCCTATTTGTGAAGAAGAAGGACGGAACTATGCGTATGTGCATAGATTATCATCAGTTGAACAAACTGACCATCAAGAACAAGTATCCTTTGCCAAGGATAGATGACTTGTTCGACCAGCTGAAAGGGGCAACTGTGTTCTCGAAGATAGACTTAAGGTCGGGATGTAACATCCCAAAATTGGGCCTAGGAGAATTGAGCCCAATGGGCCTTAGGCGTAGTAGCGTTTAAATTTTTAGAGAACAAGAGATCGGCTTAAATGCAAGTTAGACTTATTAGATAAGTGATTTTGGAAGATTAGAGGCTTCATGAAGTCCGGGATCAAATATTGGCTTTGGGGAAATTTTGGTTTTAGGTGAAAAAAAACCCTGGAAGTTGGCAGATAGGCCTTAAGAATAAAATATGGAGAAAAATGACACAAGTGGAGTGTGTGGTGTAGTGGCAAAGTGATGCCACATAAGAGACAAGGGAATGACGCCACAAGGAAGGAAGGAGGTCCAAGGTTCAAGTCTTGGCTTTTGCATTTTGGTTTCTTTTTGCTTGGACCTTAGAATTTGGCCTATAGTTTATATTTAGTTGCGCATGGTCTAAGACACAAGAGGAGCTTGTGGCCAAGTGGTTAGCGGCGTGGATTATGTTGCAAAGGAGCACAGGTTCGAATCTCATGAGAAGCAAGGAGTATTTATTTTATGATTGGACAGCAAGAGTTTGATTGAATTTAAACTCTCTTGTGAAGGGATCCCACATTGGAAAGACACAAAGAATGAAGGTGAAGAGCTAGCTATATAAGGAGCATCCTAGAAGGAGAGTAAACACATCTTGGAGGCGTTTGGGCACAGAGAGTGGTCGGGATGCGGATTAGCCCAGCAGTCCTATCGGTGTGTAACTCTCTCTACTCTAGTTGTAGAAAGCGGCAAAATGCCGAAATGCGATTACATGGCATTAGTAGCCACACGAGCGTGCAAGCGCGCGTGTGGGGCTTCAACGCGATAGTTGAGGCCATCGGTAGTATTCTTGTGGGTTGGGCTACTTGGGCCTCGATGGGCGAAGTGGGCCCAATGGGCCCGTGGGCCCATATGAGTAAATTGCATGATTGGTTAGTATATGTTGAACTAGACTAGGTGGAACATATATATGTGGCTAGATTGTGCTAGGTGGGCCACACGAGCATGTGGGCCGGATGGGTCGAAATCGAGTTTTAGGCCCAATCGTCCGGTATGATGGGAAATGGTAAGGTGAGTCGCTAGTGGTGACATTAGGCCTCGGAAAGGCCATTTCGGTTGTGAATTTACGAAAATACCCTTAGTAGGTAAAATTACGATTATACCCCCAGAGGTTGATTAGCATGATTATGTTGTTTAGTTTTGGCCGATTGTAGGGAAGGCTTGATCTCGCATATCTCGAGTTGTGGCTAGTGCTCGAAAAGTGTTAAGGAAGGGGATCTAGTGCGTTAGATCTTGATCTCGGGATTTGATAGTCGTATTAGTAACGGTGTGTAAACTAACACACTTCTTGCTTTGTATATGTTTGATAAACCGATTGATTGGTAAAATCGAAATAGTATGGTTGAGTGATATGATACCCTATGGGGTATGTGCGGATTCGAGTAAGTCCGTTTCATTATGAGTCTTATTATTGATACATGATGTCATGATTTATGATGTATGTGCTATGAGATGCAACGTTAAACATGTTTGCATGATTTGAATACTATACATGAGTTGGTATAATGATGGGTGATATGAGAGGAGGCGGTGATATTTTGTCGACGAGCACCGGTGTTTTGGTAACACAACTTTGTGACTTTGGGTCACGAGAGGTTTGGCACCTCGGAGGTTTGGCACCTCGGCGTCTCGTCCCCGTGGTTTCGCACCACGGTGGGTTGGCCCCACAAGGCGGTATTGAGGATTGGCGCGGTAATTTGGTATCACACGATGGGTTGGCCCCATCACCCGATTATTGTGACTTCGGTCACCGGTGGTTTGGTACCACATTTGTGTCTTTGGGACACTAGAGGTTTGGCACCTCATTGCGACTCGTCCACGTGGTTGGACACCACCGTGGGTTGGCCCCACTTGAGAGATACGGGATTGTCGCTAGTGATTTGGTATCACACGATGGGTTGGCCCCATCATCGGATTTGTGACTTCGGGTCACGGTGATTTGGTATCACAAAGCGTGTCTTTGGGACACGGTGGTTTGGCACCACATTGACGGATATCGTGTCTTTGGGACACGGTGTTTTGGTAACACATTGTGACTATATGTCACCAGTGGTTTGGCACCACCAGTGGTTTGGTACCACACGGGGTAGAAAAGGTGTATGGATGGTTAGGATTGGGTGCATATTGATTGGATGCATGATGGTTATGTTTATGTTGCATATGATATTTTGCTAATCCGGGAAAAAGGGTGGCACACTGAGTCTTGGTGACTCACCTTTTTCCTTTAACATTTTCAGGTGATGCGTAAAGATGGACCGGGTTTGGAGAGGACACAAGGTGGCCCATGCAGAAGAAGATATTTGGATTATTTTAAGCATTTTTAATATTGAGTATTTTGTTTTAAGTATGGGTTGTAATAAGGGCCTTACTATTATTTTGGTATTATTTTAATTATGGCTTGATTAAACTGAACCACTATGTGAAGAGGATTTTATCTTAGCAACCTGCTTATTCAAAATAGTATTTAATAAAGTTTAAATTCAGACAATTTTATAACACTAAGGTTTTTCATATTACTTTAAATGGACATGGTTTTCAAAAGTTAACAAACTTTCATGATTATTCTAAGTCAAAAAGATTTTCAACCGTCTTTCCGCAGTGACATAACTAGATCCAGGTCAAGGCTCGTGGGCGGGTTTGGGGTGTTCTGATTTGGTATCGAGCCGGTTCAAAACTCGGCTTTGAGGGTTTTGGGCCCAAAACACTTTTTTAAAAAAAGGGGCTTTTCAAAATATGGGCTTTTAAGAAACTTTTGAGTTATTACGGCATGGCACTGTACCTCAGGCAGAAGTCCACGGTAAGTGCCGGACTTTCTTGAAGTGATTTGTTTGTATGAATTGATTTATATGTGAATATTATGGGCTTTTATGGGAGCGTAGATTAGTGAACTAGGATCTGTTGAACCCCAGGACTAGTCTACTTAAACACATGCATAAGACTTAAGGCTACTAAACAAACTCGTGAAGTAAGTCACAGGAGTTAAGGTGTGGTAACCACTGCATGTACACATGTCGAGGATTGGTATTCGATGAAGAGCTTGGTATTTAAGCGATCCTAGCGACTCACCTCCTCTTTACGCGAATCCCTGCAGTGCGTAGCTACGGTTCACCTTAACCAAGAAGACTTGTTCATAGGCTAAACCAAGTATTAAAACCGAAAGGGATTAGCCTTCTTGTTTAAAACCCTAGTTTTAAAATTTTCAAACTTACCCCTTTGGGTTGTAAACCCTAAATCGATTTTGAAAGACGTTTTCTCGATTTACCAAAATTTCCAAAATGCCCCTAGTGGCAAAATTACAAAAATGCCCTTGTATTGTAAAATTACGGTACTACCCTCAACTTACATTAAAATGATTTTACTTTGCAAAATACCAAAATCTTGAAATTTCAAAATGTTAAGATACCTGGTATGGGAAATTACAAAAATACCCCTGTGTTAAAAATTACTAAAATGCCCACGACTTTCAAGATTTTGGTTTAACTCCAATTTTAATAAAATTTCCCTACTTTGCAAAAGTATACAAAAATGCTATTTTCAAGATACACGATTTGAAAATTTACAAAATTACCCCGATGAACAAAATTAGAAATGCCCTTGGTTTCTAAATTTTCATAATAAAATCGATTTTTACTAAAATGTTCTTAGATTATGAAAATATCAAAAACTTTTGTTTTACAAATATCGAGATATCTGATTTGGGAAACTTACGAAAATACCTTTAACTTCCAAAATTCTTTGAAATAACCCCGATTTGAAATTTTTGCAACAAATCTGGTTTGAAAAACAAATTTTTCAAGATGACCCACGAGATTTTGTAAACTTTGAAATATCTTTAATTTGAAAACTATTTTCAAATTGACCACGAGTTATTTAGAAATACCCTTATAGGAAAATGTCGAAATTACCACAGGTTGGGAATGCTCAAGAAAGTGACATGGATGAATGAATGTGTCTTTAAAGAAGTATGTGAATGTTTGAATTAGAACAGAGAACTTGAGATGAAACTTTGATTGCTCGAAAGAACGACTTCCGAAACTACATTTATAAAATTTGCTCGTGGATAAAGCAAGTGGAACAAAATTTCTAATGAATAAAACTTTTAATCGATTAAATCGCGACGCTAGATATGAGTTCTAGGGACGTGGTTGTCATGGACGCGTGGTCAAGGTGGAATGACGACTTTATTAAGATCGAGTCTTGCAAGAGCGTAGTGTGGTAGGTTAGGATGTGCGATTGTTAGTTAGTTGGAAATTTCGAGGGACGAAATTTCTTTAAGGAGAAGGGTAGATTTGTAACATCCCAAAATTGGGCCTAGGAGAATTGAGCCCAATGGGCCTTAGGCGTAGTAGCGTTTAAATTTTCGAGAGAGAACAAGAGATCGGCTTAAATGCAAGTTAGACTTATTAGATAAGTGATTTTGGAAGATTAGAGGCTTCTATGAAGTCCAGGGATCAAATATTGGCTTTGGGGAAATTTTGGTTTTAGGTGAAAAAAACCACGGAAGTTGGCGAGATAGGCCTTAAGAATAAAATATGGAGAAAAATGACACAAGTGGAGTGTGTGGTGTAGTGGCAAAGTGACGCCACATAAGAGACAAGGGAATGACACCACAAGGAAGGAAGGAGGTCCAAGGTTCAAGTCTTGGCTTTTGCATTTTGGTTTCTTTTTGCTTGGACCTTAGAATTTGGCCTATAGTTTATATTTAGTTGCGCATGGTCTAAGACACAAGAGGAGCTTGTGGCCAAGTGGTTAGCGGCGTGGATTATGTTGCAAGGAGCACAGGTTCGAATCTCATGAGAAGCAAGAGGAGTATTTATTTTGCGGATTGGACAGCAAAGAGTTTGATTGAATTTAAACTCTCGACGTGAAGGATCCCACATCGGAAAGACACAAAGAATGAAGGTGAAGAGCTAGCTATATAAGGAGCATCCTAGAATGAGAGTAAACACATCTTGGAGGGCGTTTGGGCATAAGAGTGGTCGGAGCGCGGATTAGCCCCAGAGTCCTATCAGGTGTGTAACTCTCTCTACTCTAGTTGTAGAGCGGTAAAATGCCGAAATGCTAGTTACATGGCATTAGTAGCCACACGAGCATGCAAGCGCACGTGTGGGGCTTCGACGCGATAGTTGAGGCCATCAGTAGTATTCTTGTGGGTTGGGCTGCTTGGGCCTCGATGGGCCGAAGTGGGCCTAATGGGCCCGTGGGCCCATATGAGTAAATTGCATGATTGGTTAGTATATGTTGAACTAGACTAGGTGGAACATATATATGTGGCTAGATTGTGCTAGGTGGGCCACACGAGCATGTGGGCCCGGATGGGTCGAAATCGAGTTTTAGGCCCAATCGTCCGGTATGACCGGAAATGGTAATGAGTCGCTAGTGGTGACATTAGGCCTTCTGGAAGGCCATTTCGATTTGTGAATTTACTGAAAATACCCTTAGTAGGTAAAATTACGATTATACCCCAGAGGTTGATTAGCATGATTATGTTGTTTAGTTTTGGCGATTGTAGGGGAAGGCTTGATCTCGCATATCTCGAGTTGTGGCTAGTGCTCGAAAAGTGTTAAGGAAGGGGATCTAGTGCGTTAGATCTTGATCTCGGGATTTGATAGTCGTATTAGTAACGTGTGTGTAAACTAACACACTTCTTGCTTTGTATATGTTTGATAAACCGATTGATTGGTAAAATCGAAAGCAGTATGGTTGAGTGATATGATACCCTATGGGGTATGTGCGCGATTCAGTGTAAGTCCGTTTCATTATGAGTAATGCATTATTGATACATGATGTCATGATTTATGATGTATGTGCTATGAGATGCAACGTTAAACATGTTTGCATGATCTGAATACTATACATGAGTTGGTATAATGATGGGTGATATGAGAGGAGGGCGGTGATATTTTGTGCCGACGAGCACAAAGTGTTTTGGTAACACAACTTTGTGACTTTGGGTCACAGAGGTTTGGCACCTCCAGAGGTTTGGCACCTCGTCTCGTCCCCGTGGTTTCGCACCACGGTGGGTTGGCCCCACAAGGCGGTATTGAGGATTGGCGCCGGTGATTTGGTATCACACGATGGGTTGGCCCCATCACCCGATTATGTGTGACTTGGTCACCGGTGGTTTGGTACCACATTTGTGTCTTTGGGACACGAGGTTTGGCACCTCATTGTGACTCGTCCCCCGTGGTTGGACACCACCGTGGGTTGGCCCCACTTGAGAGATACGGGATTGTCGCTAGTGATTTGGTATCACACGATGGGTTGGCCCCATCATCGGATTTGTGACTTTGGTCACCGGTGATTTGGTATCACAAGCGTGTCTTTGGGACACCGGTGGTTTGGCACCACATTGACGGATATCGTGTCTTTGGGACACAAAGTGTTTTGGTAACACATTGTGACTATATGTCACCGGTGGTTTGGCACCACGGTGGTTTTTGGTACCACACGGGGTAGAAAAGGTGTATGGATGGTTAGGATTGGGTGCATATTGATTGGATGCATGATGGTTATGTTTATGTTGCATATGATATTTTGCTAATCCAGGAAAAAGGGTGGCACTTGAGTCTTGGTGACTCACCTTTTTCCTTTAACATTTTCGGGTGATGCGTAAAGATGGACCAGGGTTTGGAGAGGACACAAGGTGGCCCATACTGTAAGAAGATATTTGGATTATTTTAAGCATTTTTAATATTGAGTATTTTGTTTTAAGTATGGGTTGTAATAAGAGCCTTACTATTATTTTGGTATTATTTTAATTATGGCTTGATTAAACTGAACCACTATGTGAAGAGGATTTTATCTTAGCAACTCGCTTATTCAAAATAGTATTTAATAAAGTTTAAATTCGAGACAATTTTATAACACTAAGGTTTTTCATATTACTTTAAATGGACATGGTTTTCAAAAGTTAACAAACTTTCATGATTATTCTAAGTCAAAAAGATTTTCAACCGTCTTTCCGCAGTGACATAACCAGATCCGGTCAAGGCTCGTGGGCCGGGTTTGGGGGTGTTACACGGGATATCACCAGTTGAAGGTGAAGGAGGCTGACATTCATAAGACCGCTTTTAGGACAAGATATGGCCACTTTGAGTTTGTAGTGATGCCGTTTGGATTGACGAACGCTCCAGCCGCGTTCATGGACATGATGAATCGGGTTTTCCAACCCTACCTGGATAAGTTCGTCGTTGTGTTCATCGACGATATTTTGGTATACTCGAAGTCAGAGGAGGAGCATGATGAGCATCTCCGAGATGTGTTGGAAGTGTTAAGGGAGAAGAAGCTCTATGCCAAATTCAGCAAGTGTGAATTTTGCATTAAGGAGGTGGCGTTCTTAGGTCATGTGGTATCCGTAGAAGGAATAAGAGTGGATCCTAGGAAGATCGAAGCAGTGTTGGATTGGAAACCACTTAGGTCTGTGGCTGAAATCTGAAGTTTCTTAGGATTGGCGGGCTATTACAGAAGGTTCGTGGAAGGATTCTCGTCAATAGCCGCGCCTTTGACAAAGTTGCTAAGGAAGGAAGTACCATTTGTGTGGACAGATAAGCAACAAGAGAGCTTTGAAAAGCTTAAGAAGCTGCTGACGAAAGCTCCGGTGTTAATTCAGCAGGAGGCAGGCAAGGATTTTATGGTGTACTGTGACGCTTCGCATACGGGATTAGGCTGTGTGCTAATGCAAGATGGAAAAGTGGCCGCCTACGCGTCTCGGCAGTTAAGGCCTCATGAGGTTAATTATCCAACACATGACTTGGAACTAGCAGCAGTGGTTTTCGCCCTTAAGGTTTGGAGGCACTACCTTTATGGAGAAAGGTCAGTGATCTACACGGATCACAAGAGCCTTAAGTACTTGTTGACTCAGAAGGAGTTGAACTTGAGGCAACGAAGGTGGGTGGAGTTGTTGAAGGATTACGATTGCTCAATAGAGTACCACTCGGGCAAGGCGAATGTGGTAGCAGACGCCCTAAGTTGGAAGGTTGTGTCGGATTTAAGGGCTTTGTTCGCTCATTTAAGTCTGTATGATGATGGCAGCTTGTTGGCAGAGTTACAAGTCAAGCCCATATGGCTGAATGAGGTGAAAGAGGGCCAGTTGGCTGATAAGGATCTAAGTGCTAAGTTACAGCAAGTACGGAGTGGAGAATTAGAGGATTATGGCGTCAATGAAGAAGGAGTATTGTGCAACAAAGGAAAGGTCTGTATGCCGAAGGATAAAAAGTTGGGACAAAGGATTCTTCGGGAAGCGCATGGTAGCCTTTATGCTATGCATCCTGGAGGCACCAAGTTGGACTTCACTACAGCTTTTCATCCACAATCCGACGGGCAGTGTAACACCCCAAACCCGGCCCAAACACTACGACCGAATTTGGAGTGCTACAGAGAAAATGCTTTGCAAAACTCTTTAAAACCGGGTTAACTTTTTGATAAAAGATTGTGTGTTTTAAAACAGTTGAGATGTATAAAAATCATACTTAGGTTTATAAAAGAAAAAAATAATCATTTAGTCAGGTTGTTACAGATTCAGGTGTGCCCGATGGCACTTTAAAATATTTCACGATTTAATTTTTGAAAACATGTGTACTTGATTTAATATTAATAAAGATAGTTTTAAACAGAATCATCTAAAATATAAAATAATAAAAATATATCTAGGAGGCCTTATTACACAATAAACCAACATTTAAAATAAATAAAATAAAACGTAGTTCATCTAATAAAATTCCACTGCATGGCCACCTCGAGTCCCTCCGGCTCCATCTCCGCGATCTACTCATCTGCAAAATGTTAAGGGAAGGGGTGAGTCACCAAGACTCAGTGTGTAAATCCCCTACCCGGAAAATATATCTCATACACAATTTATTAATAACATGCTCATGCAACCCAACTAGCCATCCATACTCCTTTTCTACCCCGTGTGGTCAAAACCACTGATGACTTAAAGTCACAATCTTTATGATGGGGCCAACCCATCGTGTGGTCAAAACCACTGATGACCATGGGTCACAATATATCAAATGTGGTCAAAACCACTGGTGGTACCAAACCACTGGGACTTAGTCGCAAATAATTAATCGTTTGTGGTCAAAACCACTGATGACCATAGGTCACAAATAGTCTGATGGGGCCAACCCATCTTGTGGTCAAAACCACTGACGACAGTCCATATTTCATCCCCCTCCTCTCATCAATCCCACCATCACATGCTTATACATCAATTTCATATATGACATGTCATAGTATTAAATATCATGTGATGGCATGCAAACATACATCAACAGTTACAAGTTAGGGGACTTACCTGAAATCCATGATTATGCCACAAGCTAATCATAACCAAAAGATGACAAACAATAACGTCATGTAATTAATAAAGTGTGTAAAGAGATCTTACACACCTGCTTCTATCGAAATTCCTAGATCCCAAAAAGCCGATCTATAACGTTAGATCTCTTAACCTTAAACGGATTTGATTTCCTAACAAATCCCGAAGCCTTAATTAGTCCTTTGGAAAATAAATCCCGAAAGCTTCCCTACAATTGGTTTTAATCAAGTTAATACGAATCATAGGCCATAATTTTAATTCCAAAAGAGATGATTACCCCTTACCACTCTTATTGAAAATTGGCAGCACCTTGTTGGAGATATGATATTCGACCTAATACACAATTGGAAGGGCTGGAAATTTTTGTGGAGGAGGAGGGTGTTGAAATTTTCTGAACAGTTTTGGCTAAGAGTTTAAGGGAGATTTTGGCAGCACAATGAAGAGAGGAAGAAGAGAAAGAGTTTGCTGGAAATTTCCTCTTAAAGAGGGGGTATATTCGGCTTGTAAAAGAGAAGAGAAGCTGGAATTTTGAATGGTTTTGGCTATGAAATAATGGAGATTTTGTGACAAATTTTGGAGAAAAAAAAAGAAAATTGATTCAACTTTTGAACATCTTTGCTGTACAAAACAGATATGGATAGCCCCCCCAAGGTCTCCAATTTTCGGCAAACACTCACTTAATTTGTGATAATTTCCAGCCTTGATTTATCCAAGATAAATCTAATTTTATTATCCTTTTAATTCCTTAATCCCCTCAACAATTTTATAGCAAATAAAACACTAAACCCCCCCTATGCTTGCCGTCCACTCTTCCCATGAAGAGTTCAAATTTTCGGCAATTTCCTTGAATTGCTCCTGACTAATTGTTTGAAAATTTTCAAATTAATTGAATAAATTAAAAGCCTAAATTTTCTCTTGCCAACTCTTAAGGATTAATCAAATAATAATTCAATTAAAAGAAACAATTTAAAAGCCTCATTATCCCTTCACCTCTTCAAAAACAATTAAACAATAAAGCCACCTTTGCCTTCCTAAATAAATAATAATAAAATAAAATAAAGGTTAGCAAACACCCCAGCCGAATGCAAAGACCAAAAACTAGATTAATCTTTTACCAATTTCCTATATATTCTCTTATCCTTTAACAATTATCAAATAAATAATGAAAATAAAAGAGACCATGTGCTTGTCAAACTCCAGCCGAAAGAAACAAGGGACCATGTGCAGGCCAATTCACGCCAACAGCAAAGAGAAAAAAAAATAAAAATCCAAATGCTGCTTCTTGGACTCGAACCAGTGACCCATGCCGCAGCCTCCCCCTTAAGCGCCCAGACCAACTCTCCCAATTTGACTTTCATGTCAATTAACCCTTTCTTTTATTTATAAGACCTACTTATTGGCCCTTTTTCTTCTAACGCAAAAGCCAAAAATAAAAAAAATGCTCCCTGCGTCCTTCGAACCCGAGACCTGCCTCTTCTAAACTCTCAAGTGGCGCCCCAAGCCACTCCTACTACCTGGGCTTTGATGCCATGAACCTTCACGAATTAATTTTAATGCCTTCCTGCTTAAGCCCATCACTCCCTAAAAAAAATAAAACGTAGAAATGCTCCTCCTGCCACTCGAACTTGTGACCTGCGTCCCCCCTCCCTTTATCACCTCCAACACGCATGAAACCACCTAGCCAACTAGATCCTTGTGTCAGGTTTCTACCAAAAATTTTCTTAACCCCTAACTCACCTAGCTTCCCTCCTTTAAACACTTAAAAATAAATTTTAATACTAAGTCAGGCCTAGCTCGGGTTAAATTCTAGACCTTAGAACATGCCAAATAAATCATAATATTTATTTCTTCAAGCGCACACACACACACGGGAACAAATAATTAAATTTCCAAACAACCCCTAATTCAGGATGTTACAATTCTACCCCTCTTAAAATAATTTAGTCCTCGAAATTACTTACTATCGTCCAATCGTGTATCCTTAACTCATCACACTACGCTACTGTTGCGCACTCTGATCTTAATAGAACTATCCTACTTCCTAGGCACAATCTCTAAGTCCACAACCAAGGTTTCAGGCACTTCCCTAGTAAAACAAGAAAACTCTACAATAATCAAAGCATTTAAGGGTATTCCAGAAGTAAGGAACATACCCGTTGTCGCATCTGGCACATCCTTCTCCTCGCGATGGCCAACTGCATAAACCAACCTTGGTTGCCTCGCCTCTGCACCTTCAGCACCTCGGCCATGCCCGTTACCATTTCCATTACCCCTAATCGCACCTCGACCCCTCCGTGGTTGTTGGTTATCCCATACATTCGGCACGATCCTGACCTTCCGTTCTCAGCTTGGCTGCCTTCTTAGGACAGTCTCTAACTCGATGCTCCATAGACCCACACTCAAAGCATCCACGATTACCTTTCCAACACTCCCCCTTGTGAAACTTGCCACACTTGTCACACCGTGGCTGCCATTGAGGATTAGTAGCAGCAGCAGACCTAGTAGCTTGATCCGACCCATCAAACCTCGTCCTCTTCTGTTCATTACCTGAAAACCTTGAAGGTTCCGAGCTCCTCTTATTCCAATTCCGTTCTTGGTTCCGCTTAACGGACTGTCTTACTCCCTCAGCAATTTTAGACTTCTCCACAAGAACAGCAAACTCTCATTCCTGTTGTGGAGCTATCATCATTCTCAGCTCATCTCTAAGCCCATCTTCGAACCTGACACAGCGCTCATGCTCGGTACCCACGATACTACGAGCATATCTACTTAATCAGAGGAACTCGGCCTCATACTCAACCACCATCTTATTTCCTTGGACCAGGTTCAAGAAAGCCTTCCGTTGTGCATCTACGTAGCTAGTTCCGATATACTTATTTTGATAGGCATCCTTGAAAATTTCCCAGGTGAGATTTTCTGCCACCATTCCATCCCTTACAGTGAGCCACCACTGATATGACTCATCCCGAAGCAAAGAAATTACACCCTTTAATTTCTCCTCAATTTTGTAAAATCTATGTCATCCATGATCCTTTCGATTGCTTCCAACCGAAGACTCGCGAAAGACTGGGTGCCACTCGGAAACTCCTCTAAATATACTTCGTTAGCGTTAGCCGAGTCGTTCAACCCGCAGATTTACGGGCTCGTGTGCGCGCCGACCCTCAAAGAACTCGTTCCAATACCCGTAATATAGCTTGAGATAGGACATCATTACCACCCGTCTGATCTTGAAATTCAGTTTCCGCCACCGGCAGATCCAGCATCTCATTTCCAGGCCCGTGACCAGACCTTGCTGGCTCCGACAAGGTCATCCTACCCCTTCCACGGCCACGCGGCGGACGTCCACGACCTCTAGAACTCATCTTAACTACCGCGCTTTAATATGATTAAGAAATTTTTATGGATGAGTACTTTGTTTCACTTGGTTATCCGCGAAGAAATTCTATGAAAGGTTTAATAGGGATTCTTTCAATCAAACAAAGTTTTAAGTCCTCTATCCTAGTTCACACAGAAGGGCACATCCATTCCCTAATACCTTCCATATCTATTCGCTCTTCTGACATTTCTGTCCTGTTCCTAACCCAGGGGTATTTTCGTCATTTTCCTACAGGGGCATTTTCGTAATAAATCTGAGGAATTTTAAAACTTTTAATAAATCAGGATGTTTCAAAGTTTCCAAATCTGGGAGATTCTTTTCAAAATATTTCTCAAATTCAAGGTATGGCAAAATTGTGGAAACCAGGGGTATTTTGGTAAATTTGTCAATCAGGGGTAATTTTGTAAATTTGATAAATTAGGGATATTTTTAACAGTGGTAAAACTCTGAGGGTTCTTTTTGAGAGTTTCCCTTTTTAAAACGATGACGTTGCAAAAATTTTAGAATTCAAGGTCATTTTGGTAATTTTGCAAGTTGAGGGCATTTTCGTAATTTTCCCAAAAACAAAGCATTTTTGTTAGCTTGCATAGTAAGGTTTTTGGGTATTTATAAAATAATGAAATTTTTGGGCAAAAACATTGAGTTGATATTTTATGAACCAAGGCGTTTTAGTAATTTTACCCCCTAAGGGCATTTTTGTAATTTTCGCAAAATTTTCGAAAAATGTTGTAAAGATGATTTTTCTCAAATTTTGAAGGAGAAATTTTTTAATAGTTCTGAAAACTAGGGTTTTGTTGTGTTCTTCTTTTTCCAAAAACATGGCTAGTTCCCTTTCGGGTTTTAGTCATTATGTTTAGCCTATGACCGAGCCCTCTTGGTTAGAGTGAACTGAAGCTACGCACCAGGTAGGATTCCTGCGAAGAGGAGGTGAGTCACGAGGACTGCTTAAATACCAAGCTCTTCCGGATCCAATCCTAGACATGCGCACCAAGGTTTCCACACCCTAACTCGGAGACTTGGTCCTAGGTTTGTTCAATTAGGCTCTGAAAGTCTTATGTCTTTGTTTGGGGTAACTAGTCCTAAAGTTTAAAATACTTATCACTATCTACGTTCCATGCTTCCTACCCTTCTACAGAAAATAAATCATACAGAAGTTAGGAGTACTTACCTGGGCGGGTAGGTGCCAGAGACTCAGTGCCATGCTGTTCAAAAACCCAAAAACAATTCAAAAAGGCCTACCAAAACATTTTTGGGCCTTGGGCCCCCACAATCGAGCTTTGAACCTGGCTCTGATACCAATTTTGTAACACCCCAAACCCGGCCCAAACACTACGACTGAATTTGGAGTGCTACAGAAAAAATGCTTTGCAAAACTCTTTAAAACCGGGTTAACTTTTTGATAAAAGATTGTGTGTTTTAAAACAGTTGAGATGTATAAAAATCATACTTAGGTTTATAAAAGAAAAAAATAATCATTTAGTCAGGTTGTTACAGATTCAGGTGTGCCCGATGGCACTTTAAAATATTTCACGATTTAATTTTTGAAAACATGTGTACTTGATTTAATATTAATAAAGATAGTTTTAAACAGAATCATCCAAAATATAAAATAATAAAAATATATCTAGGAGGCCTTATTACACAATAAACCAACATTTAAAATAAATAAAATAAAACGTAGTTCGTCTAATAAAATTCCACTGCATGGCCACCTCGAGTCCCTCCGGCTCCATCTCCGCGATCTACTCATCTCGCAAAATGTTAAGGAAGGGTGAGTCACCAGAGACTCGAGTGTGTAAATCCCCTACCCGGAAAATATATCTCATACACAATTTATTAATAACATGCTCATGCAACCCAACTAGCCATCCATACTCCTTTTCTACCCCGTGTGGTCAAAACCACTGATGACTTAAAGTCACAATCTTTATGATGGGGACAACCCATCGTGTGGTCAAAACCACTGATGACCATGGGTCACAATATATCAAATGTGGTCAAAACCACTGGTGGTACCAAACCACTGGGACTTAGTCGTAAATAATTAATCGTTTGTGGTCAAAACCACTGATGACCATAGGTCCCAAATAGTCTGATGGGGACAACCCATCTTGTGGTCAAAACCACTGACTACAGTCCATATTTCATCCCTCTCCTCTCATCAATCCCACCATCACATGCTTGTACATCAATTTCATATATGACATGTCATAGTATTAAATATCATGTGATGGCATGCAAACACACATCAACAGTTACAAGTTAGGGGACTTACCCGAAATCCATGATTATGCCACAAGCTAATCATAACCAAAAGATGACAAACAATAACGTTATGTAATTAATAAAGTGTGTAAAGAGATCTTACACACCTGCTTCTATCGAAATTCCTAGATCCCGAAAAGCCGATCTATAACGTTAGATCTCTTAACCTTAAACGGATTTGATTTCCTAACAAATTCCGAAGCCTTAATTAGTCCTTTGGAAAATAAATCCCGAAAGCTTCCCTACAATTGGTTTTAATCAAGTTAATACGAATCATAGGCCATAATTTTAATTCCAAAAGAGATGATTACCCCTTACCACTCTTATTGAAAATTGGCAGCACCTTGTTGGAGATATGATATTCGACCTAATACACAATTGGAAGGGCTGGAAGTTTTTGTGGAGGAGGAGGGTGTATTCGGCTAAGAGAAACAACAGTGCTGAAATTTTCTGAACAGTTTTGGCTAAGAGTTTAAGGGAGATTTTGGCAGCACAATGAAGAGAGGAAGAAGAGAAAGAGTTTGCTGGAAATTTCCTCGTAAAGAGGGGGTATATTTGGCTTGTAAAAGAGAAGAGAAGCTGGAATTTTGAATGGTTTTTGGCTATGAAACAATGGAGATTTCGGCAGTAGCAAATTTTGGAGAAAAGAAAAGAAAATTGATTCAACTTTTGCACATCTTTGCTGTACAAAACAGATATGGACAGCCCCCCCAAGGTCTCCAATTTTCGGCAAACACTCACTTAATTTGTGATAATTTCCAGCCTTGATTTATCCAAGATAAATCTAATTTTATCATCCTTTTAATTCCTTAATCCCCTCAACAATTTTATAGCAAATAAAACACTAAGCCTCCCCCATGCTTGCCGTCCACTCTTCCCATGAAGAGTTCAAATTTTCGGCAATTTCCTTGAATTGCTCCTGACCAATTGTTTGAAAATATTCAAATTAATTGAATAAATTAAAAGCCTAAATTTTCTCTTGCCAACTCTTAAGGATTAATCAAATAATAATTCAATTAAAAGAAACAATTTAAAAGCCTCATTATCCCTTCACCTCTTCAAAAATAATTAAACAATAAAGCCACCTTTGCCTTCCTAAATAAATAATAATAAAATAAAATAAAGGTTAGCAAACACCCCAGCCGAATGCAAAGACCAAAAACTAGATTAACCTTTTACCAATTTCCTACATCTTCTCTTATCCTTTAACAATTATCAAATAAATAATGAAAATAAAAGAGACCATGTGCTTGTCAAACTCCAGCCGAAAGAAACAAGGGACCATGTGCAGGCCAATTCACGCCAACAGCAAAGAGGAAAAAAATAAAAATCCAAATGCTGCTTCTTGGACTCGAACCGGCGACCTATGCCGCAGCCTCCCCCTTAAGTGCCCAGACCAACTCTCCCAATTTGACTTTCATGTCAATTAACCCTTTCCTTTATTTATAAGACCTACTTATTGGCCCTTTTTCTTCTAACGCAAAAGCCCAAAATAAAAAAAAATGCTCCCTGCGTCCTTCGAACCCGAGACCTGCCTCTTCTAAACTCTCAAGTGGCGCCCCAAGCCACTCCTACTACCTGGGCTTTGATGCCATTAACCTTCACGAATTAATTTTAAGGCCTTCCTGCTTAAGCCCATCACTCCCTAAAAAAAACAAAACGCAGAAATGCTCCTCCTACCACTCGAACTTGTGACCTGCGTCCCCCCTCCCTTTATCACCTCCAACACGCATGAAACCACCTAGCCAACTAGATCCTTGTGTCAGGTTCCTACCAAAAATTTTCTTAACCCCTAACTCACCTAGCTTCCCTCCTTTAAACACTTAAAAATAAATTTTAATACTAAGTCAGGCCTAGCTCGGGTTAAATTCTAGACCTTAGAACATGCCAAATAAATCATAATATTTATTTCTTCAAGCACACACACACACACACACGGGAACAAATAATTAAATTTCCAAACAACCCCTAATTCAGGATGTTACAGGCAGTCTGAACGGGTTATACAAGTGTTGGAGGATATGTTAAGGGGTTGTGTTATGGATTTTCGAGGAAGTTGGGAGGATTATGTGTCTTTAGCTGAGTTCGCCTACAACAACAGCTATCAGGCTAGCATTCGGATGGCACCATATGAAGCATTGTATGGTCGGAAGTGTAGAACTCCTACTTGTTGGACCAAGTTAGGAGAACGTCGAGTTTTGGGCCCGGAGTTAGTGGCAGAAACTGAAGATAAAGTTGAGTTAATTCGGGCACGACTGAAGGAAGCCTCTGATAGGCAGAAGTCGTACGCAGACCTTAAGCGGAAGGAGATCGAGTTTGAAGTGGGAGATCAAGTATTCCTGAAAGTCTCACCTTGGAAGAAGGTAATGAGGTTCAGTCGAAAAGAGAAGTTAAGCCCAAGGTTTATAGGGCCTTATTGAATACTGAAGCGAGTTGGGCCAGTGGCATACTAATTAGAGTTGCCACCAGAGTTGCAGCAGATGCATGATGTTTTCCATGTGTCCATGTTACGTCGCTACCGATCGGATCCATCCCATGTGGTACCAATCGAGGAGGTGGAGCTAAGGCTAGATCTATCCTACGAGGAAGAGCCGATTCGAATCTTGGAACGTGATGTGAAAGTATTACGGAGGAAGTCAGTACCTCTAGTCAAAGTATTATGGCACAATCATGGATCGGAAGAAGCTTCGTGGGAGTCAGAAGAGTCAATGCGACAGCAATACCCTCAGTTGTTTAGTTAGGAAATTTCGAGGACGAAATTTTGTTTAAGGGGGGTAGAACTGTAACATCCTGGAAAGGGCCTATGCATATGAAATGACAAGTCTTAAGCATAATGAATATATTTTTGATATTTTTGGAAACTCGGAAATGTATGAAAATGCATGGAAATGGAAATGAACATTTTTGGAAACCTGAACATTTTTCGAAACCTGAACATTTTTGGAAACCTGGAAATGCATTAGGACATGAACATTTTAGGAAACCTAGAAATGTAAGGAAATGGTTCAAAAATGGAAAGTACACATTTTTGGAAACTAAGAAATGAAAATGGAATGATCCAAAAATGGAAAGTACACATTTCGGAAAACTTGGAAATGTAAGAAAATGGCAAGTAAACAGAGCCGATCGAAAATTTTAGGAAACTTGGAAATGACCCTAAAATGATGAGTTTTAAAGTTTAAAATGGGAGATTAAGGCAAGAGGGCCTTAAAAGAAAAAGTTTGTAAAATTTGACACACAAACAGGCTTGGAAAAGTGGCCTGAAGATGCCACTTAGGGCCTATGGAAATGACGCCATGTGCAAGAGGCATGGGCCTGGGTTCGAGTCACAAGGGAAGCAAATAAATGAAGTTTTATTTTTGTTTCCCGGGCTAAGGGGTGGACGGCACATGTGTTTAAAAAGAGAGGTGTTTTATTTTCATAAATATGTGAATAATAAGTGATAAATAAAGGATTTTCTTTAATTGGATTATTTGAGGAGATAATTGATGGATTAAATGCTTTTATTTTAAATAAAGGAGATAATATTATCATAAGGAAGAGTGGTGGCCAAGGCAAGGACTCTTGACCTAGTAATTTCGGCTAAGGAGGAGAATTAAGGCTATTCTCTCATTGTAACATCCTGGAAAGGGCCTATGCATTTTCGGTTTAATTGTATGAAATGACAAGTCTTAAGCATTATGAATAAATTTTTGATATTTTTGGAAACTCAGAAATGTATGAAAATGCATGGAAATGGAAATGAACATTTTTGGAAACCTGAACATTTTTGGAAACCTGAAAATGCATTAGGACATGAACATTTTAGGAAACCCAGAAATGTAAGGAAATGGTTCAAAAATGGAAAGTACACATTTTTGGAAACTAAGAAATGAAAATGGAAATGGTTCAAAAATGGAAAGTATACATTTTAGGAAACTTGGAAATGTAAGAAAATGGCAAGTAAACAGAGCCGATCGAAAATTTTAGGAAACTTAGAAATGATGCAGAAATGTCAAATTTTAAAGTTTCAAATAGGAAATAAGGGCAAGAGGGCCTTAAAAGAAAAAGTTGGCTTAAAAGAAAAAGTTGGTAAAATTTGACACACAAACAGGCTTGGAAAAGTGGCCTGAAGGTGCCACTTAGGGCCTATGGAAATGGCGCCATGTGCAGAAGGCATGGGCCTGGGTTCGAGTCACAAGGGAAGCAAATAAATGAAGTTTTATTTTTGCTTCCCAGGCTAGAGAGTGGACGGCACATGCTTCTAGAATTAGAGGTGTTTTAATTCCATAAATATGTGAATAATAAGTGATAAATAAAGGATTTTCTTTAATTGGATTATTTGAGGAGATAAATGATGGGTTAAACACTTTGATTTTTAATAAATGAGATAATATTATCACAAGGAGGAGTGGTGGCCAAGTCAAGGACTCTTGGCCTAGTAATTTCGGCTAAAGGAGGAGAATTTGGGATATTCTCTCATCTTTTCCTAAGTGTGCCGAAAACTCCCTAGCCCCTCTTTCTCTCTGCCGAAATTTTTCCTAAGCAAAACTCCATCTTTTCTTCTCCTCTCCTTTGCTATTGTCGAACCAAAAACCTTTTCTTTTGATCCCTGATTAATAGTCCATAGCCGAATCTCTGTGGCTCTAGGCAAGGAAGCAATCATTCAAAGCATTAAAGGTAAGGTTAAGCATTATTCAAGTTCTTTTCTTTTCTATTTGCCGAAAGAGAATGGCCTAATCCCTATTCTTGTTCATGGCCGAATCTACAAGGAGCCCTCAGGTTTCTACAATTACCAAATATAAGGATCAAGGATCTAAGGTAAGATCTATGAATATTCAGTTAAGGGTTACGATTTATGTTTTCAAAGTTAGATTAAATCTAACGTGAAGTTTTAGGGATTTCGACAGATATATATAAGGCAAGGAATTCTTTTCAGATTTGGAAATTGTAAGGTAAGTACATAGATCCAATCGGCCTAAGGTGATTTTGGTATTATTTTCCATTTATTCAAAAGTTAGAAACTAACATAATTACCTGATTTGGTGGTTAGCCGATTTCAAGGGAGAAGAACACAAATCTTTGGGATTTGATTTACAATCTTTCAATTCGGCAACAAGGTAAGTAATACAAATCCTACTAGATTTGGTTTTTAAGCCAAATAGGTTTGTTAATATGTTTTAATGGTTGGCCGAATATAGGAGTTAAAGATCTAGATCGGTAGATCGTTCTTCGGGATTTCAAGGAATCTATTAAGCAAATCAGGTGTGTACCCATACTAACCTTCAATACGATATATGGCAAATATTAACTATACGATTATACATAAGAATGTGAATATGGCTAAGTACCCTAATGTGGTACAAAAGTACTCAGGTACGTTTCCTACTCCTGATAGGATTATGAATATGATATATTTTGAACATGTGCATAGTAACATGAATGAGAAAATAAATATGTTATATATGTTATAAAATATTTGGGGCATTCGGGATACTGTGAAAGGGGAAGTGAAGGTGACGACTTCGGTCTCACTATCTGAATATGGTGACTACGGTCACATTATCTCGAATATGGTAACCGGTTACATTATCTCGAATTTGGTAACCGGTTACATTATTTGAATATGGTGTCTAATGACACAAAATTATATGGGCGATGAGCACGTCGACTGTAGCGATTGCCTTCGATGGTGTGTAGCGGAAGGAGGGTTGACTTAGTAGTCCCCACGGTGTGACTGGCAGGTACGGGTGGTGTGTAGCGGATGGACAATTATAGGCTTGGGTTTGGGTTGCATCATCATTTTTATCTGAATATGAATTTGATATGAACATGTATGCTTGATCTGTTGAATGTTAGTATTGTGTGCACATTGAGTCTGTTGACTCACCCCGTTGTGGGAACTATTTTCAGGTGACGAACAGTGACGGACCGGGACGGTAGACCTTGAGGTGGCCATGTTTCATTTGAAGATTCTATTTAATTTGGACTTTATATCTTTTAGTACCTTTAATTTTATTTTTGGGTTTTACTTGATGTAATAAGGCCATAAGGCCCAGTGGAATTTTCTTATTTTTGCTTTACTTTGAACTATTATGTTACAAATTATTGATGACTAAAGTTTAAGTGAAATATAAATTTTTTTTTATATATTAACCCTAAAAAAATTATTTTGTCACCTTAATAAAAATTTGGATTTTCAAATCAATTAAATGGGTTCCCATCTAGGCCCAATCCACCACAACACTTTTCTAAAAAAAAAAATTTACAAATTTTCTCTAAGTAACAAGAAATTGAAAACCGGTTTACTTAAGGAACGTACCAGATTCGGTTTAGGCTCGTGGGCCGGGTGTGGGATGTTTCAGTTTGGTATCAGAGCCCAGTTTTCAACTCTCGGCCTGTGGGCTAAGGCTCAAAACGTTTTTAATTCGAGCCCAAATGATTTTTTTTTGAAATAAAGCAGGTGTTCTGGCATGGCACCTAAGTCTCCAACCCGCAGTCCACCAGGTAAGTACCCCTAACTCTTTTGGGTGATTATGTGAACTATATTATGAACCTTAGAAGGGTAGGAAAGGCATGGAACGTAGAATAGAATGATAGGAATTTGAACCCTAGGGCTAGATTACTCAAACACAGAACCCATAAGACTTAATGAACTTAACAAACCTATGGCTAAGTCACTGAGATAGGGTGTGGTAACCCCTGTACGCATGTCTAGGATTGGATCTGGAAGAGCCTAGTATTTAAGCAGTCCTAGTGACTCACCTCCTCTTCGCAGGTATCCTACCTGGTGCGTAGCTTCGGTTCACCCTAACTCAGAGGGCTCAGTGGTGTGGCAACCTCTGTGCGCATGTCTAGGAATGGTTTCGGTGGGAGCTTGGTATTTAAGCAGTCCGCATGACTCACTTCCTCTCCTCTGGAATCCTGCCTGGTGCGTAGCTTTGGTTCACCTTGACCAAAGAGGGCTCGGACATAGGCTAAACACAATGACTAAAACCCGAAAGGGAACTAGCCATATTTTTTAAAAAAAAAAACAACGAACCCTAGTTTTAAAATTCTTAAAACTTTCTTTTAAATTTGTAAAAACTATTTTTACAAAATTTCCCGAAAAATTTCTGATTTGTGAAAATTACAAAAATACCCCTAGTGGTAAAATTACCAAAATGCCTTTGGTTTATCAAATGTCCAACTACTCAACAGTTTTATCAAAATTCCATTATTTTATAAACATACAAAATCCCTAAGTTGCGAACCATCAAAAAATACCTTGATTTTGGAAAATTTTACAAAATTGCCCCTAACTTACAAAATGACCAAAATGACCTCGGTTTCTGAAATCTTTGTAAACATCACCATTTGAAAAGAGGAACTTTCAAAAAGAACCCATAAAGTTTTACAACTTTTGAAATATCCCTAACTTATTAAATTTTACAAATTTACCCTGTTTTTGGAAAATTACCGAAACACCCCCGAGGTCAAAAATTACCGAAATACCCCTGAATTTTGAAATTTTTCCAAAATTACCCCGGGACTTTAAAATTTCCAAAATACTTTTGACAAAATCACCGAGGAACTTTTTGTTTTGCAAAATTACGAAAATGCTCCTGTAGGACAAAATTACGAAAATACCCCTGGGTAGTGGAAAAAACAACAACGATGAAAATTACAATGTTTCTCTGAATGAACGAAAGTTCATAATTGTTTGATGTATGGGTGAATAAATAAAAGACTGTGTGCTTGTATGACTACGAAAGAACCACACTTAAATTCTTTTTCATAAAACATCTTCGCGGGTAATAAGTGAAACAAGAATACTAATTCATAAAATTCCTTAATCAGATCTTGACGCTAGGAAATGAGTTCCAGAGGACGTGGTCGTCGTGGACGAGGTAGAGGAAGGATGACTGTGTCGGAACCCGTTAGATCGGGTCAGGGGTCTGACAATGAAATACCACCGCCACCACCACCCCTAGCTGGCAGGTCTTTGGCGAGCAAGCTCGACGGGGGGAGGATCTTTGTGTCACAGTGTGCGCGAGTTTTGGAATTGGTGGCTGGTGCGGGTGGAAATTTGGGAACCTAGAAATCTGTGCCTGAACGGCTCCGAGCTAATGGAGCCGAGATATTTCGTGGAGTGTCGGGAGTGGCACCCAGTACAGCTGAGTACTGGTTGGAAGCAACGGAGTGCATCATGGATGAGCTTGATCTGACCCCTGAGGAAAAGTTGAAGGGGATGGTGGCACTGTTACGCGATGAGGCGTATCAATGGTGGTTAACTGTGCAAGATGGTGCCACGGCTGAGGATCTGACCTGGGAGTACGTTAAGGAAGCGTACCAAAAGAAATATGTGGGAACCAGGTATACAGATGAACAAAGGAAGGCTTTTCTAGGGTTGGTGCAAGGGAGTAAGTCTGTCGCAGAATATGAGGCAGAATTTCTGAGGTTAAGCCGCTATGCTCGAGGGGTAGTGGCAACTGAGCATGAACGCTGTGTCCGTTTTGAGGACGGACTAAGGGACGATCTGAGACTGTTGATAGCACCGCATCAGGAGCGGGAATTCTCTGCTTTGGTGGAAAAGGCCGAGGTGGCCGAGGGAATCAAGGATGCTACCAAGTAGGCTGTGGATAGGAATAAGCCCAAAAGAGGTTTTGGGCTATCTGGAAAGGGTCATAAGAGGCCTAGAGTCGACGGGCCACGGAACCAACAAGCTGGTACGGGCTGGCAGTATCGCCCTTGTGAGCATTGTGGAAAGAGGCACTTGGGAGAATGTTGGAGAAAGATGGGAGGATGTTTCAAGTGTGGGTCCAAGGACCATATGCTTAAGGATTGTCCCAAGCAACCCGGATGAGAGCCGGCCGTGGCTCGCGAATGCTAGTCGGTGGTAGAGGTGGGAAGAGCCTCAGCCGGGGTCGTGGTTCGACCAGCGAGAGGTAATGGTACTGGCAGAGGCCGTGGAGCACGTGGTCGAGGTCTTGCAAAACATCGAGGCAAGGCAAGCGGGTTTGGTTTATGCGGTTCACGGAGGAAGATGGTGACCTTGCCGGATGTAATAACCGAGACGTTCTTTATTTTTGACAAACCCTATTTTGCTCACGATTGATGTGGGCTCGACCCATTCATATGTTGCATGTAGTGTAGTGGAAACACTAGGCCTAGACTCGAGAACTCTCGATAGAGCAGATAAGCGTAGTAAGCCCATTGGGCCAAACCATAGTGGTAGACAAGATCTTTCGGAATGTACCCCCAGAGATTCGGGAGTGAACTTTGGTGACTTAATGGAGTTACCCTTGGAGAGTTTGAGCTTATACTTGGAATGGATTGGCTAGTAGAACATCGAGCCGTGTTGGATTGTGCGGCTAAGCGTATGGAACTAAGAACCCCGAGGATGAGGTAGTAGTGATGATCGGAGAAAGGAGGAACTACTTGTCTAACGTGGTTTTGCTACCAAGGCCGAGAAGATGGTTAGAAGGGGTGTAAGGCGTTCTTAGCCTTCGTAAGTGCGTTGGGAGGAAAAGAGGAAGGTGTTCATGGAGTTAGGACGGTAAGGGACTTCGTAGATGTGTTCCCAGATGAATTACCAAGAATACCCCCAGATAGGGAGGTGGAATTTGGAATAGACTTGCTACCGGAAATAGCTCCTGTATCAATCGCTCCATATCGAATGGCGCCAAAGGAGTTAGTGGAGCTCAAGGCTCAAATCCAAGAACTGTCGGATCGTGGGTTCATTCGACCCAGTGTGTCTCCATGGGGAGCACCGGTCCTATTTGTGAAAAAGAAGGACGGAACTATGCGTATGTGCATAGATTATCGTCAGTTGAACAAACTGACCATCAAGAACAAGTATCCTTTGCCAAGGATAGACGACTTGTTCGATCAGCTGAAAGGGGCAGCTGTGTTCTCGAAGATAGATCTAAGGTCGGGATATCATCAGTTAAAGGTGAAGGAGGCAGATATCCATAAGACGACCTTTAGGACAAGATACGGCCATTTTGAGTTTGTGGTGATGCCGTTCGGATTGACGAACGCGCTCACCGCAGCGTTCATGGACATGATGAATCGGGTTTTCCAACCCTATTTGGATAGGTTTGTCGTTGTGTTCATCGACGATATTTTGGTGTATTCTAAGTCGGAAGAGGAGCATGATGAGCATCTCCGAGTGGTGTTGGAAGTGTTAAGGGAAAAGAAGCTCTATGCCAAATTCAGCAAGTGTGAATTTTGGCTTAAGGAGGTGGCATTTTTAGGACATGCGGTATCCACCGAAGGAATAAGAGTGGACCCCTAGGAAGATCGAGCGGTGTTGGATTGGAAACCACCTAGGTGCGTGGCTGAAACCGAAGTTTCTTAGGATTGGCAAAGCTATACTGTAAGGTTCATGGAAGGATTTCGTCAATAGCCGCGCCTTTGACAAAGTTGCTAAGGAAGGAAGTACCCTTTGAATGGACTAACAAGCAAGAGGAGAGCTTTGAGAAGCTCAAGGTGTTGACGGAAGCTCCGGTGTTAATTCAGCCGAAGGCAGGCAAGGATTTTGTAGTATATTGTGATGCATCGCACACGGGATTAGGCTGTGTGCTAATGCAAGATGGAAAAGTGGTCGCTTATGCGTCTCGGCAGTTAAGGCTTCATGAGGTTAACTATCCAACCCATGACTTGGAACTAGCAGCAGTGATTTTCGCCCTAAAGGTTTGGAGGCACTACCTTTATGGAGAAAGGTCAGTAATCTACACAAACCACAAGAGCCTTAAGTACTTGTTGACTCAGAAGGAGTTGAACTTGAGGCAACGAAGGTGGGTGGAGTTGTTAAAGGATTACGATTGCTCAATAGAGTACCACGGGCAAGGCGAATGTGGTAGTGAGCACGCCTAAGTCGAAAAGGTTGTGTCGGATCTAAGGGCTTTGTTCACTCATTTAAGTCTCAGTATGATGATGGAAGCTTTGTTGGCGAGTTACAAGTCAAGCCCACATGGTGAATGAGGTGAAAGAGAGGCCGATTGGGTGATAAGGATCTAAGTGCTAAGTTACGATGAAATGCGGAGCGGAGAATTAGGGGATTATGGCGTCAATGAAGAAGGAGTATTGTGCTACAAAGGAAAGGTCGTATCTTTGAAGGATAAGGAGTTGAGACAAAGGATTCTTGGGAAGCGCATGGTAGCCCTTATGCTATGCATCCCGGAGGCATCAAGTTGTATAGAGATCTATGGGAACAATTTTGGTGGTCTGATCTGAAACGAGAGGTGACTGAATTTGTGGGGAAATGTTTGATGTGTCAGCAAGTTAAGGCTGAACACCAAGTTCCATCAGGATTACTTCAACCAATTGAGTTCCCCAATGGAAGTGGGAAAGAATTACCATGGACTTCGTTAGTGGGCTTCCCCTTACGCCTACTAAGAAGGACTCGGTATAGGTGATAGTGGACCGTTTGACCAAGTCCGCGCACTTTATTCTGGTGAAGGTTGACTATTCTCTCCAGAAATTAGCAAAGTTGTATGTGGCGGAGATCATAAGGTTACATGGAGTACCAGTATCGATCATTTCCGATCGAGACCCAAGGTTTACGTCTCAGTTTTGGAAGGCCCTTCATCAAGCGTTGGGCACTAAGTTGGATTTCACTATGGCGTTTCATCCTCAATCCGAGCGCAGGCGATCGAGCGGGTTATACAAGTGTTGGAGGACATGCTGAGAAGCTGTGTGATGGATTTTCGAGGAAGTTGGGAAGATTACTTGCCCTTAGCTGAGTTCGCCTACAACAATAGCTATCAGGCAAGCATTCGGATGGCACCATACGAAGCATTGTATGGTCGAAAGTGTAGAACTCCTACTTGTTGGACTGAGTTAGGAGAACGTCGTGTTTTGGGTCCGGAGTTAGTGGCAGAAACTGAGGAGAAGGTTGAGACAATTCGGGCAAGGTTGAAGGAAGCCTCTGATAGGCAGAAGTCGTATGCAGACCTTAAGCGGAAGGAAATTGAGTTTGAAGTGGGAGACCAAGTGTTTCTGAAAGTCTCACCTTGGAATAAGGTCATGAGGTTCGGTCACAAAGGGAAGTTAAGCCCAAGGTTTATAGGGCTCTATCGAGTACTAAAGCGAGTTGGACCAGTGCCATACCAAGTGGAGTTGCCACCAGAGTTGCAGCTAATGCACAACGTATTCCATGTGTCCATGCTACGTCGCTATCGATCGGATCCATCTCATGTGGTACCTGTTGAAGAAGTGGAGCTAAGGCCGGACTTATCCTACGAGGAAGAGCCGATTCGAATCTTGGAACGTGATGTGAAAGTACTACGGAGGAAGTCAGTACCTCTAGTCAAGGTGTTATGGCGCAACCATGGATCGGAAGAAGCTTCGTGGGAGTCAGAAGAGACAATGCGACAGCAATACCCTCAGTTGTTTAGTTAGGAAATTTCGAGGACGAAATTTTGTTTAAGGGGGTAGAACTGTAACATCCTGGAAAGGGCCTATGCATTTTCGGTTTAATTGTATGAAATGACAAGTCTTAAGCATTATGAATAAATTTTTGATATTTTTGGAAACTTAGAAATGTATGAAAATGCATGGAAATGGAAATGAACATTTTGGAAACACAGAACATTTTGGAAACACGAAATGCATTAGGACATGAACATTTTAGGAAACCCAGAAATGTAAGGAAATGGTTCAAAAATGGAAAGTACACATTTTTGGAAACTAAGAAATGAAAATGGAAATGGTTCAAAAATGGAAAGTATACATTTTAGGAAACTTGGAAATGTAAGAAAATGGCAAGTAAACAGAGCCGATCGAAAATTTTAGGAAACTTAGAAATGATGCAGAAATGTCAAATTTTAAAGTTTAAAATAGGAAATAAGGGCAAGATGGCCTTAAAAGAAAAAGTTGGTAAAATTTGACACACAAACAGGCTTGGAAAAGTGGCCTGAAGGTGCCACTTAGGGCCTATGGAAATGGCGCCATGTGCCGAAGGCATGGGCCTGGGTTCGAGTCACAAGGGAAGCAAATAAATGAAGTTTTATTTTTGCTTCCCAGGCTGGAGAGTGGACGGCACATGCTTCTAGAATTAGAGGTGTTTTAATTCCATAAATATGTGAATAATAAGTGATAAATAAAGGATTTTCTTTAATTGGATTATTTGAGGAGATAAATGATGGATTAAACACTTTGATTTTTAATAAATGAGATAATATTATCACAAGGAGGAGTGGTGGCCAAGTCAAGGACTCTTGGCCTAATAATTTCGGCTAAAGGAGGAGAATTTGGGCTATTCTCTCATCTTTTCCTAAGTGTGCTTAGAAAATTCCCTAGCCCCTCTTTTCTCTCACGAAATTTTTCCTAAGCAAAACTCCATCTTTTCTTCTCCTCTCCTTTGCTATTGTCGAACCAAAACCTTTTCTTTTGATCCCCGATTAATAGTCCATAGCCGAATCTCGTGGCTCTAGGCAAGGAAGCAATCATTCAAAGCATTAAAGGTAAGGTTAAGCATTATTCAAGTTCTTTTCTTTTCTATTTGCCGAAAGAGAATGTCCTAATCCCTATTCTTGTTCATGGCCGAATCTACAAGGAGCCCTCAGGTTTCTACAATTACCAAATATAAGGATCAAGGATCTAAGGTAAGATCTATGAATATTCAGTTAAGGGTTACGATTTATGTTTTCAAAGTTAGATTAAATCTAACGTGAAGTTTTAGGGATTTCGACAGATATATAAAAGGCAAGGAATTCTTTTCAGATTTGGAAATTGTAAGGTAAGTACATAGATCCAATCGGCCTAAGGTGATTTCGGTATTATTTTCTATTTATTCAAAAGTTAGAAACTGACATAATTACCAGATTTGGTGGTTAGCCGATTTCAAGGGAGAAGAACACAAATCTTTGGGATTTGATTTACAATCTTTCAATTCGGCAACAAGGTAAGTAATACAAATCCTACTAGGATTTGGTTTTTAATCCAAATAGGTTTGTTAATATGTTTTAATGGTTGGCCGAATATAGGAGTTAAAGATCTAGATCGGTAGATCGTTCTTTGGGATTTCAAGGAATCTATTAAGCAAATCAGGTGTGTACCCATACTAACCTTCAATACGATATATGACAAATATTAACTATATGATTATACATAAGAATGTGAATATGGCTAAGTACCCTAATGTGGTACAAAAGTACTGTGCACGTTTCCTACTCTCGATAGGATTATGAATATGATATATTTTGAACATGTGCATAGTAACATGAATGAGAAAATAAATATGTTATATATGTTATAAAATATTTGGGGCATTTGGGATATTGTGAAAGGGAAGTGAAGGTGACGACTTGGTCTCACTATTCGAATATGGTGACTACGGTCACATTATCCGAATATGGTAACCGGTTACATTATCTAAATTTAGTAACCGGTTACATTATTTGAATATGGTGTCTAATGACACAAAATTATATGGGCGATGAGCACGTCGATCGCAATGATCGCTTCGATGGTGTGTAGTGAAGGAGGGTTGACTTAGTAGTCCCACGGTGTGGTGGCGGCACGGTGGTGGTGTGTAGCGGATGGACCATTATAGGCTTGGGTTTGGGTTGCATCATCATTTTTATCTGAATATGAATATGATATGAACATGTATGCTTGATCTGTTGAATGTTAGTATTGTGTGCACATTGAGTCTGTTGACTCACCCCGTTGTGGGAACTATTTTCAGGTGACGAACAGTGACGGACCGGGACGGTAGACCTTGAGGTGGCCATGTTTCATTTGAAGATTCTATTTAATTTGGACTTTATATCTTTTAGTACCTTTAATTTTATTTTTGGGTTTTACTTGATGTAATAAGGCCATAAGGCCCAGTGGATTTTTCTTATTTTTGCTTTACTTTGAACTATTATGTTACAAATTATTGATGACTAAAGTTTAAGTGAAATATAAATTTTTTTTTTATATATTAACCCTAAAAAAATTATTTTGTCACCTTAATAAAAATTTAGATTTTCAAATCAATTAAATGGGTTCCCATCTAGGCCCAATCCACCACAACACTTTTCTAAAAAAAAATTTACAAATTTTCTCTAAGTAACAAGAAATTGAAAACCGGTTTACTTAAGGAACGTACCAGATCCGGTTCAGGCTCGTGGGCCGGGTGTGGGATGTTTCACTCATCTTTTCCTAAGTGTGCCAAAATTTTCCTAGCTCTCTCCCCCTCTCTGCCGAATTTTTCTTTAAGCAAAATCCATCTTCTCTTCCTCTATTTTCTTCTCTGTTTCTACTGTCAAAGCCGAATCTTTGTTGACTCTAAGCAAGGAAGTAATCAACTACAGCATCAAAAGGGGTAAGATCTGTGGTCAATCGATTTGTATTCCTTCTCTTTTTATTAAAATCAGGGTACTAATTCTATTAGCAATTTTGGCCGAATCTACAAGGGATCTCTCAGGTTTCTACAATTGTTGAATACAAGGATCAAGGATCTAAGGTAAGAACAATGAATTTTTGTTCTTCTAATTCTTTTAATCAAGGTCTAGGAAATAATCCCTTTTGTGTCTCTTGGCCGATTATCAAAGGAGGAATTTTGGGATTTCAGATCTAAGGGATTTCAACATCTCCATAAGCCAAGGGTTACTTTTCGAGATTTAGAATCACAAGGTAAGTGCTAAGAAATTCGGCTAAGGCTTATGTTACATGTTTGGATTTATTATTTAGCCGAAAACTAACCTACGGAGTAATATAGTGTTTAGCCGAATTCACAAGGGAGGAATACAAAGATCCGGCACTTGATTCTTAAAATCAATTCAGTTACAAGGTAAGTAATACAAATCCTAGTTGTATTTGGAAAAGTGGCCGAATGGTCTTTTAAAGTGATTAACTTATGTAGGATTTGAGATCTAAAGCGTGATCGATTCTCTTCTTGGATTTCAAGGAATCTATTAAGCGAATCAGTGTGTACTCACGCTAACTTTCAATATATTATGGCAATAATTATTTTAATATATGAATATGCATAAGAATGAGAATGTGGCTAAATACCACAAATGTGGTAAAGAGTACCCAGGTACGTTTCCTACTTCTGATAGGATTACGAATATGATATATTTTGAACATGTGAATAGTAACATGAATGAAAAATAAGTATGTTATGCATGATATAATAATATTTGGGGCATTTTGGGCTATATGTGAAAAGGGAAGAAGGTGTTGACTTGATCTCACTAACGGAATATGGTGACTACGGTCACATAATATGAATATGGTAACCGGTTACATTATATCGAATTTGGTAACCGGTTACATTATTCGAATATGGTGTCTAATGACACAAATTATATGGGCGATGAGCACGTCGATCGCACGCGCGATCGCCGATGATGTGTGTAGCGGATGGAGGGTCGACTTAGTAGTCCCACGGTGTGTGTGTGGCAGTGCGGGTAGTGTGTAGCGGATGGACAAATAGGCTTGGGTTTGGGTTGCATCATTTGATTCGAATATGTACTTGTTATGAATATGTATGCCTGATCTGTTGATTGTTAGTTTTGTGTACACATTGAGTCTGTAGACTCACCCCTTGTGGGACCATTTTTTTCAGGTGATGAGCAGTAATGGACCGGGTCGGCAGGAGCTGAAGGTGGCCATGCAGGAGAAAAATAAATGATTTGGACTCTATTTTTGCTAAGTACTTCTCATTTTAATTTTGAAAATTATTTGATGTAATAAGGCCATAAGGCCCAAGTTTGATTGCTTCATTTCTGTTTAAATTTTATTATTATGTTACGAATTACTTTAAATTAATGATTGTTTAAAAACATATTTCTTAATTAAACCCTAGATTGTTTTTTTTGTCACTTTAAATAATTGTTCTTTTAAAATTAAGTAAACGGGTTTCCAATCTAAGCCCAACCCAAAACCAATATCTTTCGAAAAATACACAAATTATCTCTAAGTAATAAAGAACTTCAAAACCGTTTTTCTTAAGGAACATACCAGATCCGGTTCAGGCTCGTGGGCCGGGTGTGGGGTGTTTCATATACGATAGTGATATTGAAGCAACCGCTCGCAGGAATCGTCGGGAAACCAGGCGAGCCCTACATTACATAGAAAGGGAGGAAGAAGACAGATCCAATCCTACTGAAGGGATGGACGAAAACAACCCACCACCACATAATGTGGGAGAAAATAATGCTCCACGTACAATGTTGATTATGCTAAACCACAGTTAACAGGAGCAGAATCGAGTATTGTTAGGCCTGCTATAGCTGCTAATAATTTTGAATTAAAGCCTAACACAATACAAATGATTCAACAGTTTGTTCAATTTGATGGTTTGCAGGACGTAGATCCAAACATGCATATAGCTAACTTTTTAGAGTTCTGTGATACCTGGAAAATAAATGGTGTTTCTGATGATGCCATACGTCTTCGGTTATTTCCTTTTTCATTGAAAAATAAAGCTAAGCAGTGGTTAAAATCGTTACAACGAGGGTTAATCACCATATGGGATCAGATGACCGAAAAATTTTTAATGAAATACTTTCCGTCGGCCAAAACGGCCAAATTAAGGAATGATATCTCTTCTTTTGTGCAGATAGATTTAGAAACACTATATGATACATGGGAGAGATTCAAGGATCTCTTGAGGAGGTGCCCACAGCATGGCTTACCCTTGTGGCTACAAGTCCAAACATTCTACAACGGTGTAAACCCCTCAACAAGGCAACTGATTGATTCAGCAGCCGGTGGAACCCTGAATAACAAAACTCCAGAAGCAGCCTACGAGTTCATCGAGAAGATGTCATTGAATAATTATCAGTGGCAGGCTTCAAGGACCAAACCAACAAAATTAGCAGGAGTTTTCAACGTCGATGCCATGACCATGCTATCAACGTAGCTTGAGATGATGAATAAAAAGCTTGATAGTTTGTGTTCTTCGCAGGTACATCCAGTCATGCAGTGTGACACAAGTGGAACAGTGGCGAATCCTGAGTACCCACCCTACCAACCGGAAGCAGAGAGCGACCAGATGAACTATATAGGTAATAATTTCAGATCCAATAATAATCCTTATAGTAACACTTACAATCCAGGTTGGAGGAACCACCCAAATTTTTCATGGGGAGGTCAAGGCAATCAAGGAAATCAAAGGCAACAACCTCCTCAAAACTTCCGAAATCAACCCTATCCACAAGAAAAGAAACCAACCCACGAGGAGGAGCTAAAAAAATCGGCAAACACAGAAGAACATCTACAAGATATTGTGAGAACAATCAAAAGCAACGAGAGCCGAATCGGGGAAATCACTAAGTCAGTAAAGGAAGTTACTAATCCAGTCGAACGACTCGCACAACACATGTCAGAACGACCGCAAGGACATCTATCAAGTAACACCTAGATTAATCCAAAGGAGCAAATTCAAGCCATAGCAGCTCAGGAAAATGCAGAGATAGGCGAACCCATCTTGCAACAAGAAGACAAGGTAGACGAAGGAAAAGTAGAGGTAACACAGGAAAGGCCAAAACCGGTAATCAAAGATCCTTATCTCAAAGCATTAAAAAGAGACGATTCAGAAGAACAGTTTGGTAAGTTTCTTAAACTTTTAAAGAAATTACACATTAACTTACCTCTTCTTGAAGCCCTTTTTTAGATGCTAGACGCTGGGAAATTTTTAAGACAGCTCCTGACAAACAAACGCAAATTAGATGGGGAGCCACACATTGAACTTAACGCAAAGTGCTCAGCAATTCTACAAAATAGACTACCACAGAAGTTAAAAGACCCAGGGAGTTTTACAATTCCATGTTTAATCGGTAGTTTAACTATTGATAATGTGTTAGCTAATTTAGGGGCAAGCATAAATGTCATGCCTTATACATTGTTTAAACAACTAGGTCTAGGGAAGCCCAAACAAACTAAGATGAGTATTCAATTAGCTGATAAAACTGTTAGAATTCCTAGGGGTACTATTGAAGACGTTCTTGTCAAAATCGATAAATTTGTTTTCCCAGTAGACTTTGTTGTTTTAGACATGGATGAGGATAATTCAATCCCCTTAATTTTAGGAAGACCTTTCCTAGCAACTGCCAAGACTAAAATTGATGTTGCCACAGGCGAGCTCATAATTTGTGTAGGAGACGACTCAATTACTCTTCAAGCCCTCGACTCAGCCAGGTCATTAAAGAACCAAGGTAACAAAGAAAATTCTTTTCATGACCATCCAACTACACCTTCTTTTCAGGAACTGCCGAAAAAGGGAACAATTGAACCAGATCCTCAGTTCAGTGCCAACAAAGAAATAACTCACGAGGGGGAAAAGATTCAATCCAATGACTTAGATGAGTGGAAAACGCATAACAAGGAGAAACTAAGGTCACATGAGGAATAAAGCTTTAGGGTCGACAAATTAGAAGAACAACAGACACACGTCAAGGAAAAGCAGGATCCACACGAAGTAAAACCTGAAAAACCACCAGAAGAGCTCATGGGGACTTCAAATCACTTCAAAATAGGAGACCAGGTACTATTAGACAAAGCCGACCCTCACATCACCACAACAAACTTGAAGGCAGAGGGAGAACTTCTTCCTAAGGTACACAATATCTTCCCACAAGGAATAGTCGAGGTAACCAATCCGATATTCGGCAATTTCAAGGTAAACGCTTCTCAACTTCAACTTTGTCAAGAAAATAAAACCATAAGCATGAGGGAAGATATTCAAACCTTTAAACCTCCATAAAAATTATCAAATACGAGGAAAAGTCTAGCTTAAGACTATAAACGAGCGCTTCTCGGGAGGCAACCCGAGTACTAACACTATTTCTTTTTACATTTGTTTTTATTTTTTATTTTTTCTTTTCTTTTTTCCTTTTTCTTCTTCTTTTTAAACTAACCAAAAATGCAGATTTTCCAGGTCACACGGTCGTGTCCGTGGCCGTGTAGACCACCTGAACCGCCACACCGACAGGGCCGAGGTTGTGTAATTTAGTCCAACCACCCCTAACATCACGGATCCAACCACCCTCCCCACGGGCACCGATAGAGGGGCATGGCTGTGCCCCTCAACCGTATGAAGCTACTGACTTCCACACCACGGGAAGAACACGCCCGTGCCTACAAATCGTGTGAAGCTACTAACTTGTCAAACACGGGTGTGGGGATCCACAGCACGGGCATAGGGTAACAACACACCCAGACACACGGCAGTGCGAGGCGGCCATGTAAATTGACACACCCTAGGACCACCACCGTGGGGAAGCACCAAATTTGAACCTCTATTTAAACCCCTCACATCTTCCCCTTCCTTCCATCTAATTTCTTCATTATTTTCTTTGCCTTTCACTCTCCTCTATCTCAGATTTATCTACTTACTAAGACTCTAGATCCTTGAGCAAGCTAACGACATGCCGAAGAAGCGGAAGAAGCTAAGCATCGGTTCCTCAAAGAACGATCAACATGAGTTCATGCCGGCAGCTTCGTCTCAACACCAAACCATGGGTCTTTGAGACCAATTAGATTTTATTTTTACCTTCTCTTTTACTTCAATTTCTTTCCGTTCTCCTTTATTTTCCTTATCTAAGCTTCTCTACTGCTATTTTCGTTTAATTTTCTTTTAGTTTCTTAGTGTCAGGTTCGAAAGGCTGCTTGGGAATCACGCCGACCACCACGATAACCTCTTCACTTCTGCCACTACCATCACATCCCCAACCTCAGTGTTGATTCCCACCTTGTGAACCATCCCTCAATAAGGACTTCACAGTCCATTAATATTCTCTTTTCATTTTAGTTTTCTTCTTAGTCTCCTTCCCTTTAGTTTGTTTTTCTTTAATTTTATATTTAGTTTATTTTTATCAGGTCTTAATAAATCCTGGCTACTTCTCAGTGCGCTACCCAATTTCTTCATCTAGCGCAGGTTCATCATCTAGACCAGCCATCACCGCCACCAAAGACACTCCTCCGGGGAAAACATCCAAAACTCAAGGAGTAATTCCTTCCCCTTCTTTTTTGATTTACCCCTTAAATGTTATTATCTTTCTTTGTACATTGAGGGCAATGTACATCTTAAGTGTGGGGGGGGGGAGGTGAATAGTTATTTCGAGAAAATGCCTAACTTTTTTCCATTATTCTCAAACCCTGAGGATAAAAATGCCTAACTTTTTGCATGATTCTCAAATCCCTGAATTTAATCTTATTTTAAAGAAAAATTGTCATATTACTAATTAAGATGAAATTTCTGATGATTTGTGATTTCTATTGACATGTTTTAGAATAAGTCATAGTTAATTGTACATTGATAATTAATTTGAAGATTACTAGAGAATTCAACATGATAAGTCTGCTTTTCAGGAAGTAAAATTTTGCTAGGTTGTTGATCTAAATTTGAATATTACCTTGAAATTTGAAATTTACAAAGATGATGTCAAAACACCCATAATTTTTGTGAGATTTTGAGCCTTATAGAGCATTTATTCTTTTTCTTGCTCACTTTATTGATTATGAGTGTGTCAACATTGAAATGTTATCCTAGAACTTGCCTCGTTTATATAAGTCAAGACCACAGTTATGATTTGATATACTGAGATGATAAAGGCACCTAGGTTTTAACCCACTTACACCACTAAAAAGCCTACCCGCATAATTAACCCCAAGTAAACCCCGTTGATCCTAACAACCCTT
Source organism: Gossypium bickii (assembly GCA_025503065.1). Taxonomy (NCBI): domain Eukaryota; kingdom Viridiplantae; phylum Streptophyta; class Magnoliopsida; order Malvales; family Malvaceae; genus Gossypium; species Gossypium bickii. The sequence continues at coordinate 86,758,561 of CP106712.1, forward strand.
TTTATTGACTCACCCACTAATATTAAACCCAAAACCCTTTGTATTTGTTATCACCCTTCTTTTTGACTACCCTTTAATCGAGATATGATTTGAGTAGTTACCTAAGTTTTTATGAATTATTATTATTTAAAGTTGTAATTACTAAGTTTGTTCTTAAAAAAAAATAAATAAATTTTCGAAGTAGTCAATATTAGTAAGTATAAAAAGTGAGCTTACACAATCAAAGTCTATTTCCAAAAGAAAAGCTCGTATTAGTAGAATTATTTTCAGTTGATGTAATTGTTATCTTAAAAATTCTTAGGTAGGTAACTTATCAATTCAATCTCGATTCCAACCCTCTAATTTTAGCCTTTTATCCACACCTTTAACCCTAGCCCCGTTACAACCCTAACAAGGACCTTTTGATTTGTTTGTCATCTCATATTACAGTGGTGGAGATTTGATTTTCAGGCAAGCCTATGGGATTAACTTTTCAGGTTTGACTTATGAGTGCTTAATTTTGACCCTTAAACACTTTTTAAGTGATTTGAGTAAATCTTTTGTGAGGATGTCAATCCTTGTAGGTTTTGGATTGAAAAGGTAATTATTTAGATGAAAGAAGACACCTATATTTTTCAAAGTAAAAACTCATTACTTATCTCGTTTGAATCTTTAGGACTCTTTGAGTTGAATTATCCATGTATGAATTATCTATGAATTAGGATAAGGCATTGTTGATAGGAATTATGAATCATTGAAAGTTCGTTTTAATTGTAAGTTGAGAATTTTGATTGAGGACAAGCAAAAGCTTAAATGTGGGGGTATTTGATAAACCGTAAAAGTAACATATTTTAATCCCACATTTAGCTTACTTTTTGATGATTTATCCCTTGATTTATATAAAAAGGTTCTTGCAATCCTTTCTTTTCATGTTTTATACCCAGGAAAGCACCCGAGGATGAAAAGAACACAAAACGGGCCCAAAACGGAGTAAATGAGCCATATCATGAATTCGACATGGCCTGGCCCGGAGACCACATGGCCGTGCCACGCCAAACATCTAGAACACGGCCTCTCCCCCGATTCACACAGCCATGCCTCAAGTTAGAAATCCAAACACGGCCTAGAGTCGATCCACACGGGCGTGCTACATGGCTGTGCCTCTGTCGTCAGAATGAGCAATTTCAGTCGAAAAAGGATACTTAGGGAGAAAGAATCACATTCCAATAGCCTATATATATCCCCTAACTACCACCTTTGAAGAGGCATCAAAGCTAGGCCAAGTAGCCAAGCTGAGAAGGTTAGAATTAGGGAATAACGCGAGGATAGGTAGTTGATCCATCCCAAGAAGCCGGAATTATACTCAAGACGGCAGATTTCTCCTTCAATTCCTTCAAGGGGTTTTAGGGTTTTCTTATGTTTTGTTTTATCTTTTCTCTTGTGATGTTCTTTTTATTCATTATGAACTAAACCCTTCAGATACCTGAAGGGGATGAAATCTAGATGAATTTTGTTATTTGATTTCTAAGTTATATGATAATTGCTTAGTTTGTTATTAATTATGTTACTTAATTAAGCGGAGTTGATCGAACGCCTAGAGATAGGGTTACGAGATTTTGCCGGATTAGGGTGAAACCTAATATGGGAGTCCATTCATCGATTTACTACTATCCTAAGGGGTTATTATAAGTGAACGTGAGTTCCACTAATTAACCTAGGGTTAGACGTTATTCGCCTCGAGAGAGGGTTTAATATAGGTTAGGGAGTCTTACGGATCAGGCTAAGTAAAGAAATCATATAATTTAGGGTTAGATAACAAGTGAAGTCTAGGTGGATTCTTCCTGAGGATATCGTCATGATCAACTGAGTTTTCCTTCAAGGTTATTTTCCTATTCGTCCTTTTTGTCTTTGTGTCCTTAGTTTAGTCTTCATCAATATAGTTAAAGCAACTTCACTTTATTTTTAAGGCTAAATAATAAAAAGAAAGTATTAATACTTTTAGTTCCTTCCGATTCGATATCCGATCTTGCCTAAGCTATAACCATGTGGATGAGTTTGTGTTAGACTTGTGGATTCAATTGAGTTGCATTATGTCATGTTCACTTACTTAAGTTGTGATTAAATGGTAAGTTGTACTTATTAGCCATACGAGCTTACTAAGCTTAATAGCTTACTCTATTTACTTCTTCGTGTTTTATTGTGATTTCAAAGCTTGCTTGGATTGGGAGTTGTCGAAGATCTCATCACACTATCCAACCGTCGTTTTGGTACTTTTGAACTTGTGTACTTGGTTATATGGCATGTATAGGTGTTGTGGTTAATATAGCCTATATGTTTGTAATGTATATAGCCAATTGATTTGGCTTGTAAATAATATACGTTTTGGTTAGGTGTATAGACATGTGATTTGGCGTATTTTGGTATACTTGGTTATGTAAATATGTGTAAATGGCCCTTTGATATGTGGTTCATAACAGCTATGTGAATGTCTTGTTAAGATTTGGTATTAAAAGTAGCAAATGGTTGAACTTGAAAATGTATTATGCATGTTGATTTAGGCACAAAGTCTAATAAGTGAGTTTGATCATTTAGGTGATTTTTGGTTGTGAAATTTGGTATGAATTTGAATGGCTATTTGGGATGCTTATGAGCATTTTGGTTGTTGATATTGATGGTATATGATTTTGGCTTGAAATTGGTTGGTTATAAGTGTCTATTTATGCATTGGTTGTTTGTACATTGTTGAACCTAGGTTGACAACATTTTGGTTAAGAAATATGGCTTGAAACATAGCCCATTTTTGTCAACACAAGCAGAGACATGGGTGTGTGTCTCAGCCATGTGTGACACACGGCAAGGTAACACGGCTGTGTGTCCCCTGATACTTATTTAGAAATCAAAACAGTAGCTTCACACTGCTTAGCACACGGGTGTGTGACTTGGCCGTGTGGCATAAGTTAGTATACACTCTAGTTTTCACACGGCCTAACACATGGCCTGGCACACGGGCGTGCGAGGCTATTTCGAAGGGTACACTGGCATGTGGTTGGCTGTGTGACCCAAGTCAGTGAGTTACATGGGGTTGGACACAGGATGGGACACAACCATATGATCCCATTTTGAATGTCCAAACGGCCTGTGACACGGGTGTGTCTTTGGCCGTGTGAGACACACGGCTGGGCCACACAGGCATGTGTCCCCTATACTCTGAAAATTTTCTATTTTTTCCAAAATTTTCTTGAGTTGTCGATTTTGTCCCGAACCACTTCTAATGCTTAATTTAGGCCTCGATGTCTTGTATTAGGGACTATATGATTGTATATGAATGATATTTGTTTGGATATTAGAATTGTATGATCGTTTAATTGATATGTTCTGTAATGCTCTAAACCCCTATTCTGGAGACAGATACGAATTAGGGGTGTTACATTTATTCATATCAGAGCTACGGTTTAGTCGATTCTCGGACTAACGTAGAGTGTGTGAGTTTAGCTATACATGCCATATTTAACCTGGATAGTGTGATATCTTCTGACAGTTTTAAATCATGTTTTCATATAGTAATGGATCCCAATCGTGCAATTTCTGATGATGTAGAAAGTCATGCGCTAGCCTCCGTTCACGGAGCATATCTGAGGGTTGTGGAGGAGAGGCCAAGGAAGCCTTCTTCCAAATGATGAATGAGTGGTTTTCTGAGTTTGTCAGAATGAATCCAGCTGCTCAGCAACCTCCACCCTTACCTATTCCCCAACCGATTCCTGTAGCTCCTCAAGGTTTGGAAACTTTATGTATGAGTAAGCCACTTGTTGAAAAAATTCAAAAGTACGGGGATGAAGAGTTTAGAGCTATAGTTGATGATGATCTTAAGAGAGCCGATTTTTGGCTTAAAAATACAATCTGAGTTTTTAATGAACTGTCTTGTACGCCAGCGGAATGTGTTAAATGCGCCGTATGTCTTCTGAGAGATACTGCATACCAGTGGTGGAACACTTTAATATTTGTGGTATTGAGAGAACGAGTCACATAGGAATTCTTTCAGACTGAGTTTACAAAAGAAATACATAAGCCAATAGTTTATTGAGAAAAAACAAAACGAATTTCTGGAATTGAAACAGGGTCATATGACTGTGACCGAGTATGAAAGAGAATTTGTAAGATTAAGTAAGTATGCTCGAGAGTGTGTTTCTAGTGAATAAATTATGTGTAAGCGGTTCGAAGACAGGTTGAATGAAGACATTAAGCTTCTAGTCAGGATTCTTGAACAGAATGAATTTGTTGTTTTGGTAGACAAAGCTTGCAAAGCCGAGGAGCTTAGTAAAGAAAAGAGAAAAGCCGATTCTGAGGCTAGAGATTCGAAAAAGAGGTCAATGAGTAAACCTTATCATTCTTCTTTAAAAAAAATCAAGAGATTATTATAACCTTTCAACAGCTTCAGTGGGGTATTCTAACAGAGATCGTGGGAAGCAACATACGAGTCCAAAAGCTCAAGCTACTTCAGTATCGAGTGTTGGTAGTGTCAAAACCAACAAACCTGAGTGTCAGCTGTAGCACCCCTTACCCGTGTCCAACGCCGGGACGGGATACGAGGCATTACTGGACTTAAACCTAAACATTTATACAAAATTGTGCTATAAAATTTCATTCCATTTAAAATCACTCATTCACATGCAAATCGTCCCTTCTATGGCCCACGAGGCCCAAAACAATCATTAGGAAATGTTCGAGACTAAACCGAGAACTTAGGAAACTTTAAGAAGACTTATAAAATTTTTCATCAAAACAGGGGACACGCCCATGTCCTCAGCCCGTGTAACTCTCTATTTATGATGTCATCAACAAAATAGGGTCACACGGCCAAGACACATGCACGTGTGCTTAGGCCGTGTGGTGAATTAAATTTTGAAAAATAAATGTAAACTTCACACGCCTTGGGCACACGCCCTTGTCCCGGTGGCCGTGTCCTCCACACAGCTGAGACACACGGCCGTGTCTCTACCCGTATGGCCAAGAAAATGGCTATTTACCAAACCATTTGGAACCCTCATTTGCACATACTTAAATAAAATCAATGGCATCTTTCATGGCATAATTGAGCACTTAGACATCATCAAACAAGTCATGATCATAGCAAATTCATATAATCTTATTCATGCATAAGGCACCATACTTTGCCTAGCTTAAACTTATCAAACTTTCATGCCATGATTATCATCAACACATCCTAAATCCATCCATACCAAACACACATAACCATATCACATGAAACCTTTAGTATAAGCACACACATATAAATAGGCATTACAACTTATTAACCAATATGAGCCACATCTCATGGCCATATGCAGAATGAATCATATTACCATTATGAACCAACACATTTGGCCAAATCAAATGACACATACACAATTGAATAAGTCCCTATACATGCCATAAACTTAAGTGGTCTGTATTCACTTTTACCCCACGATGATAGCTTGATAGTGTGATAACATCTCCGACGATCTCCAACTCGAGCTAGCATAAAACCCTATAAGATATGAGAAAGGAAGGGGAGTAAGTTACAATGCTTAGTAAGTTTGTATGCAAATAATAAGCAACTTATCAACATCTTTTTCACCAATTCTCACAATATATTCTCTAGGTAATACAATCATAATTGCATAAAATTTCACAATTCATTTATATTCATCTTGAGTTGTCTACTCGAGTTACAGTCACTAAATTATTTTTATCCGGAGCTATGGAACTCCAAATTAAGATCTGATAATTTTCATTGAAACTAGACTCAAATATCTTTTTATCATAAAATTTCCAGAATTTTTAATTCAGCCAATCAATACATTGTATTCTTTAAAGTCTCACCTATTTTGCTGTTCGACATTCTGGCCCTCTTCACTAAAAAATTATTTTCTCATGGTACAGAACTCGAATGATGTTCCCGTTTGTTTATATCAAAAATAGACTCATTAAGAAATTCAAGAATATAAATTTTATTCCTTGATTATTTTTTAACAAATTTTAATGAATTTCCCAAGTCAGAATAGGGGATTCTGAAATCATTCTAACCCTATCTCACTAAAATCCAAATATCTCATCATATGAAATTATTTTGCTTATTCTATTTCTTTTATGAAAAATAGACTAATCAGCTTTAATTTCATATCTTATTAAACTTATAATTCAATTTCCACCATTTTTGGTAAATTTTCAAAGTGATACAACTGCTGCCTTTCAAACTATTTTGTTGCTAATTTTACTCTATCATTTTTTCTTTGTATTAATTCTGATTTACACACATATAACACTAAAATATATCCATAGTTAGCCATGCCAATAGCTAGTCATCATCAAATATTTACAAGCCATTCACTGGCCAATTTAACCTATACATCCACAACAAAGACTTGAACATTTCATTTCTCAATTTAATTTGGCTTAAAAGCCTCACGCATGATCATCAATCACATTTCCCACTTATTCATACATCATAAGCATGATCTTATAATCACAAGGTCATTCTCATAGGTATAACTTACTCGTTTACCTTCTTACCAAAATTCGATCACATCCCGAGCACATTGCTCATGAGTGTGTACATACATACACTTGCACTTAATCATCACATATCACATATCGGAATCATTTCTCGTGAGTTTTTCATATGTATCTGTATCACTTCATCACATAACTTTAGCACTTTTTTCCTTATTGAACATAAAATTAGCTCTTTACCCCGTTGAACCACTTGGAATATCGAAGGATACCTGAACTCGTCATACACGTAATAAGATGCCAATTTCATATCCCAGATATGGTCTTACATGGGATCACATGTCGATGCCAATGCCATATTCCAAATATGGTCTTATACAGGATCTCATATCGATGTCGATGCCATATCCCAGATATGGTCTTATATGAGATCGTATATAGATGTCGATGCTATGTCCTAGACATGGTCTTACACGAGATCTTTTTTTTGGTGCCGAGCCCATGTCCCAGACATGGTCTTACACGGGACCTTAATAATCTCATGTCATGACAGTTGTATCCTTTCTATTCCTAAGGTTCAACCGGGACTTCAACATAATATAACTTCATCATATTCATCATCGATACCTTATTAATCAACTTTATAGAAATAATATACATTTCACGAAATGTCAAACATTTAAAAGCATAATAACATGATGTTGAATTATTACACTCAAACTTACCTCAACTTAAAATGGCGAAAGGGACTAAGTCGTCCAATATTAGTCTTTCCCCCGTTCTAAGTCTAAAACTCGTTTTCTTTATTATTAAGCTTGAAAGCTTGAAAACCCTAGCCATGGCTTCCCCCATGCTAATTTGGCCAAGCAAGAAGATGGACAAGGGTTTTTGGCTTTTATTTTGTCTTTTAGTCTATTTAATTACCAAATTACAAAAATGCCCCTAACTTAAAAATATCCTACTTCACTTATCTCATGTCCATTTTTGTCCAACAATTTAACCAATCGTCTAATTACCATTTAAGGACCTCCAATTTAAAATTTCATAGAAATTGGACACTTCTAACATGTGGAACTCAACTTTTGCACTATTTATAATTTAGTCCTTTTGACTAATTTGAGTGCCCAAACGTCAAAATTTTCACGAAATCTTTCCTTGAAATTGTAGAACATAAAAATATAATAAAAATAAGATTTTCCTTGTCCGATTTGTGGCCCCAAAACCATTGTTTCGACTAGGCCCAAAATCGGGTTGTTACATCAGAAGTGTGGAAGACGGTATTTTGGAGACTGTTGGATGAATACTAAAACATGTTTTAGATGTGGCTCATAAGATTATTTTATTTGGGATTGTCCTGAGTTACCTGAGAAAGATAAATTTCTGAATACAAGGCTACATCTGCCAGAAGGAGAAGACCTTGAAATACTGGAAATGTGACTAGTTGTAAAGGTGTGACAATGGACTCTACTATGAGACTTGAGGCTCGAGCACCAGCCAGAGCCTATGCTATACGTGCTCACGAAGATGTGTCGTCACCAGATGTTATAACTGGTGCATTTTCTTTTTATGACACTGATGTAATTGCTTTGATTGATCCTGGATCAACTCAGTCATATGTTTGTACGAATTTAGTGTCTAGTAAGAATTTATCTGTTGAGTAAACTGAATTCTTGATCAAAGTACCGAACCCCTTAGGTCAGTATGTCTTAGTTGATAAAGTTTGCAAGAATTTTCTTTTGATGACTCGGGGTTACTATTTTTTGGCTGATTTGATGCTTTTACCGTTTGAAGAATTCGATGTGATCTTGGGTATGGATTGTTTGACTCTGCATGATGCTGTTGTAAACAGTAAGTGAAAGACTATTGACTTGAAATTTCTAAATAATGAAATTCTTCGAATTGAATCTGATGATTCGAATGGGTTGCCTGTTGTGATATCGACGATGCTAGAATAGAAAGATGTGAGAAAGGGTTGCAATGCTTACCTTGCGTATGTACTTGATAAAAAAGTGTCTGAATTGAAGATTGAATCAGTGTCAGTGGTTTGTGAATATCCAGATGTGTTTCCAGAATAGTTACCCAGGTTACCATAGATTATAGAGGTTGAATTTGCTATTGAGTTAGTACCGGGAACATCACCAATATCTATAGCTTCGTACAGAATGGCTCCAACAGAATTGAAAGATTTGAAAGCTCAATTGCAAGAGTTAACAGGTAGAGGTTTTGCACAACCTAGTTTTTCGCCCTAGGGTGCACCAGTACTGTCCGTAAAGAAGAAAGATGGATCGATGAGATTGTGCATTGACTATCGTCAGCTTAACAAGGTTACGATTAAGAATAAGTATCCTTTGCCGAGATTTGATGATTTGTTCAATAGTTGAAAGGAGCAACAGTATTCTCAAAGATTGATCTAAGATCCAAGCTATTATCGATTCATGAAAGTGAAGATTCAAATGTCTTAGAAAAATGCGCTCGTAACTGTGTAGGGACATTATGAATTTCTTGTTATGCCGTTCGGATTAACTAACGCTCCTACAATTTTTATGGATTTGGTGAATAGAATCTTTAGACCGTATTTGAACAGATTTGTAGTTGTATTCATTGATGACATTCTGATTTATTCCTGAGACGAATCTGAGCATTCTAAGCATTTGAAGATTGTGTTACAAACATTGAGAGATAAACAATTGTTTGCTAAATTCAGTAAATGTGAGTTTTGGCTACAAGAAGTTGGATTTTTGGGACATATTATTTCGGGGGAAGACATGTAAATGGATCCGAATAAGATTTCAGTAATTGTTGACTAGAAACCACCAAAGTATCCGAAGGCAGAAGTTTTATAGGATTAGTTGGCTATTATCGATTTTTTGTAAAAGGGTTCTCGATGATTGCTATATCGATGACTCGATTGTTATAGAAAGATGTGAAGTTTGAGTGGTCTGAGAAATGCCAACAGAGTTTTGAATAGTTGAAAGTAATGTTAACTGAAGCACCAGTTTTAGTTCAACTTGAGTCGGGTAAATAGTTTGTGATTTTCAGTGATGCGTTATTGAATGGTTTGGGATGTGTTTTAATGCAAGAAGGCAAATTGATAGCTTATGGTTCCAGACAGTTAAAACCGCATGAAAAGAATTATTCGACACACGATTTAGAGTTAGCCGCTATTGTTTTCGCATTGAAAATTTGGCGACATCATTTGTTTGGTGAAAAATACCATATTTTTACCGATCACCAGAATTTGAAGTATCTGATGTCTCAAAAAGATTTGAATTTGTGATAACGAAGATGACTCGAGTTTGTTGAAAGACTATGAGTTGGTGATTGATTATCATCCGGGAAAAGCTAACGTAGTTGCGGATGCTCTAAGTAGAAAATCTTTGTTTGCTTTGCGAACGATGAACACATTGCTAACCTTGTCTGATGATGGTTCAATCACATAGTTAACCTTGTCTGATGATGTTCAATTTAGCTAAGTTAAAAGCTAAACCGGTATTTCTTCAGCAAATCTGTGAAGCTCAGAAATGTGACAATGAATTGCAAGCTAAAAGAGTACAATACGAGTCGACTATTGATTCAGAATATCAGATCGGATCCGATGATTGTTTGTTGTTTCGAGGTAGAATTTGTAACAGTCCGGTTTAGACCCTAGTTGAAATAGTAGTTACGGGACCACAAATCTGAGTCAGAAAAATATTTAAATATTATTTTATGTGTTTTTAGTATGTGAATTGACATGTATGAAATTTCTGTGATTTAATTTAATCGTTTGTGTGCTTAATTTGCAAAAGGGATTAAATCGCATAAAAGGTAAAAGTGTCATTCTATATGTTAATGTGTTTAAATGATTTGGCTTTTAAATGTGATGGCCTTAAATGGTAATTAAACAATTTTACTTGAAAGTGGATTATTATGTACAACCATTAAATGTTTTAATGTTTAATTCATTAAGGGAAAATTGGTAAATGATGAATTAAGTTATAATTTAATAACATAAAACATAAACTAAGGCATTCATCTTTGTAATTGCCGAAAGTTGATGAAGAAAAGAAAGAGTTAGGGCTTTGAAACATTTGGCCAACATCTAGCTTGATTAAAGGTTCTTTTTTTCGATTTTTGATAATTTTTATGTGTTTGAGATCGTTGCTATGAAATCAATTAAGCCCATGTTTTAATTTTTGAATTTGATGATGATTTTTTGTTTTGCCATTGATGATAGCTTGTGGTTTTTGTTGTTTGATGATGGAAAATAAAAGATATGTGATAGATTATAATGTTTTGTCTTTGCATTTTTGATGAATTTGAGTAATTTGGGCTAAATTGTGAAAATAATAAATTGAGGGACTAAAATATAAAATTAATGAAATGTATGGACTTATATAAGTTAAAGGAAAATTCGGCTATACTAGAGTTTAGTGATATGTGTATTTTGCGTTTTGTGAAATAAGGACCAATTTGTGAAAAATGTGAAATGAAAGGGGTAAAAGTGTAATTGGCCCATTTATATGTTTTTGGAAGAATTTGAATGAATGTACGAAATTATATTAAGGAGGTAGAACTGTAACATCCTGGAAAGCGCCTATGCATTTTCGGCTTAATTGTACGAAGTGACATGTTCTATGTACTAAGAATAAATTTTGAACATTTTTGGAAACTCGGAAATGTATGAAAGTGAAATGGAAATGAACATTTTTGGAAACCTGGAAATGCATGGACATGAACATTTTTGGAAACTAGGAAATGTAAGGAAATGATTCAAAAATGGAAAGTGAACATTTCTGGAAACTTGGAAATGTAAGAAAATGGCAAGTTTACAGAGCCGATCGAAAATTTTAGGAAACTTAGAAATGACTTAGAAATGTCAAGTTTTAAAGTTTAAAATAGGAAATTAAGGTAAGGTGGCCATAAAAGAAAAAGTTGGTGAAATTTGACACACAAACAGGCTTGGAAAAGTGGCCTGAAGATGTCACTTAGGGCCTATGGAAATGGCGCCATATGCAAGAGGAATGGGCCTGGGTTCGAGTCACTTGGGAAGCAAATAAAAGGAGTTTTATTTTTGCTTCCAGAAGCAGAGGAGTGGATGGCAAGGCTTCTAGAAAAAGGGAGTTTTATTCCCTTTAAATTTCGGCAATTAATGGGATAAATAAGGGATTTAAATTGGATTATTTTTTTTTTTGAAGAGATAATAGATCGATAAATATGGATTTATTTCTTTTATTTTGATAGATAAGGAAGAGATAAAAGAGGATTATTATTAGTATTGTTTTTATTAAGAGATAAGAGATAATTATTGGATTAAGTTTTATTCAAGTGATAAATCAAGGGATAAAGCTATCAAAATAGAAGAGTGGTGGCCAAGTAAAGGACTCTAGCTAGTAATTTTGGCTATAAAAGGAAGAGTAAGGTTATTCTTCATTCATTCTTTTCTCTTCAAGAAAACCTCTGCCGAATTTTCTCTGCTATTATTCTCTTTTTCTCTCTTATTTTCTTCTTCTATTACAAACACAATCAAAAGCCAAAAATACCAATAGCCCTAGTCGATTTCTCACTAAGCCTTAAGAGCCGAAATTGTTATCCACATCAAAGCCATAGCCGAATACTGCTAAGGGTTCAAGCAAGAATTCCATCAAATTTTTCAGTAAGGGTAAGATTAGGTTAGATTCTCATTCTATTTCTTTTAAGGCTGTCGAAATTAAGATTCTAATACCCTTAATATCTGTTGTCGAAGAGATCTTTTGGGATTTACTAAGTGTCGACTACAAGGAAGGAGAAGTTTTTTTCCCGAAGGTACACCATAAGCTGCGTGTTCTCTAGTTATTCGGTGAGTTTCGAGATTTAAAATCCACAAGGTAAGTGTCTATAGCATTCGGCCAAGGCCTATTTTAGTTGTTAGATCTATTATTATGTGTTTTAAGCCGAAAACTAACAGATTCAAGGGATCTAGTGAGTAGCCGATTTCAAAGGAGAAGAATACAAGTTTTCGGGATTTGACTATGGTCAATTCGACAGCAAGGTAGGTTTTAAGAATACAAATCCTACTAGGATTTGGTTTTATAGGCTTTATGCTAACATATTAAGGTTACCAAATGTAGGAATTAAGATCTAAAGAAATAGATCGATTTTTTTCGGGATTTCAAGGAATTCGTTAAGCGAATCAGGTGTGTACCCCTCACTTTTTCATAATATGTATTATGGCTATGTTAATTAAAATATGTGATATTAAGAATATGAAAGTGGCTAAAGTACCATGTTATGGTACTAAGTACTCAGGTACGTTTCCTACTTCTACTAGGAATATGAAAAATGTTATTCGTAACATGAGAATATTATAAGATTGTGAACTCTGGTATATTATGCATATTAATACATGGGGCATATGGTTGTATATTGAAAGGGGAAGTGAAAAGTGGTGACTTAAGACCACGATGTCCGAAAAGTGGTGACCTACGACCACGATGAATCGAAAAGTGGTGACCTAAGACCACGAGAATCGAAAAGTGGTGATCTAAAACCACAGATGCGGTGACTTAAGCCCGCAATTTGGTGTGTAGCGGAAGGAGGGTCGACTTAGTAGTCCCCACGGTGTGTTTGGCAGGTACGGGGGTGTGTAGCGGATGGACAATTAGGTTTGGGTTTGGGAATGCATCATAACTTGTATTTTATGTTTGAATGTATAACTATTGTATGCCTGATTCCATTACGATTTAATGTCGTGTACACATTGAGTCTGGTTGACTCACCCCGTTGTGGGAAATATTTTTCAGGTGATGAGCAATAATGGACCGGGTCGGCAGGAGCTAAAGGTGGCCATGCATCGCAAGGAGAAATTTAAAGATTTGGACTTTTATTTTACTCAGTACTTTGATTTTATTTTGGGTTCGATTGATGTAATAAGGCCATAAGGCCCAAGTTGGATTTCTTTATTACTGTTTATTTTTAATTTACTATGTTACGAACTATTTTTGATTAAAGTTAAAGTACAAATTATTTCTTTTAAAAAAAATAAACTCTGAAACTGTTTTGTCACCGTAATTAAATGATTTCTAAGTAAAACAAGTGGATTTTCGATCTAAGCCCAACCCAAAACGATATTTTCCTAAAATTACACAAATTTTCTCTAAGTAACCTAGAATTTCGAAATCGGTTTTCTTGAGGAACATACCAGATCCGGTCCAGGCTCGTGGGCCGGGTGTGGGGTGTTTCAGTTTGGTATCAGAGCCCAGTTTTAAACTCTCGGCCTGTGGGCTAAGGCCCAAAACATTTTCAAATCGAGCCCAAAAGAGTTTTTATGGAAGTATTTCTAAAAATAAGCAGGTTTTCTAGCATGGCACCTAAGTTTCCGACCCGCAGTCCACTAGGTAAGTACTTCTATCTATTTGTGTGATTTATTGAATGATCTGTAGAAGGGTAGGAATGGAACGTAGAAATAGTCTAATAGGTACTTGAACCCTAGGACTAGTTTTCCCCAACACTTACATAAGACTTAAATGCCTAATTAAAACAAACGTATGGCTAAGTCGCCGAGTTAGGGTGTGGCAACCCCTGTGCGCATGTCTAGGATTGGATCCGAAAGAGCCTGGTACTTAAGCAGTCCTAGTGACTCACCTCCTCTTCGCTGGAATCCTACCTGGTGCGTAGCTTCGGTTCACCCTAACCAAGAGGACTCAGTCACAAGCTAAACCCAATAACTAAAACCCGAAAGGAAACTAGCAGTGTTTTTTTTATAAAAACCCTAGTTTTAAAACTCTTAAAATTACCTTTTTAATTTGTGAGAACTATCTTTACAAAATTTTTCCGAAAAATTTTTGATTTACAAAAAATTACAAAAATACCCCTAGTGGTAAAATTACAAAAATGCCCTTGGCTTATGAAATTCCCAAAATACCCACAGTTCTAATCAAAATTTTCATTACTTTATAAAATGTCCAAAAACCCTAATTTACAAAATATCAAAAATGCCATGATTTTGGAAAATTACGAAATTACCCCTAACTTACAAAATTACCAAAATGACCCTGGTTTTCAAAATTTTTGCAACATCACCCTTTTGGAAAGAACAATTCTCAAAAAGAACCCTCAAAGTTTTACAACCTTTGAGATATCCCTGATTTATTGGATTTTACAAAATAACCCCGGTTTGTGAAAAATTACTGAAATGCCCCGGGATTTTAAAAAAAATTTACCAAAATACCCTTATTGACCAAATCACCAAGGAACCTTATTTTGACAAATTACGAAAATACCCCCTGTAGGACGAATTACGAAAATACCCCTAGGTAGTGGAAAAACAACAACGATGAAAATTACAACGTTTCTCTGAATGAACGAAAGTTCATACTTGTTTGATGAATGAATGAAGGAATGGAAAGACTGTGTGTTTGTATGAATGCGAAAGAACCACTCCTAAAATTCTTTTCATAAAACTTCTTAATCAGACCGCGATGCTAGAAAATAAGTTCTAAGGGACGTGAACTTAGAGATTGTGCCTAGAAAGTATGATGGTTCTATTAAGATCAGAGTGCGCAACGTAAGCATAGTGCAGTGAGAAGGATTGTACGACTGTTAGTAAGTAATTTCGAGGAGAAATTATATTAAGGGGGTAGAACTGTAACATCCTGGAAAGGGCCTATGCATTTTCGGCTTAATTGTACGAAGTGACATGTTCTATGTACTAAGAATAAATTTTGAACATTTTTGGAAACTCGGAAATGTATGAAAGTGAAACGGAAATGAACATTTTTGGAAACCTGGAAATGCATGGACATGAACATTTTTGGAAACTAGGAAATGTAAGGAAATGATTCAAAAATGGAAAGTGAACATTTTTGGAAACTTGGAAATGTAAGAAAATGGCAAGTTTACAGAGCCGATCGAAAATTTTAGGAAACTTAGAAATGACTTAGAAATGTCAAGTTTTAAAGTTTAAAATAGGAAATTAAGGTAGGATGGCCTTAAAAGAAAAAGTTGGTGAAATTTGACACACAAACAGGCTTGGAAAAGTGGCTGAAGATGTCACTAGTGGTCGATGGAAATGGCGCCATATGCAAGAGGAATGGGCCTGGGTTCGAGTCACTTGGGAAGCAAATAAAAGGAGTTTTATTTTTGCTTCCAGAAGCAGAGGAGTGGACGGCAAGGCTTCTAGAAAAAGGGAGTTTTATTCCCTTTAAATTTCGGCAATTAATGGGATAAATAAGGGATTTAAATTGGATTATTTTTTTTTGAAGAGATAATAGATGGATAAATATGGATTTATTTCTTTTATTTTGATAGATAAGGAAGAGATAAAAGAGGATTATTATTAGTATTGTTTTTATTAAGAGATAAGAGATAATTATTGGATTAAGTTTTATTCAAGTAATAAATCAAGGGATAAAGCTATCAAAATAGAAGAGTGGTGGCCAAGTAAAGGACTCTAGCTAGTAATTTTGGCTATAAAAGGAAGAGTAAGGCTATTCTTCATTCATTCTTTTCTCTTCAAGAAAACCTCTGCCGAATTTTCTCTGCTATTATTCTCTTTTTCTCTTTTATTTTCTTCTTCTATTACAAACACAATCAAAAGCCGAAAATACCAATAGCCCTAGTCGATTTCTCAGTAAGCCTCAAGAGCCGAAATTGTTATCCACATCAAAGCCATAGCCGAATACTGCTAAAGGTTCAAGCAAGAATTCCATCAAATTCTTCAGTAAGGGTAAGATTAGGTTAGATTCTCATTCTATTTCTTTTAAGGCTGTCAAAATTAAGATTCTAATACCCTTAATATCTGTTGTCGAAGAGATCTTTTGGGATTTACTAAGTGTCGACTACAAGGAAGGAGAAGTTCTTTTCCCGAAGGTACACCATAAGCTGCGTGTTCCCCAATTTTTCGGTGAGTTTCGAGATTTAAAATCCACAAGGTAAGTGTCTATAGCATTCGGCCAAGGCCTATTTTAGTAGTTAGATCTATTATTATGTGTTTTAAGTAGAAACTAATGTGATTCAAGGGATCTAGTGAGTAGCCGATTTCAAAGGAGAAGAATACAAGTTTTCGGGATTTGACTATAGTCAATTCGACAACAAGGTAGGTTTTAAGAATACAAATCCTACTAGGATTTGGTTTTATAGGCTTTATGCTAACATATTAAGGTTACCAAATGTAGGAATTGAGATCTAAAGAAATAGATCGATTTTTTTCGGGATTTCAAGGAATTCGTTAAGCGAATCAGGTGTGTACCCCTCACTTTTTCATAATATGTATTATGGCTATGTTAATTAGAATATGTGATATTAAGAATATGAAAGTGGCTAAAGTACCATGTTATGGTACTAAGTACTCAGGTACGTTTCCTACTTCTACTAGGAATATGAAAAATGTTATTCGTAACATGAGAATATTATAAGATTGTGAACTCTGGTATATTATGCATATTAATACATGAGGCATATGGTTGTATATTGAAAGGGGAAGTGAAAAGTGGTGACTTAAGACCACAGTAATCTGAAAAGTGGTGACCTACGACCACGATGAATCGAAAAGTGGTGACCTAAGACCACGCAGAATCGAAAAGTGGTGATCTAAAACCACAGATGCGGTGACTTAAGCCCGCAATTTGGTGTGTAGCGGAAGGAGGGTTGACTTAGTAGTCCCCACGGTGTGTTTGGCAGGTACGGGGGTGTGTAGCGGATGGACAATTAGGTTTGGGTTTGGGAATGCATCATAACTTGTATTTTATGTTTGAATGTATAACTATTTATGCCTGATTCCATTACGATTTAGTGTCGTGTACACATTGAGTCTGGTTGACTCACACCGTTGTGGGAAATATTTTTCAGGTGATGAGCAATAATGGACCGGGTCAGCAGGAGCTAAAGGTGGCCATGCATCGCAAGGAGAAATTTAAAGATTTGGACTTTTATTTTACTCAGTACTTTGATTTTATTTTGGGTTCGATTGATATAATAAGGCCATAAGGCCCAAGTTGGATTTCTTTATTTCTGTTTATTTTTAATTTACTATGTTACGAACTATTTTTGATTAAAGTTAAAGTACAAATTATTTCCTTAAAAAAAATAAACTCTGAAATTGTTTTGTCACCGTAATTAAATGATTTCTAAGTAAAACAAGTGGATTTTCGATCTAAGCCCAACCCAAAACGATATTTTCCTAAAATTACACAAATTTTCTCTAAGTAACCTAGAATTTCGAAACCGGTTTTCTTGAGGAACATACCAGATCATCCGGGCTCGTGCTCGGGTGTAAAAGGGTGTTTCGATTTGGTATCGAGCCAGTTTTAAACTCTCGTCCTGTGGGATAAGGCCCAAAACGTTTTCAAATCGAGCCCAAAAGAGTTTTTATGGAAGTATTTCTAAAAATAAGCAGGTTTTCTAGCATGGCACCTAAGTTTCCGACCCGTTGTCCACCAGGTAAGTACTTCTATCTATTTGTGTGATTTATTGAATGATCTGTACAAGGGTAGGAATGGAACGTAGAAATAGTCTAATAGGTACTTGAACCCTAGGACTAGTTTTCCCCAACACTTACATAAGACTTAAATGCCTAATTAAAACAAACGTATGGCTAAGTCACGAGTTAGGGTGTGGCAACCCCACATGCGCATGTCTAGGATTGGATCCGAAAGAGCACGGTACTTAAGCGGCCCTAGTGACTCACCTCCTCTTCACTGGAATCCTACTGGTGTGCGTAGCTTCTGCCTCACCCTAACTAAGAGGACTCACCACAAAGCTAAACCCAAAGAACTAAAACCCGAAGGGAACTAGCAGATGTTTTTATAAAAACCCTAGTTTTAAAACTCTTAAAATTACCTTTTTAATTTGTGAGAACTATCTTTACAAAATTTTTCCGAAAAATTTTTGATTTACAAAAAATTACAAAAATACCCCTAGTGGTAAAATTACAAAAATGCCCTTGGTTTATGAAATTCCCAAAATACCCACAGTTCTAATCAAAATTTTCATTACTTTATAAAATGTCCAAAAACCCTAATTTGCAAAATATCAAAAATGCCATGATTTTAGAAAATTACGAAATTGCCCCTAACTTACAAAATTACCAAAATGACCCTGGTTTTCAAAATTTTTGCAACATCACCCTTTTGGAAAGAACAATTCTCAAAAAGAACCCTCAAAGTTTTACAACCTTTGAGATATCCCTGATTTATTGGATTTTACAAAATTACCCCGGTTTGTGAAAAATTACCGAAATGCCCCAGGATTTTAAAAAAATTTACCAAAATACCCTTATTGACCAAATCACCAAGGAACCTTATTTTGACAAATTACGAAAATATCCCATGTAGGACAAATTACGAAAATACCCCTGGGTAGTGGAAAAACAACAACGATGAAAATTACAACGTTTCTCTGAATGAACGAAAGTTCATACTTGTTTGATGAATGAATGAAGGAATTGAAAGACTGTGTGTTTGTATGAATGCGAAAGAACCACTCCTAAAATTCTTTTCATAAAACTTCTTAATCAGATCGCGATGTTAGAAAATAAGTTCTAAGGGACGTGAACTTAGAGATTGTGCCTAGATAGTATGATGGTTCTATTAAGATCAGAGTGCGCAGCGTAAGCATAGTGCAGTGAGAAGGATTGTACGACTGTTAGTAAGTAATTTCGAGGACGAAATTATATTAAAGGGGTAGAACTGTAACATCCTGGAAAGGGCCTATGCATTTTCGGCTTAATTGTACGAAGTGACATGTTCTATGTACTAAGAATAAATTTTGAACATTTTTGGAAACTCGAAAATGTATGAAAGTGAAATGGAAATGAACATTTTTGGAAACCTGGAAATGCATGGACATGAACATTTTTGGAAACTAGGAAATGTAAGGAAATGATTCAAAAATGGAAAGTGAACATTTCTGGAAACTTGGAAATGTAAGAAAATGGCAAGTTTAAAGAGCCGATCGAAAATTTTAGGAAACTTAGAAATGACTTAAAAATGTCAAGTTTTAAAGTTTAAAATAGGAAATTAAGGTAAGATGGCCTTAAAAGAAAAAGTTGGTGAAATTTGACACACAAACAGGCTTGGAAAAGTGGCCTGAAGATGTCACTTAGGGCCTATGGAAATGGCGCCATATGCAAGAGGAATGGGCCTGGGTTCGAGTCACTTGGGAAGCAAATAAAAGGAGTTTTATTTTTGCTTCCAGAAGCAGAGGAGTGGACGGCAAGGCTTCTAGAAAAAGGGAGTTTTATTCCCTTTAAATTTCGGCAATTAATGGGATAAATAAGGGATTTAAATTGGATTTTTTTTTTTGAAGAGATAATAGATGGGTAATATGGATTTATTTCTTTTATTTTGATAGATAAGGAAGAGATAAAAGAGGATTATTATTAGTATTGTTTTTATTAAGAGATAAGAGATAATTATTGGATTAAGTTTTATTCAAGTGATAAATCAAGGGATAAAGCTATCAAAATAGAAGAGTGGTGGCCAAGTAAAGGACTCTAGCTAGTAATTTTGGCTATAAAAGGAAGAGTAAGGCTATTCTTCATTCATTCTTTTTCTAGGCTATTCTTCATTCATTCTTTTCTCTTCAAGAAAACCTCTGCCGAATTTTCTCTACTATTATTCTCTTTTTCTGTTTTATTTTTTTCTTCTATTACAAACACAATCAAAAGCCGAAAATACCAATAGCCCTAGTTGATTTCTCACTAAGCCTCAAGAGCCAAAATTGTTATCCACATCAAAGCCATAGCCGAATACTGCTAAGGGTTCAAGCAAGAATTCCATCAAATTCTTCAGTAAGGGTAAGATTAGGTTAGATTCACATTCTATTTCTTTTAAGGCTGTCAAAATTAAGATTCTAATACCTTTAATATCTGTTGTCGAAGAGATCTTTTGGGATTTACTAAGTGTCGACTACAAGGAAGGAGAAGTTCTTTTCCCGAAGGTACACCATAAGCTGCGTGTTCCCCAATTTTTCGGTGAGTTTTAGGATTTAAAATCCACAAGGTAAGTGTCTATAGCATTCGGCCAAGGCCTATTTTAGTAGTTAGATCTATTATTATGTGTTTTAAGCCGAAAACTAACAGATTCAAGGGATCTAGTGAGTAGTCGATTTCAAAGGAGAAGAATACAAGTTTTCGGGATTTGACTATAGTCAATTCGACAACAAGGTAGGTTTTAAGAATACAAATCCTACTAGGATTTGGTTTTATAGGCTTTATGCTAACATATTAAGGCTACCAAATGTAGGAATTGAGATCTAAAGCAATAGATTGATTTTTTTCGGGATTTCAAGGAATTCGTTAAGCGAATCAGGTGTGTACCCCTCACTTTTTCATAATATGTATTATGGCTATGTTAATTAAAATATGTGATATTAAGAATATGAAAGTGGCTAAAGTAGCATGTTATGGTAATAAGTACTCAGGTACGTTTCCTACTTCTACTGGGAATATGAAAAATGTTATTCGTAACATGAGAATATTATAAGATTGTGAACTCTGGTATATTATTCATATTAATACATGGGGCATATGGTTGTATATTGAAAGGGGAAGTGAAAAGTGGTGACTTAAGACCACAGTAATCTGAAAAGTGGTGACCTACGACCACAGTAATCTGAAAAGTGGTGACCTAAGACCACAGTAATCTAAAAAGTGGTGATCTAAAACCACAGATGCTGTGACTTAAGCCCGTAATTTGGTGTGTAGCGGAAGGAGGGTCGACTTAGTAGTCCCCACGGTGTGTTTCAAGTGTGCGGGGTGTGTAGCGGATGGACAATTAGGTTTGGGTTTGGGAATGCATCATAACTTGTATTTTATGTTTGAATGTATAACTATTGTATGCCTGATTCCATTACGATTTAGTGTCATGTACACATTGAGTCTGGTTGACTCACACCGTTGTGGGAAATATTTTTCAGGTGATGAGCAATAATGGACCGGGTCGGCAGGAGCTAAAGGTGGCCATGCATCGCAAGGAGAAATTTAAAGATTTGGACTTTTATTTTACTCAGTACTTTGATTTTATTTTGGGTTCGATTGATGTAATAAGGCCACAAGGCCCAAGTTGG
This sequence comes from Gossypium bickii, assembly GCA_025503065.1. Lineage (NCBI taxonomy): Eukaryota > Viridiplantae > Streptophyta > Magnoliopsida > Malvales > Malvaceae > Gossypium > Gossypium bickii. The sequence goes on from CP106712.1 coordinate 86,780,056, forward strand.
ATTTCTTTATTTCTGTTTATTTTTAATTTACTATGTTACGAACTATTTTTGATTAAAGTTAAAGTACAAATTATTTCTTTAAAAAAAAATAAACTCTGAAATTGTTTTGTCACCGTAATTAAATGATTTCTAAGTAAAACAAGTGGATTTCCGATCTAAGCCCAACCCAAAATGATATTTTCCTAAAATTACACAAATTTTCTCTAAGTAACCTAGAATTTCGAAACCGGTTTTCTTGAGGAACATACCAGATCCGGTCCAGGCTCGTGGGCTGGGTGTGGGGTGTTTCACCACGTCTGGGACGTTGGCATCAAGTTGTGTTTACGTGTAAGACCATGTCTAGGACATTGGCATCGTATTTGATTCAAGTAAGACCTTGTCTGAGATAGTGGCATCGATGTGTGATTACATGTAAGACCATGTTTGGGACGTTGGCATTGTACGAGCTTTTCGGTTATCCAAGCATCCTTATTAATTTTGCATGGTTCAACGGGCATTAACGAGATGAGATCAAATGTGAAAACAAACTAAAAGATTTAGGTACATGCTATGTTATATGAATATGTAAGTAAGGTAAGTATTTTTCATTGAGATGAATATATGAATTAGTTATGATAAAACGGTAATTTATATATGCTATTTAGTATATGTGCACTTGGTTATTGATGTTATAATGTTAATGCAAATATGATAATATTTGAGGTTGCAAACATAATAGATGTACATTTGGTTAAGTTTTTTTTTATTTGGCTAGTTGACTTAATGTAAATGTTTATTTGTACATTATTTGCTTATAACTTACTAAGCTATGATAGCTTACTTTGTGTGTATGTTTGTTAATTGTTTTATATATTATTAGAGACACGTGAAGCTCTGGGATCATCGAGGATCATGACCACACTATCGAACTATATTTTGGTACCTTTTGAGAATGTGTATATTAAAGTATGGCATGTATAGTCTAGAGAACTTAGAATATGTTTTGTGATATGTAAGAATAGCCATGTGATATGGCTAGTTAATGGATGTGTTTATGAATGAGTTTTGGTCATGCTTATTGATGCATAAGTTGGTAAGTTTTAATGTGCTCATAAGTAGCCAAAATGAAATGGTACATATATAGGTGAGTTCATGGTTGATTTTGGATATGCAAATGATGAGAAATTGCTATAAATTGAATTGGTTGGATGAAGTATTAGTTATGTGTTCTTGATGTGTAATTGATACTTGAAATTGATATGTTTGAGTTAGATTTGCATATAAAATGAATGATGATGCTAAAAGATAAATCATGCATGTTTTGGTATGATTTGATGCCTTTGAGGTATGAAATTTTATTGGTTTGATGTTTGTAGGTTTGAACCAAAATTTGGGTGGCAAATTGCCCAAGCAAATGGCCTATATTTGCCCACATGGTTGAGCACACGACATACCCACACAGATGTGTGACCTTTGTAACTTTGAAAATGTTAAGTTTTCGAAAAAATTTTGTATGTGCCTGGTTTAGTCCTGACCCTTTTCCAATCTATGTTTAAGGTCTCGTATACCTTTTAAAGGGACTCTTTGTATATGATTTGATATGATATGATGATGTTATATCTTATGTTGTAATATGATCATAAAAGTTTCGAACTGTCTAGTAACACCTCTTAACCCTATTCTGATGATGGTTACGAGCTAGGGGTGTTGCATTTTATTGGTATCAGAGCTACGATTTAGTCAGTTCTTGGACTAACGTAGCGCGTGTGAGTCTAGCTATACATGCCATATTTATAAACTATGATAGTGTGATGATTCTTGACAATTGAAATGTGTTTTCGTATAGTAAATAGATCCCGATCGAGCCGTAGCTGATGATGTGGAAAGTAATGCGCCTGCTCCCAGTCAAGGGACAGCGTTGGCTGAATCTCGGCCAACTTCGAGTAACCAAGAGGGATAGGCTAAGCAAGCCTTTTACCAAATGATGAATGAATGGTTTACTCAGTATATCCGGACAAATCTGGCTGTTTCACAACCTTCTCCCCCACTGATTCCTCCTCAAACACCTGTTATGCCACAAGTTGTTGATCCAGTATGAATGAATAAGCCACCAGTTGATAAAATCAGGAAACACGGGGCTGAAGAATTTAGCGCCACTGTTGATGATGATGCTGAGCGAGCTAAATTTTGGCTTGATAATACAATCCGTGTGTTTGAGGAGCTATCCTGTACACTTGATGAGTGCATTAGATATGTTGTATCCTTGTTTCGAGATTCTGCATATCATTGGTGGAATACATTGATATCTGTAGTTCCGAGAGAATGAATTACCTGGGAGCTCTTTTAGACTGAATTCTGTAAGAAATACATCAGTCAGAGATTCATTGACCAGAAGCGCAAAGAATTCCTTGAGTTGAAACAGGGTCGTATGACCGTAACATAATATGGGCGAGAATTTGTGAGACTTAGTAGATATGCCCGGGAATATGTATCAACCGAAGCAATAATGTGTAAAAGATTTAAAGACGGATTGAATGAAGACATCAAGCTATTGGTCGAGATTCTTGAAATAAAAGAGTTCATTGTACTTGTTGAACGAGCGTGCAAAGCTAAAGAGCTCGAAAAAGAGAAAAGAAAAGCTGACTTTGAAGCTAGAGATGCACGTAAGAGATTCCTAAGTAAGTCTTTCCAATCAGCATCAAAGAAATTTTGAGATGGCTCTAGCCATTCAAAGACTACTATGGGTTATTCTAGACAGGATCGAGATAGACTAGTTGTGAGTTCGAGAGCTACCTCAGTAGCTAGTGTTGGTAATGTTAGATCAAATCAACCGGAGTGCAAATATTATGGTAAACGACACATTCCGGTAGTTCTAGACTGAATGATCGAGCCTGTTTCAATTGTGGATCATTAGATCATTTTATTCGTGAGTGCCTTGAGTTAGCTGAGCAAAACACAGTACAGAATATCAGACTGAGTAATACGGCAGCACGAGGTAGACCACCCAGAAACACGGGCTAATGTGAGTAGTAGTCAGAGAAGAACTAAAGACACAGTTGTTAGATCTGAGGCTCGCGCACTTGCCAGAGCTTATGCTATTCGCGCCCGCAAAGAAGCTTTGTCTCTAGATGTGATTACTGGTACTTTCACTCTCTATGATGCTGGTGTTGTTGCATTAATTGATCCCGGTTCGACTCACTCTTATGTATGTAAAACTTTAGTATCCAATAAGACTTTCCCTGTAGAGTCTACTGAGTTTGTGATTAGAGTATTGAACCCCTTAGGCCTGTGTGTCTTAGTTGATAAAGCGTGCAAGAATTGTTCTTTGATGATTCAAGATTTATGTTTTCTGGCTGATTTAATGTTGTTTCCATTCGACGAGTTTGATATAATTCTAAGTATGGATTGGTTAACTTTGCACGATGCTATTGTGAATTGCAAAAGGAATATTATTGATTTTTGATGTCAGAAGGATGAGATAATTTGGATTGCGTCTAATGATTTGAATGATTTGTCGACAGTGATATCTTCAATGTTAGCTCAGAAATATGTGAGAAAGGGTTATGAAGCCTATTTTGCTTATGTGCTTGACTCTAAAGTGACAGAAAAGAAGATTGAATCAGTACCAGTTGTGCGTGAGTATTTAGATGTGTTTCCTGAAGAATTACCAGGTTTACCACCGATTAGAGAAGTAGAGTTTGGTATTGAGTTAGTGCCAGGTACGACTCCGATTTTAATAGCTCCATACAAGATGGCACCGACTGAATTAAAAGAATTGAAGACTTAGTTGCAAGAATTAACTGATAGAGGCTTCGTACGACCGAGTTTTCCTCCCTAGGGTGCACCGGTTTTGTTTGTGAAAAAGAAAGACGGAACTATAAGAATGTGCATCAACAGCTCAATAAGGTAACTATAAAGAACAAATATCCTTTTCCATGAATTGATGATGTGTTCGATCAGTTAAAAGGGGCTACTGTGTTTTCTAAGATAGATCTGAGATCGGGTTACTATCAACTGCAAGTTAAAGACTCCGACATGCCGAAAATTACTTTTTGAATGAGGTACGGACACTATGAGTTTCTGGTTATGCCTTTCGGACTTACTAATGCACCTACTATTTTTATGGATCTAATGAATCGAGTCTTTAGGTAGTATTTGGATCGATTTGTGGTTGTGTTCATAGATGACATATTGATCTATTCCTGTGATGAGTCCGAGCATGCTGAACATCTGATATTAGTGTTACAAACTTAGCGTGATAAGCAGTTGTATGTAAAATTTAGTAAATGTGAGTTCTAGTTATGAGAAGTCAGTTTTCTAGGACATATCGTATCAATATCGGGTATTCGGGTTGATTCGAGTAAGATTTTGCCAATATTAGATTGGAAGCCTTCGAGAAATGTATCTGAAGTCTGAAGTTTTTTGGGATTAGCTGGTTACTATAGATGGTTCGTCAAAGGTTTCTCTATGATTGCATACCCGATGACGAAACTGCTTCAGAAAGATATTAAGTTTGAATGGTCAGAAAAATGCCAGAAAAGTTTTGATCAGTTGAAAGCTTTGTTGAATGAAGCTCTAGTGTTAATAAAGCCAAAATCGGGTAAAGAATTCATTATCTATAGTGATGCATCTTTAAATGGTTTGGATTGTGTTTTGATGCAGGAAGGCAAAGTTATATCTTATGCCTTAATACAGTCAAAGCCGCATGAAAAGAACTATCTAACGCACGATCTGGAATTAGTAGCTATTGTGTTTACGTTACAAATTTGGCGCCACTATCTGTTCGGTGAGACATGTCACGTTTATTCTGATCACAAAAGTTTAAAATATTTGATGACTCAGAAAGATCTGAATCTACGACAGCGAAGATGGTTAGAGTTGTTAAAATATTATGAGCTTGTGATTTACTACCATCCGGGAAAGGCTAATGTTGTTGCTGATGCTTTGAGTCGGAAATCGTTGTTTGCCTTACGCACAATGAATACTCAGTTGACCCTATCTGATGATGGTTTTGTAGTAGTTGAGATAAAAGCGAAACCATTATTTATTCGGCAATTTGTGAGGCTCAGAAAGTTGATGACGAATTGATAGTGAAACGGGCTCAATGTGAGGCCAATACTGATTCAGAGTTCTGAGTTGATACTGAAGGTTGTTTGAGGTTCAAAGATCAAATGTGTGTTTTGAGAAATTCAGAGTTGATTCAGATGATTTTGAATAAAGCTCATAGCAGTCGATTATCTGTTCACCCGGCTAGTACAAAAATGTATAATGATTTAAAACAGTTATATTGGTGGAATGGTATGAAACAAGGGATTTCTGACTTTGTTTCGAGATGTTTAACATGTCAGCAACTCAAAGCTAAGCATCAAGTACCTTCTGGGTTACTTTAATCAATTATGATACTAAAGTGGAAATGGGACAGATTATTGGTGGCATGGTATGAAACGAGACATTTCTGACTTTTTTTCGAGATGTTTAACATGTCAGGTTTGCCTTTGTCGCCGAGTAAGAATGACGCAATCTGGGTTATTGTAGATAGATTAATTAAATTGGCTGACTTTGTTCCAGTTTGCACAGATTATTCACTTGATAAGCTTGCTAAGTTGTACGTGTCTCAGATTGTGAGATTGCACAAAGTACCTATTTCCATTGTTTCGGATAGAGATCTGAGGTTCACATCAAGGTTTTGGAAGAAACTGCAAGACGCACTAGGTATGAAACTACACTTTAGCACTGCTTTCCATCTGCAGACAGATGGTCAGTCTGAACGAATCATTCAGATACTCGAGGATATGTTAAGATGTTTCATTCTTGAGTTTAGAGGTACGTGGGAAAGTTACTTACCACTGATTGAATTTGTGTATAATAATAGTTTTCAATCAACTATAAAAATTGCACCTTATGAGGCTTTGTACGGTCGCAAATGTCGAACACTTTTGTATTGGACTGAGCTCAGTGAAAATAAGATATACGAGGTTGATTTGATCAAAGAGACCGAACATAAAGTTTGAAAGCCGCGTCAAATCATCAGAAGTCGTACGCAGACTTGAAGCGTAAAGATATTGAGTTTCAGATCGGGGATAAAGTGTTTTTAAAAGTCTCATCGTGGAGGAAAATACTCTGATTCGATCGTAAAGGCAAATTGAGTCCAATATTTATTGGGTCGTATGAGATTATTGAGCGTATCAGGCTAGTTGCTTACAGGTTGTTATTACCACATGAGTTAGAAAAGATTCATAACGTATTTCATGTTTCGATGATTTGATGATATCGATCTGATTCATCGCATGTAATTTCTCCATCTGAGGTTGAGATTCAATCAGATATGACATAAGAGGAAGAACCGATCTGAATTTCAGATCGCGAAGTGAAAGAATTGAGAAATAAGAAAATTTCTTTAGTAAAAGTCTTATCGCATCGACATGGGGTTGAAGAAGCTACGTGGGAGCCTGAAGATGCTAGAGAAGTCACCCAAACCTTTTCGCCGGTAAGATTTTTGGGGACGAAAATCCCTAAGGGGGAGAATTGTAACAGTCCAGTTTATACCCTAGTCGGAATAGTGGTTTTGAGACCACAAATCTGAGTCAGAAAAATATTTAAATATTATTTTCTGTGTTTTTAGTATGTGAATTGACATGTGTGAAATTTTAGTGATTTAATTTAATCATTTGTGTGCTTAATTTGCAAAAAGGATTAAATCGCATAAAAGGTAAAAGTGTCATTCAATATGTTAATGTGTTTAACTGAGTTGGCTTTTAAATGTGATGGTCTTAAATGGTAATTAAACCATTTTAATTGATAGTGGACTATCATGTACAACCATTAAATGTTTTAATGTTTAATTCCTTAAAGGCAAATTCGTAAATGATGAATTAAGTTATAATTTATTAACATAAAACGTAAACTAAGGCATTCATCTTTGTAATTGCCAAAAATTGAAGAAGATAAGAAAGGGTTAGGACTTTGAGAATTCGGCCAACATCTAGTTTGATTAAAGGTTTGTTTTTGTTCGGTTTTTGATAATTTTTATGCTTTTGAGACCGTTGCTATGAAATCTATTAAGCCCATGTTTTAATTTTTGAATTTGATGATGATTTTGTGTTTTGCCATTGATGATAGCTTGTGGTTTTTGTTGTTTGATGATGGAAAATAAAATATATGTGATAGATTATAATGTTTTTTCTTTGGATTTTTGATGAATTTGAGTAATTTGGGCTAAATTATGAAAATAATAAATTAAGGGACTAAAATGTCAAATAAATGAAATATATGGACTTATATAAGCTAAAGGAAAATTTGGCTATACTAGAGTTTAGTGAAATCATGTGTATTTTGTTTTTGTGAAATAAGGACCAATTTGTGAAAAATGTGAAATGAAAGGGGTAAAAGTGTAATTGGCCCATTTATATGTTTCTTGACGAATTTGAATGAATGTGTGATTAAATTATTTAAATTTGAATTTATTTAGATCAAGAACGAAAGAAATCGGAATTAGATCAGGGGAAGTCGAAAGTAGTCAAGTAGTCGATTTCATCCATCGTTATCTAAGGTAAGTTCGTAAGTAAATAAATGTCGATAAATTCTATTTTATTCATTTTAATAGTACCAAATTGAATTGTTACTTGTGTATATATTATACTAAAATGAAGTGAGCACAGGAGTAATATTCACGAGCTTGAAATGATTGAGTTACGACTTTTGAAAGTCTCGTACAAACCTTAGGAATAGTTAAGATACATATGTCATGACATAGGATTCCAATATATGTTTTCGTGTAAGAACACATCTAGGACGTTGGCATTGACTTGTGTTTACGTGAAGATATGCTTTGTTGCTGTGTTTTAGAGTTTGAGGGCAATTGGGAAAAATATTTACCATTGGTTGAGTTTGTATATAATAATAGTTTTCAATCGAGCATAAAGATGGCACCATATGAAGTTTTATATGGTCGTAAATGCCAAACTCTGTTGTACTAGACCAAGCTTAGTGAGAAAAAGATTCACGGGGTTGATTTGATTAGAGGGACTGAAGAGAATGTGAAAGTAATTCGTGATAGTTTGAAAGCAGCTTCAGATCGACAAAAATCGCATGTGGATTTGAAACGTAAAGGTATTGAATTTCAAATCGGTGACAAAGTGCTTTTAAAAGTATCATCATGGAAGAAAATTCTTCGATTTGGTCGCAAAGAAAAATTGAGTTTGCGATTTATCGGACCGTATGAGATTATCGAGAGAATAGGGCCAGTGGCATATCAGCTAGCTTTACTGTCAGAAATAGAAAAGATCCATAATGTGTTTCATGTGTCGATGTTTCACCGATATAGATCAGGTCAGATCCGTCACACATAATTTCTCCAACAAAAGTTGAAATTCAGCCTGACATGTCATATAGCAAAGAACCAATCAGAATTTTAGCACGAGAGATTAAAGAGTTAAGAAATAGAAGCATATATTTGGTAAAGGTTTTTCGGCAACATCACGGTGTTAAAGAGGCTACGTGGGAACCTGAGGTAGCTATGAGAAAACAGTACCCTAACCTATTTTTTGGTAAGATTTTCGGGGACGAAAATTTCTAAGGGGGGAGAGTTATAACAACCCGTTTTTAGTCAAATCGAAACAGTGGTTTTGGGACCACAAATCTGTGGTTGAAATGTTTATTTTATTATTAGTTTAGTGTCTACAGCATGTTAATTGAGTCATATGAAAATTTCATTAAAAATTTAATCGTTTGCATGCTCAATTTGATAAAAAGGACTAAATCGCGTAAAGTACAAAACTAGAGTTCTATAAGTTAAAGGTACTAAATGGCTATGAAATTAAGTAGTTAAGGGATTTATGTGGTAATTATACCATTTTTATTATGACTGGACTTTTATGACCATTATAATGAAATTATAAAGTTTATATGTTAAGGTTAAATTAGTAAATAGCCAAATAACATAAAATTAAAATAAGTAAAATTAAGGTATCATCTTCCCAAAAGCAAAACACCACCGAAATTGAAGGTTGAGAAGCCATGGTTAGGGTTTACAGCATTCGGCCAACATTTCTAATGCATGAAGTGAACAAGTCGCAAGACTAGGGTGTGGCAACAGGCATGCGCATGTCTAGGATTGGATTCGGAAGAGCCTGGTACTTAAGCAGTCCTAGTGACTCACCTCCTCTTCGCTGGAATCCTACCTGGTGCGTAGTGATTGTTCACCCTAGCCGCGAGGATTTTTTGACGGGTCAAAATCCATAGCTAAAACCCGAAAGGGACTAGCCACCCTATTTTCACAAAATTGCTAAAATATCCTTATTTTGAAAATTACCAAGATACCAATGATTTGCAAATATACCCCGAGATTTACGGAAATATCCCGATTTACAAAGTCAACGGGTTTTTTTTAAAAGAAAAAAAACATACAACACACAACATCAATCAAAAACCACAAACACTTAAACGCCACTATTATTCTTTTAAAATCAAATCCTCTAGGATACCCCTATTTTAAAAAAAAAAATACCCCTTAGTTCTGTAAAATTTTTGAAAATACCATTGATTAGTAAAAATTTTCCAAAATACCCTGATTTGAAAAGTGACCAAAGTACCCCTGGTTTGTAAAATTACCAAATTGTCCCTGATTTGTAAAATGACTAAAACACCCCCGAGTTAAAAAAATTACCAAAATACCCCTGCTTCACGGAATTACCGAAATACCCTTACTTCGCAAAATCACCAAGAAACCTACTTTGGATAAATTATGAAAATACCACTGTAGGATAAATTACGAAAATACCCCTGGATAGTGAAAAGAAAAAAATACCCCTAACAGGATAAACCTAAGTTCGTGAATGCTACTTGAATGTGGTGGTTGATGATTGAATGTGTATGCTTCCTAAAACTAGGAGATGCGAACTTGAGACTGAAATTGTAGATAGATTTGAATTCGAAAGAACTACCATTAAAATTTCTATTCATAAGACTCTCCGTGGTTAATCAGTGGGAAGAATTAATGATTCATAAAACTCTTAATCAGATAAACGCCAATTGGAAGAATGAGTACAATGGGTCGAGGACATCTGTCGCGTGGACGCGGTAGGGGTAGAATGACCGTGTCCGAGCCAGTACGGTCTGGTCACGGGTTAGGAAACGAGATGCCAGATATGCCGGCTGTGGAGGGAGAGTTACAGGATCTGACAGCTGGAGATGATGCTGTATCTCAGGCGATGTTGAGGGTTTTAGAGAGGGTTGCTGGAGTAGGCATCGCACACGAGAGGCAGAAAATCGTGGAGCGGCTTAAGGCCAATGGGGCAGAAGTGTTTAGGGGAGTTTCTGGCGTAGCCCCTAACACAGCTAAGTATTGGTTGGAAGCGACTGAGCACGTAATGGATGGTTTAGATTTCACGGCGGAGGAGAAGTTGAAGGGGGTTGTGTCTCTTCTTCGAGACGAGGCTTATCAGTGGTGGCTCACGGTAAATGAGGGTACTGCCATAGATCGGATTGACTGGGATTATTTTAAGGATCGTTTCAAGGGAAGTATGTTGGGGCTAGCTATGTGGACGGCCAGAGGAAGGCATTTCTGAATTTGGTGCAGGAGAGTAAATCTGTGGCTGAATATGAGGCAGAGTCCTGCGCTGCTACGCTCGAGGAATGGTAGCAACTGAATATGAACATTATGTGTGGTTCGAGGATGGACTGTGGAATGAATTAAGGGTATTGATAGCTCCGCAGCGAGAGAGGGACTTTGTTGTCCTAGTTGAGAAATTTAATATAGCTGATGAGGTAAAACGGACTGAAAGGCAAGAAAGAGATAAGGAGCGGGGAAGGAATACGAGAAGTTTTGGGCAGTCAAGAGCACCTGGGAATTTTTAGAAAAAGCCTAAGACTGATGTGCCAGCTCGTGCTCTGACAGGTCAGAATCCATCATGTAATTGGTGCGGGAAAGCACATTTCGGGGAGTGTAGAAGAAGAACTGGTGGATGCTTCAGGTGTGGATCCATGGAACATATGATTAAGGACTGTCCATAGAAGGATCAGTGCGGCCAATGGACGAGGTCTTGATCAGTGGGAGAGGTGGTCACCGATGAGAGGGTCGTGGCCCAGGTAGAGGAGGAAATGGGGCTGGTCGAGGTCATGGGGCACCTGGTAGAGGTGCAGGTAATGTAGACGCGAGGTAGCTGAGCCTAGTTTATGCAGTTCGTCGACAGGAGGATGGTGACGCACCGGACGTCATAACCGATACGTTTCTTATTGCTGGTAACCCTGTTCTTGCCTTCATTGATATTGGGTCAACCCACTCCTATGTTGCATGTTCAGTATCTGAGACCCTAAGTATAGATTCTGAAACAACTACTAGGAAGATGACTGTGGTTAGTCCTCTAGGACAATCTAGGGTAGTGGACAAACTATTTTAGGATGTACCTTTAGAGACTCAAGGGGTAGTGTTTTTTGTAGACTACCGTTTGGAGAGTTTGATCTTATTTTAAGAATGGATTGGTTGACTAAACATCGTGTTAAGTTGGATTGTGGGACTAAGCGCATGGTGTTAAGTACCCCGGAAGGCGGGGAGGTGGTTGTGTTAGGAGAGAGGAGGAATTATCTGTCCAACGTAGTTTCAGTATTGAAAGCTGTTAAAATGATTCGGAAGGGATGTAACGCATTTCTAGCTTTTATCAGCGTGTTGGATGCTAAGGAGGTGACTGTCAATGAGGTTCGAACAGTCAAGGATTTCACGGATGTTTTTCCAGAGGAGTTGCCAGGATTACCTCCGGATCACGAAGTGGAGTTTGGAATAGAGCTATTACCAGGTACAGCTCTAGTGTCCATCGTTCCTTATAAAATGGCGCCGAAGGAGTTGGTGGAGCTCAAAGCTTAGATCCAGGAACTGTTGGATCGAGGGTTTATTCAACCGAGTGTGTCTCCATGGGGAGCATCGGTCCTATTTGTGAAGAAGAATGACGGATCCATGCGTATGTGTGTGGACTATCGTCAACTGAATAAGTTAACGATTAAGAACAAGTACCCACTGCCAAGAATTGATGATCTGTTCGATCAGCTCAAAGGAGCTTCAATTTTCTCTAAGATTGATTTAAGGTCAGGTTATCATCAGTTAAAGGTGAAGGAAGGGGACATTCATAAGACGGCATTCCAAACTCGCTATGGTCACTATGAGTTCTTGGTGATGTTGTTCGGGTTAACGAGTGCGCCAGTAGCATTCATGGATATGATGAACCAGGTATTTCAACCATATCTTAATTGGTTCGTCATGGTGTTCATCGATGACATCTTGATTTATTCCAAGTTAGAAGAGGAACAAGATGAACATCTTCGTGTGGTGTTGCGAACTTTGAGGGAGAAGCAGTTGTTCGGAAAGTTCAGTAAGTGTGAGTTTTGGCTAAGGGAAGTAACTTTCTTAGGACATGTGGTTTCTGCAGAGGGAATTAGGGTGGACCCTCGGAAGATAGAAGCCGTATTGGATTGTAAACCGCCAAAGTCTGTGGTGGAGATTCGAAGTTTCTTGGGTTTGGCCAGGTATTACAGAAGGTTTTTGAAGGGTTCTCATTGATAGCGGCACCTTTGACTAAGTTGTTGAAGAAGGGAGTATCGTTTGTGTGGACCGACAAACAGCAGGAGAGCTTTGAGAAATTAAAGAGAATTCTGACAGAAGCACCGGTGTTAATTCAGCCAGAGGCGGGAAAAGAATTTACCGTCTATTATGATGCGTCACACACAGGTTTAGGTTATGTGTTGATGCAAGATGGAAAGGTGGTTGCATATGCGTCCCGATAGTTAAGACCACATAAGTTGAACTACCCTACGCATGATATGGAGTTGGCGGCGGTAGTGCTTGCTCTGAAGATTTGGAGGCACTACCTTTATGGGGAGAAGTCGGTTATTTATACAGACTATAAGAGCCTAAAGTATATCCTTACCCAGAAGGAGTTGAACCTAAGACAGAGAAGGTGGATCGAGCTGTTAAAGGACTATGACTGCTCGATTGAGTACCACCTGGGTAAGGCTCACGTGGTGGCGGATGCGTTGAGTCGTAAGGCGATAGCAGATTTAAAGGCGATGTTCGCTCATCTTAGCCTGCATGAGGATGGCAGTCTGGTAGCCGAACTTCAAGTAAGACCCATGTGGACAAGTCAAATCAAGGAAAAGTAACTTCTGGATGATGTCTTAAGTACTCGAATTCAACAAGTACAAAATGGTGAAGTAGAGGACTATAGCTTGAACAGTGATGGAGTTTTGTGTTTTCGAGGGAGAGTCTGCATGACTAAGGATGGGGAGTTAAGACAGATGATTTTGCGGGAGGCGCATAGTAGTCCATATGCAATGCATCCTGGAGGAGTTAAGATGTATCGAGATTTGCGGGAGAAATTTTGATGGCCAAGTCTGAAGCGAGAAGTAACGGAATCCGTGGGTAAATGTTTGACGTGTCAACAGGTCAAAGTTGAACACCAAGTGCCTTCGGGGTTGTTGCAACTGGTGAAGATTCCGCAATGAAAATGGGAGAGAATCACGATGGATTTTGTTAGTGGGTTACCCCTTACGCCCACTATGAAGGATTCAATTTGGGTGATTGTGGATCGACTCACGAAGTCTGCTCACTTCATACCGGTTCGTGTTGACTATTCTCTTTAGAAGTTGGCAAAGTTGTACGTGGCTGAGGTAATTAGACTACATGGTGTACCAGTGTCAATTATATTGGATAGGGACCCTAGGTTCACGTCACGATTTTGGAAGGCCCTTCATCGAGCAATGGGAACAAGGTTAGACTTTAGTACCACTTTTCACCCACAGACTGATGGTTAGTCTGAGAGGGTAATTTAGATCTTGGAGGATATGCTAAGGGGTTGCATCATCGATTTTAGGGGTAGTTGGGAGGAGTATCGACCTTTGGCAGAATTCGCGTATAATAACAGTTATCAAGCTAGTATTCAGATGGCGTCTTATGAAGCGTTATACGGAAGGAGATGTCGTACCCTAATTTGTTCGACAGAGTTGGGTGAACGTCAGGTGTTGGGTCCAGAACTAGTTTCGAAAACGGAGGAGAAAGTTAAGTTGATACGAGCACAGTTGAAGGAAGCATTTGATCGGCAAAAGTCTTATGTGGATCTAAAGCGGAAGGAGATGGAATTTGCAGTAGGAGATCAGGTCTTTTCTAAGGTATCTCCATGGAAGAAGGTAATGAGGTTTGGACGGAAGGGTAAGTTAAGTCCTAAGTTTATTAGACCTTACCGGGTACTAGAATGTGTGGGACCAGTGGCGTATCGATTGGAGTTACTTTCAGAGTTGAAGCAGATACATGATGTGTTTCATATCTCGATGCTAAGAAGATATCGTTCTGATCCATCGCATATTGTGCCAGTGGAAGAAATTGAAGTAAGGCCAGATTTGTCTTTTGAGGAGGAGCCAGTGCAAATCTTGGATCAAGACATAAAGGCGTTGAGAAGGAAGTCCGTCCCTTTGGTCAAAGTTCTATGGCGAAATCACAGCGCAAAAGAGGCGATGTGGGAGCCAGAGGATGTTATCCGATAACAATATCCCCATCTCTTTTGATCAGGTAAATTTCGAGGCTGAAATTTATTTTTCAGGGGGGTGGAACTGTAACATCCCAAATTAGTGGGCTTATGCGTTTGATATGTAGACATGTCTAATGTGTTAATTTGAGAATTCGAGGTGCAAATGGGCTCAGGTTTGGGCTGAGGCCTTGATTAAATATTCTGTTAGACACTCTTGGGTTTAAAATAAAGATTTTTGTAGTTTAATTGACATATTGGGCTTGTGGCCCAGCAACTAGGGGGCAGTAAAGGGGAGCTATAAGTGGCATTATTAGTAGATGGAAAAGGGCCAAATTTTGGCTACTTGGAGCCCAGGTTATAGGGCCAAATTCGGCACTTATAAGGGACAAAGGGGGACGGCAACAAGGCAAAATTTTAGGGATTTTTATTGTGTGGATATTAAGCAGATAAAGGGAGAAGGAGTTGGTGCTAATTAAGGCTATTTTTGAGGAGTTAATAGATTAAGATAAGGGATAGAATGATAAGAGTGATTCTTAGCTGCAAAGTTGGTCGAAAATTAAACATAGGAGAGGGAGGAAATCGATCCAGTATAGGCTAGGGGGTGTGCCGAAATTTCATTAGTGTTTCTGAGAACTTTCTTTCAGTTTTCTCAGTTGCCGAAATTTCTCACTTCGTTTTCTTCTTCTGTCAAAATTACTTCTTAGACGAAATTTCTAAGGTGTTCTTTTGTTTATTTTTTCTAAGCTGAAACCAAAACTCCATTCAATTTTTCTAAAAGCCGAAAAACACATCTTGTTCATCTTTTCAGGATTTCTTTAAAAAGCCGAAACTCCTAGATCTCTAATCTTCCACACTTCGAACTTCTTCTGTGATTGCTGAATCTTTCTACAAGGGATAGCCGAAACTCTCTATAGAGGTAAGTATCGATTTGGGTTTCTTTTGATCTTTTTCGGCTTTTGGAGGCCATAGCCGAATGGTTAAGTTGTTGGCTAATCTCGTGTTTTCTCTTATTTGCGGTATTCCAAGATTTGAAGGGGGATTCATTTGCTTAGATCTCTAAGTCAGAGTTCAATAACACTCGAATTGTGTTACTTTTGGGATTTCAAGGTAAGGAGATCTACTGATTTTTAACGTATAAATTCGGGTATTTATTAACCCTTGGCCGAATGTAGGGGAGCCCAAATCTTCGTATTCTTTGGGCTTTTGAGCAAGGTTTTAGACTAAGGGTTGTAGATCCGGATAGCAAGGAAATTAACTAAGAGTGTAGTACTACGTGATATCAGGTGTGTAACTTCTCACACCATTAGATTGATTGCTAATATATATATATGTAATAAATCTGCTATACTCTGTTAAATGCCGAAATCCCGGCATAACGTTTGGAAACCTGAGAAGGGTAAAGGCTAAATATCAGGTTAGTGATTTCTGCCATTCATCAGTGAATGTTTTTGTTAAAAACGATATGTGTTATATGTCGATTTTTGTATCTATGCTTGGGGTTGGGTGATTGATGAAAGGGGAAGTGTTTTGTTCTGGTGGCTTATGCCATTTCAGCCTGGTGACTCTATCATAACTCTGTTTCTAGTGGCTTTTTCCATTTTAGCCTGGTGACTCTATCACGACTTTGACGATGAGCAGCTAACTGCAGCATGACCGCCATCGATGGTGTGTAGCGGTGTGGGTTGATTGTAGAAATCCCCAATGGTGTGATTGGCAGGTAAGGGTGGTGTGTAGCGGTTGTAAACCTAGGATTGGGTTGGGTTTTATGTATGTTATCTACTATATTATGTTCTATATTCTGATCTGTGGGCTATGGCCCAATCTGATGGTGCACGAGGGTTGAACATTGAGTTTCGCGACTCACCCTAGTATTTTAACAATTTTAGGTAGCGCTTAGTGCATCGGACCGGGCTGGAGAGGAGAGCAAGGTGGCCATGCGATAGAGTACTGAGGATTCAGCAAAAGACTTTACTTTATTTATCTATTTTTAAGAAACTTGTTTTAAGTGGGTTTTATATTTCATTGTAATAAGGCCTTGGGCCACTAGACTATTATTTATGTTTTGGTTTTATGTTGGGCTTTTCTTTATGGGCATTTAAATTTTAGGTTTGAACCCAGCTAAGACATGTACGAAATTTCGATTTCTATTTAAAATTCACCAAGGCATTTTATAACTTTATACCTTATATGAATTGATCAATTATTAAGTTTTCGGTATAAATATTTAAACCTTCTAATTGCTTTTCAAAGTGCCATTTTTTTTGTAAAATTTCCTTAGTGGCATACCAGATCCGGTTGTAGTGTTTGGGCCGGGTTTGAGGGTGTTACACCATATGTGTTATGAATGATATGAATGCAAAAATGTCATGAAAATGATCCCCCTTTTTTTAAAATAGACACCATGATTAGAATGTAATGATCAGAATGAATCAAATGCTCCTAACTAAATGATATGACATTTGCTTGAATGTAGAATGTCATGAGAATGATTAGGATGCAATGATCGGAATGAATCAAATGCCCCTAACTAAATGTATTATGGACGATATTTGCATGAATGCAGAATGTTATGAGAATGATTAGGATGCCATGATCGGAATGAATCAAATGCCCCTAATTAAATGTGTTTTGCATGAAAGCAGAATTTTATGAGAATGATCCCTTTTTAAATGCTTAAGGTGTCATCGCTCATTGTTTATCAAGGTTTTATCACTGACGTATTATGCTGCCATCTTGTTCGGCTAGTATTCTCGACAAGAAATCCGGGAAAACAATTATATCTTGCTCAACAGATTTGCCTCACTGTAACTTCAAGGTTCATCTCATTGTGACTTAGGGGTATAGTATCTGAATCTTTTCCAATCCATCCCACTGCCACTCAAGGGTATTGATAAACTGTAATAGTAACGTATTTTAAGCCCACATTTAGCATGCTTTTGGATGATTTATCCCTTGAATTATGTAATTTGGTGTTCTTAATTCTTTAATTTCATGTTTTATACTCAGAAGAGCACCGGATGATGAAAAGAACGAGAAACGAGCCCAAAAATGGAGTAAATGGGCAATAACATGAAATCAACACGGCCTGGGTCCAAGACCACACGGTCGTGCCTCATTAATAGACTCAATACGGCCTGACCACGATTTACACGAGCGTGTGGCATGGGCGTGTCCCTAACGTGACAAAGAGGAATTTCACTCGGATTAGGATAATTAGAGGCAAAGAAACACATTCCAAGAGCCTATATATACACCCTAAAGGCCAACCTTCGGGGGCGTCCAGCGAGGCCAAAGAGCCGAGCCAGAGGGGTCAAAATTGTGGAATTTACTCGAAGAAAGCCAGTTGATTCATCTCAAGAAGCCGGAGTCATACTCAAGACGGAGGATCTCTCTTCAATTCCTTTAGGGAGTTTTAGGGTTTTTCTTATGTTTTGTTTTATCTTTACTTCTGAGATGTATTCTTTTATGATTATGAACTAAACCCTCAGATACCTGAGGGGGATGAAACCTAAGATGAATCTTGTTATCGTTTGCTAAACTATATGATAAATACTTGATTTGTTCTTAATTATGTGTTCTTAATTCTTGTTTTGATATTTCCGGGATATTAATTCAAGTGTGATGTGCTTAGGTGGAGGAGCAAAAGTCCCTGTCTAAGAGTAGATCTAGCATAAATAAGTGGAGTTGATCGCACGCCTAGACATAGGGTGACGAGATATTTCCGGATTAGGGTGAAACCTAATATGGGAGTCCATAGATCGAGTTAATGCAATTCTAGGGGTTTTAATTAGAAAGAGAATTCAATTAATCAACCTAGGGTTAGACGTTAGTAGCCTCGACGGAGGTATTAATATAACTTAGGGAATCCTACGGATCAAGTCAAGTGAATACATCGTCTGGTTCGGAGTTAGATAACAAGTGAAGTCTAGGTGGATTCTTCCTCGGGTATTGTCTTAATCAATTGGTTTTTTCTTAAAGTATTTTCCCAAATTCATTCTCTTTGTCTTTGCATCTTTAGCTTAGTTGTTAGTTAATTTTAGATTAGATAAAAATTCCTTTAATTCTTAGGCTAAATAATAAGAAGAAAGTTAGTATTAGTACTTTTGGTTCCTTTGGGTTCCACAATCCGGTCTTGCCGCTAAGCTATACTACTGTTCGATAAGTGCACTTGCCTCAAGTCGTTGTCACAGTTAGTTTCTAGGCTTTATCATTCTTTTTATAAATTTCTAAGACTCTGACACACGATCAAGTATAGAATTTGTTTCATCTTCAATTCAACCTGTTGTCAATCAGGAGTATAGGATCTGTAACTTGTTCCATCAACTGATCACTCCCTAGGTGACCTAACCAAATGTGTACGCATGGTATTTGCATGGATGCACAATATCATTTTTTCTCGAGAATGATTCCTTTTTTTCACTCGAGTTTAACATTGCCCATTTTTCGTCAAAATTGTATTACTGACGCAATATCTTGTCATTTTGTTCAATCACCATTTTTGACAAAAATCCGGAGAGATAGTCTCAGTTTAGACTCGTCTAGTCTCAGTTTAGACTCGTCCTCCAACAATATTTCCATCCCTTAAACTTGGTGAGTTTTAAACAATAGTCCTGTTTCCAGTTCTTTTATTATTCAGAAGCTTCCAGAGTAATATGCGAAACTTCTTTTATGAAAGTATTATTAGTCCACTAATCGTTATTTCAATGCAAAATGCTTGAAAAATATCATAACAATGGACAAGAAGGAAACTAATTAGGAGCATAGCTCGAAACAAATAAGTTAAGTAAAAATAGAAAATGTAACCCAAAAGGAAATTTATTGGTAGTGTATTTTGAAATGAATAAAATAATTAAAGATAGCAAATTCAGAATGGGTAAGATGGAAACTAGGTGTCCCAGATATCGCAGCCTAAGCTTCTCTGTTCAAACTTCTTGAGGACCATTTTAATCTCAATATGTGCTTAGGGGATCCGGAGTACTTTGTCGATGCCCCAAGATGTAACATACTTCCTCATTGTTAATTCAAACATGGCAAGACTGCTGTATGCACCACTTTCAATCAAAATTTGAACTGCCCTTTTCGAGTTTTCAACTCAAATCCCCTTTGGTCTCAAAGCGCCCTTTGTAGGTTTTTGCCTTGGCCTCTCCTTTTTTTTTCTTTTTTTTTTCATTGAAAAAATTTTATTTCTTTTCTTTTTTTTGTTTTTTTTTTAAAAAAAAAGATCTCATGGCGCCCTTTGCAGGTTTTCACCTTAGCCTCTCCTTTTAGATGAAATCTGAATTCACCAGCTTGAGCATGTTCTTGCCATCCATCTTGGTCAAAGTTAATGATCTTCCAGAACAAGCCTTCTTCACCACATAAGGCTTTCCCAAATTTTGGCATTTATTTTCCTCTGAAGTCCTCTTGTATGAGAAGAATCCTTAATGCCAGGTTCCCTTTATGAAATTCCCTTGAGCGAACCCTTTTTTATCATAAGCCCGTATCATTCGACCACAATGAATACTTTCAATCAAGCTAACTGGAGACATTCTGCTTCATCCGATAATTAATTCAATCAAAGCTTGAGGAAAAAGGAATCTTAACTTCCAACAATTGCTTCCCTTTCATAAACCAATGAGAAAGATGTTGCCCCGGTGAAGGTCCTAGCCAATGTTCAAAAAGCAAAAAGGGTAAATGGTAACTTCTCTATGCCAACCTTTACAAATCCCAGTCATTTTTCAAAAATTTTGAATGGTTTTTGGCTGCTTTGCTGCACTGATATGGTGTTTGGTCTTTGAACAGACTGTAAATTTTTGACATTGTGCAATTATGTTAAACATGTTCCTTTCTGGCATTCTTTATTGCCACTTTATTTTATTTTTTTTTGAATTTGAATTTGCATTTGAACTTAAATTTGAATTTAAATCTGAACTTGATTTTTGAATTTGGATTTGGATTTGCATTTGAATTTGGATTTGAATTTGATGACTGCATATGAAGCAACCTTTACCCTCTTAGTGAAGTAATTGACAACCACGAAAATGAATTGGTGTCAGCTAGATGCTTTGGATGAAATCGGCCCCATAACATCTAGGCCCCACATATAAAAAAAAAATGGAGGAGGCACATAAGTCTTGTCTTCCTCAATTTGGCATTTACGACGTAACTGATGCAATTTTGTTTTTCTTGGTAAACCAGTAGCCCGAACTTCTTGATTAGCCTGGCCATTGTAGAACTATTAACATGGGTTCAGCATACCCACGTTTCAGTAGCCTGGGATGCCTTGATATGATTGTGTGAAAACATCTTGGAATTCTTGAAAATAGCTCAATGATGTCTCGCCTTATTTCTGTGGTGAGTTAGGCTTTGATTTTTACCCCTTTCCTAAGCTCGCAACGTCCACTAACCCTTTGCAAGATAGAATCTATTTTCATCTTGTTCTTCCATCCTTAACAAATCAACAGATAGGCTACAATCTCTGTCATCTTCAAAGTCCTTAGATCCCCTAGACCTATATCTCATTAAAAAAGGGAGTCAATAACAATGTCGCTCATGTCGTTGATATCTGGGTACCTAGGTACGAAGGAAAAAAATCCAAAGAATAAATGATTCTAAGGATGATTATTTGTATGGTATGGTCATGAATAAAGAATGAAAGAATATTCTAAAAAAAAAAAAGAATGTACAGTATGAAATGTAAAGAATGAAAAAATATTTGCTTAAAAAGATGCATTTTATTGAAATAAAAATTCTGGACACAAGCCTATTTCACAAAAGGATTCTTATTGTCTCTGGGCTCAAAGCAACAAGCATGTTTTGAATATTACTCTAGATTAGCTCTAAAAATATAGGGATCCCTTCCACAGTCCCATTGTTTAAAATCTTCCCAAGTATGTAAGGGTTTGGAAACTTTTATTCCATGATTCCCTCTTCAGATATGTCGTTAATGTCTAGACTCCCCAACATTCCCACTGGGTCTTTGATCTCTTCAATTTATTATCCATCAGGCCTTGCATTAGGGTCCTAAGCTCGATGCATACCTAGAACTCATGCCCCTATTTATCTTGGAATTCACAATGTTTACACCTTTAACGGAAAGGTTGGGTAACGGATTTTCTGCACCAGAGGGATCATTATCGGTTCCTCAATTAGCTAAAATAATTTTACCTAATTATGATCTTTCTACAAATTTTAATACATATGATGTGATGTAATGCAAATGCAGGAAATGCAATGCCAATGCATGGAATGAATGCAAAAAGAAAGAAAGGCACTGATTTTGAATTTAATTCCATTATAAGAACTTTTATAGAAAATAATTTTTTTACATAAAACGGATTACATATGCGGCTTTGTCCTCATAGTCCAAGTGAAGATACCAATCCTTTTCTTCGTATCCAGATGTTATGGTCGTGTCTCGTGAACTTTCTCAATAGATTGTCTCTTTGCTTGATCCAAGCTGTGACTCTTCACTCACTTATCCTCTGCAATACTCATAAGCTTCTTTAAGAAAATTGAGACGTGATGACTCTCGAATAATCCTTGTTGGCTTGAATCCCTGGGCAACGAGGCAAAATCATGTACTATCAATCTTTTCTCGTTGTGTATACTTGGACTATATTTGGACGAACGTATTATAACCCACTTTATCAAGAAATCCATTTTCCTATGACAAACTCTTCTATTTAGCAATCAAATATGAATCAACACCTTCTTTCTATGATGATGAAATGCAATGTAGTCAAAAACAAAAGAAAACACGTTAGTATCATATACAAATGGTAAAAATCAAATCAAACAAAAAAAATAGTCAAACACCTATCCAAGTGACTACTAGGGTTCAACATAGTCCTACCTAAAGTGGGCTCCTAGGGCTAACTATATGTGGCTTGGTTTTAAAGAGAGGGTACCTTAACCAGCAGATTCCTCAATCTTCACCTATTATAGGCTCATATGGATCGAGTTTGATTCAGGGGAATACATTTCCTTATGGCCATGCGGAGATGAAAATCTCACGAAGACATAGGTACGGATATATCCCAGAAGTAATCCACTAGCCCATGCGGAGGTGAAAACTTCACGAAGGCATAGTTTCTCGCTCCCATTTAAAAGGTGTAACTACAACGGTCATGCACTGCAATGCAAAAGTATTCCACGAGACACAACATTATTGCAATCATAGAACCAACAAATGCATCAAAAGAAACATGATTTTTCAAAACAATTTCCAAATTTTCAATCAAAAGGACAAGAATTAATCAATCTATGGCCTGACTCTCAACCAGTCCCTAGTGGAGTCGCCAAACTGTCGAAACCATTTTTATTAGGTTTGGAAAAATGGGGATCGACTTTAAAAATATGGAGTCACCACTAACCCTTTTTGTTTAGGTGTGATTGGATCACCTTGGGTGAAAAATAATTTTGGTCTACGAAATAGAAAAAAAGGTTCGGGAGTCAGTTATGTACAAGGAAGGATTAGCACCCTCATATGCCCAAAACTGGTACCAAATTGATTAACTGGTGTCCTTATGTTGAAAATTAGAAAAGATTAAAATGTAATTCCTTTTGAAAAATATTTGATTAATTTAAGTTGGAATTTAAGGTTTTCTCATTCAGAAGGAATAAAACACCATATCCAACACGTTAGGATATGACGTCTTAAACCTTGAAACTAAGATCATCTCACAATCTCCAAATCATGCGATTAAAAAGGTATTTAATTATTTGGTCAAATGAAGAACTGAAACCCAACACGTTAGGGCACAATTCCTCGAATTTCTAAACATCAAAAATTGCCTTGTTTTGAAAGCTTTTGCTAAGCGAATATAAAATGGACTCAAAATATATTTGTTTGGTTTGTTGGATATAAAATAAACAATTTTTCATGAATAAGTTGAAAACCTTTATTACAATGCAATAATAAAAACAAAAGCATAATTGCAATCATAAAATGACAATACATGGCAATAATGACTACACAAAAGAGCGAATTAGGGTTCATACAATGGCAACATATCATATGCGATACAAATACTAACATTAACATTCAAAACTAATAAATTAAAATACAATTTAGAAAGAAATATCAAGAAACTTAATATAAATAAAATGCAACAAATTTTAAGACAAATAGAAAGAATGAATAATATATAAAAACAAAAAAATGAACTCATTAATATAAAAAATTATATGTATATGAATTTTAAAACAAGTAATATATGAGAGAATTTAGAATAAAATAAAGATGAAAATAAACAATATATTAAATGGTAATATATTAAACAATTTTAAAACAAGCATTATATAAAAAGAAAATTACAATAAGTAGTGTATAAAATAATATATATATCAATAACAAATAAGGATTAAAAATATATTAGATAATAGTATACAAATGAATTTTAAAATAAATATTGTAAGAGGAAAATCAAAATGCATAATATACAAGATAAAATATCCATCATAATGAATAATATTCATAAAAAAAATTAATCTGAATGATATACATATATTAAGAAATAGTTTAATTTAAATAATATATATGAAATAATGATGTATAAAAGTATTTAAAAATATTATATAAATCTTTAAGTCAAAGAAATATACATAAAAGAGAATTTTAAAATGAACAAATTATATATTAAAATAAGTTTAAAAAATTTATACAAATAAAAGTAAAAAAACAAAAACTAAACAATGTAAAATCAGTAAAATATTTCAAAATAATTTATGAAAACAACAAATAAATTTAATATCATGAAAAAAAAAATATTTACTACGATTATAAATAAAAGAATAAGAAAATACCTAATCAGAATAAAAATGAAATTAAAAGGCTATTTTATAATTAAATAAAATGATTTTAACAAAGGCAAGTACCAAGCTAAAATGCGCACAAATGACCAGGGATTAAACTAGAAAATATCCCAATAACCAAAATGCAACGTATGGATTGGACCAAATCGGAATGTCGCACAATTTACAGAGATTAATTAAAAAAACAAAGAAAAAATACACATGCTTCAATCAAATAGCTGCACGAAAAATAGGGACTAATCGCAAAATAAAACCAATGCTTAGAAACACGCGGATCCTGATTGGAGTGGGTAGGATTGAATTGGGTCGTGGCCTATACGGCACCGTTTTAGAGCCACTGAAACAGGCCCTAAACGGTGTCGTTTCATGCAACTTAATAAGACCAAAAAAAAGATTAACATAAATCCCTAATCCTTCACTCCGCCGATTTCTCTCCAAAACAACCTTCAAAGCCTCTTTCTCCGAATTTTTCAACCTCTGCCCTTTAAGTTGACCCGTAGTTTCATCGGCGCCTAATGCACCTCCACCACCATCGCGATTCGAGGGGAAAATCCAGGTAAGCCCCCCTCTCGACTTTATTTAAAATCGATTTGCAAAAAATAAAAAAAATGAAAGAAACTAGAGTGCAAACAAAAAAGAGTAGAAAACTTCTTAAGCCTTGAATCTGATTTTTATTGCTATTGATTGCTTTTTCTTTTGTATTCAATGTATATGCCTTCATATATATAAAAAAAATCAAAAATCATTTACATTTGATTTTGGCTCTATTTATGGACGAATAAAAATCAAAAAATATTGTTGCTTTCTCTATTCTCTTTGCTTCATTTGGTTGTTGCAGGTACAACTGTGGAGGAGGCCGTCGCTGAGGCTGGCGCACGTGTGTGTGCTGGCTGTGGCGCAGATGCACGTGAGGTGTAACACCCCAAACCCGGTCTATGCGTTAAGACCAAATTTGACATGTCACACGAAATGAATATACGTAAAGTCTTTTAAAGATTAAAAAAAAAACGGATTTTCAAAAACATTTTGATGTGGAGTTTATTGAAAACCGAGGTTGATTGGTAAATCTAATAATTTAAGACGTAAGAATTTATAAATTGAAAATTTAGAAAAATTTATTTAATATTCCGAGAAATTTAAAAGAGTTCGAAAGAAATTTTGAAAACAAAGATTTTAAAAGAATTGTTACAGAAAAATTTCCAAGTTAAAAATATTTAAGAATGAAACCCTTTTCGCACGTATATTTGAGGAAAACGTTTATTTCTCTTTTAAAGGAAATTAATCCTGCTTAAGTATTTAAATCATAATATAAAATCCATCCACAAGTAAAACATCCATAAAAATTTAACCAGAGGCCTTATTACAACAACTTAAATAGCAAATAATAAAAAGTACTTAAAGAAATCTGAAATTTAAACAACCCATTATTCATAGTATGGCCTCCACTGAGTCGTCCCCGGCCCAAGCCTCCATCACTGATCATTACCTGAGAAGGGTAAGGAAAACGGGGGTGAGTTACTTAGAACTCAGTGTGTAAACCACTTACCATTGTCCACTGGGCCAAAATCCAATTTAGCATTTATTGGGCCAAAGCCCATTACAAATATAACACAATAACATGTATAATATGAATGTGATATGCAATTCCCAAACCAAACCTAATTTCCATCCGCTACACACCACCCGTACCAACCAGCACACTTGTGGGGAGCTTTACTCACCCACCCCGCCAACACACCAAAATAGGCATTAAGCCGTTTATCAATTTCTGGACAAGCCACCAGTTTTACAGAGTTTACATGGAATTGCCATTTTTCAGATTTGTGGCAGAGCCACCAAAATTTTGTAGCAAAGCTACCAGAACTTCTCTTCGTCAATTTCCCAACCCATGTAGATCATGTATATAATATGCATATTCATTTACAACAATCTATACATATAATTATGACGAACAATATGGCCCATAATAAAATTTTTCTCAATCTGGCCCATATCACAAATTGGCCCATATATCAAATATCACATTTGGCCCATATATCAAACATCACATTTGGCCCATATATCAAAAATCACATATGGCCCATATCAAACATCACATTTGGCCCATATATCAAATATCACATTTGGCCCATATACCAAATATCACATTTGGCCCATATATCAAATATCACATTTGGCCCATTAAGGGTAATCTCAAAATTTTCACAGTCTTAATACCGATTTCATAGTCTTTACCATTTTAGTGATAATTATGCCATTTTACCCGATGTCACTAACATGTGATTTAATCAAATGATTAACACGATATAATTATCTAACCCATGGAATACGGTGTAAGATTATACACCTGATTACAGTAAGCACTACACTTTCCTGATTGTCGACACCTAAAAATATTATAACACTCGATTAGATCATTAACACTTATAGTAAATCTACTTAAAATAAACAGTCTAGGTTTTTACCCTCGGAATTACAAATAACAACTATTTTCCGGTTCTTCCCGATTGACTGTTCACAACCCGGTGGAAAATCCCGAATTGTTGATGCCTCACGATTGCGAACAACCTCGAATAGTTGATTTTCACCGAATGAGGGTCAACAACCCGATGGAAAATCCCGAATCGCCGAAATAGCCCTTCGTTTGAATCTAGAGGGGATCGCAAATCCGCTCCTTTTCTAATCACTATTCACCACTCCTTTTGATTCGATCTTGTTTGCCTCAATTGACAATTGAATATTAGTTCAAACTAATATTTCGTAATTAAAAACGATTGGTCTTATGAGCGAAGTCGGCTTATCACAAAATCCTTATGTTCACAGGATGAAAATCGAACGATAGAGTCCCTAAGATAAAAATTGGTTAATCACCCTATCTTTAATAAGTAATATGGAATCCTCGAAAGAAATCTTTACGTTAGATTTTTGGATCAAATCCTAATGATAACACGATGACTTTGGACACTCCAAGTTTCAGCCTTTTACTAAATTTCTATGATAGAGAAAAGAGATTCGAATAAGATATGGTATGATGATGGTCTCGATCCAAAAAGGCCATCCCACACCAACATGTAGATTCGGCACAATGGAAAGGGAAAAAATAACAATACCAAAATGTTGTAACTAGCCACTTACCGATTGATTAAAGTATGAGTAGAAAATTATTTGAGAAGGAAATATGTGTGTAGTAGGAGATTCGGCTATGGTGAAAAATTGGAGAGGATGATGCTTAATGACATTCGGCCATGGTGAATATTAAAGAGAGAATGATGTTTGAGAGATTTTTGCAAGAAGAAAAAGAAGAAGAAAAGTATAAGAAAATAAGGTGTTTAGGTTTCGGTTTCAAGAATGGAAGATGAACAAAGAAAAGGGTTTGAAGCTAATGTGCATTCAGCAAGGAAAAAAAGAAGAAAAAAAAAAGAAAAAAATGGCCCTTCAAGGTTTTGTGATTTCGACACCAAGAGGAAAAGGTTTGGGAGAATAAGCAAATACGACCGAAATGGTCAAAAATGAAATGGCCAAAAAGAAAGCAAAAGTTTACCTATTGTTCCTGATACATTCGGCTAGGGAGAGGAAATTAGAGAGAAAAACTTTGAAGAGAAACACAAAAATGCCAAAATGCCAAAGTGACCAACTAGCACCTAAACCTTACCAAAAGCCATCAAAATTTCGGCCACCCCCCTAGCCCCTAAAATCGTCCAAGTACATGGCCAAATGGTCAACGTTTGGCCACTCCAAACTTTCCAAAACATTCCCCTTGATATAAGCCTTGTGTTCCCCCTACATGCCTTTTCCATTTGATTCCCTTCCTTAAGTTTAATTCTTGCCTCTTCTTTTAGCCACTTGCCATAAAAATAAAAGTCCAACTTACCATAAATGCAATGCTTGACCGACACTATGAGGAAGGAAAGCAAAAATAAAATTCTCACATGCACACAAAGGGATTCGAACTCCTTCCCTCAAAGTAACACACATGGCTCCATATCCCCTTTACTAATTGCTCAATTATGCTTACTTTTTACCACTTAATTACCTTAAGCTTTAAGGTCATTTATTCCATTTCCTTAAAGTACTAAATACCAAAAATTATTCCAAATCCAAAAATAAATCCCAAGCCTTCTCAGGACTATATAAACACACACATTGGATAATTTAATTAGCTGAGCACCAAAAAAATGCAACATGTAAAAATTCAAATTTTAGGATGTTACAATTCTATCCCCCTTAAAGAAAATTTCGTCCTTAAAATTTACCTGGTTAAATGAGGTGAGGATATTGCTGCCGAATCACGTCCTCAGGCTCCTATGTAGCTTCCTCCGTTCCGTGATTACGCCATAGAACCTCAACTAATGATACCGACTTCCTTCTCAGCACCTTAACATCTCGATCTAAAATTTGCACTGGCTCTTCCTCGAACGACAAGTCAGGCCTTAACTCAACTTTCTCTACCGGTACTATGTGAGACGGATCCGATCGATAATGCCTTAACATTGAGACGTGAAATACACTATGTATCTATCTCAACTCCGGAGGTAACTCAAGCTGATAAGCCACTGGTCCTACCCGCTTCAACACACGATACTGTCTGATGAACCTAGGGCTCAACTTGCCCTTCCTTCCAAATCTGAAGATCTTCTTCCAAGGTGAGACCTTTAGAAAGACCTGATCTCCCACCGCAAACTCAATATCCTTACACTTCAGACCCACATATGATTTCTGTCTATCTGAAGCTTCCTTTAACCTTGTCCGAATTACTTTTACCTTTTCCTCCGTTTCTAATATCAGCTCAGGACCCAACAACTGTCGTTCGCCTAATTCAGTCCAACAAGTAGGAGTACAACACTTACGACCTAATAATGCCTCGTAGGGTGCCATCTGGATATTGGATTGATAGCTATTGTTATATGCAAACTCCGCCAATGGTAGAAAATCCTCCCAACTACCTCCGAAGTCAATCACATAACCCCTTAACATGTCTTCCAAAATCTGGATTACTCTTTCTGACTGACCATCTGACTGAGGATGAAAAGTCATGCTGAAATTTAACTTTGTTCCCAAAGCTTCATGCAAAGCTTTCCAAAACTGCGATGTAAACCTAGGGTCCCTGTCCGAAATAATAGACACTGGTACCCCATGTAACCTAACGATCTCCACTACATACAACTTAGCCAACTTCTATAGTGAGAAATTCGTACGAACAGGTAGAAAATGGGCAGTCTTCGTCAATCGATCCACTATTACCCAGACGGAATCTTTCTTAGTAGGCGATAAGGGTAACCCACTAATAAAGTCCATCGCTATCCGTTCCTATTTCCATAATGGAATCTTCACCAGTTGTAGCAATCCCGACGGCAATTGATGTTCTGCCTTCACTTGTTGACAAGTCAAGCACTTACCCACGAAATCAGTAACCTCCCGCTTCAACCTTGGCCACCAATATTGTTCACGGAGGTCTCGATACATCTTATTTCCCCCGGGGTGCATAGCATAGGGGCTACTATGCGCCTCTCGCAGAATCATTAGTCTCAAATCCGAATCCTTGGGCATACAAATTCTTCCGCGAAAACACAGTACTCCATCCTTATTCAATCCAAAATCCCCTATTACACCACTTTCAACTTGTTGAATTAAGGGACCCAACTTTTCATCTGATAACTGCTTCTCCTTGATCTGTTCTGAAACACCCCACACCCGGCCCATGAGCCTGGACCGGATTTGGTACGTTCCTCAAGTAAACCGATTCAAATTCTTTCGTTACTTTGTGAAAAACTTGTGTGATTTTAAAAAAAATTGTTTGGGTTGGGCTTGTGTTAAAAATAGATTTGATTTTTATATTAGAAAACCTCTTTTTTTATTTTAAGTAATAAATATATCGAGTATATTTTAAAATAAAATACTTAGTCTTTAACTTAATCAAAATTTGTAACACAATAAAACAACAAGTAGAAATAAAATCGTTCATCATGGCCTTATGGCCTTATTACATCAAATAATTCCCAACATAATTCAAAGTACTAAAATAAATTCAAGAGTCCATAAAAATATAAACTTCATGTTGAGCATGGCCACCACAAGTTCGCACGACCCGGTCCATTCTTTGGTCATCACTTGAAAAATGTTCCCCACAACAGGTGAGTCAAGCAGACTCAATGTGTACACGACACTAAATCATAATAGAATCAGGCATACAATAGTTACACATTCAAAACATAAAATGCAAGTTATGATGCATTCCCAAACCCAAACCTATTTGTCCATCCGCTACACACCCCCGTACCTGCCAAACACACCGTGGGGACTACTAAGTCGACCCTCCTTCCGCTACACACCAATTTGCGGGCTTAAGGCTTCGCATCTGTGGTTTTAGGAAACCACTTTTCAAATCTGTGGTCTTAGATGACCACTTTTCAGATTATTGTGGTCGTAAGTCACCACTTTTCAGATTACTGTGGTCTTAAATCACCACTTTTCACTTCCCCTTTCAATATACAACCAAATGCCCGATTAATATGCATAATATTCCATAGTTCAAATTCTTATCATATTCTCATGTTACGAATAAAATTTTTCATATTCCTAGTAGAAGTAGGAAACGTACCTGAGTACTTAGTACCATATCATGGTACTTTAGCCATGCTCATATTTCTATAAACATATATTTTAATACATGTAACCATAATTCATATTACAAAATAGTGTGGAAGACACACCTGATTCACTTAGCAAATTCCTTGAGATCTCGAAATCTGATCTACCGCTTAGATCCTTAATCCCTACATTTGATTATTCACTTACTATTTTAATAAAAAGCCATTCGGCCATAAATCCAAATCCTAGTAGGATTAGTATTCTTAAACTTACCTTGAAATTCTCAAATCCCGAAATCTTTGTATCCCTCTGTCGAAATCCCTATAACTACATGTTAGATCAATTTCTAACATTTATTCACAACAAATAACCCTTAGCCGAATGTTAAATATGACTTACCTTAGATTCTTAAATCCCAAAATTCACCGAATAACTAGGGAACATGTGGCTTATGGTGTACCTTCAGGAAAAGAACTTCTCCTTCCTTGTAGTCGACACTTAATAAATCTCGAAACTTTCCTTCCATGATTCGGCCAAGATCAATAATAGGAATTAGTCCCTAAATTTCGATAAGTCTAAAATATAAAAGAATGGAAACCAAACTTGGATCTTACCCTTATTTGAAGAAATCGATTGCACCTTCACTTCAACTTTCGAGAGATTGGCTATGGCTAAATGATGCTCTCACAACTTTCGGCTTTTGGAGGGATTAGAAAGAAAAGAAAAGGAAGAATAAAGATGGAGGATTCGGCTAGAACACAAGGTATTTTGGTTTGGCAAAACAGAGAAGAGAGAATTTTGCTAGAGAATTTCGGCAGATGAACAAAAGAGAAAAGGAAGAATGAAGGTTGGCCTCTCTTTTCCTTTTATAGCCGAAATTACTAGGCTAGAGTCCCTTACTTGGCCACCACTCTTCCTTATTTTCCTCCTTATCTCCTTATTTAAAAATTAAAGAATAATCCCTTATTTATCTTTTTAATTACCACGTAAAATAAAAGATAATTTAAAGTCCCTTACTTGGCCACCACTCCTCTATCTGATAACTTTATCCTTTAATTATCATAAATAAAAGAGTTTAATCCAACATTTATCTCTTCAAAATAATCCAATTTAAAAATCCTTTATTTATCACCTTTTTAATCGAATATTTATGAAAAGATAACACCTCCTTTCTAGAAGCATGTGCCGTCCACCTCAATCTTCTGGAAGCAAAAATAAAATTTCTTTTATTTGCTTCCCATGTGACTCGAACTCAGGCCCACTAGCTCATGTAGGTGGCGTCATTTACCTGGGCCTTTAGTGGCATTTGCAGGCCACTTTTCCAAGCCTGTTTGTGTGCCAAATTCTTCCTACTAATTTTCTTAAGGCCACATTGCCTTAATTTCCTCTTTTTAAGCTTTAAAACTTGACATTTCCTTTCATTTCCAAGTTTCCAAAAATTTTCATTTGCCTCTTTAAATTTGACATTTCCTTACATTTCCAAGTTTCCAGATATGTTTACTTTCCTCTTTTGAATCATTTCCACATCATTTCCTTACATTTCCAGGACATTTCCTCCCATTTCCAAGACAAGACATTTCCTTACATTTCCAACACATTTCCCTACATTTCCAAGACAAGACATTTCCTTACATTTCCAACACATTTCCCTACATTTCCAAGACAAGACATTTTCTTACATTTCCTTACATTTCCAAGACAAGGCATTTCCTTACATTTCCTTACATTTCCATACATTTCCTTACATTTCCTTACATTTCCATACATTTCCATACATTTCCTTACATTTACTTACATTTCCATACATTTCCTTACATTTCCTTACATTTCCATACGTTTCCTTACATTTCCATACATTTCCTTATTTCTAGAATTCACATAACACATTCATAATTCATAAAACATGCCATTTTACCATATGGTTCCTTGTGTCATGCTTCACACGGAGTTTCTTTTAAAGCCTTATTTACCTAGCTCCCCTTTTTACTTAAAAACCAATAATTTTCCAAAGCTTTCTTCTTCCATCCTAGAATTCTAAAAACCCATAATACACTTCCAACACTGCCAAAACGTACTAACTCATGAATTAGGCACGAACACATAACCCCTAATCTAGGATGTTACAGTTCTACCCTCCTTAAAAATAATTTCGTCTTCGAAATTACTTACTAACAGTCGTACAATCCTTCTCACCGCACTATGCTTACGCTGCGCACTCTGATCTTAATAGAACCATCATACTTTCTAGGCACAATCTCTAAGTTCACGTCCCTTTAGAACTCATTTTCTAACGTCGCGATTTAACTCGATTTAGGAGTTTTATACATTAGTACTTTTGTTTCACTCGATTAATCGCGAACAGTTTTTATGAAAAGAGATGTTTAAAAGTGGTTCTTTCGATCAAACAAAGTTCTCAGCTCAAGTTCACTATTCAGAAAGTCACGTTCACATTCATCAACCAATTATGAACTTTTGCTCATTCAGAGAAATGTTGTAGTTTTCATTGTTGTTGTTTTTCCACTACCCAAGGGTATTTTCATAATTTGTCCTACAGGGGTATTTTCGTAATTTTTCAAAATAAGGTTCCTTGGTGATTTTGTCAATAAGGGTATTTTGGTAATTTTGAAATCTCGGGGCCTTTCGGTAATTTTAAAATTTTAGGTGTATTTCGGTAATTTTTTTTACAAACCAGGGTAAATTTGTAAAGTTTAATAATTCAGGGGTATTTCAAAATTTGCAAAACTTTGAGGGTTCTTTTTGAGAATTTTATTTTCCAAAACGGTGATGTTGCAAAAATTTTGAAAATTAAGGTCATTTTGGTAATTTTGTGAGTTAAAGGCAATTTCGTAAATTTTTTTCCAAAATCATGGTATTTTGATAATTTGCAAATTAGGGTTTTTGAACATTTTATAAAGTAATGAAATCTTGATAAGAACTGTGGGTATTTTAGAAATTTCTTAAACCAAGTGTATTTTTGTAATTTACCACTAGGGGTATTTTTGTAATTTCATAAATCGGAAATTTTTCGAAAAATTTTGTAAAAATAGTTCTCACAAATTGAAAAGGTAATTTTAAGAGTTTTAAAACTAGGGTTTTTATAAAAACACGGCTAGTTCCCTTTCGGGTTTTAGTTATTGTGTTTAGCCTGTGACTGAGTCCTCTTGGTTAGGGTGAACCGAAGCTACGCACCAGGCAGGATTCGAGTGGAGAGGAGGTGAGTCACGCGAACTGCTTAAATACCAAGCTCCCACCGAAACCATTCCTAGACATGCGCACAGAGGTTGCCATACCCTAACTCAGTGACTTAGTCATAGGTTCGTTTGAGTAAGTATTAAGTCTTATGTATTTGTGTTTGAGTAGACTAGTCCTAGGGTTCAAGTTCCTATCATGCTATTCTACGTTCCATTCCTTTTTCTACCCTTCCATAACATAATATAAATCACATAATCACCCAAATGGTTAGGGGTACTTACCTGGTGGACTGCGGGTCGGAGACTGAGGTGCCATGCCAGAAAACTTACTTATTTTCAAAGAAAATCATTTGAGCTCGCTTTGAAAATGTTTTGGAACTTAGCCCACAGGCCGAGAGTTTTGAAACTGGGCTCTGATACCAAATTGAAACACCCCACACCCGGTCCACGAGCCTGGACCGGATCTGGTATGTTCCTCAAGTAAACCGATTCAAATTCTTTCGTTACTTTGTGAAAAACTTGTGTGATTTTAAAAAAAAAATTGTTTGGGTTGGGCTTGTGTTAAAAACAGATTTGATTTTTATATTAGAAAACCTCTTTTTTTATTTTAAGTAATAAATATATCGAGTATATTTTAAAATAAAATACTTAGTCTTTAACTTAATCAAAATTTGTAACACAATAAAACAACAAGTAGAAATAAAATCGTTCATCATGGCCTTATGGCCTTATTACATCAAATAATTCCCAACATAATTCAAAGTACTAAAATAAATTCAAGAGTCCATAAAAATATAAACTTCATGTTGAGCATGGCCACCACAAGTTCTCGCCGACCCGGTCCATTCTTGGTCATCACGAAAAATGTTCCCAGCAGGGTGAGTCAAACAGACTCAATGTGTACACGACACTAAATCATAATAGAATCGGGCATACAATAGTTACACATTCAAAACATAAAATGCAAGTTATGATGCATTCCCAAACCCAAACCTATTTGTCCATCCGCTACACACCCCGCACGCCAAACACACACGTGTGGACTACTAAGTCGACCCTCCTTCCGCTACACACCAATTTGCGGGCTTAAGGCTCGTGATCTCGTGGTTTTAGGAAACCACTTTTCAGACATCGTGGTCTTAGATGACCACTTTTCAGATTCATCGTGGTCGTAAGTAACCACTTTTCAGACATCGTGTGGTCTTAAATCACCACTTTTCACTTCTCCTTTCAATATACAACCAAATGCCCCATTAATATGCATAATATACCATAGTTCAAATTCTTATCATATTCTTATGTTATGAATAACATTTTTCATATTCCTAGTAGAAGTAGGAAACGTACCTGAGTACTTAGTACCATATCATGGTACTTTAGCCATGCTCATATTTCTATTAACATATATTTTAATACATGTAACCATAATTCATATTACAAAATAGTGTGGAGTACACACCTGATTCACTTAGCAAATTCCTTGAGATCTCGAAATCTGATCTACCGCTTAGATCCTTAATCCCTACATTTGATTATTCACTTACTATTTTAATAAAAAGCCATTCGGCCATAAATCCAAATCCTAGTAGGATTAGTATTCTTAAACTTACCTTGAAATTCTCAAATCCCGAAATCTTTGTATCCCTCTATCGAAATCCCTGTAACTACATGTTAGATCAATTTCTAACATTTATTCACAACAAATAACCCTTAGCCGAATGTTAAATATGACTTACCTTAGATTCTTAAATCCCGAAATTCATCGAATAACTAGGGAACACGTGGCATATGGTGTACCTTCGGGAAAAGAACTTCTCCTTCCTTGTAGTCGACACTTAATAAATCTCAAACTTTCCTTCCATGATTCGGCCAAGATCAATAATAGGAATTAGTCCCTAAATTTCGATAAGTCTAAAATATAAAAGAATGGAAACCAAACTTGGATCTTACCCTTATTTGAAGAAATCGATTGCACCTTCACTTCAACTTTTGAGAGATTGGCTATGGCTAAATGATGCTCTCACAACTTTCGGGTTTTGGAGGATTAGAAAGAAAAGAAAAGGAAGAATAAAGATGGAGGATTAGGCTAGAACACAAGGTATTTTGGTTTGGCAAAACAGAGAAGAGAGAATTTTGCTAGAGAATTTGGCAGATGAACAAAGAGAAAAGGAAGAATGAAGGTTGGCCTCTCTTTTCCTTTTATAGCCGAAATTACTAGGCTAGAGTCCCTTACTTGGCCACCACTCTTCCTTATTTTCCTCCTTATCTCCTTATTTAAAAATTAAAGAATAATCCCTTATTTATCTTTTTAATTATCACCTAAAATAAAAGACAATTAAAAGTCCCTTACTTGACCACTCCTCTATCTGATAACTTTATCCTTTAATTATCATAAATAAAAGAGTTTAATCCAACATTTATCTCTTCAAAATAATCCAATTTAAAAATCCTTTATTTATCACCTTTTAATCGAATATTTATGAAAAGATAACACCTCCTTTCTAGAAGCATGTGCCGTCCACCTCGAGTCTTACTCGAAGCAAAAATAAAATTTCTTTTATTTGCTTCCCATGTGACTCGAACTCAGGCCCACTTGCTCATGTAGGTGGCGTCACTTACCTGGGCCTTAAGTGGCATTTGCAGGCCACTTTTCCAAGCCTGTTTGTGTGCCAAATTCTTCCTACTAATTTTCTTAAGGCCACCTTGCCTTAATTTCCTCTTTTTAAGCTTTAAAACTTGACATTTCCTTTCATTTCCACGTTTCCAAAAATTTTCGTTTGCCTCTTTAAACTTGACATTTCCTTACATTTCCAAGTTTCCAAAAATGTTTACTTTCCTCTTTTGAATCATTTCCACATCATTTCCTTACATTTCCAGGACATTTCCTCCCATTTCCAAGACAAGACATTTCCTTACATTTCCAACACATTTCCCTACATTTCCAAGACAAGACATTTCCTTACATTTCCAACACATTTCCCTACATTTCCAAGACAAGACATTTTCTTACATTTCCTTACATTTCCAAGACAAGGCATTTCCTTACATTTCCTTACATTTCCATACATTTCCTTACATTTCCTTACATTTCCATACATTTCCATACATTTCCTTACATTTCCTTACATTTCCATACATTTCCTTATATTTCCATACGTTTCCTTACATTTCCATACGTTTCCTTACATTTCCTTACATTTCCATATTTCCTTACATTTCCATACATTTCCTTATTTCTAGAATTCACATAACACATTCATAATTCATAAAACATGCCATTTTACCACATGGTTCCTTGTGTCATGCTTCACACGGAGTTTCTTTTAAAGCCTCATTTACCTAGCTCTCCTTTTTACTTAAAAACCAATAATTTTCCAAAGCTTTCTTCTTCCATCCTTGAATTCTAAAAACCCTTAATACACTTCCAACACTGCCAAAACCTACTAACTCATGAATTAGGCACGAACGCATAACCCCTAATCTAGGATGTTACATGTTCTAACCATATAGGCTTCACCTAAATTTTTGCTAGCAAACTGCCATCTTCATACAAACTAAGATGAGCAAACATTACTCTTAACTCCGATATCACCTTACGACTCAACGTGTCTGCCACCACGGTAGCCTTTCCAGGATGATAATCGATTGAGAAGTCATAATCCTTCAACAGCTCTATCCATCTCCGCTGTCTTAAGTTCAACTTCTTTTGGGTAAGGAGGTACTTCAGACTTTTATGATTCGTATAAATGATCGACTTCTCACCGTACAGGTAGTGCCTCCCAATCTTCAAAGCAAAAACTACCGCAGCCAACTCCAAATTATGAGTAGGATAATTGACTTCGTGCAGCCTTAACTGACGAGATGCATAAGCCACCACTTTACCACCTTGCATCAACACACATCCCAAGCCCATGTGTAACGCATCGCAGTAAACAATAAACTCTTTTTCGGCCTCAGGTTGAATCAGTACAGGCGCTTCCGTTAAAATCTTCTTCAATTTCTCAAAACTCTCTTGCTGCTGATCTGACTACATCAATGGTACTCCCTTGCGCAACAGTTTAGTTAGAGGTGCTGCAATCAACGAAAACCCCTCAACGAAATGCCTGTAGTAACCAGCCAACCCTAGGAAACTCCAAATCTCAGCCACTGACTTCGATGGTTTCCAATCCAACACAGCCTCTACCTTCTGAGGATCAACTCTGATTCCTTCGGCCGACACAACATGCCCCAAGAAAGTCACTTCTTTCAGCCAAAATTCACACTTACTGAATTTGGCAAAAAGTTGCTTTTCTCACAATATTTGTAATACTATCCGCAAATGTGAATCATGCTCTTCTTCATTCTTCGAGTATACCAAAATGCCATCTATGAACACCACCACAAATCGGTCTAAATAGGGTTGGAAGACCCGGTTCATCATGTTTAAAAGTGCAGCTGGTGCATTGGTCAATCCAAACGGTATCACCAAAAACTTATAATGTCCATAACGAGTTCGAAATGTCGTCTTATGAATATCTGCCTCCTTAACCTTAAGTTGGTGATAACCCGATCTCCAATCTATTTTGGAGAAAATCAAAGCTCCTCGCAATTGGTCAAATAGATCATCGATTCTCGGTAACGGATACCTATTCTTGATCGTTAACTTATTCAACTGCCTATAATCGATGCACATAAGCATCGACCCATCCTTCTTCTTGACGAACAAGACCGGTGCTCCCCACGGTGACACACTCGGTCGAATGAATCCCCAATCAAAAAACTCCTGAATTTGAGCCTTAAGCTCCGCTAACTCCTTCGGCGCCATCCTATAAGGAGTAATGGACATCGGAGCCATTCCGGGCAAAAGCTCAATGCCAAACTCTACTTCCTAGCCTGGAGGTAAACTCGGAAGTTCCTCGGGAAAAACATCCGAAAACTCCTTCACCGTTCTAACACCTTCTACCAACAATTCCTTGACATCCAAAGCACAAATGAAAGCTAGGAATGCTCCACACCCTTTTCGCACCAACTTTTCTGCTTTTAAAGCAGATATCACATTTGCTAAATAGTTTCTCCGTTCGACCATCATCACCACTTCCTTATCTTCCAAAGTCTTTATCGACATCCGCTTTGCAGCATAATCCAAGTGCGCACGGAGCTTTACCAACCAATCCATGCCCAATATAAGGTCGAACTCGCCGAAAGGTAGTTCCATCAAATCTGCCAAAAATATTTCTCTTTGAATTTCTAAGGGCACGTCTCTAAACAATTTATCCACTATCACAGATTGTCCTAAAGGACTGATTACCGTCATCTTTCTATCAGTAATCTTATATCTAATGTCCAGGTTTCCAGAGATAGCGCTAGCAACATACGAATGGGTAGATCCGATATCTATCAAAGCAGTAACAGGTACATCAAAGATGAAAAACGTACCAGTTATCACATCAGGTGCATCACTATCTTCACGATGTCTGACCGCATAAACTAACCCTGGCTGTCTCGCCTCCGCATTACCCCTGAATCCATTACCTCTGCCCGGTACACCTTGACCATGACCACCGCCATTACCACCTCAACCTGGCCCACGGCCTCTCGATGGCTGTTAAGCACCTCTAGCTGGCTATGCATCATGATTACGAGCTTCTTGAGTCGAAGAAGTCCGTCGAGGACAATTCTTAAGCAGACAATCCTTAGAACCACATTTGAAAAACCCACCGGTTCTCTTCCAGCATTCACCAGGGTGTCGTCTTTCGCAATCAGCACATGGTTGAATCTGATTGGTAGCAGCAGGTGCTCTAGCTTGAGCTGGCTCATCATTCCTGGGCCTTTTTTGGAATCTTTTAGCAGGGCCTAAGTACTTAAAGTCCCTCTTGTTCTTGCCTCTGTCTCTTTCTCGGTTTTGCCGCTCCGAACGCTTAGCCTCTTCAGCTATCTTCGCTTTCTCCACCAGCGTGGTAAAAT
Organism: Gossypium bickii; assembly: GCA_025503065.1. Lineage (NCBI taxonomy): Eukaryota > Viridiplantae > Streptophyta > Magnoliopsida > Malvales > Malvaceae > Gossypium > Gossypium bickii. The sequence continues at coordinate 86,820,059 of CP106712.1, forward strand.
TCCTTTCTTGTTGTGGGGCTATCAGTACCCGTAACTCATCATTCCACCCATCCTCAAAACGTACACAGCGTTCATGGTCAGTGTAACATCCTGAATTATTAGGCCTTTGCATTTGTTGTGTGTTACATACAATATGCTAATTAGAGTGTTTAAGGGGTCCAGATCGGGCTCAGGATTGGGCCGAGGCCTTAGTTAAAAATCTTCTGCTTGGGAACTTTAGTGAAAAGCCAGTAGGATAGGGCTCAAAAGATTTCATCTGTGTTTTAAGACACAAGATGAGCTTGTGGCCCAGTGGCAAAGTGGCGCCACTTAGAGGCTTTGAGGTGGCGTGATAAGCAGTAAGGGAGATCCAAGGTTCGAGTCGCATTACCCATCTATTTTAATTAATTTTGGTGTCAAGGGAGAGCAGAGTTGGAGTCAGTTAGAATGCATGAAATTAGGAAGAATAATTGATGGATAATGTGGATAATATGGATGATAATGTGGTAGATAAAGGAAGTAAGTGGTGGTGTTATCCATGTCACTTAAGGATGAGTGATCAGATGAAGACAGAGGAGAAAAGATAGGAATTATTTGCTGAGTGCAGTGTCGGCCGAATTTCCATCTCCTGGAGGGGTACTGAAATTTCCCCTTCTTTTGGATTAGTTGTTAGTTATCAGGAAGGGCACTTTCGGTTTTTGATAGGTAAGTGCCGAAATTCTCTATAAATAGGGGGTATCTCTTTAATTCTGGCATTTGAACCCCATTCTTTTAAAGATTTTCTCTCATTCTCTCCAAAGCCAAAATCCTTAAATCCCATTCTCTCATATTCACTTTTATGCAAAAGCCGAAACTCTTGATTTTAATTCTCTTCTCTATTCTGTTTCTATAAGCCAAATATTCATTGTTTTGTGCTTTTTCTCTTTTGCCGATCTCTTCACTAAAAGCCAAATCTACATATATCTCTTCCTATCATCTTCTCTTTTTGATCTTTTCAAAAGGCGAAATCATCTAGGAGTAGCTGAATCTCCTGTGATAGGGTAAGTGCCGATTTTTTTCTCTTCACTTTCTCTTTCGGTTTTTGAAAGACAAAGCCGAAAAGCTAATGGTCTAATGGTTTTATGTATTCTCTTGTTGGGCGACACTCGGGAATTGAAGTAGATCTTTTAGATCTAAAATCTGGAAACACTAGCCCCTGAATCTCATATCACTTTTCAGGATTTCAAGGTAAGGATTTCAATTCTCCTTAAGATGATCAACCGTTTTCTTTTTGTTAGCCGTGCCTTAACCTAATGTTTCATTACCAGCCTCTGAACAACACCTTAGACAGATAGCGGTTGTGTCAGCTACGGATAGCGTCGACGTAGAAAATCTTGTTCTAATGATAATCAGGTGTGTAGATCTCTAACACACTAGTTAACTATAATCTATTTGAGTTATGGGCTAAAAAGCCAGAAAGTGGCTGTGTGACAGTCGAATAAAACCCTAAAAGGGTTAGGCAAGGATGCCAAGTACGTAATCATAGAAATCTCTATGTGTATCGAAATATATGTAAGCCTGTTTTCTTAAAGATGGTATGATGTTTTCTATGTGTATACATGGGGTGGGATTATGATAATGAAGGAAAAGTGCATGATAGGTCACTTAGTGATCGGTGGTTAAACCACAAAATCTAAAATTAGGTGATAATAGTGATCGGTGGCTGAGCCACGTTATATTATGAGGTCACATAGTGATCGGTGGCTATGCCACAGTTAATGATTCCTGAATAATAGGAATAGGTAGTACGGCTGTCGTTATGGTGTGTAGCGGAGGGAAGGTTAATTGTAGAAATCCCCAATGTGTGATTGTTGGTACGGGTTGGTGTGTAGAGGATGGAATTCTAGGTTGGTTTGGGCTATGCATCATTTATTATTTATCATGTGATTATGATTATTGCCTTTATGTGTGGGCCAGGGCTCATAATGTGTTTGTGGGCCTAAGGTCGTTGTGTGTTTTAGGATTTACACACTGAGTCTTGGTGACTCATCCTTTCATTTTCCTCTACTCTTTCAAATGAGCAGTAGATCGTGGACATGGGAGCCGAGACAGACTCGAGGGGCCATCAAGTTTTACTTCTATAGATTATTTTCAGTTTTCTTTAAGTTTTTTTTTATATTTTGGGAATATTTATGTAATAAGGCCCCATAGTTTACTTTCATCCAGTAGTTTTTAATATTTGCAACTTATGAAACCATGTCAAAGGTTTAAATATACGAAATAATAATAATACAAGGTTTTCTTTACAAAAGTCACTTGTTTATTCAAATTTTGTCTAATTAACTTATGATTTTCTAAAGCCAACTTAGCAAAAGTTTTCAATGTCCAACTCGTAGCATACCAGATCTAGTCGAAACTTATGGGCTGGGTTTGGGGTGTTATATTTTGGTATCAGAGCCCAGTTCAAAACTCGGGCTGTGAAATGGGTCTAGTAGTGTTTTAAAAAAAATGATATGAATTTGAGAAAAGTGTTTTGGATGAAGATATGGCCTTCGAGTCTACCGGCACCCGATCCACGTAGGTAAGTATTCTAACCTTTGATGTGTTATACATGTTGGGCTTAATGGGCTTGAGGGACGTAGGCTAGCATATTGGACATTGATGGACTTTAGGTTTAGTTTAAACAACTCTTTAAATTCATAAGACTTAAGCAATCCAAACAAACCTGAAAACAAGTTGCGAGATTGGGGTCTGGCAACAGGCATACGCATGTCTAGGATTGGATTCAGGGAGAGCTTGGTATTTAAGCGGTCCTAGTGACTCACCTGCTCTTCGCTAGAATCCTACCTGGTGCGTAGTGACTGTTCACCTTAGTCATGAGGACTTGTTGACGGGCCAAAATTTATAATTAAAACCCGAAAGGGACCAGCCATCTTATTTTGCAAAATTACCAAATTACCCCTGATTTATAAAATGACCAAAATATCCCTGATTTGTAAAATTACTAAATTACCCCTAATTTGTAAAATGACCAAAATACCCTCAAGTTTTGTAAAATTTTTGAAATACACTTGAATTGTGGCAATTGCCCCGGAATACCTTGGATTTGCAAAATTACAGAAATTTGTAAAATTACCGAAACACCCCCGGTTGGAAAGAAAAAAAACTTTACCAAAATACCTAAGTTTTGCAAACTTACTTGAAAATCCCTAGGCCTACAAGAGTACTCGGTTTGCAAAAATAAATCCTCCAAAGTATCCCTGTAATAATAAAAAAAAAAAACAACACTATCCAAATATCTCTATTTCAAAAAAAAAAAAGAAGAAATTTTCCCAAAATACCCTTGCTTTACAGAAAAAAATAAATAAATATCTCTATTTCGGAAAATCACCAAGATACCCTATTTTGAGGAATTACAAAAGAAAACCCTGTAGGACAAAATTACGGAAAAAACACCTGGGTAGTGAAACGACGAAAAATACTCTTACTTGATGAACGTGAATTCATGGATGCTATTTGCATGCTGATGTATGATGGTTGAATGTATGTGGTTCTTGGAACTAGGAGACAAACTTGAGACTGGAACCTGTAGATATAATTTCGAATTCGAAAGAACTACTCTTCAAACTACTGTCGATAAGATTGTTCGTGGTTAATCAGTGAAAGAAATTAATAATTCATAAAATTTCTAATCAGATAAACGTGAATCGGTAGAATGAGTACAAGGGGTCGTGGACGTCCGCCGCAAAGTTGTGGTAGGGGTAGAATGGCTGTGTCAGAACCAGAGTTCGTAACGAAAGCATAGTGGTGAGACTTGGGTAGTATGATTAATAGTTAGTTAGAAATTTCAAGGATGAAATTTCTTTTAGGGGGTAGAACCCTAACATCCTGAATTAATGGGCCTTTGTATTTGTTGTGTGTTACGTACAATGTGCTAATTAGAGTGTTTAAGGGGTCCAGATTAGGCTCAGGATTGGGCCGAGGCCTTAGTTATAAATCTTCTGCTTGGGAACTTTAGTGAAAAGCTAGTAGGATAGGGCTTAAAAGATGTCATCTGTGTTTTAAGACAAAAGATGAGCTTGAGGCCCAGTGGCAAAGTGGCGCCACTTAGAGGCTTTGAGGTGGCGTGATAAGCAGTAAGGGAGGTCCAAGGTTCGAGTCGCATTACCCATCTATTTTAATTAATTTTGGTGTCAAGGGAGAGTAGAGTTAGAGTCAGTTTGAATGCATGAAATTAGGAAGAATAATTGATGGATAATGTGGATAGTATGGATGATAATGTGGCAGATAAAGGAAGTAAGTGGTGGTGTTTTCCATGTCACTTAAGGACGAGTGATCAGATGAAGATAGAGGAGAAAAGATAGGAATTATCTGCTGAGTGCAGTGTTGGCCGAATTTCCATCTCTTGGAGGGGTGCCAAAATTTCCCCTACTATTGGATTAGTTGTTAGTTATCAGGAAGGGCACTTTTGGTTTTTGATAGGTAAGTGCCGAAATTCTCTATAAATAGGGGGTATCTCTTTAATTCTGGCATTTGAACCCCATTCTTTTAAAGATTTTCTCTCATTCTCTGCCAAAGCCGAAATCCTTAAATCCCATTCTCTCATCTTCACTTTTATGTAAAAGTCGAAACTCTTGCTTTTAATTCTCTTCTCCATTCTTTTTCTATAAGCCAAATATTCATTGTTCTGTGCTTTTTCTCTTTTGCCGATCTATTCACTAAAAGCCAAATCTACATAGATCTCTTCCTATCATCTTCTCTTTTTGATCTTTTTAAAAGCCAAAATCTTCTAGGAGTAGCCGAATCTCCTGTGATAGGGTAATGCCGATTTTTTTCTCTTCACTTTCTCTTTCGGTTTTTGGAAGACAAAGCCGAAAAGCTAATGGTCTAATGGTTTTATGTATTCTCTTGTTGGGCGACATTCGGGAATTGAAGTAGATCTTTTAGTTCTAAAAGCCAGAAACACTAGCCCCTGAATCTCATATCACTTTTCAGGATTTCAAGGTAAGGATTTCAATTCTCCTTAAGATGATCAACCGTTTTCTTTTCGTTAGTCGTGCCTTAACCTAATGTTTCATTACCAGCCTCTGAACAACACCTTAGGCAGATAGCGGTTGTGTCGGCTACGGATAGCGTCGACGTAGAAAGTCTAGTTCTAATGATAATCAGGTGTGTAGATCTCTAACACACTAGTTAACTATAATCTATTTGTGTTATGGGCTAAAAAGCCAGAAAGTGGCTGTGTGACAATCGAATAAAACCCTAAAAGGGTTAGGCAAGGATGCCAGGTACGTAATCATAGAAATCTCTATGTGTATCAAAATATATGTAAGCCTGTTTTCTTAAATATGGTATGATGTTTTTTGTGTGTATACATGGGGTGGGATTATGATAATGAAGGGGAAGTGCATGATAGGTCACTTGGTGATCGGTGGTTAAACCACAAAATCTAGAATTAGGTGACAATAGTGATTGGTGGCTGAGCCACGTTATATTATGGGTCACATAGTGATCAGTGGCTATGCCACGTTTAATGATTCCTGAATAATAGGAATAGGCAGTACTGCTGTCGTTATGGTGTGTAGCGGAGGGAGTGTTGATTGTAGAAATCCCCAATGTTTGATGGTTGGTTCGGGTTGGTGTGTAGAGGATGGAATTCTAGGTTGGGTTGGGCTATGCATCATTTATTATTTATCATGTGATTATGATTGTTGCCTTTATGTGTGGGCCAGGGCTCATAATGTGTTTGTGGGCCTCAGGTCGTTGTGTGTTTTGGGATTTACACACTGAGTCTTGGTGACTCACCCTTTCATTTTCCTCTACTCTTTCAGATGAGCAGTAGATCGTGGACATGGGAGCCGAGACGGACTCGAGGGGCCATCAAGTTTTACTTCTATAGATTATTTTCAGTTTTCTTTAAGTTTTTTTTTATATTTTGGGAATATTTATGTAATAAGGCCCCATAGATTACCTTCATCCAGTAGTTTTTAATATTTGCAACTTATGAAACCATGTCAAAGGTTTAAATATACGAAATAATAATAATACAAGGTTTTCTTTACAAAAGTCACTTGTTTATTCAAATTTTGTCTAATTAACTTATGATTTTCTAAAGCCAACTTAGCAAAAGTTTTCAATGTCCAACTCGTAGCATACCAGATCTGGTCGAAACTTATTGGCCGGGTTTGGGGTGTTATATTTTGGTATCAGAGCCCAGTTCAAAACTCGGGCTGTGAAATGGGTCTAGTAGTGTTTTAAAAAAATGATATGGATTTGAGAAAAGTGTTTTGGATGAAGATATGGCCGTCGAGTCTACCGGTACCCGATCCACGCAGGTAAGTATTCTAACCTTTGCGGTGTTATACATGTTGGGCTTAATGGGCTTGAGGGACGTAGGCTAGCATATTAAACATTGATGGACGTTAGGTTTAGTTTAAACAACTCTTTAAATTCATAAGACTTAAGCAATCCAAACAAACCTGAAAACAAGTTGCGAGATTGGGGTCTGGCAACAGGCATACGCATGTCTAGGATTGGATTCAGGGAGAGCTTGGTATTTAAGCGATCCTCGTGACTCACCTGCTCTTTGCTAGAATCCTACCTGGTGCGTAGTGACTGTTCACCTTAGTCATGAGGACTTGTTGACGGGCCAAAATTTATAATTAAAACCCGAAAGGGACCAACCATCTTATTTTGCAAAATTACCAAATTACCCCTGATTTATAAAATGACCAAAATATCCCTGATTTGTAAAATTACTAAATTACCCCTGATTTGTAAAATGACCAAAATACCCTCAAGTTTTGTAAAATTTTTGAAATACACTTGAATTGTGGCAATTTCCCCCGAATACCTTGGATTTGCAAAATTACGAAAATTTGTGAAATTACCGAAACACCCCCGGTTGGAAAGAAAAAATTTTTTTTCCCAAAATACCTAAGTTTTGCAAACTTACTTGAAACGACGAAAAATACTCTTACTTGATGAACGTGAATTCATGGATGCTATTTGCATGCTGATGTATAGTGGTTGAATGTATGTGGTTCTTGGAACTAGGAGACAAACTTGAGACTGGAACCTGTAGATATAATTTCGAATTTGAAAGAACTACTCTTGAAACTACTGCCCATAAGATTGTTCGTGGTTAATCAGTGAAAGAAATTAATAATTCATAAAATTTCTAATCAGATAAACGTGAATCGGTAGAATGAGTACAAGGGGTCGTGGACGTCCGCCGCGAAGTTGTGGTAGGGGTAGAATGGCTGTGTCAGAACCAGAGTTCGCAGCGAAAGCATAGTGGTGAGACTTGGGTAGTATGATTAATAGTTAGTTAGAAATTTCGAGGATGAAATTTCTTTTAGGGGGTAGAACTGTAACATCCTGAATTAATGGGCCTTTGCATTTGTTGTGTGTTACGTACAATGTGCTAATTAGAGTGATTGGTGGCTGAGCCACGTTAGATTATGAGGTCACATAGTGATCGGTGGCTATGCCACGTTTAATGATTCCTAAAAAATAGGAATAGGCAGTACGGCTGTCGTTATGGTGTGTAGCGGAGGAAGGGTTGATTGTAGAAATCCCCAATGTGTGATGGTTGGTATGGGTTGGTGTGGAGAGGATGGAATTCTAGGTTGGGTAGGGCTATGCATCATTTATTATTTATCATGTGATTATAATTGTTGCCTTTATGTATGGGCCAGGGCTCATACTGTGTTTGTTGGCCTCAGGTCGTTGTGTGTTTTGGGATTTACACACTGAGTCTTGGTGACTCACCCTTTCATTTTCCTCTGCTCTTTCAGATGAGCAGTAGATCGTGGACATGGGAGCCGAGACGGACTCGAGGGGCCATTAAGTTTTACTTCTATAGATTATTTTTAGTTTTCTTTAAGTTTTTTTCTATATTTTGGGAATATTTATGTAATAAGGCCCCATAGTTTACCTTCATCTAGTAGTTTTTAATATTTGCAACTTAGGAAACCATGTCAAAGGTTTAAATATACGAAATAATAATAATACAAGGTTTTCTTTACAAAAGTCACTTGTTTATTCAAATTTTGTCTAATTAACTTATGATTTTGTAAAGCCAACTTAGCAAAAGTTTTCAATGTACAACTCGTAGCATACCAGATCTGGTCGAAACTTATGGTCCGGGTTTGGGATGTTATAGTCAGTTGGCACTATAGTTCAAGCATAACGACTCAAACGTAGAAATTCTGCCTCGTAAGCTGCCACCGTCTTATTTCCTTGGACCAGATTCAGGAATTTCTTCCTCCGAGCATCCACATAACTTGCCCCAACATACTTTCCTTGAAATGCAGTTTTGAAGAAATCCCAAGTAACACGATCAGCCTGGATGCCCTCCCGAACAGTAAGCCACCATTGATATGCCTCATCTCTCAACAAGGACACAGCTCCTCTTAATTTTTGCTCGGCGGTGCACTCCAAGTCGTCCAAGATCCGCTCCACAGCTTCGAGCCAATACTCCGTGACATTTGGGGCGACTCCCGAGATACCCCTAAAAGTCTCAGGACCGTTTGATCTGAGTCGCTCCGATATTGACCCACGAGCTACTGGCCCTGATCTAGCCCCAACAACCTTTTCCAAGACTCGTAACATTGCTTGGGATAGAGCAATGTCTTCTCTCATACGGTCATGTGATCCATTATCTGACACAGGTGACGCCGGTGCGTCCATTTTCGGCATATGTCCCGATGCCTCAGACACAACTCTAGCACCTCGGCCTCTACCATGGCCACGTCTACCACGTCCACGTCCTCTAGCGCTCATATTGACTATTTAATTTAGTTCTGATTACAAGTTTTATGAATCAGTATACTATTTCAGTGTTTATTAACAATATTTTATGAGATATAAGAGATAGAGTTGTTTTCGTAAACACATCCTATAGTCTCAATCTCTATAGCTTCAACACCTAAAACTAGAAGTTCTAGAGTGTTCCTATAGTCATATCACAATAATAAGAATTATTCAATTCACATACACTTACTTGACTTGGTACCGGATACTCGTGGTGTCATACTACCTTTAAAAACATAAGTTCTATAATTCAAAACAGTTTTGTACCATAAATGTTTTTTTTAAACCCAAACCACAACTGAGTTTTGAACCCTACTCTGATACCATAAAATGTAACACTCCAAACTCGGTCTATGCGTTAAGACCAGATTTGACATGTCACACGAAATGAACTTACGTAAAGTCTTTTAAAGATTTAAAAAAACGGATTTTCAAAAACATTTTGATGTAGAGTTTATTGAAAACCGAGGTTGATTGGTAAATTTAATAATTTAAAACGTAAGAATTTATAAATTGAAAACCTAGAAAAATTTATTTAATATTTTGAGAAATTTAAAAGAGTTAGAAAGAAATTTTGAAAACAAAGATTTTAAAAGAATTGTTACAGAAAAATTTCCGAGTTAAAAATATTTAAGAATGAAACCCTTTTCGCACGTATATTTGAGGAAAACGTTTATTTCTATTTTGAAGGAAATTAATCCGGCTTAAGTATTTAAATCATAATATAAAATCCATCCACAAGTAAAACATCCATAAAAATTTAACCAGAGGCCTTGAAACACCCCACACCCGGCCCACGAGCCTGAACCGGATCTGGTATGTTCCTTAAGAAAATCGGTTTTCGAAGTCCTTTATTACTTAGAGAATATTGGTGTATTTTTAGAAAAGCATTTATTTTGGATGGGCTTAGGTTAAAGACCCGTTTATTTAATTTAGAAATCATTTAATTAGGGTGACAAAATAATTTAGGGTTTAAATGTAAAGACATAAAATTTTAATATCATAAATGTAAAGTATTTCGAAGCATAATAATTGCAAGTAAATAATGGTAACGAAAATAAAACTATGGCTTTTTAGGCCTTATTACATCAATAATTCCCAAACTTAAAATTTAAAGAACTTTATAAAAATGAAGGTCCAATTCATAAATATTTTCTTTGCAACGCATGGCCACCTTAGCTCCTGCCGACCCGGTCCATTACTGCTCATCACCTGAAAAATAGTCCCTCAAAGGGGTGAGTCAACAGACTCAATGTGTACACCAACTAACAAACAATATTTCAGGCATACATATTCATATCAGAACATATACATATCAAAATGATGCAACCCAAACCCAAGCCTAATTATCCATCCGCTACACACCACCCGTACCTGCCAATCACACCGTGGGGATTACTAAGTCAACCCTCCTTCCGCTACACACCATCGAAGGCAGTCGCTGCAGTCGACGTGCTCATCGCCCATATACGTTGTGTCATTAGACACTATGTTCAGATAATGTAACTGAAGTTACCATGTTCACTTAATGGGACCATAGCCACCATATTTCGTTGGTGAGACCGTAGTCAACACCTATTCTTCCCCTTTCACATATATCCCATATGCCCCAAATATTTATATCATGCATATCTTATTTCCCATTCATATTACATATTCAAAAATATATATATATATATCGTATTTGTAATCCTATCGGAAGTAGGAAACGTACCTGGGTACTTTTACCTCATTTGTGACACTTAGCCACATTCTTATTCGCATGCACATTCATATATATACATATAAAATAATTGCCATAATATATTGGGAGTTAGTGTGGGGTACACACCTGATTCGCTTAATAGATTCCTTGAATTCCCGAAGTGAATCGATCACAGATTCAGACTTTAGATCTGTTAACTCCTATATTTGGCCCATCATATATAAACATATTAATACCCTTTTGATTTGAAAACCAAATCCTACTAGGAATAGAATTACTAACACTTACCTTGTTGCCAAATCAAATCCCAAAGTTGTGGTATTCCTCCCTGAATTTCGGCTACCCACTAGATCCATTGATTTGATAAATCTTTGATTAAAACGAATAGATCTAATTATTAAAGAGATAACCTAGGCCGAATATAACTTCTTACCTTGAATCCCTGAGTTCCCGAAAATATTCCTTTTCTTGTATGTCTGTCGAAATCTGATAAACCCCTTGTATATTCGGCCATTCACAACAATAAGATTAGTACCCTGATTTTGGTAAAAAGAAAAAGGAATAGAAATTGATTGACCACAGATCTTACCCTTTTGATGTTGTAGTTGATTGCTCCTTTACTTAGAATCGACAAAAATTCGGCTTTAATAGTAGAAACAGAGAAGAAAATAGAAGAAGAGAAGATGGATTTTACTTAAGGAAAAATTCGAGAGAGGGGAGAGCTAGGAATTTTAAGCAGAGCAGTAAAAGAAACAAACTGAGGAGTAGCCCTCCTTCCTTCCTTTTATAGACAAAGTTATCAGCCAAGGAGTCCCTTACTTGGCCACCACTCCACATATGTGATAATATTATTCAAATAAAAAATATTTAATTCATCATTTATCTCCTCAAATAATCCAAATTTAAAAATCTAAAAAGAATTCTCCTATTTATCACTTAATAGCCGAATTTTAAAGAGAATAAACCTCCTTTTTTTCAAGATGCTTGCCGTCCACTCCTTGTGCTTCTGGAAACAAAATTAAAACCTTCATTTAATTGCTTCCCTTGTGACTCGAACCCAGGCCCATGCCTCTTGCACATGGCGCCATTTCCATAGGCCCTAAGTGCCATCTTCAGGCCACTTTTCCTAGCCCGTTTGTGTGTCAAAACTTACCAACTTTTTCTTTTAAGGCCCTCTTGCCTTGATTTCCTATTTTAAACTTTAAAACTCATCATTTTAGGGTCATTTCCAAGTTTCCTAAAATTTTCGATCAAACTCATTTACTTGCCATTTTCTTACATTTCAAGTTTCCTAAAATGTATACTTTCCATTTTTGGATCATTTCCATTTTCATTTCTTAGTTTCCAAAAATGTGTACTTTCCATTTTTGAACCATTTCCTTACATTTCTGGGTTTCCTAAAATGTATACTTTCCATTTTTGGATCATTTCCATTTTCATTTCTTAGTTTCCAAAAATGTGTACTTTCCATTTTTGAACCATTTCCTTACATTTCTAGGTTTCCTAAAATGTTCATGTCCTAATGCATTTCCAGGTTTCCAAAAATGTTCAGGTTTCCAAAAATGTTTATTTTCATTTCCATGCATTTTCATACATTTCTGAGTTTCCAAAAATATCAAAAATTTATTCATAATGCTTAAGACTTGTCATTTCATACAATTAAACCAAAAATGCATAGGCCCTTTCCAGGATGTTACAGGCCTTATTACAACACAACTTAAATAGCAAAAAATAAAAAGTACTTAAAGAAATCCAAAATTTAAATAACCTATTATTTGTAGTATGGCCTCCACTGAGTCGTTCCCGGCCCAAGCCTCCATCACTGATCATTACCTGAGAAGGGTAAGGAAAACGGGGGTGAGTTACTTAGAACTCAATGTGTAAACCACTTACCATTGTCCACTGGGCCAATATCCAATTTAGCATTTATTGGGCCAAAGCCCATTACAAATATAACACAATAACATGTATAATATGAATGTGATATTCAATTCCCAAACCAAACCTAATTTCCATCCGCTACACACCACCCGTACCAACTAGCACACCTGTGGGGAGCTTTAGTCACCCACCCCACCAACACACCAAAATAGGCATTAAGCCATTTATCAATTTGTAGACAAGCCACCAGATTTACAGAGTTTACATGGCATTGCCATTTTTTAGATTTGTGGCAGAGCCACCAGAATCTTGTAGCAAAGCTACCAGAACTTCTCTTCGTCAATTTCCCAACCCATGCAAATCATGTATATAATATGCATATTCATTTACAACAATCCATACATATAATTATGACGAACAATATGGCCCATAATAAAATTTTTCTCAATCTGGCCCATATCACATTTTGGCCCATATATCAAATATCACATTTGGCCCATATATCAAACATCACATTTGGCCCATATATCAAATATCACATATGGCCCATATATCAAACATCACATTTGGCCAATTTATCAAATATCACATTTGGCGCATATAGCAAATATCACATTTGGCCCATATACCAAATACCATATTTGGCCCATATATCAAATATCACATTTGGCCCATTAAGGGTAAGCTCGAAATTTTCACAATCTTAATACCGATTTCATAGTCTTTACCATTTTAGTGATAATTATGCCATTTACCCGATGTCACTAACATGCGATTTAATCAAACGATTAACATGATATAATTATCTAACCCATGGAATACGGTGTGAGATTACACACCTGATTATAGTAAGCACTACACTTTCCTAATCGTCGACACCTAAAAATATTATAACACTCAATTAGATCATTAACACTTATAGTAAATCTACTCTAAAATAAACGGTCTAGGTTTTTATCCTCAGAATCGCGAATAACAACTATTTGCCGGTTCTCCCCGGTTGACTATTCACAACCCGGTGGAAAATCCCGAATCGTTGATGCCTCACGATTGCAAACAACCTCGAATAGTTGATTTTCACCGGATGAGGGTCCACAACCCGATGGAAAATCCCGAATCGCTGAAACAGCCCTTCGTTTGAATCTAGAAGGGATCACAAATCCGCTCCTTTTCCGATCACTATTCACCACTCCTTTTGATTCGATCTTGTTTGCCTCCATTGACAATTGAATATTAGTCCAAATTAATATTTCGTAATTAAAAACGATTGGACTTATGAGCGAAGTCGGCTTACCACAAAATCCTTACGTTCACAGGATGAAAATCGAACGATAGAGTCCCTAAGATAAAAATAGGTTAATCACCCTATCTTTAATAAGTAATATGGAATCCTCGAAAGAAATCCTTACCTTAGATTTTTGGACCGAATCCTAATGATAACCCGATGACTTTGGACACTCCAAGTTTCGGCCTTCCACTAAATTTCTATGATAGAGAAAAGAGATTTGAATAAGATATGGTATGATGATGGTCTCGATCCAAAAAGGCCATCCCACACCAACATGTAGATTCGGCACAATGGAAAGGGAAAAAATAACAATACCAAAATGTTGTAACTAGCCACTTGCCGATTGATCGAAGTGTGAGTAGAAAATGATCTGAGAAGGAAATATGTGTGTAGTAGGAGAATCGGCTATGGTGAAAAATTAGAGAGGATGATGCCTAATGACATTCGGCCATGGTGAATATTAAAGAGAGAATGATGTTTGAGAGATTTTTGCAAGAAGAAAAAGAAGAAAAGTATAAGAAAATAAGGTGTTTAGGTTTCGGTATCAAGAATGGAAGATGAACAAAGAAAAGGGCTTGAAGCTAGTGTGCATTCGGCAAGGAAGAAAAGACGAAAAAAAAAAGAAAAAATGGCCCTTCAAGGTTTTGTGATTTCGGCACCAAGAGGAGAAGGATTGGGAGAATAAGCAAATAAGACCGAAATGGTCAAAAATGAAATGGCCAAAAAGAATGCAAAAGTTTACCTATTGTTCATGATACATTCGGCTAGGGAGAGGAAATTAGAGAGAAAAACTTTGAAGAGAAACACAAAAATGCCAAAGTGACCAACTAGCACCTAAACCTTACCAAAAGCCATCAAAATTTCGGCCGCCCCCTAGCCCCTAAAATCGTCCAAGTACATGGCCAAATGGTCAAAGTTTGGCCACTCCAAACTTTCCAAAACACTCCCCTTGATATAAGCTTTGTGTCCCCCCTACATGCCTTTTCCATTTGATTCCCCTCCTTAAGTTTAATTCTTGCCTCTTCTTTTAGCCACCTTGCCATAAAAATAAAAGTCCAACTTACCATGAATTCAATGCTTGACCGACACTATGAGGAAAGTAAGCAAAAATAAAATTCTCACATGCACACAAAGGGATTCGAACTCCTTCCCTCAAAGTAACACATATGGCGCCATATCCCCTTTACTAATTGCTCAATTATGCTTACTTTTTACCACTTAATTACCTTAAGCTTTAAGGTCACTTATTCCATTTCCTTAAAGTACTAAATACCAAAAATTATTCCAAATCCAAAAATAAATCCCGAGCCTTCTCAGGACTATATAAACACACACATTGGATAATTTAATTAGCTGAGCACCAAAATAATGCAACACATTAAAATTTAAATTTTAGGATGTTACATGAGGCGCGCATGGGTGAAGGCTGTGGCACCAGGTGATCCTAAAATCTTCTAGGGTTTTCGAGATTTTCAAACCATTCGGGCCATTCGAGCCTGCTCTTCCTTTGGGCCTCTAGCATTGAATCTGTTTTAGTCTGGGTTGGTTAGGCTGTATTGGGCTAGGGAAAGTGAGCCTTTATTTTATTAATTTGTAATGGACTGATGGACTGTTTAATCTGGACTTTTTTTGGTTTTTATTGTTTTTTATTTGATTTTTTTTAAAAGGGTTAATACTAGGTTAATGGGCCCAGGCAAATTGGGCCTATTACATCTTTAACCGTGTAACTCTCTGACTTCTAAGGCATGAAGAAATTGAAGTCACACGGCCAAGTCACACGCCCCTGTGCTAGGCCGTGTGGCAAATTTTTATTTTTGAAATTAGGTGCAGTTTTTACACGATCGTGTAACACGTCTGTGTTCAAGGTCGTATCTCCCACACGGCTGAGACACATGCCCGTGTCTGTACCCGTGTGCTCGATTCTGAGCATTCTATTTCTAAAAATTTTTAGGTGTAGGGGACACGGGGACCCACGGCCTGGCTACAAGCCCATGTACACGACCGTGTGTCAAACAGGCCCGTGTGGACAAAATGAAGCCATTTCTTAGCCTCGTTTTCTCATTCATTTTTGCCGACAACCTACACCAATATTTGTATATACATACCAGCCAAATCAAGCATTAAAACCAAGCCTAAACTAACATCTAACATGGCATAATATCACATTCAATTCATGTTTATAATCATAATTTTAGTGCATATTCATGATAAACATACTCTATTCATCCACATTTAACACATAAGCATTTATCATGAGATAACTTATAAACATACCAAACAAATCATTACTAGCCATTCCAATGGCTAGATTACAAAACATCACTTACAAGTCATCATTTGGCCAAATAAGCCTATACATGCCATTATACCAAAAAGAGATTTCTAAATATACCAAAAAGGAGATAGTGGATAGTGTGATTATGCTCCGACAGGTCCTCCAATCTTCGCGAGCTTATGAGCACTATAAAACCAGGGAAAATTAAACGGGGTAAGCATTTTCATGCTTAGTAAGTTCGTATAACGAGAAATAAACTTACTGGTTATATTTATTAATACAAGCATACACAAAACATAGTCCATCAAATTTTGGGTAAGTTACCTAAGCACATACACTTATTCAAACAAGTTAGTCACATAATCTCATAAGAATATCAAGTAGACATAGATGAGCTCATTACATACAAACTTCCATTAATTCTACCTTTCAATATTTCAAGAGTCTTTTTCGTTGAACTAATGAGATTTCAATGGATGTTCTAGTAGTATTTCACTTGCAAAAGAACCCATTAGGGCACATAAATAAAGGCACACTCTTGAGCCACATATTTATAACAGGATTACTAGTCCAGATTAAATCCCATCTGTAGCATATGCTCTAGAGAGCTTAATTTGGATTACCCGTGCGAGCTAAATCAAACCTATATTATACTCTCAAGAGGGCTTACATTAGGATTACCCGTTCGGGCTAAATCCTTTATACAACATGTGTAATGTTATTCTTGTCCGAGAATATCACCTTACTCCGTCGAATCTCAACGTTCAACCGGAACATGACAATTTATCCTCATTTCACAACTTATGATTATTTCATTATGTATATAATCTCATACATATCAACACAATCATACAATTCAATTCAAGCATTTAACATACATATTTAAGTTACACGAACTTACCTTGAAAATGGTTCGTTTTTAAATTTCAACTAATCTGAAACCATTTGTTTCCCTCGATCTAGTCTGGTAGTTGGTATTTCAGGATCTATATGAATAAGTTTAACTATTAATCTATCACATTTCATAAACATTTGCATTCAATTATATCCCAGGCAAAATTACCATTTTGCCCCTACTCTTTTTCAAAAATTCCAATTTCGTCCCTAGGCTCGAAAAATGAAATTCATGCAATCTAGTCCTCTTTCCAAGCCTAACCTAAATTTAATAACAATTTTTACAGTACACACATTTCACAAATTTCAGAATTTTCCATGGGTTTTACCACTTTTTCATTTTAGTCCATAAATCAAGTTTTCATCAAAAATTGCTTTGTAAAAGTTGTTTATCTATGAACAACCTTTCATTTTTTACCATAAATTTCTAATTCTCAGCATATTCATCCATGACCCAAAATGTCTTACCTTGACAACTTTTCAAATTAATCCCATAAATAGAGAGATTAGACTATCCTGATTCTAAAAATATAAAAATCATTAAAAACGGGACTTGATTTGATACCTTT
This sequence comes from Gossypium bickii, assembly GCA_025503065.1. Taxonomy (NCBI): domain Eukaryota; kingdom Viridiplantae; phylum Streptophyta; class Magnoliopsida; order Malvales; family Malvaceae; genus Gossypium; species Gossypium bickii. The sequence continues at coordinate 86,837,446 of CP106712.1, forward strand.
TTAAGCTTGAAAAGTCTTCTTCCTCTCTCCTGTGGTTTCCATAGAAAAATTTGGGAAGATGATATGAAAATAGATGATTATTTCTTTTTATTTAATTAACATCTTTTAATTCTTGCGATTTCCAATTTAGTCCCTTGCCTTTTCTAATTTTTCCATCGATGAGTCATTAAAATATCTACTAACTACTCTTCATTGGTCCAATTACCATATAAGGACCTTAATTTTTGAATTTCATAGCTATTTAATACCTATAGCTACTAGAATCCAACTTTTGCATTTTATGCAATTTAGTCCTTTACCTAATTAACCACACAATCGATAAAATTTTCGTATCAAAATTTTCATGTGACCTTCCTATCATAATACCAACCATAAAATAAAATAAAATAATTTTTTTATTTTTGACTCGGATTTGTGGTCCCGAAACCACTGTTCCGGTCTCACCGAAAATGGGCAGTTACAATATGAAAGAGTAAGGGATTGATACGTATCAGTACAAGTATGTACGTGAATCTTGTAAGCATTAAATCTAAGAAATTTGTGAACTTCATGTCTAACCATGTGGATTAGTTTGTGTTTGACTTGTGGATTAAATTGAGTTTCATTATGTCATGTTTACTTACTTAAATTGTGATTAAATGGTAAGTTGTACTTATTAGCCATACGATCTTACTAAGCTTAATAGCTTACTCTGTTTACTTTTCCGTGTTTTATAGTGATCTCGAAACTTGTTCGGGTTGGGAGTTGTCAAAGATCTCATCACACTATCCAACTGTCATTTTGGTACTTTTGAACTTGTTTACTTAGTTATATGGCATGTATAGGTGTTGTGGTTAATATGGCCTATATGTTTGTAATGTATATAGCCAATTGATTTGGCTTGTAAATAATGTATGTTTTGGTTAGGTGTATAGCCATGTGATTTGGCTTATTTTAGTATACTTGGTTATATGAATATGTGTAAATGGCCCTTTGATATGTGGTTATAATTGCTATGTGAATGTCTTGTTGAGATTTGGTATTGAAGGTAGCAAATGGTTGAATTTGAGAATGTATTATGCATGTTGATTTAGGCAAAAAGTCTAATAGGTGAGTTTGATCATTTAGGTGATTTTTGGTTGTGAAATTTGGTATGAATTTGAATGGCTATTTGGGATGCTTATGAGCATTTTGGTTGTTGGTATTGATAGTATATGATTTTGGCTTGAAATTGGTTGGTTATAAGTGCCTATTGTAACTCATCGGTTTGTGCAAGTGTACACAGTCATTATCAAGTAATAAATAAGTATTGAGTTATCATCTCCACAGGGACTGTATTTGTGCTAAGTCGCTTAATTTGTAAAATTATATTAACAATTTGGTAAATGAAAACACAATATAGTTGAGAAGTGGTGGTTAAAATATATTAAACTAAATGCAATGATCCCTAATGCAAATTATCTTAAGTATGCAAACTATATGAATGAAATAGATTTTAGTAAAATTAAACACAATTTGAAACAATTATAACATAAATAAACTAGGACAATTACTTTAATTAAACTCAATTTATTATCAACATGCTTAATAACATTCGGAAAAACAATCCATGGCAACTCGATCTTTCATGAGTTTGGAAACCACATTAGGTCCTTTCAGAATCCTTTACTTAGTAAATACGCATTTTACTGATCCTTATTTACTAAGGGTTTCTTAGAATTCGTGTGAGGTAATAGGGACGTGTCAGGTTTGAATAGTTTAATCACACAAATATAAAAACTATGCAAATAACAGAACTTGGTCAGATTTGTTATGCAACCTACAATTTAATCAGGTCAGGATCTAAATTGAGCATGCACATTTCAATTATGTGTCCATTAGCCGTCATCTGGTCAAGATTGCTCAGCTAATTCAAGTGCATTTCAATCATGTATGAACGAAATACACTTGATTTTAATTGAAAACATGATCAGTTGAGGCACAAACATTATAAGCATGAATCAAATAAATATTATTTAATCAAAGCAATCATCCTAGCTTAAATAAAATTAAGCTAACATTTTTGTAAACAAGAACAACGAACACATAGCAAACATCTTTAGATTAAATTAAAGAAAAGGAAGATTAAACCCAATTCAGAGTGGCTGTCACCCAAGACTCTGACTGACGAGGCTCTTTCATTCCTTTGCTTTGCTCCTTTGTTGACGGCTCTCCAAGGTGGCCGACCAAGGGTTCTTTAAGAGGCTTAATTGCTAAAATCTCTATGAAGAGATGATGCTAGGCGTGGGAATGGAAAAGGCTAAGAGAATTTGGAGAGAAGAGAGAATGATGAATGATGAGAATGGATGAGGAATGACTGAGCAAACTTTTTTTTAAACATGAGCACATACATCTTTATGAAAATTTCCTCAAATGTTGATTCCCAAGACAACTTTAGTTAAGATAGGTGCATAAAATTAGGATAACTTTAAAAAGATGGTAATTGGCTTATAATGTAGGTTCATTGTAAAAAAAAAAAGGCCTTTAAGCTCAAAATTACAGTTTCAAGGGTCTAATATCATAGGGTTGGCTTGAAAAGGCTCAAACGGTCCAAAGAAATAGTGCCTATATCATTTTAGATTTTTATGTCTCCTAGGATTTCGCCTCAAGAAAGTTACTAAGTCAATTCTAAACATATAAACCTTCATGCATGTCTAATCTCAAAAGAAACTAAGTTTTCATGGCAAACATTACTAAGGCTAAGATCATACAAGCATTCCAGTCTTCATGATAACATACTTTCACTTAGATAAAATCATCATTCATACTTGCATACAAACTATCTCAGTAACAAAAAATATCTCTAAACATTAATTTATTAAAACATACTTATGAAAGAAATGATTGAAACATACTTGAAAAAATTTAAAAGTTTGAGCAATTAATTTGCCTTACCCCTTTTAAAAAGAAGCAATGTCTTCACTGCAAGAACAAAGTAATGAATGAAAACTGAACACCAGCTAGGGTTGTAAAGAAAGAGAGGTGAGTCATTAAGACTGCTTAAACACCAAGTCTTCCCTAATAACCCAATCCTAGACATGTTTATTCCCGTTACCACATCACTTAGTCTTATTCTTTCTAAAGAAATGTTAAGTTTGTTCATGCTTACGATGTTTTATTATGCAGAAATTAAATCCTAATTACGAAAGAAATAAATTCCTAAACACCTAAAAATATAAATAAATAACAAGACAAGAATCCCCCCTTTTATTTTTCTGACTCATTCCCCTTGTTTTCTTTAGCTCCATCTCCGCTTGCATCGTCAGTATCTTCCGTCCATGCCTCAAAGATAGCATCTGGGAACTTAGGAACAAAAGTATTAGAGATATTCTTAAAAGTATTTCGAATTAAGTCATCTCTAATTTTTGCAAATTTCCAATAATTATGTTATTGATTGTGCATTAACTTGCATATATCCATCAAAATTGACAACTCCGATTTCCTTGAAGTACTTGCAAAAGTTGGCATGGGAGTTGTATATTCATGTTCAACATTTAGCTTGACTGGTTCTTCATCTGGCTCAACCCTTGGTTCAGGAATGTTGGGTTCCTTATCAGATTTTTCTCTTCAATGTCCGTAACTGAATTAGCTTCAGTTTTCCATCTGTTGACTCCTCAGTATCCGGCTCACTTGGCTCTTCTTGATTCAGCTCATGCACCCTCTCTTTTATAATGCATCCTTGAACATATTGCCCCTTTAGACTTTCTTGTGTTTTAACACGGGCCTTTAAGCAAACTGAAGTGATTAATGATGGGAAATAAGCACTTCCTGCCTTCTTTTTAACACAATCGTGAATCTCCTTGAGGATAATTTTCCCAACATTAATGGACTTTTCTGTTAAAATTGCATATAACAAAAGCATCCATTCCATCGAGATGGTGGAACTATGTGAGATAGGCATAAAACTGTAGCGAATGAAATAAAACCATACCTTTGCTACTGGTTTTAAGTATTCTCTTTGACAATAATGGCTCCCATACTTTCTTATCCATTAGGATCCCAAATTTGTAACAACATCAAGCACTTGTTGAAGAAAACCCCAATCGATATTGTTCATCATAGGGTAGTACTCATCTTTTTCAATATCAGGTAAATTAAACAAATCATTGATGGACTTAGAAGTATTTTTCTTTCGAACGATGACTTCAATAGCATCTTGCATAGTCAAACTAGAATAGAATTCTCGAACTAGTTCATCATTGGGAAGTGAACGAGCATCAAAAAATTGTTCCCACTTGAGAGCATTGATTTTCTTTCTAATCGGTATAGGAACAACCATCAAATCTTTATTCTTCAAGGCAAAACCTTTTCCAAGCACCATAGGTTGATGCTTGAAGATTGAATCAAATCTCTCTTTCACTTCTTCATCGATCAAAATTAGGTTTTCAGGAGTAGTCTTTGAAGATTTAGTTCTTTTGTGAGACATGGTATCTTTACCCAAAAATTTGGCAAAGTTTTTGCACGAGAGAAAAGAGAAATAGGAAAAGTGGGTAGAACTTGCTACGAAAAAAATCTTGCGACGGCAAGGATGGTGCGGCGGCTGCGACAACGTGCGATAGCAACAGGGGTGCTTCAGCAATCTCTTTGCAGCTGTAATAGGGAATTTCGGCAGAAAGGGAAGAGAACTAGGGTTTCTTTTGGGATTTGAGGTTGACTGCACAAAAGGGAGATTTAGGGATTTTTAGGGTGTCAGTAAATTGCTTTGAGGGATATGAAAATTAGTAGAATGGAGAGCAGTTTATATAGGGAAAAATTAAGGCAACATGTAGCAAAAAATTAGCTACATTAGGGTTACTTGGGTGGCAAGAAATGGGTGTGACGGCAAGGCATGGATTTTTCCCTCATTTTTGTTGTCTTGGGCCACAAACTCAGACTGTATCTTACTAAAAAAAATCTAATTAGTACTTGGGCCAAATTTGACCCCATTTATTAACATAAAAATTTAAAATTTAAACAGAACAAATGAAACTTAAAAATTTTAAATCTTAATTAGAAAATTTCTTCTTAACAAATTACATTAAATTAATTCCCACGAAAGGTTAGAGGGGTCACAACGGTCTCGCTTAAGTTCCAATCTTCTTAGACAGAATTAATTAAATGTAATAAGTTAAGAAAATAAGTTCTAATTATTTATTTATTTACAAAATGAGTTCATAAAAATTAAAGGGTCTGTTAATTTGAACAAGGATTCAACTCGCTCAACTTTACCATCCCAGTAGTGTTTGAGACGTTGACCATTAACTTTAAACGTACCTCCGTAATTATTGTATAATTCAATAGCTCTATAAGGATAAACTCGGTAGATGGTATAAGGTCCTTTCCATCAGGATTTAAGCTTCCCAAGAAATAACTTCAACCTTGAATCAAACAACAAAACTTTCTAACCTTCTTTAAACTCGCAAGGTTGTATATGACTATCATGCCATCTCTTTGATCTTTCTTTACACATTTTGGAATTCTCATAGGAAAACAACCTCAGCTCTTCCAACTCATCAAGTTGTAACATCCTTCTCTCACTGGCTTGCTTAAGATCAAAGTTCAACTGCTTCAAAGCCCAGTGAGCTTTATTCTCCAACTCTAATGGCAAATGACATGCTTTTCCAAAGACTAACTGATAAGGAGTCATTCCTAATGGTATCTTAAATGTTGTTCGATAGGCCCATAATGCATCATCAAGCCTTCGAGACCTATCTTTTCTGCTAGGGTGTACTACCTTTTCAAGGATACCTTTATTTTTGCGATTCACTCTTTCAACTTTCCCATTAGACTGGGAGTGATAGGCAATAGCAATCTTATGCTTCACATCATATTTTTCAAGCAACCACTTAAGCCATTTGTTCTCAAAGTGAGAACCTTCATCACTAATAATAGCTCTTGGTGTCCCAAATCGTGTAAACACATACTTATGTAGGAATCGTATGACTACCTTAGCATCATTTGTAGGGTATGCTTCAGCTTCAAACCACTTGGATACATAGTCCACAACAACTATGATGTATTTGTTCCCATATGAAGAAGGAAACAGGACTAAGAAGTCAATACCCCATACGTCGAACAATTCAATCTCCAAAACGTTTTTCAAGGGTATCTCATTCCTCCTTGATATATTTCCGATCCTTTGGCATTTATCACAATTCTTCACATAAGCATAAGCATCTTTAAATAGCGTAGGCCAAAAGAAATTTGCTTGCAAAATCTTCGCTGCAGTACGTGAACCACCAAAGTGTCCCCCACTATGAGATGAATGGCAATGATACAAGATCTTAGCAATCTTGCTTTCAGCTACACACTTTCGAATTATATTATTTGCACATTGTTTAAAAAAATGGATCCTCCCAAAGATAATACCGACTATCGTGAAGGATTTTTTTTCTTTGTTTGTATGTCATTTCTCGAGGAATTATTCCACATGCAAGATAATTGGCAAAATTAGCAAACCAAGGTATTTCATGAATTTTGATTTACCTCAAATAAGTGTTCATCTGGGAAATTCTTGTTGATAGGCACACATGATCGAGTTACCTTTTCTTGCTCCAACCTCGACAGATGATCAGCTATTTGATTTTTGACACCTTTTTCTGTCTTGGATATCAAGGTCAAATTCTTGGAGTAAAAGTATCCAACGAATTAGTCTTGGTTTTGCATCTTTCTTCGTGAGCAAGTATTTAATGGTCGCATGGTTAGTAAATATTGTAACTTTGGTACCTATAAGATATGAGCGGAGTTTGTCAAAAGCAAAAACTATAGCGAAGAGTTCCTTTTCATTTACCGTATAATTGAGTTGGGCTCCTGTCAAAATTCTACTTGCATAGTAAATAGGGTGAAACATTTTGTTTCTTCTTTGACCCATCAAAGCTCCAATGGCATAGTCACTTGCATCACACATCAACTCAAAAGGTGAGTTCCAATCAAGTGTAATGATTATTGGGGCTGAGATTAACTGCTTCTTTCTATCTTCAAAAGCTTCCAAACATGCTTTGTTGACATCAAACGCTGTATCTTTCTGTAACAACAAACACAACGATTTAGAAATTTTTGAGAAATCTTTGATAAACTTTCGGTAAAAACCGGCATGGTCTAAGAAACTTCTGACTCCTTTCACATTCATTGGGGCCGGTAATCTTTCAATTACATCTATCTTTGCTTTATCGACTTCAATTCCTTTCTTTGAGATCTTATGACCTAAGACAATCCCTTCCTTGACCATAAAATGGCATTTTTCCCAATTAAGAACAAGATTCGTCTCTTCGCATCTCTTCAGTACCTTAGCCAAATTACTCAAATAGATATCATAAGTGTTACCAAAAATAAAAAAATCATCCATGAAAACCTCAACAAAATTTTCAATCATATCAGTAAATATTGCCATCATGCATCGTTGAAAAGTTGCAGTTGCATTGCATAAACCAAAAGGCATTCGCCTAAAAGCAAACGTACCATATTGACAAGTAAATGTTGTTTTATGTTGGTCCTCCGAGGCTACAACTATTTGGTTATATCCCGAATAGCCATCTAAAAAACAATAGAATTTATTACTTTCTAGTCGATCTAACATCTGATCCATAAAAGGCAACGAAAAACGGTCATTTCGAGTGACTTTTTTCAACTTTCTGTAATCAATACAGATTCTCCAACTGGTAACAATTCTCGTTGGAATTAATTCGTTACACTCATTTTCAACAATCGTGATTCCACCTTTCTTTGGCACATATTGCATCGGGCTTACCCATGAACTATCTGAAATAGGATAGATGATTCCTGCATCTAACCATTTGATCACTTCTTTTCTCACAACTTCTTTTATAATAGGATTGAGCTTCCTTTGCCCATCAATTTGAGCTCTTTCACCTTCTTCTAAAATGATTTTATGCATGCAAAAAGAACGGCTTATACCTCGAATATCAGCTATGGTCCAACCAATTGCTTTCTTAAATTTCTTTAGAACAGCAATTAGTTGCTCCTCTTGATCTTTCATTAGTTCCGTTGAAATAATCACAAGCAAAGTAGAACAGTCTCCTAAATAAATGTATTTCAATGGGAAGGAAGTACCTTTAGTTTGAGTTTAGGTGGTTCTTCAATTGACAACTTGGGTTGCACAAATTCTTTGGCTTCTAACTCCAACAGTTTAAACCGTGTGGATTGAATAAAATTTCTCGGATTGGCTTCCATGAAAGCCATGTTTTCTTCACCTTCTTCATCCTCCAAAGGGTCAAGATCTAAGGCTTTCTCCAATGGATCTTCTTCAAAGTTTCTTTCCATAGAAACCAAGGTTTCTATCTCTTCCATAATTGAACACTCCTCTATCGGATCGGGAAAATTCATAGCTTTAAGAATGGTAAAGGTTACCTGATCACCTTGAACTCGCGTGGTGAGTTCACCTTTCTACGCATCAATTAACGTTCTTCCCGTGGCTAAAGAAGGTCTTCCAAGGATGATCGGCACTTCCTTGTCTGCTTCAAAATCTAAGAAAATGAAATCAGCAGGAAAAATAAATTTATTGACTCTTACCAAAACATCCTCGATCTTTCCTTCGGGATATGCTAAAGATCGATCTGCTAACTGAAGCGTCATAGTTGTAGGTCTTACTTCACCTATCCTTAACCTCTTGAAAATAGACTTAGGCATCAAGTTGATACTCGCTCCTAAGTCACACAAAGCTTTACCCCAGTAAGATTCACCAATGTTACAGGGTATAGTAAAGCTTCCTGGGTCTTTCAATTTTAGTGGCAGTTTGTTCTGCAGGAACGCACTGCATGCCTTTGTCAAGGCAACAGTCTCATACTCACTTAGTCGTTTCTTCGTGGACAATATATCCTTCATAAACTTCACATAATTCGGCATTTGTTCTAAAGCCTCCACCAACGGAATATTGATGTGTAACTACTTCAAAACATCCAAAAATTTCTTTAATTGCCCCTCATATTTCTGCATGTGTTACTGCAATCTTTGTGAATATGGAGGTGATGGAACTTTCAGTTTGTAACACCCTGAACCCGGACAACACACCACGACCGAATTCAGTATGTTACAGAGCGAAAATGTTTTGAAGAAAACAAGTTGCCGGTTTACTTTTGTGAAAATTTGTTATCGGAAACACTATTGTCGTTTTGAGCTTGAAAGGAAACTCGTGTAGAGCGTTGTTGAAAGCGTTTTGTTGATTTGAAACCCAAAAACTCATTTTGGGAAAAATCGTTTGTCGTTTCTAGTTTTGGAAAGTAATTTGATTTTATGAAAACCCGAGTGAGCTGAAAATAATTAAGTTAAAACCGTTTGTATTTAAACTTGAAGAAAAACTTTGGTTGAAGATAGTCTGAGTTGTTCATTATCAGCACTTGTTTATTATTACCCGATAGTAAAGTTTGAAAAATCCCGATAAGAGGTATAATTTTTAAAAACGTTGATATTACCGGTTATTTGAGCATGCTATGTTATTCAACTTAAGCATAATATAATAAACATAAAAGCAGATAAATAAAACCCAAAATAATAAATTTAGCGGCCTTATTACAAATCCAAAACCAAATTTAAAGAAAATATAAACCGAAATAAAATGTTAAAACGAAACCCGAAAGCAAAGTGCATGGCCACCTCGAGTCCTCCTTGGCTCCACATCCGTGATCTATGCCTCATCTGCAAAATGTAAGGGAAGGGGTGAGTCGCCGAGACTCAGTGCATAAATCCCCATCCCGATAATATCAAGGTACTTACACAATTCATAAGTCAATATGCAAGTCATGCAACCCAAACCTAACCATCCGAACCCCTGTATCTACCCCGTGTGGTCAAAACCACTGGTGACCATAGTCACAAATCATATAAGTGTGGTCAAAACCACTGGTGGCCGTAGTCACAAATCATATGGTGGGGCCAACCCACCGTATGGTCAAAACCGCTGATGACAATCCCGTAATCAACATGTGGGGCCAACCCACTATGGTACCAAACCACTGGGACGAATCACAATAATCCATGTGTGGTCAAAACCACTGGTGACCGTAGTCACAAATAATATCCGTGCGGTCAAAACCACTGGTGGTCAAAACTACTGAGACTTAGTCACAAATATTATGAAAAGCGGGGCCAACCCACTGTGTGGTTAAAACCACTGGTGACAGTCTAAATCAATCTTCCCCCTCCTCTCAACATACCCATCATCATGACCATATTAACCGTGGCATATTATCATGTTAAGATGCAAATATCAAATAGCATAGCATAATACAATGGTATAACAGCATATATCAATAGCCAAACAACAGGGGACTTACCCGGAGTCCACGCTCATACCCGTAAGGGTAACAAAATGATTTCAATAGCTATTTTGGCTTTTAACAGTAAACATAATTAACACATTACTAATAAAGTGTGTAAGAGTTACACACCTGGCTACTTGCAAATCTAGCGAATCCCGAAAACTAAGGTCTACCCACAAATTGAGAGAATCCTAGAAATCAAATCGCTTGCCTTCAACCTCCCTATATTCGGCCAGCACCATATCATTAAACAAGAACCATTCGGCTTAACCAAGAAATCCCGAAGGATATAACGCACAAAAACAACCACCCTTACCTAGATCGACAATACCCGAGCCTTTAGGCTTAGATCACACGCCAATCAAATCCCAAAGATCAACAGAATGCGAGTACACTCCCTCCTACAATTGGCCAAGCACATCATTATGAATCCAAAAGCCATTCGACATTAACATAAATCCCGAAAGAATTAACTCGAACCAAAAGAGATTGTCTCCCTTACCTGAGTCGACAAATCCCAAAGATCAAGACCCAAGCCACGAACTGAGCAAATCCCGGGAATCCAAACGCTGGCATCACTCCTTCCTATAATCGGCCAACACAACATCAAGCCACATAACCATTCGACTATGGTCATGAAATCCCGAAAAGAATATGACAATCCATAAGAACTCCACCTACCTTAACGCAAAAGATCACTTCGACACTTAAAAAAATTCGGCCCTAGCGCCAAAGATGAGGGAATCAGCAAACAAAAGAAGAAGATGAGAATACTAGAAAAATTCGGCCCCAAGAGATCATAAGAGAACACAAGGGAAGAAGAGAGAAACATCGAGATCTTACCTTGTTATGAGTTGAGATTTTTGCTTCCACAAAGAGTGAAAAGATGATGAGAAAAATAGAAGAATATGGTTTCGGCTAACAATAGAACAAAGTGAAAGAGATAGCAAAGGAGATAGAAAAGGAGAAGTGATGTATGGTGAGCAATGTGGATTCGGCTAGTCACTAAAGGAGTAAAAGAAAAAGAAATGAGGAGGAGCTTAGGAGAGTATTCGACTAATGTATTTCGAGAGAAAAGGAAAAGAATAATAATGCATGAAAATGCAATTGTGGGAGTGGTTTCGATACACTAGGAGATGGAAGAAAACTTAAACAGAAAAGCAAATGAGCACACACCAAAATGCCAAAATTCATACCCCAAACAACCTAAATTTGGCACACTCCCCTACCACTCTCCAAACCTGATTGTACACTACCCACACCACTCAAATTCGGCTACCATACCTTCCTAACTCAATCCCCTCATTTTCTCCTTGTTTTTCTCTTGGCCACCAATTCAAACGAGTTTGAATACATCAAACTCCACAAATTTCTCTCATCCACACATTTCAAATGTGTTGACTCCTTCAACACTTATCCAAGGGAGTCCATCCTGAGCACACCACCTCCTTAGCTTTGGCATCAAAAATAATAAGCAGAAAGGGGATTTCTGCTACTCAAACCTAGGCTCTCCTTCTTGCATGTAGCGTCACTTCCCTTGTGCTTAAGTGGCGCCTCCCTTGCCACTTTACCACTAGGATATTTCTGTCAAGACACTCTAATAATTCCTTTTAACCCCTAACTTCCTTAGCTCCCCCTTCCAAGTACCCAAAACAAAAATTTTTACCATGACCCATGCCTAACCCGAGGTCATACCTGGACCTCAAAACACCCTAAACTAGCACAACAAACATATTATCTCATGCAACACACAAAAATGCAGAGACCTCGATTTAAGGATGTTACAGTTCTACCCCCTTAAAAATAATTTCAGCCTCGAAATTACCTGATCAGAAGAGTTGAGGGTATTGCTGTTGCATCACATCCTCTGGTTCCCACGTGGCCTCCTCTGTACCATGGTTTCGCCATAATACTTTCACCAAAGGAACTGACTTCCTACGCAGAACTTTGACATCCCGATCCAAAATTCGCACTAGTTCCTACTCGAAAGACAAGTCTGAGCTTACCTCTATTTCCTCAACTGGCACAACATGTGACGGATTTGATCGATAGCGCCTAAGCATTGAAACATGAAACTCGTCGTGAATCTGACTTAATTCTGCTGGCAACTCGAGCTGGTAAGCTACTGGTCCCACTCGCTTCAACACCGTATACAGCCTAATAAACCTAGGGCTTAGCTTGCCCTTCCGCCCAAATCTCAACACTTTCTTCCACGGCGACACCTTCAGAAAGACCTTGTCACCCACTGCATACTCTATATCCCTAAGCTTGAGATCGGCATAAGACTTCTGCCTATCCGACGCTTCCTTTAGACGAGCCCAAATCACCTTAACCTTATCCTTTGTTTCAGCAACCAACTCCGGACCCAACATCTGCCGTTCACCCAGTTCTGTCCAACACGTAGGGGTACGACATTTTCGTCCATATAATGCCTCATATGGTGCCATCTGGATACTCGCTTGATAACTGTTGTTATACGCGAACTCTGCCAATGGTAGATACTCCTCCCAACTACCGCTGAAATCCAACACACAACCCCTTAACATATCTTCTAGGATTTGAATCCCCCTTTCTGACTGTCGATCAGACTGCGGATGAAAAGCCGTGCTGAAATCCAACCTCGTTCCCAATGCCTGATGCAGAGGTTTCCAGAACCTTGACGTGAATCTGAGATCCCTATATGAGATAATCGACACCCGTACCCCATGTAATCGCACTATCTCTGCTATATACAACTTAGCCAACCTTTGGAGTGAATAATCAACCTGAACTGGTATGAAATGGGCCGATTTTGTCAGACGATCAACAATTACCCAAACTGAATCCTTCTTGCTAGGCGTAAGAGGTAGCCCACTAACAAAATCCATCGTAATCCTTTCCCACTTCCACTGCAGAATCTTTACCGGCTGCAACAGACCCGACGGTAATTGATGTTCAGCTTTAACTTGTTGGCATGCCAGACACTTACCCACAAATTCAGTTACTTCCTGCTTAAGACCCGGCAACCAGAACTGTTCTCGCAAATCCTGATACATCTTGCTACCTCCAGGATGCATAGCGTATGGGCTGCTATGAGCTTCCTGAAGAATCCGCTGTCTCAACTCAACGTCCTTCGGCATACATACTTTCTCTTGAAAACACAGCACTCCATCACTGCCCAAACTGTAACCTTCCAATTCACCATTTTGCACTTGCAACCTCAGAGCACTCAAAACCTCATCCACCAATTGCTTCTCCTTAACCTAATCTACCCAAGTTGGCCTTACCTGCGATTCTTCCAATAGACTCCCGTCGTCATACAGACTAAGGTGAGCAAACATCGCTCTCAGGTTCGTTACCACCTTGTGGCTCAACGCGTCAGCCACTACGTTAGCCTTACCAAGATGGTATTCAATTGAGCAGTCATAGTCCTTTAACAACTCGATCCACCTCCGCTGCCTCAAATTCAAATCCTTCTGAGTCAAGAGGTACTTCAAACTCTTGTGATCTGTGTAGACTATCGACTTCTCCCCATACAAGTAATGCCTCTATATCTTCAAGGCGAAAACCACTGCAGCCAATTCCAGATCATGTGTCGGGTAGTTACCTTCATGAGGTCTCAACTACCGAGATGCATATGCCACCACTTTGCCCTCTTGCATCAGCACACATCCTAAACCAGTATGTAATGCATCACAATAAACCGTAAATTCCTTCCCTGCTTCCGGCTGAATCAAAATCAGAGCTTCTGTCAGAATCTTCTTTAACTTGTCAAAACTTTCCTGCTGCTTCTCAGACCACACAAATGGAACCCCTTTTCTCAACAACTTGGTCAACGGCACTGCAATCAAAGAAAAGCCTTCTACGAACCTTCTGTAATATCCTCCCAAACCCAGAAAACTCTAAAACTCTGCTACAGATTTAGGTGGTTTCCAATCCAACACTGCCTCAATCTTTCGAGGATCCACCCTAATCCCCTCAGCTGATACCACATGACCCAAGAAAGTTACCTCCTTAAGCCAGAACTTGCACTTACTAAACTACTTCTCCCTCAGAATCTGTAGAACCACCCGTAGTTGCGTGTCATGTTCCTCCTCAGATTTCGAGTACACCAAAATGTTGTCTATAAACACCACGATGAACCGGTCTAAGTACGGCTGAAACACCCGATTCATCATGTCCATGAATGCTGCCGGTGCATTGGTCAACCTGAACGGCATTACCGAAAACTCGTAGTGCCCATAACGAGTGCGAAACGCCGTCTTATGAATATCAGCCTCCTTCACTTTGAGTTGATGATACCCCGACCTAAGATCTATCTTAGAAAAAATCGATGCACCCTTAAGCTGATCAAACAAGTCGTCTATTCTGGGCAACGGATACTTGTTCTTGATCGTCAACTTATTCAGTTGGCGATACTCTATACACATCCGTATTGATCGTCTTTCTTCTTAACAAAGAGCACTGGCGCTCCCCAAGGTGATACACTCAGCCGGATGAAACCCCTGTCTAACAACTCCTGAATCTGTGCCTTCAGCTCCACCAATTCCTTCGGCGCCATCCTATATGGGGCAATAGACACTGGCGCGGTTCTGGGTAACAAGTCTATACCGAACTCAACTTCACGGTCCGAAAACAGACCCAGAAGTTTTTCTGGGAATACATCGGTAAAATCTTTCACCATTCGGGCATTACCCACGACTGATTCCTTGGCCTCCAAAGCACAAACATGCACCATGAACGCCCCACAACCATTCCTCACCAATTTCTCAGCCTTCAGTGCAGATACAACATTGGATAGGTAATCTCTTCTATTACCTATCATCATCACCTCTTCACCTTCAACTGTCTTCAATACCATGTGCTTAGCTACGCAATCCAAACTAGCCTGGTACTTCACTAGCCAATCCATCCCGAGAATCAGATCAAACTCCCCAAACGGCAGTTCCATCAAATCAGCCAAGAACACTACCCCATGAAGTTCTAGGGGTACATCCCTATACAGTTTATTTACTTCTACAGAGTGACCTAGAGGACTTATTACTGTCGTCTCCCTAGAAGTAAACTCAAAGTCCAAGTTCATAGTTTCCACTATACTACTGGCAACATACGAGTGCGTCGAATCCACATCTATTAAGGCAGTATAATGTAGTCCAAAGATTAAGAACGTACCGGTTATGACGTCCGGTGCGTCGCCCTCCTCTCGACGCCTTGCTGCGTAGACCAACCCAAGCTGTCTCGCCTCTGTGCTCCCAACACCTCTGTCCGATGCTCCGCGGCCTCATCCAGAACCATTACCTCCCCAGGCCGAACCGTGACCCCTCTGTGGTTGCTGACCATCCCTCCTGAACTGTGTACGACCCTGATCCCCAGACTGAAGCCTAGCTGACCTCTACGAACAATCCCTTACTCGGTGCCCCATTGACCCACACTCGAAGCACCCTCTGTTTCTGATCCAACATTCCCCCGTGTGAGACTTCTCACATTGAGCACACCATGGCGGCCACTGAGTAGTAGCAGCAGCAGGTCTCACAGCTTGATTCAGCCCACCATATCTAACCCTTTTCTGTTGATTCCCGGCAGACCTTAACGACCCAGAACTCCTCTTATCCCAACTCTTATCCTGATTCCGTCTCACTGACTGCTTCATTTCCTCAGCAACTTTGGCCTTCTCTACTAAAACTGCAAGTTCTCTCTCCTGCTGTGGAGCAATCAACATTTGCAGCTCATCTCTCAACCCATCCTCAAATCTGACATAGCGCTCATGTTCCGTGCCCACAATACCCTGCGTATACCGATTTAATGAAAGAAATTCTGCTTCATATTCCGATACCGACTTATTTCCCTGAACCAAATTCAGGAATGCCTTACGCTGCGCATCTATGTAGCTAGCCCCAACATATTTCCTCTGATAGGCTGCCCTAAAGAAATCCCAAGTGATGTCATCAGCCATTGCTCCATCCCTAACCGTGAGCCACTACTGATATGACTCATCTCGGAGAAGAGATACTATACCCTTCAGCTTCTCCTCAGCAATAAAATCCAGATCGTCCATGATACGTTCTGTCACCTCCAGCCAATATTCCGCCGTACTAGGAGCCACACCAGATACACCTCTGAATACCTCTGCGCCATTAGCCCGGAGTCGTTCTGACACAGATTTTTGAGCTCCCGTTCCGATGCCTGCACCCGCGACTCTTTCTAGCACCCGCAGCATCGCCTATGACACTGCGTCGTCACCACCCGTCTGATCCTGAAATTTCGTGCCCACAGCTGGCGGCGGTGGTACCTCATTTTTCGAACCATGTCCAGACCCTACCGGTTTCGACACTGTCATCCTACCCCTACCTCGTCCACGTGTATTACGTCCACGCCCTCATGCACTCATGATTAGCGTTCACGAATTGATCTGATTTAAAAGTTTTATGCGTTAGACTTATTCCACTATTATTAACGCACAGTCTTATGAGTAGTTTAATACGGGGATTGTTTCGCGAGTTCATATCATCCTACAGTTCAAGTCTCTAAAGTATCTCCCTACTGCTATTAGTCATAACATCATCATTACAATCATATTAACAATAGTTAGGGGTACTTACCTGCGCGGATCGGTGCCGGAGACTCGATGCCATGCTTTCCCAACCGTACCTTTCCCACGAAAACCTTTCATAACCCATTTTAAAACATTTTTGGGCCTCAGGCCCACAGCCAAGCTTTTGAACTTAGCTCTGATACCAAAATTGTAACACCCCGAACTCGATCAACACACCACGACAGAATTTAATATGTTACAGAGCGAAAATGTTTTGAACAAAACAAGTTCCCGGTTTACTTTTGTGAAAATATGTTATCGGAAACACTTTTATCGTTTTGAGCTTGAAAGGAAACCCATGTAGAGTGTTGTTGAAAGCGTTTTGTTGATTTGAAACCCGGAAACTCATTTTGGGAAAAATCATTTGTTGTTTCTAGTTTTGGAAAGTCATTTGATTTTATGAAAACCCGAGTGAGCTGAAAATAATTAAGTTAAAACCGTTTGTATTTAAACTTGAAGAAAAACTTTGGTTGAAGATAGTCTGAGTTGTTCATTATCAGCACTCGTTTATTATTACCCGATAGTAAAGTTTGAAAAATCCCGATAAGAGGTATAATTTTTAAAAATGTTGCTTTTATCGGTTATTTGAGCATGCTATGTTATTCAACTTAAGCATAATATAATAAACATAAAAGCAGATAAATAAAACCCAAAACAATAAATTTAGCGGCCTCATTACAAATCCAAAAACAAATTTAAAGAAAATATAAACCGGAATAAAAGGTTAAAACGAAACCCAAAAGCAAAGTGCATGCCCACCTCGAGTCCTCCCCGGCTCCACATCCGCGATCCATGCCTCATCTGCAAAATGTAAGGGAAGGGGTGAGCCGCCGAGACTCAGTGCATAAATCCCCATCCCAATAATATCAAGGCACTTACACAATTCATAAGTCAATATGCAAGTCATGCAACCCAAACCTAGCCATCCGTAAGGCAATATGCAAGTCAATATGCAATTCATAAGTCAATCTACCCCGTGTGGTCAAAACCACGGATGGTCAAAACCACTAATGATCATAGTCACAAATCATATAAGTGTGGTCAAAACCACTGGTGACCGTAGTCACAAATCATATGGTGGGGCCAACCTATCGTATGGTCAAAACCACTGATGACAATCCCGTAATCAACATGTGGGGCCAACCTACTGTGGTACCAAACCACTGGGACGAGTCACAATAATCCCTGTGTGGTCAAAACCACTGGTGACCGTAGTTACAAATAATATCCGTGTGGTCGAAACCACTGGTGGTCAAAACCACTGAGACTTAGTCACAAATATTATGAAAAGTAGGGCCAACCCACTGTCTGGTCAAAACCACTGGTGACAGTCTAAATCAATCTTCCCCCTCCTCTCAACATACCCATCATCATGACCATATCAACCGTGGCATATTATCATGTTAAGATACAAATATCACATAGCATAGTATAATACAATGGTATAACAGCATATATCAATAGCCAAACAACAGGGGACTTACCCGGAGTCCACGCTCATACCTGTAAGGGTAACACACCGATTTCAATAGCTATTTTAGCTTTTAACAGTAAACATAATTAACACATTACTAATGAAGTGTGTAAGAGTTACATACCTGGCTACTTGCAAATCTAGCGAATCCCGAAAACTAGGATCTACCCACAAATCGAGAGAATCCCGGAAATCAAATTGCTTGCCTTCAACCTCTCTAGATTTGGCCAACACCATATCATTAAACAAGAACCATTCGGCTTAACCAAGAAATCCCAAAGGATATAACGCACAAAAAAAACCACCCTTACCTAGATCGATAATACCCGAGCCTTTAGGCTTAGATCACACGCCAATCAAATCCCGGAGATTAATAGAATGCGACTATACTCCCTCCTGCAATCGGCCAAGCACATCATTATGAATCCAAAAGCCATTCGACATTAACATAAATCCCGAAAGAATTAACCCGAACAAAAAGAGATTGTCTCCCTTACCTAAGTCGACAAATCCCGAAGATCAAGATCCAAGCCACAAACCAAGCAAATCTTGAAAATCCAAACGTTGGCGTCACTCCTTCCTACAATCGGCCAACACAACATCAAACTACACAATCATTTGACTATGGTCATGAAATCCCGAAAAGAATATGACGATCCACAAGAAATCCACCTACCTTAATGCAAAAGATCCCCTCGGCACTTAAGAGAATTCGGCCTAGCACCAAAGATGAGGGAATCGGCAAACAAAAGGAGAAGATGAGAATACTAGAAAGATTCGACCCCAAGAGATCATAAGAGAACACAAGGGAAAAAAAGAGAAACACCGAGATCTTACCTTGTTATGAGTTGAGATTTCGGCTTCCACAAAGAGTGAAAAGATGATGAGAAAAATAGAAGAATATGGTTTCGGCTAACAATAGAACAAAGTGAAAGAGATAGCAAAGGAGATAGAAAAGGAGAAGTGATGTATGGTGAGCAATGTGGATTCGGCTAGTCACTAAAGGAGTAAAAGAAAAAGAAATGAGGAGGAGTTTAGGAGAGTAATCGACTAATGTATTTCGAGAGAAAAGGAAAAGAACAAAAATGCATGAAAATGCAATTGTGGGAGTGGTTTCGGCACACTAGGAGATGGAAGGAAACTTAAATCGAAGAGTAAATGAACACACACTAAAATGCCGAAATTCATACCCCAAACAATCCAAATTCGGCACACTCCCCTACCACTCTCCAAAACCGATTGTACACTACACACACCACTCAAATTCGGCTACCACACCTTCCTAACTCAATCCCCTTATTTTCTCCTTGTTTTTCTCTTGGCCACCAATTCAAATGAGTTTGAATACATCAAACTCCACAAATTTCTCTCATCCACACATTTCAAATGTGTTGACTCCTTCAACACTTATCCAAGGGAGTCCATCCTGAGCACACCATCTCCTTAGCTTTGGCGTCATAAACAATAAGCAGAAAGGGGATTTCTACTCGAACCTAGGCGCTCCTTCCTGCATGCGGTGTCACTTCCCTTGTGCTTAAGTGGCGCCTCCCTTGCCACTTTTCCACTAGGATATTTGTGTCAAGACACTCCAACAATTCCTCTTAACCCCTAATTTCCTTAGCTCCCCCTTTCAAGTACCCAAAACAAAATTTTTTCCATGACCCAGGCCTAACCTGAGGTCATGCTTGGACCCCAAAACACCCTAAACTAGCACAACAAACATACTATCTCATGCAACACACAAAAATGCAGAGACCCCGATTTAAGGATGTTACACAGTTGAACCAGACAACTTTTTTGAGTAGGTAAATCTACATCCAAAGAAGATGTTAAAATATCTAAATTCACTACGTCAGGGTTTACCTTGTCAGACTTTGCAGATCTTGATTCCTTTGTTGTACGAATTTCAACAGCTGGGTGATTCTTCTCAACAGCTTATCTTCGACATCAATCAATCGGGGTTCCAGACAATGCCACTGCCTTGATATGTTCTTTACCCAAATTTCTTGGATTCTCAGTATCGCTCAGCAAGGTTCCTTATGGTCTATTACGAAGCTCCATTGCTAATTGACCCATTTGGTTTTCCAAATTTTTCATTGTTGCTACTTGGCTTTGGATCAAAGTGTCATTCTTTGCCATGTACGCTTTCAACAAGCTGTCCAAGCTGTTTGATGCCTTAGCTTGAGTGGTCTTGGAGCTTGCTAATTAATCCCTTGAGATTGGTTGAGTCTATGCTGCAATAAGTTGTGGTTCGATTCATTTCCTTGGTTGCTCCAAGAAAAGTTAGGATGATTACGCCATGAAGGATTGTAAAAGTTGGACTAGGGTCCTTGTCCACTCCTATTTTGATATTGGTTCCCCACATAGTATACTGACTCTAGATTTGATGGACAATTCTCAAAAGAATGACATTCCCCACAGTACATACAGGAAACTACTTCAAGCGGACTTGGTGGCTGAGTTACAAAATTACTAGCACTATTAACGGTAAATTATTTTAACATAGAGGAAATAAACGATACCTGAGCTGATAACAAAGTGAGAGTTTCAACTTCATGAACTCTAGCTACACGTCTTTCTAAAGATGTTCGATTTTCTGGCCATTGATAGTTATTACTCGCGATCCTCTCGATGATCTCATAAGCCTCATTATAAGACTTAGACAAAATTGCACCATTCATTGAAGCATCTACCATCAATCTTATATGTGCATTGAGACCATTATAGAATGTCTCCAACTAGATACAATGTAGAATCCCATGATGATGACACTTACGAAGTAACTCCTTGAATCACTCCCAAGCATCATACAAACACTCTTCGTCCAATTGTTGGAAAGTTGTGATCTCGTTCCTCAACTTAGCGTTTTTGCTAGGTAGGAAATACTTAACAAAAAATCTCTCTGCTAATTCTTTCCATGTAGATATAGAATGCTCGATCTCGCAATAAGTATGGAAACAACTTCAACCTCAGTGCGTCTTCAGTCACACCGGCTATCTTGAATGAATCACTCACCTCCATAAACAGTCAAAGGTGGAGATGTGGATCTTCTGTGGGCATACCTCTAAACTGGCCCACCATTTGTAGCATTTGAAACATCACTGATTTCAATTCAAATTGGGTTGCCTCAATATCTGGCCTTCTAATTCCTCGGTTTAACTCACTAAAAAGTGGCACAGCATATTTTTTGATGCAATGATTCTTATCATCGATAATGAGGATGGGATTTCGTACATGATCGGCTTCATTACCTTGGTCTTGATTCTGATTTCCAAGGTCCATCTCGACTTGTCTTTGAGCTATTTTTTCATGTCTTCTTTGTCTAAAAGTTTGCTCAATTTCAGGGTCTATAGGGAGTAATTCGATCTATGCTCATAAACACCTGAAAAGAAAATCAAAAAAAATTAAAAATAATAAGTTAGTAATGCTAGAAATAAATCAAATTTAAAATAAATAATTTCACAAAAAAATGACTATGGCAACAGTTGACAATCCCCAACAACGGCGCCAAAAACTTGTAACACGTAGGTTTGTACAAGTGTACACAGTTGTTATCAAGTAATAAGTATCGAGTTATTGTCTCCACGGGGATTGTATTTGTGCTAAGTCACTTAATTTGTAAAATTATATTAACAATTTGGTAAATAAAAACATAATATAATTGAGAAGTGGTGATTAAAATATATTCAACTAAATGCAAATTATCCTAAGTATGCAAACTATATGAATCAAATAGATTTTAGTAAAATTAAACACAATTTGCAACAATTATAATATAAATAAACTAGGACAATTACTTTAATTAAACTCAATTTATTATCAACATGCTTAATAACATTCGAAAAAACATTCCATGGCAACTCGATCTTTCATGAGTTTGGAAACCACATTAGGTCCTTTCAGAATCCTTTACTTAGTAAATACACATTTTACTGATCCTTATTTACAAAGGGTTTCTTAGCATTCATGTGAGGTAACAGGGACGTGTCAGGTTTGAACAATTTAATCACATTAATCTAAAAACTATGCAGATAACAGAGCTTGGTCAGAGCTGTTATGCAACCTACAATTTAATCGGGTCAAGATCTAAATTGAGCATGCACATTTCAATTATATGTCCATTAGCCGTCGTCTGGTCAGGATCGCTCAGCTAATTCAAGTGCATTTCAATCACGTATGAACGAAATACAGACTTGATTTTAATTGAAAACATGATCGATT
This sequence comes from Gossypium bickii, assembly GCA_025503065.1. Classification (NCBI taxonomy): domain Eukaryota; kingdom Viridiplantae; phylum Streptophyta; class Magnoliopsida; order Malvales; family Malvaceae; genus Gossypium; species Gossypium bickii. The sequence goes on from CP106712.1 coordinate 86,859,983, forward strand.
GAGGTACAAACATTATATGCATGAATGAAATGAATTAAGCTAACATTGTTGTAAATAAGAACAAAGAACACATAGCAAACATCTTTAGATTAAAATAAAGAAAAGGAAGATTAAACCCAATTCAGAGTGGCTGTCACCCAAGACTCTGACTGACGAGGCACCTTCGTTCCTTTACTTTGCTCCTTTGTTGATGGCTCTCCAAGATGGCCAACCAAGGGTTCCTTAAGAGGCTTAATTGCTAAAATCTTTATGAAGAGAGATTCTAGGCGTGGGAATGGAAAAGGCTAAGAGAATTTGGAGAGAAGAGAGAATGGTGAATGATGAGAATGGATGATGAATGATTGAGGGATGATGAACGAGGGAATGAAAGGGTCTTATTTATAGGTGAGGAGAGGGGGATAGTTTGCTAAAAATAGTGGATGTTAAGCTCTTCAAATATCAACAAATTGTGGCCTGCCATGCTTAGTGGCTTTTGACTTGATTTTTGCTTGATTTTTAAGCAATTTTGGATGCCACACAACTAAAGACTAAGACTCGGTTAATCGTAAATCTTTGGGCAAATCTCTAATTTCTTCAACACTACTAGGACCTTGTGTAATTAAACCAAAGAATGGTTTAAATGGATAGCCATGTGTAGCTAAATATTGGGTTGACTTGGTCTTTGATTTGGATTGTTTTGTAATCCAGCAAAGCTATCAAACCTGTCTAGAATAAATCAACAGGTAGAGGACCAAAAAATAAAATTTATCCAATTTAATTAATGAATTATAACCCAAATTATTAATAAAATATTTTAAAATGAATTATTAAATGTAATTTTATATTTTATTATTTAATTTAATCATGCATGGCCCACCTTATGTCTTAAAAAATATAATATATTCAAATTAATACAATATAAGCCATTTATTACATGAAAACTATATAATAAAGCATAAAATCACATTTTAATAATTTATGTGTCCTAATTTTATATGTTCACATATTTCATTAATTTATTAAACAATTACTTAGTTTTAACAATGGATTTAAGTAAAAAGGTGATAAATTACATAGGAAAAATCCTATATATTTTTCTGTTTACATCTATTTATGCATTGGTTGTTTGTGCATTGTTGAACCTAGGTTGACAACATTTTGGGTGAGAAATGTGGTTTGAAACATAGCCTATTTTTGTCTAGACGGGCAGAGATACAGGCGTGTGTCTCAGTCGTGCGTGACACACAGCAAGGTAACACGGCCTTGTGTCCCCTAATACTTATTTAGAAGTCAAGTCAGTAGCTTCACACGGCTTAGCACACGGGCGTGCGGCTTGGCCGTGTGGCATAAGTTAGTATACCCTCCAATTTTCACACGGCCTAACACACGGCTTGGCACACGGGCGTGTGAGGCCATTTCGAGGGGTACACAGGCTATTCACACCGGCGTGTAGTTGGCCGTGCGACCCAAGTCAATGAGTTGCACGGGTCGGAATTGGGCTGGGACACGACCATGTGATCCCAATTCGAATGTCCACACGGCCTGTGACATGGGCGTGTCTTTGGCCATGTGAGACACACGGCCGAGCCACACGGGGGTGTGTCTGAACCACTTCTAATGCTTGTTTTAGGCCTTGGGGGCTCGTACTAGAGACTATATGATTTTATTTGAATGATATTTGTTTGGATACGATAATTGTATGATTGTTTAATTGATAAGTCTGGTAATGCTCTGAAACCCTATTTTGTAGATGGATACGGGTTGTGGGTGTTACAGGGAGGTTGTTGTACAGCTAGATTTGTTCTCAAGTATTCATTGAATCATTCATTCATCATTTAAAAGAAGGCTTACTTAGACTCCTCACCTTGGCCCTCTTATATGAGCATTCTACTACTAGAAGTAGCTCGTTGAACTGAAGCTTGAGCATTGCTCTCAGCTTTCTCGGATTCAGCTCGATTGGATGACATTACTATATGAAAAACATGCTTAAAATGGTCAGGAGATATCACACTATCATAATTTATATAATGGTATGTATAGCTAAACTCGTACTCTCTATGTTAGTCCGAGAATTGGCTAAATCGTAGCTCTGATACTAATAAATATAACATGTCTAACCCATTTTCGTCGCCGAAACAGGGTTACAGAGCATTACCAAAGTTTACAAAATAAATATAATTAATTCATGTCATTTACTATTCATATCCGAATCCAATCATATGCAATCATATTGTCCCTTAAATGGACCCTCGGGGCCCAATTTATGCATTAGAAACAAGTCGTGACTAAATTAGAAACTTAGAATTTTTCACAAAATTTTAAAAATTTTCTTAGATGTAGAGGACACATGCCCGTGTTGGTAGGCCGTGTAGCTTACACGGCCAAGTGACATGCCCGTGTCTTAGGCCATGTCGGTATTCGATGTAAGGCACACGGTCGTGTCCCAGCCCGTGCTCAAAATTAGGGTAGCTACTGACCTGGGTCACATAGCCAAGTCACGCGCCCGTGTGCTAGGCCGTGTGAGCATAGTGACTTACATTAATTAGGTGCAGGGCTGACACGGCCAAGCCATACACTTGTGTGCTAGGCCGTGTGTCACACATAGCTGAGACACACGCCCGTGTCTCTGCCCGTGTGAAAATTCATGGGCATTTTGTTTCTCAAATTTAAAGATGTAGGGGACACCCAAACAAACCACACGCCCGTGCGTATGGCCGTGTGTCACACATGGTTGAGACACATGCCCGTGTGGACAAAAATAAGCCATTTTCAAGGCCGCTTTTCTCACTTAAATTTTCCTTCAACCTACAACAACACTTAAATACATTCACCAACCAATTCAAGACATTAAAGTCAAGCCAAAACTATATCATCACATGTATTTAAGGGGTACTCATTAGAGCACATAATCAGGAACCACTCTCTCAAGCCATATAATAGGAAGCTCGTGTGAGCCATGTAACAAGAAGCTTATCCGAGCTTAATAACAGGAAACTCATAAGAGTTTAAAATAGAAAGCTCATGTGAGCTTAACGGGATAACTCCGAAGAATTATTATTAGGAAGCTTTGGATAGCCATATAACAGGAAGTTCAAGCAAGCCATATGAGGAAGCTCTCAAAGAGTCTACACCAGGACGCTCATAAAGAGCTATGGTATGTCCGCAATACATGCAGGATCAATACCGATCATATAATAGGAGGCTCACAAAGAGCTGTGGTATATCCGTAACACATGCAGGATCAATACTTATCGGGATGCTCGCAGAAACCATATAACGGGAAGCTCAATAGGGCTTATAACAAGATGCTCTTCTGAGCTATGGTCTCCACAACATATGCAGGACTACAACCAATACGGGAAACTTGTATCCATTGATTTTCATTTGTTCAAACGAAACTTAGCATTTATCGGGCATTTTCAGATATTTAATCACTTTTACATATATGTCAATTATACAATTTTACATATATAACATTTAATTTAAACATATAAATATACACAACTTAGTTACACAAACTTACCTCGACACTTGTTTGTATACGAGAATCTACTAATCTGATACTTTTTATTTTTCTCGATCCAACTCCATACTAGGTCTATTCGGATCTATACGAGTAAATTTAACTCAATTTAATACAATTCATATTCAATTCAACTCAATTCACATCTTTGGAAAAGTATCATTTTGCCCCTATATTTTTACTTAATTCTAATTTCATCCTTAGGCTCGAAAAATAAAATTCGTGCGATTTAGCCCTTATTACAAGCCTAGCTAATTTTTACATATAACATTTATAGCTCATGTATTTCACAAAAATCAGAAATTTTCCATGAGTTTTACATCTTTTCAATTTAGTCCCTGAATCACAATTTCATAGAAATTTCCTTTTCAAAAGTTGTTTATCTATCAACAACCTTTAATTTTCTACCATAAAATTTTAAAGTTATTAAGATCTCCAAAATAGATAAATTAAGTTATTAAGATCTCGAAAATGTAAAAATTACTAAAAATGGGACAAGATTGCTTACCTAATCAAGCTTGCTTGAAATTCTCTCTCTTAGCTAGGGTTTCCATAGAAAATTTTGGGGAAGATGATGATATGAAATTATTTTATTCATTTAATTAACTTATCATTTATTAATTTTTCAACTTTCCAATTTAGTCCTTTTCTTTTTCAAATTTTTCATGGATGAATCATCTTAAATATCTACTAACTTCTCTTAATGGTCTATTTGCCTTATAAGGACATCAAATTTTGAATTCCATAACTATTTGATCCTTCTAGCTACTAGAATTCAACTTTTGCACTTTATGCAATTTGGTCATTTCCTCCTAACTAAAAATGAAATCGATAATTTTTTTTAATGAAATTTTCACACGTTTTCCTATCATAATGCAGACCATGCAATAATATTAAAATATTTTTTCTTTCTGACTCGGATTTGTGGTCTCGAAACCACTGTTTCGATTTCACTGAAAACGGGCTGTTAAATATTTTGGCAAAACTAGTTTAAGTTCTTGGTATAGAGATTTAGAGGTTGTGATATGTGATTTTTAAATATAATTGTGTTTGTAGCTTTGAGTGATGCCTTTGCAATGTATTTGACATGTATATGAAGTATCAAGTCATTTGGGAGCCTCTACAAGCATGGAAAAAGGCATATAAAGGCATATAAGAGCTAAGGTGAGTGGTTTGGTATATTGCATTTAAAATCTAGTGCGCAGGCTAAGGTAATACATGTGAACCCTTGTTTAATTAATATGTGAAATTGCTATGTATTGGTATGTGAACCTTGTGTTATTAACATGCGAACCCTTATCACCAGACATGTGCGAACCCCTATCACTAGTCATGTACGAACCCCTATCACATGGTACATACAAACCCTGTTAGGATGTTATGCGAACCCTGTATGCTATGTGATTGTATGTGATGTGCGAACCTATGTTCTTTGACTGCATGTGATTTATGAACCTATGCTGTGTGATTGTGTGTGATATGCAGACCTGTTATACGTATGGCGAACCTATGCTTAAGTAATATGCAAACCTACACTAAAGTGATATGTGAGCCTATAGTAATATGATATGCGAAATGTGATTATGTCTGCAAGCTATGTTGCATGCAAACTATATTACTTAAGAACCATGCTTTATAGCAGTTTGTATGAAATGTGAGTAATGTGAATGACGAATTGTGATATTGCGAACTATGAATTGCGAATTGTGTTATAATGTGTGAGCTCTACTTAATTGTTAGCCTAATATACTAAATATCGTGAATATGTTGGCATTGTGACTTCATCGAACCATTGGATATAGTTAACATGACATATGATTGTGAGTACTCATCCTTATTATTGCAATGGGAATTGTGGCCTGAAGATGCGTTGGAGAGATAAGGGAATGTAGAGTATAGTTCCATTCACTGGAGACAGCACAGGGCTCTATAAGTCGAGGGTAAGGAGAGTGTTAACATTCATGCTACACTTATATCGGAGACAACGCAGGGCTCTTTAAGTCAAAAGTGAGGCATTATGAGGAGATCTGTTTATCTAATATGTGGTGATAGAGTCCATTTATATGTGGTAATAGAGTCCCCTATACGTTTCATAACCATAAAAATGTTGATTTATCTATATTTGAAATATATGAGTATGATGTAGTATGAACTATTATTTTTGCAAGAAATGTTATGTGGTATGAACTGATATTTTACGAGAACTGCTTATCTTATATAAATTGCTTAGTCTATGTGCACTGCTTATTTATGAGAATTGTAGTGTCATGTGAGTCACTATTTTGTGTGTACTCTAATAATATGTGAATTGTTATTGTATGCCTACCCTAACCTGGCTGATGTGTTTATTTGTAGTATGATTGAGCACTCACTAAGCTTCAATAAGATCACCCACTCTTTTATAATATTGTAGTGACTTAGCTTGTAAAAAGGTGAGGAAGTGAGCCATCCAAGTGATCCATAACGAGGCTATACCTAGGTATGTTTATGTGTTCCCAAACCAAATAAGGAAGGCAATGTGGGACAAAATTATGGTATTTAGAATTAGATCTAGTTATAATTGTTGGGTTGTAATTGGACATTATGGAGTCTTTAAATAGTTTAGTTTGAAACTTTTATTACCGTTTTAGATAGATGATTAAATAATGGTTTGTGAATGCTTGATGAATGGTATGAATAAATGTTCGACTAACTTGTAAGTGCAGGTTGAAGAGCCGTTGGATATTACAGTAAGACTTAGATGTTATAAGTGTGTTTTAGAAAATAATTGAATGTTTAGTATGCATGAATGTAAAATTAGACAAGTTACGTAATTTATAGTTTCCTGCAAACTAGTTAAATGATGATTTTTGTACACGATGTTTTAATGAATATTTCTAAACAAGACTTTTATATATAAATCTACAATACTATTTTCAAACCTTATAATATGGAGCTTTTCCCAACTTTTTACTATATTACGATTTAAAACTATTCATATGTTTTTAAATAAAATGGTATTCGAAATCCTTTCAATTTTAATATTTTAAAGAAATACCTTATTGCATGCACGTATGTTTAACTAAAGTTTTTGAAGCAAATGTCTGTTAAATATTAAATTGGAATTAGTCTTACTGTTGATTGTTGATCACAGTAGTGCAACGGAAGCATGATATTAGGTTTTTAAATATTCCATGACTAATTGTGTAGTGTGATTGTTTGATTGGTGTGTGTTGAGGTGGTTTAAACGAAGAGTCACCTCAATGGCTAATGTGACATTTGAAATATGGGTCGGACCGTCCCGACCAGGTTTGGGATGTCACATTTTTGTCACTATATATTATTATACAAGCACCCTGAGCATTTGATTCATGTGCTTCATTTATGGTGAACAAGTCCTCGAAGCCTTTAGTCTTTGGGTTGTCTCTACTTATAGGTGCATTTAAGTTTAATGTTGATGGCACAATGAAAGGTAAGTTAGGGCTTTTTGAATGTTGATGGTAATATGTTGTAGATATTCTTTTATCCTATAAAGATGCATATATTCTAATTGTGTTGAGCTTTGGGCAATTAAAATTGCTATTGATCTATTTTTGCTCTTGAGAATGAGTAGTAAGGTTAAACTTGTTATTGAATGGGGTTCTACAATGGCAGTCAAATGGTGTTCTAACCCTTTAAGAAGACATTCACACGTTTGGAAGGGATTCAATGGTATTGATCTTGGAATTTTGGTTGTTAAATAGCTTTCCATGGTTAATATCTTTTGAGAAGCTAACGACTTTGCGAATGTATTGGTAAAAATGCAATAGACAAATCCAATAATTTGATTGTTTGGCTCTAACTGTTGTATAGATTTACCCATTTTATGGTAAGCTCTTCGTGTTGTTTGATAGGGTTGTTTATAAACAAGAGTAATATCACAACTAAGGTAAAATCAATAAGGAAAATGGTACAAATACTAATAGAAGCAATAGAAAGAGATTGAATTGAACTGAACTGAAAGTGATACATTAAATTTGAGAAAATCTCCTATTTATATACATGAAAAATAACTAAAGATAGGATCATGGTCCACTAACCTAGACACGATCAATAACATGAAACTAATTAATAACCACTAATTAACCATTACTGACAACTAAACAACCCATTAAATTCACTATTTTAGCAATTAAACCTTATTATCTTACCCTTTTACCACAAACTCTTTTGGTTTCTCAAGATAGATCTTTTCTTGTAAGATTTCATTGAGAAATACTAACTTGACATCCATCTTATACACCTTTTAGCCTTTTTAGGGTGCAATAATGAGCAACAACTTGATTATCAGTCTAGTCACTGGTGCAAATGTGTTTGAGTAGACTACACCAAAAATTTGAGCATAGGCTTTGATCACGAGCCCAAGTTTGTGTTTATTGAGAGTGTTAAATCTAACGTCAATAATGGCATATAGAATGATTGCAAAGTAGAAAGAAAATGAAAAGTAAAACACACAGATTTTACATGAAAACCTTTTCTGGAAAAAATCCACGGGCAAAGGCAGAGAAATTCACTAATGTTAAAAATTGAATGTTATAAGAGGAGTTTCGACTACATCTATTTAAAGGTTGAAAAACTTTATACTAATAAAAGTCAAATAAAGGAAGTGTAGTTCTATACAAATTCTATTTGTGTTGCATGGTCCATACACAACCCTTAAGCCCACCACAGATCCCCTGGTTTTACCACAGTTCCCACTAACTGCACTAATTGCACTAATTGCATATTATAAATCTAGACGTGAGCAAACCATAACATACATGAGAGATCCCACTGCTCTAGAATATGAAACACATGACGTGTAGTCAATCTCATCATCTGATTATGGAAACAAAGCTGATGAAAGTCTGAAGTGGGCTGCGAATGGAGCACTAATAGGCTTGGCACTCTGCATATTGAACCTGCAAAGAACTTTCTCACTGTACTCTTTTTAACTTAGGTACAATTTACATGCTTTTCTGTCTCTGAGAATCTCCATCCCAAGTATCTTCTTTGCTGCTCCAAAATCTTTCATCTCAAATTCTTTACTAAGCTGGGCTTTAATCGTTCTAATCTCTACTTTATCTTTAGTTGCTATTAATATGTCATCAACATAAAGGAGTAGATATACGAAAGAACTATCACTGCTTTTCTTAAAATAAACACAATTGTCAAAGCTGTTTCTTTTGAAATCATGAGTAGTCACAAAATAATCAAACCTCTTGTACCACTGCATTGGTGACTGTTTCAAGCCATAAAGGGACTTTTTTAGCAAGCGAACATGATCCTCCTTTTTTGAGAATGTAAAACCTTCTGGTTGTTGCATATAAATATCTTCCTCAAGTTCTCCATGCAAGAACAATGTTTTTACATCTAATTACTCAAGCTTCAAATCATACTTGACCATAATACCAAGCAAGACTCAAATCGAACTACGCTTCACAACTAGAGAAAACACATCTGTGAAGTCTACACCTAGAATCTGACTGTAATCTTTTGCAACTAGCGTTGCTTTATATCTGGTTCTTCAAATACTGGAGTCCTTTGTTTCTTCTTGAACACTTATTTGCAATAAACAACCTTTTTACCCTTAGGAAGCTTCACTAGGTCCCATGTTCTATTATTATGGAGCGATTCCATCTCTTCTTGCATGGCAAACATCCACTTTCTTGACACAGCTAACTACCTCAGAATAAGTAGATGGCTCATGATTTGTAACTATATCTTCAACCACGTTCAAAGAACAAGCAACTAGATCAACCTTGGCGTACCTCTTTAAAAGTTTAATTTCTCTTCTAGGTTTGCTCTTGGCAAAAGAATATTGTGGTGAAGAAACAAATCTAGTCTAAGTTTCTGTACTAACTTGAGTAGTAAAATCTGTTGTAGATCCTGGATCAATCTAAAGCTCCACCTTCTTCACATGTGTCTTTGAACTTTGCTGATCTTTATTAGAAGAGTATTTAAGAGATAAGTTAGATAGCATAGCAGTTTCATCAAAAATAAAATCTCTGCTAATCACAACTTTTCTATTTTTAGGACACTATAACTTATACCATTAACACCAACCTTATAACCAAGAAAAACACATTTAATGGATATAGGTTCCAATTTCCCATTATCAACATGAGCATACATATTGAGCATAATTATTTTTTTAGAATTTGTAATGATTTTTCCAAGACAGAACAGGGGATCAAGTAACTATTCTGAACCAGTCTCACAAAAGTTTAAATATCTCAAAATATAAAATTCCTTTACTTTCTCTTTTTCTTTTATATGAAAATAGACCCAATAATATTTAAATAAATATCTCATACAACTTATAATTCAATTTCTACCATTTTTGGTGATTTTTCAAATTCACGTCATCAGCATTGTCAAAAAGCAGTTTTATTGTAAATTTTTGCTTTCTCTCACTTTAGTTGTATTCATTACTTACCTATAACAATCATTCAAATTTCCAATCACATATTGAGCATACTGCTCATACATTACACATACATATACATATACTTATCACTACAACATCTCACATAATTTCATATAGCCAGTTTTCCCGTTGAACGCTTCGGAATAATAACGAATATGCGGTGGTTTCTAACACAGCCCACCTTTGAAATCGAAGCTCTCTTGTACACATAGCGGCCTTCACTCAGTACCACTCATGTGACCTATCTTGATTGTACTCATAATTCTGGCTCTCTTGCACATATAGTGGCCTTCACTTAGCACCACTCATATGACCTAGCCTTCTCGTAGCTCTCTTGTACACATAGTGGCTCACACCATATACCACACATGTGACCTAGCTACATATAGCTTTCTTGTACACATGGCGTACTCTCGGTACTACACATGTGACCTAGCTACATATACAAAATCTCTTGTAGCTCTCTTGTGCACATAGTGGCCTACACTTAGTACCACTCATGTGACCTAGCTACATGCCAATTACATCTTTCGATTCCGAAGGTTCAAACGGGAAATAACTCACTTTTTAACACTTTATTTCATTATTTCAATAGTCAATTATGATTCAAAAATCAGATACAATACATTAAACATGCTGAAATATAAAATGTCAATAAAAATAATGAATTATTTACATACTACTTACCTCGGTGCAAAATATGGCGAAATTTGCAATTTAGTCCTTAACTTTTCCCTTCCCTCGTTCAAGATCGATTCCACGTTCTTCTCAATCTATAATAACACATTTAGCTTATTTAATATTTACATTATTTAATTCAATCCAAAAATCACATTATGGAAAAATAACGTTTTTGCCCCCTAACTTTAACAAAATTACAATTTTGCCCCTAAGCTGGAAAATTAAACTTCATCCTATTTTCTTACATTTTAGGACATGCTAAACATTTTTCCCTTCTATGGCAACATCAAATTCTCACTCTAACATGTACTTATGAACATTAGGTATTTTTATCGATTATGTCGTTTTACTCGTTTTTACATAAAATCGCTTAGCAAAAGTTGTTTAACATAATTTCAGCCTTCATATTCCATCATAAAACATCAAAATAAACACATTTCACCTATGGGTATTTTTCCAAATATGACCCCTAGGTTAAAATATTGCTAGAATAAGCTAAATCGAGTTACCGGGATTCCAAAAAAGTAAAGAACATGAAAAACGGGGCTTGGATTGACCTACTATGGAGCTTGGAAGCTTGGAAACCCTAGCTATGGAGTCCCCCCTTGAAGATTCGGCCTAAGGAAGAAGATGACAACCTTTTTCCATCTTTTTTCCCATTTAATTTCTTTTATTTGACATTTTACTAGAATACCCTTCATTAAAATTTTAGTTATTTCTACCCATGCATGTCCATTTTTGTCCATGAAAATATAATGGTCTAATTACCATTTAAGGACTCTTACTTTAGATATTCACTTCAATTTAATCCTTTAGCATCTAGAACTCTCATTTATCAACTTTTACAATTAAGCCCTAATAAGCAAATTAGACATGAAATTCATAAAATTTTCTATCGATACTCTAACACATGCATCCAATCAATTGGTAAATCATAAAAATTAATCAAAATAAACTTTTCTATCTTGGATTCGTGGTTTCGCAACCACTATTCCATTTAGGCCCTATTTCGAGATGTTACATTCATGTTTACTAAATATACCGAAGTTAAGCATTGGTTGCGAACTATCGTGTTATATTACAGCATTTCAAGTATGTTTCAGGGGTGGATGTAAAGCCTACGGGCTTGGCACTTGGTACCCAGGTGTGTCTCTATTGGTTAGCTCATTTGAGCGATTTGGTGTGTTTGTTTGGTTAATCGTGTATCTCAATCCATTACAACATTCATTGGGTATAGATAATGATATATCGTAATTGATTGAATTAATTCACTCGGATACAAGTTCATAACTCACTTGTGATTTAGTTATGAATGGACATTTCTGTATTATGTATTAGTTAAGTTATTCCGGTAAGACTCATGGTTTTTGTTCGTCGAACTTACTAAGCTTCAACAAGCTTACATGTGTGATTTGCATTTCTTGTAGATATCTTTTGGTTGGGACGAAAGACCAGATCAGCACTCAAGTCACACTATCACTCCAATTTTGTTAGTGTTTGAATGTTTATTTTGGATTATATGGCATGTAATAGGTTGTTATGTATATGACCTCGTTTGATATGTATATATTTATATAAAACATGTAACTAGTTCATCTTTTGATCGATGTTGTCTTGTAATGTGATGATAGTTACATGGTTGCTAGGTTTGGTGGTGAATATAGTTCTTTTTTTTTGTAAAGTTGTGGTTAAGTTTTTGTTAAGTATAGCTAGGAATAAAAATGGTACATATTGATCTTAACTTGGCAAGTTATAAGGTTAAGTTTTTAGCTTAAAATGGATAAGATTGTAGGTTTGAATGGTTGATGATTTATATTGTTGTATAGGTGTGTATACTTGTGGTACCATTGAGGGTACATTGGTTAGACACTTAAGATGGTTGATTTTGCATGATTTGAACATGATTTGGAGTACACGACCTTGGACACGGGCTATCACACGGGTCACTTATTATTTCAAGTTAGTGAGTTACACGGTCTAGCACACTGTCTACGACACGACCATATGTCACAAGTCAGAGAGTTACACGGTCTGGCACAGGGCCTACAACACGACTATGTGACCTAACTCAATGAGTTACACTGTTTAAGACACAGGCTGGGACACAACCGTGTGACCCCTGTTTTCAAAGTTTTAAATTTTTTTTCCAAAATTTCTGAATTGTTTCAAATTAGTCCCAAATTGTTTCTGAACTTTTTTTATGGCCTTAAAGGCTCGGTTTAAGGCCCAAATATGTATGTTTGTTAGATTGGTAATGAGTTATAAATAATTAATGTTAAATGACTGTATTGTTTTGATTTGTACGGTAATGCTCCGTAACCCTAATATGACGGTGGAGATGGGTTAGAGGTGTTACACTAAACCTATGTAGGATGCGTAGGATAGTTGCCTTACCGGATTCAGGTTGTACCAAAAAGGGTGCTTGAGTCAAAACAGAATTGAGCTTCTCAAAGCTCGATTTGTAACATCCCTAAACCCGGCCCATTCACTACGACCGAATCTGGTTATGTTATTGCGGAAAGACGGTTGAAAAACCTCGTTAACTTAGCATAAAGCATGAAAGAATTCAATTTTGAAAACTATATCAGATATGTGAGTAAAACGAATTCCTCTTACTTAAAACTCATGTAATTTCTTTTGTTGTGTGAAAACATTTTTGAGTTAATAAGAATTTAAAATAACAAAACCATAATCAAGTAATACCAAATAATAAAATGGCCTTTATTACAACCCAATAATTCAAATAAAGTACTTATATCAAAACCAAACATAAAATATTAAATCATCATCTTCAAAGATAGGCCACCTTGTCCTCTCCAATCCCTGGCCCACCTTATGCAATACACGAAAATGGTTAAAGGAAAAAGGTGAGTCACCAAGACTCAGTGTGCCACCCTTTTTCCGGATTAGCAAAATATCATATGCAACATAAACATAACCATCATGCATCCAATCAATATGCACCCAATCCTAACCATCCATACACCTTTTCTACCCCGTGTGGTACCAAATCACCGGTGGTGCCAAACCACCTGGTGACATATAGTCACAATGTGTTACCAAAACACTTTGGTGTCCCAAAGACACGATATCCGTCAATGTGGTGCCAAACCACTGGTGTCCCAAAGACACGTTTGTGATACCAAATCACGGTGATCGAAGTCACAAATCCGATGATGGGGCCAACCCATCGTGGTGATACCAAATCACTAGCGACAATCCCGTATCTCTCAAGTGGGGCCAACCCACGGTGGTGTCCAACCACGGGACGAGTCGCAATGAGGTGCCAAACCTCGGTGTCCCAAAAGACACAAATGTGGTACCAAACCTTTGGTGACCAAAGTCACAATAATCGGGTGATGGGGCCAACCCATCGTGTGATACCAAATCACTTGGCGCCAATCCTCAATACCGCTTGTGGGGCCAACCCATCGTGGTGCGAAACCACGGGGATGAGAGACGAGGTGCAAAACCTCTGGAGGTGCCAAACCTCGGTGACCCAAAGTCACAAAGTTGTGTTACTAAAACACCGGTGCTCGTCAAGACAAAATATCACCGCCCCTCCTCTCATATCACCCATCATTATACCAACTCATGTATAGTATTCAAATCATGCAAACATGTTTAACGTTGCATCTCATAGCACATACATCATAAATCATGACATCATGTATCAATAACAATACTCATAATGAAACGGACTTTTACGAATCCGTGCACATACCCCATAGGGTATCATATCACTCAACCATCTTTGCTTTTGATTTTACCAATCAATCGGTTTATCAAACATATACAAAGCAAGAAGTGTGTTAGTTTACACACACAGTTACTAATACGACTATCAAATCCAGGAGATCAAGATCTAACGCACTAGATCCCCTTCCTTAACACTTTTTCGAGCACTAGCCACAACTCGAGATATGCGAGATCAAGCCTTCCCCTACAATCGCCAAAACTAAACAACATAATCATGCTAATCAACCTCACAAAGGGTATAATCGTAATTTTACCTACTAAGGGTATTTTCGTAAATTCACAACCGAAATGGCCATTCAAGGCCTAATGTCACCACTAGCGACTCGGCTACCATTTTCGGTCACACCAGGACGATTGGGCCTAAAACCCGATTTCGGCCCATCCGGGCCCACATGCTCGTGTGGCCCACCTAGCACAAATCTAGCCACGTATATAACTTCCACCTAGTCTAGTTCAACATATACTAACCAATCATGCAATTTACTCATATAGGCCCACGGGCCCATTGGGCCCACTTCGGCCCATCGAGCCCAAGCGACCCAACCCACGAGAATACTATCGATGGCCTCAACTATCGCGTCGAAGCCCCACACATGCGCGCACGCTCGTGTGGCTACTAATGCCGTAGTATCCCGGCATTTCGGCATTTTGCCGCTCTACAACTAGAGTAGAGAGAGTTACGCACCTGATAGGACTCTAGGGCTAATCCGCGCTCCGACCACTCTTGTGCCCAAACGCCCTCCAAGATGTGTTTACTCTCCTCCTAGGATGCTCCTTATATAGCTAGCTCTTCACCTTCATTCTTTGTGTCCTTCCGATGTAGGATCCCTTCGTCGATGAGAGTTTAAATTCAAGCTGAAACTCTTTACCGTCCAATCATGAAAATAAATACTCCTTGCTTCTCATGAGATTCGAACCCAGGCTCCCTTGCAACATAATCCACGCCGCTAACCACTTGGCCACAAGCTCCTTTTGTGTCTTAAACCATGCGCAACTAAATATAAACTATGGGCCAAATTCTAAGGTCCAAGCAAAAAGAAACCAAAATGCAAAAGCCAAGACTTGAACCTTGGACCTCCTTCCTTCCTTGTGGCGTCACTCCCTTGTCTCTTATGTGGCGTCACTTTGCCACTACACCACACACTCCACTTGTGTCATTTTCCTCCATATTTTATTCTTAAGGCCTATCTGCCAACTTTCAGGGTTTTTTTTCATCTAACAAAATTTCCCCAAAGCCAATATTTGATCCCGGGACTTCATAGAAGCCCTCTAACCTTCCAAAATCACTTATCCAATAGGTCTAACTTGCATTTAAGCCAATCTCTTATTCTCTAAAAAAAATCAAACGCTACTACGCCTAAGGCCCATTGGGCTCAATTCTCCTAGGCCCAATTTTGGGATGTTACAAATCTACCCTCCTTAAAGAAATTTCGTCCTCGAAATTTCCAACTAACTAACAGTCGCACATTCTAACCTACCATACTACGCTCTTGCTGCGCATTCTGATCTTAATAAAGCTGTGATTCCACCTTGACCACGTCCGTGACAACCACGTCCCCTAGAACTCATATCTAGCGTTGCGATTTAACTCGATTAAAAGTTTTATGCATTAGAAATTTGGTTCCACTGTTTTATCCACGAGCAAATTTTATGAACAGAAGTTTCTGGAAGTTGTTCTTTCGAGCAATCAAAGTTTCATCTAAAGTTCTCTGTTCTAATTCAAACATTCACATACTGCACTAAAGACACATTCATTCATCCATGTCACTTTCTTGAGCATTCCCAACCTGGGGGTAATTAGTCATTTTCCTATAGGGGTTTTGGTAATAACTAGGGTCAATTTGAAAATAGTTTTCAAATTAAAGATATTTCAAAGTTTACAAAATCTCAGGGGTCATCTTGAAAAATTTGTTTTTCAAACCAGATGTGTTGCAAAAATTTCAGAAATCGGGGTTATTTCAGTAATTGGGGACGTTAAGGGCATTTTTGTAAATTTATCAAATTAGGATATCTCGATATTTGTAAAACAAAAGCTTTTGATATTTTCATAATGTAAGAACATTTTAGTAAAAATCGAGGGAATTATGAAAATTGAGAAACCAAGGGCATTTTGGTAATTTTGTTCATCAGGGGTAATTTTGTTCAAATCAGGGTATCTTGAAAATAGCATTTTTGTATACTTTTGCAAAGTAGGGAAATTTTATTAAAATTGGAGTTAAACCGAAAATCTTGAAAGTCAGGGGCATTTTAGTAATTTTCAACACAGGGGTATTTTTGTAATTTCCCCATACCAAAGTATCTTAACATTTTGAAATTTCGAGATTTTGGTATTTTGCAAAGTAAAATCATTTTAACAGAAGTTGAGGGTAGTACCGTAATTTTACAATACAAGGGCATTTTTGTAATTTTGCCACTAGGGGCATTTTGGAAATTTTGGTAAATCGAGAAAACATCTTTCAAAATCAAATTTTGGGTTTACAAACCAAAGAGTAAATTTGAAAATTTTAAAACTAAGGGTTTTAAAACAGTAAGGCTAATCCCTTTCGGGTTTTAATACTTGGTTTAGCCTATGAACAAGTCTTCTTGGTTAAGGTGAACCGTAGCTACGCACCAGGTAGGATTCGAGTAAAGAGGAGGTGAGTCACTAGGACTACTTAAATACCAAGCTCTTACTGAATACCAATCCTCGACATGCGCACACAGGTTGCCACACCTTAACTCGGCGACTTACTTCATAGGTTTGTTCAATAATCTTTAAGCCTTATGCATATGTTTGGGTAGACTAGTCCTAGGGTCCAATAGCCCTAATATTCTAATCTACGAGCCCATTAAAAACCCATAATATTCATATATAAATCAATTCATCAAGTAGAGTTACTTACGGTGGATCATGGTCGGAGAGATACAAGTGCCATGCGAATAACTCAAAAAAATTTTATGAAAGCCCAAATCTTTGAAAAGCCCATAAAAAAATGTTTTTAGACCCAAAACCCTCAAAGCCGAGTTTTGAACCGGGCTCTGATACCAAACTGTAACATCCCTAAACCCGGCCCATTCACTACGACCGAATCTGGTTATGTTATTGCGGAAAGACGGTTGAAAAACCTCGTTAACTTAGCATAAAGCATGAAAGAATTCAATTTTGAAAACTATATCGGATATGTGAGTAAAACGAATTCCTCTTACTTAAAACTCATGTAATTTCTTTTGTTGTGTGAAAACATATTTGAGTTAATAAGAATTTAAAATAACAAAACCATAATCAAGTAATACCAAATAATAAAATGGCCTTTATTACAACCCAATAATTCAAATAAAGTACTTATATCAAAACCAAACATAAAATATTAAATCATCATCTTGGCATAGGCCACCTTGTCCTCTCCGATCCCGGGCCCAAACCTTATGCAATACACGAAAATGGTTAAAGGAAAAGGTGAGTCACCAAGACTCGAGTGTGCCACCCTTTTCCCGGATTAGCAAAATATCATATGCAACATAAACATAACCATCATGCATCCAATCAATATGCACCCAATCCTAACCATCCATACACCTTTTCTACCCCGTGTGGTACCAAATCACCGGTGGTGCCAAACCCACTGGTGACATATAGTCACAATGTGTTACCAAAACACGGTGTCCCAAAGACACGATATCCGTCAATGTGGTGCCAAACCCACTGGTGTCCCAAAGACACGTTTGTGATACCAAATCACGGTGATCGAAGTCACAAATCCGATGATGGGGCCAACCCATCGTGTGATACCAAATCACTAGCGACAATCCCGTATCTCTCTCAAGTGGGGCCAACCCACGGTGGTGTCCAACCACGAGGACGAGTCGCAATGAGGTGCCAAACCTCCGGTGTCCCAAAGACACAAATGTGGTACCAAACCACCGGTGACCAAAGTCACAATAATCGGGTGATGGGGCCAACCCATCGTGTGATACCAAATCACCGGCGTCAATCCTCAATACGCGCTTGTGGGGCCAACCCACCGTGGTGCAAAACCACGGGGACGAGACGCGAGGTGCCAAACCTGCGAGGTGCCAAACCTCTGGTGACCCAAAGTCACAAAGTTGTGTTACCAAAACACCGGTGCTCGTCAAGACAAAATATCTTTGCCCCCTCCTCTCATATCACCCATCATTATACCAACTCATGTATAGTATTCAAATCATGCAAACATGTTTAACGTTGCATCTCATAGCACATACATCATAAATCATGACATCATGTATCAATAACAATACTCATAATGAAACGGACTTACGAATCGGGTGCACATACCCCATAGGGTATCATATCACTCAACCATCTTTGTTTCGATTTTACCAATCAATCGGTTTATCAAACATATACAAAGCAAGAAGTGTGTTAGTTTACACACACGGTTACTAATACGACTATCAAATCCAGGAGATCAAGATCTAACGCACTAGATCCCCTTCCTTAACACTTTTCGAGCACTAGCCACAACTCGAGATATGCGAGATCAAGCCTTCCCTACAATCGGCCAAAACTAAACAACATAATCATGCTAATCAACCTCTAAAGGGTATAATCGTAATTTTACCTACTAAGGGTATTTTCAGTAAATTCACAACTGAAATGGCCTTTCGAAGGCCTAATGTCACCACTAGCGACTCCTACCATTTAGGTCATCATACGGACGATTGGGCCTAAAACCCGATTTGGCCCATCCAAGCCCACATGCTCGTGTGGCCCACCTAGCACAAATCTAGCCACGTATATAACTTCCACCTAGTCTAGTTCAACATATACTAACCAATCATGCAATTTACTCATATAGGCCCACGGGCCCATTGGGCCCACTTCTACCATCGAGGCCCAAGCGACCCCAACCCACGAGAATACTATCGATGGCCTCAACTATCGCGTCGAAGCCCCACACATGCGCCGCACGCTCGTGTGGCTACTAATGCCGTGTAACCGGCATTTCGGCATTTTGCCGCTCTACAACTAGAGTAGAGAGAGTTACGCACCGATAGGACTCTAGGGCTAATCCGCGCTCGGCCCGACCACTCTTGTGTGCCCAAACGCCTCCAAGATGTGTTTACTCTCCTCCTAGGATGCTCCTTATATAGCTAGCTCTTCACCTTCATTCTTTGTGTCCTTCCGATGTGGGATCCTTCGTCGAGAGAGTTTAAATTCAATGAAACTCTTGCCAGTCCAATCCATAAAATAAATACTCCTTGCTTCTCATGAGATTCGAACCTGTGCTCCTTGCAACATAATCCACGCCGCTAACCACTTGGCCACAAGCTCCTCTTGTGTCTTAAACCATGCGCAACTAAATATAAACTATGGGCCAAATTCTAAAGTCCAAGCAAAAAGAAACCAAAATGCAAAAGCCAAGACTTGAACCTTGGACCTCCTTCCTTCCTTCCTTGGCGTCACTCCCTTGTCTCTTATGTGGCGTCACTTTGCCACTACACCACACACTCCACTTGTGTCATTTTCCTCCATATTTTATTCTTAAGGCCTATCTCGCCAACTTTCAGGGGTTTTTTTCATCTAACAAAATTTCCCCAAAGCCAATATTTGATCCCGGGACTTCATAGAAGCCCTCTAACCTTCCAAAATCACTTATCCAATAGGTCTAACTTGCATTTAAGCCAATCTCTTATTCTCTAAAAAAAATCAAACGCTACTACGCCTAAGGCCCATTGGGCTCAATTCTCCTAGGCCCAATTTTGGGATGTTACAAATCTACCCTCCTTAAAGAAATTTCGTCCTCGAAATTTCCAACTAACTAACAGTCGCACATTCTAACCTACCATACTACGCTCTTGCTGCGCATTCTGATCTTAATAAAGCTGTGATTCCACCTTGACCACGTCCGTGACAACCACGTCCCCTAGAACTCATATCTAGCGTTGCGATTTAATCTGATTAAAAGTTTTATGCATTAGAAATTTGGTTCCACTGTTTTATCCACGAGCAAATTTTATGAACAGAAGTTTCTGGAAGTCGTTCTTTCGAGCAATCAAAGTTTCATCTCAAGTTCTCTGTTCTAATTCAAACATTCACATACTGCACTAAAGACACATTCATTCATCCATGTCACTTTCTTGAGCATTCCCAACCCAGGGGTAATTCCGTCATTTTCCTATAGGGGTATTTCGGTAATAACTAGGGTCAATTTGAAAATAGTTTTCAAATTAAAGATATTTCAAAGTTTACAAAATCTCAGGGGTCATCTTGAAAAATTTGTTTTTCAAACCAGATGTGTTGCAAAAATTTCAGAAATCGGGGTTATTTCAGTAATTGGGGACGTTAAGGGCATTTTTGTAAATTTCTCAAATTAGGATATCTCGATATTTGTAAAACAAAAGTTTTGATATTTTCATAATGTAAGAACATTTTAGTAAAAATCGAGGGAATTATGAAAATTGAGAAACCAAGGGCATTTTGGTAATTTTGTTCATCAGGGGTAATTTTGTAAATTTTCAAATCAGGGTATCTTGAAAATAGCATTTTTGTATACTTTTGCAAAGTAGGGAAATTTTATTAAAATTGGAGTTAAATGAAAATCTTGAAAGTCGGGGCATTTTAGTAATTTTTAACACAGGGTATTTTTGTAATTTCCCATACCAAAGTATCTTAACATTTTGAAATTTCGAGATTTTGGTATTTTGCAAAGTAAAATCATTTTAATGAAGTTGAGGGTAGTACAGTAATTTTACAATACAAGGGCATTTTTGTAATTTTGCCACTAGGGCATTTTGGAAATTTTGGTAAATCGAGAAAACATCTTTCAAAATCGATTTTGGGTTTACAAACCAAAGAGTAAATTTGAAAATTTTAAAACTAAGGGTTTTAAACAAGAAGGCTAATCCCTTTCGGGTTTTAATACTTGGTTTAGCCTATGAACAAGTCTTCTTGGTTAAGGTGAACCGTAGCTACGCACCAGGTAGGATTCGAGTAAAGAGGAGGTGAGTCACTAGGACTACTTAAATACCAAGCTCTTACTGAATACCAATCCTCGACATGCGCACACAGGTTGCCACACCTTAACTCGACGACTTACTTCATAGGTTTGTTCAATAATCTTTAAGTCTTATGCATATGTTTGGGTAGACTAGTCCTAGGGTCCAATAGCCCTAATATTCTAATCTACGAGCCCATTAAAAACCCATAATATTCATATATAAATCAATTCATCAAGTAGAGTTACTTTACCCGGTGGATCATGGTCCTGAGATACAGTGCCATGCCGAATAACTCGAAAAAAATTTTATGAAAGCCCAAATCTTTGAAAAGCCCATAAAAATGTTTTTAGACCCAAAACCTCAAAGCCGAAGTTTTGAACCAGGGCTCGATACCAAATCAGTAACATCCCTAAACCCGGCCCATTCACTACGACCGAATCAAGTTATGTTATTGCGGAAAGACGGTTGAAAAACCTCGTTAACTTAGCATAAAGCATGAAAGAATTCAATTTTAAAAACTATATCGGATATGTGAGTAAAACGAATTCCTCTTACTTAAAACTCATGTAATTTCTTTTGTTGTGTGAAAACATATTTGAGTTAATAAGAATTTAAAATAACAAAACCATAATCAAGTAATACCAAATAATAAAATGGCCTTTATTACAACCCAATAATTCAAATAAAGTACTTATATCAAAACCAAACATAAAATATTAAATCATCATCTTCAAAGATAGGCCACCTTGTCCTCTCCGATCCCGGTCCACCTTTTTGCAATACACGAAAATGGTTAAAGGAAAAAGGTGAGTCACCAAGACTCGATTGTGCCACCCTTTTTCCGGATTAGCAAAATATCATATGCAACATAAACATAACCATCATGCATCCAATCAATATGCACCCAATCCTAACCATCCATACACCTTTTCTACCCCGTGTGGTACCAAATCATTGGTGGTGCCAAACCACCTGGTGACATATAGTCACAATGTGTTACCAAAACACTTTGGTGTCCCAAAGACACGATATCCGTCAATGTGGTGCCAAACCACCTTTGGTGTCCCAAAGACACGTTTGTGATACCAAATCACGGTGATCGAAGTCACAAATCCGATGATGGGGCCAACCCATCGTGTGATACCAAATCACTAGCGACAATCCCGTATCTCTCAAGTGGGGCCAACCCACGGTGGTGTCCAACCACGGGGACGAGTCGCAATGAGGTGCCAAACCTCGGTGTCCCAAAGACACAAATGTGGTACCAAACCACTTTGGTGACCAAAGTCACAATAATCGGGTGATGGGGCCAACCCATCGTGTGATACCAAATCACCGGCGTCAATCCTCAATACCGCTTTGTGGGGCCAACCCATCGTGGTGCGAAACCACGGGGACGAGACGCTGAGGTGCCAAACCTCCGGAGGTGCCAAACCTCTGGTGACCCAAAGTCACAAAGTTGTGTTACCAAAACAACGGTGCTCGTCAAGACAAAATATCTTTGCCGCCTCCTCTCATATCACCCATCATTATACCAACTCATGTATAGTATTCAAATCATGCAAACATGTTTAACGTTGCATCTCATAGCACATACATCATAAATCATGACATCATGTATCAATAATAAGTACTCATAATGAAACGGACTTACGAATCCGTGCACATACCCCATAGGGTATCATATCACTCAACCATCTCGCTTCGATTTTACCAATCAATCAGTTTATCAAACATATACAAAGCAAGAAGTGTGTTAGTTTACACACACCAGTTACTAATACGACTATCAAATCCCGGAAATCAAGATCTAACGCACTAGATCCCCTTCCTTAACACTTTTCGAGCACTAGCCACAACTCGAGATATGCGAGATCAAGCCTTCCCTACAATCGGCCAAAACTAAACAACATAATCATGCTAATCAACCTCTCAAGGGTATAATCGTAATTTTACCTACTAAGGGTATTTTCAGTAAATTCACAACCGAAATGGCCTTCCAGAAGGCCTAATGTCACCACTAGCGACTCGGCTACCATTTTAGGTCATCTGGGACGATTGGGCCTAAAACCCGATTTTGGCCCATCCGGCCCACATGCTCGTGTGGCCCACCTAGCACAAATCTAGCCACGTATATAACTTCCACCTAGTCTAGTTCAACATATACTAACCAATCATGCAATTTACTCATATAGGCCCACGGGCCCATTGGGCCCACTTCGCCCATCGAGGCCCAAGCACCCCAACCCACGAGAATACTACATCGATGGCCTCAACTATCGCGCGTGAAGCCCCACACATGCGCGCGCGCACGCTCAGGTGGCTACTAATGCCGTGTAACCTGGCATTTCGGCATTTTGCCGCTCTACAACTAGAGTAGAGAGTTACGCACTGATAGGACTCTGCAGGGCTAATCCGCGCTCCGACCACTCTTGTGCCCAAACGCCTCCAAGATGTGTTTACTCTCCTCCTAGGATGCTCCTTATATAGCTAGCTCTTCACCTTCATTCTTTGTGTCCTTCCGATGTGGGATCCTTCGTCGAGAGAGTTTAAATTCAATGAAACTCTTGCCATCCAATCCGCAAAATAAATACTCCCTTGCTTCTCATGAGATTCGAACCCAGGCTCCCTTGCAACATAATCCACGCCGCTAACCACTTGGCCACAAGCTCCTCTTGTGTCTTAAACCATGCGCAACTAAATATAAACTATGGGCCAAATTCTAAAGTCCAAGCAAAAAGAAACCAAAATGCAAAAGCCAAGACTTGAACCTTGGACCTCCTTCCTTCCTTGTGGCGTCACTCCCTTGTCTCTTATGTGGCGTCACTTTGCCACTACACCACACACTCCACTTGTGTCATTTTCCTCCATATTTTATTCTTAAGGCCTATCTGCCAACTTTCAGGGTTTTTTTTTCATCTAACAAAATTTCCCCAAAGCCAATATTTGATCCCGGGACTTCATAGAAGCCCTCTAACCTTCCAAAATCACTTATCCAATAGGTCTAACTTGCATTTAAGCCAATATCTTATTCTCTAAAAAAAATCAAATGCTACTACGCCTAAGGCCCATTGGGCTCAATTCTCCTAGGCCCAATTTTGGGATGTTACACGATTGCTGCTCATCGGCCCCTATAAAAGGTGTGTTCTTATGCAACAACTTAGTTAAGGGAGCTGTGATAAGCAAGAACCCCCTCTACAAATCTCCAATAGTAATCTGTTAAATCGAGAAACCTCTAGATCTTAGACACATTCCTAGATTGTTTCCACTCAAGAACAACCTCAATCTTTTTAAGGTCCACATGGATACCCTCGGAAGAAACCACAAGCCTCAAAAAAGTGACTTTCCTCAACCAAAATTCACACTTGCTTAACTTGGCATAGAGTTTCTTCTCATGCAGAATTCACAAAACCACTCTAAGATGCTCATCATGATCAACCACAATTTTAGAGTACACCAAAATGTCGTCGATGAAAACCATGAAAATTGATCCAGATACGGCTAAAAAACTTGATTCATGAGATTCATGAACGCAATCGGAGCATTCGTTAAGCCAAATGGCATGATAAGGAACTTGTAATGCCCATAACGAGTCCTAAAAGTAGTCTTATGCACATCAGCCTCCTTTATTTTCAACTGATGATACCCAGAACAGAGATCAATTTTTGAGAACACCAAAGTCTCATGGAACTAATCAAAAAAATCATCAATACTTGGAAGTGGTAACTTATTCTTTTCTATTAATTTATTCAACTACTGGTAATCCACACACATTCTCATTGTCCCATCTTTCTTTTTAAGAAAAAGATTTAGGGCTCCCCATGGAGACACACTAGGTTGATGAACCCCCTATCGAGAAGTTCCTAAAGTTGTACTTTCAGTTCTTTCAGCTCCTTTGGTGCCATATGGTAAGGAGCAATGGACACCAAAACTGCCCCAGGAAATCCCTCAATTCTAAACTCAACCTCCCTATCCGGTGGTAACTTCAGCAATTCCTCAGGAAAAATGTCTGAAAAACTCTTTAACTGTAACAGAAGACCCTACAATACTCATAGCATGCACATATGCTAGAAATGTTTCACACCCTTTTCGGACTAGCTTTTCAGCTACCAGAGCGGAGATTACATTAGAGAGGTAGTCTCGACGCTTACCAACCATTACAATCTCCACATCATCCTCAGGTTTCAGAGTTACCCTCTTACTCACACAATCCAAATTGAGTCAATGCTCTATAAGCTAGTCCATACCCAGAATCAGATCAAACTCCTCGAATGGTAACTCTATCAGATTAGTTGGAAACACAACAACTTGGATTTCTAACGGATACCTCCTATACATTTTAATGACTTGTATAAGCTGACCTAACAGACTAATCACAGAAATCACACTAGAAGTATCCTCGACAGGAGTCCAAAAATTACTAGAAACCCCACTAGCTATGTATGAATGCATGGATCCAACATCAATCAACGCAAACTAAAGAAAAATAATAGATGAAAAATGTACCGACTATTACATCGGCGACATATTTATCCTCGCGGCACCTCGCTACATACAATATCATATGTTATCTCACCTTAATTTGATTAGCACCTTTGTCTGGTGTTTTTTTCCCACGACCTATACCATTACCACCCTTAGCCTGACCACAGCCCCTCGGTGGCTGCTGAATTGCTCTTTGTGGTTGAACCAAACCCGGAACGGGAGCTTGTAAACTTTAAATTATATAGGGATTTTCTAGTCCTTTCTCCCACCTTTTTACTTAAAAATAACATTAATCCCGAGCACTTGTTAATGAATTTAGTGAATTTTGCTTAAATCTCAATCCTGGACATGAATTTATGAAATATGAAAATGTGTGCTTTATTATATGAATTTTGTGCATAAATTAAATCATTTTAATGTTATTT
Source organism: Gossypium bickii (assembly GCA_025503065.1). Taxonomy (NCBI): domain Eukaryota; kingdom Viridiplantae; phylum Streptophyta; class Magnoliopsida; order Malvales; family Malvaceae; genus Gossypium; species Gossypium bickii. Next base: position 86,886,222 of record CP106712.1, read on the forward strand.
ATTAATGTGCCATGTTTTCAAAATGCAGTGAGACCATAAGTTGATATAATATGGAGCTAAGTACAATTCTTGCATGGACATGAACAAATCCACTCTACTTGGATGACAAAACCATGCAAAATTGGGTCATAAGGATATTAATTTGACCCAGTTAAAGTGATGTTACAAGGTAGACATGCCTGGTTATCTATTGGGTCATGAAACCATCCAATAAGGGGGAGTCAAGCACATGAAGATTGCTCAAGAAATCGTCCACCCCATGGCTAAATTTAGCATGATTCCATGCTTAAATCAAGCAAGCAACTCACCCTCATTTCCACTTTTTATGATCATCACATCCCTTCATCCCTAAAAATCATCCATCATTCCTTCATTCATTACTCATCCATTCATTTTTTACATTCTCTCATTTTCTTTCTTCTTTTCACGCCTAGCACTTTAGCTAGCAAAACTGTTATAAGGTTATCTCTTGGTCGGCCACCTTGAGGAGCCATTAGCAAAGGAGCATCATGAGGATCAGAGGAAAACATCTTCATTCGGAGTTCATGAGACTATCGATTTGAACAGAGTTTATTCTTCCTTTACTTTGTTATTTTGATTTAATCATGTTTGCAATGTGTTTTATGATCTTGCCATCAACAATGGTAGCGTAAATTTGTTGAGCTAGGATGATTGCATTTATTCAATGAAGTTTGTTTTAATCATGTTTATAGTGTTTGTACCTCAGTTGATCATGTTTTCAATTAAATTCAAGTATGTATTTTATTCATTCGTGATTGGATGCATTTGAATTAGCTAAGCGATCCTGACCATACGATAGCTAATGGACACAATACTTGAGAAGTGCATGCTTAATTTAGATCTTGATCCGACTAAATTAAAGGTTCATAATAACTTTGACGAGCTCTATTATCTTGAATAGTTTTTAGATTTATGTGATTAAATTGTTTCAAACTTGATCCGTCCCTGTTACTTCACATGAGTTCTAAGAAACCATTAGTTTAATATGGTCAATAAAATACATATTTCACTAAGTAAAAGATTCTGAAATGACTTAATTTGGTTTCCAAACTCATGAAAGGTCGAGTTGCCATGGTATGTTTTCCGAACACTGTTAAGCATGAGGAAAATAAACTAAGTTGAATAGTGTAATTATCCTAGTATATTCATGTTATTAATTGTTGAATTTTTTGTTTTTTCTGCTAAACTCATCTCATACATTTCATTTCATACTTTGCATTTAGATTAAATTGCATTAGGGATCAACTTGCATTTAGATAGTTTAATTTAGCTTAAACATCATCACTCAAAATATTGTGTTTTTATCACTAAATTGTTAACTTTAATTTTACAATTAATTGATTAACATACACAGTCCCTGTGGAGACGATAACTCTTTTACTTAATGTATTACTTGATAACGAATGTATACACTTGCACAAACATGAGTGTTACAAGTTTTTGGAGCCGTTGCCGGGGACTATTGGCTTAATCATTTTTGTGAAATTATTCTTTTCAATTTGGTTTTTATTTCATTTTTATCTCAAATTATTTCGTTATTCTTTATTCTTTTAGGTGTTTGTGAGCATAGATCGAATTATCAATTTATTACCCATAGACCTTAAAATTGAGCGAACATTTAGCTAAAGAAAACATGAAAGATCAACTCAAAGACAAGCTGAGATGGGCCTTGGACATTAAAATGATGGACAAGGAAATGGAGCCAATCATGTGCACAATCCCATCCTTATTGCTGATGATAGGGATCGTGCTATAAGACAATACATTACCCCACTCTTCAATGAATTAAATCGAGGAATTAGGAGACCAAAAATTGAGGCACCATAATTTGAATTGAAACTAGTAATGTTTCAAATGCTCCAAATGGTGGGCCAATTTAGTGAAATGCCCACGAAAGATCCACAACTTCACCTTCGATTATTTATGTAGGGGAACAATTCTTTTAAGATAGCTGGTGTGACTAAAAATGTATTGAGGTTGAAATTTTTTACGTACTCGTTGCGAGATCGAGCACGAGCATGGCTTAATTCAGTGTCCCCAAGTTTAATATCTACAAGATAAGAATTAGCAAAATCGTTTTTGGTTAAGTATTTTCCACCAAGCAAAAACACTATGTTGCAAAATGAGATCACCACTTTTCAACAATTGGATGAAGAATCCTTGTACGAGGTGTGAGAAAGATTCAAGGAATTACTTTGTAAGTGTCCTCATCATGGGATTCCACATTGCATCCAATTGGAGAAGTTTTATAATGTTCTCAGCACACACACAAGATTGATGGTAGATGCTTCTACGAATGGTGCTATTTTGGCTAACTCTTATAATAAGGCTTACAAGATCATTGAGAGGATTACTAGTAACAACTATTAATGGCCAGCAAATTGAGCAACTTCAGGAAGACGAGTAGCTAGAGTGTAAAAAGTAGACAAGCTGACATCACTCTCAGCTCAAGTATCTTCTATTTCTTCAATGTTGAAACCATTTACCACTAATGTTTTAAATAATTTTATAGCCCAACCACCGAGTCAATTTGAGGTTATTTCCTGCTTATATTGTGGGGATGGTCATTCTTTTAAGAATTGTCCATCAAATCCCAAATCAATATATTATGTAAGGAATCAACACCAAAATAGAAATGGACAAGGATCATAGTCCAACTTCTACAATCCTTCATGGCACAATCATCCGAATTTTTCCTGGAGTAACAAAGGAAATAGACCGAACAACAACTACATGCAACATAAACCTAACCAATCCTAAAGGTTCAATCAACAAGCTCCAAAACCACATCAAGCCGAGCCATTTAATAGTTTGGGAAACTTGTTGAAGGCATACATGGCAAAGAACGACGCCTTAATCCAAATGCAAGTAGCAACACTAAAAATTTGGAGAAGTAAATAGGACAGTTAGTTACGGAGCTTCATAACCGACAGCAAGGAACCTTGCCGAGCGAAACAGAAAATCCAAGGAAATTGGATAAGGAACATTGCAAGGTAGTAGCTTTATGAAGTGGTAAGACTTTGGAGCCCAAGACAGTTTTGATTGGAGATGAACCTGTTGAGAATAAGGGAAGTCAATCAACAGTTGAAATTCCTGCACCAGTAGAGCCAAAACTTACAAAGTCTGATGAGGTAAAATCTAACATCTCCTTTGGATGCATATTTATCTCCTCAGAAAAGTTTTCCGATTAAACCCAAAGTTCCAACACCTCTGTATCCCTTAAAAGTTCCAACCAAATAAGTAAAAATAGGAGGTGCAATTCAAGAATTTTTTGGATGTTCTAAAGCAACTACATATTAACATCTCATTGGTAGAGGCTTTAGAGCAAATGCCCAATTACGTGAAGTTCATGAAGGACATTTTCTCGAAGAAGAAAAGATTCAGTGAGTATGACACTGTCGCTTTAACGAAGGAGTGTAGTGTGTTCTTACAGAACAAGCTACCTCCGTAACTGAAGAACCCTGGAAGTGTTACCATACCTTGTAATATCAGAGAATCTTACTATGGTAAAGCTTTGTGCAACTTAGGCGTAAGCATCAACTTGATGCTCAAATCTATTTTTAAACTGTTGGGAATAGGTGAAGTAAGATCCACTACTATGACACTCCAGTTGGCGGATCGATCTTTAGCATACACAGAATGAAAGATTGAGGATGTTTTGTTAAGAGTTGATAAATTCATTTTTCTTGTTGATTTCATTGTCTTAGATTTTGAAATAGATAAGGAAGTGTTGATCATCCTGGGGAGACCTTTCCTAACTAGGAGAAGAACGTTAATAGACATGCAAAAAGGTGAACTCACCATGAAAGTTTAAGACGATCCAGTAACGTTTAATGTTCTTAAAGCAATGAAATTTCTCTATATGATGGAGGAATGGTCAGTGATAGAGGAGCTAAAAACCTTAGTTTCTATGGAATGGGAGAATAATTTTGAAGACCCATTGGAAAACACTTTAGGGTCTAAGCCATTGGAAGATGAAAAAGGTAATGAAAACATGGCTTTGTTAGAAGCCAATCCAAAGAGCTATGCTCAACCAGCATGGTTTAAACCACTAGAATTGGAAGTTCGGGAGTTTGTGCAATCGAAGTTTTCAATCGAAGAATCACCCAAACTCGAATTGAATGTATTTCTTTCCCATTTAAAATATGTTTATTTAGGTAACTATTCTACTTTGCCTATGATTGTCTCAGTAGAATTAACATAACATCAAAAGGAGCAATTGATCAAAGTTTTAAAGGAATTTAAAAAGGTGATTGGTTGGACCATAGCTGATATTCGAGGTATAAGCCCTTCTTTTTGTATGCATAAAATTATTTTAGAGGAGGGTGAGTGAGCTAGGATTGATGGGTAAATGAGACTCAATCCTATCAAGAAAGAAATAGTTCAAAAGGAAGTGATCAAATGGTTAGATGCGAGAATTATCTACCCCATGTCATACAGTTCATGGGAAAGTCCAGTACAGTGTGTACCCAAAAAAAGCAGAATTGCAATTGTTGAGAATGAATGTAACGAGTTAATCCCGACGAGAACTATCACGAGTTGGAGAATCTATATTAATTACAGAAAATTTAACAAAGCAACTCAGAAGGATAATTTCTAGTTGCCTTTTATGGAGACCTACTAGCAGGTAACGAATATTACTGTTTCTTAGATGGATATCCGGGATACAACCAAATAGTTGTAGCCCCGAAAGACTAACATAAAACAATTTTTACTTGTCTATATGGTACATTTGCTTTTAGACAAATGTCTTTCGGTTTATGTAATGCACCTTTCACATTTCAGCGATGCATGATGGCAATATTTACTGATATGGTAGAAACTTTTGTTGAGGTTTTCATGGAAGATTTTTCTATTTTTGGTAACACTTATGATGCTTATTTGACTAATTTGGGTAAGGTACTAAAGAGATGCAAGGAGACAAATCTTGTCCTTAATTGGGAGAAATGTCATTTTATGGTTAAGGAGGGAATTGTCTTAGGACACAAAATTTCTAGAAATGAGATCGAAGTTGATAAAGAGAAAGTGGACATAATTGAAAAATTACCACCACCAGTTAGTGTGAAAGGAGTTCAAAGTATATTAAGCCATGCTAGTTTTTACCAAAGGTTTATAAAAGATTTTTCAAAAATTTCTAAACCTTTGTGTATGTTGTTAGAGAAAGATACGGTTTTTTTATTTTAACAAAGCATGTTTAGAAGCTTTTGAAAAGTCAGTTAATCTCAGCCCCAATAATTGTTACACCTAATTGGAAGTCACCTTTTGAGTTAATGTGTGACACAAGCGATTTTTCTTTTGGAGCTGTGATGGGCAAAGAAGAAACAAAGTATTTCACCCTATCTACTATGCAAGCAAAACTTTCACAAGAGCCTAGCTTAGCTACACGGTAATTGAAAAAGAACTCTTTGCTATAATTATTTTTTTGACAAGTTTCGTTCTTATCTCATAGGAATGAAAGTCATAGTATTTACTGACCATGAAGCCATTAAATACTTACACAAAAAGAAAGATGCTAAACTGAGGCTAATTCGATAAATACTTTTACTGCAAGAATTTGAGCTTGAAATCCAAGACAAAAAAGGTGTTGAGAATCAACTAGTCGATCATCTGTCAAGATTGGAACAAAACGAGGTAACTTATTCACTTGTTCCAATTAATGAAAATTTTCCTGATGAGCATATCTTTGAGGTAAACTAAATTCATGAAATACCTTGGTTTGCTGATTATGCGAATTATTTAGCATGTGGAAAAATTCCTCGAGAAATGACATACCAACAAAGGAAGAAATTCCTTCACGATAGTGAATATTATTTCTGGGAGGATCCATTTCTGTTTAAACAATATGCATATAACATAATCGAGAAGTGTGTAGTTGGAAGTGAAATTGATGAGATCTTGTACCACTGCCATTCATCTCTGAGTGGGGGACACTTTAGTGGTTCCTACACTACAACTAAGATCTTACAAGCAGGATTCTTTAGGCCTATAGTGTTCAAGGATGTGTATTCATACGTGAAAATTTGTGATAGATGCCAAAAAACCAGAAACATATCAAGGAGGAACAAAATGCCCTTGACAAACATTTTAGAAGTAGAGTTATTTGATGTGTGGGGCATTGATTTTCTAGGTTCGTTTCTTTCTTCTTATGGTAACAAGTATATCTTAGTAGCTGTCGACTACGTATCAAAGTGAGCATACCCAGCGAATGATGCTAAAGTAGTCATGCAATTCCTATATAAGCATGTGTTTACATGGTTTGGGACTTCGAGAGCTATAATTAGCGATGAATGATCTCACGTCATAAACAAATGACTTAAGTGGTTGCTTGACAAGCATGACATGAAACATAGAATTGCCACTGCCTTTCATTCACCGTCAAATGGGCAAGTTAAACGAGTGAACCGTGAGATTAGAAGAATCCTTGAAAAGGTAGTGCGACCTAATAGAAAAAAATTGGTCTCAAAGGCTTGATGATGCTCTATGGGCCTGTCGAACTGCTTTTAAGACACCGTTAAGAATGACTCATTATTGGTTAGTCTTTGGGAAGGTGTGTCATCTGCTGCTTTTGTTGGAGAATAAAGCTCATTAGGCTTTGAAACAATTAAATTTGGATCTTAAGCAAGTCGATGAGAGAAGGATGTTACAGCTTGATGAGTTGGAAGAGTTGATGTTATTTTCATACAAGAATGCCAATATGTATAAAGAAAAGACTAAGAGATGGCATGAAAACCGAATACAACATCATGAATTTAGAGAAGGATAAAAATTATTGTTGTTTAATTCGAGGCTAAGGTTATTTTTGGGAAAGCTCAAATCTCGATGGAAAGGACCTTATACCATCTATAAAGTTTACCCATATAGAGCGGTAGAATTGTACAACAACAAGGGAGGTACTTTTAAAGTTAATGGTCAACACCTCAAACACTATTGGGATGGTGAAGTTGAGTAAGTTGAAACCTCGTTCAATTTAATAGACCCTTAATTTTTATTTTTTATTTTTAATAAATGGCATATATAGAAATTAGTTTCTTAGATTAGTACATAAAATTAAGTCTATCTAAGAAGATTGGAACTTAAGCGAGACCATTTGTGACCCCTCCAGCCTTTCCTGATATATGAATTTGATGTAATTTTCTAAGAAGGAATTTTCTAACTAATCCAAAAGTTTAAATTTTAATTTTAATTTTTAGTTGTTTATATTTAATAACAGGGTCAATTTGCCCTATGTACTAACCAATTTATTTTTCTAGTTTAGTTTAATTTTTCAGTATAGCAAAACAATTACAGTTTGGGCTTGAGGCTCAGAACAGTGAAGAGGAGAAGTTTACCCACTAGGTGTCATCCATAGGGTCTCCAAAAACCTTAATTTTTCCACTACTTTTCCCTTTCCTCCTTACCTTCCGCCTAAGTAATTGCTTGTAGCCAATTTTTTGCTACAAATTTGCCCTAATCCATCACTATATAAACCCCTTCATACCATCATATTTTTCACAACCATTCAAGCAACTAGCTTAAACCATAGCCACCAATTTCGTCCTCTTTATCGTTAGCTTCAAATTTCAAAAATTTCCCCCATTTTCTTCCCTTGTCGCAAGTTCCTCCTATCACTGCAGCAATATCATTACCAGAGTAGCCTTGTTGTTGCCGTAAGCCCGTCGCCGTTGCAAGCTCACTACTATCGCAAATCCACCACCGTTACAAACCTCTACCACACACATTGTCGAATTATTTTCCCTCCCTTTTGCCAAAATTCTGCCTATTTTTCGGGAAAAATTCCATGTCTCGCAAAAGAACTAGATCTTCCAAAACTTCTATAGAAAATCGGATTGTGATTGAAGATGAGGAAGCTAGAGAAATATTTGATTCCATCTTAAAGAATCAACCCATGATGCCGAAAAAAGGTTTCCATTTGGAGAGCAATGACAAGATGATCATGCCATTGTCAATTCGAAAGACGATTAATGCTTTAAATTGGGAACAATTTTGTGATACACGACCAATACCTGATGAAGATTTAGTGGGAGAGTTCTATGCCAACTTGACCATGCGCTAATGAAGTTCTTGTTCGTAAGAAAAAGGTAACATTTACTTCTAAATCCATTAATGATTTGTTTAACTTACCTAATGTTGAAGAAGATGGGTATTTTGCCATGATGACGAATATCAATTGGGGTTTTCTTGAACAAGTTCTTAACGTGGTTACAAATTCGAGATCCCAATGGATTACAAGAAATTATGGTAGTCATTCTTGCTGAAAAGAATTTTTAAATCCAGTGGCTAAGGTATGGTTATACGTTATTCAATATAGCTTTATGCCTATCTCACATAGTTCTACCATCTCGATGGAGCAAATGCTTTTATTGTATGCGATTATGACAGAAAGGTCTATTAATGTTGGAAGAATTATTCTCAAGGAGATTCAAGATTGCACTAGAAAAAGACAGGAAGTGCCTACTTTCCATCATTGATTACTTCACTTTTCTTGAGGGCCCAAGTAAGATCAAAGGCAAACCTAAAGGACTATTATGTTTAAGGTTGCATAACAAGGCATGACCTTGAAAGGTTAGTAGAGAATGTTGGACTATTGAACCAAGTTGAGCCAAATGAACCGAACGAACCAAAATCTAATGAGTCATCAACTAAGTTTAAACCGAAAGCTGACACAACAAATGCCGCAAAAGAAGTAGAAACTGAAGAGGAACCAAACAACTCTGAACCGAGGGTGGGGCCAATTGTTGCTGAACCAGTGGAGCCAAGTTTTAATCCTGAGTTGACCATTCCTACTTCCTTAAACACTATGGAAAATTCGCACTGCCATTCTCAATTCTTATATTTTGGTTTTATATTTTAACTATAAACGGTAACATGTTTATAGGTGGTCATATACCCAACGCACCAGCTTTCGATTTCTTATCTATTTGAACTCAGGCTTTTGTTACATCAAAGTATACAAGTCACACATACATAGTCCATCACCCACTCAAGATTGAGGTATGCCACACTATGAACATCACAAATGAGTAAATCCATAAATGGATTCAGGATCTATTTTACTTGGGTCTTGACTGATGTACTATTAGTCCAGTCAATCAAATCTATGTTTTTATCTTCTGGAAGTCATCCGCTCCGATGCCCAAAATAAAGCATCTCCTCGATTGGACTTGATAGAAGGCATATTAGTCTTTCAATCAATTTGCTCATTTTCGATTAGACTAAGAACATCTTTAGGTTCATCTACACATACAAGTTGTCTTTTCGTATTACGATCCGACCATGTAAAACTGCTTAGTATTAGTTAAACATTAGATAACTAATGAGCTAATATTTGCTTCCATTTTTCTTTGCATGTAAAAACCATTGAGGACAATATACAAATAATATTAGTGCAACTCATAGATAATTTTATTAAATCAATCTATTCGAAAAATACAAGTATACAAACGAATATACTACACTTAGAGTAATAGATCCAACATTGTTAACTTAGTTAGCGATTAACGAATCAATCGACCATCATTTTCACCATTATGCATATTCTAAGACAATAGGAAGAAAGTTTAGGTTAAATAGTTTAATTGATAATTTAGATTTGGTCTCCATATATTTTCCTATTTGGTTTGCATTAATAATTTTCAACTCTATTAGATTAGTAATTGCTTAGTTCTTGATTGACTTGATAAACACATTTACCAATTTGACAATTATTTGGGTTTGATCCTTGGAATACTCTGAGTGTTCCATTGGAACACTTAATAAATATTACAACTAACCTATCACACTTATAATAAAAGCTACTTTTAATTCTATATATTTTGTGCTAATTCTTTACTTAGTGTTCATACATTAGTGTACAATCATCTTCATAATAAGATTTATGTTGAAATGAAAAAAATAATCACCATGAAATCATTTCTTGAAAATCGTTTATAGTGAAACATTCATATTATAAATTACATTTGTTAAAAGAATTGAAGTATTTCCCTTTGACAATCAAAATTTATCTTATAGTAATTGCATTATCTTATATAGGCTTAATAATAATCGATGACTAAGTAAAACTTAAACTTAAAATTATATGTATGATATGAATAATAGTTCATTGAAATTGGAAGGAATAAATGAAAGTAAGTAAAGTTTTAAAAAAATACTCATATTTATATTATTAATATTCATATGTATATTGTAAAACATTGCTAAATATTTATAAATCATATTTCATATACTTATTATTAAAATATCAATATAAAATATTTTTAATAGAATATTAAGAATATTTTCTAAATTTAAATTTATTATTATTAGAATTTATTGTCAAAATAAAATTATAATATTAAATAATTTAATTAAAACAATAAATTGCATTAACTATATTAATAATTTATTATGTACTATTAAATGTAAATATAAATATATATTTAATAATATTGAAAAGTATAATTTGAGATCAAATATTTTAACATTTCTAAAGTTAAAACTAGAATTTTATTATAATATATTAATATTTAGCTCGGTTCAAGTAAATTATTATCTAAAAACTTTTTACTCATAATTGAGGTTTTTTTTCAAAAAATTCTTAAAAGAAGACAACTTGCATAAAAAAAGGGTTTACTGTAATTGACTAATTAACTTCATTCATCAAGTTATTTTTCATTAACCAAACACAAAAATATGAAAAATGTTTTTCATAAATAATTTTTCATGAAACAAATGCACGTTAAGTAAAAATCTTACATAAATAATATTACTTCCATAAAGAAAATTATGAGTTAAGTTGAGTTTGAATTAGGCCCATAATATTAATACCATAATAATTTCTCAATTTTAACTTAGAAAAAATATGAATTTCAAATTTTAACTAAATTCACCCATATTTATAAATAATTCATTTAAGTTGGTTAGCACTTTCATATATATATATATATATATATATATATATTATTTTTTAAAAAAGAATAATCGTTTTTATTTAATATTTAACGATTATATAATTATAACCATTATATGTTTTTAATTAAATTTCTAAAAAGGTTAATATTTAAATTATAAGTATATTTCATTTGACATCATATAAATTACACAAGAAATGTTGTATTTTGGTTTTGAATATAGAAAGCTATGCCCGAATCATTTTTTTAAACCAACTTAATTATTTTTTTTAAGCTTAATATCATGTTCAAAATTTAGGTTTTTTAATAATGATTATTGTCAAAGCTATTTTTTTGTAAAAGGCGTCGTCTTTATATTTTGAAAACGAAAAAGAAAAATGAGAGTCGTCACCAATCCTTTTTATGAGGTGTGATCGGATCCAGGGGCGAAGCCAGAACAATTTTTTAGGGGGGGCCGGATAAATTTTTAATTTTGTATAGTTTATATCTTTATAATTTGTAAAGGATTAAATTGAATTTTTATAATTTTAGGGGGAGCCAAAGTGTAATTTTATCTTTACTAATTTAAAATTTTTTAAAAAAATTAAGGACTTAAGTAACAATTTTTCATTTTAGGGAGGGCCGGGGCCCATGCCAGCCCCCTATGTTCGCCACTGATCGGATCACCTCATAATATAATAAAATATTTTGATTTATTAAAACAATGATTTTTTGTCTACGAAATCCAGAAAACGGGTTTGGAGTCGGTTACGCATGAGGAAGGGTTAGCACCCTCGATACGCCCAAAATTGGTACCTAGTTGATTAATTGATTTCTTTAGTGTCGAAAATTGAAAATTTGAAAAATTTTAAATTACGATCCTTTGTTATAAAATTAAAAATTTTCGAGAATAGGGCATATTTCACGTTAACCGAGAAAAAAGATTACGTCCCTTAAGTTAAGACATAATGTCTTAAATCCCCAATACGAGAATAAATGCCGAAAAATTTATTTTGGAAGATATTTGATTATCTTGGTTTTAGAAAGAAATCATATTCCGTAAGTTAGAATACGATTTTCCTAATTCCCGAGACTATAAAAAAAATTATGCTTTGAAAATGTTCGGGTATTTGGATTTATCGAGAAAATCGAAACCCCGTAAGTTAGGGAACGATCTTTCGAATTTCTAAATACGAAAAAAACAAATTATCTTAACTTTGAAAATTTCTTTTTATAAGTATAGTTTAAAAAATTAATGTGAATTTGATTATGAAAATGATAATGGTCATGACATAATTAATACTTATTTAGTAATAATGGAGGATTATAACAATGCAAATAAGAACATTAATTCATACCATTAACGACAGAATAAATAAAAAATAACTTAGAACAAAATAAAAGAAAGGGAAATATAAATAACATCTAATTAAAAATCTAGAAAGTAAAATAATAAATAAACAGCGAAATCAATGACATTAAATTTAAGTAAAAGGATAAACAAGTAGGGGATATTAAAATTAAATATTTAAAAGGGGGTAAAAAATGAATGAATGAATAAAACTAATATACATGACATTACATAATGAAAAGGTAAATAAACAATAAACAAATAAATAATAGTTATAAATAATAGATGAATAAAATATTAGATGAAAATAAAAAATTCAAATATAACAAAAAGATAAATAAACGAAAATAAATGAAAATATAAACACATTATGTAAGAGGATTGAAATTACTAAGTAAATGATTAAATCAAAATTAAAATAAAGTCAAAAGGATAAATTATAAATAAATAAAAGAAAAGGGCTGAACGGAGGACCAAAATGAAACGTGCGCTACAAAAGAGGGATTAACTGTGCAATTACACCCTGTCCCTAAAGCGCAACGTTTCAGTAGGGACTGAAGCGAAACAAATGTAGAAACCATAGGGTAAAATTAAAAAAAAAACAAAAAGAATGGATAGGACCAAATCGAGAGAGGGCGAAAAAGTGGAAGGACTACGAGCATAAATATCCCAAAGGTTGCAAAACATGCGGATCCCCCTTCGGGTCAGGTCGCGCCGCACCCGCGGGTCAAGAGTTTTAAACCTCATTTTCATCCCTACTCTAAAAAAACTAAAAATTTCTCTCAATTTCTTCCCTTTTCTCCGGCCAATAGGGCCACCGTCCGTCCGTCGTGGCCGTCGTCCGACAACGATGGTGACCGCCGTGTACGGCGGCCGAAATCCGAAAAAGGGGCTATATCGACTGTTTCGACCTCCTATGCCCGAATCTGGCCTCAAATTGCCTGAAAACCTTTCGAAAATAGCCCGAGTAAAAACAAAACCTTTCGATTTTCCGGCCACTTTTCATCGAAAATGCCTACCTCAGCCGTCCCCGACAACGGAACTCGAAGGTTTGTTTCTTCTAACCCTTATTTTTTTTTTGTTTCCCTTTACAATGTGAAAAGAAAATCAAAAATAAAACAAGAAAAAAGGAATCACCTCTTTCAAAAAATTTTCTATTATGTTCTTTGATACTCGTTTGTGTGTAAAAAAATTACAAGGGTTTCTCTTTTGATTTTATAGCCGAAATAACGTAAAATATATTCTTATTTGTTATTTTTACTGTCGTTGTTTGTCCTTTTTTGCAGGTACGGAGCAACGTGGAACGAGCTGCGGAGGTACGACATGCGGACGTGGCAGTGTACGGAGGCGTGCGGCGCTGGAGATCTTCTTAAGGTTTTTGTTTGGTTTTTAGTTTTGGGCTGATTTAGGTTTTAGATTTTTTGTTATTGGGTTTGACTGATTTGGGTTTTGGGCTTATTATTTTATTCTGTAATTTGGACTTTTATGACTTTTGACTCTTTTTATTTATTTGGTTTATTTGCTAATGAGCCCGGGCAAATTTGGGCGTGTTAATTATTTCAGAAAATGGTCAACACCACCCTGCGAACTTAGGTTTCAATACATTAAAATTTAGTAATGAGGGAGGAATCTTGGCATTTGAAGATAACAGTTGTACTCTTACACAGTAGCTTACCATGTTTTACTTTTACTGCGACTTCTTACGGCCGGGCTGAAGTAACTTCCTTTTTTGCATTGGACCTTGGCTTCAACACGCTATATTTTCTAGTTTTCTCTCTCTTCTTCATATATCTTTCAGATCTTCTTGGATTCCGCTTTGGCGTTGCACGCAAATCTCTCGTTCAACGCTATGTCCGAAACGACTGAGGGATCCGAACTTCAAAATGGTTTCCAGCCACAACCACGACCCGAACCCGAACCGGAATCGGAATTGAAAGTAGAATCTCAACCTGAACAACAACCGGTAGAGGAACTGAAACCGGAACCTGTGGTAACTGATGCCGATCCGAAGCCGGAGCCGAACAATGAGAGCTCGATCCAATCGAATGAGACGACCAAACCAGCTTCAACTGACCAAGTTGCTCCTCCAGGGCGGCGTAAGGATGAGGAGAACCGGACTTTCACGATGAGGGAATTGCTAAGTGAATTGAAAAGCGACGAAGATGATGCAGGTTCTCCTTACAGGTACTTTCTTTTTTCCTTTTCTTTTCGAGTTTCAGTTGATCAAAAAATTACACTCTTTAATTTGTAATTGGATTTAACGAGATTTCAACGTACAAATCTTTCGATCTTTGAAGCTCCCCGTTGATTCGTCTCCTCAATTAAATGTGGAGAATTCTTCGAGTTTCAACTGAACCTAAAATTATAATGTTTCTCTTTTATATCCCGAATAGAGAAGTTACAGAATTTTGATTCTTGATTATCTATTGGCAAACTACTAGATGCAATTAAGGCGTACTCTTCCTTTTAGTCTACGAGTTCATTTTCATTAATTGCATGGATGAGCAACTGTTCTCCGATCAAAGGTCTTCCATTACTCTTGAACGTGATTGTTATGTTAGAAGCTCGTTATCTTTGAACTTCAGATGCAATTAGATTTTTTTTTCCTGCTTTTGAGTCATTAAATTAGTTCTGAATTTCAAGTTCGGCATCAATTGTAATCTTAATCTTTTCCAACTTCGATGAAGGAATCCTTGGTTTTGGGATTTTGCACGTAATAGAATTCAGTTTATGTTCTTTTTCATATGCCGCCATTCATGCAGTAAAGGTTTCCTAGTCTTGTTGGAATAAATATGATGTGATCCTTGTTTCTTCTGCTTGTGAATGATACCATTGTCTACTACATGATTTATATATGCTTCAGTCAAGAAAACACGCAACGTCAGTCCTACCAAAATAATGCTGCTATGGAGTTGATCAATAGTGTCACTGGTACTGATGAGGAAGGCAGGTCTCGTCAACGGATTCTTATATATGCTGCCAGGAGGTACTGTCATCTTGTTTTTATACACTTTTCACACTTTACTTCCATATCGAGCTTGATATGTTGCGGCTTTAGAGTCTGCTATGCAATAGTACTGATTTTCAGTCAAATTTTGTAGGTATGCTACTGCACTGGAGAGAAACCCAGAAGATTATGATGCTCTCTACAATTGGGCATTGGTTCTTCAGGTTTGAGATACTGGTTAATGTTGATGTTAGCTTAACATCATTCAGAATGATTATCATGTCTTATTATTATACAGCAAGGGCAGCCTCCTTAACATTGTCAATTTAAGCATATTATAATGGTTGCAAAATGATGCAGATTTCTCATATCATGTCCTTTCTGTTCTTATTTGGCTTGCAGGAAAGTGCAGATAATGTTAGTCTAGATTCTACTTCACCTTCTAAAGATGCCTTGCTAGAGGAGGCTTGTAAAAAGTATGAAGAGGCTACTCGTCTTTGCCCGACACTTCATGATGTATGTGTGCTTGTTTATGTTGCTGATGATCCATTGCATTACTGTGATCTTTTGGTTTTTTTTAAGTTCCATTTCAATTAAAAAAGGCATGATGACTGCTCAGAGTGCATAAGCCAGATAAGAAACTGAATGCACAACAGAATTTACTGAAATAAGCGTAGAGCTGTATAATATATACGCTAGTGATATTCATTTCATGACTTTGATGCAATTTCATTGCATGACAGGCTTTCTACAACTGGGCTATAGCAATCTCTGATCGAGCAAAAATGCGTGGTCGGACCAAAGAGGCTGAAGAACTATGGGAGCAGGTTCTTACTATATAATTTTGATATCTTAGTCATGCTAGACTTTTGTATGAACAATACTAGTCCTTTATAGGCAAATCTTGGTGTCTTGTCATGGAAAACCTTTTCCATGTGTGGATAAGATCTTGTTTCCTCTTTATGTTTCATGTTAGCTGCATGCTGTTATATAATCTACTTTAGTAAGGCCAAAGAGCCATGGAACTGGATTTTACTTTGGAGTTTTGGTATACAGTCATTCTGGAAATTAGTGCTGAAACACATTGTCCTTGTGGTCATGCTGTGTAGAAATCCTTGGTGTTTTCAAAGGAATGCCTTGCTGTAGTAATAAAAGCCTTGTCCTTTACTTTGGTAGAGCCTCATCCTATTGTTATGGGTTTCAGGCAACAAAAAACTATGAAAAAGCTGTCCAGCTCAACTGGAATAGCCCCCAGGTATATTAGAAGTAATTATTTCTTTTAGTCTTGTAATTCTCCCAACTAGAATGACTACATCTTTCATTTTTATTCTACATCTTAGTGGTTTTAAGGATTCATAAATCTCTTTCAGGCTCTAAACAATTGGGGACTTGCCCTTCAGGTAAACTATGTTTTAGTGATGTTGATATTGTAATCAGCTTCATTTTATTTCCATATCTTTCAAATTTCTGAGTCTACTTCTATGAAATCCTAGAACGCTATGCTTACTTTCATGTTCTATCATGCATGCTTTAGGAACTCAGTGCTATTGTTCCAGCTCGGGAGAAGCAAAAAATTGTCAGGACTGCAATTAGTAAGGTACAAAAGTCATTTGACATCTGATAAGTCCTAAAAGTTCACTTTGCATTTCAATTCTTACAATACCCTTTGCTTTAAATGTAGTTTCGTGCTGCAATACAGTTGCAATTTGATTTCCATCGAGCAATATACAACCTTGGAACTGTTCTGGTAATTTTGTTGGTTATTACTAGTCGTGATACTGGATGGCATGATCTTATTCTCACCTATGATACATTCATTTGTGAAATTAACGAGATTAGATAATGACCTTATCAAGTGAAATTTCAAACATGTGAAGCATTGATTTGGAAATTGAAATATTTCTATTTCTAATGCAGTATGGACTAGCTGAGGATACCTTAAGACAAGGTTCGCCGAATCTGAAAGAAGTTTCCCCAGATGAGCTGTATAGCCAGTCTGCTATCTATATTGCGGCCGCTCATGCACTGAAACCAAATTACTCGGTAAGAGATCAATGTATTTTTCTGGACTACTGAGGTTTACCCTACATTCAGGCTATGTATGTGGCTCAATTATTGGCTAATGAAATTTTGTCACATGAGTTTAATAAAGAAAGCTAATGTTATACTTCTTAATTTTCTCCTTAATTTAAAAGTTCCAGTGTTCTGCATTTTGATTTCCTATCTTAGTTTTGTGGATATGTTCTTATTTGATGTTTTAAATACATCCAGGTTTACAGCAGTGCCTTGAGGCTTGTTCGTTCAATGGTCAGTATTTAATCTTTCAACAATGAATTTTTAGGTTTATTTTGTTTTCTAAATTAATTGAATCTTCCATAAGAAATGTTGAGTCTGTTAAAATGAAAACGATCTTCTGTTCCTTTACCTGGTTAATTAGCATTTATTACTACTGTAGGAGTATTTTTGGTGTAATCCTTCTAGTTCTGCAGTTCTTTCTTCTCAGTCATTAGTGCTGTTTTTAACTGTCAATTATCAGTGCACCACAACTATATCTTTGAGCTGCACCAGAAACTTCGGTTTGACGCAAAATATCCTTTCAGTATAAAGACCATATGCTTTCCAATGCTTTTTCAAATAGTATTCCTTTGGCTTGAAATGTGAACCTATTCAATGATTGGCCAATCCATGCTTACCCCCAACAATGTTCATTTAGTTTTCCTCGCAACATAAGTGAGGATGCATTGTTTGAAAATCTGAAGTTAAAAAAGGTTGTGTGATAAAACACATAAATGTAAAATTTTTTATTATTTTGCAGGTTCTTGGATTTGTCAGATGCCTGTTTTGGTGGTGAATTTAAAATTCCCATACATATTTGTGATTTTGAAAATCATGCTTTTATACCTTTCAAATATGTAATTATATTGAATCTTAATTTTTATATATAATGTATGCGCTTCATTCTCACTATATATAGCAAATGAAATCCAATTAATGTTCCCAAACATAGCATAAACTGATTTGGCCTAGCAATACCTCCTTGGCTTAGTGATCTTGTCTTCAAATCATAAGAAACATAATTTTATTTAAAAATGTAATTGCAAGCTACTGTAATTGTATTCTTTCACCCTCTTCATTTTCGAGTGCCTGTCTTCTTGAAGATTATTTTTTTCTCATTTGCTCGTTCATGTTTAAACCAGATGGCTCATCTGGTTAAGAGAACTATTATTGCGGAAGGCATCACTCTGTTTATTCTCAATTGAATTAGCTGGGCAACTCATTTAATATTATGTCTAACTGAAATAAAATTTTGACAGTTACCTTTACCCCATCTTAAGGATGGGTATCTTACTGCACCACCAGTAGGAAATTCAATGGCTCCTCATGGTGCTTGGAAGAGAACAGAGTTCTTTTTGAATCATGAAGCAGTTCAACAGGTAAAAAGAAACTGTTTGGTCTTTTTGTTGTCCGTGGCTAATTGATATCAATTTTCATTCATTTTTGCCTGACCGTGGACATTAGTTTGAACATATTTTGATAGTTAATGGCTGAAATTAGGTTGTTGTAAGTTCCTTTGGAATTTGGAGTGTATTATAGTGTTCACTGCTTGTTTGTCGCCACTTGTCCTAGCATGTATTGCTTTTCTGTTTAATTGTTTAAATAGTAACCCTAACTTAGAGTAGTTAAAGGTCAGATCTGCTCAGACATTGATTACGTTTCTCCATCTCCATGTCCCTCTTCAATTTTTCCAATTGAGCAGGTCATCAGAGTTGATCAGAGACAAATTACCCGGAGCCTCTCTGGAAGAACTTCAGATGTAACAGATATGGACAAAAGGGCTATAAGAGTTGATATTCCAGATATTGTTTCTGTATCAGCATGTGCTGATCTGACTTTACCACCAGGTGCAGGTCTCTGTATCGATACCACCTCTGGTCCAGTTTTCTTGGTAAGTATCGTGCTTTTCAATTTGCATTCTAGAAATTTCATCTCAAACCTGTCGGAAAACTTGATAATTATTACCCATTTTTGTCCTTTGGATGCTGCTATCTTGGCATGGCTTTAGTGACCATCTTCTGTTGTTGCTTTCAGGTTGCTGACTCGTGGGAATCACTAGACGGATGGCTTGACGCCATCCGCTTAGTTTACACAATTTATGCACGAGGTAAGACTGATATTCTGGCGGGTATCATTACGGGCTAATTGTTGCTTTATGTATGGACCTTTCATTTTTTCTTTTTTTCTTTTTTTAAGTTTATTTGCGTTACTTTCAGATTTCCTCGGATCTAATTTGACTCCTGTATGTTATCAAAATTTTTGGAATACTCTCTGGTTAAGCTATTTATTTGGCATCTCAACTGATATTTTGATCATTTTTACACTTTCGTAAAAATACATTAATATTATAATAATTTGATGGTCATATTTCATATTGTATTCATGTAGATTATACTAAGTTTTGAGTAAATTAAAAATCTCTATACATTTCTTAAAAAAAAGGTTCAAATTGTTAAAATTGTTGATTCAAAACTTTTCATACTAGTCAAATATAATTATATTGATAAATTTTAATAATTGTTAAAAATGTCAATAGAAAAAATCCAAAGAGTTATGGAAGTGTATAAATTTAAAGTGATGTTATATTTATGTAAGTGGGTTATTTTCATATACATTTATTTATTTTTAGATCAATTTTTTATTTGTATTTCTATTCTATATACTAAGGTTTGGTTAAAATATGCTACAAGTCTTTGTATTATTTATAAATTTATGAATTAATTTTTGTATTTTTATTTTCAAAAATTTAGTCTATTTATTTTTTAGATTTTAAAATTCAGATTTAATTGTTAATATTGTTAAAATTATTTTGTTAAATTTATATTTATTATGACAACATTTTTTTAAGTTAAATGGCTATCAAGAGGATTTTTTCTTTTTTTTCAAATTTCAAATTTCAAATTGTACACTAACAAATTTACCAAGAACAATTAATAGTGTTAATAATTAGATTTGAATTTTAAAATTTGAAAAGTAGAAGAATTAAATTTTTAAAAATAAAGTTATAGGGATTAAATATCAAATTTGTGAAGAATACAAGGATTTATGATATATTCTAACCTTAAAATTTTGATCGAGTTGGTGATGCAAATCAACTAAGTTTTAATTTAGTGTTAAATTACAAAAAAAGTCATCTACACAACAACAAATATTATTTTGAAGATATTTATGTAGTTATATTTTGATATTTCTAATATATATACACATATAATGAGAATTATGATATTTGAACACATATCTTGATTCTTAATTAAAATTACATTTAATTTTTATATAAATTTTTTGTAAGTTCGTTATATAAATGTTTTCACCATGATTATCTAGTAATACATAAAAAAATTTTATCTGGGTGTGCCATTATCTTGTTTTGTATATGTAAGAAAGAAAAATATACAAAAATGAGTAAAACTACTTTGATTTTACAATAGTTTAAGTTCTATATATACACCAAATCTAGATTTTAACACACCCATATTTGAAAATTCCATATTAAAAGAAACACACATGTCTATTAAAAAAGAGACTGTGGTTGATATGGTAAAGTTGAGATATTGTAAATCATGATATCTTAGGTATAGATTTTGTCATAAATGTATATTTTCATTTTATATAAAGAGATAAGATAAAAATACTCCCATAGCAATGATTGTTATTTTGAAAAAATATATATTTTTGATAATTTTTCAATTAAATTGAGATCCAAGTGATAGGTAATATCAATTTAATCAAACTCTTTGGCATGCACTTAGTATAGAAGAGATGATGTTTATAAATTTTTTCATCTTTTTTAAATTGTAATTTAATTGTTCACTTGTAAAAAGAAAAAAAAGGTTGATGATAATGATGAAGAAACAATATTTTAAAAGGTAATATTTATCATGATATTAAAAGGTAATATTAATGTGTCCATCCATATAAACTGATGTATAAAATTTATATAATAAGGTAAGAGTATGATAATTAATCTATAAGAAGGTTTCAAATACAGTTATATATTTATTACTTTAGGGTAAAATTATATAATTAATCACATAATTTTTTATGTTTTCATTTTAGGCATTAAAATTAAAAAAAAAAATTATTTTAAGTATTATCGTTAATAATCGTTTCCATTTTGGTTATTTTTTTTAGAATTTATAAGGAAAACTTAGGTTTTTTTTTTTAGGGAAAAGTAAACAAACTTAAAAAGATAGGATGATTTTTTCTTTGGGCAATTCAATGTAAAACTTAAGTTTTTCCTTCTACTAGAAAAGTACAATTAATTCTAAAAAAAAAAAAAGAAAATACAAGAAATTTAAAAAAAAAGATAAAATGGTTTTTATCTTTAAAAACTCAAGTAATTCCATGTAAAACTCTAGATTTTTTTTAAGAAAAAAAAGAGATAAAATTAATTCGAAAAAGAAAAACATAAAGGAAATTAAAAAAAAAATGGTTTTCCCTATAAAAACCCAACTAGTTTCCTATAAAGCCTAAGTTTTTCTTTTTTATTAAGAAAAATTAAAATTAATTCTAAAAAAAAAAGATAAAGTGAGTGACCAAAATGAAAATTTACTAAAGCTGAATGACTAAAATGAACTTTGAATTAATAATGGGTAACCGAAATGGAAACAGTTGTTAACGGTAATGCCTAAATTTCAAGAAAAAAAATTATTTTTGTTCCCAAAATGAAAACATATAAAAATTGAGTGCTCATCTATGTAGTTTATCCATTATTTTAATATTTTTTTTATATGTGTATGTGCCACCCTTTAAACCAAGCACCAAGCCAAAAGAAAAGAAAATTATAGGGTCAAAATAAATAATAAATATTTAAGAAGCCAAGATGCAATTCTACCATTATATTAATTGGTAATATAATAAATCTTGAAAGGATTCTCCAACTTACTATTTTTGGAACTAAAACCATTAGGTACTTGTCTACTCCTCTCTTCTAATCCTTATTTATAAAATCTAAAATCTTCATCAAATAATTTTTTTAATTATGATAGAAATATGATGATTTTTTTATGATTATGGGCTCTTCTGCTAGTGTTTTTCAACAATCGATGGGTTGGGCACACAATGAAAAAGGTTCTTCGCCGATTGCTGGTGATCCAACTGTTAATCGGAATGGTATGGATATAGATAGAGGGGTTCCTCATCCACTATCTTTTCGGGATACTCTTTTAGGGTCTCTTCCATATTTGTTTCAAGGGTTGGATATGGATGATATCGTGTTGAAGGATAGTGACGTGTTGATCAGTGATACTGATGGGGTTCCTTGGTTAGTTTTTTGGATTGAGTTCGCACTCTCATTGAGAAGAGTATAACATGTTCGGTTGTCATCAAGTTGTTGGGTCGTCAGATTGTGTTTAATGTGCTTCTTAACATATTATTTGCCCTCTGGAAGCTGTGGCAACAAATTCAAATGATGTACTTGGAAAATGATTTCTACCTAGTCAAGTTCCTTGATGGTGATAATTACTCCAAGGCATTGCCTGACGAACATTGGGTGATTTTAGGCAATACCTTACGGTTCGGCTCTTGACTCAAACTTTCTCTCTTGTTTAGGACACTATACAAAAACCGGTGGCTTGGGTTTGCTTGTCTGGCTGTCATCCAGGTTATACAAGAAATTTTGGTTCGAGCTATTGGTAGCATCATTGGTTCGATGATTAAACTGGACTACAACACTAGCAATGGTTCTCGTTGTCGTTTTGCTCGGTTGGTTGTATGTCTCGATGTTAATAAGGCTCTAGTGTCAAAAGTCCAAATTGGTGGGTGATTGTACTGTAACATTGTAACACTGTAACACCCCTTACCCGTGTTCGACGCCGGAACCTGATACGAGGTATTACCGAACTTAACTTACTTAAACATACAACATTGGGCTGTAAAAATTTCATTTCAACTTAAAACTTCTCATTCATATACATAACATCCTTATAATGGGCCTACGAGGCCCTGAACATACATACGAAAGGTTTCAAAATTAAACCGAAAACTTTTGCACTCTTAGAAAAGGTTTTCCTAAATAGGGCCACATGCCCGTGTGAAATGGAACACGCCCGTGTGGGCAGGCCGTGTGGTCACACACGCCCATGTTCCTAGCCCGTGTGGAATTTATTTTTCATTCCGAACCTATAGGGGTTTTCACACGGCCGGACACACGCCCGTGTCAATGGCCTATGTCCCTCACACGACCTACACATGCCCGTGTCCTCACCCGTGTGTGAAAAACCTGGGTATTCTGTTTATGATGTCAGCAACCCCCTTAAGGAGCACATGGCCTAGTCACACGCCCGTGTGACGAATCAAATTCTCACAATTTGATACAGGGGACACATGGCCTATCAGCACACCTATGGGGCTGACCATGTGTCACACACGGCCTAGACACACGCCCGTGTGTCTACCCGTTTGGACAATTAGAAGGCTATTTTCTAAGCCAATTGCCATCCTGAAACATAAACACACATCTACCAACACAAGCAATACATAACATGGCAATAATACACTATGAAGAATCACTAATCATTATCCATACACTTCACATTTTACTCCATCAATTGCATGAACTTTCACTTCATAAAACTCATCATCATTAAAAATAAGAAACTTGATAAATATCGGCCAATTTCCCACTGGCCATTTACAAAATGAGTGAGTAACCTTAATAGCCAACACTTTGGCTTTCAAATATGACATAACACACAATAACCAAGTTCCTATACATGCCATACTCAAAATAAATTAGCTTTACTATACCAAAAGAATGATTGATAGTGTGATCCGAGCTCTGACGTTCTATGATCCCCAAGCTAGCTTGGCGATACTACAAGGAAAAGGGAAAAGAGAGGGGTAAGCATATAGCTTAGTAAGTTTGCATGAATTAAAATAGCAACATAAGTACTCATGATAAAATTCATTCATCTC
Organism: Gossypium bickii; assembly: GCA_025503065.1. Taxonomy (NCBI): domain Eukaryota; kingdom Viridiplantae; phylum Streptophyta; class Magnoliopsida; order Malvales; family Malvaceae; genus Gossypium; species Gossypium bickii. Next base: position 86,910,376 of record CP106712.1, read on the forward strand.
ATAGAACAATAACAACACAAGTTTTCAACTACTTAGACATAATTACTCTTACCCATCACATATCACATTATGGTTTCATAACTTGTATTTTACTCATGGTACCTGTATCACTTCGGCACATAATTTAGCACTTATGATATCTTGAACATAAACTTAAATCATTATCATCCTTAACTTAGATGAAACTCTTTGTCATCCTTGTATAACTTAGCTCTTTATCATCTTTACATACTTAGCTCTTTTGCCCGTTGAACTACTCGGAATATCGGAGGATACTCAATCTCATCATACATGTATCACGATGCCAATGCCATATCCCAAATATGGTTTCTACACAGGATCTCTTAGCTCGATGTCGATGCCATGTCCCAGACATGATCTTATACGAGATCGTATGTAGATGTCCCAGACATGGTCTTACACGAGATCTTCCTTTGGTGCTGAAGCCATGTCCCAGACATGGTCTTATACGGGACCTTCCTTATTCGATGTCGATGCCATGTTCCAGACATGGTCTTATACGAGATCTACGTTCGATGCCGATGCCATATCCCAGATATGGTCTTATACAGGGCCTACATTTGGTGCCGATGCCATATCCCAGATATGGTCTTATACAGGACCTTCCTTATCTCATGTCGTGACATAGGTATCCTTGTTATTTCGAATCTTCAATCGGGATTTCATTTTGACATATTCTCATCATTTCTCATCGAAGCATCAATTAGTTAATTTTCATGATATGATATTCACTATCATAAGATCAAGTAATTTAAAATATAATAACACTATGAAACTTTAATTTCACACAAACTTACCTCGGTACTCAAAATGTGTGTAGATGTTCGATTTAGTCGAACACTTTGTTCTTGCCTCGGTTTCGGTCTGGGTTTCGCGTTTCTTGATCTATAATAACAATTTCACTTGTTTAATACTCACACCGACTAAATTGACTCATGAATCATACTTTGGTAAAATTATGATTTTGCCCCTAAACTTTTACATAATTACACTTTTGCCCTTAGGCTAGTAAAATGATTTTTTTTTTCAAATTTCTTGTACTTTAAACCTAGCCGAATTATTTTCTTAACTACAACAGCCCCCAATTTCCACTATTTCACTCATGTATGACCATTTTTATAACTTTTACAATTTGGTCCTTTTATGCATTTACCATGAAAATCACTTAGAAAAAGATGTTCATCGTACATCAGACTTTCATATTCTTCCTTAAAACATCAAAATACATGCATGTCATACATGGGTAAATTTTTTAACATAAACCTTAGCTCAAAATATAGCTAGAAATAGCTAAATCGAGCTATGAGGATCTCAAAAATACGAATAACATTAAAAACGGGGCTAGGATGCACTTACTATCAAGCTTGGAAGTTGAAGAAACCCTAGCTATGTCTCCTTGCAAATTTCAACACTTAGAGGAAGAAGATGGACAAGATTTTGGCTTATTTTTCCCTTTTTAATTCATTAATTAACTAAATGACTAAAATGCCCTTAAGGCCATTTTTTGAGATTTTTCCTTCCCATGTCTATTTTTTTCCATCTTGACATTTAATGGCCTAATTGCTAAATAAAGACCTCTAGTAATTTTTATAATTCTATTTCATACTTAAATCTTCTAGAATCTCATATTTTCTAATCTTTGCAATTTAGTCCTAATGGACAAATTGATCACTAATAAATAAAATTTCCTCATGAAATTTTCACACAATCATGCAAACATATCATAAGCCTCATAAAAATCATAAAACACATATTTCTACTTCAGATTTGTGGTTTCACAACCACTATTCCGACTATGCCCTAAATCGGGCTGTTACAATTCTCCCCCTTAGGGATTTTCGTCCCTGAAAATTCTTACCAGTGAAAAGGTTTGGATACTGGTTTCTCATAGTCTCCTCGGGCTTCCATGTAGCCTCTTCTACTCCATGTCTTTGCCACAATACTTTCACAAGATCTATACTTTTATTTCTTAGTTGTTTGACTTCTCATGCTAGAATCTTAATCGGTTCTTCGCCATAAGTTATGTCGGGTTGAATTTCAACCTCTGTCGGTGTAATCACATGCGAAGGATCTGATCGGTAACGACGTAACATAGATACATGAAACACATCATGAATCTTTTCTAATTTTGACGGCAAAGCCAATCGATAGGCTACCGGCCCTATCCTTTCGGTAATCTCATATGGTCCAATAAAACACAGACTCAATTTGCCTTTCCGGCTAAATCTGATAACTTTCTTCCATGGTGACACTTTTAAGAATACCTTATCTCCAACTTGAAACTCGATCTCTTTTCGTTTCAAGTCCGAGTAGGATTTTTGTCTATTAGAAGAAGCTTTTAAACAATCACTGATTATTTTTACCTTCTCTTTAGTTTCTCTAACTAGATCGACCCCGTGAATCTAATTTTCCTTGAGTTCAGTCCAATAAAAAGGTGTTCGACACTTACACCCATACAAAGCCTCATAGGGAGCCATTTTCAAACTCGACTGAAATTCAACCCGACATGACGTACAACAAAGAACCGATTGAAACTTTAACTCGAGAGGTTAAACAGTTGAGAAATAAAATCATAGATTTAGTGAAAGTACTTTGGCAATGAAACGGTGTCAAAGAAGCCACGAGGGAGCCCGAGGAAGCCATGAGAAAATAGTACCCTAACCTATTCACTGGTAAGATTTTCGAGGACGAAAATCCCTAAGGGGGGAGAGTTGTAACAATCCGTTTTTAGTCAAATCAAAATAGTGGTTTCTGGACCATAAATCTGAACTTGAAATATTTATTTTATTATTTTAATGTTTACAACATGATTGATTGATTGTGTGAAAGTTTTGTTTAAAAATTTTATCATTTGAGTAGTTAACTTGATAAAAATGACTAAATCGCGAAAAGTAAAAAAGTGATGTTCTATTAGTTAAGAGTGCCTAATAGCTATAGAACCTTAAAGTAAGAGTCCTTAAGTGGTAATTAGACCATTATTAAGGTGGGTGGACATTTGTGTACATGGATTATATGAATTTTTAATGTTTTAATAAAGGTTAAATAAGTAAATATGTAAATAAACATAAAATAAAAAAAACAAAATCATAAAATAGTGTCAATCTTCTTCCTAGTACCGGAATTTGAAGAAAAGAAAAACCATAGCTAGGTTTTCCATTCGGCCATGGTTTAATAGCTCATTAAGGTATGATTTTTGTCCCGTTTTTATTAAATTTTATGTTTTTGAGATCGTTGCAACTAGGTCTAGCTAGCCCAGGGACTATTTTGCAAAACTGTTAAAGATTTTAGATGTTTCCATTTATGAATAATGAATATTTTAATGTTTAATGATAGATTATGAATGTTTGTTGATAATTATACAAGTTTTGTTAAGTGATTTTTAGTGAAAATGCAAATTAGGGATTAAATTGTGAAATATGGAAACTTTGTGGTTAAAATGTGAAATAAATAAAAAATATGGGCTGCTAGAGACCTAATTGAAATTTGGCTAGCATGGGTTGTGGTTGAATTGCATGAATTTGTGTTTTTATGAAATAAGGACTAAATTGTAAAAGATGTGAAACATTACGGGCAAATGCGTAAAAGTGCTTTAAAATGTGATTTGGACTAAATTGAATAGAGAGATGATTAAATAAGTTAATTTTAATTACATATAGATCAATAAAAGCAAAACTCGGATCTAGATCGAGGGAAAAACAAAGTTCTCGACTAACCAACCAGTTTAGCCTTTTTTACATCTGAGGTAAGTTCGTATGTAATAAGCATTGTTATATTTGTGTTTTAAATGCTTTGATATTGCATAAATTGTGAATTATGAACTTACAGACATATTTGACGAAGATTTGGCATTGAAATCCCTGTTGAACCTTAGGAATAGATTAGGATACGAATGACATGTCATTAGGGGATACATTGATTTGGCTTCGGGCCATGATATCGGCACTTCGGGTGCAAGCTTTATCAATTTGGCTTCGAGCCATGATATTAGCACTTAGGGTGCGAGACTCCCGAGTATCCGAAATTTATTCTGAATGGTTCAACTGGTATATTGAAGAAGTGAAATGGTGAGAAATAGATATGTATCGGTACAGGTATGTACGTAAAACTATTTGAGCAATGAATCAAAGGAAGTTGTGAGCTTATGATCAATTATGTGCTTAAATTTCATGTTAACTTTGTGATTGTTGCTTTGATGCAATTTATGTTTTCATCTTGAAATGTAAATGAATGATGAGACTTGCTTATTATTTTCACACGAGCTTACTAAGCTATAAAGCTTACTTTGTTTATTTTACTATGTTTTATAGTGACTTCAAAGCTAGCTCAGATTCGAGGATCGTCGGAGACTATGTCACGCTATCCTACTATCACTTGGTACTTTTGAACTTTGGTATATTGGTATATGGCATGTATAGGATTATGGTCATTTTGTTATGTAGTATGGTAATGAGTTGTGCCATTTGAATTGACTTGTAAATGTTTATGTTTTGATTTGTGTATATATATATAGGCATGAGAGTTGGCTTAATTTGGTTGGTTTGATTAAGTATATAAATGTGTTTATGGCTAATTATATGTATTTGAGGTTGATTTTGTGATGTTTATTGATAGTAGATATTGTGGTTGTCAAATGGCATAAATATGATAAGTTATAAGCTTGTGAATTTGAGCATAATGATATATGTTTGGAAATGTTTACTTAGTTGAAATGTATATGTGAATTTGGTATAAATGGATTGGCCTATTTTGTAACTTTTTTATATTGTGTATAATGGATTTGATTTGGCATGATTTAGGCTTGCTTTAGTTGGTTTGTTTGCCTATTTTTATGCCATGAATTGTGCAATTTGGTTTAATGTAGGTGTGCACAAGTGGGTGGCAAAATGGCTTGGTAAATAGCCTATTTTTGTCCACATGGGCAGAGACACGGGCGTGTGTCTCAGTCGTGTGTGACACACGGTCACATAGATGACTGTGTGTCCCTTGGTGTTGAAATAGAAACCAAGTCAGTATGCTCCACACGGCTTCACACACGGTCATGTGACTTGGCCATGTGGCATAAGTTAGTATACCTACAGGTTTGACACGGCCTAGCACACAGCCTGACACACAGGTGTGTATGGCCATTTTTAGGGCACACGGGGTAGCTACACGGGTGTGTGCGTTGGCCGTGTGACCCAAGTCAGAGAGTTACATGGGGTCAGACACGGGCTGGGACACGGCCATGTGCTCCCATTTTAAATGTCCACACGGCCTGTGACACGGGAGTGCCTTTGGCCGTGTGAGACACACGGCTGGGATACACAGGCGTGTGAGACACACGGCTGGGATACACAGGCGTGTGTCCCCTATTTTTGAAATTTTTTTCTAAATGTTCAAAACGTTTCTAAAGTTATCAGTTTAGTCCCAAACTGCTCCTAATGCATGTTTAAGGCATTGTAGGTTCGTATTAGGGAAAAAATGATTGGTTGTGAATTAATTGTATTTGAAATGATTAATTTGTATAAGAAACATATGTTTTAATGTGTGATAAGTTCGGTAATGCTTCGTAACCCTATTTCAGCGTTGAATACGAGTGGAGGTGTTACATTTATTAGTATCAGAACTACGGTTTAGTCGATTCTAGGACTAACGTAACGTGTGTGAGAGTCTCGCTATACATGCCATATATAACCTGTGATAGTGTGATGACTCCTGAGAATTTAAACTGTGTTTTCATATAGCAAATGGATTCCAATCAAGTTGTAGCTGATGATGTTGAGAGTAATACGCCAGCTCCCGCTCAAGGGACAGTGCTGTCTAAATCTAGAAATGTATCGAGTAGTTGTAGAGGATAGGCTAAAGAAGCCTTTTTCCAAAAGATGAACGAATGGTTCACGGAATTTGTTCGGACAAATCCTGTAACATCCCGATTTTGGGTCTAGTCGGAACAGTGGTTTCAGGACCACAAATCTAACGTAGTAAAATTTATTTTATAGTCTATAGTTTTATGGAATGGTTTCGTGAAAATTTCATTCGAAAATTTTAACATTTGGGCACTCAATTTAGTTAAAGGGCCCAAATGTAAAAAGTGCAAATAGACATGGTTCGGTGAGATTTCAAAATTATGCATTAATGGCATTTTGGTCATTTGGTAAATAAAGATAAAATAAAACAAATAAAAAGATGTCATCTTCTTCAATTGAGTCCCTTAGTGCCGAAATTTCAAGGGAGACCATAGCTAGGGTTTGTTCATCTTCCAAGCTCGATTGTAAGTCTTTTCTAGCCCTTTTTGAATGATTTTTATGTTTTTGAGATCCTTGCAACCTAATCTAGGTAGTTCAAGGACTAATTTGAAAAGATGTCAAAGTCTAAAATTTTACCCATGTTAGATATTTGTGTATTTTGATGTTTAATGGTAGAAAATGTATATTTGATGTTAGATAAACAACTTTTACTAAGTGATTTTTGATGAAAATGCCTAAAAAGGACCTATTTGTAAAAGTTGTAAAATAAATAGTAAAAGTGTGATTAAATGGGAAATGTTGTAACATCTCGATTTAGGGCCTAGTTGGAATAGTGGTGCGGGACCACAAATCTGAAGTAGAAATGTGAGTTTTAAGATTTATGTTATGTTTGCATGATCATATGAAAGTTTCATGAAGTAATTTTGTTAAATTGTGAGTGAATAGCTTTTAGTATGAAATAGCTTTGGATTATTAATTAGAGGTCCTTAAATAGAAATTTTCCCAATTTCTAATTTTTTGACAAAAATGGGCATGAGTGGGTAAAATTTGAAAGTTTGGCAAAAAGGGCATTTTGGTCAATTGTCAAATAAATGATTAAAAGGATGAAATAAGTCAAAATTTATGTTCATCTTCCTCCCTAAGGGCCGAAAATTTGAAGAACCCCATATCTAGGGTTTGTTCATCTTTTAAGCTTGCTAGTAAGTGCATCCTAGCCCCGTTTTTAATATTCTTCGTATTTTTGAGATCCTCGTAACTTGAATTAGCTATTTTTAGCTATATGTTGAGCTAGGATTCATGTTAAAAAATATACCCATGTATGACATGCATGTATTTTGATGTTTTATGGAAGATTATGAGAGTTGGATGTGGAATGAACATCTTTTTCTAAGTGAATTCCATGAAAAATGCATGTAAGGACTAGTTTGTAAAAGTCTTGAAAATGGTCATACATGAGTGATTTAGTGAGAATTGATGGTTTCTATAGTTGAGAAAATGAATCAGCTAAGCATGAAATATTAAATAGTTGAATGAAAATCAATTTACGAGCCTTGGGGCAAAAGTGTAAATATAAAGAAGTTTAGGGGCAAAATGATAATTTTGTCAAAGTATGAGTTATGAGTCAATTTAGTCAATGTGTGTATTAAATAAGTAGATTTATCATTTTAGATCAAGAAAAATAAAGCCCGGATCAAAACCGAGGCAAGAGCAAAGTGGTGGACTAGATTGCATGTCTTCATACAATTTGAATACCGAGGTAAGTTAATGTGTAAACAATACATTTATACTTATACATTGTTGATGCTAACTAGTGTGTAGCATGATCGAAAACCTATACGGTTCAAGTGGATTGAATGTGGTAGTTATTGAGTAATCGATGTATGAATTACGAATTAGATGTGTGAATGTGTAGTAATGATACATAATGGTGGGCTAAGTGCGATACCACCTTAAAACTTAACTGTGATGGGCTATGTGCGATGTTATTGTTAAGTATATTATTTGGTGGGCTATGTGCGATACCACTATGATTACCCTTCCTGGTAGGCTATGTGCGATACTACCCTATTATCTAATTGTGGTGGGCTAAGTGCGAAACCACCGAGTGATTTAGCTGTGTGGTTGGATTAGTGAATAAATATGAGGTGCTGTATCACGAGTAATTGTGATGTTTAGTGTAGGTGTACAAATGAATGAAGGTAAGCATTTGACTTGTGATGTGTTGGAAATATGGTAACGGATAGAATAAGTAAGCATAGTTATGGATGTGATTTATTCTTGTTTAGTATAATGCTAATTGTTGTTTAGCTCATACTATGATGTAAATTGTTTATATGTAGACTTACTAAGCTTAAAGCTTACTCTCCTTTCTTTCCCTTGTCTTATAGAGCTAAAGAGTCGAATCGAGATACGCGGATAAATTGGAAGATCGCCCACACTATCAGCTCTCTTCGGTATATCTAGACTCGGTGCTTTTGTATATGGCATGTATAGAGGCTAGACAAGTTAGTTTATTTTGTTGTATTGGCCAAGGGTGTGTTGACCCTTTAGATGGATAAACTATTTTGTAAAATGCCTTGGTTGATGGCTTATCTTGTTATATGAAAAGATGTAGTTATCCATGGGAGTTTATATTTCAAAGTATGAATTGTGTGATGATATGTTGCATGGATCCATATTATGTGAGCTAAAGGGGTGAAAAGAGCTTGACAAATAGCCTTGTTCTTGTCCATGTAGGTAGACATACGGGCATGTGTCTAGGCCATGTGTGACACACGGTCAGCCCATAGGCGTGTGATTTGGCCATGTGTCCCCTGCATGTTATAGTTTTAAGTCAGTATAGACCACGGGCTAGCCACACGGGCATGTGCCTAGACTTTAGGCCGTGTGAGATGGTCAGTGTTTGCCATGGGTGGAGAGCACAGGCATGTTCTTAAACCGTGTAACTCAAACAAATTACCCAAGTTTTTATACACTGGGTAAGGACATGGGCGTGTGTGACTACACGACCTAACCCTAAGGACATGGGCGTGTGTGACTACACGACCTAACCCCACGGCGTGTCCCACTGCACATGGGTGTGTGACCCTTGATTAGGGGAAAGAAATTTTAAGAACGTAAAGGTTTCCGGTAGGGTTTCGTAAACCATCTTATGTATGTTTAAGGCCTTGTGTGTCCTTAATGAGCCGTTGTGTTGACTATAGAGAGTTGTCAAGTTGGTACTAAAGTGAATTAAGTCCGGTAATGCCTCGGGCCCGATTCTAGAATAGAATACGGGTAAGGGGTGTTACAAATGTGGGCTGTTATGAGTATGAAAGTGGTTCGGCTAGGCTTGGGTTTTAAAGAAATTGACTATATTTCATTTTACGAGCCTAGGGACTAAAGTGTAAAATGTTGAAAAGTTAGGGGAAAAAATGTAAGTTTTCCATAATGTGATTTTTGGACTGGATTGAATAATGTGAGTATTAAATGAGTTAAATTTACTATTATAGATTAAGAAAAACAAAGTTTGAACCTAGATCAGGGGAAAAACAAAGTGTTTGACGATTTAGTCCATTTTTACTATTTTTGTACCGAGGTAAGTTCGTATGTTAATAATGCAATGTTATAATTGTATTTATAATATTTTGATGATGCATAAATTGTATGATTGACTCTATGGGTGTAATTGACGAGGTTTCGACAAGCGAAAAAATCCTGATTGAAATTTAGGAATAAATTAGGATACAAGTGACATGTCACTAGGAACCCATGTGATTATGTGATTATGTGACCCGAGTGCTGGTCCGGTACATCCTACTGGTGGTTGGGTATACTGGCATATGTTGCGGATACATGACAGCTTGTGTGAGCAGCACTGCGTAGCTACATCTCGACTGACAGCTTGTGTGAGCAGACCCGTGGATAGCTCGAGAGCGAGCCTATATGTGTTATGAGATTTGTGGTAGCATTGGCTCCATATGTGGCATTTATGTGCAAATCTTTCCGCATATCCGATAGTATTCCAAGTGGTTCAACGGGTATGTCAAAGATGAGAAAGTATGTGATTATGTTACGAGTGGGTACAAGTATGTACGAAAAACTCAATGGAAATAGATTCGGTATATGATGAACTAATGGTAGGAATGTGATTGAGTAAGTTATGCTCATGAAATTTTAATGACATTTATGTTAGTATATGTTAAGTTATTTATATGAAAAATGTATAATTAATGTTGTTTATTATTTGCATATGAACTTAGTAAGCTTTATAGCTTACCCCCTTTCTTTCCCTTATCTTATAGTGTCACCAAGCTAGCTCGAGATCGGAGATCGTCGGAGATCCATTCACACTATCAATCATTATTTTGGGTACCATTGAAATGTCAATATTTTGATTTATAGCATGTATAGGGACTTGGTCATTTTGTTATATGTGTTATTGGTAATGTGGAAAAATGTATTGGCTTATAATGGGTAATGATTTCATTTTGTATATGGCCATGAAAGTTGGCTAATGTTGGTTATGAGTATATTTATATGATGATACCATTCATGAACGTGGAAACTTGCATGGTTTGTGTTGATAAATGTATTAAGTTATGTGCATGTTAGATGTTGGCATGTGAATGCCAGCTTATTGCGTTGGTTGTGGTGGTTTTGGATTGCATCTATATGCTTGGATTTGTGCCATGTAATGTTGTGTAGGTATGTGCAAGTGAGGGTGGCAAAATGGCTTGGTAAATAGCCCTTATTTTGTCCACATGAGTAGACACACGGACGTGTGTCTAGGCTGTGTGTGACACACGGTCTGTCCCACGAGCATGTGTTTGGTCGTGTGTCCCCTGCACCTTAATTTTGAGAAATAGAATGCTCATAATTGAGCACACGAGTAGAGATACGAGTGTGTGTCCCGGGCGTGTGAAATTTGCACCTATTTTATGAAAAATCATGAAAATTAAATCGACCACACCACCTAGCACATGGGCATGTGACTTGGCCGTGTGACTTCAATTTGTTCATGAGTTACAAACAGAGAGTTACACGAGTTAGGGACACGTGCAAGTGTGGCCACACGACCTACCCACACGGGCGTGTGACCCTTGTTTCTAGCAAAAATTTTATAAGTTTTGTAAAAATTTCCTAAGTGCTTGGTTTAGTCTCGAACCATTACTAAAGCATGTTTTGGGCCTCGTAGGCTCATATTAGGGACTTTATGATTGATTATGAATGGTTTTAATTTGGACGCAAATTTATATCTCGATTTGTATGTTTACTTGCGATGTAAGTTCGGTAATGCCTCGTACCCTGTTCTAGCATTGAATACCGGTAAGGGGTGTTACATTTAGTGGTATCAGGGCTACAATTTAGTCGATTCTCAAACTAACATAGCGTGTGTAAGAGTCTAGCTATACATGCCATAAATGAACTGTGATAGTGTGATGACTCCTGACAACTTTAAATTGTGTTTTTATAAAGTAAATGGATCCCAATCGAGCTGAAACTGATGACGTAGAAAGTAATGCGCCGACTCCCATTCAAGGGACCACGCCATCTGAAAGTAGACCAGTGACAATTGGTCAAGGAGAAAGAGATAGGGAAGCCTTCCTCCACATAATGAACGAGTGGTATACGAAGTTTATTCGAACAAATCTGACTGCGCAACCCCCTCCACCCCACCTATTCCTCATTTGGTTCCCGTAGCTCCACAAGGTATGGAATTTGTAAGATTGAGTAAGCCTCCGGTTGATACGATCCGAAAGCATGGGGTTGAAGATTTCAGAGCTAATGTTGATAATGATCCCGAGAGAGCCGAGTTTTGGCTCGAAAACTCCATCAGGGTATTTAATGAACTGTCTTGCACACCGGACTAATGTCTAAAATGTACTGTGTCGTTTCTAAGAGACTTAGCATATCGGTGGTGGAAAAATCTTATGTCAGTAGTACCAAGAGAGAGGGTTAACTGGAATTCTTCCAAGATGAGTTTAGGAAGAAATATATCAGCCAACGGTTCATTGATCAGAAACGTAAGGAGTTTTTAGAGCTAAAATAGGGCCGAATGTCTGTAACTGAGTACGAACGAGAGTTTGTTAGGCATAGTAAGTACGCTCAGGAGTGTGTTTCCACCAAGGCTATCATGTGCAAAAGTTTCGAAGATGGGTTGAATGAGGATATCCGATTGTTAGTTGGAGTCCTTGAGCTAAAAGAATTTGTAGTGCCATTCGACCGAGCTTGTAAAGCTGAAGAATTAAGCAAGGAGAAGAGAAGAGCTGAAATTGAGAATAGGGATTCGAGAAAGAGGTGAATGAGTAAGTCATTTCAATCTCAGTCGAAGAAATTGAGAGATTTATATGCTTGTTCAAGTGCTTTAGCTGGGTATTCCAATAGAGATCGTGAAAAACAATATTCGAGTTCTAAAGCCCAAACTACGCTGATAGCGAGTGTTGGTAATGTTAGATCCAATCGACCTGAATGTCAATACTGTGGTAGGTGACATCCCGGTGAATGTAGAATGAATGACCGTGCTTGGTTTAATTGTGGCTCACAAAACCACTTTATTCGAGACTGCCCTGAGATAGCTGAGAATGTAACAACCTAGTTTTAACTAAATCAGAACAGTGGTTTTGAAACCACAAATCTGATGTCAGAAAATTATTTTAATATTATTTTATGTGATTACAGCATGTTATTTGATATGTGTGAAAATTTCGTGAGCTAATTTTATCGTTTAATTACTCAATTTGAGAAAAAAGACTTAATCGCGTAAAATGCAAAAGTTGCATTCTACTTGTTAAAGGTGTCAAATAGCTTTGGCTTTTAAATATAATGGCCTTAAATGGTCATTAGACCATTTTATATGTTAGTGGACTTTTATGGACATTATTTAAGTGATTTTAAATCTTATAAGTCAAGGTTAATTTTGGTATTTGTTAAATAATGTTAATATTAGTAAAAACAAAAGGAAATTTTTGTTCATATTATCATCTTTCCAACCAAAAATTAGAAGAAAGAAAACCATTGCTAGGGATTTGAAGGTTCGGCCATAGTTCTTGGTATTTGTAAGTCCGTTTTTGCTCGGTTTTTAATGATTTCTATGTTTTTGTAATCGTTGCAGCTCAATCTGGCTAGCCACCTATAATTTCAAAACTATTAAAGATTTTAAGAGTTACCATTGATGAGCTTATGTGTTCTTTGGTGTTTGAGGATGAACTATGAATTTTTTATGATAAATTTTCATGTTTTGTAAAGTGATTTTTTGATGAAATTACATAATAGGTATTAAATTGTGAAATATGCAAATTGAGTGGTTGAAATGTGAAATAAACGAAAGTTTTGGGCTGCTACGGACTTATATGAAATTCAGCCAAGCTTGGGTTTAATGAAAATTTGTGAATTTTTGTGAATTTGTGAAATAGGGACTAAATTGTGTAAATGTGAAAGTTTAGGGGCTAATATGCAAATATGCCCAAATGTGTATTTTTGGACTAAATTGAATGAGTAGATAATTAAATGAGTTAATTTTGAATATATTTAGATCAAGAAAAGAGGAATCCGGAATTAGATCGGGGGAAAGGCAAGATTATCGAGTAATTGACTCATTTTGTCGTTTTCATACTCGAGGTAAGTTCGTATGTAACGAGCTCTATTATATTTGTGTTTATATGGTGTGATATTGTATAAATTGTAAATATTAGACTATGGACTTGTTCGACCATGACTCGAAAACTATTCGACAATAATTCGAAATGATTCAACTACAAAATTGTATTGGAAAATCCCGGTTGAAACTTAGGAATAGTTTAGGATGCTAATGACATGTCATTAGGGTATTAAGTTGGCTTCGGGCCATGGTATAGGCACTTCGGAGGAGTTACCTTGATTTGCTTACGGGCCATGGTATAGGGAATTATCAATTGAGATCCTTGAGTATCCGACTCTTATTTCGAACGGTTCAATGGGAAAGTGAAAGATGTGGACTAGATTGAGATTGGTACGAGTTGGTACAAGTGTGTTCGTAAAGTTTATAAACATTGAATCCATAAAATTGATGAAATTATGGTAAGCTAGTGAATGAATGGTTGAATGGTTTAAGATTTAATGTATTTGTATTATCTTGCATTTATATTCATTAAATTGTGAATGAATAGTGAGATTCCTCATTACGTTAATACGAACTTACTAAGCTATGGAGCTTACTTTGTGTTATTTTTCCATATTTATAGTGAATCAAGGCTAGCTCGGATCTAGGAGTCATCGGGAACATCATCGCACTATCGAACATCTATTTGGTACTTTTGAATTGTGTATATTTGGTATATGGCATGTATAGGCTTGAGTCATTTTGGTAAATGATGTAGCCATTTGAGTTGGCTTATGAATATCTATGTTTGGTTTGGATATAGCTAAGGAAGTTGGCATATTTTGGTTGATTGAGTTGTGTTTATAATTGTGCAAATGGCTTATGTTATGAGTTGATGAATGAAATAGTGATGCTTGTTGATGATAGGTATTATGATATCAAATAATAGCATTTTGAGTATTTATATGCTAGTGAAATAAGGCAAATAATGCATATTTGATGGTAGCCACATTGATGGATTATGATGATGAGCTTTTGGTATGAATTTGAATGGCCTAATTTGGTATTTAGATACTTGCATTGTTGATATTGGGAAAGCATGTTTTGATCTTGATTTGGTTGCTTGGAATGTCCAATTATGCTATTACTATGTGCCATGTGAGTTATGTAGGTGGATGGTAATTTAGGGTGGCAAATTGGCCTTGCAAATGGCCTATTTTTGTCTATACGAGCAGAGACACGGGCGTGTGTCTTAGCCGTGTACGACACACGATCATGTTACACAGCTGTGTGTCCCCTGGTGTTGATATTAAAATGAAGTCAGTATGCTCCACACGGTCTCACACACGAGTGTGTGACCGTCCGTGTGGCACAAGTCAGTAGACCCCCTAAATGGCACACTGTCTAGCACACGGGCGTGTGACTTGGCCGTGTTGCATAAGTCAGTATACCCTACAGGTTTGACACGGCCTGGCACATGAGTGTGTATGCTAATTTGAAGGGCACACGGGCTAGACACATGGGCGTGTGGTTGGCCGTGTGACCCAAGTCAGTATGTATGCCCCATTTTCACACAGCTTGGGACACGGGCGTGGCTGGAGTCGTGTGAGGCACATGGCTTGTTGACACGGGCATGTGACCCTTGTGTGTTTGAATTTTTATATGTTTCCAAAATTTTCGTATCTTATCAATTTAGTCCCGAACCACTTCTAAAGCTTGTGTAAGGCCTCATAGGCCCTATTAAAGGACACTTTGATGATATTGAGTGATTTATGAGAATGAATGCTTTATATTTGATAAATGTATGCTATATGTTGCAAATTGATTAGTAATACCTCGTAACCCTAATCTGATGGTGAATACAGGTGAAGGGTGTTACATAAAGACAAGATTCGGAATGCAAGATCGGGCAACACTACCACTAGAGGGAGACCCCCGAGGAATATGAGGAATGCGACCAATAGTAAAGGTGTAACTAAATTTTCAACAGTAAGATCCGAGGCTAGTGCACCTGCTAGAGCCTATGCTATTCGTGCTCTCGAAGAAATGACATCTCCCGATGTTATCACTGGTACTTTTTCTCATTCTTATATTTACATGAAATTGGTAGCTAGTAAGAGGTTGCCTATTGAGTTTACTGAGTTTGTGATTAAAGTGTCAAACCCCTTAGGCAAACATGTATTAATTGATGGAGTTTGCAAGAATTGTCCCTTGATGATTCGAGGTCACTATTTTTTGGTTGATTTAATGTTGTTTCCATTGATGAGTTTGACGTTATTTGTGTATGGATTGGTTGACGCTGCATGATGTAGTAGTGAATTATAGACGGAAAATTATTGAATTAAAATGTGAAAATGGTGAAATTCTTCGGATTGATTCAGATGAGTCGGGTGAGTTACCTATTGTAATTTCTTTGATGTCTGCCCTGAGATATGTGAGAAAGGGTTGTGAAGCTTACCTTACTTATGTGTTTAATAAAAAAGTGTCTGAATTAAAAATTGAATCAGTGCCGGTAGTTTGTGAATATCCAGATGTTTTTCCGGAAGAGTTTCCTGGGTTGCCATCGATTAGAGAAGTTGAATTTGGTACTGATTTAGTGCTAGGGACTTCACCGATATCGATTGCTCCGTATAGAATGGCTCCAACCGAATTGAAAGAATTAAAAGCTCAATTGCAAGAGTTGACAAATAAGAGTTTTGCAAGACCTAGTTTTTCTCCCTGGGGTGCACCAGTATTATTTGTAAAGAAGAAAGACGGATTTATGAGACTTTGTATCGATTATCGCAGCTCAACAAGGTAATGATAAAGAACATGTATCCTTTGCCAAGAATTGATGACTTGTTTGATCAGTTGAAAGGGGCAACAGTGTTCTCGAAGATTTATTTGTGGTCTGGCTACTACCAATTGAGAGTTAAAGAGTCGGATGTACCGAAAACCACTTTCAGAACAACGTACGGGCATTATAAATTTCTTTTCATGCCTTTCGGACTAACTAATGCTCCTGCTATTTTCATGGACTTGATGAATTGAATCTTCCGACCATATTTAGATAAATTCGTGGTTGTGTTTATTGACGATATTCTGATTTATTCTCGAGATGAGACTGAGCATGCTGAGCACTTAAGAACTATATTGCAGACTTTGAGAGATAAGAAATTATTTGCTAAATTCAGTAAAAGAGAGTTTTGGCTTCGAGAAGTCAAATTTTTTAGGACATATTGTTTCTGGAGATGGTATTCGGGTTGATCCAAGTAAGATTTCGGCAATTATTGATTGGAAACCACCGAGAAATGTATCGGAGGTTAGAAGCTTTTTGGATTAGCCGGCTAATATATACGTTTTGTTAAGGGTTTTTCGATGATCGCTACTCCTATGACTAAGCTGTTGCAAAAATATGTTAAGTTTGAATGGTCTGAGAAATGCCAAAAGAGTTTTGAAAAGTTGAAAGGTTTATTGACTGAGGCATCAGTTTTAGTGCAACCTAAACCGAGAAAAGAATTTGTGATTTATAGCGATGCGTCATTGAACGGTCTTGGTTGTGTGTTGATGCAAGAGGGCAAAGTAATAGCCTATGTCTTGAGACAGTTGAAACCACATGAGAAGAATTATCTGATGCATGATCTAGAATTGGTTATCATAGTGCTTGCTTTGAAGATTTGGAGACAACATTTGTATGGTGAGAAATGTCATGTCTTTTTGTATCATAAAAGTTTAAAGTACTTGATGACTTAGAAGTATTTGAATTTGCAACAACGGAGATGGCTTGAGCTACTGAAAGATTATGAGTTGGTAATTGACTACCATCCTAGAAAGGCGAATGTAGTCGCAGACTCTTTGAGAAGAAAGTCCTTGTTTACCTTGAGAGCTATGAATACGAGGTTGATTTTATCTGAGGATAGTTTGATTCTAGCTGAGTTGAGAGCTAGGCCGGTATTTCTTCAGCAAATTTGTGAAGCTCAAAAAAGTGATAGTGAATTGCAAGTCGAAAGAGCTCAGTGCGAATCGAGTAGTGATTCAGACTTTTGGATCGGTTCTGATGATTGTTTGATGTTTCGAGGTCACCCAAAAACTTGGAACGATGGAAATGTGCAAGTGTACACAATCACAACAAGTAATAAAGTGACAAGTAAATGTCGAGTTATCGTACCCACAGAGACTGTAAAAGAATTATTTATGAAAGTAATTTTAAACACTTTGGTGAAGGAAAAATATTTGGTTTTAAAAAGAGATAATAAAAAAAATAAGAGTTAAAAACTAAGTGAAATAATTAAAATAAAACAAAGAAATTCTAGTGCACGATTCCAAATATGATTTAATCAAGATGATATAATTGTGTTGGATTAATTATATTTCCTTACCTTAGGATTATTAAACTTATGCTTATACTTGTTACGAATAAATCACGGCAACTTGGTAATTTGCTAACTTATGAACATATTTACAAATCAAAAATCCATTCATATCTTGTACATATTTCTATGCCAATTCGACCAATTAAACAGATTTATAAAGGTAAACATGTTATTGCACATACATACTTATTAAATTAAACAATCTCTCACATATTCCTATGTCGATTCAAATGATTAATTCAACCCAATAAGCATATAAAAGACTATGTGAGGTAACAAATACAATGCTAATCTAATCTTCAGCTACCTTAGAAGAAATAAACATGCACTGATTAAGTACTGTGTCCATTAATTACAATTTCAATGCATTTAAATAATTAATTCTTTAGTTATCTAAACAATTATAACGCCAGAATAACCTAGGCATGATTTTACTTAATCAAGCATTTTATCGAGGCCTATAACAGTATAAACATAAATTTAACAAATCAAGAGGACGAAATGCAATCAACCCAACACGACTTAATTCAAGCTAGATTGATTAAAATAACCATTTCAAAGACATGAATATTTAGAGATATGTTCATAATAAAAACAACAGAATTTAAAAACATAGGGAACAAGAAGCAAATCCGGCGTTTCTCTGTGGCTTGACTGATTGCTCTTTCTTTCATCTCTGTTGTCCTCGCCGATCAAGGCTTCTACGAATACTCGCTTGCTAGCCCAAATGGCTGAGAAAACACCTCTTTCCAAGAGAGGAAATTGGCACAAGAAGGCTTGGTTTTTTTGGAGAAAAAGAGAGAATGGAGAGAAGAGAAGTGATGAGAGAATGAGAGTGTTGAGGGATGCTTTGAATAAGTAGAAAAAGGGGGTTTAAATAGCTGAGGATGGCTGCTAAAAATAGAAAATTTCAGCAGCCAAAGAGCCCCCTCATGGCCAGCCATCTTACATGGCAAAGTTGAGACTTTCAACTTTGCTAAAATTAGCCTAGGGCAAATCCGTAAAGCCTTAATTTAAGGTAGGGTTTGAATGCAATTTGGAAGTCTTACAAGGGCCTTTTGCAAGCTCATTTAATCAGCTAAAATGCTGATTTGGGTCAGAATTTGAACGGTTCTAAGCTGCCCATTTGGTGGCTGGTTTGGTTCGCTCAATTTGGTTCAACTGATGCGGTTCAACTGGGCCTTTTTCCCATAATTAATTAAAATTAATTTATCTAGCCAAAATTAAATTGGGAATAAATTAAAATTAATTATATTATGAATTAATACACATATTTGGACCGTCTTAGGCTAGAAGTTATTTCGCCTTGTTACTTCGAATTGCTTCTCCGTTTTGTTCTTCTAACGGTGTCTGCCGGGTCAATTTTTGCCCTCTGTACGAATCAGTCAAAAATAATCAAAATTCACTAAAAATAATTGTAAAATTGACTAAAAATTAACATGTTCAAATATTTAATACAATTTAATTATTTTATAAAAATTAATTGTTTTATGACAAAAATTCTATCGAAAATGCATGATTTTAAGTAAAATTAGGTATGAAAAAGTATATAAATCTTTGTGTTTCCACACCCCCAAACTTAAATCATTGCTAGTTCCGAGTAATGCACAAATTTTGGAAAGAATTTCTTGGAAACACTTTTGAAAAACTCCTTCAGAACAACTTTCTTCTCAAAATTATGAATTTAATATACTTAGGTTCAAAAATAAGAAATTTGATAATTATGCTGCTTAAGTATACATATCGTTCAAATTACATCCAACAACTATTATAATAGCAAAATTAGACTAAATGCCTCTTTAACAAAGACATGTTAACCCTTACCAATTTGATTTTTTTTTATTCCCTTATTCAAGACTAAGATGCAATCATTAAGTTTAACTTATGTCTTCATATGTTGATCTTAGCAATTTCTCTCCACTAATGTAGGTAGCATAGAAACTTGAATCAATAGGTCTTTATTAAGGTTGTAACGTGGCTAGGCTATGGGTAGGTAAAAGATAGATAAATTTTGGCTTAAAAATCCTAGACTCAGCGTAAACTCAAACCTTTGGAATTTTTACCTTCGATATACCAACTTATTTTACTTTCACATTCTTTTTTTTACATCTATTTTCTTTAGAGTACATGTGTTTTTTTTTTTTGAATTCAAATATGAGCACTTGCTTCATGTATTACAATTTTCGAGCAATTGATACTTCTTTTCAATTCCCCCTAGTACTGAGTCTAGTATTTGGGAAAATTTTAAGATAATGAAGAGAAAACTGATGGCTAAATATTGCAAAGGTCCAAGTAGAACTAGGCCATATAGTCTCAAAGTTGGGTTTCAAAGGATAATTTTATCATGGTCGGTTTGAAAGGCTCAAACGGTCCAAACAATAATTGCCTAAATCATTTTCAATATTCCATGCTTCCTAGGATTTCGCCTCAAGAAATTACTAAGTCAATTCTAAAGACTTAAACTTTCATGCATGCCTAATTTTTTCGTAGGGAACTAAAAATATTTATGGTACGAATTTGCATGCTTTATTAAAAATACATTCATATCATTATTAAGCTAACATAATAACTTATTGAAATAATAGAACTTTATTAATATTGAAGTTTAGCATACATAACAAATTTTCAAATTATTGAACAAAATATATTCTAATCATAATTAAAAGAAAATTTTATTCTAAGTGGAATTAATTCAAATTTTCGGTCCCCCCTACTTAAAGTGAACAATGTCCTCATTGTTTAAAGTGAATAGATACTATACACCAAGTAGGATTTTAGAAAAGAGGAGGTGAGTCAAATTGACTGCTTAAGTACCAAGTTCTCTCTAAATCCAATCCTAGACATGTATATACCTATTGCCACACTTTAGCCTTTGTGACTTGTTCAAATATTATTCATGATTCCTATCCCTTGTTTTATTGTGCAAAAATAAAAATTCCTAATTAACCTAACCCTAAAATAACTTAAGAATAAAAATAAAATAAAGTTGAAGTCCTCCCTTTTTTATTTGTTTGCCGATCCTTCCGAATTCAACTCATCTTTTGCTCCATTATTATTGTCTTTGCATGAACCACTTTGCTCCCTCTTCGATAATGAATTCCATGGTTCAAATATGAATCTGGAAACTCAGGTACAAAAATAAATGGGTCATTATAAATTTTCCTAAGGGCACTCCTCATCGAGTCATCCCTTATTTTTTAGTATCTCCAGTAGGCTTGTTGCTGCCATTGCAAGTGTTGCATTAAGTCCATCAGCTTTGACAGCTCATCTCGAAGATCTAGGCTAGGCGGTAGGGCTCCAAACATTGAAGTTTCGATATCAGGTTTAGCTTCTGGTTCCATTGGTTCTGCCTCATTAGGGACTTCAGTTGATTGCTCTGGTGGGATCTCTATGGGGTCATCTTCTTCTTCTTCGGGATCCTCACTCTCTTCAACTCGTTGCTGTAGAACAGAATCTCCAGCTACTCGGTAGAGGTCCCAATCGGTGATTGCGCCCTGACTATACCCAGTCTTCTTTACGTTCGCAAGAATTTTTGCTTTTAAGCACAAATTTGTTATCGTAAAGGGGAAATAGGCTGGGCTAGAACGTCTAACGGCACAATTTCACATTTCTCTTAGGATGATTTTGCCCACATCAATGGTCTTTCCAGTTAGAATCGAGTATAATAGGACCATTGGCTCTAATGAGATTGTAGTCCCATGCGAACTAGGCATAAGGCTGAAACGGATGAAATAGAACCATACCTTCACAAGTGGTGTCAAATATTCTCTTCGACACGTGTGAATTCCTTACTTTGACACGGTCCACTTAGAACCTGGAACTGTAAGTTCCTCGAGAATTTCTTGCAAATTTTCAAGCTTAATGTTACTTAACAAATAAGAATATTCATCATTTTCGAAATCAGGTAATTCAAAGAACTCATTAATAGCATTTGAATTTATTGGTACATTGATTTCGCGAACTGGAACTTCGGTCAATTCGCTTAAGGTTAAGTTCGCATAGAATTCACGAACTAGTTCCTCATCCACACTTGGTGTCTTTTCACAAAACAATTCCCAATTGAGGGCTTCAGCAACTTGACGAATACGTGCCATAAAGTCTCTGTAGTTGCTTTCCTTCAAAGTGAAGCCTTTCTCTGGATGCATCTGATAAGTTTTGAAGATACTTTCATATCTTACTTTGGCTTCTTCACAGTGGAACTTATTTTGCGTTTCATCGATTTGGGCGGAAGCACGAGTTCTCTTGTAAGGCATAAATGACCTGAACATAAAATGGGAAAAAAATTATTTTCTCAAAAATTTAATTAAAAATTATTAATAATTCATAGAGAAAATTAGGTCTTACCACCTTTTTTTTTTTTGAAAAAATGTAAGAACTCTTAAAAATAATAATGAAGAAATAGATGGTAATTTAAAAGGAGGGTGGGATGCTTAAGGGCTTGGTGTGTGGGTGAAAGAGCTGTGCTGCACAAGTGTGCAAAGCAACAAGCAGCAGTGCACGTAGGGCTGAAGCAGGTAGCGCGCACAAGGGCTAGTCCGGATGTGTTATAACACCCCAAACCCGGCCCAAACACCACGGCCGAATTTAGAATGCTACTGAGGAAAACGTTTGAAAAGATTTTGTTGTAAGGGTGAAAACATAAAAATTTGCTGTCATTTGTAAAATATTGTGTATTTAAAATTCTGAGAAAAATAGGTTGTTACAAAATATCCGGATTTAAAACTTTAACATAAGTTTTTAAAATATAAATTGATTCCAAAGATCATTTCCAGTTATTAGCTTGATAACAATTTAATTCCAAAAATCATAACAGAAGTTCCCAAATACTTTAAGTGGCCCTTATTACAATAAATGATTATTTAAAAATACTGAAAATATAAAGTGCATGAAATAAATAAAAACATCTTCTGCATGGCCACCTCATATCCGCTCCAACCCGGTCCAAGCATCATGTACCACCAGCGATGTTTGGTAAAAATTTGGGTGAGTCAAACTGACTCAGTGTGTAATTAGTCCACAGCTTTCCACACATGGGCTTAGCCCACAACCACACCCAACCGCATATCAGATAATAATGCAATTAATCCACATGAGTCCACAAATAGGTTTGGCCCATATCCACACCAATCCACATACCACACATGATTATGCAAAGTGCACCCAACCCAGCCTAGGGTCCATCCTCTACACACCCCCGTATCCAGCCACCACACACCAGGGGATTACTAAATCAACCCTCCAACCTCTACACACCAATTTGGAAATCAATGCCATCCACGTGAAATAAATCACAAATAATCCACAACGCGACCTCAATCAACGTCAATCCACGATGTAGCTCGTAGCTAGCATCAAACCACGACGTGGCACATAGCCATCACCAACCACGATATGGCACAAAGCCAATACCAACCATGATGAGGCACGGAGCCAATCATCGATCCATGTGAGGCTCGTAGCCATCACTAAACCATGTACATAAATGTACACCCTGTCTTTCTTTCATATATATCAATCCCACCCCATGCACACGCAACATATGATAGTGACATGATGAATAATGCATGAGCATGTTAATCTGGCATACAATCATGTAGATAATAGTAACCACAGCTTTATCGGCATTTACACTGACCTGGTTATCAACATACCCCTTTTTAGGGTAACCATCTCATTATCGCCATTGCACTTGTCAACATACACATAACATATGCAAATATAGCATACAACCAAAAATTGTGGGTTAATCACACACCTGATAACCTGAAGTATTACGCTCTTAATACCGATGCTGTCACTAATCGAAACTACAGCTATCTGCCTATAATCCGCCCTCGCCTGCTACTGCCCACACCCGGTGGCCAATCCGCACTACGTAGACTCGATCTCTTCTTAAACTTAGGAATATGGGCTACCCCTTTTCCTTCTTGACTGCTACCCGCATCCATCGAACACACTTAATCAGGACATTTAGTTAATCATTAATTCTATAGTCTAACATATTAAATCTTAGAACTTATAGAGTACCCTTACCGAAACGATCTTGAATCCCGAAGGCTCCTACTTACTTCTGTCGATTTGCCCCTAAATAACCGTAGTCAAAATCGGCTAACACTTAAATACTCATAATATGGCCTTTGGCTGAATCTCATAAACCACTCACCTTGATTCCCAAAGCCACCACTTGCCTATGGAGTTGTCGAAATCCCTATATGATATATGTTAGAATCGGTTATAAGCAATAATCTATGAAAATGGCCCTTGGCCGAGTACTACATTGCTTACCTTGAGTAATCGAATCCAAGAGACTCCTTTAATGCTCCTTACCGCTAGCTACATACAAAAGAAACACCTATTATGGCACTATAAACATTCGGCCATCCCTAAAACCAAGGCTTAACCATTGATTTTGGCACATCAAGGAAGTAGAGGTAAAACCGATTGCTTAGGAAGAAAAACACTTACCACTACACGTTGCTTGAAGAGACTTAAAAGAGAGTAGTCGAAGCCCCTCCCTTAGAGAATCGGCTTTTAAGAATGATAGAAAAAGAATGGTTTAATGGTTTCGGGAAAAGGTGATAACACGAATTGAAAGAAGGAGAAGAGAACTATCAGCCACTCTCGGCTTTTGAAAGAACCGTGAGAGAAAAGAAGAGAAGAGAAGTTGGCAATTCGGCAATGGTGAGCAATAGTGGGGAGGTTTCGGCTTAGTTGCAAATGAGAGGGTAGGTTTTGGTTTTAGGAAGTGAGTGAAGGAGAAATAAAATGTGAAGAAAGAAGAAGATGCACAAATGATTACTTAACTTTTCAGTTCTTGCTACAAAGAAAAGAGAGGAAAAAGAAAGAATTCTCTTTACTCACAATTTCGGCAAAAAAATGGACACACTCACTAACTAAAATTCGGCACTTACTCCCCCCTACATGACCGAATATACCATCCTAATCCCCTCTCCTAAATTTGGCTAGCACTCAAACTCTATCTCCCCCTTGTTTTTCTCCTATTTTTCCTCTTCAACACTCATTCAAAAAGTTTAAATGAGTCAACTACTATCCCTTCCCCTCTAGCTGAAATTTAAAAAGAATTAACCAAGTCTTATCCTCATCCTTTAAAGTCCAAGTGCCGTCCAACACTGCCTCTCCTTGCTGCAAAAATAAAAGCTCCCATTGCTTCCCATGCTGCTCGAACCTGAGCCCTTCCACCCTGCTTGAGGCGTCACTTACCCAAGCGCTAAGTGGCGCCTTTTTGCCACTTTACCAAGGCACTCTTTGTGTCCTAAAACCCTTACAAATTTTCTTAAGGCCTCCCTAGCCTAGCTCCCCCTTAAAAACTTAAAATCTAATAATTTCTAAGGCACTCTTCTTAGGTTTTAGGAACCCCTAAAACATATCCAAACACACACTAAGCCCACTATCACCTGAATTATGGATTAACCGCATAACCCCTAAATCCTGGATGTTACAGTTCTACCCTCCTTAAAATAATTTCGACCTCAAAATTTCTAGATACAGCCTCAAGGTTCCCATTCAAGGTTCCGGACACCTCTCTAGCAACATAAGAATGAGCTGACCCTATAACGAACAAGGCAATAAAGGGTATTCCAGGGATAAGGAACGTACCCGTTGTCACCTCTGGCACGTCTTCCTCCTCGCGACGCCTGACTGCATAAACCAACCCTGGTTGCCTAGCATCTGAACCCTCAGCACTTCTGTCTGGTGCTCCACGACCTCGGCCAAAACCATTCCCTCCATGGTTCGGACCATGACCCCTCGTCTCCTGAGGACAATTCCTAACCAAATGAGCCTTAGACCCACACCAAAAACATTCCTTACTATTTCCCCAACACTCTCCTGCATGAGGTCTCCCACACCGAGCACATGGACGACTCCGATTCTCAGTAACTGGTACAGGTGCACGTACAGAATTCTCAGTCCTTGGTCTTTTCTATAAATCCTCAGATGATATTGACGATCCAAAACTCTTCTTGTCTCGATTTCAGCCCTTATCTCGGTACTGTCTCTCAGTCCTTTTAACTTCTTCAGCTATCCGAGCTTTCTCCACTAGGATAGCGAAGTCCCTCTCTCTCTGCGGAGCAATCAACACCCACAGCTCATGTAACATCCTAGATTAGGGGTTATCCGTTCGTGCCTAATTCATGAGTTAGTAGGTTTTGGCAGTGTTGGAAGTGTATTAAGGGTTTTTAGAATTTTAGGATGGAAGAAGAAAGCTTTGGAAAATTATTGGTTTTTAAGTAAAAAGGGGAGCTAGGTAAATGAGGCTTGAAAAGAAACTCCGTGTGAAGCATGTCACAAGAAACCATGTGGTAAAATGGCATGTTTTATGAATTATGAATGTGTTATGTGAATTCTAGAAATAAGGAAATATGGAAATGTAAGGAAATGTAAGGAAACGTATGGAAATGTAAGGAAATGTAAGGAAATGTATGGAAATGTAAGGAAATGTAAGGAAATGTATGGAAATGTAAGGAAATATATGGAAATGTATGGAAGTGTATGGAAATGTGTGGAAATGTGTGGAAATGTATGGAAATGTAAGGCAATGTAGGGAAATGTAAGAAAATGTAAAGAAATGTATGGAAATGTATGGAAATGTATGGAAATGTAAGGAAATGTAAGGAAATGAGGAAATGTATGGAAATGTAAGGAAATGTCTTGTCTTGGAAATGTAGGAAATGTCTGAAAATGTAAAGGAATAAAGAGGAAAGTGAACATTTATAGAAACTAGGAAATGTAAGGAAATGATTCAAAATGGAAAGTGAACATTTCTGAAACTTGGAAATGTAAGAAAATGGCAAGTTTGCAGAGCCGATCGAAAATTTTAGGAAACTTAGAAATGACTTAGAAATGTCAAGTTTTAAAGTTTAAAATAGGAAATTAAGGCAAGGTGGCCTTAAAAGAAAAAGTTGGTGAAATTTGACACAAACAAAGCTTGGAAAAGTGGCTGAAAATGTCACTTAGGGCCTATGGAAATGGCACCATGTGCAAGAGGAATGGGCACGAGTTCGAGTCACTTGGGAAGCAAATAAAGGAGGTTTTATTTTTGCTTCCGTAAGAGACCGAGGTGGACGGCACATGCTTCTAGAAAGGAGGTGTTTTATTTTCATAAATATTCGATTAAAAATGTGATAAATAAAGGATTTTTAAATTGGATTATTTAGAATAGATAAATATTGGATTAAACTCTTTTATTTATGATAATTAAAGGATAAAGTTATCAAAATAGAAGAGTGGTGGCCAAGTAAAGGACTCTAGCTAGTAATTTTGGCTATAAAAGGAAGAGTAAGGCTATTCTTCATTCATTCTTTTCTCCTCAAGAAAACCTCTGCCGAAATTCTCTAAAGTTTCTCCTATTCTCTCTGCCGAATTTTCTCTGCCATTATTCTCTTTTTCCCTTTTCTTTTCTTCTTCTCTTTTCTTCATTTGTCAAGCCAAAATTCTGCCAAAGCCGAATCGTTGTGGTGACAGAAGGAGTTGTCGATTTCACCAAGTAAAGGTAAGATCTAGATTTGGTTCTTATTTTTTTAGGCTTGTCTAAAACGGAGATTTAATCTCTACTATTGTTCTATGGCCGAATCTACAAGGGATTTCTCAAGTTTCTACAACTGACGAATACAAGGAGGAATCTTTCGGGAATTCAATGATCTAAGGTAAGATATATGAATATACGGTTAAGGGTTACGATTTATGTTTTTAATGTTGGATTAAATCTAACATGAAGTATTAGGGATTTCGACAGTCATATAAGGCAAGGAATCCTTTTCAGATTTGGAAATCACAAGGTATGTGTTTAAGATATTCGGCCAAGGCTATTTTAAATATTTAGATTTATTATCAGAAGCTGAAAACTAACCTGTGGAGTAATATAGTGTTTAGCCGAATTCATAAGGGAGGAATACAAAGATCCGGCACTTGATTCTTAAAATCAATTCAGTAACAAGGTAAGTAATACAAATCCTAGTTGTATTTGGAAAAGTGGCCGAATGGTCTTTTAAAGTGATTAACTTATGTAGGATTTGAGATCTAAATCTGTGGTCGATTCTCTTCGAGATTTCAAGGAACCTATTAAGCGAATCAGGTGTGTACCCCTACTAACTCTCAATATATTACGGCAATTATTTATATATATATATAAATGTCCATGCGAATAAGAATGTGGCTAAGTGCCACAAATGTGGTAAAAGTACCCAGGTACGTTTCCTACTTTCGATAGGATTACGAATATGTTATATATATATTTTGAATATGTAATATGAATGAGAAATAAGATATGTATAAATATTTGGGGCATATGGGATATTTGTGAAAGGGGAAGAGTAGGTGTTGACTTCGGTCTCACCAACGAAATATGGTGACTACGGTCACATTATTTGAATATGGTAACCGGTTACATTATCTCAAATTGGTAACCGGTTACATTATTTGAATATAGGGTCTAATGACACAACGTATATGGGCGATGAGCACGTCGACTGCAGCGACTGCCTTCGATGGTGTGTAGCGGAAGGAGGGTTGACTTAGTAGTCCCCACGGTGTGATTGGCAGGTACGGGTGGTGTGTAGCGGATGGATAATTAGGCTTGGGTTTGGGTTGCATCATTTTTATATGAATATGTCTTTGATATGAACATGTATGCCTAATCTGTTGATTGTTAGTTTGTGTACACATTGAGTCTGTTGACTCACCCCATTGTGGGACTATTTTTCAGGTGGTGAGCAATAATGGACCGGGTCGGCAGGAGCTAAAGGTGGCCATGCATGTTAAGGAAGAAATTTTATTATTTGGGATTTTTATTTATACCAAATACTTTAATTTTTCTTAAGTTTGGGAATTATTTGATGTAATAAGGCCGAAAAGGCCATAGTTTTAATTTGTTACTTTTATTTTCTTTAACGACTATGTTATGAAATATTTTTTATTTTAAGTCTAAGCAAGAAAACCCTAAATTGTTTTGTCACCTTAGACTAAATGGATTTAAAAATAAAGTTAATGGGTTTCGAACCTAAGCCCAACCCAAACAATATTTTTTTAAAATCACAAGTTTTCCGCTAAGTAACAAAGAATTTTGAAACCGATTTTCTTAAGGAACATACCAGATCCGGTTCAGGCTCGTGGGCCGGGTGTGGGTTGTTTCAGCTCATCCCGCAGCCCATCTTCAAATCGGACACACCTCTCATAATCAGTGGCCACGATCCCCTTGGCGTACTAACTTAACCGCAGAAATTCCGCTTCTTACTCCGCTACCGTCTTACTTCCTTGTACCAAGTTTAGAAACGCCTTTCTTTGCGAGCCTAGGTAACTAGCTCCAACGTATTTCCCTTCAAACCTAACCTTAAAATACCCCCAATCCACTCGATCTGCAGGGGTACCTTCTCTGACAGTGAGCCACCACCGGTAAGCCTCATCCCAAAGCAACGAAACAGCACCTTTCAGCTTTTCCTCCGCCGTGCAATCCAAATCATCCATGATCCTTTCGACCGCCTCTAACCAATACTCTGCTACATTTGGAGCCACCCCAGACACTCCTCTAAAAACCTCGGCTCCGTTTGACCTAAGTCTCTCTGACACTGACTTTCGAGCCCCATTTCCCATACCAGCTTCTGCCACTCGCTCTAGCACTCGCAGCATAGCCTGTGATACTGCGTCATCTCCTCCCGTCTGATCTTGATCCTCCGCGCCCACCGCTGGTGGCGGCGGCATATCATTTTCTGACCCATGGCCAGACCCTACTAGTTCCGATACTATCATTCTGCCTCTACCGCGTCTACGACGACCACGTCCTTTAGAAGTTATTTCTAACATCGCGATTTACTCTGATTTAAGAAATTTTATGCATTAATACTTTGTTCCACTGTTTATCCGCAAACAATTTTATGAAAAGAAGTTTTTAGTAGCAGTTCTTTCGATCAACCAAAGTTTTCAGTTCAAGTTCACTATTCTAATTCAGAGAGTCACATTCATTCATCAACCACATCCACCACACTACCTTGGGCATTTTTGGCCATTCCCAACCTAGGGGTAATTTTGTAATTCATCCTACAGGGGTATTTTGGTAACAAGTCAGGGTCAATTCGAAAATATTTACAAATCTAAGGCATTCTAGAATTTACAAAACTCGGGGCTATTTTGAAAATTTTTCCAAATCAAAGGTATTTCAGAAATTTCCGAAATCGGGGTTATTTTGGTAATTTTGTAAATCAGAGGTATTTTAGTAAATTTTCCAAACTGGGGTATTTTGGTCAAAACAGTGTAGTTTTTACAAAACTAAGGTTTGTATTTAGTCTAAAGTAGTTTTTGCAAAACTATGTAGCTGGTCCCTTTCGGGTTTTAATTATCAGTTTAGCCGGTGAATAAGTCCTCTTGGTTAGGGTGAACCGTTACTACGCACCAGATAGGATTCGAGTGAAGAGGAGGTGAGTCACTAGGACTGCTTAAATACCAAGCTCTTACCGAATCCACTCCTAGACATGCGTACAACTTTTGCCACACCCTAACTCGGTGACTTACTCACAGGTTTGTTTGGTTGTCCTTAAGTTTTATGAATCTTGTGTTGGAGTAAGCTAGCCCTAGAGTTCAATAGCCCTATCTACTAATCTACGAACCCAAAATGCCCCTAAAGTTCACATATACAAATCACTTCAGTAGTTAGGGGTACTTACTTGGTGGACTTCGGGCCGGAGATACAAGTGCCATGCCAGAATAAACCTAAAAAAGTTCATAAAAATCCATGTTTTTTAAAAGCCCATCTTTGAAAAATGTTTTTGGGCCCAAAACCCTCAAAGTTGAGTTTTGAACCGGGCTCTGTTACCAAACTGTAACACCCCAAACCCGGCCCAAACACCACGGCCGAATTTAGAATGCTACTGAGGAAAATGTTTGAAAAGATTTTGTCGTAAGGGTGAAAACATAAAAATTTGCTGTCATTTGTAAAATATTATGTATTTAAAATTCTGAGTAAAATTAGGTTGTTACAAAATATCCGGATTTAAAACTTTAACATAAGTTTTTAAAATATAAATTGATTCCAAAGATCATTTCCAGTTATTAGCTCGATAACAATTTAATTCCAAAATCATAATAGAAGTTCCCAAATACTTTAAGTGGCCTTTATTACAATAAATGATTATTCAAAAATACTGAAAATATAAAGTGCATGAAATAAATAAAAACATCTTCTGCATGGCCACCTCATATCCGCTCCAACCCGGTCCAAGCATCATGTATCACCTGCGATGTTTGGTAGAAATTTGGGTGAGTCAAACCGACTCAGTGGGTAATTAGTCCACATCTTTCCACATATGGGCTTAGCCCACAACCACACCCAACCACATATCAGATAATAATGCAATTAATCCACATGAGTCCACAAATAGGTTTGGCCCATATCCACACCAATCCATATACCACACATGATTATGCAAAGTGCACCTAACCTAGCCTAGGGTCCATCCTCTACACACCCCCGTATCCAGCCACCACACACCAGGGGATTACTAAATCAACCCTCCAACCTCTACACACCAATTTGGCAATCAATGCCGTCCACGTGAAATAAATCACAAATAATCCATAACGTGACTTCAGTCAACGTCAATCCACGATATAGCTCGTAGCTAGCATCAAACCACGATGTGGCACAAAGCCATCGCCAACCACGATATGGCACAAAGTTGATACCAACCACGATGAGGCACGGAGCCAATCATCGATCCATGTGAGGCTCGTAGCCATCACTAAACGACGTACATAAATGTACACCCTGCCCTTCTTTCATATATATCAATCCCACCCCATGCACATGCAACATATGATAGTGACATGATGAATAATGCATGAGCATGTTAATCAGGCATACAAGCATGTAGATAATAGTAACCACAACTTTATCGGCATTTACACTGACCTGATTATCAACATACCCCTTTTTAGGGTAACCATCTCATTATCGCCACTGCACTTGTCAACATACACATAACACATGCAAATAAAGCATACAACCGGAAATTGTGGGTTAATCACACACCTGATAACCTGAAGTATTACGCTCTCAATACCGATGTTTGTACTAATCGAAACTCTGACTATCCGCCTATAATCCTACCACTTGCCACGCGCCCACGCACAGTGGCCAATCCCATATCGCTGCGGCCGATCTCTTATTAAACTTAGGAATAAGGGCTACCCCTTTTCCTTCTTGACTGCTACCCGCATCCATCGAACACACTTAATCCGGACATTTAGTTAATTATTAATGCTATAGTCTAACATATTGAATCTTAGAACTTATAGAGTACCCTTATCGAAACGATCTTGAATCCCGAAGGCTCCTGCTTACTTCTATTGATTTGCCCCTAAATAACCATACTCAAAATCGGCTAACACTTAAATACTCATAATATGGCCTTTGGCCAAATGTCATAAACCACTCACCTTGCTTCCCAAAGCCACCACTTGCCTATGGAGTTGTCAAAATCCCTATATGCTATATGTTAGAATCGGCTATAAGCAATAATCTATGAAAATGGCCCTTGGCTGAATACTACATTGCTTACCTTGAGTAATCGAATCCAAGAGACTCCTTTAATACTCCTTACCGCTGGCTACATACAAAAGAAACACCTATTATGGCACTATAAACATTCGGCCATCCCTAAAACCAAGGCTTAACCATTGATTTTGGCACATCAAGGAAGTAGAGGCAAACCCGATTGCTTAGGAAGAAAAACACTTACCACTACACGTTGCTTGAAGAGACTTAAAAGAGAGAGTAGTCGACAGCCCCTCCCTTAGAGAATCAGCTTTTGAGAATGATAGAAAAAGAATGATTTCAGGAAAAGGTGATAACACGAATTGAAAGAAGGAGAAGAGAACTATCAGCCACTTTCGGCTTTTGAAAGAACCGTGAGAGAAAAGAAGAGAAGAGAAGTTGGCGATTCGGCAATGGTGAGCAATAGTGGGGAGGTTTCGGCTTAGTTGCAAATGAGAGGGTAGGTTTTGGTTTTAGGAAGTGAGTGAAGGAGAAATAAAATGTGAAGAAAGAAGAAGATGCACAAATGATTACTTAACTTTTCGGTTCTTGCTACAAAGAAAAGAGAGGAAAAAGAAAGAATTCTCTTTACTCATACTTTCTGCAAAATGATGGACACACTCACTAACTAAAATTCGGCACTTACTCCCCCTTACATGACCGAATATACCATCCCAATCCCCTCTCCTAAGTTCGGCTAGCACTCAAGCTCTATCTTCCCCTTCTTTTTCTCCTATTTTTCCTCTTCAACACTCATTCAAAAAGTTTGAATGAGTCAACTACTATCCCTTCCCCTCTAGCCGAAACTTAAAAAGAATTAACCAAGTCTTATCCTCATCCTTTAAAGTTCAAGTGCCGTCCAACACTGCCTCTCCTTGCTGCAAAAATAAAAGCTCTCATTGGTTCCCATGCTGCTTGAACCTGAGCCCTTCCACCCTGCTTAAGGCGTCACTTACCAAGGCCCTAAGTGGCGCCTTCTTGCCACTTTACCAAGGCACTCTTTGTGTCCTAAAACCCTTACAAATTTTCTTAAGGCCTCCCTAGCCTAGCTCCCCCTTAAAAACTTAAAATCTAATAATTTCTAAGGCACTCTCCTTACATCCTAGTGTTTTGGGAACCCTTAAAACATATCCAAACACACACTAAGCCCGCTATCACCTGAATTATGGATTAACCGCATAACCCCTAAATCCTGGATGTTACATGTGTGGGGCGCTAGTGCGTGCGACGTGAGCTGGAGGAATCAGGCGTAAGGTAGAAGCCTGGGCAAAAGGTGTGCGTGTGATGTGCTGGCATACTGCTTAGGGACTTTTCGGCACTCAAAGGTTTGGGTGCTTTGAGGTATCAAGTGTTGAACGGATGAGAAGAATAGAATAGATGGATGGAATATATAATGGAAGGAGTAGGAAGTAGAGTGAAATTCTTAGAGAAATTTAATAATTTAAATGTTCTAAGTCTAGTCCTACTCAAAGTTAACAACAATTAATAATTAAATATATGCATATGAAATTATCAATTGCTATTAAATTATTAAAATAAACATAAAATATAATTAAATAAAATTAATCCTAATTCTAAGCTAAGTTTATAAAAATTAATATATAAATTATAATGGATATAATTATATATTAAAGTTTATTAATAATTTATAAATATATAATATTAAGTAAAATTATTTATTCTAGATGCCTTTTAAAAATATTTGCAAAGAGAGGCACCTAAATTTTTATTAAAAAAAGAGCAATCAAACTTCAAAAATATTTCAATTAAGTCCCTAGACTTAATGAAAATTTAAAATTGAGTTGCTAATTAGAACTTGGATTAAAATTTGACCCTTTTATTTGAAAAATTAAAAATTTATTTTGTCATTTAGGGAATAATTTCTCAGAAAATTATGTAAAAATCAATTCTCAGGAAAGATTGGAGGGGTCACAAGCGATCCCGCTTAAGTTCCAATCTCCTAGACAGAATTTATTTAAACATTATACACTAGAAAATACCCTAAATAATTTATTATAAATAAGAAAATTTAAATATCTGATAAACTGAACAAGACTTGATCCCGTTCAGGTTTTTCTCCGTAGTAATGTTTCAAACGCTAAGCACTGACTTGAAAATTACCTCCCTTAACTTGGAGTTCAACAACTCTATATGGATAGACGCGATGAATCGTAAATGGACCGGACCAACGTGATTTTAACTTACCTGGGAAGAACTTCAATCTGGAATTAAATAACAAGACTTGCTGACTTGCTTCAAATTCTCTAACTTGAATGTGCTTGTCATGCCATTTCTTGAGTCTTTCTTTGAGTAATTTGGCATTTTCGTATGAGAAAATTTGGAACTCCTCTAGCTTGTTGAGTTGGAGCATCCGTTTCTCTCTAGCAAGCTTAAGATCCAAGTTGAGTCGTCGAAGAGCCTAGTAAGCTTTGTCCTCTAATTCCAGAGGTAGATGACAGGCTTTCCCAAAGACCAACCTGTAGGGTGACATTCCTAAAGGTGTCTTGTATGCTGTTCTATAAGCCCATAAAGCATTATCTAGTCTCTTGGACCAATCTCATCGGTTTGGGCAAACTACCTTCTTAAGTATGCCTTTGATCTCCTTATTCGCCAGCTCAACTTGCCCATTCGTCTGCAGATGGTAAGCTGTAGCAACCTTATGTTTCACTCTATGTTTATCTAACAACTATTTTAACCACTTGTTCACAAAATGGGTCCTTTCATCGCTGATAATAGCTCTTGAGGTTCCAAACCTTGTGAACACGTGTTTCTGCAAGAACTTCATCACAACCTTAGCATCATTTGTCAGATAAGCTTTAGCTTCGACCCACTTGGGCACATAATCTACTGCTACCAATATGTACCTATGACCAAAAGACAGAGAGAAAGGACCAAGAAAGTCAATACCCCAAACATCAAACAATTCTACCTCAATGATATTTGTTCGAGGCATCTCATTTCTGTTGGTGACATTTCCAACCCTCTAACATCGATCACAACTTTTTACATAAGCGTATGCATCCTTGAATAGTGTAGGCCAAAAGAATCCGGCTTGTAATACTTTGGTCGCAGTGTGAGTACCTCTGAAGTGTCCCCCACTCGAAGCTGAGTGACAGTGGTATAAAATCTTCGGTATTTCATCTTCTGCCACACATCTCCTGATCATCTGATCTGCACACTTTTCAAACAAATATGGCTCTTCCTAGAAATAGTACTTCGCATTGTGAAGAAACTTTTTCCTTTGTTGATACGTTTTATCAATTGACATCAAACCACAAGCTAAATAGTTAGCAATATCTGCAAATCAAGGAATATTTGGACATGATTTACGTTCAGTGTAACAGTCTATTTCCGACCCTAATCGGAATGGTGGTTTCGGGACCACGAATCCGGGATGGAAAAATATTTTTTTCTATTATTATTTTTATTTTGATATCTATGTTATGTGGATGAGCATGTGTTAAAATATTGTAGATAAATATTTGTGTTTGGGTGATTAATTTAAGGAAAAAGGACTAAAGTGCATGTGTGGTAAAATTTTCCATTTGCTTGATTGGGGGTAGTATAATAATGTGTCTTCTAATCAAGGGGATTTGCATTATAATTATACGTATTACTACTGTAGTGGACGGCAAGGTGAAGGAATAGATGTAAGTATAAGATATTATATTATAGTTAGTGGAATATGATAATAATATATTATTATTAATTATGTATAACGGAATAAAAACATAAAAGAATTAAGGAAGCCATTGCATGTCCATCTTTTTGAACTCCCTTGGCTGAATGTAGCAAAAGAAATAGAAGAGAAAAAGCTCCTTAGGGTTCGACACTCATCAACTAAAATTGGTAAGCTTAAGTCTTGGATTTTTTGATAATTTTTGTATTTTTGTGATTGTTGATCATTTGCCTAACAAGCCCATGTGATAATTTTTCGTATTGATCATGTATGTTGATTCGACCATGGATGAAAATTCATGTTTTATGATGGTTGATGGTTATAAACAAAAATTCATGTGTTAGATTGCTATATTTTGTGTTGGAGATTTTGATTAGGTTGAGCATTTAGAATTAAATTTCAATATATATATATATATATAGATTGAGGGGTTAGATTTTAGAAATAAGGAAAGATAAGGCCTTGAATTAGCTTAAGGCACATTCGGCCTTAGCTAGAAATAGGTAAATTTGGCAAATTTTGTACTTAGTGAAAATTGGATTAAATTGCAAAAATGAATAATGCGAGGGATAAATTGAAAAATTATTCAACTATGTGTTTTGGTCTAAAATGAAAGAAATTCTTATTGAATGAGTTCATTCTTGCAATTATTTAGATCAAGAACAAAGGGGAAAGGATTTGGATCGGGGAAAGGCCAAATTAAACGAGTAGTCGGGAAGCTTAAATTGTCGACTTTCAAGGTAAGTTTGTAAGCAATTGGATTGATACAAATTTTATTCAATATTGAATTGTATATGCTAAAGTGAAATAATAGACTTAATTGTATAAGGCCGAATGTGGTATGGGAAATATTTTATTATATTCAAAAGTGAGATTAAAATGCATATTTATATATGTAAGTTTGAATTAATTGGGTGGATTGAATATTTGTATATGTATTAAGGTATAGTCATACGTGGAAATGGAATGTGATTGATGCTGGATATTGAAAATGAGGATATATATATATATATCTTATTATGTATAATGGTTGTTGCCGAATGTGATATTATGTGATGGGAGAAGTGAGATGATTTTGAATTTTTAATTTTAAGTGTATTTATTTCGATGAAATGAAATCATATGTATATTTAGTAGTGAGGAGAAGATAAAACAATGGCACTATGTGTGCGAGCTAAAATACCGAGCACTGTGTGTGCAAAATTGGTTGAGTGGCACTGTGTGTGCGAATTTATTTACCGAGCACTGTGTGTGCGAGATCGATTGAAGAGCACTATGTGTGCGGAGTTATTCACCGAGCACTGTGTGTGCAAAATCGATTGAGTGGCACTGTGTGTGCGGATTTATTCACTGAGCACTATGTGTGTGAGATCGGTTGAAAGGCACTGTGTGTGCGGGTTATCAGTTTTTCCTCAAGGATAGAGACACTTAGTAAAGGTAAATGAAAGTGTCAGGTATGTACATATTGAATAATGGTTTATCATCTTGGTGCAAATTTATGTAAGTTATTTCGATATGGTATGAAAGATATGAATACTTAGTTCATTTGTTTTGAGATTTAATAAGCATGAGATTGATGAATGTTAATCTAATATGTGTTTCAATTTTACGAATTATTCAATAGTTAGATCGAATAAATTAAAAAGAAAATGGTGTAATGCGTGGTTGTGCACCTTACCTTTTGCTTATAACTTACTAAGCTATTTAAGCTTACCTGGGGTGTTTGTTACTTTGTTTTATAGATCTTTAAAGTCGAAGCTCGTGCTCGGGGATCCTTGTCAAAGTCAAAGCACACTATCGACTACTTTGGTACTTTTTTTGGAAATAAATTTTAAGTCCATGGCATGTATAGGCTAATCTAATATTTTTGGGCTTATTTTTTTGAATTAGATGTTATAATGCCATGTGAAAATGGCTTTACTTCTGCTATGAATTAAGTGAACATGTTATAATCATGAAATTTCAATTGAATGTTGCTTAATTTGAATAGGTACGTTTGTGTGACAATGAATGGCATGTTACTATGTGAAATGGTTGAATTTGGTCTATTTGAGTAGTAAAGATGTTAAGCTAAATGTGATGCTTTAAAGAGCTATTATATGTGCACTTATTTGTGGGTATTCAGGTATGGCAAAATTTGTATGATTTGGTTGATTTGATTTGTTTTGCTTAATATATACATATATATATATATGTATATGTATATATGTGTGTGCATTATATATTTGGCTTAAGCAGGTTTTAGAAGAAAAGTATTATGAATGAGTTGGTTTAATGTTTTTATATTTATGAAGAGTTAGCATACATATTCGTTCATGGCTAAAAAAATTTAATGTGGTTGGTATAATTATTGAAAGTTGTAAGTTGATTCATTTTTTTGGGCAAAAAGGGTAAGTTCCATAACAAGGTTCGTTACAATTAAATTATTTATATTGAATGGGACTTATGTGCGTATGTATTGAAACTAGCCTATGTCAATTGCTTGGTATATGTTTAAGTGACCTCGAGCTATGAATAATTGTATGGAAGTCATGAGAAGCCAAGTATGTTATTAACGAAATTTTTCATTGATTTAGATTATTGGATGCATATTACCTTGTATATATATATTCGGCCTTAGGTATATGCTTGGATGTATGGTTAAAGTATAAGTAATTAAATGTTGAATGTTTTACATATGTACCAATTCGGCTATTACTTGAAATTGTTCATGTGGAGTGTAGTTTATTCATGGGAGATTTGTAATTAGATGAAATATGCTTGTGTAATCCTATAATACAAATGATATGTGTTTAACACGTGGTAGTACAATTTGAATGCTCTGATTTTGGTATTAGGTTTAGTAATGCCCGTAACTCTAATCCGGCGATGGATACGGGTTAGGGATGTTACATTCAGTATGTGTTCATCTGGAAAAGTCTTCTGAATCGGTACAAGTGGAGAATTTCCCTCTTGTGGCTCCAATCTAGACAAGTGATCTGCTACTTGGTTTTCTACTCCCTTTCGATCTTGAATTTCTAGATCGAACTCTTGAAGTAGAAGCACCCACCGGATCAATCTCAGCTTAGCATCTTTCTTTGCGAGTAAATATTTAATTGTCGAGTGGTCCGTATAAACAACCACTTTGGTACGTATGGGCAGGTAAATGTTGTCTTGTGCTGATCTTTCGATGCTACTGTAATCTGATTATACCTTGAGTATCCATTGAGAAAACAATAATAGTCTCGCCCCTTGAGTCTATCAAGCATCTAGTCCAAGAACAGCAAAGGAAAGTGATCTTTCCTGGTCGCCTTGTTCAGCTTTCGATAATCGATGCAAATTCTCCATCCCGTAACCATTCTGGTCGGTATCAACTCGTTATTCTCATTCTCAACAATCATGATACCTCCTTTCTTCGGCACGCACTGGACCGGACTTATCCATGAACTATCTAAGATGGGGTAAATTATACCCGCATCCAACCACTTGATAATTTCCTTCTTTACTGCATCCTTCATAATGGGGTTCAGTCTTCGTTGTCCATCAATTGTTCCTCTCTCGCCATCTTCTAATATGATCTTATGCATGCATATAGATGGGATAATACTACAAATATCGGTTATGGTCCATCCTATAGCCTTCTTGAATTGTTTCAAAACTATGATGAGTTTCTCTTCTTGTTCAGTAGTTAATTCTGCTGAAACAATCACAGGCAGAGTAGAAGCGTTATCTAAGTAAACATATTTTAAGTGTGTAGGTAATACCTTGAGTTCTAACTTAGGTGACTCCTCGATTGATGCTTTTGGCTGGGTGTAATCCCTTTTCTCTAATTCCAAAGATTCAAAACGGGATTGCGGATTAAATCCCTTTTGATTAGCTTCTAGCAAAGCTAAGTATTCATTCTCCTCTTCATCAAGTGGAGTGTCTGATGTCAGAACCGTTCCAACGGATCTTCAACATGGTTGAGTTCCTTCTCCACTTTTAATTTCTCTAAATTGGATACTGCAGAATAATCATCAATTGTGTCTGGAAATCGCGTTGTCTTAAAAACATTAAATGTTACCTGATCATCTTGAACACGCATAGTCAGCTCGCCCTTCTGCACATCAATAAGGGTCCTTCCAGTTGCTAAGAATGGTCTTCCTAGGATAATTGGCACTTCTTTGTCTGCTTCAAAGTCTAGAATTACAAGTCAGCAGGAAAGATAAATTTATCTACACGTACCAATACATCTTCAATTTTTTCTTCTGGATGCGCTAAGGATTGATTTGCTAGTTGAAGTGTAACTGTAGTAGGTCTAACTTCACCTATCCCCAACTTTCTAAATATTGACATAGGCATCAAGTTAATACTCGCACCTAAGTCACATAATGCCCTACCACAATAGGTTGCTCCAATATTGTACGGTATGGTAAATCCTTCAATTTTGGGGGTAGTTTATCCTGAAGATGTGCACTGCATTCCTTCGACAGGGCTACAGCCTCAAATTCTTCAAGTCTTCGTTTCTTAGACAGGATATCTTTCATGAACTTGACACAATTCGGCATTTGCTCAAGTGCTTCAACCAACGGGATGTTGATGTGAAGTTGCTTAAGTACGTAAAGGAACTTCTTGAATTGAATCTCCTGACTCTGCTTCTGAAGTCTTTGAGGGTAGGGTGGTGATGGTTTCTTTACTGGAACTGGTAAGGGTTGATTCATCTTCTGTGGTAATTCTGCATCTAACAGAGTTATTAGTTGATCAAATTTAGCTGGTTCTGAGGTTACCTTGTCGGGTTTTGCAGATTCTGGTTCTTGTGAAACTGGAATTTCAACACTCGGTTGAACTTTCTCTGAGTCTTGAGCCTCAGCTTGCTCCTTTTCAGCTTCAATGGAATTGGGCTTTACCGTCTTTCCACTCCTCAATGTCAATGCTTTGCAAGGTAAGATACCCTATGGTCTGTTCCTAAGTTCAGTTGCAAGCTGGCCCATTTGGTTTTCCAGATTCTTCAATGTAGCTGCTTCGCTTTGTATTAAGGCATCATTCTTTGCCATGTATGCCTTCAGCAAACTCTCGAAGCTATTGGATGCTTCAGCTTGAACTAGTTTCTGAACTTGTTAAGGGAAACTAGGCAGCTGGGTTGGTTTGGGTTGGGTGTAAGTGTTACTGGTTCCAGCCCCTTGGTTACTCCAAGAAAAATTCGGGTGGTTTCTCCACGATAGGTCATAAAAATTGGATTGCAGCCCTTGCCTTCCTCGGTTTTGGTTCTGATTACCCATGTAGTATAGAGATTCTGGGTTCGACGGACATTCTTCAAAAAAATGTCCTTCCCTACAATAGACACAAGCTATATGCTCAAATTGATTAGGTGGCTGTGCTGCAAAATTATTAGACCCATTAGTAGTAAAATTATTCCAGCGGCTCGTCTTCCTGACGCTGCTCGACTGGTTGGCCATTGATAGTTGTTGCTGGTGATCCTCTCGATAATTTCACAAGCCTCCTTATAAAACTTAAAAAGGAGACCACCATTAGCAGAGCATCCACTACCATCCTCGTGTGAGCGTTGAGACCATTGTAAAACGTCTTAAGTTGGATGCAATATGGAATTCCATGATGAGGGCACTTTCGTAATAACTCTTTAAATCTTTCCCATGCCTCATACAAGGACTCGTCATCCATTTGTTTGAAGGTAGTGATCTCGTTCCTCAACTTGACATTCTTGCTAGGCAGGAAATACTTCATAAGAAATCTCTCTGCTAAATCTTGCCATGTGGAAATTGAGTTCGGTGGCAGTGAGTTCAACCAAGCTCAAGCTCTGTCCCTTAGCGAATATGGGAACAACTTCAATCGTAGTGCATCTTCGGGTACTCCGACTAATTTGAAAGAGTCACTCACCTTCATGAATAGTCTCAGGTGCAGATGAGGGTCTTCGGTAGGCATTCCACTGAATTGGCCCACTGTCTGAAGCATCTGGAACATGACTGGCTTCAGCTCAAATTGTTGTGCCTCAATTTCGGGTCTTCTAATACCCGGATTAAGATCATTGAACACTGGCACGACATATTGTCTTAAGGCTCTATCCCTATCATTAGCAATAAGGATAGGATTTTGAGTAATGGTTGCTCAGTTTTCTTGATTCATGTTCTCGAAATTCATCTCTTCGATCCTCTTTTGATTTGCTTGTCTTCTATGTTGTCGAAAGGTTCGTTCTATCTCAAGGTCTACGGGAAGTAAATCAATAATTCGATCAATACTCATAAACACCTGAAATATTCACAGAAAAATTAATTACGTTAAAAATTAAACAGAAAATTAAACCAAAATGTAAGACTAACAAATTCACAAATAATGGCTTTTGAAAAATAGTCCCCGGCAACGGCGCCAAAAACTTGAAACGATGGAAATGTGCAAGTGTACACAATCGCAACAAGTAATAATGTGACAAGTAAATTGTAACACCCCTTACCCGTATTTATTATCGAAATAGGGAATGGGGCATTACCGGAGTTTACAATTTTTTTTTACTCAATATAACCCCTTTATAATTAATCTAGTCTTCCCTGCAAATATTTAAACCGAAACTAATTCATACCAACCAATCCAATT
Source organism: Gossypium bickii (assembly GCA_025503065.1). Classification (NCBI taxonomy): domain Eukaryota; kingdom Viridiplantae; phylum Streptophyta; class Magnoliopsida; order Malvales; family Malvaceae; genus Gossypium; species Gossypium bickii. The sequence goes on from CP106712.1 coordinate 86,952,818, forward strand.
CAACATATTTTCAAAATAGATCCATGCAAATTTATAAGATAACCTCATTACATACTTGAAACTAGAAATTTGTTAGCCATACCAATGGTGACCTTACATTCATTTCATATTAACATTTATTTTATTAGCTTATACATGCCATTCATTTCCAAACTAAAGTTTCTTTAAATACCGAAATACTGGGGTTGATAGTGTGATGAGTCTCCCACCGATCCGACCTCCGAGCTCTTAACACTACAAAAAAGGGGAAAAAGGAAATAGGGTAAGCACTTTGTGCTTAGTAAGCCCATGTAACAAGAATTATACTTACCTAGTATTTTCAATACAAGCAATCAACATTCATATACTCACTCAATGCATTATTACCCTAACATTCACAAACTCAACATCCAAGTTAGTCGATTAATTTCCATATATCAATAATATACACGCCATGATTGATGAGCTCATCAATATCATGATTTCCATTTCCTTGTTATTTTTCCATATTTATCCCGTTAAATTACTCGAAATTTCGATGGATTTTCAGAGGTACACTTTAGTGTACAAATCCAGTCCGTCAATTCATATTCATGTGCGCACATTTTCATTTCGAGAGCACACTTCGCAAACCTCATCTTTACAATGGGATTACGACCCCGAGCTAAATCTCGCAATATAAACTCATAGAGTATTGTCGGGATTACTACAGTCGAGGCTAAATCCCTCAACGACAATTACTCTAATGAGCTTGGATCCGAATTACTAGTCCAAAGCTAAATTCGGACCTAATTCGGATTACCCGTCAAGGGCTAAATCCATTTTCCACATATTCTTGGGAGGGCTATATCAGGATAGGATCACCCGTCAGGGCTAGATCCTTTTTACCGTCAATTCCTTTTCGAGAGATCCATCAAATTTTCCTTTCATTCAACCGGGATTTCTTTCCTTTTATCAAATATACCAATGTTTCATCAAATTTCATACAATGGACATTCAAATCATATTCATATCAATAACATACATTTCAAACATTTAAGAATATAATTCAAGTTACACGAACTTACCTCGATACTAGTTCGTTTATAAAATCTACTAATCCGGGACTTTTTCCTTTCCTCGATCTAGCTTCGTATTTGAGTTTTCCGGATCTAAATAAATAAATTCAATCATCAATTCAATACATTTCATGTTCACATGTAGCATTTTCTATAATTCTATTATTATTTTTAGCTTATTCAAAGCTGTCTACTTGAGTCACAGTCACTAAATTATTTATTTCTCGAGTTACAGAGCTCCAAATGAAGAACCGTTAATTTTCCCTGAAACTAGACTCATATTTCTTTATACCATAAAATTTCCATAATTTTTAGCCCAGCCAATTAGTACAGTTTATTCATCAAAGTTGCCCCTGTTCTGCTGTCTGGCAGTTCTGACTCTTCTTCACTAAAAAATTAATTATCTCTTCATACGGAAATTAGATGGTGTTCCTGTTTATTTCTATAGAAAATAAACTCATTCGGAATTCTAAACATATAAATTTAAGCCCCTAATTATTTTTATGCAATTTTTTATGATTTTCTAAAATCAAAACAGGGGAACCCGAATTTATTCTGAACCAGTCTTACAAAAATCTAAATATCTCAAAATACAGAACTTCTTTTATTTCCTTGTTTCTTTCATATGAAAATAGACTAAATAAGCTTTAATTTCATATTTTGTTCATCTTCTAATTCAACTTCTACAATTTATGGTGAGTTTTCAAAGTTAGACTACTACTGGTGTCAAAAACTGTTTTAGTGCAAGCTGGTTATTACCATTTTTCCCCTAAACTTTCAATGAATGATAATTTCGTCCCTGCTCAATTAACCTCTCAATTGAGCTTATTTTTCTCAATTAACACTTTATTCTATCACTTTAAACTACTTTATAACCTTTGGAAATCATAATTTCAGTAATAGACTTTAATTCCAAACACTTTCATAATTAGGTCCCAAAAATCAATTTCTATTGAAATTACCTAATAAAATCATCTCTTAAACGAATTAAGGCTTAAATTTCATGCTATTTCATCATAAACTTACATAAACCAACCATGGTGGCTTTCAATTTCATCCATGAAATCAAAGACTAATGAATTTAATAGTAGGACCTAGTTGTAAAAGTCTTTAAAAACACAAAATTACAAGAAATAGGCAAGGATTCACTTACTTGGTGCAGAAATTATGATATACCAGCTTAGATACCCCTCCTATGGCTTTTTTAGCTGATGAGAGTGAAGAAAAATGAAGAGATTTCTAGATATCCCTATTTAGTCCTAGTTTTATTTAGCAAATTTTGTTATTTTCCCATTTTACCCTTATTTCTCCTTATCTTCTTGCTGATTTCATACCCTTGCCGTCCAGCCCAATTAGACCATTGGTCTATTTTCCTTTTAAGCCCTCTTTCTTTTATCATTTAAACTATCTAATCATTTTTCATAATTTTGCATTTGTTACAATTTAGTCCTTTTCATCTAATTATATACTCAAACGTTAAAATTTTCTAACGAAATTTTAATACTATATTACTAACATTTTATAAATATTTATAAAAATATTTCCTACTCAATTTTATGATATCAAGGTCTCGATACCTTGTTTTTACCCAATTCCTTCAATAATTCCTTTTTCTAACTAACCACTAAATCGGTAAAATTTTTCTATCGATATTTTAATATGATTTTTCTATCATATAAATATTCATGCAAAAATATTAAAATAAATTTCTCTTTAAATCGGATTTATGGCTACGAAACCATTGTTCCGATAACCTTGAATTTAGGCCATTACATAAATGTCGAGTTATCGTACCCACATGGACTGTAAAAGAATTATTTATGAAAGTAATTTTAAATACTTTGGTGAAGGAAAATATTTGGTTTTAAAAAGAGATAATAAAAAACTAAGAGTTAAAAACTAAGTGAAATAATTAAAATAAAACAAAGAAATTCTAGTGCTGGTACTTTAGCTAGTGATGGTACCTGAATGGAAATGGGATAGAATTACAATGGATTTCGTAAAGGGTTTACCTTTGACTCTGAAAAAGAAAGATGCAGTTTGGGTCGTTGTTGATAGATTAATGAAATCGAATCATTTTATTCCGACACGTATCGACTATTCACTTGATAAGCTAGCTGATTTGTACATTGCTAAAATTGTTAGATTGCACGGGGTGCCTATTTCTATTATTTCAGATAAAGATCCGAGGTTTACTTCGTATTTTTTGAAAAATTTGCAAGAAGCTTTGGGTACGAAGTTGAACTTTAGTACCGTATTTCATCTGCAAACCGACAGTCAATCTAAAAGAACAATACAGATTCTCGAAGATATGCTCCGATTTTGTGTTCTCGAGTTTAAAGGTAGTTGGGAAAAATATCTACCTTTAGCCGAATTTACTTATAACAACAGTTTTTAGTCAAGTATTAAGATGGCACCGTATGAAGCATTGTATGGCCACAAGTGTCGAACTCCGTTGTACTGGACCGAGCTCAGTGAGAGACAAATTCACTGGGTTGAATTGGTTAGAGAAACTGAAGAAAAAGTGAAAGTAATTCGTGATTGTTTGAAAGCAGCTTCGGATAGACAGAAATCGTACGCGAATTTGAAAAGAAAAGAGATTGAGTTTCAAGTTGGTGATAAAGTATTTCTGAACGTATCTCCGTGGAAGAAAATTCTTAGATTTGGTCTCAAAGGCAAGTTAAGTCTGCGTTTCGTTGGACCTTATGAGATAGTTGAAAGAATAGGGCCAGTGGCATATCGGTTAGCTTTGCTGACAGAGTTGGAAAGGATTCACAATGTATTTCATGTGTCGATGTTGTGATGTTATCGATCAGACCCTTCACATGTGATTTCTTCGACAGAGGTTGAGATTCGACCCGATATGACTTATGGTGAAGAACCGATCAAGATTATGGCTCGGGAAATCAAACAGTTGAGAAATAAAAGTATAGCTCTAGTAAAAGTTTTATGGCAACGACATGGGTTCGAAGAGGCTACGTGGGAACCTGTGGAAGCTATGAGAAAACAGTACCAAAACCTCTTTTTCGATAAGATTTTCGGGGATGAAAATCCCTAAAGGGGGAGAGTTGTAACAACCCGATTTTGGATCTAGTCGGAACAGTGGTTTCGGGACTACAAACCTAACGCAGTAAAATTTATTTTTATTATATTTTTATGGTCTGCTGTTTTATGGAACGATTTCATGAAAATTTCGTTAAAAATTTTTGACGTTTAGGCATTCAATTTAGTTAAAGGGACTAAATAGTAAAAAGTGCAAAATTTGAGTTCCATATGTTAAAGGTTTCCAATTGCTATGAGATCTTAAATTAGAGATCCATAGATGGTACTTAGACTATTATACTTTAAAGTGGACAAAAATGGACATGGTTAGCTGAAATTTCAAAGTTATGCATTAAGGGCATTTTGGTCATTTGGTAACTAAAGAATAAATAAAACAAATAAAAAGATGTCATCTTCTTCAATTGAGTCCCTTAATGCCAAAATTTCAAGGGAGACCATATATAGGGTTTTTTCATCTTCCAAGCTCGATTGTAAGTCCGTTCTATTGCCGTTTTTAATGATTTTTATGTTTTTTGTGATCCTTGCAACTTAAACTAGCTATTTCAAGGACTAATTTGAAAAGATGTCAGAGTCTAAAATTTTACCCATGTTAGATATTTGTGTATTTTGATGTTTAATGGTAGAAAATGTATGTTTGATGTTAGATAAACAACTTTCACTAAGTGATTTTTGATGAAAATGCCTAAAAAAGACCTATTTGTAAAAGTTGAAAATGAGTAGTAAAAATGTGATTAAATGGGAAATGTGTGCTGTTATGAGTATAAAACTGGTTCAGCTAGGCTTGGGTTTTGAAGAAATTGACTATGTTTCATTTTACGAGCCTAGGGACTAAAGTGTAAATGTTAAAAAGTTAAGGGCAAAAATGTAATTTTTCCATAATGTGATTTTTGAACTGGATTGAATAGTGTGAGTATTAAATGAGTTAAATTTACTATTATAGATCAAGAAAAATGAAGTTCGGACGTAGATTGAGGGAAAAACAAAGTGTTTGACGATTAGGTCCATTTTCACTATTTTTGTACCGAGGTAAGTTCGTATGTTAATAATGCAACGTTGTAATTGTATTTATAATGTTTTTATGATGCATAAATTTTATGATTGACTCTATGGGCGTAATTGACGAAGTGTCAACAAGCGAGAAAATCTTGGTTGAACCATAGGAATAGATTAGGATACAAGTGACATGTCACTAGGAACCCATGTGATTATGTGATTATGTGACCCGAGAGCTGGTCTCGTATGTCCTACCGGTGACTGGGTATACCAGCATATCTTGCGGATACCTATCAGCTTGTGTGAGCAGCACCGCGTAGCTACATCTCGACTGACAGCTTGTGTGAGCAGGCCCGTGGATAGCTCGAGAGCGAGCCTATATGTGTTATGAGATTTGTGGTAGCATTGGCTGCATATGTGGCACTTATGTTCAAATCTTTCCGTGTATCCGATAGTATTCCAAGTGGATCAACGTGTATGTCAAAGATGAGAAAGTATGTGATTATGTTACGAGTGGGTACATGTATGTACGAAAAACTCAATGGAAATGGATTCGGTATATGATGAACTAATGGTAGGAATGTGATTGAGTAAGTTATGGTCATGAAATTTTAATGACATTTATGTTAGTATATGTTAAGTTATTTATATGATATATGTATAATTAATGTTGTTTATTATTTGCATATGAACTTACTAAGCTTTATAGCTTACCCCCTTTCTTGCCCTTATCTTATAGTGTCACCAGCTCGGGATCGGAGGTCGTTGGAGATCCATTCACACTATCAATCATTATTTTGGGCACCATTGAAATGTCAATATTTTGATTTATGGCATGTATAGGGACTTGGTCATTTTGTTATATGTGTCATTCGTAATGTGGCCAAATGTATTGGCTTATAATGGGTAATGACTTCATTTTGTATATGGCCATGAAAGTTGGCTAATGTTGGTTATGAGTATATTTATATGATGATACCATTCATCAATGTGGAAACTTGCATGGTTTGTGTTGATAAATGTATAAAGTTATGTGCATGTTAGATGTTGTCATGTGAATGCCAGGTTATTGCCTTGGTTGTGGTGGTTTTGGATTGCATCTGTATGCTTGGATTTGTGCCATGTAATGTTGTATAGGTATGTGCAAGTGAGGGTAGCAAAATGGGTTGGTAAATTTCCTTTATTTTGTCCACATGGGAGTGTGTCACACATGGCCTGTCCCACTGGTATGTGTTTTGGCCGTGTGTCCTCTGCACCTTAATTTTGAGAAACATAATGCTCATAATTTAGGACACAGGCAAAAATACGGGCGTGTGTCTCAGGCGTGTGAAGTTTGCACCTATTTTATGAAAAATCATGAAAATTAAATCGACCACATGGCCTAGCACACATGCGTGTGACTTCAATTTTTTCATAAGTTACAAACAAAGAGTTACACGGGTTAGGGACACGTGAGAATGTGACCACACGGCCTGCCCACACGGGCGTGTGACCCCTGTTTCTGGCAAAAATTTTCTAAGTTTTGTAAAAATTTCCTAAATGCTCAGTTTAGTCCCGAACCACTACTAAAGCATGTTTTGGGCCTCGTAGGCTCGTATTAGGGACTTTATGATTGATTATGAATGCTCAGTTTAGTCCGATATTACCTCGTACCCTGTTCCAGTGTTGAATACGGGTAAGGGGTGTTACAAATTTGGCTGCTCAACAACCTCCAACCCCACCTGTAGCTTCTCAAAATGTGGAACTTTTACGATTAAATAAGCCTCCAGTTGATAATATTCAGAAGTATAGAGCCGAAGAGTTCAGAGCAACTATTGACGATGATCCTGAGAGAGCTGAGTTTTGGCTTGAAAACACTATCAGAGTATTTGATAAGCTTTCTTGCACACCGTCTAAGTGTTTAAAATGTGCTATTTCATTATTGAGGGACATTGCATATCAGTGGTGGAATACTCTAGTATCAGTGGTACCGAGAGAAAGAGTTACCTGGGAATTTTTTCAAACTGAGTTCCGGAAGAAATATATAAGTCAACGGTTTCTTGATCAAAAGCACAAAGAGTTTATAGAATTGAAACAGGGTCGTATGATAGTGACCGAGTACGAAAGAGGATTCATAAGATTAAGTAAGTATGCTCGGGAATATGTTTCTACTGAAGAAATCATGTGCAAACAGATCGTTGATGGGTTGAACGAGTTTATTAAACTTCTAGTAGGAATTCTAGAATTGAAAGAATTTGTTGTCTTGGTTGATAGATCTTGCAAACCCAAGGAGCTTAGCAAAGAAAAGAGAAAAGAAGATTCAGAGGCAAGAGACTCTAGAAAAAGATTGATGAATAAGCCATATCAATCTTTGTCAAAGAAATTCAAAGACTCGTATACTCGTTCGAATGTTTCAGTGGGATATCCAAGTAGAGATTGAGGGAAGCAATACATCAGTCCTAAAGCTCAAGCTACATCAGTATCGTGTAATGGCAGTGTGAAAAATAATAAAACCATGTGTCAACAGTGTGGGAGACGACATTTTGGAGAATGCTAGAATAAAGGTAAGAAAGCTTGTTACAAATGTGTTTTGATGTTCTCGAAACTAACTAATAATTTCGACAAAAGCAAGCGCACCTATTGAACAGTAGTATAGTTGTGGTGAGTATGGAATATCGTATCCTTAAGGACTAAAATTACTAGTAATAACTATCTTTTTATTATCTAGCCTAGTAATTAAGGGGATTTATTTTTTATCTAAATTTAACTAACTAATTTAATTAACTAAATGATTATGAATGTGACAGAGAGTGAACTGGGAAAATACTTTTAGATAACTTATATGAGATAGGCAATACCTAAGGAAGAATCCACCTAGACTTCACTTATTACTTTTGATTCATATGATTTATTCACTTGACTTGATCTGTAGAAATCCTTGGTTTATGTTAATATCGCTTTTAAGACTAAAAACAATTGAATCTAGGTTGATTAATTGAAATCTCTTTCTAATTAAAACCCCTATTGTCGCATTAACTCTATCTATGGATCCCCTTATTAGATTTGACTCTAATCCAGCAAATTTTTGTCTCCCTATTTCTAGGGTTGCAATCAACTCTGCTTAATTATGTTGATCTTCTCTTAAACAGGGACTTTTGCTCCATTGAATAAGCACATTCGACTTGAATTAATAACCTAAATTATCAAAACAAGAATAAGAACTCACAATTAAGAATAAGAACAAGTATTTATCTTATAAATCAAACAATAATAATATTTGTCTTAGGTTTCATCCCCTCAGGTATTTGAGGGATTTAGTTCATACTGATAGAGAGAAACATATTAGAATGGGGAAAACAACAAAACACATGAAAACCCAAAAACTTCTAAAGAACTTGATGAGAGATCTTTAGTCTTGATGGAGATCATTTTCCTAAACTGTTCCCAATGGCTGCCTTGGAGTATTTTTTGCCTTATACTCGGTGTCTACTCGACATCCTATCGACCTCCCCTTTTAGGTTTCCCTCTAGGGTGTTTATATATGCTTTGAGATGCTTTACTTGACCCACAAGTAGCCTTTTCTGAATAGAATTAAACCTAGGGTCGGCAGGGACACACTCGTGTGACACGCCCGTGGTCGATAGTTCAGGCCGTGTTTGATCCTGCTTGTCACACACGACTGTGTGGTCCGCCAGTGTGCAGTGGTCCAGGCCGTGTAGGCCCATTTTGTCCCTTTTTGGCCCGTTTCTCGTTCTTTTCGACTCTCTAAGCTCTCCTGAGTATAAAATATGAAATTAAGAGATTAGAAGCATCGAATTCATCAAATTCAATGGAAAATCATCCAAAATTAAGCCAAGCATGGGGTTAAAATATGTGTAAATTATGGTTTATCAAATATCCCCACATTTAAGTCTTTGCTTGTCCTCAAGCAAAATCCTCAACTCACCATTAAAATTAACTTTCTTAATTCATAATTCTTACCAATAATGTTTCATCATAATTCATAGATAATTCATACATGGATAATTTAACTAAAAGAGTCCTAAAGATTCAAATAATCCGAGTCATAAATTTTTATCGCACGAAAACATAGGTGTCTCCCTTTACCTAAATAATTACCTATGATTCAAAACTGACAAGAATTGACATCCTCACTAAAGATTCACTCAAATCACTCAAGGTGTTTAAGGTTCAAATTAAGCACTCAAAAGTCAAACATGAAGAGTTAATCCCATAGGCTTGCATGAAAATCAAATCTCCACCACTACAAAATGAGATGATACACAAATCAAAATGTCTTGACAGGGTTGTAATGGGGCTTGGGTTAAAGGTGTGGATATAGGCTGAATTAGAAGGTTACAATCGAGATCGAATTTACCATTTACCTAAATAGAACAATAACTAATAATGAATAATTACATTGATTGAAAACTTATCACTAAATAACACGAGCTTCTTCTAAAGATATGAAATTAACAATTTAAGCTCATAATCACTAATAATGAATAAATATTCAACTTTTTTTTTAAAATAAGAACACACAATGATAAGAAAGATCTTTAACAACTAAAATAGAGAACATAGTTAGGCAAATGCTCAATTCAAATCTCGACAAAAAGGGACGTCAAAAGATTAAGGGAATTAAAAATTTGGTTTTAGGTTAATATTAGTGGGTGAGTCAAGAAATGGTTTATTAGGCTAAAAAGGGCTCACTAGGGGTTAATTATGAGGGTAGGCTTTTTGTGGAGTGAGTGAGTTAAAACCTAGGTGCATTTATCATCTCAGTATATCAAATCAAAAGTGTGGTCTCGAAATGTATAATCGAAGCAAGTTCTAGAATAACAGATCAATGTTGACACACTTATAATCAATAAAGTGAGCAAGAAAAATATATGTTCTAAAAGGCTCAACATCTCACAGAAATTATGGTTTTTGATGTCAACCTTGTAAATTTCAAATTTCAAAGTAATATTTAAGATTAGGGAAACAACCTAATAAATTTTTAATTCTGAAAATAGACTTATCATGCTTGATTCTCTAATGTCTTAAAGTTTAAACCATGAATGCACAATTATCTATGACTTAAATCGAAACATATCAATGAAAATCATACATCAATAGAAGTTTCATTCTAATAGTAATATGAGAAAATTACTTAAGAACGAGATAAAATTCAGGGATTTTCAAATAGTACTATAGTTGACCTCCCCACACCTAAGATGTACATTGTCCTCAATGTACAAAGATAGATAATATAGCAATAATATCATAAGAGGGAGAGAACTGAAACTTCCTGAATCATGGATGAAATCCTTAAAAATGAAGCTTGTAGCAATGGAGCCAATGAAAAGCATGATGAACTAAGCAGAGGTGAAGGTGGGGAAGAATATTCCAGTTCCTTAGTATCACCTTGAACCTTTTGAAACTGTGGAGACATCAGTAAAGTTTTAGGGGGTTTTATTAAATGGATTTCATTATGATTACTCTAAAACAGCCAAAGATAAAAAGAAATCAACATAATTAATATAATTTAGAGACAACAAAAAGAAATAGTTCAATAGCTTAAAACTTTAAATAAAATAAAGACAATGAAAAGAAAAATGAAAATAAATGGACTCAAAGGTCCTCATCCCCAGAAGGATCGTGAGGTGGGGGTGGCGGCGATATGTGGAAGTGCTGACAAATCTATTGAATAGTCGCCTCGATGCCGTTAAATCGTCGAGCGTTGTCGTTAAATTGTTGTGTACAATACTGCTTAAACCTCGTGAGGCGCTCAAAAATATCAGTCAGTGAAGCTGCCGTATGAGCTGGTCGACGTGGCGGTGGTGGTGCAGATGGTGGCTCCTCATGCTGTGAGGGACATCATCAATAATGTCCTCTGGGTCGTCCTGCTAGGTGGGTTGCGAGAGCCGATACTAGGGAAGATCAAACCCACGTCAGTGATCAATCATCCTCATGTGAAGCAATGTTTGAATGCCCTGCGGGGACATCTGTCCTATAAGGGTGAGCGATGAGGATTGAGCTGCAGTGTTAAGGAGCCCAAAATATCGAGCCAGGCGTGTGATGTATGGGCTCATGGAGATAACTCCTCTCCTATGCCGCTCCGTCTGATGCTGAATGGCACGGGTGATGAAGTAAGCTAAGTCGAAGATGTGCCCGTTCACCATGCACCATAAAAAGTAGGCGTCGTGAGTGTTGACGACGCTGGTGCTCTCTCGCCTACCCGTTAAAGTGTAGGCTAGGATAGCGTGTAGGTACCTCAATGATGGGGTGAGAACTGATGCTTTGGAGTGGCTGGGGTCATAGGTAGCTGAGCCGGGGACTAAGTCTCTCCAACATGCAGAAGGGGAGTAATGGATGTGGCGATGAAGGTCCTCGAATTTGTCTTCCTCCATGAACTCCTCAGTGTAAAGTCCCAAAGCGGCTCTAAACTGTGGGACACTCAGTTCACATACGAGGCCTCCGAGAGGGAATTAGATTGTGCCGAAGTCGTCAAAGTTTGTCATAACCGTCTGGAGGTGGAAAGTGGAACAGAACTCCAAAGTTAACTCTAGGTATGTAGGCTCGACGATATCAAAGAAGTGCCCCCACATGTCTGTGGATAATAGGGCTCGAACCGTGTCGGCTAGCTGGACCTGCTCTAGGGCAGCCCAATCAATACACCTCCCCACGCCGAGGGGTCATGCACGAAGTAGATGAAAGAGCTCCTCTTGGGGTTCCGAAGGAAACTGTAGGAATAGATGGCATACTTCAGCAGAAGCGCTTGAGGAGGTCGCATCGTCACCTTTTCGCTTTTTCAAAGCGGGAACGACAGTCTTCTTCCCACGTGGGGGAGTCATTACGTACCTGCAAAAGACATACAATAACCAAATATCATTAACCAACCAAGGATGTAGGATCCTACTAATTATTATATTCTTGTGATAATCCTAATATTAAAAACTCAAAACACGTGAGTCTATTGACTAATGAGAAAGCAATATTGATTGAAAAAAAGAGAAATCAGTTAATAATAATAAGACGACTTGTCTAACAATGAGAAATATCAAAACACGTAGCATTAAGAATTCAAGAAAATAAATATAGAATAAGAGAATAGAAATAACATAGTTTATGAAAGAAAATCTAATAATGCTAACAATAATAATAAAAAGTGTGATAATTAAGAGAACAGAAAGTGAATAATAATAAAAGAAATGCAGGGTAAAATAATGGTGACTGATGGTGAGGTGGTGAGAGGAGGCGCACGGTCGTGGTGGTGGCGCGTGGGCGTATTGTTCTTACACGGGCGTGAATTGTGTGCTGTATGCGTGGGTAAGAAAGGGAAGGAGGAAAGGGGAAGGAGAAATGAAGAGAGGGTGTCGAAGGTGGTGGCCGGACTGAGTAGGGAGAGTGGAGAACGACTAGGATTTTGAGAAAAACTTTGGAGAGAAGATGAATAGTGGTGTGGTTTAAATAGAAATTGGGGCACACGGTCAAGGCCCACGGCCGCGTGCCTACTATCTAGCCCGTGTGTTTCATAAATTTTGAATTAGAGCGTCTCTGATCCTTGTCCCACGCCCATGACCCATGGACGTGTTGGGTTACACGACCTCATCGCACTGCCGTGTGATGGTTCATTTGTTTCTCCCACGCCCGTGTTTAGGGTCACACGCCTGTGGTAATTAGTCAGTACCGACCACAACCTAAAGGCACGGGCGTGTCCTATGCTCGTGTGATTCTTTTAGTTTTAACCACGACTTCTGGGCACAAGCGTGTCGCATGCTCGTGTCATTTACTCAGTATCGACCACGGCTGCATTGCACGGCCGTGGCCCTTTTATCGCAGCCCGTGTTTTCGAGTTAGTTTCGACCATGGCCGCATCGCACAGCCGTGGTATTTTATCGTAGCCCATGTTGGGGAGAATTTTTTCTTCCTTGGCCCACACAGTCTCCGCCACGCTGATGTCTCTTCCCGTGGTGTCCACACGGCCACGGCCACACCTGTGTGCTAGGTCGTGTGGATAAGAAATCCTGCGCCTATTAAATTGGTTAGTTCTTAGTTAAATGCTAAAATAAAAAATATGGATGTTAGTGAGGTTAGTGCTCAGGTTGCCTCCCGAGAAGCGCTCGTTTAAAGTCTTAAGCTAGACTTACCCTGTTTTCATTTCTATATGAAGGTTCACGGAGCTGAAGCTCCTCTCTCATATCCCTAAAATATTCACCATTATATATTTTCAGTCGCTAACCGTTTAACTTGAATGTGCCATAAGTCGGATGAGTTACCTCAATTGTGCCATAGGGAAAAATAGTTTTGATTACGAATGATCCTGACCATCTTGATTTCAGTTTTTCAGGAAACAATTTGAGCCTTGAATTGTATAGTAGAACAAGATCTCCTACTTCGAATTGCTTCGGTTGCTTCAAACGGGCATCATGGCGTCGCTTTGTTGTCTCCTTATATAGACATGAGTTCTCATAGGCATTTGCTTGCCACTTATCTAGCTCGTTCAACTGCATCATTCTTTTCTCACCTGCAAGTTTAAGATCGTAATTTAAGAATTTTATTGCCCAAAATGCTTTGTGCTCTAATACAAATGGTAAATGACAACTTTTTCCGTAGACAAGTCTATATGGGGATGTTCCTATGGGAGTTTTAAAAGCGGTTCTCTAGGCCCATAAAGCATCGTCTACTTTTAATGCCTAATCTTTCCTGTTTGATTCTACAGTTTTCTCTAGAATACACTTAAGCTCTCGATTTGCTACTTCCACTTGTCCACTGGTTTGAGGGTGATAAGGGGTAGCTGTTCTATGGTGTACTCCATATTTCTTTAAGACTTTATCAAATTGAGTATTACAAAACCCCTATCACTAATAATTGCTTTGGATGTTCCAAATTGAGAGAAGAGTTTCTTAAGAAATCTCACTACCACTCTAGCATCATTAGTAGGTAAAGCTTGAGCTTCCACCCATTTTGACATATAATCCACTGCTACTAAGATGTATTTATTCCCAAATGAACTAGGGAATGGACCCATAAAATCAATACCCCATACATCAAATATTTCACATGAAAGCATATACGTTTGAAGCATTTCATCGCGTTTAGAGATATTACCTGTTCTTTGACATCTATCACATGAAGCAACATACCTGTTAGCTTCTTTGAACAGAGTGGGCCAATAAAAACCTGATTTTGAGTGTTTTATGTGCTGTCCTAATCCCACTGTAATGTCCTCCTGATGGTCCTGAATGATAATGTTCTAGGATTTTGCTTGCTTCTGGCTTTGTAACACATCTCTAAATTACTTGATCTGCACATATACGGAAAAGAAAAGAGTCTTCCCAAAAATAGTTTTTCGCAACAGCAAAAAATTGCTTCTTTTGATAATGTGTTAACCTTTTTGGTAGGATGTTACCAGCTAAGTAATTCGCAATGTCTGCAAACCAAGGTACCTCGGAGTCAGATATAGAAAATAGTCGTTCTTCAGGAAATGAGTCATTTATCTCACTCTCATCGAGTTCTTTGATATGTGGATTTTCAAGCCTAGAAAGATAGTCTGCCGCAAGATTTTCAGCTCCTTTCTTATCTTGAATTTCCAAATCAAATTCCTGTAAGAGTAAAATCCATCTTATGAGTCGAAGTTTTGCATTAGATTTATTTAAAAGATAACGAAGAGCTAAATTGTCAGTGTAAACGACAACTTTAGATAATATCAAATACTGTAAAAATTTATCAAATGCAAAAACCACAGCTAGCAATTATTTTTCTGTGGTGGTGTAATTTTCTTGTGCGGTCGTCAATGTTTTGCTAGCATAATAGATTGGCTGAAAATGCTTGTCTCTTTGCTGTCCCAAAATTACACCTACTGCAAAGTCATTTGCATCACACATTAGTTCAAAGGGTAAATTCCAGTCAGGTTCAATTATAATTGGAGCATTTATTAATTTATTTTTGAGGGTATTAAATTCTTCTAAACATTATTGATCAAAATCGAAAGGCACATCTTTCTCTAGTAGTTTTGTTAAAGGCTTAGCTATTTTGAAAAAATCCTTAATAAATCTTCTATAAAATCCAGCATGTCCTAAAAAGCTTCTAATAGCCTTAACTAAACTAAGAGGAGGTAATTTTTCTATGGTTTCAATTTTTTGCTTTATCAACCTCAATCCCTTTACTAGAAATTTTGTAACCTAACACAATCCCTTCTCGAACCATAAAGTGACACTTTTCCCAATTAAGCACAAGGTTTGTTTCCTCACATCTTATTAGAACTCGTTTTAAATTTTTAAGGCAAAGATAGAAATAATTACCAAATACTGAAAAGTCGTCCATAAATACCTCCATAATATCTTCCACAAGTTTATCAAAGATGGCTAGCATGCAGCGCTGAAAAGTAGCAGGAGCATTACATAATCCAAAAGGCATTCTGCGATAAGCAAAGGTACCGTATGGACACGTAAATGTTGTCTTTTCTTGATCCTCGAGAGCTATTGGGATTTGGAAGTAGCCAGAGAGTCCGTCTAGGAAGCAATAGTACATATGCCCAGATAATCTTTCTAACATCTGATCAATGAAGGGTAAAGGGAAGTGACCTTTCTTGTGGCATCGTTCAACTTTCTATAGTCAATGTAGACTCTCCAACCTGTGATTATTCTCGTTGGAATTAATTCATTCTTTTCGTTAGCTACAACAGTCATGCCTCCCTTCTTCGGAACAATCTGCACAGGACTTACCCAAGTACACATTGATCGTTAGCTATAACTCCAGCATGTAGAAATTTAATTACCTCAGCTTTAACAACTTCCTTCATGCTGGGATTCAATCGTCTTTGAGGTTGCACACATGGTTTATATTCATCTTCCATTAAAATTTTATGGGTGCAAAACGATGGACTTATCCCTTTAATGTCAGAAATCTTCCAAGCTATGGCTCTTTTATGCTCTTTTAGTACCTATAGCAGCTCGTCTTTCTCTTTGGGTTCTAGTTCTGAAGAGATGATTACTGGTACTGTAGAATTATCTCCAAGGAATGCATACTCTAAGTGATTTGGTAACTATTTCAATTCCAATTTGGGCAGTTCTTCAATAGAGGGTTTTTGTTTTAGTTCGTTGTTTATTTCAATGCCCTCATCTTTCTTTTGTCTTGGGGCAGAAGTATTAGAATTTAACTCACCTTTTACCTCCCCTAACTCATTGGTACCGTCATCTTCCCCCTCACCTTGGGTAAGACACAGTTCCAACGTGTCGTCATGTATGATTTCCTAAAAAGAATCTTGAATAAAATGATCAATGGTATCAATAAAATAACAGAAATCATTTTGCTCTCTAGAGTATCGCATAGCATCGTAAATTTTAAAAATAATTTCCTCGTCGCCTACCCTTAGCACAAGTTTACCATCACCTACATCAATAATAGCCCGAGTAGTAGCTAAAAAGGGGCGTCCTAAAATTAAAGGTACCTCAACGTCCTCATCCATGTCAAGCACAACAAAGTCAACAGGGAATATAAATTTGTCAACTTTTACTAGAATATCTTCAATAACTCCCCTAGGATATTTAATAGACCTGTCAGCTAATTGAATACTCATCCTAGCGGGTTTTGGTTCCCCAAGACCAAGCTGCTTGAACATTTTATAATGCATTAAATTAATATTGGCACCTAAATCAACTAGTGCTTTCTCAATATTTAAACTACTAATTAAATAGAGAATTGTAAAACTTTCTGGATCCTTTAACTTGGTTGGTAGCTTATTTTGGAGAATAGTTGAACATTCCTCATTAAGCTCCACGGTCGACAGCTCTTCAAACTTTGTTTTATTTGTTAGAAGCTCTCTTAGGAATTTTGCGTATGTTGGCATCTGCGAAATAGCTTCAACAAAAGGTAAGTTAATATGTAATTGTTTAAAAATTTCAAGAAATTTACCATATTGTGCGTCCATGCGGTCTTTCTTCAACTTTGCTGGATATGGGATCGGTGGTTTATATTCTTTAATTACTGGTGTTACATTCTCCGTTAATTCCTCACCCTTTTCCTTATTAGTTTCTTGTGGCATCTTCTTTTCAGCTTCAACCAATACCTTCCTATTTCTTAGTGTAACTGCCTTCACATGCTCTTTTGGTTTAGATTCGGTATTACTAGGTAAACTACATGGTTGCCTTTCGGAAACTAACTTGGTTAGCTGTCCTATTTGATTTTTAAGCCTTTGGATTAATGTTTGCTGATTTTTCAATGCCGTTTCAGTATTCTAAAAATGAATATCTGATGCCGATATAAATTTTTTTAGCATCTCCTCAAGGTTCAGCTTTTTCTCTTGTGAATAGGGTTGTTGTTGAAAGCCTGGAGGAGGCTGTTGTCTCTGATTTCCTTGGCCACACCATGAAAAATTTGGGTGGTTTCTCCAACCTGGATTATAGGTGTTACTATAAGGGTTATTCTGAGATCTAGAATTATTACCCATATAGTTCATCTGTTCGCTTTTCATGCCAGGGTTGTAGGATGGATATTATGTATTATTCATTCCTCTTCCATTCGTCTCGCACTGCATTACTAGATGCACCTGCGAAGAACCATACAAACCTGATTTGATAGCATGGTTACTGCGTCGAGGTTGAAAACACTGGCGGCCTTTGTTGGCTTTGTCCTTGTAACTTACCACTGATAGTTATTCAGTGACATCTTCTCAATAAACTCATAAGCTGCTTCAGGGGTTTTGTTATTTAAGGTTCCACTGGCGGCTGAATCAATCAACTGCCTAGTTGAGGGGTTCACACTGTTGTGAAACGTTTGAACCTGTAGCCACAAAAGTAACCCATGGTGAGGGCATCTCCTTAGTAGATCTTTATATCTCTCCCATGCATCGTAGAGTGTTTCTAAATCCATCTGCACAAAAGAAGAAATATCATTCCTTAACTTAGCCATTTTAACTAGGGGAAATATTTAAGTAAAAATTTTTCAGTCATTTGATCCCATGTAGTGATTGATCCTCGTGGCAATGAGTTCAACCACTGTTTAGCTTTGTTTCTCAATGAGAAGGGAAACAACCGAAGGTGAATGGCATCATCATAAATGCCATTAATTTTGAAAGTGTCGTAGAATTCCAAAAAATTTGCCAAGTGATTGTTTCCATCAAACTGAACAAATTACTGAATCATCTGTATAATATTAGGTTTCAATTCAAAATTATTTGCAACAATAGTAGGTCTAACAATACTTGATTCGATTCCTAGAAAATTAGGTTTAGCATAATCATACATAGTACGAGGAGCAGGATTTTGATTCACCAGATTTGCGCCAACCACAGGAGGTAGCGGATTATTATCAGCCATCTCCTCGGTAATATTAGTATCGTCCTCTTGCTCTTCTTCTATGTATTGTAGGCTTTACCTTATTTCCCTACGATTTCTGCGAACAGTACCTTCTATATCACTGTCAAAAAGTAATGGTCCTGACGGGTTCCTTCTAGTCATAAACTAAAATTACTTGCCAGAAGCAAATAAAAGAAAAATTAGCAAAGTTAAAAATAAAATAAATATAAATTACAAATAAATAAAATGGCTAAAGTAATAAAAATTTAGTTTTCCTAATATCTTAGTCCCCAGCAACAGTGCCAAAAACTTGATGGTCTTGAAACTAACTAATAATTTCAACAAAGGCAAGCGCACCTATCGAACAATAGTATAGTTGTGGTGAGTCCGGAATATCATATCCTCAAGGACTAAAATTACTAGTAATAACTATCTTTTTATTATCTAACCTAGTAATTAAGGGATATATTTTTTTATCTAAATTTAACTAACTAATTTAACTAACTAAATGATTATGAATGTGATAGAGAGTGAATTGGGAAAATACTTTTAGACAACTTATATGAGATAGGCAATACCTAAGGAAGAATCCACCTAGACTTCACTTATTACTTTTGATTCATATGATTTATTCACTTGACTTAATCCATAGAAATCCATGATTGATGTTAATATGTATTTCAAGACTAAAAACAACTGACTCTAGGTTGATTAATTGAAATCTCTTTCTAATTCAAACCCCTATTGTCGTATTAACTCGATCTATGGATCCCCTTATTAGATTTGACTCTAATCCGGTAGATTTTCGTCGCCCTATTTCTAGGGTTGCAATCAACTCCGCTTAATTGTGTTGATCTTCTCTTAAACAGGGACTTTTACTCCACTGAATAAGCACATTCGACTTGAATTAATAACCTGAATTATCAAAACAAGAATAAGAACTCACAATTAAGAATAAGAACAAGTATTATCTTATAAATCAAACAATAATAAGATCTGTCTTAGGTTTCATCCCTTCAGGTATTTGAGGGATTTAGTTCATACTGATGGAGAGAAACATATTGGAATGGGGAAAACAACAAAACACATGAAAACCCAAAAACTTCTAAAGAACTTGATGGGAGATCTTCAGTCTTGATGGAGATCCTTTTCCTAAGTTGTTCCCGACAAATGTCTTGGAGTATTTTTTTGCCTTCTACTTGGCGTCTACTCGACGTCCTATCGACCTCCCCTTTTAGGTTGCCCCCTAGGGTGTTTATATAGGCTTTGAGATGCTTTACTTGGCCCACAAGTAGCCTTTTTTGAATAGAATTAAACCTAGGGATGGCAGGGACAAGCTCGTGTGACACGCCTATGGTCGATAGTTCAGGTCGTGTTCAATCTTACTTGTCACACATGGGTCTTTTGGGTTCTTTTGGGTCGCAGTCACGTTTCGTGAAGCATGTCAAGGCATGTCCAAACTTTTCGGCTTGCGATTATTATAGAAGGCGTAATCCGGGAGAATGTTGGAGGAGCTTAGGAGCATGCTTGAGATGCGGGTCTAAGGAGCATAGGGCTCGGGATTGTTTCATTACCATCAAGTCAGGTATGTTTTGGTTGGATGTGATGATTGAATGTAGAAAATTCTAAGTATAAATGGTAGATAACTATTTGCTTCTGTGGTTAGACGTTTGGTTGTGTGAAAGAGGATTCAATATTATGTTAAAGGTACATTAGTGTTATTAAGATCAGAGTGCGTAGCGAAAGCATAGTGGTGTGATTTGAGCAATGCGTTTAGTAGTTGATTGGGAATTTCGAGGACGAAATTTTTTTTAAGGAGGGTAGAATTGTAACATCCCGAAATTGGGCCTAGTAGGATTGAGCCCATTGGGCCTTGGGCGTAAGAATGTTTAAAATTTTTGAGAACAAGAGAACGACATTAATTCAAGTTGGACTTATTAAGAAGGTGATTTTAGAAAATTACGGGGTTCTATGAAGTTTCGGGTTCAAGTTAGGCCCTAGTAAAATTTTGTGTTTAAGCCTATTAAGGAGAGATAGTAAGTGGCATCAAGGCTTATGGAAATAAAAGAGTAAATTGCTAGCATAATTGAGCAATTAGTAAAGAGATTATGGCATCAAGTGAAGTACCTTGAGGGAAGAGGTTCAAATCCCATTGTGTTCAAATTTTGACTACTATATTTGCACTCTTTCCTTAAGTGTTGGCCAAGCATGTAAATATGGCAAGGTGGACTTTTTCTTTTTGGCAAGATGGCTAAGGAGAATAGGAAAGAATGAAGGTGAGGAAAGAAATCAAGAAAAAGGGGAAAGTAAGGGGAACAAGTGGCCTTTTACAAGGGAAATGTTATGGAAAGTGTGGGTGGCTAATTTTGACCATTTTGGTCATGTATGTGGACGGTTTTGTGTGTTAGGAGGGATAGCCGAATTTTCCTTGGTTTTTGGTAAACTTTTATTGTTGTTTTGGCCAAGATTTCCTTTATGCAACTTTTGTGACATTTTTCTCTTCTCTTTAAATTTCTTTCTTGCCGAATCTTCAACTTTGAGTGTGCATATTCTCTTCTTTTCTTTCTTCTTATTGTCGAATGTACACCAACCATTGAGACCAAAATTTGTTCTTTCATCTTTCTTAGAAACCAAGCTAGTCAAACATCTTTCTTCTTATTTCTTTTCTTTTTCACGAAATCCTTCAAGCATCTCTTTTGTCTTAAATCTTTTTCACCATAGCCAAATATCAACATACAATTTCCTCCATAACCAAACTTTCATCTTTTCTCCATTTCTTCTTCTCGTCCATATTAACATCCATTTCTTGATCAATCGGTAAGTATTCTTCTCAATATTTTATTTTCTTTCTCTTAATGTGGAATCTATGTTTTGGTTCGGGATGGTTATTTTGACCGAGACCATCACCTTATTCTCTCTCAACAAGATCTTTTTCTTCTTCGTAGTGATATAGTGGGAGGCCGAACATCATTCTAGCCTTAAGTCGAACGGAGAAATCGGATCCAATATTAATAAGGTAAGGAGTTCTTATAGATTATTGATATTATTCAATATTCGATTGGTTACTAACGGAGTAATAATTTGAAATAATCAACTATATGTTTTAGGGACAGACCACTGATATATTCTACCTTCGGACATAGTGGTAAGTGATTAAAGTGTAAGTGATACGAAATCTTTTGGAAATCCGAGGCTAACTTTTGGTTGGTATTGTTCTAGGTCATCGACGAGTGGTTCGTTAGGAAATCGAAATCAGGTGTGTAATCCCGTACCTTTCGTATACAAATCTGAAATGGTGTGTAATCTCATAGTTCTCTGAAAGTTTGTAAAGAACACCAAAAACCGGCATCCGTGATCACTCGGACGTGCGTATGATCGTAGTGGTAATCGTATTTTGTAATAAAACAGTTTCAGTTAAAAGTAGTGATGTGTTTTTGAAAAATCACGAAAAATAGGAGAAAGGGAATTAGAAAATGAATAAGATATCAAATTAAATCTTACTGTGTCTTTTTCAATATGGAAGAAACAGAGAAGGAAAAGGATTTTTATATTTTGAGCTATCTTAATTTTAGTGAGACTGGTTCTAATTGACTTCATGTTTCCCTGATCTGTCTTGGAAAAATCGTATAAAATGGTACAAAGTGAGTTATGGCTTATAATTTATATGTATGGATTCCTAGCGTGAGCCTATTTTCAACAAAAATGAGTGGGAGTAGTATATGAAAACCATACAATGAGATATTTGAAATTAAGGTAAGAGAGGTTAGAATCGTTGGACAGTGAAACAAGGGAAATTTTAAGGAACAAACTGTACTAAGTGGTTAAGCCAAAAATTCTAGAAAAATTGTAGTAAGAAGATATATGAGTCTAGTTTCAAGGAAAATTTACGGATTTAGATTTCGTGGTTTCTAAATCAAGTTATAGTCAATTTAGTCAGTTTTAAATTGTTATGCCCAAATTACTAGTTAAGTCTAGATTGCGAAATTACCGAATTATGAAATTACCCTTACCGGCCGAATTATGGAAATGCCTTTAAAGTGCCGAAATACGAAATTGCTTATGGGTCGAATGGACATATTGATTAATGGGTCAATCTGATATTTTGCTAAATAGGTCAATCTGATATTTTGCTAAGTGGGCCAATCTGATATTTTGCTAAATGGGCCAAATCTGATATTTTTCTTAATGGGCTTTTTTGATTAATTGAGATAATGGTCATAATTTTGTAATAAATATTCGAATAAATTACTGTTGTTATATTGTGATTTGTTATGCATTATATACATGATTTTGCTTAGGATGGGATAATATTGAAGAGAAGTTCTGGTGGCTCTGCCACATATTTTGGTGGCTCTGCCACAAATTTGTATAGTGGCAATGCCACGTAAATTATGTTACTCTGGTGGCATGACCACAACTAAATTTGCTATAAATGGCTTAATGCATGTGTTTGGTGTGTTGGCAGGGTGGGTTGACTGAAGATCACCCACAAGTGTGTTGGTTGGTACGGGTGGTGTGTAGCGGATGGACTATTAGGATTGGTTTGGGAATAGCATTTCATACACATGTTATATTTGATACATTATTGTTATTGTAAATGGGCTTAGACCCAAAATATTGCTAAATGGGTTCTCGCCCAATGGATAACGGTAAGGGGATTTCACACTGAGTTCTGGTAACTCACCCTCCTATCTCTTAACCCTTGTAGGTAATGCTTGATGATATGGACTTGGGCTATGGATGACTCGAGGGAGGCCATACTTTAGAAATGGTTTATTTGGACTTTAGACTTCTTTCTCGTTTATTTTATTACTTTACTATTTTAGGTTAAATGTTGTAATAAGCCTCTGGACTATTTTTATTTTGCTTTACTGTGTGGGATATTTTTATTATTGTTCTTAAATTGTTTATAAAGGAAATTTTCTGAATACTTAAATAATGGTTTCCAAAATCGAATATCAAATGAATTTTCAAAATAAACTTTTACAAATATTTTTAACACGGATATTTTCTCTCGAACTATTAACACTATTTTCAAAAGTCACGATTTTGTAAGATCATTAGTTCAAATTTATCGATTTATCAATCAATTCTTCGAGGTTAGTAGTATTTTATCAAATCAAACTTGTTTTCTTGATTTTACTACAGTAATATTTTAGTACGAATAAAAAGGGTTTAACATGTTTTGCTCGTGTGACATACCAAATCCACTCATAAAGCATGGGCCGGGTTTAGGGTGTTACATTCTCAGTATGGATTGGTTGACTCTGCATGATGCCGTTGAAAATTGTAGACGAAAGACTGTTGAATTGAAATGTAAAAAAAAATGAAATTCTTCGAATGGAATCAAATGAGTCGAATGGGTTGCCTGTTGTGATTTCGTCTATGTCAGCTCAGGGATGTGTGAGGAAAGGTTGCGCAACTTATCTTTCTTATGTTTTGGATACAAAAGTGTCTGGATCTAAGATTGAATTAGTACCAGTAGTCTTTGAGTTTTTGGATATGTTTCTAGAAGAATTACCGGGATTACCACCGATCCGAGAAGTTGAATTTGCTATTGAGTTAGTACTAGGAGCTTCACCAATATCTATAGCTCCGTACAAAATGGCTCCGATGGAATTAAAAGAGTTGAAATCTCAGTTGCAAGAGTTAACAGATAGAGGTTTTGAAAAACCTAGTTTTTCACCCTAGGGGTGCGCCAGTGTTGTTTGTAAAGAAGAAAGACGGATCAATGACAATGTGTATCGACTATCGACAGCTCAACAAGGTTACAATAAAGAATAAGTATTCATTATCGAGAATAGATGATTTGTTTGATCAGTTGAAAGGGGCAACAGTGTTTTCAAAGATTGATTTGAGATCTGGCTATTATTAGTTGCGAGTGAAAGATTCAGATGTACCGAAAACTACGTTCAGAACGAGGTACGAACATTATGAATTTCTTGTTATACCTTTCGGATTGACTAATGCTCCTGCAGTCTTTATGAATTTGATGAATCGAATTTTTAGACCATATTTAGATAGATTCATTGTTGTGTTTATTGAGACATTCTGATCTATTCACGAGATGAGTCTGAGCACACAGACTATTTGAGAATTGTGCTTCAAACCTTGAGAGATAAACAACTGTTTGTTAACTTCAATAAATGCGAGTTTTGGCTCCGAGAGGTTAAATTTTTGGGACATGTTGTTTCAACAAAAGGCATACGAGTGGATCGGAGCAAAATTTCAGTAGTTGTTGTTTGGAAATGTATCTGAAGTTAGAAGTTTTCTAGGACTAGCTAGCTACTATCGACGTTTTGTTGAAGGATTCTTAATGATTGCTACACCGATGACTAGATTGCTATAAAAGATGTGAAGTTCGAACGGTCAGAGAAATGTCAACAGAGTTTTGATTAGTTGAAAGCATTGTTAACTGAGGCACCAGTTTTAGTTCAACCTGAGTCGGGTAAAGAGTTTGTGATTTTCAATGACGCGTCATTGAACGGTTTGGGTTGCATTTTGATACAAGAGGGCAAAGTGATAGCTTATGCCTTTAGACAGTTAAAGTCGCATGAAAAGGATTATCCGACACATGATTTAGAGTTGGCCACTATAGTTTTCGCATTGAAAATTTGGCGACATCATTTATATGGTGAAAAATGTCACATCTTTGCTAATCACAAAAGTTTAAAGTATATAATGACTCAGAAAGATCTGAACTTACGACAAAGGAGATGGCTGGAGCTATTGAAAATTATGAGGTAGTAATCAATTATCATCCGGGAAAAGAAAATGTAGTTGTAGATGCTTTGAGTAGAAAATCTCTGTTTGCTTTGAAAGCGATGAATACTCAGCTAAGCTTGTTTGATGATGGTTCGATTCTAGCATAGTTGAAAGCTAAACCAGTTTTTCTTCAGCAAATTTACGAAGCTCAAAAGTGTGATACCGAATTACAAGCTAAAAGAATGCAATGTGAGTTGACTAGTGATTTTGACTATCAAATCAAATCCGATGATTGTTTAATGTTCTGAGATAGAATTTGTGTGCCAAAGAATGTTGAGCTCATTCAGAAAATTTTGCACGAAGCACACAGTGGTTGTCTATCTATTCATTCGGGAAGTACCAAAATGTACAATGATTTGAAACAATTGTATTGGTGGTCGGGTATGAAATGAGATATTTTAGAGTTTGTATCGAGATGTTTAGTTTGTCAACAAGTTAAAACTGAATATCAAGTACTTTCGGGATTGCTAGAACCTGTGATGATACCAGAGTGGAAGTGGGATAGAGTTACGATGGATTTCGTATCGAGATTACCCTTATCTCCGAGAAAGAAAGATGCCATTCGGGTTGTCGTTAATCAACTGAAAAAAGCTGCACATTTCATTTCGGTACGTACTGACTATTCGTTTGATAAATTGGCTGAATTGTACATTTTTGAGATTGTTAAATTGCACGGGGTGCCAGTTTCAATTATTTCAAATAGAGACCTGAGGTTTACATTGCGGTTTTGGAAGAAATTGCAAAAAGCTCTAGGTACAAAGTTGAACTTTGGTACAACATTTCATCTACAAACCGATGGTCAGTTTGAGAGACTAATTCAAATACTCAAATATATGATTCGTTGTTGTGTTTTAGAGTTTGAAGGAAACTGGGAGAAATATTTACCGTTGGTTAAATTTGCGTATAACAACAGTTTTCAATCGAGCATAAAGATGGCACCGTATGGAGCTTTGTATGGTCGCAAATTCCAAAATCCATTGTACTGGACTGAGCTGAGTGAGAAAAAGATTCACGGCATTGATTTAATTCGAGAGACAAAAGAAAAAGTGAAAGTAATTCGCGACAGTCTGAAAGCAGCTTCAGATCGACAGAAATCATACGCGGATTTGAAATGTAAAGACATTGAATTTCAGATTAGTTACAAAGTATTTCTGAAAGTTTCTCCGTGGAAGAAAATACTTCGATTTGGTCGCAAAGGCAAATTGAGTCTGCGTTTCATCGGGCCGTATGAGATCATCGAAAGAATAGGGCCAGTGGCATATCAGCTAGCTTTACCAAATGAGTTTGAGAAAATTTGATGTTGCGTCGATATAGATCAGATCCTTCACATGTAATCTCTTCGGCAGAGATTGAAATTCAACCTGACATGACGTACAACAAAGAACCGATTAAAATTTTAGCTCGAGAGGTTAAACAGTTGAGAAATAAAAGCATAGCTTTAGTAAAAGTACTTTGGCAACGAAACAGTGTCGAAGAAGCCACGAGGGAGCACGAGGAAGCTATGAGAAAATAATACCTTAACCTATTCACTAGTAAGATTTTTGAGGACGAAAATCCCTAAGGGGGGAGAGCTGTAACAATCCATTTTTAGTCAAATAGAAATAGTGGTTTCAGGACCACAAATTTGAACTTGAAATATTTATTTTATTATTATTTTAATTTTTACAGCATGATTGATTGATTGTGTGAAAGTTTCGTTTAAAAATTTTATTGTTTGAGTAGTTAATTTGATAAAAAGGGCTAAATCGCGAAAAGTACAAAAGTGATGTTCTATTAGTTAAGAGTGCCTAATAGCTATAGAACCTTAAAGTAAGAGTGCTTAAGTGGTAATTAGACCATTATTAAGGGGGGTGGACATTTGCGTACATGGTTTATATGAATTTTTAATGTTTTAATAAAGGCTAAATAAGTAAATATGTAAATAAACATAAAATAAACAAAACAAAATCATAAAATAGTGTCCATCTTCTTCCTAGTGCCGAAATTTGAAGAAAAGAAAAACCATAGCTAGGTTTTCTATTCGGACATGGTTTATAGCTCATTAAGGTATGATCTTTGTCCCGTTTTTATTAAATTTTATGTTTTTGAGATCGTTGCAACTAGGTCTAGCTAGCCCAGGGACTATTTTGCAAAAATGTTAAAGATTTTAGATGTTTCCATTTATGAATACATGAGTATTTTAATGTTTAATGATAGATTATGAATGTTTGTTGATAATTATACAAGTTTTGTTAAGTGATTTTTAGTGAAAATGCAAATTAGGGATTAAATTGTGAAATGTGAAAACTTTGTGGTTAAAATGTGAAATAAATGAAAAATATGGGCTGCTAGGGACCTAATTAAAATTCGGCTAGCATGGGTTGTGGTTGAATTGCATGAATTTGTGGTTTTATGAAATAAGGACTAAAATGTAAAGATGTGAAACATTAGGGACAAATGTGTAAAAAAGCTTTAATATGTGACTTGGACTAAATTGAATAGAGAGATGATTAAATAAGATAATTTTGATTACATATAGATCAAGAAAAGCGAAACTCAGATCAAGATCGAGGGAAAAACAAAGTTCTCAACTAACCGACCAGTTTAGCCGTTTTTTACAAAGTTCCCTTTTGTAGTATTCTAGTGGGACACCGAACATCATTCTAGCCTTAAGTCGAACGGAGAAATCGGATCCAATATTAATAAGGAAAGGAGTTCTTATGGATTATTGATATTATTCAATATTTGATTGGTTGTTAACGGAATAATAATTTGAAATAATCGACTATATGTTTTAGGGACAAATCACTCGATATATTCTACCTTCGGACATAGTGATAAGTGATTCAATTGTAAGTGATACGAAATCTTTTGGAAATCCGAGGCTAACTTTTGGTTGGTATTGTTCTAGGTCATCGACGAGTGGTTTGTTAGGAAATCGAAATCAGGTGTGTAATCCCGTATCTTCTATATACATATCTGAAATGGTGTGTAATCTCACACTTCTCTGAAAGTTTGTATGAAATATTCTGTGAATCGGTCGAAATACCGAAGAAAACCAAAAATCGGCATCCGTGATCACTCGGGCGTGCGTATGATCGTAGTGGTAATCGTTTTTTGTAATAAAATAGTTTCAATTAGAAGTAGTGACGTATTTTTGAAAAATCACGAAAAATAGGAGAAAGGAAATTAGAAAGTCAATAAGATATCAAATTAAAGCTTACTGTGTCTATTTTGATAAGGAAGAAACGGAGAAGGAAAAGGAATTCTATATTTTGAGATATCTTAATTTTAGTGAGACTGGTTCTGAATGACTTCATGGTTATCTGACCTGTCTTGGAAAAATCGTATAAAATTGTACAAAGTGAATTATGAGTTATAGCTTATATGTACAGATTCCTTAGTGAGTCTCTTTTCAATAGAAACGAGTGGGAGCAACATATGAAAATTTTACAATGAGATATTTGAATTTTGGTTAAAAGAGGTCAGAATTGTTGGTCAGTGAAACAAGGGAAACTTTAAGGAATAATATGTACTAAACGGTTAAGCCAAAAATTCTGGAAAAATTGTAGTATGGAGATATATGAGTCTAGTTTCAAGGAAAATTTACGGATTTAGATTTCGAGATTTCTAACTCAATTTATAGTCAGTTTAGTCAGTACGATGCAGATGGACAGTTTTAAATAGTTATGCCCAAATTAGTAGTTAAGTCTAGATTGCGAAATTACCGAATTATGAAATTGCCCTTACGGGCCGAATTATGGAAATGCCTTAAAGGGCCGAAATACAAAATTGCTTATGGGTCGAAAGGACATATTGATTAATGGGCCAATCTGATATTTTGCTAAATGGGCCAATCTGATATTTTGCTAAGTGGGCCAATCTGATATTTTGCTAAATGGGTCAATCTGATATTTTGCTAAATGGGCCAATTTGATATTTTGCTAAGTGGGCCAATCTGATATTTTGCTAAATGGGCTAAATCTGATATTTTGCTTGATGGGCCTTTTTGATTAATTGAGATAATGGGTCATAATTTTGTAATAAATATCTGAATAAATTACTGTTGTTATATTGTGATTTGTTATGCATTATATACATGATTTTGCATGGGATGGGATAATATTGAAGAGAAGTTCTGGTGCTCTGCCACAAATTTGTATAGTGGCAATGCCACGTAAATTCTGTTACTCTGGTGGCTTGTCCACAACTAAATTTGCTATAAATGGCTTAATGCCTACGTTTGGTGTGTTGGCGGCGTGGGTTGACTGATGATCACCCACAGGTGTATTGGTTGGTACAGGTGGTGTGTAGCGGATGGACTATTAGGATTGGTTTGGGAATTTCATTTCATACACATGTTACATTTGATACATTATTGTTATTGTAAATGGGCTTAGGCCCATAATATTGCTAAATGGGTTCCGGCCCAATGGATAACGGTAAGGGGATTTCACACTGAGTTCTTATAACTCACCCCCCTTTCTTTACCCTTGTAGGTAATGCTCAATGACGAGGACTTGGGGCCATGAATGACTCGGTGGAGGCCATATTTCAGAAATGGTTTTTAATTTTGAACTTTAGATTTCTATTTCCGTTCACTTTACTATTTTGGGTTTTTATGTTGTAATATAGGCCTCTGGAGTATTTTATTATTTGCTTTATGTTTGATATACTTATTTTCTTACTTAAATTGTTTTAAATGAGAATTTTCTAAAAACTTAAATAAAGGTTTTCCAAAATCGATTAACAAATGCATTTCAAAATAAACTTTTACAAATATTTTAACTCAGATATTTTCTCTTAAACTATTAACACTATTTTCAAAAGACTCGGATTCTCTTTCAAATTTTCAACGTCGTTTTCAAAAGTCACGGTTTATAAATTCTCTAGTACAAATTTATCGATTTATCAATCAATCTTCGAGGTTAGTAGAAATTTTATCAAATATTTCAAATCAAACTTGTTTTCTTGATTTTAACAAATCAATACCTATTTTAGTACGAATAAAAGGATCTAACATGTTTTGCTCGTGTGACATACTAAATCCGCTCGTAACGCATGGGCCGGGTTTGGGGTGTTTCATTTTATGGTATCAGAGTCTAGGTTGCAAAACTCGGCCGTGGTTTGGGTTCAAAAGTGTTTTCCAAAGATGTTTAAAATTTTGATTTATAAATATATGTTCTAAAGGAAGTATGGCACCATGAGTATTCGGCACCAAGTCAAGTAAGTATTTGTTTTCATTTTATGATTATTGTGTTATTACTGTGGTAAGAAAATTTTACAAAATAGAATACTCTAGAACCGTTAGCTTTAGGAGCTAAAACTATAGAGATTGAGACTATAGGGTGCGTTTTGTGAAAACAACCTTACTTCTTATACTCCATAAAACATTGTTTAATAAACACCGAAATAGTATATTGATTCATAAGACTTTTAATCAGATTAAATCGAATTAGCCAATATGAGCGCTGGAAGACGTGGACGCGGTAGACGTGGACGTGCTAGAGGCCGAGGTGCTAGGATTAGATCTTCAGCATCGGGGCGTGTTTTTGAAAGGGAGGTGTTGGCATCGCCAGTAGCTGAGACGGGGTCTCATGACCGAGTTGGGGTTGTCGAGTTGACTCAGATAGTTAAGAAAGTATTGGAGGAGGTTAAAGGAATCAGTGAAGCACTTCGAGTTGGGAGTGAGGACTGTAAGAAGAAAGGAAATCGTGGTTCTTTTGGATCGCAGTCTCGTTCCGTAAAGCATGTCAAAGCACGACCAAACTTTTTGGCTTGCGATTATTGTAGAAGGCGTCATCCGGAAGAATGTTGGAGGAGGTCAGGAGCATACTTGAGATGCGGGTCTAAGGAGCATAAGGCTCGAGATTGTTTCATCACCATCAAGTCAGGTATGTTTTGGTTGGACGTGATGATTGAATGTAGAAAATTCTAAGTATAAATGGTTGATAATTATTTGCTTCTATGGTTAGAAGTTTGGTTGTGTGAAAAAGGATTCAAGATTATGTTAAAGTACATTGTGGTTATTAAGATTAGAGTGTGCACCGAAAGCATAGTGGTGTGATTTGAGCGATGCGTTTAGTAGTAGGATGGAAATTTCGAGGACGAAATTTCTTTAAGGAAGGTAGAATTGTAACATCCCGAAATTGGGCCTAGAAGAATTGTACCCAATGGGCCTTGGGCGTACGAATGTTTAAAATTTTCGAGAATATGAGAATGGTGTTATTGCAAATTGGACTTATTAGTTAAGTGAATTTGGAAGGTTACAAGGTTTCTAGGAAGTTCGGGGTTTAATTGGGCCTTAGTAAAAATTTGGTATTTTAGCACTTTCAGGAGAGAAGGTAAGGGGCATCAAGGCTTAAGGAAATAAGTGTGCAAATTGCTAGCATAAATGAGCAATTGGTAAGAAGGATATGGCGCCACATGAAGTACCTTGAGGGAAGAGTTTCAAATCCCATTGTGTGTAAATTTTGACTATTATTTTTGCACTCTTTCCCTAAGTGTCGGCCAAGCTTATAAATAAGGCAAGTTGGACTTTTTAATTTTGGCAAGGTGGCTAAGGAAATAAGGAAAGGTTGAAGGTGAGGAAAGAAATCAAGAAGAAAGGGCAAGTAAGGGGAACATGTGGTTTATTTCATGGAGATTGTTTTGGAAAGTTTGGATGGCCAAACTTCTGACTATTAGGAGCATGAATGTGGACGGTTTTGAGGCTAAGGGTGATAGCCAAATTTTTGCTTGGTGTTTTGGTGAGACTAAAGTGTTTGTTTTGGTCAAAAATACCATTAGCATCAATTGTGTCATTTTCTCAAAATTTGCTACTCCTTGTGAGTTTTGGTTTTTCTTTTATTCTCTCCTCTTGCCGAATCCTCCTAGCACAATTGTGCATTTTCCTCCTCTTTTGTTTGGTGAAAACCTTCATCCCTTGTTCATCTTTCTTGGACAGCCGAACAACCTATCATCCATCCAACCTCTCATCCTTTCTTTTAACGATTCCTCTAATCCTTTCTCTATCTCTTCTTCTCATCCGTATTAACATCCATTTCTTGATCAACCGGTAAGTATTCTTCTCGATATTTTATTTTCTTTCTCTTAATGATCGAAATTATACTTTGGTTTGGGATGGTCATTTTGACTGAGACCATCACTTTGTTCTACGTTCTCAATCGAGATCACTCTCCCTTTTGTAGTATTCTAGTGGGAGGCTGAACATCATTCTATCCTTAAGTCAAACGGAGAAATTGGATCCAATATTAATAAGGTAAGGAGTTCTTATGGATTATTGATATTATTCAATATTTGATTGGTTGTTAACGGAATAATAATTTGAAATAATCGACTATATGTTTTAGGGACAAATCACTCGATATATTCTACCTTCGGACATAGTGGCAAGTGATTTAAGTGTAAGTGATACGAAATCTTTTGGAAATCCGAGGCTAACTTTTGGTTGGTATTGTTCTAGGTCATCGACGAGTGGTTCGTTACAAAATCAAAATCAGGTGTGTAATCCCGTATCTTCCGTATACATATCTGAAATGGTGTGTAACCTCACACTTCTCTGAAAGTTTGTATGAAATATTCTGTGAATCGGTCGAAATACCGAAGAAAACCAAAAACCGGCATCCGTGATCACTCGGGCGTGCGTATAATCGTAGTGGTAATCATTTTTTGTAATAAAATAGTTTCGGTTAGATGCAGTGATGTATTTTTGAAAAATCACGAAAAATAGGAGAAAGGAAATTAGAAAGTAAATAAGATATCAAATTAAAGCTTACTGTGTCTATTTTGATAAGGAAGAAATGGAGAAGGAAAAGGAATTTTATATTCTGAGATATCTTAATTTTAGAGAGACTGGTTCTGAATGACTTTGTGGTTCTCTGATCTGTCTTGGAAAAATCGTATAAAATTGTACAAAGTGAATTATGAGTTATAGTTTATATGTATAGATTCCTTAGTGAGTCTATTTTCAATAGAAATAACTGGGAGCAACATATAAAAACTGTACAGTGAGATACATGAATTTTGGGTATGAGAGGTCAAAATCATTGGTTAGTTAAACAAGGGAAAATTTAAGGAATAAACTGTACTAAACGGTTATGCCACAAATTCTGAAAAAATTTTAGTAAGAAGATATATGAGTCTAGTTTCAAGGAAAATTTACGGATTTAGATTTCGAGATTTCTAACTCAAGTTATAGTAAGTTTAGTCAGTACAACGCAGATGGACAGTTTTAAATTGTTATGCCCGTAAGGTAATTGCTTATGCTTTGAGGCAATTGAAGGTTCATAAGTGAAATTACCCAACTCATGATTTGGAGCTAGCCGCAGTGGTGTTTACGTTGAAAAGTTGGTGACATTATGTTTATGAAGAAAAGTGTGTCATTTACATAGACCACAAAAGTCCCAAGTATTTGCTAACCCACAAGGAATTGAACCTACAACAAAGGATGTGGATCAAACTGCTGAAAGATTATGACTATGTAATAGAGTATCACCCAAGGAAGGCCAACGTGGTAGCTGACGCGTTAAGCAAAAAGTCCATGAGTGAGTTGTGAGCTATGTTCGCACAACTAACCAATGATGGAGGACTGCTCGTAGAATTGCAACTAAGACCCACATTGTCACAGCAAATTAAGGTAAAGCAAGCTAGTGATGGAGAGTTGGCGAAGAGAGTTCACCAAGTAGAAGAAGGTGTGCGAGGTGACTTTGCACTCAACAAAGAATGTGTGGTTTGTTTCCGAGGAAGGTTGTGTGTGCTTGGAGACGTAAGGTTACAACATATGATTCTCAACGAATCTCACAATAGTTTGTTTGCAATGCACCCAAGCAGCAACAAGATGTATCGTGATCTCTGTGAGCTGTATTGGTGGCTTGGTTTGAAGCGATCTGTCATTGAGTATGTGGCGAAGTGCTTAGTTTGTTAGAAATTTAAAGCCGAGCATTAATTTCCATCAGGATTGCTTCAGCCCCTTAAAATTCTAGAGTGGAAGTGGGAAGTTGTTACGATGGACTTTGTGGTTGGTTTGCTAGTGACTGTAACCAAGAAAGATGCAGTTTGGGTAATTACAGATCGCTTAACGAAGTGTGCGTACTTCTTAGTTGTTTGCACTGATTATTCACTGCAAAGGCTTGCTGAGATTTATGTTGCTGAGATAATGCGACTGCATGACGTGTCTATTTCCATAACGTCTCATTGAGACCTAAGGTTTACATCACGATTTTGGAAAAGTTTGCAAGGAGCTTTTGGTTCGAAATTACAATTCAGTACTGCCTATCACCTGCAGACAAATGGTCAGTCAGTACGAGTGATACAAGTGTGGGAACACAGGTTGCGAAGCTGTGTCTTGGAGTTTATCGCAAACTGGGAATATTATCTACCTTTGGCAGAGTTCACCTACAACAATAGCTATCAAGCGAGCATTCCAATGGCACCTTTTGAAGCACTGTATGGTAGGAGGTGTCGCATGCCTCTATGTTGGATAGAAATAGCTTAAAAGAAAGTTGTTGGACCTGAATTGGTTCGTAAAACTTAAGACAAGGTGAAATTGATTTGTGAAAGACATAAGGCTGCTCCAGACAAACAAAAATCTTATGCTGATTTGAAAAGGCAAGACATTAAGTACCAAGTGGGAGAACAAGTGTTCCTCAAGGTGTCACCGTGGAAGAAGGTCTTAAGGTTTGTGCGAAAAGAGAAGCTAAGCCCAAGATTTATTTGGCCATATAAGACCGTAGAACGAATGGGTTGTGTAGCCTATTGACTCAAGTTACCCCGCGAACTTGAGAAGATTCATGATGTGTTCCATGTCCCAATGTTAAGGAAGTACAAAGCTGAGCCATCTCGTTTTATAGCAACAGAAAACATTGAGGTAAGACCTGACTTAAATTTTGATGAGGAACCAGTAAAGATTTTGGCTTATAAAGTGAACATCCTGAAAAGTAAACGAATTCCTTTGGTCAAAGTGTTGTGGCGTAACCACAAGACCAGCGAAGCTACATGGGAAATTGAAGAAGCCATAAAGCAAAAGTATCTGTAATTGTTCGAAGATGAACATTTCGGGGACGAAATATCTTAAGAGGGAGAGAATTGTCACATCCCAAGATTGGGGCCAGAAGTTTTGGTTAAGTAAAGTGAAGGTTGGAATGACAGAAATGTACAAGTGTACTCAATCGCAACAAGTAATAAAGTGACAAGTAAATGTCGAGTTACCATACCCACATGGAATGTGAAAAGAATTATTTATGAATGCAATTTTAAAAATACTTTGGTGAAGAAAAAGATTTTAATTTGAGGAGGTGATTAAAAACTAGGATTTTAACTAAGTAAAATAAATAAAAATAAAATAAAAGTTCCAATGCACGATTTCAAAAGATGATTTTAATCAAGATGACATAATTGTGCTAGATTAATTACATTTCTCAACTTAGAATTATTATACTCATGTTTATGTTGTTACGAATAAAGTCACGGAAACTCGGTAATTTGCTAACTTATGAACATACTTACCTACCAAAATCCATTTATCTATTGACTATATCTCTATGTCAATTCAACTGATTAAACAAATTTTAATAAGCAAATGTGTTAATGCATATACATACTTATGAAATTAAAATAATCTCTTGTACATATCTCTATGTCAATTCAAACAATTAATTCAATCTCATAAACACATAAAAGATTACATAAGGTAACAATGTATTTCTACCTTGAAACATTTTAATCACAATAATCTTACAAGTTATGCAAGGCTAATATCTCGTTAGATACCGTTGCTAATTAACCCTCAGCTACCTTAGATGACTAAACATGCACTAATTAAGTATCGTGTCAATTAATTAAAATTTCAATCCGTTTAAATAATTAATTCATTAGTCTCCTTACAATTATAATGCAAGAATAACTTAGTCGTGATTTTACTTAATCAAACATCTTACCGAGGCCTGTAACAACACAAACACAATTTTAATAACTCAAGTAGACGGAATGCAATCAACCTAACACGAATTAAATTTAAGCCATATTAATTAAATTAAACATATCAACATCACAAATATACATGTACATGTTCATAACAACAATAAAATTAAAAGGATAAGGAACAATAGTCAAATCTAATGTTTCTCCAAGGCTTGACTAGTTTGCTCCGCTCCTCCTTCTCCGGTTGTTCTTGTTGAACCGAGGCTTCCACGAATAGTTGAATGCTGCTCCAAATGGTGGTTGAAGGACTCTTTTTCAATATATGAAATTGGCAAAAGAATAGGGGAAGAAAATAAAGAACAATGGAAGGGAATGAAGAGAGAAAAGTGAGAGAAAAGTAAAGAAATGAATGGGTTTTAGATATGTTTGAAGTGAGTAGCCAAGGGGGTATTCATAGGTTGAGAAGGCTGCTAAAAGTAGCCAAAATCAGCAGCCAAATACTCCCCCCATGGCTGGCCACACATGTGGCATGTTTGAAGATTTCAAACATGCTATTTTTAGGTAGGGGCAAATCTTGAAAGGCATGAATAGTGGAGGGGTTCGAATGCAAATTGAAGGAGTCTTCAAGAGCCATTTTGCAAGACAAATAATCAGCCAAACAAGCTAATTGGGTCAGCATGTGGGAAGGTTTTGGGCTACCCAGCGCTTGGTTGGATCGGTTTTCTCGGTTCAACTCAACTGGGTCCCTTTTCATAATTAATTAATAATAATTTATTTAACCCATATTAAATTGGATTAAAATTAAAATTAATTATATTAAGAATTAATACACATAATTTGGTCCGTCTTAGGATGAAAAATTAATTCACCTTGATGCTTCAAAATTGCTTCTCGATTTTGTGCTTCTAGTAATGTTTGCCGAGCCGTTTTTCGCCCTTTGTGCAAATTTGTCGAAAATAATCAAAATTAATCAAAATTTGATATAAATTTAATTAAAATTCAAGATGTTCATAATTTGAGTGCAATTTAATTATTTTATATTTTTTATATTTTTTTCGACAAGAATATTGCCGAAACTGCATGAATTTGAGTTTTAATTAATTAATTAAATTGGATAAATTTTATTCTTTGGTCCTCTAACTTGTTGATTTATTCTGGACAGGTCTGATAGTTTTGCTGGATTACAAAACCGTCCAAATTAGAGACCAAGTCAACCCAATATTCGGCTACACATGGCTGTCCATTTAAACCATTCTTTGGTTTAATTACACAAGGTCCTTGCAGTGTTGAAGAAATTAGAGATTTGCCCAAAGATTTACGATTGACCGAGTCTCAGTCCTGAGTTGTGTGGCATCTAAAATTGCTTAAAAATCAAGCAAAAATCAAGTCAAAAGCCAATAAGCATGGCCGGCCACAATTTGAGAAGATTTGAAGAGGTTAACATCCACTATTTTTAGCAAACTATCCCCCTCTCCTCACCTATAAATAAGACCCTTTCATTCCCTCATTCATCATCCCTCAATCATTCCTCATTCATTCTCATCATTCATCATTCTCTCTTCTCTCCAAATTCTTTTAGCTTTTTCCATTCCCACGCCTAGCATCATCTCTTCATAGAGATTTTAGCAATTAAACCTCTTAAAGAACTATTGGTCGGCCACCTTGGAGAGCCATCAGCAAAGGAGCAAAGCAAAGGAACGAAGGAGCCTTGTCAATCAAAGTCTTGAATGACAGCCACTCTGAATTGGGTTTAATCTTTCTTTTCTTTAATTTAATCTAAAGATGTTTGCTATGTGTTCTTTGTTCTTGTTTAAAACAATGTTAGCTTAATTTTATTTAACGTAGGATTATTTTTTTGATTAAATAATATTTATTTGATTCATACTTATAATGTTTGTGCCTCAATCGATCATGTTTTCAATTAAAATCAAGTCTGTATTTCGTTCATATGTGATTGAAATGCACCTGAATTAGTTGAGCGATCTTGAGCAGACGACGGCTAATGGACACATAATTGAAATGTGCATGCTCAATTTAGATCCTGACCCGATTAAATTGTAGGTTGCATAACAACTCTGACCAAGCTCTGTTATCTGCATAGTTTTTAGATTTGTGTGATTAAACTGTTTCAAACCTGACACGTCCCTATTACCTCACACGAATGCTAAGAAACCGTTAATAAATAAGGATCAGTAAAATGAGTATTTACTAAGTAAAGGATTCCGAAAGGACCTAATGTGGTTTCCAAACTCATGAAAGATCGAGTTTCCATGGAATGTTTTTCCGAATGTTATTAAGCATGTTGATAATAAATTGAGATTAATTAAAGTAATTGTCCTAGTTTATTTATGATATAATTGTTGCAAATTGTGTTTAATTTTGCTAAAATCTATTTCATTCATATAGTTTGCATACTTAGGATAATCTGCATTAGGGATCATTGCATTTAGTTTAATATATTTTAATCACCACTTCTCAATTATATTGTGTTTTTATTTACCAAATTGTTAATATAATTTTACAAATTAAGTGACTTAGCACAAATACAATCCCTGTGGAGACGATAACTCGATACTTACTTATTACTTGATAACGACTGTGTACACTTGCACAAACCTATACGTTACAGTAGCTTCCAATATTTGTCAACCCAATAAGCAATAATGCAGATGTATTCATCATTAGTATGTTCAGAGTTCCAATTATCAGAAGTTAGACAAATTAAACCAGGTGCTTTAGCCAACTCTTCTTTAACATTATCTCTTTCTTTTGTATAATACATTAGGACATCCCTATTAGCTGTTTGTCTACTTATATTCTTAAAATTAGAACTAACAACACTCATCATGTATCTAAATCTCGGTTCTTCAACTATCTTAAATGAATGCTTGCTACATACAAAAAAAGTAGAAATAGCTCGAGGACACTCATTAGCATCAAACTTGTAGGTTTTTATAGATGAATCACCTCCTAAGAATGGTTAAGTGGGTATAGTGTATTGAGTGATATCTTTATTAATTTTTTTTCAAATAGTTTTTTAGATGACGTCTTAAATGGGAGGTTCCAACAGAAGATTTAGCAGAAAAGATACTCTTACAGTGATTACATTGCGCCTTCAACTCGTTTTTGTTCTCACATCCAAGCTTTGTCATTTCATCCCACACCTTGAAGTAGTAGACTTTTGTCGTTTGGAAACACTTTCATATTCATTAAATCCATCATCCACATTTATTGGAGTATTCGATCTAGTCATTGTCATAAAAACTGAAGTCCTGAAATCGTAAAAACTCAATTATTATTAAAAAAATAAAAAAAAAAGTTAAAACTAAACCTATTTGTCCAAATAGGAGAGCAATATTTCAATTTAATTAAAAGAAACTTAATTGACAACTACTGGCAGATATATCCGCAAACAGGTTACATCAATTATAATTAAAAATATAATAAATTTTGGTAAAATTTTTAGAAAATATAATAAGTTATTTTAGTGCTTTAATTACCTTTTAATTTTAAATGAGTTGCAAATTTAATATTTCAACTTTAAAGTTTATTAATTCTTTTACTTAAAATTTATTTATTTATTTATTTATTTATTTATTAAAAAATCAAACTTCCTCCCATATTCAAGTGCTGATAACAGGAGAGAAACATAGAGGTAAGTTCATGAATAAGTTCCAATTTCTCCTATATTTCCTTTTGTTAGCAAACATAATAATCTTCTTGTTTCAGAGGAAAACTACAGTTTCTTAATTAGTAGTTTTTATTCATTTTTTACTATTTGGAATCAAGATTTTCAAATCCAATGATAATTCATGCTATCATTAGTTAGGAAAACATCCACAATTACTTTCATTTGTCTTTCTGTTAATCTTATTACCAATTACCAAATTCTTTCTTCAACCTCATCAGATCATCAAGAAAAATGGTTGAACTTGTTGCCTCTATTACTTCCAACACCAAAAATTTATTTTTTTTGATGTAAAGATAAAATTTACAATAAAAATAAAACAAATCTTTATTTTAGATTTCAATGTCATAAGTCATAACTAAATGTTTTATTTTTCTCTTCTTTCATTTTATTTACATTGAATTTATGAAACAATAATAAATCTTTTGGTGTTTCACACATTAAATGTGATCAATTTCAATTAATGTTCGACTATATTGGATAATAAATTAATTTACTATATTTTTTGGAATAAAAAACAAATATATAATAGAGAGAGAGAGAGAAATACCCTTAGTGGAATCAATTAATTTTCACAAACATGTTTGAGAAGCATGCAAATATATTCAACAAGTCTGAAATTTAGTCTACAGTAGCTATTGGTAGTTGATTGTTACTTCAATAGCTATTGGAACTTAAAGCAACTGGTAGTAGCTATTGCAGAAAATTACCTATAAGTAGGGGAACTAAGGTTGCAGAAGGCAGAGAAACCTAAAGCAGCAGTGATAATCGACGACTAGCGAGGAAATGGAAATCAGCAAAAGGTAGAGAAGCAGCAATGGCAACAGTGACGAAGAAACAAGTGAAAAGCTACAAAATGAAGAGAAGCAGCAGTGGTGGCAACGGCAAAGAAGCTAGAAGCAAGGAAAATTTGAGGGATTAGGGATTGAAAAGGGAAAGGGAATTGGAAATGGGGATACCGAGATTGGAATTTGGAAAGGGAAGTGGGGAACAAAGGTAAAAATCAGTGGTTAACAAAATCGAGCCGGGCCCAGGCTGAAAAATCATTGCAGGAAATTCAGCCATTTCTAAAACGGCCTTATTCCTAAATCCAATTCTATTTTTTGGGTTATATTTTTTGCCCAAACCCTCCCATATTTTGGGCAGGCCTTTAGGTCGGATCGGGTGGCCCAGCCCATGAACAGGTCTACCTAGAAGTGTTTTTTTGAATTACACCTAAAAACACGTCTACATGGAAGCACTTTAAAAAAAATTAGCCTATTCCCGTAATTATTCCAAAAAACGACATAATCTAGTAAATTTAAAAAAAATAACAGCATTTTTTGGTAATTTAGTCTTGATCTTCTCTACTCTGTCAAATACCCCTTTTCTGATCTCTACTCTGTCAAATACCCCTTTTCTGAAGTATACTTTGAAAATATCAATTTTTTTATAAAAATGATCCAAAATTTTTTATTATTTTTAAAAATGACCTATTTTAAAAATTATGTATGTAAATGACCCAAATATAAAATATAAGTATGTAAATGACTCATTTTGAACAGTAAACATGGGTAACACCATTGCCATTGGTGTCACCACCTCTAGTTTTAAAAAAAATGTTCTTTTTGGGTGTCGTTGTTGCCATTGGCAGCACCAGACTAAAATATAATCATACAAAATGTTCGATGACCTGATAAAGCAAGTACCTTTTTAGATTGGATGAAAAAAGGGGTGAAGCCAGTCCTCCTACGGAAACAATTAAATGCTTTTAAGCTTTTGATCTATTTGCATGTTAGGTTTGTCCCCTTTTGAAATTAAATTTAAATAGCCCTTAAAAATATAAAAATAACAAAAATAAACCATTTTCAAATTTTATTATTTTTGGAAAAGCAATAAACTTAAAAATCTATATAAAATTCTTATTTAAATTACCCAAATATATCCCTCAAAAATTTTCCTCAAGTTTTAAATAAGAATTTTTGACTTGAGGAAATTTCTTAAGGGATATATTTGGGTAATTTAAATAAGAATTTTTTATAGTTTTTTAAGTTTATTTTTTAAAAAAATAATAAAATTTGAAAAGTGTTATAAAATAAAGAGAGATGGGGAGAATAAAAAACAAGGAAAATATCAAAGCAATAGAGAATGTACTTTATTGATCAAAATGGATGATTTACAATACTTCATTAGAGTCTCTATTTATAGGCATAAGAAGTATAAAAGAAGTAGAGATCTAATTCTAATAACTATTAGAGTTTAAGTACATCAAAACTTTACCTTGATCATGATGGACATCCACTTAATAAAATATTCATAACACTCCCCCTTGGATGTCCATTGGTAGATAATGTGCCTCGTTAAAACCTTATTAGGAAAAACCCTGTGGGATAAAAAAGCTAATGAAGGAAAAAGAGTATACAATCTTCTATTACAAGCTACCTCGTTAAAAATCTTTACCAAGAAAATCCAATGGAACAAAACCTTGGTTAAAGGAAAAGAGTACAACTTATTTTTAAACTCCCCCTGATGGCAACATTACATTACATCTTTGAGTCAACACATTGCAATCTTATGTAGTAATCTTTCAAATGTTGAAGTTGGTAATGC
Source organism: Gossypium bickii (assembly GCA_025503065.1). Classification (NCBI taxonomy): domain Eukaryota; kingdom Viridiplantae; phylum Streptophyta; class Magnoliopsida; order Malvales; family Malvaceae; genus Gossypium; species Gossypium bickii. The sequence continues at coordinate 86,995,114 of CP106712.1, forward strand.
CTTAGTAAAAAGATCTACTAAATTATCACTAGATCGAATTTGTTGAACATTTATATCACCCCTTTTCTCAAGATCATGGTGAATAATAATTTTGGTGAAATATGTTTCGTTCTATCACCTTTGTTGTAACCACCCATCAATTAAGCTATACATGTTGTATCACCTTCATATAAGATAGTTGACATCTTTTACTGTAAAGGAAAATTATATATCTTCTGGATATGTTAGGTCAATAACCTTAGCCAAACACACTCTCGACTTGCCTCATGCATTGCAATTATTTCTGCATGATTTGAAAAATCGGCAAGTAATGTTTGCTTTGTTGAACGCCATGATATGGCAGTAACCTCACATGTAAATAAATATCCTATTTGAGATTGACCTTTATGTAGATTTGATAAGTATCCAGCATCAGCATAGCCGACTAATAGGGATTTTGAATCATTTGAATAAAATAACCCCATATCAATGGTCCCTTTAAGATATCTAAATACATGTTTAATTTCAATGTCTACGTGTTGGAGAAGAACTAAATCTTGCTAACAAGTTTACAGTGAAAGCTATATCAGTTCGTGTATTATTTGCAAGATACATCAATGCCCTATGGCACTTAGATATGGTACTTCAAGACCAAGAAACTCTTCATCATTCTCGCAAGGACGAAATTGATCTTTATTCACACCTAATGATCATACAACCATCGGAGTACTTAATGGGTGTGGTTTATCTATGTAAAATTTCTTTAATATCTTGTTCATATAAGTTGATTAATGAACATGAATTTCATCTTTTAAATGCTCGATTTGTAAGCTAATATAAAATTTTGTTTTTCAAAGATCTTTTATCTCAAATTCTTTTTTTAAACAATTTATTGTATTTTGAAACTCTTCAAGAGTTCCAATAACATTTATATCATCAACAAAAATAGCAATTATCATTAAATTTGATCCAAACCTTTTTATAAAGACACATGGACAAATTAAATCATTTTTGTAACCTTCTTTTAACAAGTATTCACTAAGATGATTGTACCACATACGTCCAGATTGTTTTAATCCATATAAACTATTCTTTAATCTGATCGAGCAATTTTCCCAAGAAACTATATATCCTTTTGGGATTTTAAATCCTTCAGGGATTTTCATATAAATTTCACTATCAAGTGTACCATATAAATAGGCTGTAACAACATCCATTAGATGCATGTTAAGTTTTTCACATACTACCAGACTAATAAGATATCTAAATGTGATTGCATCCACCACAGGAGAATATGTCTATTCATAATCAATGTTGGACCTTTGCTAAAATCATTGTGCTACAAGTCGTGCTTTATATCTCATGACTTCATTTTTTTTCATTTCATTTTTTTTGCACAAATATGCACTTATATCCTATCGGCTCTACACCTTTAGGTGTTTGGACTACAGGTCCAAAAACTTCATGTTTAGAAAGTGAATTCAATTCTGCTTGAATTGCATCTTTCCATTTTGGCCAATCTTTTCTATTTTTACATTCCTCAATAGATTTAGGCTCAGGATCCTCATTTTCTTTTATTATTTCAATAGTAACATTATAAGTAAAATTGTTGTCGACAACTACATTTTTTTTTTGATTTTATCTTTTTCTCGTATTGACATAACTTATCGAGATCTCTTTATTTTCATCATTTTCATTTTCACTTTTAGGTACCTAAATCTCTTTTTGAGTTTTATAATTAGTTATGTCATGGGTCTCTTCAGGAACCCTCGCCTTTATTATATGACCATCTTAAATGTTTGCTCATTTTCTTTTACGAGGATTTTTATTGTAACACCTCAAACCCGGCCTAGACGGTATGGCTGTATCTGGCAATGTCACACGATTGTGTTTTTGAAACCTTGTTGTTACGATGAAAACATTCCATGTTATTATCTTTAGTAAACCTTTGTAAGAATTTAGGAAGTCGTCTTTATTCATCTTAAACACTTGTTTTGAAACATCCCTCATTGTAGAAGCTTTAATAAAATAGTCTAGGTGATCATGCGTTTAGGAAATACTTTAACTTTTTGAAAACCAAATTTCCTATGACCAGCAGGTATAAATCCATAAAGTAAAATAAATAAATAAAATCCCAAATTTAAAACCAAAGTTCTAGAGGGTCCTTAAATTACAACCCAAATAATCAATAATAATCAAATCATAAACCGTAAATTGAAAACCATGAAGTCCAAAAATTACTATGGTTACCGCTAAGTCCTCTGTCGCACCGATCCGTCTAAATCTAGAGATTACTTGTGCATATTAAAAAAAAAGGGTGAGTTTACGTAAACTTAGTGTGTAATCCTATAGAAACAAACAAACAATTAGTATTCACAGTGCACAGTTGAACAGTCTTTGGCCTAAGCCATTTTCAGTATCAGTGACAGCTTGGGCCTTAGCCCATCTCAATACAATGTCAAAAATGCAGTAGGGCCTTATCTTATCACAGTATCAGTAGCAGTAACAATTATGCAGTAGCAAAATCCTACCCAACCAGCCTCTACACACTATCTCCGTCCAACCCTAGACTCCATATAGGGATATAATCAACCCACCCATCCCTACACTCCAAGTAGTACCGAATGCGGCACACAACAAGCAGTAGTTTTGGTGGTGAAGTGCCATGAGAAATTAGGTTTAAAGCCTTTCAGTACACTTTCTCTGAATAACAACCCCCAACCCAATGCAATGCAATGCAACATACAATGAATGATATGCTATTATGCAATTTCAGTACATATATTCAGTTTAGATATTAACATGCTCAGTACAGATACCATTCAGTCAATTTCACATATTTAGGGGTCTAAGTAGCGCTTACCGATCGTACAGTAGGTTCATAGTTGACTTGGGCGAGCCGTGCAACCTTAAAAACATTTCGATAAAAATGGGTCAACATGCCCATGTGATCTGCCCGTGTGAGCCCACACGCCCCTATGGCCCACTCGGCCCAAATTGGCCTTGGCCGTGTGATCCATTTTTAAAGTAACTCATGCTAGCTCAATACTCATATATGTTTTCACTGTTTACTTATATGTTCATTCAAAGCTGTCTACTTGAGTTATTATCACTAAATTATTTATATTTTGAGCCACAGAATTCCAAATTAAGACCCTCTTGATGTTTTTGAAACTAGACTCAAATACCTTTCTACCATAAAATTTTCAGAATTTATAGTTTATCAAATAAGTACAGTAAAATCTTTAGGGCATGTTTGGTTCACTGTAATGGAATATGGCTGTAATGGAATAGGGCTGTGATTGAATAGAGCTGTAATGGAATAGAACTGTAATCAGTAATTCAATTGTTTGGTTGAATGGAATGGAATAAAGCTGTAATAGAATTCTTGTGTTTGGTTGAATGGAATAGATGTTGTAATAGTATAAGAAAAAGACTTAAATGACCAAAGTACCCTTAGCAAAAAATTTTTTAGGTAGATGATTATTGTTATTGTTATTAAATTTTAATAAATTTATTGTTAAATATATTTTATTAAAAAATAATAAATTATTTAACCATATTTTAACATAATTATTATTAAATATAATTTAATAAAATAATATATAATTTAATAACATTCTTAATATAATTATTACTATATGAATTAAAAATCATAATATATAATACTATAAAAAATATATATAATCTACGATTGCCTGCAACTCAATACAAAAATCTTACGATGGACTAGTGATCAAGTTATAAGTCAACTATCAACATTATGAAGGATACCCTTAATTTAAATTGCATAAAACAGATGAAGATAGGTACAAAATATGATCATGCTTTCATTAGTTTTTAAGGAGAATTACTATACAACCTTAGAAAAGGTTAGGAAACAATGTAGGGTAATATGTGAATGTTCAATCTGCTGATGAACAATGTACCAAAGAATCCAAGAGTAAGCATTGTTGCTCTATGATTTGGGATACCATTCCAATGTGACTTATTATACATCAATGGCGTTCCATGATTACAAAATGATAAAAAAAAAACAAACATAATATGATGTTTTTATGATTGAGTGAAACGTTGAATATCAATGACAGGAAAAATCAAAACCACAAAATAATGATCTTATTATCATGCAAAGCAGCTGTTTTTATTTGAACCCAACAAAAAGGGCTACTCAAAATCAAACCCATTACATTCCACAGATTGTTCTAACCTGTTACATAAACCAAATACACAAATAGCAGACAATGAACAATTCTAACCATAACACCATATGGCATTTAATTTCTCAAAAGTGCTACACTAAACCAAACCTATAGAGATAGTGAACAGTTCCAACCATAACATAAGAAATACTAGTGTACGACAACTTCACATTTCTTTGAATTCATTGGTAACCTCGATAGTTTTTTCAAGATACATAATTCATCTTTTTCAAGCAAGTTAATCATTCTCGATATGAGCTTCTCTAGAACCATTGCATGGTTCAAGAAATAACTAATCATTTCAAACGCATATTTGCTTTCATCAACTCCAGAAATTTTGGTCTCCTTGACATGAAATGATAAACAAGAAAGTATAAGTAGTTACCCCAATCCTTCTTCACCATCAGCCTAAATTCCTACACAAAAGTACAAAAGAAATGTTAGTTGGTTTGTATGCTGCAATTTTTGATGTAATTATCGATAAATGAATAAGCACTTAGAGAATTTTTCATACCAGATCTAGAATAAGGGTATTTAGATTAAGCACATTATGTAGAAACTCCATAAGCCGCATCCCTTTCTGGTAAGGATAGTAACTAAATACCCGTGGAAAAATGAAGTTAAAACTCTACATCAGACCTATGGACTGCACAAACTAAAATAAAAGTAACTAAATGCCCTTGGTTAGATATTATGAAATTAAGTAGAGTTAGTGGTAAAATAAAAGCATGAAAAAGAAAGGAAAAGATTTCAGACGTGATAAAGAAAGGATAATGGTGAGGGTAAAATTGAAAGCTTTAGCTAACTTCTTACCCACCCATTCCCTGAATCATCATTACTGTGGGGAGACCACCGAATGGTAAACAACATCTTTGCCTTGAATTAGCCCATATGGAATAGGGCTGTAATAGCTTATTACAGCCAACCAAACAATGTAACTGAATTGAGCTGTAATGCATTGATATTACAGCCAACCAAACATGCTGTTAAAGTTATCCCTATTCTGCTGTTTGACAGCTTTGACCTTTCCTTATTAAAAATTATTTATCTTAGATGATGTTTCTGTTTGTTTCTCTTGAAAATAGACTCATTAAGTATTTAAACATATAAATTTAAGCTCCTAATTATTTTTTTACAATTTTTTATGATTTTCCAAAGTCAGAACAAGGGAAGTCAAAATCATTTTGACCTTGTCTCACAAAATTTATTATAACTCATGATTTACAATTCCATTACTTACACTGTTTCTTCCATGAAAGACTAGACTCAATAAAATTTAATTTAATTTTTTATTCAACCTCTAACTCAATTTACACTATTTTTTATGATTTTTCAAAGTTAGACTACTGCTGCTGTCGAAAACTGTTTTAGTGCAAAATGTTGATTTCCTAGTTTTTAACACTCTTATTTTCTTTCTCTACAATTTTTCACATCATTTTATCTTATTTCTCTTATTTCTCGATAGCAAGCAATTTTGGCTTTTCGCTGAACCCCATTTTTTGTGTTTCGGGTACACACCTAGTATCGTTTTGATGCCTAATCACTCTCGAGCACTTCAAGGCCTAAAATCAAGATACTCAACATAAATTTAACAGATTTACAAGCGAATTGACAACCAAAAACAAACAGCAACCCAACTTACCGCCAACGATAACCCTTCGTTTAACTATTGTTAAGACGAGAACACTGAATTCACCAGTCTGAGCCTCCCCCTACGCCCAAATCGCAGAGAAAAAACATTACCACTTCAGTCGCTAAGAGATTTATAACAGAAACGAAGAGAAACACTTACCGAAACTAAGCGAACACTAACCGCGTACGAAAACGAAGGAAAATAAATGGATTAAGGAAAAATCAAGAAGAAGAAAAAGAAGAGAAAGATGGAAAAACTCAGAGAATTTCGGCAAGAGGAGAGGGAGAAGAATAGACGGCAGAAATTTTTTTTTGGAAAAGGGAGCCAAAATTCGATTATGGGAAAAAAATAAAATAAAATCCAGATAACCCCCAAAATCCCTTAATCTTCTCCCCGAATTCCCACTTCACATCCACTACTCAGAATCCCCCTATTACACAACTCTATCCCGAAATCTGAGCAAAAAAATAATAATACCTTTGCCTACGCAAGGATTCGAACACAAGACCTCCACCATAATAACACACCACTTAACCACCAGACTAGCAAGCCCATTTTGATGTAATTTACCCAACATTTAAACTTGAGCCCTTTACAAAAGGTTAAGGCTTTATTTATAAAAATACCAAAATTTGCCTAAGTAAGGCTTGAACTTGGGACCTCTCACACACACCCAGAACACATAACCACTGAAGCAGATAGACATTGTGTATCATACATACATGAAATAAAAAATTAAAATTCTGGGGCGTTACATTTATCTTTGGAACCGACCGGTCTTCCATACTTCAGTCATGGATTACTTTCTTTTGCACTGATAGTTCGCCCTATTATGACATCAGTTCGTATTGGAACATTTTCAACTAGTATGTGAGATTTAATGAATTTGGAGTTTATTTGTAAAATTAATTATCTGTTGAACTTCTGGTTCACATTACTTTGTATAAGGATCTTAAACATTGATAATTCATTTCAAGTATTTTATTAATCCAGCTTTTTATCCTCTCCCCCTAATATTGGGAAAACTGACAACTCATGTCACAACTAATTAAATATCGTATTAATAGCTCAAAAATATTATAAGGAGCCTCGTATAGATATACATTCCAAATCTCTTACTATGACCCATCTTTGTGTGTTGTGGTGGAGCAGTTGGAACATATACCATACATCCAAAAATTGTAAGATGGGAAATATTTAGTTATTAACCAAAAATCAATTGTAATGGGGAGTATTTATAATTTATTAGCTTGATGCGTACAACATGTAAATCTCATGCTGAAATAGGAAGTTTTGTTCTCATAAGTAATGATTTAGCTATTAGTTTAAGGCGTTTGATAAATGATTCATCTAAATTGTTTTGTGTGTGAACATGAAATACATGATGTTCAACTTTTATCCCGATTGACATGCAATAATCATTGAAATCTTGTGACATAAACTCACCAACATTAGCAAGATGAATTGTTTTAATTGCATAATCTGAAATTAATCATTTAAACAAGCAATCTCGCAAACGATAGGTTGCGAGTTGATAATGCATGCGATTATTTGTAGATGCATCTATAAAATCATATAATATCAAAATCATCCACATGGTGGATGAATGAGCCCATATTCATTTCAGAAATGCAAGACATTAAATCTCAACTTTAGCTAGTGAGTTTCTAAGAATCAATTTTCATTGAAAACAAACAACAAATGAGATTTTTTTTTAAATTAAAGAATCTTATGGTTCTTTAATAAATGTCCATATAAATTCTCAATTAATTTTCGCTTCATATATGATCTAGGATGGTCTAACTGGTTACACCAAATAGTAAATGTATTTGTATTAGTAAACTTCTGGTTTACTTCAACATGTTTTTCAATTGAACTAATAATGTAAATATAAACTTTGACAATTGATAATTTTATTATCATTTTGACAATTGATAAATTTATTGTCATTCTTTTTTATTTTGTATCCACATATAAATACTATTGTGACATTTACTACTGCAAATGTCTAAATCAATGTGAAGTCTATAATGCCACTAAGTCAATAAGTAAATATAATTTTCAAACAATTATATATAATATTCGCTTTAGGGAATATGTCAAAATCTTCAAATATAAAGCATTTGGTCTAGTGGTATGATTCTCGCTTAGAATGCGAAATGTCCCGAGTTCGATTAAAAATATAAATAACTCAATCCTCTTTTTATTCATATGAAATATAATATTTTCCTCATTCACAATCTCAATATGAGATCCTTTATGAATATCTTTTAAAACTAATGCATTAACCACCACAAACTTTGTGCTTTTTAGATATTGATATATTAGCTCTTATGGAACTTTCAACTAAATTTGTACTATAAAATATTGGAATATATTTGTTTATTTCAGTACCAATAAGATAAATATTTTATATCTTTAATGATAAAATTCATTACTATATTCTCATATCCTTCCATAAAGAATATTAACAGAGACAAAATATTTGGGCATACACCACATATGTGACCAATAATCTTTCATATCACATTGATAACATAAGTTATCTTTACACTTTGAAAAGTTATCTTGAGCACACTCACTGTTATCTTATTTATTACTATGTTCCCACTTTTAGTGGTCTATAAGTATATCTTTTATTTTCTTTTTGTTTATATTCACTTCAGGGAATGCAAAAAAATCTAGCAAGACAGACTTATAAATATCCCAATAGATTCTTTATTTCATAATCACCATCACAAACATGCGTGAGATTTCAAATCAAAATTTATCTATTCATGTTATTATGATTAGTCTCCAATTATAATAAACATGATATAATAAATAAAAACCTAGTAAAATATACTTGAAGATTTTTAACATCATCGTCATCACCTTGACTATTATCACGAACACTATTACAAGTAGTAAAACAACTTTGTTTTCGTAATAACATTTAATAATCTAATAGTAAAAACCATTTAATAAATAATCAAAATTTTCCAGTATGATGCTTGAAAATTATCCGATACACATTGTACCGAATTTCAATACCACATATATGTTATAAAATCTTATCTTGCTCTAATAAAATATTTATAAGTTCAATTTAAAAGATATCATGCAATCATTCAACATTAGCAAGTTAATAAGAATAAATAGGTCCTATCAAATTTCCCTTTAATCAACAATGGTAGGTTAATAACACTTTCCACCATAATTTTAATAAAATTTCAAGAATACTTAATAACAAGAATTTAATAATCAAAACATCTAAATATTATGCATAATATAACTTAATTAAAAAAACTTCAAAAAGAATGATTTACCGAGAAAATAATAGAGAAAACATACCATATTAATTGCAAGCATATCTAATCAATAATTATGTCTTTTACATAAAAAAATTTAACCTAGAAAAGCAAAAAATCAAATACCATCAGAATGTGAAATTTATGTCAATAAAAATTAATAGTAGTCATACCTTAATTGAAAAAGAAAATATGGTCGAAATATAAAAGTTTCTTACCAAATTTATATTTTACCCATACTTGTATAATAAATCAAAGATCGGGAATAAGAACCATATTCCATTCTGAGATTGAATCTTCAACATCCCAGAGATGAAGTTGTAAGGGTAAAAGTTTAAGGTGAAAAAGAATTTGATCTGTGCGATGGCTTCAAAAGATTTTGAAAAAAAAAATAGAGAATTATCGTGCTGATAATGTGTTATAAAATAAAGATGAGATGGATAGAATAAAGAATAAAGAACAAAGAAAATATGAAAGTAATAAAGATTATACTTTATTGATCAAAAGGGATGATTTATAATGTTTCATTAGAGTCTCTATTTTATAAGTATAAGAAGTATAAAAGAAGTAGAGATTTAATTCTAATAACTATTAGAATTTAAATTACATCAAAATTTTATCTTGATAATGATGAACATCCACTCAATAAGATATTCATAACAAAAAGTGTTTACTTTTGTTATTTTTATATTTTTAAGAACTATTTAAATTTAATTTCAAAAGGGGTCCGGCCTAACATACAAATAGACCAAAAGTTTAAAAACATTTAATTGGTCTTGCCGAGAAATGACATCACCCCTTTGTTCATTCAATCTATGAGGGTAATTACTTCGTCATGTCTCTAAATGTTTTGTATATAACTATACTTCAATTCAATGTTACCAATGGCAATAATGAAATCCAAAAAAAAACATTTTTTTTTTTTAAATTGAAAGAGGTGACGCCAATGATAATGGCATTACCGACGTTTACTGTTAAAAACAAATTATTTATTTTATATAATTTGTAAAATGGTATTTTCGTAAATAATTAAAAGCTTTTGGTCATTTTTATAATAAAAAAAGCCAAAAATATTCGACAGAACACAACATAAGTGTGATTTTGTCATTTTCTGCACGTCAGCATCAAAAACCGTGTTCCCATCGTTAGTTTCATCCACTCAGCCGCCTCCACCCCACTTCCACTCTTCTTCTTTATTACTCGTATAAATCAATCAATCAATTCTCTAAAATTATTTCCCATCCCCCAAAGCAAAAAAAGAATAACAATGTGTAGGTCTACGGATTATTACGACTTCCGGTGCGCTGATCAAAACCTTTTAAAGATCAAAGCTTTCTTCATCCGAATCTCGGGTTTCGATTCCTTTTCAAATTTTCTCACTCTACTCTACCCACCAAGGATCAACGAATCGGCGCTTCCAGGGGCTGCTATCCGCTCTGATTCCTCCTCCTTCTTAGTTCTCCATAGGATGGTTAATGTCAAGACGAGGAGCGGAGAGGCAATATACGGGAGCAGGGAGCGAGTTCAGGCCGGTGATGGGGTCTGCTTCGATGTTTACTCAGGAGAGGACAAGGTGTTGAAAGGGATTTTTAGAAGAGAGAAGCAAAAGTGGAAGATGGAGTGCAAGTGCGTGCTGGAGACAAGGGATGGGAAAACGGTCGGCGCTGAGCGGGCGGTGGCGGATGTTTGCGTGGCGGTGGAGGGAGACAAGGCGATGGAAGAGAGGGTGAGGATGATTGCGAGGAAGAATAGGAGGGTGGGTTTTGATCAGCTGGAGGATATTCTAGAGGAGAGTGAAGTGAGCGGTGAATGTAGTTGCAGTTGTGTGGAATCAGACGGTGGCGATATGGAAGGAAGGTGCGACGGAGATTGTGAAGGGATACAAGATATGTGTACGGCGGGGGAGGGAGTGAGCTGGGCCTTTGATATGGGCATTTGGGTGATGTGCTTGGGTGTTGGATACTTGTTCTCCAGAGCCGCCGCCAAAAGTTTGAGACGGATGAGAATACTATGACACTGTAAATTGTAAACCACAGGCACAAAACAGGCTCTCTTCCAAACTTTTGCCGTTCCTTAATCTAAATTTTGGAATTTAGAATGATTAATTTCTTCTCTCGGGTTCAATTTTACTTTTTCTCTATTCTTATTCCGATTTTAAAAATGCAAGTGTATCAAGCTCAGGTCAATTATATTTCTTATATAGTTACTAAAAGGTGTTAATAATTGAATTTATAATTTACCATAAAAATATATGAACTCAGAAAATTTTTATTTTTCTAAAATTAGAGGTGTTGACATATAATGATTTTAATGAGGGTTAATTGATTATTTAAGTTTATATTTTGATAATTAAACTTTAAAAAATATTATACCATCATTAATGTTGTTAATTTATTACGTGATTATTGAATAATTAATTTAACAATGTAACGAAAATCTAATGTGATATTAAAATTTAATTGTTATAAACATGAAATCCATGCAGTTTTCACTTATATTTTTTTGATTTTTTGACTTCTTTTAATTATGTTAAACTAATATAATTATTTTATTAACTAAAACCTATTATGTTACCGTAATTAGTAAAATACATTGGAGCCTAAAACATTCTCTAGAGAAAAAATGGTTTTCATTTCACTTTAAAGGGGAAAAAGCTAATAAAAAAAAATACTTTTCATGTTCTCATAGATGGAGAGAAAATCAATGAGGTTTGATTGAGAAATCTGTTGAGGGGAGGAATCTCATTGTTTGAAAATGGATAAGTAGATGCTTCATTCAAGAAATGATTCAACTATGACATACGATAACAATGAAGTACTATGTTACGAGTAGAAGATTTTGGGCAGAAAAAGAAGTAAGGTAGCAGGAAGAAGAAGAAGAAATAGAGGAAAAAATCATAATAGAAGAGAAAAGACAAATGTATTCATTTCATAACTGCCTTCCCCTACCCTTGATTGTTGCCTTTAGGGTGGGTAACAACTCTTCAGACAAATGACAATTGTTAATACAGCTGTAACAAAACGTGTACACAAAAGACAAAACATCCTTAAACGTTGTCGTTTAAGCCTATCTGACCTCCCTCCCTCCCTTTCTACACTGCTAGATATCTATAAGGTCTTATTTTGACTACCTTACTCTCATCAATTAATGGGATTTTGTGGTCTTGTAGCCTTACCGGGGGCAGCCCCTTAGGTGCTTGAAACACATCATCAAAGTCTTTGTAACACCCCTAGCCCTTATCCGTAGCCGGAACAGGGTTACGGAGCATTATAGGACCTTTCCGATCAAATACGAATATTTCATATCATTTAACATACATATCAAAAACTAATCATAATTACTCATATTGTCCCTTATATGAGCCCTCATGGCCCAAAATACACGTTAGAAATGAATCGGGACTAAACTGGAAACTTAAAGAATTTTTCACAAAACCTCAAAATTTTTCCTAGGTGTAGGGGACACACGCCCATGTGACCAGGCTGTGTGGCTCACACAGCCAAGAGATACGCCCATGTCTTAGGCCGTGTGGGCATTAGATGTGGAGCACACGACCGTGTCTCAGCCCGTGTCCTTACCCGTGTAACTCTCTGATTTGGGTCACATGGCCAAGCCACACGCCCATGTGCTAGGCTGTAACACCCCTTACCTGTATCCAACGCCGGAACAGGGTACGAGGCGTTGCCGGACTTAAAATTTCTTGAACATGTAATACCGGGTCATAAAATTTCGTCAAATTTAAAAATTTTCTAACACATGCATTTTGTTCCTTATATGGGCTTACAAAGCTCAAAACATCCTTTACGATGGTTCGGGACTAAACCGAGAACTTTGGAAACTTTTGGAAAAAATTTAGAAGATTTTGTCAAAACAAGGGACAAGCGCCCGTGTCTCTAACCTGTGTAACTCTCTGTTTATGACGTCATCATCAAAATAGGGTCACACGGCCTTGGCACATGCCCATGCCCTTAGACTGTGTCTGTCACATGGCTGAGACACATGGCCATGTCTCTGCCCGTGTGGCCTGGAAGGTGGCTATTTTCCAAGCCAGTTCCCCAGATAAAACACAAACTCTCTTGTATCCATTTCATCAACATGTATCATGCTATAATTGGACATCTGAATATCCAATTTTGCATACACATTCCCATACACATCGTCATCCATGAAATCATTTGTAAACCACATCCACAACATCTCAATTATGCAATTACCACATACATGAATAACCACATCATAGGCGTATAACAACCATCAATATTGTCCATCTCCAAATAGCCTTAATCAAAATGAAAATTTATTAAATAAGGGCCAACATTTTATGCCATAAGAAATGTGACATATATGACAAAACGACCAAGCCTACTATACATGCCATAACCCAAAAATTAATGTATCTAGATATATCAAGTGTTCCAATTGATAGTGTGAGCGAATCTCCGACGTCCACCAATCCCCGAGCTAACTTGGCGATACTACAAGGTAAGGGAAAAGAGAGGGGAAGTAAGCATAAATGCTTAGTAAGTTCATATGAAAACAATAAGAAATTAATAAACTTGTATGGATAAATCCTTATAATAATTTCTTAAGATGATATAATAATTATATCACATGCTTACACCTAATTACTCATGTTAACATTAATCTGTCTACTTGAGTCACTGTCACTAAATTATTTATTTCTCGAGCTACAGAGCTCCGAATGAAGAACCGTTAATTTTCCCTGAAACTAGATTCATATAAATTATCACCATAGAAGTTTTATAATTTTTGGTTTAGCCAATTAGTATAGTTTATTCATTAAGTTTACCCCTGTTTCGCTGTCTAACAGTTCTAACACTTCTTCACTACGAATCAATTTTCTCCTTATATAAAATTGATATGATGTTCTCGTTTATTTAACTTGAAAATATACTTAAGGATTTCAAGCATATGAATTATACTCCATAATTATTTTTGTACAATTTTTACTAATTTTCCAAAGTTGGAACAGGGGATTCCAAAACTCATTCTGACCCTGTCTCACTAAAATTCAAATATCTCATAGTTCACACTTTTTTGGCTTACTCTGTTTCTTTTATAAGAAATATAGACTTATTAAGCTTTAATTTCATATCTCATCCAGCCTTTAATTCAATTTCCACCATTTTTGGTAATTTTTCAAAGTTATACTAATGCTGCTGCCCACAACTGTTTTAGTGTCAATTTCACTCATTCATTAATTCTTTGTGTTCACTTTCATTTATACTGTAACATCCTAAAAATGGGGCTATTTGGAAATAAATTATTTTTCTTATGTATGAACTGCTGTGATAATATTTATGAAATAATAATGATTTATTTAAGGCCTTGTGTTGGCTCGGTTTGGTAGAAAATTTCAGTTTTTAACTTTAAAGGCAAGGAGCATTAGCAGGAGGGTGTTATAAGAATAAATATGGGTATTTTAACACAAAGATGAGCCTAGAATAAGTGGCAAAGTAAGCCCACTTAAGAGCTAGCATGTGACGCCACTATGGGTGAGGGAGAGCCTTGGTTCGAGTCATGAAATTCTCCTTTTTGGCACTTTGTTTGGACGGCAACAAGAGAGAGAAAATGCTCAAATTTTATTTCAATATTAAAGGATAATATGAGCATTTTTAAATTGGATTTTTAATTGTTTAATTCTAAGGATAATTAGGATGATATTAGTTTATTTAGATAAACAAGATAATAGGTGATAATAAGGAAATTATTTGGATTATTAAGAGATTATTTGATAATTTGGGAATTAATAGATTTTATCTAAGGATAATTAGGGATAATCAAGGATAATATGGGCTTTTCTTTTAATTAGATTTTATGGAAGATAAATAAGGATATTAATTGGATTAATAGGGGATTTTTGAGTGATTATTTGGGGATTAATTCGAAATTATTTGAATTAAATTAAAACAAGTGGTCAAGAGCAATTCAAGGGTGTAGAAATCCTATATAAACCCCACCTACCATCTTGTTATTTTTCTTTTAGACATTTTACAAGTAGCCAAATTTCCTTAGCATTTTCTCTTCACAATTTCGGCTAGCCTCCACTTCTCTTGCTCTTCTTTGTTATTCGCCAAAACCAACAAGAACCCTCTCTTCTTCTAAAAAGCGAGCGAAACTCTACCTTCTTTACTACTATTTTCTTTCCCTTTGGCCGAATGTTGGAAGGAACATAGATCTCTTGATTCTTTGTTATCAATCGGGTGATAAGGTAAGTGATGGCGAATTTCTATCTCCCTTTTCTTTCTTTTTACGTCGACTTTTTACAAGGAAAGGTGCTGGATTTTCGGCAATGGTTAAGTCTTCTAAAGCGAGTAGTATGTAGATTTACGCTAGGTACTCGAGGAAGTAAAGCGATCGACTCACAACCAGATCTCTAGTATTCGATTTTTGGTAAGTAGCGGTAAGATCTACTTTAGTTAGTTAGTTGATATTCGTTTTAGCCAGAAGGCTACTAACTTATTGAGTCTTCGATTCATGGAATCGAAGCGCATTCGAGAGTTTGGTGTTGCGATTAGTATCCAAAGGTGTGAAGGTAAGGATTCGGGTTCACAAGGAACCCCTCTCAAATTATTTGGTTTGGTCAAATGACCCATATCACTAACTCTATTATGGCCGAATATAGGGACAAGTAGATCTAGGGTGGCCGACTCTTCTTTTTGGGATTTAGAGCATCCAAGGGAGACAGGTGTGTACATACACACTATAACTTATTAAATCTGTTGAATATTGTAAATGCTTACTTGATTTATGTAGCATTGGATGATATACCATATCGGTATAAATGGCAATTCAGGTAAGTACCTGTTAATGTGAAATATTATTAATGCTTTTGGGAAGCATGATGTACTGATTTATACATATGATGGCATGTAACATATATTTGTGTGACTGATGTGGGATTGACTGAGTGGAAGGGGCAGTGATATTGTGCCGACGGGCACTAGTGTTTTGGTAACACACTGTGACTACGGTCACCAGAGGTTTGGTACCTCTAGAGGTTTGGCACCTCAATAGCGACTTATCCCTGTGGTTAACACCACCGTGGGTTGGCCCCACTTGAGATATGGGGGATCGCGCGGTGATTTGGTATCACGCGATGGGTTGGCCCCATCAATCGATTCGTGTATACGGACACCAGTGTTTTGGTAACACATCATGACTATATGTCACCAGTGGTTTGGCACCACCAGTGGTTTGGCACCACCAGTGGTTTGGTACCACAGCGGGGTAGACAGTGGCGTTTGGTTGGCTAGGTTGGGTACATAATATTCTGCATATTAATTGTTATATGTTGTGTATGAAAAATGTTTTTAAAACGAGGGAAGGGTTACATACTGAGTCTTGGTGACTCACCTTCTCCTTTATATTTTTCAGGTGACATGTAGATCGCGGATATGGAGCCGGGTTGACTCGAGGTGGCCATGCAGTGGATTTAATTTAAATGAACTTTAATTTTAGTCTTATTATTTTTATTTTCGGTTTTATTTTATGTGGATGTAATAAGGCCTCCTGATATTTTGTTTTGCTACTTTTCATACGTTAGATACTTTGTTTTAAACTTTGTCATTAATATTCAAATCACCTGTTTTCCAAGTTGAAATGAAAATTGTTTTTAACGTGCCATCGGGCACACTTGAAATTTTAAAATAACTTGACCTAATAAATTCTCACATTAATCCAAAGTATGGTTTTAATTAAACAATCAATTGAAAAGGGTTTTCGACAACTAAAAATCGACTTAGCAAAAGTGTTTCCAAAAATATTTTTCCTTGTAATAGACTAGATTCGGCCATAGTGTTTGGGCCGGGTTTGGGTTGTTACAAAATTGGTATCAGAAGGAACATACCAGATCCAGTTCAGGCTCGTGGGCCAGGTGTGGGGTGTTTCAGTTGGTATCAGAGCCCAGTTTTAAACTCTCGGCCTGTGGGCTAAGGCCCAAAATGTTTTCAAAGCGAGCCAAAATGATTTTCCTTGAAAATTAAGCGAGTTTATGGCATGGCACCTAAGTCTCCGACCATGATCCACTGTAAGTACCCCTAACTCTATGTGTAATTATGTGAATTATATTATGAACTTTAGAAGGGTAGGAAAGGAATGGAGCGTAGAATAGAATGATAGGAACTTGAACCACAGGACTAGTCTACTCAAACACAAATACATAAGACTTAATACTTACTCAAACAAACCTATGACTAAGTCATTGAGTTAGGGTGTGGCAACCTGCATGCGCATGTCTAGGAATGGTTTCGGTGGGAGCTTGGTATTTAAGCGATCCGCGTGACTCACCTCCTCTCCACTCGAATCTGCACAGTGCGTAGCTTTGGTTCACTACGACCAAGAGGACTCGGTCATAAAGCTAAACACAATAACTAAAACCGAAAGGAACTAGTTTGTGTTTTTATAGAAAATAACGAAACCCTAGTTTTAAAACTCTTAAAATTACCTTTTCAATTTGTGAGAACCATTTTTACAAAATTTTTTGAAAAATTTTTTGATTTATGAAATTACAAAAATACCCCTAGTGGTAAATTACAAAAATACCCTTGGTTTATGAAATTCCCCAAAATACCCACAGTTCTTATCAAGATTTCATTACTTTATAAAATGTTCAAAAACCCAAATTTGCAAATTATCAAAAATACCTTGATTTTGGAAAATTACGAAATTGCTCCTAACTTACAAAAATTACCAAAATGACCTTGATTTCCAAAATTTTTGCAACATCACCGTTTTGGAAAAATGAATTCTCAAAGATAACCATCAAGTTTTGTAAATTTTGAACTACCCCTGATTTATTAATCTTTACAAAGTTACCCTGGTTTGTGAAAAATTACCAAAATACCCCTGAGGTCTAAAATTACCGAAATACTCCCGAATTTTAAAAATTTTCCAAAATACCCGGAAATTTAAAATCACCAAAATACTTTCTTGACAAAATCACCAAGGAACTTTTTCTTTTGAAAAATTACGAAAATGCCCCTGTAGGAAAAATTACGAAAATGCCCACAGGTAGTGGAAAAACAACAACAATGAAAACTACAACATTTCAATGAATGAGCGAAAGTTCATAATTGATTGTTAGATGTATGAATGAATGAAAAGATCTGTGTGCATGTATGAATCTGAAAGAACCACTCTTAAATACTTTTTCATAAAGCGTTCGCGGTTAATCGAGTGAAACAAAAGTTTTGATGCATAAAACTCGTTAACTTGATTAAATCGCGACGTTAGAAATAAGTTCTAGGGACGTGAACTTAGAGATTGTGCCTAGAAAGTATGATGGTTTTATTAAGATCGAGAGTGCAGTGTAAGCATAGTGCGGTGAGAAGGATTGTGCGGTGTTAGCATAAGTAATTTCGAGGACGAAATTATTTTTAAGGAGAGGTAGAACTATAACATCCTAGATTAGGGGTTATGCGTTTGTGCATAATTCATGCGTTAGTAGGTTTTGGCGGTGTTGGAAGTGTATTAAGGGTTTTAGAATTTTAGGATGGAAGAAGAAAGATTTGGAAAATTATTGGTTTTAAGTAAAAAGTGGAGCTAGGTAAATGAGGCTTTAAAAGAAACTCAGTGTGAAGCATGACACAAGGAACCATGTGGTAAAATGGCATGTTTTATGAATTATGAATGTGTTATGTGAATTCTAGAAATAATGAAATGTATGGAAATGTAAGGAAATGTCAGGAAACGTATGGAAATGTGAGGAAATGTGAGGAAATGTAAGGAAATGTATGGAAATGTAAGGAAATGTAAGGAAATGTATGGAAATGTAAGGAAATGTAAGGAAATGTGAGGAAATGTATGAAAATGTAAGGAAATGCAAGGAAATGTAAGGAAATGTCTTGTCTTGGAAATGTAGGAAATGTCACGAAAATGTAAAGGAATAAAGAGGAAAGTGAACATTTATGGAAACTAGGAAATGTAAGGAAATGATTCAAAATGGAAAGTGAACATTTCTGGAAACTTGGAAATGTAAGAAAATGGCAAGTTTCTGAGCCGATCGAAAATTTTAGGAAACTTAGAAATGAAGGACCACCACGGAGGGTCGAGGTGCGCCTAGAGAGTGCGATAATGGTAGCGGGCGTGGCCGAGGTACTCGAAGGTGTAGAGGCGAGGCAACCAAGGTTGGTTTATGCGGTTGGCCGTCGCGAGGAGGAAGATGTGCGGACTTGACAGCGGGTAAGTTTCTTATTTTGGAATACCCTTATTTGTCTTGGTTATGGTTACGTTAATTCACTCTTAGGTTGCTAGTAAAGTGTATGGAACTTGGATTATGAACGTAGGTAATATGCCTAGAAGGTATGATAGCCCATTAAGATCAGAGTGCGTAACAGTAACGTAGGCTGAGGAGTTAAGGATACACGATTGGACGATAGTAAGTAATTTCGAGGACGAAATTATTTTAAAGGGGTAGAATTGTAACATCCTAAAAATGGGGCTATTTGGAAATAAATTATTTTTCTTATGTATGAACTGTTGTGATAATATTTATGAAATAATAATGATTTATTTAAGGCCTTGTGTTGGCTCGGTTTGGTAGAAAATTTCAGTTTTTAACTTTAAAGGCAAGGAGCATTAGCGGGAGGGTGTTATAAGAATAAATATGGGTATTTTAACACAAAGATGAGCCTAGAATAAGTGGCAAAGTAAGCCCACTTGAGAGCTAGCATGTGACGCCACTATGGGTGAGGGAGAGCCTTGGTTTGAGTCGCGAAATTCTCCTTTTTGGCACTTTGTTTGGACGGCAACAAGAGAGAGAAAATGCTCAAATTTTATTTCAATATTAAAGGATAATATGAGCATTTTTAAATTGGATTTTAATTGTTTAATTCTAAGGATAATTAGGATGATATTAGTTTATTTAGATAAACAAGATAATAGGTGATAATAAGGAAATTATTTGGATTATTAAGAGATTATTTGATAATTTGGGAATTAATAGATTTTATCTAAGGATAATTAGGGATAATCAAGGATAATATGGGCTTTTCTTTTAATTAGATTTTATGGAAGATAAATAAGGATATTAATTGGATTAATAGGGGATTTTTGAGTGATTATTTGGGGATTAATTGAAATTATTTGAATTAAATTAAAACAAGTGGTCAAGAGCAATTCAAGGGTAGAAATCCTATATAAACCCCACCTACCATCTTGTTATTTTTCTTTTAGACATTTTACAAGTAGCCAAATTTCCTTAGCATTTTCTCTTCACAATTTTGGCTAGCCTCCACTTCTCTTGCTCTTCTTTGTTATTCGCCAAAACCAACAAGAACCCTCTCTTCTTCTAAAAATCGTAGAAACTCTACCTTCTTTACTACTATTTTCTTTCCCTTTGGCCGAATGTTGGAAGGAACATAGATCTCTTCTTGATTCTTTGTTATCAATCGGGTGATAAGGTAAGTGATGGCCGAATTTCTATCTCCCTTTTCTTTCTTTTTAAATCACGACTTTTTACAAGGAAAGGTGCCGATTTCGGCAATGGTTAAGTCTTCTAAACGAGTAGTAACCGATTTCTGCTAGGTACTCAGGGAAGTAAAGTAGTCGACTCACAACCAGATCTCTAGTATTCGATTTTTGGTAAGTAGCGGTAAGATCTACTTTAGTTAGTTAGTTGATATTCGTTTTAGCCGAAGGCTACTAACTTATTGAGTGCCGATTCATGGAATCAGAAGCAGATTCGGGAGTTTGGTGTTGCGATTAGTATCCAAAGGTGTGAAGGTAAGGATTCGGGTTCACAAGGAACCCCTCTCAAATTAGAAACACCCCACACCCGGCCCACGAGCCTGAACCGGATCTGGTATGTTCCTTAAGTAAACCGGTTTTCAATGTCCTGATTAACTTAGAGAAAATTTGTGTAATTAAGAAAAATTCGTTTTGGGTTGGGCTTAAATTGGAACCCATTTAATAAATTTTGAAAATCCAACTTAAATAAGGTGATAAAATAATTTTAGGGTTTATTATTCTAAAAAAAATAATTTTACTTAACTTTAATCAAAAATAAATTGTATCATAATCAAATAAAAATAAACAGAAATAAAGAAAATCCAACTGGGCCTTATGGCCTTATTACATCATTCAAACCCAAAATAAAATTGAAAATACTAAAATTGAGTAAAGTCCAAATTCTAATAAATTCTTCAAGTGATGCATGGCCACCTTTAGCTCCTGCCGACCCGATCCATTACTGCTCATCACCTGAAAAATAATTCCCCAACGGGGTGAGTCCACAGACTCAATGTGTACACAGTACTAATTTTCAACAAATCAGGCATACAAGTCATATCAATTTCATGTTCATACAAAATAAAGGATGATGCAACCCAAACCCAAGCCTATTTGTCCATCCGCTACACACCACCCGTACCTGCCAGTCACACCGTGGGGACTACTAAGTCAACCCTCCATCCGCTACACACCATCGAAGGCAGTCGCTGCAGTCGACGTGCTCATCGCCCACTTACGTTGTGTCATTAGACACTATATTCAAATAATGTAACCGAAGTTACCATATTCACGCAATGGGGCCGTAGCCACCATATTTCGTTGGTGAGGCCGAAACCAACACCTTCGTTGGTGAGACCGAAGTCAACACCTTCGTTGGTGAGACCGAAGTCAACACCTTCACTTTCTTCCTTCACATATATCCCAAATGCCCCAATTATTTTATAACATATTCCACATACTTAATTTTCATTCATGTTACTAATCACATGTTCAAAGTATATCACATTCATAATCCTATCAAAAGTAGGAAACATACCTAGGTACTCCTTACCACATTTGTGGTACTTAACCACATTCACATACTGATACATATTCATATATTTAATAATTACCACGTAATTTATTGAAGGTTAGTAAGGGTACACACCTGATTTGCTTAATGATTCCTTGAAATCCCGAAGAATGATCTCTGATTTAGATCTCAAGTTCCTACATTTGATTAATCACTTACTATTTTAATAAAAACCATTCGGCCATAAATCCAAATCCTAGTAGGATTAGTATACTTAAAACTTACCTTGAAATTCTCAAATCCCGATATCCTTGTATCCTACTGCCGAAATCCCTATAACTACATGTTAGATCAATTTCTAACATTTATTCACAAAAATTAACCCTTAGCCGAATGTTAAATATGACTTACCTTAGATTCTTAAATCCCGAAATTCACTTAGAATAACTAGGGAACACGCGCCTATGGTGTACCTTCGGGAAAAGAACTTCTCCTTCCTTGTAGTCAACACTTAGTAAATCCGGAAGATCTCTTGACATGAGATATTAAGGGTATTAGAATCTTAATTTCGACAATGACCTTAAAAGAAATAGAATGAGAATCTAACCTAATCTTACCCTTACTTGAAGAAATCGATTGCATCTTCACTTCAACCTTGAGAGATTCGGCTATGGCCTTGATCTTAACAAGCTTTTGGCTTTTGGAATATTGAGAGGAGAAGAATGAAGAAGAAAAGAAAGAGAAAAAGAGAATAATGGTAGAGAAAATTAGGCAGAGAGAATAGGAGAAATTTTAGAGAATTTTGTGAGAGGTTTTCTTGAAGAGAAAAGAATGAATGAAGAATAGCCTTACTCTTCCTTTTATAGCCAAAATTACTAGCTAGAGTCCTTTACTTGGCCACCACTCTTCTATTTTGATAACTTTATCCTTTAATTATCATAAATAAAAGAGTTTAATCCAATATTTATCTCTTCTAAATAATCCAATTTAAAAATCCTTTATTTATCACCTTTTTAATCGAATATTTATGAAAATAAAACACCTCTTTTCTAGAAGCATGTGCCGTCCACCTCAGTCTTCTGGAAGCAAAAATAAAACCTCCTTTATTTGCTTCCCAAGTGACTCGAACTCAGGCCCATTCCTCTTGCACATGGTGCCATTTCCATAGGCCCTAAGTGACATCTTCAGGCCACTTTTCCAAGCCTGTTTGTGAGTCAAATTTTACCATCATTTTCTTTTAAGGCCCCTTAGCCTTAATCTCCTATTTAAAACTTTAAAACTTGACATTTCTAAGTCATTTCTAAGTTTCCTAAAATTTTTGATAAAACTGTAACATCCCCAAACCCGGCCCATTCATTACGACCGAATCTGGTTATGTCACTGGGGAAAGTCGGTTGAAAATCTTTCTAATTTAAGATAAAACATTGTAGTTTGTTCAATTTTGGAAAACTTATCCATTGAAGCTTTTGAGTAAAACTTCATTATTAAAACTTATGCATTTTTAAAGCTTTAGTATATGAAAACCAGTTTGAATAATTAGGATGCAACCCATAAATCATTTCCACCTAGCAACTTAAATTAAATAACCATAGTTAAAGTAATACCAAAAACATAAAATGGCCTTTGTTACAACCCAACAATTCAAATAAAGTACTTATGTCAAAATCAAGCATGAAATAATTAAACATCATCCTCGGCATGGGCCACCTTGTCCTCTCCGATCCCGGTCCAGCTTTATGCACTACCTGAAATGGTTAAAGGAAAAAGGTGAGTCACCAAGACTCAGTGTGCAACCCTTTTTCCCGGATTAGCAAAATATCATATACAAACATAACCATGATCATCATGCATCCAATTAATATGCACCCAACCTAGCCATCCACAACACCTTTCTCTACCCCGTGTGGTACCAAACCACTGGTGGTGCCAAACCACTGGTGACGTATAGTCACAGATGTGATGCCAAATCACTAGAGGTGCCAAACCTCGGTGTCAAGAAGACACGATATCCGTCAATGTGGTGCCAAACCTTTGGTGTCCCAAAGACACAAAGTGTGTTACCAAAACACTGGTGACCGAAGTCACAAATCAATTGATGGGGCCAACCCATCGTGTGATACCAAATCACTGGCGTCAATCCCTCAATACCGGCTTGTGGGGCCAACCCACTGTGGTGCGAAACCACGGGGACGAGACGCTGAGGTGCCAAACCTCTGGTGACCCAAAGTCACAAAGTTGTGTTACAAAACATCGGTGCTCGTCAGCACAAAATATCACTGCCCCCTCCACTCGTACAACCCACATCAACCACTAATATGCATTTTAACAGAAATATACATCATGCTTATTTAGCAACATACATATTGTTCATCCACCCTCATGTATGATAGCGCACATACCAGATATACTATGCTTACCAAAAGCATCATAACAGGGACTTACCTGACCCTGTGCCTTATACCATAATGATATTCAATCCACCTTCCATGGATCCAAACACACACATCATATATATAGATACAATAACAGATAAGTGTGTAAATGTGCACACAATATAATAAGCACATAAATTACTAGAAGAGTGTGTGTGCGTACACACCTGGTTACTAATGCGACTATCAAATCCCGTAGATCAAGATCTAACGCACTAGATCCCCCTTCCTTAACACTTTTCGAGCACTAGCCACAACCCAAGATATGCAAGATCAAGCCTTCCCCTACAATCGGCCAGAACTAAACAACATAATCATGCTAATCAACCTCTAAGGGTATAATCGTAATTTTACCTACTAAGGGTATTTTCGTAAATTCACAACTAAAATGGCCTTTTCGAAGGCCTAATGTCACCACTAGCGACTCAGCTACCATTTCTGGTCGTACCGGACGATTGGGCCTAAAACCCGATTTCGGCCCATCCGGGCCCACACGCTCGTGTGGCCCACCTAGCACAAATCTAGCCACGTATAAAAGCTCCACCTAGTCTAGTTCAACATATACTAACCAATCATGCAATTTACTCATATGGGCCCACGGGCCCATTGGGCCCACTTCGGCCCATCGAGGCCCGGCAAGCGCACCCCAACCCACAAGAATACTCACGATGGCCTCAACTATCGCGCCGAAGCCCCACACATGCGCCGCGCTTGTATGGCTACTAATGCCGTATAAAGCATTTCGGCATTTTGCCGCTCTACAACTAGAGTAGAGAGGAGTTACACACCGATAGGACTCGGTGTTAAACCGCCGGCTGCGCCACTGCTGTGCCCAAACGCCCACCAAGGTATGTTAACTCTCCTCCTGGAATGCTCTTTATATAGCTAGCTCTTCACCTTCATTCTTTGTGTCTTTCCGATGTGGGATCCCTTCCTCAGTAGAGTTTAAATTCAATGAAACTCTTGCCAGTCAATCATAAAATAAATACTCTCGCTTGCTTCTCATGAGATTCGAACCCGTGCTCCCTTGCAACATAATCCACGCCGCTAACCACTTGGCCACAAGCTCCTCTTGTGTCTTAAACCATGCGCAACTAAATATAAACTATGGGCCAAATTCTAAGGTCCAAGCAAAAAGAAACCAAAATGTAAAAGCCAAGACTTGAACCTTGGACCTCCTTCCTTCCCTTGTGGCGTTACCCCATTGTCTCTTATGTGGCTTCACTTTGCCACTACACCACACACTCCACTTGTGTTATTTTTCTCCATATTTTATTCTTAAGGCCTATCTCGCCAACTTCCGTGGTTTTTCACCTAAAACCAAAATTTCCCCAAAGCCAATATTTGATCCCGGGACTTCATAGAAGCCCTCTAACCTTCCAAAATCACTTATCCAATGGGTCTAACTAGCATTTAAGCCGATCTCTTGTTCTCCAAAAATTTAAACGCTACTACGCCTAAGGCCCATTGGGCTCAATTCTCCTAGGCCCAATTTTGGGATGTTACAAATCTACCCTCCTTAAAGAAATTTCGTCCTCGAAATTTCCAACTAACTAATGATCGCACATCCTAACCTACCACACTACGCTCTCTTGCTGCGCACTCGATCTTAATAAAGTTGTCATTCCACCTTGACCACGTCCCGCGACAACCACGCCCCTAGAACTCATATCTAGCGTCGCGATTTAATCTGATTAAAAGTTTTATGCATTAGAAATTTTGTTCCTTTGTTTTATCCACGAGCAAATTTTATGAGCGAGAAGTTTCGGAAGTCGTTCTTTCAAGCAATCAAAGTTTCATCTCAAGTTCTCTGTTCTAATTCAAACATTCACATACTTCACTAAAGACACATTCATTCATCCATGTCACTTTCTTGAGCATTCCCAACCTGGGGGTAATTTCGTTATTTTCCTATAGGGTATTTTGGTAATAACTCGTGGTCAATTTGAAAATAGTTTTCAAATTAAAGATATTTCAAAGTTTACAAAATCTCGGGGGCCATCTTGAAAAATTTGTTTTTCAAACCGGATGTGTTGCGAAAATTTGAGAAATCGGGGTTATTTCAAAGAGTTGGGGGACGTTAAGGGCATTTTCAGTAAATTTCCCAAATCGGGATATCTCGATATTTGTAAAAGAAGTTTTTGATATTTTCATAATGTAAGAACATTTTAGTAAAAATCGAGGAATTATGAAAATTGAGAAACCAAGGGCATTTTGGTAATTTTGTTCATCGGGGTAATTTTGTAAATTTTCAAATCGAGTATCTTGAAAATAGTGTTTTTGTATACTTTTGCAAAGTAGGAAATTTTATTAAAATTGGAGTTAAACCGAAATCTTGAAAGTCGGGCATTTTAGTAATTTTCAACACAGGGTATTTTTGTAATTTCCCCATACCAGTATCTTAACATTTTGAAATTTGAGATTTTGGTATTTTGCAAAGTAAAATCATTTTAATAGAAGTTGAGGGTAGTACAGTAATTTTACAATACAAAGGGCATTTTTGTAATTTTGCCACTTAGGGCATTTTGGAAATTTTGGTAAATCGAGAAAACGTCTTTCAAAATCGAGTTAAGGTTTACAAACCAAAGGGTAAGTTTGCAAATTTTAAAACTAAGGGTTTTAAAGCAGTAAGGCTAATCCTTTCGAGTTTTAATACTTGGTTTAGCCTATGAACAAGTCTTCTTGGTTAAGGTGAACCGTAGCTACGCACACTGTAGGATTCGAGTAAAGAGGAGGTGAGTCGCCAGGATCGCTTAAATACCAAGCTCTTATTGAATACCAATCCTCGACATGCGCATGATGGTTGCCACACCTTAACTCGGTGACTTACTTCACGAGTTTGTTTAGTAGCCTTAAGTCTTATGCATGTGTTTGAGTAGACTAATCCTAGGGTCCAACAGATCCTAGTATTCTACGAGCACAACTAAGCCCATAATAAATCACATATAAATCAATTCATCAAGTAGAGTTACTTACCTGGTGGACTGCGGGCCGGAGACACAGGTGCCATGCCAGAGTAACCTGAAAACTTTTTATAAAAGCCCACATTTTGAAAAGACCATTTTGGAAACGTTTTTGGGGAATCTGGTTATGTCAATCCCCTGATTGACAAAGTTACCAAAATACCCCTGGTTTCAAAACGATTACAATTTTACAAATTGTCTTAAATATCCTCCAGTTTTGGGGAATTTCAAAATGACCTACTTTACTAAAGTTTTAAAATTTCTTTTATTATGAAAATACCCCGGTAGGGAAAATGATGAAAATACCCCTGGGTTAGAAATGGGCAGAAGTGTTCCAAGAGTGAATAGGTATGGAAAGCATTAAGGAATGGATGCATGAACTCTTTGTGTGAACTAGGATAGAAGACTGAAACCTTGTTTGCTCGAAAGAATCCCTAATTAAATTCTGTTCATAAAATTTCTTCGCGAATAAGAAAGTGAAACAAATGCTAACACATAAAATTTTCTTAATCAGATTAAAAGCGCGATAGATAGAATGAGTTCTAGAGGACGTGGACGTCGTGGGCGCGCAGTAGGGTAGGATGGACGGTGTATGCGAACCCGTCAGTCAGTCAAGGTTTGGAAAACGAGGTACCACCGCCACCACCACCTCCTACTTTGTGGTCGGGAGCGAGGACCGGGCCGGTGGTGAGGCCGTGTCGCAGTCGTTTTACAAGTTTTGGAGATGGTGGCCGGGGTGGTGGGAATTTGGGAGCTCGGAAGTCCTGCTCTCGAGCGAATTCGGTCCTAACGGGGCCGAGGTATTCCGTGGTGTCTCGGGAGTGGCACTTTGAGTGCCGCATGAATATTGGTTTGGAATCTACGGAAAGGGTCATGGATGATCTCGACTGGACCGAGGAGGAGAAGGCCGAAAGGCGGTGTCGCTTCTAAAGGATGAAGCGTACCAATGGTGGCCGACGATCGGGATGGAGCCGCGGTGAGGATCTCACGTGGGACTATTTTAAAACGGCCTTTCGAGAAGAAGTATGTGGGCACTAGTTACACCGATGCTCAAAGGAAAGCCTTCCTAGGTCTAGTGCAAGGAACTAAGTCGGTGGCGGGCCGAGTATGAGGCGAGTTTTTAAGGGTGAGTAGGTATGCGGAGGAATCGTAGCCACCGAACATGAGTGTGTGTGTCCGCTTTGAGGATCGGGCTCGAGAGATGATCCGAGATTACTAATTGCCCGTAGCGAGGGTTCGTGAGTTCTCATCTCTTGTGGAGAAGGCCAAGGTGGCCGAAGAAGGAGTTAAGGAGGTGTAAGGCAAAACTATAGTAAGAATAACGAGAAAAGAGGATTTGGGTCATTTGGATCGGGTAGCACTAATGCTCGAAGCGGGCAGCTAGGCGAGTGGGCCGAATCGGGAAGGAAAGCCCACGTCTACTAATCAAAGGCCGACTCAGTGCAACCGTGGAAAAACCCATTGGGGAGGTTGTTGGTCCAGTAACAAAGGTTGTTTTGAGTGTGGGTCTTTGGAGCATCGGGTAAGGGGGCGTCCTCAAAAAGCGCTAAGGATCCCGGAAGGTCGAGAATCGCGCTCGTAGGCGTAAATGTTGGACCACCACGAGAGGGTGGGGGTAATGGCGAGAGAAACAATGGTTTCAACCGAGGTCGTGGAACTCAGGCGAGAGGTTCGGGTAACACAGAGGCTAGGCGACTGGCTTAGTCTATGCGGCGGCGTCGCAGTGAGGGAGACGCATGCCGGACGTCATAACCGTGCGTTTCTAATATTTGGTTTACCTTATGTTGCATTAATTGATGTGGGTTCGGCCGACTCGTACATTGCTAGTAGTGTGGTAGGAACTATGGACCTAGACTCTGAGACTACTCTTAGGAAGATGACTGTGCTAAGCCCCCTAGGACACTCTGTAGTAGTAGACAAACTTTATAGAGATGTACCCCTAGAACTCCAAGGGGTCGTATTTGTAGCCGATCTGATGGAACTACCTTTCGGAGAGTTCGATTTGATCCTTGGAATGGACTGGTTGGTTAAGTATCAGGCGAATTTGGATTGCGCGGCTAAGCGCATGGTGCTTAAGACGGCTGAGGGTGATGAAGTGGTTATGATAGGTGATAGAAGGAATTACCTATCCAATGTGGTGTCGGCCTTGAAGGCCGAAAGGATGGTCAAGAAAGGTTGCGAGGCATATTTGGTTCGGATCTGTGCTTTGGAAGCTAAAGTCGATGAGTTGAGGTTCGAATGGTGGGAATTTCTGACGTATTCGGAAGAACTTCAGTGTCCGCCTCCGGATCGGGAAGTTGAATTCGGTATTGACTTGCTACCGAACGGCACTGTGTCTATAGCACCATACCGAATGGCACCAAAGGAATTGGTGGGGTGAAGGCCCAAATTCGGAGCTCTTGGATAGAGGTTTATTCGACCAAGCATATCCCCGTGGGGAGCACTGTGTTATTTGTCAAGAAGAAGGGGCGGGTCCATGCGAATGTGCATCGACTACTCCGTCGATTAAACAAGTTAACGATCAAAAACAAGTATCCGTTGCCTCGGATCAATGACTTGTTTGACCAAGCGAAGAAAGTGCGCGGTGTTTTCAAAGATAGACCTTAGGTCGGGCTACCATCAACTAAAGGTGAAGGAAGTTGATGTCCACAAGGCGGCATTGAGAACTCGGTATGGACATTACGAGTTTACGGTAATGCCATTCGGGTTGACCAACGCACGGCGGCATTTATGGACTTGATGAGCGAGTATTTCAGTGATTACCTAGACCAATTCGTGCGTGGTATTCATTGATGACATCTTGGTGTACTTTAAGGCGGAGGAAGAGCATGACAAGCATTTGCGAATAGTGTTGCAAGTACTAAGGGAGAAGCGATTATATGCCAAATTCAGTAAGTGTGAATTTTGGCTAAGGGAAGTAGCTTTCTTAGGTCACGTAGTGTCGGCGGAAGGGATTAGGGTAGACCCTCGCAAGATTGAAGCAGTATTGGATTGGAAACCGCCTAGGTCAGTGGCGAAAATCTGAAGTTTTCTGGGGCTAGCGGGGTACTATCAGAGATTTGTAGAAGGATTTTCTCTGATCGCAGCACCATTGACGAAGCTACTAAGAAAAGGAGTCCCATTTGTATGGTCGGAGAAGCAGCAAGAAAGCTTCGATAAACTAAGGAAAATTTTGATGGAAGCTCCGATTTTGGTGCAGCCAGAGGCAGAGAAGTTGTTCACCGTTTATTGTGATGCGTCCCATACTGGTTTGGGATGTGTGCAGGAGGGGAAGGTAGTAGCCTATGCATCACGTCAGTTAAGACCTCATGAATTGAACTATCCAACGCACGACTTGGAGTTAGCAGCAGTCGTCTTCGCTCTGAAAATATGGAGACACTACCTTTATGGGGAGAAGTCAATAGTTTACACGGATCACAAGAGTTTGAGATATCTCTTGACTCGGAAGGATCTAAACTTGAGGCGGCGTCGATGGATCGAACTTTTGAAGGACTATGATTGTTCCATCGAGTATCATCGGGCAAGGCCAGCGTGGTGTGAGCACGCGTTGAGCCGGAAGGTTGTGACGGACTTAAGAGCAATGTTTGCTTGGTTAAGTCTATATGATGATGGAAGTCTCTTAGCGGAACTTCAAGTTAAGCCGGCATGGATCGAGGAGGTTAGGGACAAGCGCGGTTAGTGGATGAAGGGTTGAATGCTAAGAGGTACAAGTTGAGAATGGTGGATTGGAAGGATCTGATTGTCTATGGATGGAGTATTATGCTTTCAAGGGCGGGCTTGTATGCCAAAGGATGTGGAGTTAAGGCAGAAAATTCTCCAGGATGTACATAGCAGCCCTTACGCTATGCATCATCGGAGGCAAAACAAGATGTATAGGGATCTCAAGGAGCAATTACGGTGGCGGGTTAAAGCGTGAAGTATGTGAGTTTGTTGGCGTGTGTCGACTTGTCAGCAGGTCAAGGCTGAACATCAGCTGCCGTCAGGGTTGCTTCTGCCAGTGAAGATTCCCCAATGGAAGTGGGAACGGATCACTATGGACTTCGTTAGTGGGCTACCCCTCACGCCTAGCAAGAAAGACGCAATTTGGGTGATAGTGGACCGTCTGACTAAGTCAGCTCACTTCATACCAGTGAGGGTGGATTTCTCGCTTAAGCTCGCAAAGTTGTATGTGGCAGAAATAGTAAGGTTACATGGTGTTCCAGTGTCGATCATTTCGGATAGGGATCCCAGATTCACGTCAAGGTTTTGGAAAGCGTTACATCAAGCTTTGGGTACCCGGTTGGATTTGATCTGCTTTTCCACACAATCGGACGGACAATCGGAAAGGGTGATCTGAGATCTTAGAGGATATGTTAAGGGTGTGTCTTAGATTTTCGAGGTAGTTGGGAGGAATTTCTACCGTTAGCAGAATTCGCCTACAACAATAGCTATCAGGCAAGTATCCAGATGGCACCATACGAAGCATTGTATGGGCGGAAATGTCGTACTCCGACGTGTTGGACGGAATTAGGCGAACGACAGATTTTGGGTCCAGAGTTGGTGACAGAGACGGAGGATAAAGTCAAGGTGATTCGGTCTCGTCTTAAGGAAGCATCGGATAGGCAAAAATCCTATGCTGTGGGAGACAAGGTTTTTCTGAAAGTGTCACCTTAGAAAAAGGTGTTAAGATTTGGACGGAAAGGGAAGCTAAGCCCAAGGTTCATCGGGCCATATGCGGTGATTAAGCGTGTTGGGCGATGGCGTACCGGCTTGATTGCGGTCGGCCCGGAGCAGATCCATGATGTCTTTCACGTATCAATCTTTGAGGCGATATCGGTCGAGACCCATCGCACGTAGTACCCGATGCGAAATCGAGGTGAATTCAGATTTATCGTTTGAAGAGGAACCGATTCGGATCTTAGGACCGAGATGTGAAGGTTCTACGTAAGAAGTCGGTGCCCCCTGGTGAAATCGTGGCGGAACCATGAGTACGAGGAAGCTACGTGGGAACCCCGAGGATGTGATGAGGCGGCAGTACCCCCACCTTTTCTAGTTAGGTAATTTGGGGATGAAATTTATTTTTAAGGGGTAGAAGCTGTAACATCCCAAAAAGGGTTATTTGGAATTTCATTATTTCTATTATGTAAGAAGCTCTTTGTGATATTATTTATGGAATAATAGAGCTTGATTTAAGGCTTTGAGTTGGCTCGGTTTGGTAGAAAATTTCAATTTTAAATTCTCTAAAGAGGAGCCTTAGCGAGTGGGTGTTATAAGAATAAATGGGAGTAATTTGGCACTAAAAAGCCCTTGGTAAAGTGGCAAAAGAAGCCCACTTAAGAGCTAGCATGTGACGCCACATCAAGAGGAAGGGAGAGCCTTGGTTGAGTCACAAGGATCCCTCTTTTTGCATGATGGATGGGCGGCACATGTGAGAGTTTTTCTCTCCTTTAATTCTTTTTATTTTGGATAATAATGGGGTTTTATTATTATTATTAAGGGATAATTTAAGCACTTTAAATTGGTTTTAATTTGCTTAATCCTTTAGATAATAAAAGATATATGATAATTTCATAGGATAATCAAGGATATTATTTGATTAAAAGGGATTATTAAGTGATTAATTCAAATTATTTGAATTAATTGAAATGTGTGGCCAAGAGTGACTTGGAGAGTTTGCAGAAATTTTGAACTCCTTGAACAAGGAGGAGTGGGACGGCAAGGCTACTAGGGGGTGCCAAATCCTTTATAAACCCCAGCCATCACCTTGGTTTTCTTTTAGACTTTTTCTCTGCAGCAGCCAATTTCTTCCTCCTTCTCGTTTTCTCTTTATTTTCTTTCTTTCATAAAACTCCTTGGCAGAATCCTCCACATCTCCATAGCTCCTTTATTAAGTAAACTAAGACCCTATTCCCTATACTCCCTTGTAGAACCAGAAATCCTCTTCTCTCATTTGGAACCTCTTTTGGCCGAATATCAAGGTGGTTGGACCTCTTCAAGTGAACTGTTGGCGGGTGATTAAGTAAAGGTGAGTGGCTATAGCCAGAATGTCATTTTTCCCGTATCTCTAATGTTCTCACGATTTTGATTTAAGGAAAAGCCGAGAAAGTTGGCAAGTACTAATGGTTGGCTAACCTCTCTATTGAAGCCGATTTCACCAAGGACTCAGGGATCTCAAAGCGGTGAGATCGGTTCTTGCATTCACGACAAAGCGGAATTTGGTAAGTATAGGTAAGGCTTATATTGGTGTTTAAAAGCGAAGGCTATGGTTATTAGTGTTATTAATTGACCAAGTGTAGTTGTAAACCGATTCACAATTCGGACGCTAAGGCTAGTACTCAAAGTGATTTGGGTAAGGATTCGGGTACAAAGTATGACCCTTTAAATTATTTGGTTTGGCCGAATGGTCCATAACACTAACCTTGATAGTTGGCCGAATATAGGGGCAAGGACTTAGAGTGTGGCGATTGATTATCTTGAGGATTTAAGACTATCGTGGTAACAGTGTGTACATACACACCATTTAACTTATTAAAGCGTGCTAAGTAATGTGATTGCTAATTTGATGTATGTAGCAATGGCTTGAATACCATAACAGATACGGGGGTAACCGGTAAGTACTGTGCATATGATTTGCTATGTGATGCTTTTGAGAAGCATGTTGTGACAATACATTTGATAAATCATGTATGATTATTGCCTATGTGGGTTGATTGAGTGGAGGCGATAAATTCGTGCCGACGGGCACCGAGTGTTTTGGTAACACACCGTGACTACGGTCACGAGGTTTGGTACCTCCGGAGGTTTGATACCTCATAGCGACTTGTCCCCGTGGTTAATACCACCGTGGGTTGGCCCAACTTGAGATATGGGATCGAAATCGCGGAGATTTGGTATCACACGATGGGTTGGCCCCATCACCCGATTTGTGTCTACGGACACGGTGCTTTGTAGCAGCATTGTGACTATATGTCACCGGTGGTTTAGCACCACCGGTGGTTTGGTACCACAACAGGGTAGAAGCAGTGGCGTATGGTTGGCTAGGATGGGTACTTGATATTATGCACATTGATTGTTACATGTTGTGTATGAAATTACTTAAATCGGGGGAAGGGTTACATACTGAGTCTTGGTGACTCACCTTCTCCTTTACATTTTTCAGGTAACGAGTAGATCGCGGATGTGGAGCCGGGCTGACTCGAGGTGGCCATGCCGTTGGAGTTAAATTTTAACAGACTCTGAATTTCAATTTATTTATCATGGGATTGTGGATTTAAATTTTATTTTTTTATGTAATAAGGCCTCCTAGTATTTTATTTTTATTTTATTCTACGCTTGAATAATTGTTTTAATTATCTCTTTATGAAATGAGATGAAAGGGTTTTCTAAACAAAACTCGCAAACGTTTTTATCGAGCCATCGGGCACATTAGTAATTTTTATAATAACTTGACTTGTTTTTAATTTTCAATTAAAACTAAGTATGGTTTTCGCAACTTCAAATAAATGAAGGGTTTTCAAAATTTGAGTTGGTTTTCAAAAAGGAACTTCAAAAATGTTTTCACTGTAACAGACCAGATTCGGCCATAGCGTTTGGGAAACTTAGAAATCTTTACAAACATCACTATTTGAAAAGGAACATTTTCAAAAAAGGAACCCTCGGAGTTTTACAAATGTTAGAAATATCCCAGATTTGTCAAAATTTCAGAATTTTCCGATTGACAAAATTACTAAAATACCCCAGTTTAGAAACAATGTTATACCTTCAAATTTTTCAAAATTTTTGAAAACTCTCTGGTTTTGGGAATTTCAAAATGATATGTTTTATTAAAGTTTTACAACCTCTTTTATTACGAAAATACCCTTATAGGAAAAATGATGAAAATACCACTGGGTTAGAAATGGCGAAATGTCCGAAATGAGCTGAATAGGTATGGAAAGTGTTAGGAATGGATGCACGTACTCCTTTGTGTGAACTAGGATAGAAGACTGAAAACTTGTTTGCTCGAAAGAATCCCTAACTAAACTTTTCGCATAAAACTTCTTCGTGAGTAATAAAGTGGAACAAATGCTAACGATAAAAATTTTCTTAATCAGTTAAAAGCGCGGTAGATAGAATGAGTTCTAGAGGACGTGGACGCCGTGGACGTGGTAGGGGTATGATGACGGTGCTCCGAACCCGTCAGTCGGGACAGAGTTCGAAAATGAGGTACCACCGCCACCACCACCTCCTACTTTTAGAGCTGAGGAGCAGGATCAGACCGGTGGTGAGGCTGTATCGCAAAGTCGCTCTGCGAGTCTTGGAAATGGTGGTGTGGGCTGGTGGAAATCTAGGAGCTCGGAAATCGGTTCCAGAGCGGTCGGTCTAATGGGTGAGGTATTAGGGGTGTGTCGAGTGGCACCCAGTCGCGCAGAATCATCAGCAGAGTCAATGAAAGGATCATGGATGATCTTGCTTTGATTGAGGAAGAAAAACTGAAAGGGGCCGTATCGCTTCTAAAGGATGAAGCATATCAGTGGTGGCTGACGGTACGAGATGGAGCCACAGCAGATGATCTCACGTGGGAGTACTTTAAAAATGCCTTTCAGAGAAGAAGTATGTGGGAACTAGCTACGGATGCTCAAAGGAAACTTTTACGGGCCTTGTGCAAGGAACTAAGCGAGAGCGGAATATGAGGCGAGTTTTAAGGGTGAGTAGGTATGCTAGAGGCATCGTGGCTACTAAACATGAGCAGTGTGTCCGCTTTGAGGGCGGGCCAGAGATGACTTGAGGTGATAATTGCTCCACAAAGAGTTCGTGAGTTTTCGTCTCTAGTGGAAAAGGCTAAGGTAGCCGAAGGGATCAAGGAGACCGTAAGACAAAAGCATGATAGGAATAAGCGTAAGAGAGGTTTTGGATCGCTGGATCGGGCGATAGTGTGGAGAAGAGGGCTAGATTTGGGGAATCGAGAAAGAGCCACAAAGCTCGCTCAGTGGCCACCTCGTGTGTGTTAGATACCGGAAATCCCATTCGAGGAGAATGTTTGGTGGGAGTAAAGGGTGCTTTGAATGTGGATCGTTCGATCACCGTATAAAGGATTGTCCTCGGAAGTTAGCTAAGAATCAACCGGAGGTCGAACTGCGTGCGGGTTAGAAATGAAGGACCACCACGGAGGGGTCGAGGTGCGACTAGAGGTAATGATAATGGTAGCAGGCGTGGCCGAGTGCGAAGGTGCTGAGGCGAGAGCAACCAAGGTTGGTTTATGCGGTTGGCCGTCGCGAAGAGGAAGATGTGCGGACTTGACAGCGGGTAAGTTTCTTATTTTGGAATACCCTTTATTTGTCTTGGTTATGGTTACGTTAATTCACTCTTAGGTTGCTAGTAAAGTGTATGGAACTTGGATTATGAGCGTGAGGTAATATGCCTAGAAGGTATGATAGCCTATTAAGATCGAGTCGCGTAGCGATAACGTAGGCTGACGAGTTAAGGATACACGATTGGACGATAGTAAGTAATTTCGAGGACGAAATTATTTTAAGGGGGGTAGAATTGTAACATCCTAAAAATGGGGCTATTTGGAAATAAATTATTTTTCTTATGTATGAGCTATTTGTGATAATATTTATGAAATAATAATGATTTATTTAAGGCCTTGTGTTGGCTCGGTTTGGTAGAAAATTTCAGTTTTTAACTTTAAAGGCAAGGAGCATTAGCAGGAGGGTGTTATAAGAATAAATATGGGTATTTTAACACAAAGATGAGCCTAGAATAAGTGGCAAAGTAAGCCCACTTAAGAGCTAGCATGTGGCGCCACTATGGGTGAGG